>CM077148.1:54821985-56204485 GCA_039583875.1 Platanthera guangdongensis
GACTCACCCTCGCAGACTGGGACCAACCTCTGGCAATATGATTGCTTCAGAGCCATCTTCGAGATATAATGGTCATCTCATCAAAACTTAGCTCAATACTAGAATTACCCAACTTGATCAAACTGGACATGTGTAGACACTTGCTTTTGATACAACATTGCTCTTTGATTTTCTATGAATGTTGTTATGCTTACTTAGGATGATATACCATCATCCCCCTACTCTTGTGCATATAATATGAATGCATTAATGCTTAAATCTTTATTTCAAATCATGTGTGTATGAGTGTCATCATGTAAATCTTAACTTGGCATGTGTGCTTATGCTATGTTATATTGTGCATGTTGTGAGATGCATTCTAAAATAATACCTTAATGCATGTCATGAGCGACGTACACATGAAATATTATGCATCTCATACTACATAATTTCACATGTAATGTAAAAATAAAATCTAAAGAGCATCCATGTGATAATGTTAAATCGCCCATTTCAATTTAACAGTCACATGTTGTTATGCCTATGAAAATCCATGTACAAACACATATTATGTATTCCATACTACATAATATGCCCCAGATACTTCTATCATGCTTATGAGTGGTGTTCATGCTTCAGCAAAGACATAATAATGATACATTGGTGTGTGTATGCAAAGAAGTAAGATTCTAAAAATGAATGGCCGTTCGACTAACCCATCTAACGAACGAAACCAACCTGTCTCAGATACTAACTGTCACAACCTGTATTTTCTCAATATATAAATATATTATTAGAGTGAGAGAAAATACATGTCATGATGTCATGTCGTGCATGGGACAACTACAGACGCTCAGGCAGCTCCATCTCTTTGTTTATTTTTTTTATAAAAGAGACATATATTTTATGTTGAAGAGCATGATTTGTGTTTAAACTTCTAAGACTGTGTCCCTCGATTTAGTAGATCAACTCGTCCACAAGTAGAATATATATATATATACACTGTGAAAAAGAGAGTATAAAGTTTAATTCATTTTATCCAAAATGAGCATAAAGACCCAACAATGATCTAATGATATGCAAGTTTCTAAATTTATTATAAGTAGAAAAAAGAAATTTTAAGATTTCAAAATAGAGTGACATTTGGTTGAAACAGATGCTATGAGTATGAGTAAAGGTGTAGATTTTTATTATATATAAAATAACTAATATGCATCCTAAGACAAAACCTTCCTAGAGAGCAATGCATCAACAACAGACAATAGTAGTAGAAGAAGAAATAACAAATAAATAGCATACATAAAAAGAAACTACATTATGGGCTCCAACAATCTGACACGAACCGACATAACAAAAGAACTTGTCATAAATGTAAAAGAAAATATATAGTACTTTTTTTTTCATATGAATAACAACCGACATATATATATATTCCACAATTCTCCCACTAGAGTTGATCACTCAGATATCTAATACACATTGATCTACTATGACAATCATGCTTTCTCTATGAAAGAGACTTCGTTAGTGGATCTGTAATATTTTCGTCAACAAGTACTATATATATCCTCAAATCTCCTTGATCAACAATCTCTCGAATAAGATGGAACAACTGAAGCATGTTCTTAGAACGCTAATTATATCTAGGTTCCATAGCCCATGCAATAACACCATTGTTGTTATAGTAAAGAATTATGGGATCAACAATGCTAGGAACTACATCAAGCTCACCAATGAATTTTCTAATCTATAAAGCCTCTTTCACCGCATTTGCAGCTACAATATACTCAGCCTCAATTATATAATCAGTAACCATCTTCTTCTTGGAAATCTTCCAGCATACATATCCTCCATTTAGGCAATAAACAAACCCTGATTGAGACTTTGAATCATCTCTATTAATCTGAAAGCTAGCATCTGTATAACCCTTTCTAACGAGCTCTTCCTCTCCACAAAACACCAAGAATACATCCTTAGTCCTTCTCAAGTACTTCAAGATATTCTTGAGTGTTGTCCAGTGATAGTCACTAAGGATCAGACTGATATCTACTTGTCATGCTCAAAATATATAAGACATTGGGTAGAGTACATAACATTGCATACATGATTGATCCAATTATCGGAGCATATGCAATCAACTTCATGAGTCCCTTATCTTCCAAAGATTTAGGACATTGGTCCTTTGAGACACTCATACCATGAGATATGGGTAAGAATCCTTTCTTGGACTCAAGTATGTTGAACTGTTTCAACAACTTCTCGATGTATGTACTTTTGGTCAAACCCAGAAACTTCTTCGAGCTATCTCTATAGATCTTAATACCAAGTATATAAGTCGCTTCACCCAAGTATTTCATAGAAATACAGTCCCCTAAGCTATTCTTAACAGCTTGTAGGGTCGGAATATCATTCCCGATCAGCAGTATGTCATCTGCATACATTAACGGAAAAACAACAATGCTCCTGCTAATCCTCTAATAAACACAAGTTCATCTTCATTCTTGATGAAACCAAACTCTTTGATTTTCTTATCAAAATGAAGATTTCAACATTGGGAAGTTTGTTTTAATCCATAAATAGATCTCTGCAGCTTGCATATTTTAGTACCATCATTTGGAGATAGAAAATCCTCGGATATGTCATATATACTTCCTCAAGGATGTTTCAATTAAGGAAAGTCATTTTGACAAATATTTGCAGATCTCGTAGTCATAATACGCAGCAATAACTAGCAGAATTCTGACAGACTTTACCATAGTAACAATGGAAAAGGTTTCATCATAGTCAACATCATGAACTTGCCTGAAATCTTTATACACTAGTCGCCCTATGGATGTCTGTACATTCCCATCCAAATCAGTCTTCTTCTTGAAGACCCACTTGCACCTTATGGGCCATACCCCTTCAGGTGGTTCTACCAAGGTCCAAACTTGGTTTGCATAAATGTAGTCCATTTTATATTTCACAGTCTCAAGCCACTTCTCGGAGTCGGGTCCACTCATAACATCTTAGTAGGTTGTAGACTCATCATCATTATCCATAAGCAACACATAACCTATTTGAGACATGAGAAATCCATATCTCTCAAGCTCAATTCTTGGTCTACTAGATCTACATAGGACTTGTGTTTATTGAGTAGGCTCTCTAGCTTCAACAACTTATAGTCCTTACACAGGCTCTAATTCTGATACATTTACATTTTGTGGTTGTCGAACTTCTTCAAGTTATACAATTATAGTCTTTCATGATAAGAACTATTTATCCAAAAAGATATCGGTACACGCGACAAACATTTTTCACTCTATCGGTAGGTAGAAATAGTACCCTTTGATTTCCTCAGGATACCCCACAAGATAACACTTATCTGACTTGGGTTCTAGCTTGTCAGGAATTTGTCGTCGCAATATGTCTCACAGCCCCAAATCTTAATGAAATAAATACTAGGATGCTTCTCAGTCCACATCTCATATGATGTTTTTAGAACTGTTTTTGTTGGAACACAATTTATAGTGAATGCAGCAGTCTCTAGAGCAAATCCCCAAAAGGAAATGGGCAAATATGCATGACTCATCATCGACTATACCATGTCTGACAAAGTACGATTCCTCTGCTCAGACACCATTATATTATGGTGTTCCAGGTGTAGTGAGTTGTGATACAATACTACACTCTTTCAGATGATCATGAAACTCATGAATCAGATATTCGCCACCTCAATCAGATCAGAGTGCTTTTATCCTCTTTCTCAATTAGTTCTCTACTTCATTCTTAAACTTTCTGAACTTTTCAAAGGTTTCGGATTTGTTCTTTATAAGAAACACATATATGTATCTACTGAAATCATCAGTATATAAAACACAGTCGAAGAACCCACCTCTTGCCATATAACTCATGGGTCTGTATACATCGCTATGTATAACACTTAAAATTTCATTAACCCTCTCAGTATGACTAGTGAAAGGGGCTTTAGTTATTTTGCCTAATAAATATGATTAACATTTATCAAATGATTCATAATCAAATGAGTCCAACAGTCCATATTTATGGAACTTGGATATGCGCTTCTTGTTTATATGGAACAAATGCCAATGTTAAATGTATGCAGGATTCGAGTCATTAGTTTTTAGTCTCTTAGTATTCTCTACATTATAGATCAGATGGTCCAAGTTCAAAATATATAAACCATTAAACTGTTGGGCTACACCATAACAAACATTATTCATAAATATAGAACAACTATTATTCTTAATAATGAAATAAAATCCTGTGATGTCAAGATATGAAATAAATATAATGTTTCTAGTTATGGATGAAACAAAATAACTCTTTATATGCATCCATCTTATGGTGCATGCCAACCATATGCCTCTAGGCACTAAACCTTTGAGGTCACCTAGTTATGTTGGACCTAATGTCACAATTATCCACTCGCACTCTTACCAAGAGTGATTAATGCATCTTGCTTTGGCAAGCCCACACTTCATCGATCGTGTGCAACCACGTATCCGGCGAGTGGGGTCGCCAGGAACCAGACCGGCCGGTTCAGATCACCCAGGCCTCAGGAGAGCTCGACAGAGAAATCCGAGCCTGAGTTTGGCATTTGTCGACCCCGAGCTCGGCATTCGTCAACCCCAAGCTCGGCCTTCGCCGAGCCAAGTCCAGCTTTCATCGAGCTGCGCTCGACTATTGGAGGCCGATCGAATGGCGAGCTAAGTATCCAAGCTCGCACTCGCCCTAAGGAGCTCGGCAGACAGCAGGCGAGCCGGAACTTTAGGGGTGGCCGAGAACCTCAGCTCGCCCAGGTACATGAGGTATTTTTTAATATTTTGCCCCCGCTGGCCTGCCCATAGCCTTTCAGAACAGCGGAGTTATGCTGTTGGCAGGCCAATCTGGACTGCACATAGCCGTTCAGAACAGCGGAGGTTGGCTATTTGCACGCCATTTTCAGAAATCTATAAATATGACCCAAGGGATACCGCAGAGAGTATGCTTCTGGTGCCCTTTTGCTCCATCTCTTAAGCGCTTTCTGAGGATACCTTAGCTCGGCCTTTGGCTAAGGAGGGGAAGCGCTCTATGATCTTCCAGGTGTATGGTGGGTCCTCCCACTGAGCCCTTGGGTCAGTTCTTCCTTGTTTCCTTTGTTGTTTTGCCTGCAGGAGCGAAGTAGGTGCGCAATCACCCCTTCCCCAAAGGTGAACTCCACAAGAGACCGATTATTGGTTTCAACATTTGGTGCAGTGAGCGTGGAGCGTGGTCGGTACAAAAAACCTTCAGCGAGCTCGATGATAGGTGGACAAGGATCTGACAGGTCGGACTCGCCACCCACACACCTCTGTCCACGGTGGGGATGTTCGAAGATTTCACGAACGAGGTGCTAGGCCTCGTCGAGTTCGCACTCGGCGCGTGGGCCGATTGCTCGACTCCAGCTACCCAGATCGTAGTCTCCCCCTCTCTAGGCGAGGACTCCATAGGCAGGCGAGCTGGGAAGGAAGTGGTCGAGGAAGGCCGGGGGTGCGAGCTCCCTGGGTCCGTGCACTTCCCCGACTCGGCAAGCGAAGGCCGGATCGGCGAACTGGGCCCGCGGGATGGTCCAACTCGCCCGGCAGGGGGAGGCAGCCCCTTCAGCGAGTTGGTATCTTCCGCCCCAGTTCCAGATGGGTTCAGGGAACCCGAGATGTCCTACTACACCGGGAAGGGGGACCCGGTCCAGCACGTCCAGTGGTTTGAGGATGTGGCCTCGATCCGGCAGATGTCAGATGGGTTCAAGTGTCGGCTCTTCGCCATCACCCTCAATGAGAAGGCGAGGGAGTGGTTTCACCAACTGCCGGCCAGATCCATCTACTGCTTCGAGGACCTGCTGGGGGTTTAGATTGAGGTTCACTACCTCAAAGAGGAGGAAGAAGGAGTCAGAGTCCCTGTTCCACATCAAGCAGGGAGTGAATGAGATGTTGTGGAGCTACGTTGACCGGTTACAGGAGGAGGTCACCCAGGTCCAAGAGATGCCAGGCCATAACTTAATGATGGACTTCACCCTGGGACTGCAGCATGGTTTCTTCATGATGGAGCTGAAGAGAGTGCCCCCTCTCCTACGAGGAGCTGATGGAGAGGGCGGCAAGAGAAGTAGACGGGGAGGCGACGAATCCGGAGTTCGCCCGGAAGCTTGTCAGGTGGGCCACAGAGGAAGAGAAAGAGCCACGAGGTGAAAGGGGGCAGGAGGAGAGGAGAGCCGAGCCCCGGCAGAGGGAGCAGAGGCAGCTCCAAGGGCAGCAGCAGCCCAGGTGGGGGCGTCAGGAGCCAGACCGTCGATTGGGTTGGAGGCCCGAGTGGAAAGAGCAGGGGCCACGGAGAGGGTACCAAGGAAGAGACGACAATCAAGGGGGCAGGATCAATTCCACCCCCCTGGTTGGAGGCAGGAGAAAATGCCTCCACTCCCAGATCAAGAACAGGCTATGGACATAACCATAGGGGAGAGGAGGAGAGTAGCAAGGAGGAGGAGGAGATAAGTTAGGGTGGAGTTGCCCTACTACAGCTTCCATTAGGAGGAAGTGCACGCCACAGCCACGTGCCCGGAGTTCCTCGAGATGAGGGGAAACAGGGAGCAGTGTTGGAACCAGCTTTCCGGTCCCTCCTAAAGTTCGAAACAGGATGCAGCCCACACGTAATCTCCCTGCGCTACCCTCCTGACGAGAGTCGAAAGCCTGGAAACAGACCGAGGGGGCTCAGCTCGGAGGTCCCACCTCTTACCCGGAAGACCTGAAGGTCTTCCCCTCCCTAGCCAGTGCTGAACTAGGTGCCTGTGAGGAAGATAGCGAAAAGGTTCAACAACCTCTCTCAGGCACCTTTACCGGTCTATTTATAGGCCTTTGAATCTGTTCTGCAAATAACACTTCTGAATTAACCTGAAATGACCAAAACACCCTGGACCGGGTCTGCGAACAGCCAAACTCCGTTGTTCTGGAGAGCTATATGCAGACCTCCCGGGGTAGACATGTAAAATTACCTGGGGCATAAAGGTAAAATCCCCCTTGGGGGTAAAAAGGTAAAGACATCTCTTTTCACATGTGGCGAGTGGGGAAAGAACTATCAAGCGAAACGACCACCCCGTCCGTCTCGCCGGCCTCTCGCCCGGTGGGCCATCTCTCCCCCTAGGAGGTCTCGCCTAAAAAGAGGTCTCGCCTACCTCTGTGGGCTTTCCACACCTCTCGCCTCTTGTAGGTGGGCCTCCTCCCCTCTCGCCAATCCTCCTTGCTTGCTTGCTTGGGTCACCTCTCGTGAGCCCAAGGTTGTACACAATCCCCGCTCTTTTCGAGGTTGCCCTAACCTCGGAAAGATAGTCCAACCGTGGCTCGCGATGCTAGGATTCCTTAATTTGAATCTTTGGTGGGTCCCCCCTATGGGGCCTATAAATATGAGATCCCAGTCTTTATTTGGGACCCTTTAGCCTTCATTTCTTCCTCCTTCAGAATGTCTCACAGCCAAAGCTTCCGCGAGCGCCTCGCGATGGTGCGGAGGTGAAACAAAGCCAATACGGATGCCATATTCTCGGATCTGGGGCGCACTCCTCCCTTAGCCTCTCCACCCTCTCGCCTGAAAAAGATGAAAGCCGCCTGCCCACCTCTCTCGGCGGGCGCAACCTCCTCTGCCCCATCAATAGACAACCCATTCGCTTCTTCCGGCGCGACGCAGGTAATCTCATTACTCTTTCCCTTCTCTGGTCTCGCCTGCTGACTACGCTTTTCAGGGAAGTTTTGCTGATTCACCTGTGCCCGCCAATCCCCCCGATAATATTAACCAAGCTCATCAGCGCACTGACTCGCCCAAGGCATCCTCCCCACCCCCCTCGCGGAGAGAAAACCTCTCGTGAGTTGTGGGGAACCCTCGCATCCCCAGTAAGATCTTCTCCCTTCTCGCCTTCTTTTATCCGATTCGCGCGGGCTCATCCTTGCTTGTTATTTCTCGCTCTTTCCGCAGACATCCAATTTGATTCCGATACTGAAGAAGCTCCTGCGTCTCCCCCCCTCTCGCCTCTTCCTCATCCTGGCGATATCGAGGACTACTTGGGTGATCCCATGGACCCCCTGGAATTGAAGCAGAGGACAGCCAGGATGTTCCGTAAATATACGTACATAATCTGCGAGATGGAGCTGGAGAAGCAAGCCTCCGACCGGCGCATTGAGTGGATAGAAACAGATTATCACCGCCTTTCCTCCAGGATGAAAGCGGATGGGGTACTATACGGGACCGACCCCCAAGCCATTTTAAATGAGACAGACGAACATCTTCATCTCACGCGCTGCGGCATGATCGCCGCTCGCGCCTTTCATCTTCCTGGCCGCCCTCCATGCGCGGGAGGTAAAGATGGCCGCTGGCAGTGGGTGCGGAACTA
Source organism: Platanthera guangdongensis (assembly GCA_039583875.1). Lineage (NCBI taxonomy): Eukaryota > Viridiplantae > Streptophyta > Magnoliopsida > Asparagales > Orchidaceae > Platanthera > Platanthera guangdongensis. Next base: position 54,830,351 of record CM077148.1, read on the forward strand.
AACTATCGCGGTCCCGTCTCGCCCACTCCAGGTCCTCCTTGTATTTCTGTCCAATTAGCTGTTTGATTATTGATGTGTTGTATAAAACTTATTTGGGCGAGATGTGCACCTCTACGGGATGGTCTATTTTAAACTTTTGGTACTGTATTAGTCATATCATGTCGTCTTTTCATCAATATCATGATTAGCTATTTTTTTCGATTAGTCTTATAATGATGGCTTTTTCCTCGAAAATATTGTTGCGGCACCCCCGCCTCTTGAGTTCTAGAGAGAGAGTGAGATAGAGAGAGAGAGAGAGCGAGCGAGAGAGAGAGAGAGAGAGAGACGAAGTGTCGGGGTGTCTCCACATTTCCCCTGCCTGACTTTCCCGCTTAATCCCCTCTCTCCCTTATCCCTTATAAATATCTCCAACCCAGGCCTTTCTCTGCTTTTGTTACTCTAAGACGTTTCTTTGGTCGCGGCTCCCGTCTCTCTCCTCATCTCGCGTCCCGCTCTCTCTGAACCGTCCTCTCCTTCTTTTGTTGCCTTCTCGCCCGCCATGGGAAAGAAAAAGATGGAAGAGGGCGAGGGGCGGAGCCGTTGTGGAAAGAGGTTCGTGGACCACGACTTCCCTCTCGGCAGACTGCCAGAGGAAGACCACGCTCGTTTCGCCAGCGAGTATCTCGCCGACAGTTATCTGTCTCGCCCGCCCAAAGTTGGGGAATGTATCAACACCTTCTACCCCAACGAACTGGCCTTCCCCGTCTCGCACTTCGAGGCGGGGCTGTGGCTTCCTCTCTGGCCGGAGGTCAAGCTAGTGCTGAAGTACTTTGAGGTCGTCCTGGACCAATTCAACCCCAACACAATCTCCATGCTGATCGCTTTCGCCTGTTACCTGCGGTGAGAGCACATTGAATTTAGTCTAACTGCCTTCCGCAAGCTGTTTGTCTACCATGCAAAGGACGACGACATCTCTTATTTCACAGGCCAAGGCCTGAAGGTGTGCGAGACGCCGAATAAAAACCACCACTGGCTGACTCGATTTGTATTCATCCGCGTAGATCTGGGAGGTATCCCTCTCTCCCCCGTGTCTCCTGCCGAATGCTATTATGACACCCCCAAGGTGGGGGGTGCCGAGAAAGATCTCTGCGATTTCTTCGCAGGGAAAAATTTCGAGGTCCAATACCTTCGGCAAGACCTCGACTCGCTTCTAGCCGTCTTCCCCGGCAAAGGTACTCTTCTATTTCCCCCTTCATCCTTGTAAATTTTCATTCTCTACTGACTGTCATCTTACCTAGGAGAGAGGACCGTCCCCGTCCATCCCCCCTACCAAAGTAATCGAGCTCTCGCCTTGGCGAGTACGGCGGCGGAGGCTGCGAAGGATACGCTGACACCTGCCCCCAAGAAGAGGCTCGCGGGCGAGGGCATGTCTCGTCACAGCCCTAAGAAGAAGAAAAAGTCTGTGTCCTTCAAAAAGGAAAGATCTGCTAAAGAAAGGAAAGAGCCAACGGGGTCCTTGTCCCCCATCTCTCTATCGTCTCCCTCGCCTCCCCAACTACCCGTCTCGCCTATCCGCGAGACGGTCTCTTCAGAGCCAGCTCCCCCTAGCAACGTTCAACCTTCTAAGCTTCCTCCCGACGAGACTGTTTCCTCCAGTCGCCCGGCTCCCGCCTCGCACCCCAATTACAACATGGGGCTGGTGACTGATGATGATGTCGGTGAGCCGGTTCTCTTATGGGACAAGGACGCTAACTGCGTGTCTGTTTCCACCCTCCTTCCTTCCTGGAAAGAGCAGGACCCCCCCACAAGTCACGCCTTCTCCCTTGGGTTCGGGCTGTATGGCGGCCTCAGCTCCGAGCCCACAGATAATGAGGCATCGCGGGATCTCATTCTGAAAAGTGCCCACTCTCAGTTTCGCTCCCTGGAGCTCGCGCACCGAGTCTCGCGCCGCCTCATTTTCAACAACAGGAAGTGGAAGGAGGCGGAGGCCGCTCTCGCTGCGGAGCGGGAGAAATCCCTCGACCTGGAGAAGCGATTGGTTGTTGCCGACAACCTCCTCGCACAGAGCCAGGGTGGCGTGGTAAGTTTTCTTACCGTTGCTTCGCTAGTCTTACTCTGCTTTTTATAGTCCCTTACTTGCTCTCTTCCCGCAAGATGCCGAGACGGCAAACCGAATGCGCTCGTGCATTAAGGAGTTGGAGGGGGAGAACAAAAAATTGAAAGCTGAAAATCTCCGCCTCCGGAACAGCGCGGCACACCCTTTGGACCATTTTCCCATTCCTTCCCGCTATTTTGTGGACGAGGTGGACGCCATCTTTTGAGACTCCAATATCAAGACGGCGGAGGTTGTTCTTAAAATGATGAAGGAGCTGGGAGTGGTGCGCGAGGATGCAGAGACGGTAACCATCCGCGACCTAGTCCCCCGCCTGTACGCCGACACGGACGGCATCACTTCTTCTGACAGCGAGTAGCATACCATCAACAACAGTGGCTTCTCTTCATCTCTTTCTTTTGTCTAGTACTTGTAGTTCTGGTAGACACTTCCTTGAAAAAGGAAAGCGAGGTGTTCCTGCTCTACGAATATTTTGTTCGAACCTTTTACACATTAATCGTTGCTTCCATCTTCGGGCGTCTTTCTCAATAGTTAGTCAAAAATGCGAGACAACTTTTTAGGTGCTATTTAATCGCTGCTTTTATCTTCTGCCATCTCGCTTAATAGCTAGACAAAAGCGCGAGACAATTTGTTAGATGTTATTTAATCGCTGCTTTTATCTTCTGCCATCTCGCTTAATAGCTAGTCAAAAATGCGAGACAAACTTTTGATCTCTCCTCGCCCCCACTACGCGCGAGATCTGCTCACTGTTAGCGTTAGCCTCGCCGCAAGATTATCCTGCGCCGAAGTCCCTGGAGACCAGCCATCTCGCTTGGCAGGTTCCGCATTCTTATGCCAGTGTTGTGCCTTGAATAAGGAAGGCCCCCATGCTAGGGGCGAGACCACCCATGACGAGTGCCGGCCAGAGACCCTCTTCCCTGGCCTGATTCCTGGTCCCTCTCTTTTTTTAGGTATTTTCCACCAACCTTCTGATGAATATGGACCTTTCCCTTTGCGAGCTCTTACCCTTAGACTGGCCCTTAAGTGAGCCTACAGCCCTGCCAGCTAGATGAGAGCCTGGTCAGCGGGTCTTCCCGGGGTCTCCTCTCCAAATCTTCTCCAACCACCGAGTGAGCCTACAGCCCTGCCAGCTAGATGAGAGCCTAGTCAGTGGGTCTGCTCGGGGTTTCCTCTCCAAACCTTCTCCAACCACCGAGTGAGTCTACAGCCCTGCCAGTTAGATAAGGGCCTGGTCAGCGGGTCTGCTCGTAGTCTCCTCTCCAAACCTTCTCCAACCCCGAGTGAGCCTACAACCCTGCCAGCTAGATGAGAGCCTAGTCAGCGGTCTGCTCGGGGTCTCCTCTCCAAACCTTCTCCAACCACCGAGTGAGCCTACAGCCCTGCCAGCTAGATGAGAGCCTGGTTAGCGGGTCTTCTCGGGGTCTCCTCTTCAAACCTTCTCCAACCACCGAGTGAGCCTACAACCCTGCTAGCTAGATGAGAGCGTGGTCAGCGGGTCTGCTCGTGGTCTCCTCTCCAAACCTTCTCCAACCACCGAGTGAGCCTACAGCCCTGCCAGCTAGATGAGATCCTGGTCAGCGGGTCTGCTCGGGGTCTCCTCTCCAAACCTTCTCCAACCACCGAGTGAGCCTACAGCCCCGCCAGCTAGATGAGAGCCTGGTCAGCGGGTCTGCTCGTGGTGTCCTCTCCAAACCTTCTCCAACCACCGAGTGAGCCTACAACCCTACCAGTTAGATGAGAGCCTGGTCAGCGGGTCTGCTCGGGGTCTCTTCTCCAAACCTTCTCCAACCACCGAGTGAGCCTACAGCCCTGCCAGCTAGATGAGAGCTTGGTCAGCGGGTCTGCTCGGGGTCTCCTCTCCAAACCTTCTCCAACCACCGAGTGAGCCTACATCCCTGCCAGCTAGATGAGAGCCTGGTCAGTGGGTCTGCTCGGGGTCTCCTCTCCAAACCTTCTCCAACCCCCGAGTGAGCCTAGAACCCTGCCAGTTAGATGAGAGCCTGGCCAGCGGGTCTACTCGGGGTCTCCTCTCCAAACCTTCTCCAACCACCGAGTGAGCCTACAGCACTGCTAGCTAGATGAGAGCCTGGTCAGTGGGTCTGCTCGGGGTCTCCTCTCCAAACCTTCACCAACCTCGGTGCCCTAAAAAGGTCACCCCCGCTTTCATCATATCAAAAGAACACATCAAAATGGTAAACACTGTGCAATAATAAAAAGTGCAATGGACAGGAAGTGCTACGGGTAAAATCTCATCAAATCATCACCACTTTGGGATCGCTCGAGGGGTACCCCGTCCACATCCTGGAGGTGGTACCCTCCTGACTTTAATACTTCTTTTACTATAAAAGGACCCTCCCAATTGGGATTGAGCTTCCCTACTGAGGCCCCTCTACCCGCTGCATCTACCTTTTTCAGGACCAAATCTCCTTTCTCAAACTGTCTGATCCTTATATGTTTGTCGAAGTACCTTGCCATCCGGCGCTTGACCTCCTCCTGCCGGACCAGCGCTAGATCCCTGAGCTCCTCCACGAGATCCAATGAGAGTCTCTGTTCTTCTTCGTTCTCTGCTCTCCAACCTTCGGCTCCTTCCCTCGCAACTGCTACTCTCGGTGATGTGACCTCAAATTCGATAGGTATGAGAGCCTCTGAGCCATGAGAGAGCTTAAATGAGGTTTCCCCCGTGGCGGTGTTCGGTGTGGTCCTCAAGGCCCACAGCACTGAAGGTAGCTGCTCCACCCAGCTTCCCCTCAAATTCTCCACTTTTTTCCTCAATAGATTGACAATGACTTTATTAGCTGCTTCCACCTGTCCATTACTCCGTGGATGATGAACGGAGGCAAAATGGAGATCTATTCCCAAACGAATGCAAAAATCCACGATTTCTCTACTTGCAAACTGTGGTCCGTTATCTGTCACAATGGCTAGGGGTAACCCATGCCGACAGATGATCTTCCCCCATACGAAATTCTTGACCACCTGCGATGTTATCTTAGCCAACGCCTTCACCTCCAGCCATTTCGAGAAGTAGTCCACCATGACTAGCAGAAATTTTCTCTGGCCAATTGCTTGGGGAAAGGGACCCACCAGATCTTGCCCCCATATAGCGAAATGCCAGGGAGCTGTGATTGTCCGCAACCTCTAGGCTGGGAGGAGCTGGAGGGGGGCGAACTCCTGGCATTTCTGACACCTTCTCGCGAATTCTTCCGCATCTTTCCTGAGGGTAGGCCAGAAGTACCCCTGCCGCAGCACCCTCCCTTCTAATGTCTGGCTCCCTGAGTGACTCCCACATTCGCCCGAGTGAATCTCTTGTAGAAACTTGGGAACCTCCTCCTCTGACATACATCTGGCCAGCAATCCTGACAGCGTCTTGCGATATAAAACCCCATCCCTCAGCAGGTAGTATGTCGATTTGTATCTGGTATGCCTCTTGTCGAGTTCTCTCTCGGGTAACTGTCCTGACGTTAAAAAGGTGATGAAAGGGTCCATCCAAGATCTTTGCTGGCATATCTCCATGAGTTCACCTTCTTCTATAGACGGTCTGAAGAGCTCCGTCATTCTTCCCTCGGACCGAGGGCCGTGCTTGGCGAGTTGATCAGCCTGTGTGCTCTCCTCCCTCGGGATGTGTTGGATTGAAAAGTTTCGGAACTGTCGTATGATGCCCTTGACCTTTCTTAGATATAACTGGAGGGTGGGATCCCTTGACTCGAACTCCCATTTGATCTGGCCTGCCACCACTATGGAGTCTGTCGAGGCCTCAATGTCTTGTATGGCCAGCTCTCGGGCTAACCTGAGTCCCGCAATAACCGCCTCATATTCCGCTTGATTGTTGGTAATCGTGAAATGAATCTTAAAGGCCTGATCAATCCGGGTCCCCTCCGGGCTGATCAAGACCATCCGTCCTCCAAAGAAATTTCTTCCCGACGCTCCATCTACTAACATCTTCCAGCTCACGGTCTTCAGGGCTGAGCTCGCCGCTGATCTTTATCTTCTCCTTTCTGCCTTCCTTGGTATGGATCTCTACCTCGAGGACCTCCACGGCCGCTTTCAGTCTCGATGGCTCTTCCTCCCCTTCCTGCTCTGCCTGCGTGTCCTGCTCCTTGGCTTCGTCTTCCATGACGGCCATCACCATCTCTTCCCCCAGCTTTTCCGCCTTCCCCCTGCTTGCGTCCTCTTCTTCCTGCCGTGAGGCCCTTCTTTTTTCCGGCCGGGCCCCCTCCCCGAGCGACCCTCCCGCTTCTTCCATCTTCCTCTTCTCTTTCCTCCCTTCCTCTATTCTTAGCTCCTCTTCCTCTGCCGCTTCCGTCTCTTCTCCCTCCTTTCCAGCCATTTCCAGTTTCCTTGCCATGTCCCTGTTCCTCACCATTTCTCCCTCTCCCTCAGCTCCTTCCTTCTCCCCTTATTCTACCATCCCCGTCTCCCCGAACTCCTCTCTCGCCACTTCTGGCTCCCCCGCAATGCCTCCAACCACTACTACTTCTCCCTCTCCTCCAGCACCTTCCTCTCCTCGCTCTTCTCCGCCTCCCCGTTCTTGTTGTAATTGCTCCATCCTCTTTCCCAACTCCTCCGCGTCTCCCTGCCAGGAGATGGTGTTCACTGCCGTCACGTAGCATTCCCTTGCGGCCTTTGGATCTCCCCGTACCCTGATTTGGGTACCTCCTGAATTCAGCTTCAAGCACTGGTGAAACGATGATGGAACGCATCTGAAAGCGCTGATCAAGGGGCACCCAAAGATAGCGTTGTAAGTACTGGGGGCATCCACTATGACAAAGCGGCAATTTCGGGACAGCCCTCCCAGGGTTACCTGAAGTCCCACTCCCCCCTCGACTTCTTTCCTCTCTCCTGAGAGCCCAAACATGGGTCCATCCGCCGCCAGCACCCTCCGGGCCTCCACCCTCATTGCATTGAATGCTTTTTTGAAAATCACGTTCACCGAACTCCCATTGTCTACTAGGATCCATGATACCGTGAAGTTCTCGATGGACGTCGGTATCACCAGCGCGTCACAAAAAGGGTCTTCATGGTCTAGCATGTCTCTCCTCGAAAAGGTAATCTTTTCATCTGGGGGAGGGTATTGTGACGTCGAGGCGACGCTTCAGTGGTACATAGTGTGAAGGCTCGCCTTTCGGGCCTCCTCTATCCCCACCCACCCCATGGATCACTCCAATTCCTCCGCGATCTCCTTCGTCCGTCCGATCCACACATCGTTCCTCTTCCCCTGTGGTTGTCACTTCTTCTATCCGTACTTGTCTTTACTGTTCTCCTGCCCCTCGAGTTCTCCTTATTTCCAAGAATTCTGGGCAGGTAGCTATTGCGTGACCTTCCACCTCGTGGAAGTCACAATATGGCAACGCCACCTCCCCCCCTTGCCCTCCTTCCTGAGGATTCCTCCTTCTCCCTGCTCCCGCTCCTCTTCCCCTCTCCCGACCTCTTCCTCTGCCTCCACCGATGGCCATAGCCTACTACGGAGGAGGTAAGGGCGGTCTATGACCATATCCCCACCCTTGCTGGTGAAACCTTCCTGTTCCTCCTTGTTGATTCCTCCCCCCTGGGGAATTCCTCTACCTTGCCCTGGGGCAGGGCCTCCCTGTTGCCTCCATCCCAGCTCTTGATACGCCGACGCCCTCGGCTCCTCTCTTCTCCTTGCCTCCTACTGCCTCCCACCTGACTCCGTCGACTCCATCTCAGTAAGCCTTGCCAATTTGTTCGCAAAAGCCGGGTTCGCCGCCTCCATCGCTATTTCTTTTGCCGCCCTCTCCATCAAGCCTTCAAAAGATAGTGGCGCCTTCCGGGTGAGGCTCATTTTGAAGAAGCCTTCCCGTAAACCCACAGTAAAGGCCATCTGGAGGGCAAACCCCGACACCTCCTATATATCCAAAATCTCTTCTTGGAACCTATCCACGTACTGAGCCAACGACTCATCCGCCTTCTGCTTAATCAAAAAGATCGACTCCGGGTTCCTCTTCCTCTTCTTAGATGTGGAGAACCGCAGCTGGAAGCTCCTACTTAGGTCCTCGAAGCAGTATATCGAGCCTGTCGGGAGCTGATGGAACCAGTCCCTAGCTTTGTCCTTTAGAGTGATTGCAAAAAGGCGGCACTTAAACGCGTCCGTCATGGGCCTGATCGAAACTGCGTCCTCGAACCACTGCAAGTGATGGAGGAGATCATCCTTCCCCACATAGTAGTTCATCTCGTGTTCTCGGAAGCCCTCCGGTACGGGAGCTGACAGGATTACCTCGTAGAAAGGGGATCTTCTCGCCGCCGGTCTCGCCGCCCCTACTCACGTGACGACCTCTCCTTGCGAGATGGCACTGGCCGGACTTGGGAACAGCTCCCTTCCCGCCATGTGTCTCCCGCTCCCTTCCACCATCACCTGCTTTCCCGGCCTTCTCCCCGGGGCATCTTCTCCTACTCGCACCGAGACGGGTTCTTCCTGCGTTGCGAGAGCCGACACTTGAGGCAGTGGTGTCGAAGAATCTCCTTGTCGCGCGATCCCTTGTAGCAAATCCATGATCCCCTTGATTGAAGCCATGAACTCTTCTCTTCCGACAAATCCTCCCGGGTTGCCTGACCCCTCTCCTTCTCCTTCTCCCTGACCTCCCGCCATGCGGTTGCTCAAGGTTCTTCCCTGAGGGCTGCGTCCACGCTCACCGCACCAAAATGTTGGAACCAACTTTCCGGTCCCCCCTAAATTCGAAACAGGATGCATCCCACAAGTAATCTCCCTGCGCTACCCTCCTGACGAGAGTAGAAAGCCTGGAAACAGACCGAGGGGGCTCAGCTCGGAGGTCCCACCTCTTACCCGGAAGAACTGAAGGTCTTCCCCTCCCTAGCCATTGCTGAACTAGGTGCCTGTGAGGAAGATAGCGGAAAGGTTCAACAACCTCTCTCAGGCACCATTACCGGTCTATTTATAGGCCTCTGAATCTGTTCTGCAAATAACACTTCTGAATTAACCTGAAATGACCAAAACACCCTGGACCGGGTCTGCGAACAGCCAAACTCCACTGTTCTGGAGAGCTATATGCAGACCTCCCGGGGTAGACATGTAAAATTACCTGGGGCATAAAGGTAAAAATCCCCCTTGGGGGTAAAAAGGTAAAGACATCTCTTTTCACATGTGGCGAGTGGGGAAAGAACTGTCAGGCGAAACGACCACACCGTCTGTCTCGCCGGCCTCTCGTCCGGTGGGCCATCTCGCCCCCTAGGAGGTCTCACCTAAAAAGAGGTCTCGCCTACCTCTGTGGGCTGTCCACACCTCTCGCCTCTTGTAGGTGGGCCTCCTCCCCTCTCGCCAATCCTCCTTCCTTGCTTGCTTGGGTCACCTCTCGCGAGCCCAAGGTTGTACAAGAAGCAGCAGCAGTAGGGGCGCTAGGAGGTGAGGATTGAGGAGGTCCTACCTCGGGCAGAGGATGATCGTTGTGAAGACCGGGTGGACATCGAGACCCGAGGAGCGATCGGGGTGATCCATAGGGGGTGGGGGTTGAGGCTTCCTGGAGGGTGAGCCTCCACACCATGTATCGCCGGAGCGTTGGCTCCACATCCCAGACCCCACCCCTAGAAGAGAGGATTACCTTGTCGAGGAGCGATATGCCGGATCATGAGGATCCATTTTGCGATGCGCTGGTCATCCAGAATACCATCGAAAATTTTATCATCTCCCGGATCGTCGTCGACAACGGAAGTTCCGTCAACATCGTCTTTAATAAAGGCGTTCAACGCTATAAAGGTGGAGGCGAAGAGGGTGTTGGCCTCAGATGGTCCCTTGTTTGGATTTTCGGGGGTGAGTAAGGAGGTAGAAGGAGGAGTGGGGATCCATGTCACCCTGGGGGGGGGGGGGGGGGGGGGGGTAGTCCCAGAACTACAGGTTTGTCATCGTGGATGCCCCCAGCATCTATAGCGCCATCTTTGGGAGGCCACTCATCAGCACCTTCCGCTGTGCCCCCACGTCATTACATCAATGGTTAAAGTTCAATGCCGAGGGGATCCAGGTTCGGGTCCGGGGTGACCCCAAAGTAGCAAGGGAGTGCTACGTCATCGCCGTGAACTCCATCTCTTGGCAGGAGGGAGCCGAGGAGATGGAGCGAAGGATGGAGGAGGCAGAGCAGGAAGCTGGCAAGGAGGAGCTGGAGGCGGAGAACTGCACCGAGGTAGAGGCGGTAGGAGGAGATCAGGAGGAGTCGACTGAGGCAATGTCCGTGGAGGAAGAGGTGGAGGAAGAGGTCCTCGTCCTAGAGGAGAGGGATGTTGGAGAATGTGGGGAGCAGTCTAGGTTGGAGGCTACAGAAGAGGTGGTAGACCTGGAGGTTCTCACCCTTGGAGGTAGGGTGGAGAGGGTCCGCGTCAGCGGAGGGCTGACCCCATAGGATCAAGGCAGGATGGTGGCATGCATCCAGAATAACGTGGACATCTTCGCATGGAGAGCCGCAGAGATGCTGAGGGTTGACGCAGATGTGGCTTGCCACCGAATTAACCTGGACCCGGGAGTGATGCTTAAGATCACGGCAGTGAACCGGTCGCACAAGTAATATAAAATGGGGGGTTTTTCCCAAGTATCGATCTCACAAGGAACACAGTAAGGTGGAGTTAATTTCGAGGAGGACTTGAGATTGAAGTCCTCAAGTCGGAGCTAACTAAGGGGAGGTTTTGATGTTGCGGAAACAGAAAATAAAATGCTAACAACTACTCCTATGCAACGCCGCCATGCGATGCTTCGCCAGGCGGGATGGAAGACTGGTCGGGCCGCTATGCACCGAATCACTAGGCGGATGGACGAATAGGCTTGCGGATGAGGTGGTTAGAACGGTGGAATGAGGGTCGTGAGCACCTCTTCGCAACGCACGACACTAGCAATTGCTAGTGCGGCAAGGGTGGATGTTGGTGGATGGATATATAGCGCACCTCAAGCAACTAAAGCATAAACAAACGCAGAATCACATAGACATGAATCTAGTAAAGTTTACATCTAAAGTGCAACAACATCAATATAAATGAAGTTTTAACACACAAATACAACAATAAAGGAAGAACAAGGCAAGAGATCGACCGAATCCGAAGTCTTGCTGAGGATTCACGGTTGGAATCGTCGGGTTGTCAATCCGCGTCCAAGCTCGGTCCTCAACTGCGTCCGGGGTAGAGAAGGGCTGTCACCACCTTCCAATGGCCCGTCTTCTTCGTCTCACGATAGCGGACGAAAGTTGCAAGCTTCCCTTTGCTTGATGGCTATGACGTTGAAACTTGAAATGAACCCAAGAGATGATGGAGGAGGCCGAGAGGAAGCTCCGGCTTGGATTTGGCGGTGAACGCTTGCCCGGAGCACCTCCCTAGTGTGGAGATTGAAGGAGGATGGCGGAATCCCTCCTCGGAGATGAAAACAGCAGAGGAAAAATGAGCGATCCCGAATTAGGGCGGAACCTGCACTATTTATACAAAAGCAGAAATGAACAATGCGCACGATCACAGGCGCACGACCAGTGGTCGTGCGCACTATGTCCTGTGCTCGTGCGCATTGGCATGGAATAACAGGAAGAAGAACTGGGATAATGCGCACGAGTAGTGGCGCAAGACCAGTGGTCGTGCGCATTAAGTCCAATGATCGTGCGATTACCCAGACAGGACTCCCGAAATGAGGAATCAATGCACACGATCAATGGCGCACGACCGGTTGTCGTGCGCAATATGTCCAGTGGTCGTGCGCTTAACCCAGGATGATTCTGGAAAATGTAGAGTAGTGCGCACGATCCGGGGCGCACGACCAGTGGTCGTGCGCATTAGATCCCATGATCGTGCGCAGTATTCCTGTTTCACAACCATCCCGGAACACGCACACGACCCCTGTACCGAAAGGAAAAACCAATCACTAATCTATGTAGAAATTCCAGACAATCACAAAAGGGAGTACAAACTATAAAAATAACAAAATACACAACCATGGGCTAAAATGTGCACTTTCTATGGAAATATAGGCAAGATGAAATATATATGATAATGAACTAAAAGCGAAGTGCAACCACGTGAAAACTAGCCCAGATGAGTCCGAAAATAGGTATAAAAAGTGGACTCATCACACCCCCAGACTTAACTGTTTGCGCGTCCCGAGCAAACAAAATCTAAGCAGATAGGAAAAAATACTAGTTAACAAAGAAATTGCGATACGAAGTACCATGCGAATTCGCATGCTCGCGCGCGTAAAAATATAATAGAAGAAATTTCTAAGTATACAAAATAGTTTATATTTTTCACAATGTGTATCAACATTTTATTATTACTCAAAAATGGAATCACGGTGAATCATCCGGTCATACGTAGGGAGAAAGTAGACTAATCGCTAGGAGAGCATTGTCAAAGATCGGGGCTCCGGATAACCTCCAAAGGAATCCACCAATGTCGATGACCATATGCTTGCAATTTCGCATTCTCTCCACGGCACTGGTTTGGTTCACACACGAATCAGTAGGAATATAGGTGAAGACATGGGGCTTGGGTTTCGGTGAGGTAAACAATGATAAATAAGAATGGCTAAGCACCAAACCCAAATGAGCTAATATAAAAGGAATCCCTCTACTAAGCAAAATACACGCGGGTACACCACACCCCCAGACTTAACTTTTACATATGGGTGTGTGCACCGCCTACTCAAAAAATAATCACATTTCCCAAAAAGATTTTCAATTAAACTTTTTCTTTTCACTTCTTTGTTTTTTTTTCTTTACAAATATTGTTCTCTTTTTTTTTCTTATTTTCAAATCATCTTTTTATTTTTGCAATTTCAGCAAATATAACATTGGAGCACATCCACATAATCACAAGTAAAATCACCACATCACACCCCAACATTAAAATGTAAATACTAAAGCTCGACTTGGGAGTGCGATTAGGATCGGCTTTGAGGCTTTGGTGAAATAAAGGTGGAGCTGAATCAAAAGGAGGGGTAGGCACAACGGGGCTAGCGAGGATAAGACGTTAGGAATGGTACAAAGCTCAACCGGGCCAAAATTATGGCCTACATCACACTCATGTATGACTAACCTATACCCATGCTTCAAGAATAGCTTGGGGCAAGTTCTTAGCCAACGAGAAAGACTATCCCTCCTCCCGACTCGAGCAATACTAACCTAACGGCCGTCTACACACATCCCTAAGCTACCGTCGGATTCACACCGGATTCACCAACTTTTGAGTAGAATAAAAAGTCTTTACGCAAATAGAAAGATATAAAACTATAAGCATACAGAAAAATTAAATCTACTCAAATTTCTACACGAGACGAGAGCAGTTGACTAGAAACACAACAAGGCCAACATTTTACTCCGTCTCACAATCCTATGTCAGCACCATAATTTTCCCAAATCTAACGAAGAAATGAGTTTAACTCGCAGCAGGCAAAAAGCTAAGCACACGCTCATGTGGGTACAGTGGTGTGTGATGCAATGAACTAATCAAAATAAAACAATAAATGCTTCCAGTATGCACAAGAAATGTGTGCGTGCAAAAGGTAACAAATCTCTCCCCCAGACTTAAACTAAACTACACAGCAGATGATATAGAAATTAAAATCATAAAGAGCTAAGGAAGAGGTTACCCAATGCTCAGCCAGTGAGCATACCAGAAGGCGCGTGGAAATCTGAAGCAGGCCCGCCATACGAAGAATCACAACCCTGCCAATGCAATTTGCCAAGAATACCTGCAGGGGTGAGCTCCGCAAAAACAAAACAAAATATACAAAAAGAAATGCTAAAACTAAAATAGACAGGAAAAATAAAATGCAGAAAATGAAAGATAAGTACTGGGGTTATTGTCATCCCAGGACGACTTATTAAATTCTATACAGTTCTAGCTAATGGGCCTATGAAATAAAAAGTGCACAGGTAACTGTTCCAATATCCATTTCGATAACGGGTACCGATACGGTGATAGAGCAGTTACCCCTCTACCTAAATAGTAATACCTGCCCAACACAGGTAGAGGAAATAGGAAATAAGAAGAGGAGGAGCACTGGTCCTCGCTCATCTTATCACAAAATAAATCCTTGCCTAGCAAGGTATCGTCTATCACAGGCCCGCAGGAGGCGATGGCAATGACATCAGCACAAAGCTCATCGTCATCCCAACGTACCTGTGGAGACTCATCCTGCACAGGCTCAGACAAGGAAGGGGGATCAAGTAATAAAAGAGAAGAAGAACTAAAAGAATCAGAAAATGGGAGAGTGATCCCGGTATCACTCTCAGCAGGATCCAAGCAGAGATCATCGTCGGTATCATACGAGTCGTACCGAGGGGAATCCGAGAACTCAAGGTCCACGGTGGTAAGAGGAACGACCTCATCCAATAAGGAGGTGCAAACCTCTGCATCGGAAAGAGTGTATTCCTCATCCCACCGGGGTGCGTAAAAGTGTTCCGAAGATCCACCTTCTCCGTCAGAGATAGAGGAATCATCATCCCACTTCGGCGCAACCTCGGGCACCGAATCATCCACAAATACGACATCATCAACCGACTCACAAGAAAGAGTAATAGCACAACCCGGCAAAAATTGCGGAGGGGCAAGGATGCTCTCAAAATCAAGCACTGAATGAGCAGGCCCCATCGCAAAATCATTCGCTGACGTCACCTCGTCGACGACCGGAACAATCTCATCGTCCCATACTGGAGCGTCCATGAGTTCCTGCTCCACTTTTTGTTGGCTAACACCAGAGTGATCATCATCACTCAAGGAAAGCTCGTAAAAAGGGATTGAGGGACCCATGAAAGAGCTGTATGCGGCCAGAGATTCTTTAGTAATCTCAACGAGTAAAGAATGAGCAAAGTGCGTTATGTCAGTGTATGGGCCACGCAACACCCTGGTAGGCCTGTCCACAACAGTCTTCCGCGAACGGGAGGTTGTTGTGCACACGCCCTCAGAGGGAGAAGGCTTGCACAAATGAGGGCAATCATTCAACATGTGTCCCACACCTTGACATAACAAACACCGAATGCAATGCTCGGCATTCATAACAGCAATGACATCGATGGATCGGCGCAAAGTGTCAAGGATACGGCACTCAGCATCAGGATCCATCACGAACAAAAATAATTGCTGAAAAAGTGCTACACAGCTAAAATAAAAATAGCACGGATCTGCTATCTAAATCAAAAATCAGAAAAGGGTAAAAAGAAATAAGCAAAATAAAAATTCTAATAACAAAAGCAAATAAAAAAAATGATATGCACAAATGGAAAAGGGCTTCAATCTATTATCTCCCTCTCCAAAAACTCACACGACTGTACTCCCCGGCAACGACGCCAAAAACTTGATGCTTAAGATCACGGCAGTGAACCGGTCGCACAAGTAATATAAAATGGGAGTTTTCCCAAGTATCGATCTCACAAGGAACACAGTAAGGTGGAGTTAATTTCGAGGAGGATTTGAGATTGAAGTCCTCAGGTCGGAGCTAACTAAGGGGAGGTTTTGATGTTGCGGAAACAAAAAATAAAAGGCTAACAACTACTCCTATGCAACGCCGCTATGCGATGCTTCTCCAGGCAGGATGGAAGACTAGTCGGGCCGTTATGCACCGAATCACTAGGCGGATGGACGAGTAGGCTTGCGGATGAGGTGGTTAGAACGGCGGAATGAGGGTCATGAGCACCTCTTCGCAACGCACGCCACTAGCAATTGCTAGTGCGACAAGGGTGGATGTTGGTGGATGGATATATGGCGCACCTCAAGCAACTAAAGCGTAAACAAACACAAAATCACATAGACATGAATCTAGTAAAGTTTAAATCTAAAGTGCAACAACATCAATATAAATGAAGTTTTAACACACAAATACAACAATAAAGGAAGAACAAGGCAAGAGATCGACCGAATCCAAAGTCTTGCTGAGGATTCACGGTTGGAGTTGTCGGGTTGTCAATCCGCGTCCAAGCTCGGTCCGCAACTGCGTCCGGGGTAGAGAAGGGCCGTCACCACCTTCCAATGGCCCGTCTTCTTCGTCTCACGATAGCGGACGAAAGTTGCAAGCTTCCCTTTGCTTGATGGCTATGGCGTTGAAACTTGAAATGAACCCAAGAGATGATGGAGGAGGCCGAGAGGAAGCTCCGGCTTGGATTTGGCGGTGAACGCTTGCCCGGAGCACCTCCCTAGTGTGGAGATTGAAGGAGGACGGCGGAATCCCTCCTCGGAGATGAAAACGGCGGAGGAAAAATGAGCGATCCCGAATTAGGGCGGAACCTGCACTATTTATACAAAAGCAGAAATGAACAA
This sequence comes from Platanthera guangdongensis, assembly GCA_039583875.1. NCBI lineage: Eukaryota > Viridiplantae > Streptophyta > Magnoliopsida > Asparagales > Orchidaceae > Platanthera > Platanthera guangdongensis. Next base: position 54,846,687 of record CM077148.1, read on the forward strand.
TACGCACGATCACAGGCGCACGACCAGTGGTCGTGCGCACTATATCTTGTGCTCGTGCGCACTGGCATGGAATAACATGAAGAAGAACTGGGATAATGCACACGAGTAGTGGCGCACGACCAGTGGCCATGCACACTAAGTCCAATGATCGTGCGATTACCCAGACAGGACTCCAGAAATGAGGAATCAATGCACACGATCAGTGGCGCACGACCGGTGGTCGTGCGCAATATGTCCAGTGGTCGTGCGCTTACCCCAGGCTGATTCTGGAAAACGTAGAGTAGTGCGCACGATCCGGGGCGCACGACCAGTGGTCGTGCGCATTAGATCCCATGATCGTGCGCAGTATTCCTGTTTCACAACCATCTCGGAACACGCACACGACCCCTGTACCGAAAGGATAAACCAATCACTAATCTGTGCAGACATTCCAGACAATCACAAAAGGGAGTACAAACTATAAAAATAACAAAATACACAACCATGGGCTAAAATGTGCACTTCCTATGGAAATATAGGCAAGATGAAATATATATGATAATGAACAAAAAGCGAAGTGCAACCGCGTGAAAACTAGCCCAGATGAGTCCGAAAATAGGTATAAAAAGTGGACTCATCAGGGAGCACGCCCCGTCCAACAAAAGAAGACGTCCACCGCGGACAAGCTGTCCGAGCCCATCAGAGAAGAGGTGGCAAAGCTTCTCAAGGCCGGCTTCATGTCCAAAATCCAATACCCCGGCTGGGTCTCCAATGTAGTCATGGTTAAAAAAGGAGACGACCGGTGGCATATGTGTGTCGATTTTTCCTTGCTTAATAAATCTTGTCCTAAGGATTGTTATCCCTTGCCTTGGATCGACGCGCTGGTTGATTCAGCAGTCGGTTTTTCTGTAATGAGCATTTTGGATGCGTTTTCAGGTTACCACCAAATCAGGATGCGTCCCCCGGATGTCAAGGACGTCTCGTTCATCACGGGTGATGGGTGCTACTACTATAAAATGATGCCCTTTGGGCTGAAGAACGTAGGGGCGACTTATCAAAAAATGATGGACAAGGTCTTCCGGGAATAGAAGGGGAGGAACCTGGAGGTGTATGTAGATGATCTCATGATCAGGAGTCAGGATGTGGACTCTCACCTCCAGGACCTAGAGGAGACCTACGCCACACTACACAAGTACAAGATGCTATCGTAGAGCTGGGGTAACCGCGGATTACTAAAGAGATGCAACGGTTGACAGGGAAGCTAGCAAGGTTAAGTAGGTTCCTCTCCCGGGCTGGGGTGAAGTGCTCACCCTTCTTCAAAACACTAAGGGGGGGGGGCAAAATTTTGAGTGGACTAAGGAGTGCGAGGAGGCATTCCAGGCCCTCAAGTTGCATCTGATGAGGGCTCCGTTGCTTCAAGGTCCAAAGGAGGGGGGACCTATTTTTGTATCTCGGGGTCGGGGCGGAGGCCTTGAGCTCCATCTTAGTTCGTGAAGAGTGGAAGAAGCAACTCCCCATATACTACGTGAGCCGGGTCTTGAGGAAGGCCGAGCTCCGGTATCCAATTTTGGAGAAGCTGGCCTTCGCCCTGATCATCTCGGCCCGGATGCTGCGACCCTATTTTCAGGCACACTCCATCCGAGTAGCGACTGACCATCCCCTCCGCAACATCTTTGAGGGGGTGGAGCATTCTAGCAGGCTAGCCAAGTGGTCGGTGGAGTTGAGCGAGTTCGACATCTCCTTCGTCCCCCGCCTCTCGATCAAGGCTCAAGCGATGGCTGACTTTTTGGCCGATTATGTGATCGAGGTGGCAGAGGAAGAGCTCACACATCTGACTCCATGGAAGGTGAAGGTAGATGGTGCCTCGGGGAGGCATTTCCTGGGGGTGGGGGTGATCTTAAAGAGCCCCAGGGAACTAGAATTGAGCAAACGGTGGTGGTGCACTTCCCCATCACTAACAATCAGGCCGAGTATGAGGCCGTGATAGCAGGGTTGTTCCTGGCAAGGGAACTCGGGGTATTGGACGTGGAGGTCCTCACCGACTCCATGGTGGTAGCTTCCCATATCAACAGGGAGTTTGAGGCAAGAGAGCCTGCCCTACGATTATACTTAGCCAAAGTAAAGGGGGTCATTGGCACATTTGAAACCTTCTCCATCCGACACGTACCCTGGGAGGAAAATGAACAGGTCGATCAACTAGCGAAACATGGTCCCCGGGTGGGGTGGACTATCACCGACCTATTCCGCCCTTCCATCGAAGAGGGAGAGCTCATGGAGATAGATCAGCGGTTCTCGTGGATGGACTCAGTCACAACTTTCCTTTCTCTGGGATGGGCAGTTGTACAGGAATACTCTCTCGGGGATGCTGGCTCGTTGCATGGACGAGGGGGAAGTACAAAGAATCTTGGAAGAAGTCCACTCCGGGGAGTGTGGGATTCACTCCGGGAGTCGGACCCTGGAAGGAAGGATCGTCAGGCAAGGGTATTTCTGGCCCACCCTGGGCCACGATGCGACAGAGTTCGCAAGAATATATCACAAGTGCCAGCTGTTTGCCCCCTCCAGCTACAGCCTACTCAGCGACTCAAGAGTATCACAACCCCCTGGCCCTTTGACATTTGGGGAATGGATTTGGTTGGACCGTTCCCGCAGGCCAGTAGGCAAAGGAGGTTCCTGTTGGTGATGATTGATTATTTCTCTAAGTGGTTAGAGGTGAAGGCACTGGCCAAGGTATCCTCCTAGGTCATCAGTAACTTTGTTTGGGGGGAGATCATCTGCCGCCATGGGCTGCCCCAAGCCATTGCCACGGACAACAGGCCCCAGTTCGCCGGCTCGGAGTTCACTAGTTACTGCGAGCAGTTTGGGATTGACTTCAGGGTTGCCTCGGACCACCACCACAGTAGCAACGGGCAGGTGGAGGCTGCCAATAAGATCATCTTAAATCTCTTGAAGAAGAAAGTACAAAATCTGAAAGGAAGCTGGGTGGAGCAGCTTCCCGCGGTTCTCTGGGCCCTGAGGACCACCCCCAACACAGCAACAGGGAGGACTCCATTCAAGCTCTCACATGGGTGTGAGGTAGTACTCCCCGTGGAATTTGAAGTTCAAATTCCTCGAGTCGTCACAGCCTGGGAAGGCCGGGAAGAATTGAAGGCCGAGAACGAGGAAGGGCTACAGCTCTCCCTAGATATGGTGGAGGAGTTGCGTGACCTCTCCGCCATCCGACAAGAAGAGGTGAAGAGGAGGATGGCTAAGTACTTTGACAAGCACGTCAGAGTCAAATAGTTTGCAGAGGGAGACATGGTGCTGAAGAAGGTGGATGCAGTAGGGAGGTCGGCAAACGTAGGAAAACTCAACCCCAGCTGGGAATGTCCGTTCATTGTAAAAGAGACATTGAGCTCAGGAGGGTATCGACTCCGAAATGTGGAGGGCGAGACCCTAAGTCTCACCTAGAGCGGTGATGACTTGAAGCATTTTTATCCTTGAGACATGTAAGTGGTGTCTTGTTCTGAATAAAATATCTTGATGTATTAGTTCTGCTGTGGTAATTCGTACGATAGGATTTATTCATTTGATAGACCTCAGCAGATCCCGCTGTTAGGATCTCACCGAGCTGACAGGGCTGGATGTCTCTCGGTGTTAACCTCTAGACCCCGAGCAGATCCCACTATCAGGCTCTCACCTAGCTGACAGGGTTGGATGTCACTCGGTGTCAACCTCGGATCCCGAGCAGATCCTCCTGTCAGGCTCTCACCTAGCTGACAGGGCTGGATGTCACTCAACGGTGTCAACCTCTGACCCTGAGCAGATCCCACTGTCAGGCTCTCACCTAACTGATAGGGCTGGATGTCACTCGGTGTCAACCTCGGACCCCGAGCATATCATGTTGTCAGGCTCTCACCTAGCTAATAGGGCAGGATGTCACTCGATAGTGTCAACTCTGGACCCCAAGCATATTCCACTGTCAGGCTCTCACCTAGCTGACAGGGTTGGATGTCACTCGATGTCAAGCTCGGACCCTGAGCAGATCCTGCTGTCAGGCTCTCACCTAGCTGAAAGGGCTGGATGTCACTCGGTGTCAACCTCAGACCCCGATTAGATCCCGCTGTCAGGATCTCACCGAGCTGACAGGGCTGGATGTCACTCGATGGTATCAACTCTGGACCACGAGCAGATCCCACTGTCAGGCTCTCACCTAGCTTACAGGGCTGGATGTAACTCGATGGTGTCAACTCTAGACCTCGAGCAGATCCCGCTGTTAGGCTCTCACTTAGCTGACAGGGCTGGATGTCACTCGGTGTCGACCTCGGACCCCGAGCAGATCCCACTGTCAGGCTCTCACCTAGCTAACAGGGCTGGATGTCACTCGGTGTCAACCTAGGACACCGAGCAGATCCCACTATCAGGCTCTCACTTAGCTGACAGGGCTAGATGTCACTCGATGGTGTCAACTCTGGACCCCGAGCAGATCCTACAATCAGGCTCTCACCTTGCTGACTGGGCTGGATGTCACTCGATGGTGTCAACTCTGGACCCCTAGCAGATCCCGCTGTCAAGCTCTCACCTAGCTAACATGGCTGGATGTCACTCGGTGTCGACCTCAGACCTAGAGCAGATCCCGCTGTCATACTCTCACTTAGCCAGCAGGGCTGTATGTCACTCGGGGAAGTCCTATACTCTCTAGATGGTGTCCAACAAGTTTGGCATAGGGGAGAGAGGCTTAGCATAGGCGAGTCAGAACTCGCCAACACAGCTCGGCCTTTGATGAATTGTAAATATACCTATTTTTTGTACATTAATTAAGTCATTTTTGTTTATTTTCTTTGCTTTCAATCAATTTCCTTTAATAAATTGTTCATATTTTGTTAAATTTTATTCTAACTCAACTTATTTTGATTTTCTAAAATTTCAGAAAAAGTGCCCAAAAATGACCTCACACGCCCGTGTCCCACGATGACACGACAGTGTCATGGGCGTGATACGTTTATTCTAACTTAACTTATTTTGATTTTCTAAAATTTCAGAAAAAAGTGCCCAAAAATGACCTCACACGCCCGTGTCCCACGATGACACGACAGTGTCATGGGCGTGATACGTTCAATTCCAACAAAAATCAACGAAAGTCGAAGAAATGCTGGACACGCCCGGCCACATGCCCGTGTCAACCCGACACGGACGTGACCAAGCCCGTGTCACTCCCGCTCAACGAAAACGCACTCAATGTTCGTCGACCAACTTGAAACGCCCGTGTCAGCCAACCCGACACGCCCGTGTAACCGCGCTCGACCATTTCCGCTCGACGTTTTGCTGTCGACATTTTCCGCTCGACGTTTGTCAACTCAACCAGACACTCCTGTGTCAAGATGCCACACAGGCATGTACTCCTCCACCTGGCTAACAAGACCGCGCCAACAACTTTTCAACGTGACCCGCACACAGATCCACCTCCCTGACACGCCCAGAGTCACGCCCGTGACCTGGGGCGTGACCGCCACGTGACTGACACGTATCCAGCCCGAAGTCAACTTTGCCGTCAATTCGTCGGATCGAATCATGCACAGTGCTGACACGCCCCCTGACACGCCCGTGTCCGAGGGCGTGTCCCATGAAAAATTTTGCCGATTTAAAGCAGCTTGTTGGATGTATTCCTGTTCCACTTTTTTGGGCCATTTTGTATAGGTGAAGTGCTGTTAAGATGAATTCCAAATGATATGTAAGGGATATTTTCTCCCCCTCTACTTAGTTTTTTTTTCGTTCCTTTGTAACTCGTTCATTTTAACTTAATAAAATGTGTTTTCATCTCTATATTTGGCTTTGGAAGGAATCTAAACAACCCACTCTTATGCAATCTTATTTCTTTCTTGTTTGTTTTAACTTAGTTTTTGATCTTTTTAAATGGGTGTGTGCGTGTATGGTGTAGTCGTTTTTTTTGTTTTAATGATTTAGTATTTTTACTTAGTCTTGTTAACTTAGTTTTTTTATAGCTTTTATTTCATTCCTATAGATCCATAAAAAACGTTTTGAATGTGTTTTCCTTTTTTCATTAAATTAGATTTTTTTTTTTTTTAGAATGTAAAACTTTTTCATTCTTTTTCCAGTATCCACACCTTTTTTGCATTTTTATGTAGTTATAGAAATGATAATATAGTTGTTTTAATTTTTCGAGCATTTCAATTTTCGTTTTAAACTTTTGCTCGTTTAATTTTTCTGTCTTCTTTTTACGCATTTCTACCGCATTCTAGAGGTAGAAATGTATTCCTTTTAATTTTTCAAGCACTTGCGTTTTTGCGTTTATTTGCAAATCCAATTGCTCGTTTAATTTTTATTTTAGCTTTTTATGAATTTCTACCACATTCTAGCGGTAGAAATGCAGTTGTTTTAATTTTTCATTAACTTAGTTTTTATTCATTTCTGTACGTGTGCGCATTTATTTCCGCCTACTCATTAAGAGTTAAATGGAGCGTTGTTTTTATTTCATTTAGTAGAGTGTGTGAGTTTTTACATTCTGTCATGTGCGTGTGTTTTACTTTATGTCGAGAGTGTGTGTGCGTGTGTTTTACTTTCTGTAGAATGCGTGCGTGTGTTGCATTTATTTTCTCCTACTCGTTTGAGTAGGACTCGCTTTATTTTCCCGCCTACTCATTTGAGTAGCACTTGCAATTTCCCGCCCACTCGTTTGAGTGGGACTTGTCATTTTACAGCTTTATTTCTCCCACCCACTCATTTGAGCTGGGACTCGCACTTTACTGCTTTCATTTCAGTCCTACTCGTTTGCGTAGGACTTGCAATTTACTTCTTTATTTACTACTTTCTTTTCCTGCTTTCATTTTCTGCTTTCTTTATTGCTTTTCTCGCCCTTCATCCCCATTTCGATGAGTGGCTAATCGTTCTTAGCCCTCAGTATCGAAGAGCATTGGGACAAAAAAAATAGCTTTAAATAATTAAAGGTCCTTATTTTCTAATTAATTACAATTACTTATGGTTTGCCTAGGGTTTACGACGCGTAGAATCACATAATCGATGTGTGGTCTCTATTTCCGTAGTCCATACGCTAGCTAGCCGAGAGGCCGTGCGTATGCACCGATCACCCTGTGGTAAAGAGAGTTCCGCACTAACCCTCTAGAGAAGAGGGGCGCAAACTCTACCGGATTGGGTTCCCCACCCAATAGCGGGGTTCTTAGCGTAATGCGGGCGTTAAGAGGAATCCTTCGTCGGACGAGAGCCTGGTCGAAAAGTCTTACCGTTCAGGTGAGCGATAGCCCTATAGCTAGGTGAGATCATTTTAGTGGAACCTCCACGGCCAAGTCTCCGCCTTAATTAATTTGAAACTTAGGATCTCTTTTTATTAAAAGTTTATTTTAGTTCAATTTTATTCGATTCCGTCGCGCTAAGCTTTTCATCGGCTCCACCTTTTATGCTTTCATTTTCTGTCTTTATTTTTGCTTATATATATCTTTATACTATAAGGAAACCCCTAAACACCTCATGGTGTAACATTCAAATCCCAAAATACCCCCATTAAAACGGTTTCTTTTTATTAATGTAGAGGCCTTTTGGTCTTTTCCCGGGCTCAAACTTAATTAATACAATAATTAATACATCTTTATATATTTTTGGTTTTTTGCGGGGCTCAAACGCACGTTAGGTTGGATTTTCACAGTTTTGCCCAGTACCCGGCCGAAAGTAGCTCCTGCCAGCGCCGAAAGCAGCTCCCGCCAGCGACTGCCCTCCTCTGCGTCGTCCTTCTTTCTCCTCTCTACACGCCACCATCGTCCCGTCGTATCCTTCCTCTGCGTCGTCGACAGTGCTCCTATTCCACAGAGGTATAACCCTACCTCCTCTCCCCACCATTCTGTTCTCCACAACGCTTCTTCTCTACAGTACTCGACATACCTCAAATCTCCTCCACAGTGCTCCATCAACAGAGCTTCTCTGTCGAAAGAGCATCTCCTCCACGGTGCCATCAACGGTGCTCCTATTCCATAGAGGTATAACCCTACCTCCTCTCCCCACCATTTTGTTCTCCACCATTTTTTACAGTTTCTGCAGTCCAATTTCTTTCCATTTTTTAGGGGCTGAGCACAGAAATTATTCAGTCTTTTATGGGTTGGTTGTGCACACCCTAACTTCTTTATGGTTTAAGGTTTTTCACCTCTGTTCTTCACGATTTCTTTACACAGAAACTGTTTTTCACCAACGATTTCTTTACATTTCTTTGTTCACCTCTGAGCACACCCTAACGATTTCTTTGTTCACTAACGATTTCTTTACATTTCTTCAGTCTTTTATGGGTTGGTTGTGCACACCCTAACGATTTCTTTTTCACCTCTGAGCATAGAAATTGTTCGACAGTATCTATTCTTGCAAACCATTCTTGCAAACCATTTTTGTGTACAGTTTCTGTGTACATTTTTTGTGTACATTTCTTTGTTGCAATTGATTTTCAGTTTTTGTGCTCAAAATAATAGCCGTAATAATTGGATGCATCTTATGAAACCATTCTGATTTCCAGTTAGTGTAGTCCAAGTATGTGTTTTAAGTTATTTTCCTTTCAAATTTGTGTTTCTGCTTGCATGTTTTTTTAGTGACGTGCTTGCAAATTTGTGCTCATCTGTTGTTGCCTGTGTAACTCTGTTCAGTCGTTCATGGTTCTCTCTAGCTTTCTAACATGTAGCGCTTTTGTCACCTCTAAAAAACAGAGCTTCTCCGTTGAAAGAGCATATCCTCCACGGTGCCTCAACAGAGTTCCTCCTACAACATTGCTCATCTCCTCCTTTACAGTCTCTCGCCGGTAATTTTTTCAAGCTCTTTAACATTTTTTTACAGTTTTTGCAGTCCAAATGCTTTCCATTTTTTACGGGCTGAGTATAGATATTGTTCATTCTTTTATGGGTTAGTTGTGCACACCCTAACTCCTTTATGGTTTAAGGTTGTTCACCTCTGTTCTTCCTATTTTATTTCACCAACGATTTCTTTGTAGACTTAACATTTTTTACAGTTTTTGCAGTCCAATTTCTTTCCATTTTATTAGGGGCTGAGCACATAAATTGTTCAGTCTTTTTTGAGTTGGTTGTGCACACCCTAACTCCGTTATGGTTTAAGGTTGTTCACCTCTATTCTTCCTATTTTATTTCACCAACGATTTCTTTGTAGAAATACATATGAAATTATTCGGCAGTATCTATTCTTGCAAACCATTCTGCTGTTGAATCATCCACCACATTGGCTGTCATATAAAAATAATGTATGGAAGAGAGATGGGAGAATAAATGTTATGCAGAGAAGAAGCTCAGTTATGTGCTCAGTTTTTGTGTACATTCCTTTGTTGCAATTGATTTTCAGTTTTGGTGCTCAAAATAATAGCCACAATAATTAGATGCATCTTATGAAACCATTCTGATGTCCAATTAGTGTAGTCCAAGTATGTGTTTTAAGTTATTTTGGTTTCAAAGTTTTGTTTCTGCTTGCATGTTTTTTAGTGACGTGCTTGCATATTTTTTTTGCATCTATATGCATGGATGATGTGATCATCTGCTATTGCCGGTGTAGCTCTGTTCAGTCCTTCATGGTTCTCTCAAGCTTTCTAACATGTAGTGCTTTTGTCACCTCTAAAAAACCAAGTAAAAGCTCCAAAATCAATAGGACTGAATTCTGAAAGCTATGAAGCAGCTGTATGCAGGATATGATAAAGAACCAATATAAAAAGAATCCCAAGAAGATATCAAAGTTAGAGACAACAATAGCAGGGATCTGGGAGATGCGGGGAATTAATTCAAAATGAGGCTTATAAGATGTTTAACTCCTTTTTAAAATCATCCTTTGCAGCAAAAACACCGCTTTCCCTATCAACAAAAACATGATTTTATAATTAATGATTTTCTTGATAATTAATTAACATGGCTTATATTAATGATTCTGATTCACTCTCTACTCATTCTCTAGATAATAAATTAACTCACAGACAAATTTCATCTTCAATTTCTAAATAGCTAATTATAACAGTGGAGAACTCATTGTGCTCCTCTCTATCTTAAGTATCCTTTTCAATCTCCATAAAAATAATTTACTCAGTCAAATTTCAGGAGCTTGCGGTTCTCTTGGTTTGTCTAAATTATGTTTTGCTTCAAGTGCACAAGTGCTTTACAGGGCTTCCAAAAGATACCAGTAATTAACTCACAATAAAATCATTCTTCATAGCAAAAAGTCTACTACGTGAGTTATCTATGTAATGAAAAAGTGAGGGAAAATAAAAATGCAAGTGGTTTGTTTGTAATGCACATCTGTACATCTTAACATTTAATTATGTGTTCTCTCTACTATGGTTGGGTAAAAAAAAACTCCAATGGAGAAAGCTAAATAGCTAATTATAACAGCGGAGAACTCATTGTGCTCCTCTCTATCTTAAATGGAAAATTATTGTATGTTTGCTCGGTTTGTATCATTGTATGTATGCTCCTCTCTATCGGGGTTGTTAATTATCATATAGCACCTTACAAATAATATTAGTTCCGTTTGATGTTGCAAGTTCATAATTTTCTACCAATTTATGATGTAGGCTCAGAATTTGTATATGTTGACATATTTGGGGATATAATTTTCCATGTGAAGGTGATTGTAGTAGGAGGTCCTCTTTCATTGACTTCTCTCAACGTCCCCTCCTCTGCTAAGGGCATTGTTGAAGGTGATTTACATGCTCTCAGATTTCCACATTTTTAATTTGGTGTATGTTTATTTGGTTTGGACATGTACTAATTTCTCTTCCATGCCTATATTTTTAAAATATTTTGCATTTAAAACTCTCCTCCAAACCCGGTGTAGAAGTAAAATTGTAGGATGTGCATATAATCCTTTATTTTTCAGGCTATAATGGATAAACGAATAGTAGAACAAATAAGTAGCTTGATTATCCAGCCCATAAGGTGTGTTGTAGAATTTAATTTATTGGTTTAAATCCGTGTTCTTTGCATTAATTTTATCATTAATTTTATTAAAATCCATGTTCTTCAGAATGAATAGAATGTTTTCTAGAATGTAGGTTCTTTGCATAACTTTCCATGTAAAAGAATTGGATATGCATGCTTTATAGTGTTATGATATGCATGCTTTATACTTAAATATGCTTGAATATTTTCAAGCAGATGTTTGTGCACTGAGTGTTTCATGTAGTTTTTTTCTTGGTTATTCTCTTAGACTTCCTTGATGATTCTGTGCTTTTTGTTCTATACTTGTTGTCCCTATTATTTCATAAATGAATTTTATTGACAAATAATCATCTTTCATAAATGAATTTTAACTCTTTTGATTTGATCACTTTAATGGTATTATCCAGTTTTTACCATTAGTTAGATTCATGTGTTTCTTTAGGACGAGAAATGTTTAACTTGAAAGTGAGGTGTATGGACAACTTATACTTCCCGCACTTCCATGACAACTTAGTGTTTGAACAAATATCACATCACAAGATTGCAATGTTTCCAACCATATACCGACATTGAAGAATGTTGCCAACTATATATCCAATGTTGTTCCCATCAATGACACCTCTGTTCTTCAATTTTGAACGAATATCGCATTAGCACTAAAATTCATCCTGCAACCCTAATATATTGTACAAATCAAGATTGATTGATTATTCATAGTTTGATTACATAGCAACTGAAACACATATAGATGGCAGACCAACATCAAGCAGGGGAGTCATCATCATTGACAACTCAGGTTGGGCCAGTTCAGCGTAAAAGAGGGAGGCCTTTGACTTTTACGACAACGCCTGAGCAAGCTCGAGAGTCAACCCGAGTGCGTGTTAGTAATTGGCGCTAGACATTGAGTACGGAACAACGAAGTGCAATGAATGCGAGGCGAAGACAATCACGTGCATCGTTGGCTTTACAATCAACCTTGGAAGTCCAACCAACCGAGTCAGAAGATCCAAATTAGCCAGATGAAATTAATGATAATCAAACAGCACCCAGCATGAGGACAGGACGTCGAAATATAGCAAGAAATTACCATTCGTCCGACAACGTCAGCATTTTTCGGCTCCCACAACCGACAACTTGCCCAGACTGTGCAGCTCGATTATTTCACAAAGAATCAAAAAATTTATCCTGCAAACTTGTCAAAGTAGTTTTACCTCCCATTCCTATACCCCCCCCCCCCCAGTTGATGGCTCTTTATACTGACCCGACCACAAAAGGTCGTCATTTCAAGCAAAATATTCGTGCATACAACCACATATTCTCTTGCACATCCATGGGTGTGACACTTGACGAAACACTCCTGGCATTCAACCAAGGTTTGTACACATTCAGAGTGCATGGAGCTATATATCATAAGATTGGTTCTCTTATTCCTACTCCGGGAAACAAACCACGATTTCTGCAGATGTTCATGTATGACACTAAAAATGAAACCTCACATCGTTTGGAGGAAAGTAATGGACTCGATATAGAAATATTGAATGATATCAAATATATCCTTGATACTGACAACCCGTATGTCATGACTTTTAGACAAATTGCTCAACATCAACAATTACAATCGTGTCAACTACTTATTCGTGAACGACGGCCTACTGACCAACAATACATCCTTCCTACCGCATCTCAGGTGGCTGCAATATTGGTGGGTGTAGAAGATTTTGCAGAGTCTATCGATAGGGACATCAAAATTCATTCAACAGCAGGACATCTAACTACAATCAAAGAGTACGCGGGTCATTACGATCCACTTCAATACCCACTTCTACTACCGCATGGTACTTTTGGTTGGGATTTAGCTTTTCAGACAGATCAGGGGCTGCGCGTTAGTTGTTGCGACTTCTATGCATGCTTGCTATAGGTTTTAAAATTTCTACTTATTACTTCAAAACTTCATGGATTGGATTTTCAATGTACTAAGCTCGATCAATTTGTGGCTTGATATAGATACGTTCGAATAATCCATCGATACTCCTTCATGGTGGACGACTGCTTCAACGGTATGTCATAGATAATTACATCAAGATTGAGACTCAGAAATTGAGATGGATTAGCCTGAATCAAAATAAGATTCGTGTAGAGATATATCAGGGTTTGGAAGATTGCTTAAATGCTGGTGAAAATGATGCATGTACACTCACTTGCTTATTGATGTTCCTCCTATACTTTAGCAGATATAGATGTTCATTACCTTCTTTCGTGAAATTTCTTCTGCTTAGGAAACATTGGGCGACGAACCGTCCTTCCGTCCTCCTTCATTGGAAGCCCCCGAGATATGTATCAGTGGTATCAAGATGCAATGTCAATCGTCCAACACTACGACAAACCAAATATATTCTTAACCATGACATGAAATCCCAACTATAATGAAATAAAAAATGAACTGTATCCAGGACAATTGCCACATGATCATCCAGATCTCCTTACGAGAATTTTTCGAGCAAAGTATGAAAATTTGAAAGATGAAATCTTCAATAAAGGTATCCTTGGAAAGGTGGTTGCGCACGTTCACATCATTGAGTTTCAAAAGAGAGGTCTACCCCACGTGCATATGTTAGTTATTTTTGATGCAGAAGATAAGTTAAATACTCCAGATGAGTACGATTCGTTGGTCAGCGCTGAGATATCCAATCAAGAGGAGGATCACCCTTTATATGATGCAGTTCTAAAACATATGATACATGGCCCATGTGGTCACTACAAACCGAATGCTCAGTGCATGAAATATTTTGGGTGCAGTAAAAGATATCCTAAGCCTTTTGCAGAATATAGTGTCCAAGGGAATGACTCATATCCTGTATATCGGCGTCGGCTTGACAATAGAACTATTACAGTTGGTCGTGGAGTTGTTGTGGATAATAGATGGGTCGTACAATATAACCCGTGGTTACTCTTAAAGTATGATTGTCATATTAATGTGGAAATATGTAGTAGTGATGAGTACGATTATGATAGGCTTTTTACTATCATAATTGTAATCATATCTACCATTTCCTGCCCCTTTTTGTGTTGATTTCATGATAATATCAAAGAAATTGTCGTATCATACATAGAAGAGCGTATTTAGAAGTCCTTGTCAGTTTTTATAATAAACCATTTACTGAGTCTATCATTTTTCTATTGTAGGTAATGCCAACCAATGGACCTAAAAGTTTCGGAGCAAACAGAGGAGTTCACGGAGTCTACATGGCTGATGACAGGACAAAAATTTGGTGCACACGGCCAGAAACACGGCCGTCTGTCCACCCGTGTCCTATGCACCTGGAGCTGAAGAATTTGGGCGCAGACAGAGGAGCCTCACACGGGTATTGCACACGCCCGTGTGCATACCCATGTCATCTTTGCACACGGCTGCCGACCAACCCGTGTCTAGGGAACACGGCCGCACACACGGCCGTGTCTATACCTGTGTCATCTGACACGGCCCACTACCAGACACGCCTTTTCATGGGGAACCGCCCAGGAACCGTCCACACGGCCTGGCACACGGCCGTGTGCGACCCCGTGTCCGACCTGTTTGCAAGGGAACTATAAATTTCCTGTAGAAAAATTTGTTTAGAACTTTTGGATCATTTCTGCATTGGAGAACTGCTGGAGGCCGAAGGGGAACATCCAAGACAAGGAGGATTGAAGGGTATTCTTATGTATTTTTTATTCAATCATTAATCCCTTGAATCCTTTCTTTCTCTTGATGATCCATCTTCAATTTATGTTTTAATTTGCATGAATTTTGCTTTGAACATTTTAGTAATCATGTATCACCTTGTTCATGTTATATTTGTAGCATTTTATTTGTGTTTATGCAATCAAACAAAGAGTTTAATCATCCCTTTGAATTATTTATTTGTTTTACACAATTTGCAATTGGCTAGATTGAGAAATTGGTTATTTGCAATGAATTTAGTATGTTCATATTGTGATGATAATTCACTTTGTATTTCAAACTCTATGATCGAGAGATATTCTGTTTGGAAAATTAGAACACGGATAAAAGGATTCATGTTAATTTAGAAATAATATTCATGAATTTATGTAGTAATAAAGGTATTTTGTTTAATGCGAACTTGAGTGTTGTGAATTGTTCGAGAGAAAATTTACTATCTTAGGTTTAGATTTGGAATTGCTCGAGAGAGAATTTTGATGAAAAATTAACCTTTACATTGCACAAATGTAACACTCTTTTCATGTCATGATCGCTTAGAATTGAATTGATAAATGGATTTGTTCATGTAATTATTCAAAAGCTTCATGTTGTTATTATTTTTATTTCTCCAATACTGAATCATCCAATTGGTCATAGTTAGGTTAATGTAGTTTAAATATCACTTTTGTTTAGAGGTATGAAAATAAAGGGAGGGTGAGTACGAATAGTTGAAACGACCCTGTGGAATACGACACGAGATGTAGATTTCTCATATATTACAATTGATAGGTGCGCTTGCCTGAATGCTAATTCAATCTAGTTAAGTCCATCTACATAATTGTATTAGAACGTAGAATGAAATCACATTGAATTATTACTTGTTAGCAAGAAAAATCATCAAGTTTTTGGCGCCGTTGCCGGGGATCGTTTTCAATATTTTGAAATCCTAATCTTTATTGATCTACCAATTTTCATTTATATAGTTGTAAATTAGTATTTGAATAATTATATTGTGTAATATTTTTTTTTGTGTAGTCTGTTAGTCTATGACCAGGGGCAAAAATTCTGGGCTAGCACCATTTCATCCTGACCCAGAACGAATTCTCCATAACACTAACTTAAGGGACGTGGGAATTAATACCACAGATATTTCAAACGGACTATTAGAAGAGGAGACAGTAAACCAAGGAGAGAATCATCTTGAAAATTTAGATAGCATGGCCAACCAAAATGAGCAAACCATGTCTGACTTTGCTAGACCTAATCTCCAAGGAACCGGGTCGAGCATCGTTAGACCACCGATAGCTACCAACAATTTTGAATTGAAGCCTAGTGTGATACAGATGGTTCAACAGTATGTTCAGTATGATGGCTTGCAAGATGAGGATCCTAACACCCACTTGGCCGGATTCTTAGAGATATGTGACACATTTAAGATCAATGGTGTTTCCAACGACGCCATTCGATTGAGATTGTTTCCATTTTCTTTAAGGCATAAGGCGAAGCAGTGGTTGAATTCCTTACCAAGAGGGTCGATCACTACTTGGGACATGATGGTTGAGAAGTTTCTGATGAAGTATTTTCCACCTGCAAAGACTGCGAAGTTAAGGAATGACATCTCTACATACATTCAATTGGAGTCTGAATCGTTGTACGACACATGGGAACGATTCAAGGAGTTGTTAAGGAGATGTCCCCACCATGCTCTACCTTCATGGCTTCAGATTCAGACCTTCTATAATGGTCTAAATCCAGCCACCAAACAAATGATTGATGCGGCTAGTGGAGGAACTTTGAACAACAAGACACCTGAAGCGGCTCAGCAGTTGATAGAGGACATGGCAATGAACAATTACCAATGGACTACAGTAAGACATAAGCCTAGCAAGGCCGCAGGAATTTATGAAGTAGATGTTGTCACCGCCTTAGCAATTCAAGTGGAGAAACTTCACCAAAAGATGGACAATCTTGCCTTAGCATCACCTTCCATGGCACCTCAACAATGGGACCCTTCATGCACTGGAATGCCTGGATGTGAACCGCAAGTTCAAGAGCATGTTGACTATATGGGTAACAATATTAGGCCACCTTTCAATCAAGCCAACAACCCATATAGCTCTACATATAATCCTAGATGGCGAAACCACCCCAATTTCTCTTGGGGAGGACAAGGAAATCAAGGGAAGCAGCCCATGTTTGGACAACAACCACAGTTGGAACCAAGGAAGCCTACATTGGAAGATGTGCTTACCAAATTTATGCAAACTACCGATGTAGCCTTCCGAAATCAAGAGGGTTCAATTCGGAACTTGGAAAATCAGATTGGTCAGCTTGCAAGGATGGTTTCTGAAAGGCAGCAAGGAACACTTCCAGGGAATACAGAGATAAATCCAAGGGAGCATGCAAAAGCCGTTTAATTGAGGAGCAGAAAGGAGTTACAAGACCCAAGGCCTGCAAAAGAAGCACCCAAAATGGAGTCTAGCGGCGAAGGACCAAGCGACATGAATGTACAACCGATGGAGTACCAACCAGCATTACCATATCCAGCAAAGCATAGCAAGGAGCGCATGGATGCGCAGTATGGTAAATTTTTATCTATGTTTAAGCAATTACATGTTAATTTACCTTTTTCTGAAATTATTCAAATGCCTAAATATGCAAAATTTCTTAAGGATTTGATTTCTAATAAAAAGAAAATAGAAGAATTATCATTAGTAACATTAAGTGAAGAATGTTCTGCTATTTTGCAAAATAAATTGCCACAAAAGCTTAAGGATCCCGGTTCATTTTCAATTCCATGCTTAATCGGTGATTTACAAGTAAATAAGGCTTTAGCAGATCTAGGAGCAAGTATAAATTTAATGCCTTATAATTTATATCTGAAACTAGGCCTAGGAGAACTTAGCCCAACAAGAATGAGTATTCAATTAGCAGATCGATCGGTTAAGTATCCTAGAGGAATAGTGGAAGATGTATTAGTAAAGGTAGATAAATTTATATTTCCTGCTGATTTTGTTATTTTAGATATGGATGAAAATATAGAAGTACCACTCATACTAGGTCGTCCATTTCTAGCTACTTCTAGAGCACTTATTGATGTTTTTGATGGTAAATTAGTATTGCGAGTAGGAGAAGATGAAGTCACTTTTCAAATAGGCAATACTATGAAACAATCTTTAGATAACGATGATTATTGCTATTTTTCTCATGGTATTGATGATTTTATGTCTTCTATAAATTCTAATTTTTATTATAAAGAACCTTTAGAAATTTGCATAACTAACAATTATCTAGAAGATGATAAAAATAATGACATTATTGAACATTTATTTTTTCTAGAAAATGATGTTGCTATGAATAGAAAAACGGAATATAGTTTAATTACTGAAGGAGATCATGAAATTCTTACGAATAATACTAAGGATCCACCAATAGTAGAATTAAAAAAATTACCGGATCATCTTGAGTATGCATTCTTAGGAACAAATTCTTCGTACCCAGTTATCATATCTTCAAATCTTTCCAAACTTGAAAAAGAAAAATTGATAACCGTATTGAAGAAATGTAAAGGTGCAATAGCGTGGCAAATATCTGATATAAAGGGTATTAATCCTAGTTTTTGCACTCATAAAATTCTTTTGGAAGAAAACTATAAGTCGTCTATTCAACTGCAACGTAGGCTAAATCCTAATATGAAAGAGGTAGTTAAGGCTGAAATTGTAAAGTTATTAGATGCTGGTATTATATATCCTATTTCGGATAGTTCATGGGTTAGTCCTGTCCAAGTAGTTCCTAAGAAGGGTGGCCTGACCGTAGTAGCAAATGATAAAAATGAATTAATTCCAACGCGAACAGTAACAGGTTGGCGTGTCTGTATAGACTATAGGAAATTAAACGATGCCACTAGGAAAGACCATTTCCCTCTTCCTTTCATTGACCAGATATTAGAACGCTTATCAGGACACTCTTACTATTGTTTTCTCGATGGACTTTCTGGATACTTTCAAATTCCTATAGCACCAGAAGACCAAGAGAAAACAACATTTACTTGCCCATTTGGTACCTTTGCCTATAGACGTATGCCTTTCGGTTTATGTAATGCGCCCGCCACATTTCAAAGGTGCATGCTAGCCATCTTTAACGAGTATGTTGAAGATATCATGGAAGTGTTCATGGATGATTTTTCGGTTTTTGGCGACTCCTTTGAGTTGTGTTTGAATAAATTAGAGAAAGTTCTTAGGAGGTGTGAGGAGACGAACCTAGCGCTTAGTTGGGAGAAGTGCCATTTCATGGTACAAGAAGGGTTAGTACTTGGCCATAAAATTTCAAGCCAAGGAATTCAAGTAGATAGAGCAAAAATAGAGACCATAGAAAAATTGCCACCACCAACCTCCGTAAAGGCAGTGAGAAGTTTCTTAGGACACGCGGGATTTTACCGCCGTTTTATTAAAGACTTCTCCAAAATAGCTAAACCACTTACAAGGCTTTTAGAAAAAGACACACCTTTTATTTTTGAACAAGAGTGTCTACATGCCTTTGAGTTCTTAAAAGAAAAATTAATTAATTCTCCTATTATGATCGCACCTGACTTTAGTCAACCATTTGAGATCATGTGTGACGCTAGTAGTTTTGCGGTAGGGGCTGTTTTAGGACAACGCCGAAACAAACATTTTCACCCAATATATTATGCTAGTAAAACACTTAATAATGCACAGGAGAATTATACAACTACTGAAAAAGAACTCCTAGCAGTGGTATTTGCCTTTGATAAATTTAGACCATATTTAACATTGTCCAAAGTGGTAGTTTATACGGATCACTCTGCACTTAGATATTTGTTAGCCAAAGCGGAAGCAAAGCCTCGTTTAATCCGATGGGTTCTTATTCTACAAGAATTTGATCTAGAAATTAGGGATAAACGAGGAGCGGAAAACTTAGCGGCAGATCATCTTTCACGTTTATAAAACCCACTACGATCAATGTTAGATGAGTCTGAAATTTCTGATACATTTCCTGAGGAATCATTATTTGCCATATCTACCAAAATACATCTAGATTATCCATGGTTTGCAGATTATGCAAACTATCTTGTGGCTAAGGTCCTTCCAAAAGACTTTTCATATCAGCAGAAAAAGAAATTTTTCTCTGACTTGAAATATTACTTTTGGGAGGACCCTTTTCTTTTTCGGATATGTGCAGATTCTGTTATAAGAAGGTGTGTATCAGCGGAGGAAGGTTGGAAGATTTTGGAGCAGTGTCATTCAGGTCCTGCTGGTGGTCACTATGGAGCGAATCGCTCCGCTAAAAAGGTTCTTGATTCCGGTTTTTATTGGCCCCTTCTATTCAGGGATGCCCAAAGGTATGTGCTTTCATGTGATTCTTGCCAAAAAGCAGGTAATATTTCTAAATTACATGAAATGCCTCAAAAATTTATCCTTGAATGTGAAGTATTCGATGTGTGGGGTATAGATTTTATGGGACCATTCCTAGTTTCTTTTGGGAATAAATATATTTTGGTAGCTGTAGATTACGTATCAAGGTGGGTTGAAGCGCAAGCTTTGCCTACTAATGATAGTAGGGTTGTAATTAGATTTTTGAAATCCTTATTCGCACGATTTGGCACACCACGCGCACTTATTAGCGATAGGGGTTCACACTTTTGTAATCTACAACTAGACAAAGTATTAGAAAAATATGGAGTTACACATAGGATAGCCACTTCGTATCATCCTCAAACGAGTGGACAAGTTGAAGTTTCCAATAGAGAGCTTAAGAGAATCTTAGAAAAATCTATAGAAGGGAATATGAAGCAGTGGTCTAGGAAACTTAACGACTGTTTGTGGGCTTATAGGACCGCCTACAAAACACCTATAGGGACCACCCCATTTAGATTAGTCTACGGTAAATCTTGTCACCTACCTATAGAATTAGAACACAAATCATGTTGGGCAATACGTTCCTTAAATTTTGACACTAGTTCTATAGGAGAGAAGCGTAAACTTCAACTTAACGAATTAGATGAGTGGAGAACTATAGCCTATGAGAACTCCCGTATTTATAAGGAGAAAACCAAACTATTTCATGACCGTCACCTTCGTAAACCCAAGGTCTTCCAAAAAGGTGACCAAGTCCTCCTTTATAACTCCAGATTACGATTATTCCCAGGGAAATTAAGATCTAAGTGGTCCGGACCCTTTAAAGTTAAAGAAGTCTTTCCCTACGGTACCGTCGAGTTAACTCACCCCGAGAAGGGAGATTTTAAGGTTAATGGTCACCGACTTAAACCCTATTATGGTGAAATCCCTATGGACTTCCCTCGTTTAGAAACTTGCCTCCGTCTAGATTAGTTTTATATTAACTTTAGTAGGTGTTTTTAAGTATTATTGTTTTAGTATAAATTTGATTAGATGCATTGAAAAAAAAAGAGAGAAGAAGAAAAGAATTTCTTTTTATTTTTTTTTATGAAAAATTTTTTCCACCAAAATTTTTATGAGAAAAAATTTTTTTCTGGAGAGGCACACGGTTACACACACGGCCGTGTGCGTGGCCGTGTACATGACACAGGCTCTGGCCCAGCCGTGTGGAATTAATTCGGCATAAGGGCATTTTCATCCCGAGCACAACACGGGTACGCACCAACCCGTGTGCAGCGCCGTGTGCATCAGTCTCGACGATCGTCGAGACCGATGTGTCGAGACATCGAACACGGGCGTGTCTGATTACACACGCCCGTGTCTCCTACCTACCCGTGTTTGCGTACCGTGCCAGCTGCGACACGGGGCGACACACGGCCGTGTTGTCGCCCGTGTCCACCTGACGCACTGACCCCAGCCGATTTGACCACACGGACCGAGGCAGGCCCGTGTTCCACGAGGCATTGGATCCCCTAACACGGGTGCACACACGCCCGTGTGCGCACCCGTGTTCCATTATTTTACACGGACCGACGCACCCCGTGTTCCTCGAGGGTAAAGATTCCCTAACACGGGCTCGCACACGCATCACTCATCCCGTAGCCAGATCCCCAAGGCTCCATCTTTTCCAATTCTCGCCCCCCTTTACTCGTACCTTCCTTTCTACATTATGTCTTCCGGAAGAAGTGGAGGTCGCCGTCGCCGACCGGAATTACAAGTCTCCACGGAGAGGCGGGATGCTGCTACCCCGCTAATTTTCACTGATGCATCGCACACCGCCCGCTACAATCGCTTGCAATCCAAAAAATTTCAAGACATACGCATGATTGATTGGAGCGTACTTGAGGAGATAAACTTAGCTGGAGATGTCAGGGGGCTGATTTCTGTAACGGGGTGGAGTCAATTTTTTGCCATAGAGGAGTTAGGCTTTAGGGAACTCACCTTAGAGTTCCTATCGTCATTTTATTCCAGCTTTAGGCCAAATTTCATCGACGCACCGCACGCGCCCGAGGGGATAGTTTCATTTCGAGTGGGTGGCACATTTTACACACTCACCATGCTCCAATTCACCCAATATTTAGGGGTGTATGAGGAGTCGTTCCTTTTTAGTGCCACCTACCCCGAACTCCACTTTGAGCTCCCCAACCGCGATATGGCCGGTGGTATATGGTGCCAGATTTCTTTCGACACTGGCGCCTACGAGGCCAAAAGATCTAAGGCATCCAAATTGATTTCCCCCGCTCTCCATTATATCCACCATCTACTCAGCCACACGTTGAGCGGTCGGGGCGAAAGCTCCGGAGTTGTTAGCAGGCAGGATCTGTTATACCTCTACAGCATGACATCACGATATCCTCTACATCTCGGTTATCTTCTAGCCCAGTTCATTCTTCATCAGGCTGACACCCCTCGTATAGGGTCTATTTGCGTAGCACCCTATATTACTCGCCTCGTGAAGAATATGGGCATCTTTATAGCCCTCCCCCAGATGACAGTGGTCGCAAAGACCGTGCCTATCACGATGGCTAGTCTTCGCGCCCTCCGCCTCGTCACCGCCCGTCAGGGCCGGGGAGGGGTCATATACTCTATTGCTCGACGTGGACTGCATGTACAGGCCGACAGTGATGATGAGATAGATCCTGACCTCGACGAGCCGTTGGTGCCTCCACCCCGTTCCACCTACGCTCATGGCGAGTCGTCTACTGCACCTCCTCCACCTCAGTCACGATACTCGCGCGAGTTTAGACAGTTCTTTGATGCCGAGCTCTCGCCACGCTTTCAGGAAATTAAGGAGGAACATCAGGAAATTAAGGATCTCCTCGTACAGATTAGAGACCACCTTGGGATCGCCCCTCGCCAGCCGCCAGCTCCAGCACCGCCTTCCTACCCGGATGATTCGACAGGCCACCATGAGTACTTCTGATATGTATCGATGTAGTTCTATCTTCATGCATCGTATCTTGTATTTTTTTATTTATCTATCAGTGTATTCAGTTCTACCAGCTTTTATATATCAGTGCATTCTAGTACAGCTCATGTTTCTTTACTGTGCTCTTCTACTTATTATGATAGCACTTTCTTTTTATATATCATCATGAAATTACTCTATGTCCGCTTTTTACATTGCACTGAGGACAGTGCAAATCTTAAGTCTGGGGGTAGAATGGTTATTCATGTGGTTACAATTAATTCTAATCTGCTTATCATAATACTCAAGTTGTTATACCCCCCTTTTACAAATCTTTGTTTGACCTTTTAAGCTCTCATTTTTCTTTCATTTGGGATTATAAACATTTAATTCACCTTCGCACACTGATTAAAATGAATTGATGTAGACTCATAGAGTATTCAACTTTGTTGATTTCGTAATTAAGCATAGAAATTTTTTAGCTTAATTTTCTCTATATAATTTAATTTTAAGATTACTCCTCTATATTAGTAACTATCCAACACTCTATTTTAGAAAATATATTTATCTATAATAAAGTGAGTCGATGAGTGTAACATTTTTTATAATTTGCTATTAGAATTTTAAAATTAAAAATTACTCCATATTGATGTCTAGGACTCACCCTCTAGCATTCCTCAAAACATTACATAAGTTAATTAGTAAGGGCGGAAATGACTTAGGCCTCCTATTGGATAGCTTGAGCCTTGTTATCCCAACACCTTTAACATGATACCCTTGCACACCCCATTTGAACCTAATCCCCATCCTTTTGATGCTCTACTATTAAAATTCACCAAGGCCAAATCCCTACCTATTAGCACACCTATCATTGATGCCTGCTTGGAATGATTTGTTCATTGTGATATGTGGCCTGAGTGCGTGTATCCTTGCACCCACTTGGAATGATCCCTACTTTGAACCCCAAAAAAAAAAGACATAGTGATATGTGGCCTGAGTGCGTGTATACTTGCACCCACTTGGAATGATCCCTACTATGGTCCCTTGGTTAAAAAAAATGTATATAAAAAATAGAGTGCCCTTCAAAATGTGGGAAATATACAAATTGCAAAGTCTGGGGGTGTTTACATAAAATTGAAATATGTTAAGGTATTTTCCAATATAAGGCTCAATCAAGATTTAGGTGTGAAAAATTCATCAAAATTATCCTTGATTACCTCACCTTTAATCTTCTATCCTAAGCCAAAAAGGCTACACCAAAATTCAAGTTCTAAGGATCCAACCTTACTAATTCTAAATTATGCTGTGATGAGGGTGTAAAAAGGGTAAGTTCATGATTATCAGTACGAGTACTTATAAGCTTTGAAACACTAATACGTATCTTATAGAGATTGTTATTTTCTCCTCATATTTGTTAAAGATGACTATACTTTTATTTCTAAAAGCGAGTGAGAGATAGTTAAAATGATATATTAGAGGAATTTTAAGATAAATATATATTTAGAAAAGTCTGCTAAATTATTTCCTATGCGATTACATCACCAAAGTTCTCTTAAATTCATAGCAACCAGTGTGCGGAGGCAAAATTATTTAATGGTAACCCAGGTGTTCGAATTAGTTTGCTTAGGGACAAGCAAACATCTAAGTCTGGGGGTATTTGATGAGTACGATTATGATAGGCTTTTTACTATCATAATTGTAATCATATCTACCATTTCCTGCCCCTTTTTGTGTTGATTTCATGATAATATCAAAGAAATTGTCGTATCATACATAGAAGAGCGTATTTAGAAGTCCTTGTCAGTTCTTATAATAAACCATTTACTGAGTCTATCATTTTTCTATTGCAGGTAATGCCAACCAATGGACCTAAAAGTTTCGGAGCAAACAGAGGAGTTCACGGAGTCTACATGGCTGATGACAGGACAAAAATTTGGTGCACACGGCCAGACACACGGCCGTGTGTCCACCCGTGTCCTATGCACCTGGAGCTGAAGAATTTGGGCGCAGACAGAGGAGCCTCACACGGGTATTGCACACGACCATGTGCATACCCGTGTCATCTTTGCACACGGCTGCCGACCAACCCGTGTCCAGGGAACACGGCCGCACACACGTCCGTGTCTATACCCGTGTCATCTGACACGTCCCACTACCAGACACGCCTTTTCGTGGGGAACCGCCCAGGAACCGCCTAGGAACCGTCCACACGGCCTGGCACACGGCCGTGTGCGACCCCGTGTCCGACCTGTTTGCAAGGGAACTATAAATTTCCTGTAGAAAAATTTGTTTAGAACTTTTGGATCATTTCTGCATTGGAGAACTGCTGGAGGCCGAAGGGGAACATCCAAGACAAGGAGGATTGAAGGGTATTCTTATGTATTTTTTATTCAATCATTAATCCCTTGAATCCTTTCTTTCTCTTGATGATCCATCTTCAATTTATGTTTTAATTTGCATGAATTTTGCTTTGAACATTTTAGTAATCATGTATCACCTTGTTCATGTTATATTTGTAGCATTTTATTTGTGTTTATGCAATCAAACAAAGAGTTTAATCATCCCTTTGAATTATTTATTTGTTTTACACAATTTGCAATTGGCTAGATTGAGAAATTGGTTATTTGCAATGAATTTAGTATGTTCATATTGTGATGATAATTCACTTTGTATTTCAAACTCTATGATCGAGAGATATTCTGTTTGGAAAATTAGAACACGGATAAAAGGATTCATGTTAATTTAGAAATAATATTCATGAATTTATGTAGTAATAAAGGTATTTTGTTTAATGCGAACTTGAGTGTTGTGAATTGTTCGAGAGAAAATTTACTATCTTAGGTTTAGATTTGGAATTGCTCGAGAGAGAATTTTGATGAAAAATTAACCTTTACATTGCACAAATGTAACACTCTTTTCATGTCATGATCGCTTAGAATTGAATTGATAAATGGATTTGTTCATGTAATTATTCAAAAGCTTCATGTTGTTATTATTTTTATTTCTCCAATACTGAATCATCCAATTGGTCATAGTTAGGTTAATGTAGTTTAAATATCACTTTTGTTTAGAGGTATGAAAATAAAGGGAGGGTGAGTACGAATAGTTGAAACGACCATGTGGAATACGACACGAGATGTAGATTTCTCATATATTACAATTGATAGGTGCGCTTGCCTGAATGCTAATTCAATCTAGTTAAGTCCATCTACATAATTGTATTAGAACGTAGAATGAAATCACATTGAATTATTACTTGTTAGCAAGAAAAATCATCAAGTAGTATTAAAAGTATCAAGTATTTGTATAAGTATGTTTACAAGGGACATAACTGTGTGTTGTTTGAAGTTCGGTCTGCCCCTAATTATGATGAGGTGAGCAAATACGTCGACGGTCGTTGGGTTTGTGCACCTGAGGCTTTGTGGAAGATATTTAAGTTTGAGATGACGAGGATGTATCCCTCTATTTCGAGACTACAAATTCATCTACCAAATCAATATCAGGTCCACTTCGATAGTGACCAAACAATTTCAAATGTGCTGGCAAATGAGAGGAACTCCAGATCGATGCTGACTGAATTTTTTAGTTTGTACAATGACAGCCAAGAGCTCGAGAAGTACCTATATAAAGATTTTCCAAAGTACTACAGATATTTAACTACCGAGCGCAAATGGATACCGAGGGTATCAACCCAAAGGGTTATTGGTAGGATATATGCAGTCAATCCAATGGAAGGTGAAAGATTTTACTTGCGGCTGCTACTCAATCATGTTAAGGGTCCAAAATCAATTGAGGATTTAAAGTGTGTGACTGGTATTCAATGTACAACATTTAAATAGGCTGTAGAGCGACACAGACTTCTTGAAGATGATAATGGTATTCGAGATTGCCTGGCTGAAGCAAGATGTTTTAAAATGCCAATTTCGTTGAGAAGACTTTTTGCAACAATTTTGTTATACTGTGAACCGACTTGTGTACAAGACCTGTGAGATGAGAACTTTGACAGTATGACTGAAGATTACAGCTCAGCAAGCACTTCATGTAACACTTTTATAAAAGATAAGTTACTTCATGATTTAGATGACATTCTGCAGCAGCATAAAAAAACAGAAACAGATTTTGGTCTGCCGTCCATAAGTGAAGGTTTTGAGGGTTTGCACAATTTATCCATCCTAATAGAACATGAACGGTCATTCTCAATATCTGATGATGACATTAATTCAGTTCACTCATTTAATCAAGAACAATTGTCAGCATTCAACATAATCGGTACACCTATACGAAAAAGACAAAATGCAATGTTTTTCTTAGATGGTCCAGGAGGCACGGGAAAAACATACCTTTATCGGGCACTGCTAGAAACTTTCAGAAAGAAAGGGTTCATTATATTAGCAACAGCTTCGTCTGGGATCGCAGCAAACCTGCTCCCAGGTGGGAGGACTGCACATTCAAAATTCAAAATACCCATCAGATTTGAAATAATGTCAACATGCAAATTTAATAAGCAGTCTGATTTGCGTGATTTAATACAACAAGCCGGAGCAATTATTTGGGATGATGCCCCGATGATTCATAAGAAGGCATTTGAGACTGTGGATCGATCTTTTAGGGATGTGCTTGATGTCAATCTGCCCTTTGGTGTCAAAGTTATGATCTTTGGTGGTGATTTCCGTCAGCTAACACCGGTGGTTGTAAATGGAACCAAATCTCAAATTATTAGCGCGAGCATCGTTGAATCATATCTTTGGACAAATGTTCACATTCTTAGCTTAACTGTGAACATGTGAGCTCATGACGATCCTCATTTCTCAGAGTTCCTACTGCGTGTGGGTAACGATGATGAGCCAACTGTGCTAGATGATATGATTCAAATTCCAAACTCCATGGTCATACCTTGGGAAGATGAATGTTCTGTAAATATATTGATTGATGCAATATTTCCTGAGCTAGGTTCCCCAATTGATGTCAGATATATGGAAAGCAGAGCAATAATAACTCCTTTAAATGAGGATGTCAACAGAATAAATGAAAAATGTCTTGAAATATATCCGGGAGAATGCAAAACATACTACTATTTTGATTATGTTGTGGATGACACCCATAATTTATATTTGCCAGAATTCTTGAATTCAATAAATCCGGGAAATCTACCACCTTATGAGCTCAATCTCAAGAAAGGTTCACCGATAATGCTGATTAGAAACATTGATCCAAAAATTGGATTGTTCAACGGAACTAGGCTTACATGTGTAACATTTTCAAGAAATGTTATTGAAGCTGAAATATTGAGCGGAGAATTTAAAGGGCACAGAGTATTTCTACCACGAATTCCCTTGAAGAGTGCAGAAGATGTTAAGCTGCCATTCGAGCTCACCCGTAAGCAATTCCCAGTACATATAAGCTATGCTCTGACCATCAACAAATCACAGGGCCAAACAATTTCAAATGTTGGAGTATATTTACCGAATGATGTTTTTAGCTATGGTCAATTGTATGTGGCATTGTCAAGAGGAGTTTCTGCAAACAACACCAAAGTGATGGTTAAAAATGGTACTTTGGATGGGCGTGAAGGAGTATACAATAGAAATATTGTGTTCAAGGAAATATTCACAAAATTACATGCATCAGGCCAAATTACATAGATTGTAAGAATTAATGTATCTTTTGTAATATTTCTGTGCTTTATTGTTTTATTACATATCTCTAACTTATGTTTTAAATTAGGCAAATTTTATCAAGCATTACTTGATGTCACTCCATAAAGATAAAATGTGTAAGTAGCTTACTTATTTTCTCTTTCTAGATTTTTGGGCTGCACTACGGTTACATAGCATAACACATTGAATTATATTTTTTGTAGATGGCATGCCTGATAGCATTGACGAATATTACAAAGACAAAGAGGTAATTTACCATTACCGTATCACTTAAGGCCTAAATCAGAGTACAAGGGGCTCCGAAAGATAATAAAAAGGGTGCCAAGGGATCTAAGCGATGAGGATCAATGGGCTTTTGCTTTTCGTGAGTTATTCATGCCGTCAAAATATTTGGTTCCAAAGAACTACGACGAAAATGCCGCTGCGAAGGAGTTGCTGGGAAAAAGAGATACTAAATGATTTTGCTTAGATGTAGTGTTATGCACTTTATCTGTTTATCTTTTAAATTGTTCTATAGTTCTGTTATGGTTATGGTTGTGGTCATGGAACGAGCGGGTTATTATTGTGGTCATGGAACGAGCGGGTTATTATTATGGTAATGTTCAATAGGTTATGGTTATGTTCATTTGTTCTCATTTGCTTCAAGAATTGATCAACATAAGTATTTTATTGTATATGATGGTTTATAAATGAGTTCATTATTTACATCCACAAATATCTTCTCTAACTTCCTTCTGTTTTCAATTTCAGCTATAAATTATAATAGTACGTGTCTATAGAAATCATTGCCTTGATCGTCTTAACTTAGATATGTGTATTAGTCTTTTAGTGTTATATTGATGTTTTGTTTTTATTTTTTTAAGTATTACTTTCAAATTAGAATTCCAACACTACATAAAATATATCCCCATGCAAAAGCCACCACAGAGAATCTATATACAAAAGCCACCGTAGATATTTTCTGAAGGATTTTTGTACATGTTAACAATAATATTAGCCTCCACCAAATGTCGGTGACCAGGATCGATGTCGCCAAAGATCGATATCGCCGCCCCCGACTGATGTCACCGCCCATGACCGATGTTGTCGCCCCCGACCGATGTCGCCACCCACGACCCATGTCACCCCGATGACTTATGTCACGCACACGACCAATGTCGCCGTCCATGACTAATGTCTCTCCCTCAGGACCAATGTCGCCCCCTACGACCACTACCGTCGTGTAACATCCCATGTTACTTCCCACTGCCCAAACACAATGTAGCCGCCGACGACCAAAGTCGCCTCCCACGACCCAATGTCGCTTCCCCGGCCAATGTCGCTTCCCCCGACCACTGTCGTCGCCCATGACCAATGTTGCCCCTACGACAAATGTTACCCCCCACGCTAAATGTCGCCCCCATGACAAATGTCATCCCCTCGACATTTGTTGTCCCCACGACAATTGTCGCCCCCATGATAAATCTCGCCACCACGACAAATTGCGTCCCCATGACAAATTGAGTCCCCACGACAAATTGCGTCCCCACGACAAATGTCGTCGCCGCGACAAATGTCGTCCCCGCGACAAATGTCGTCCCCGCGACAAATGTCGTCCCCGCGACAAATGTCGTCCACACGACAAATGTCGTCACCACGATAAATGTCGTCCCCACGACAAATGTGACCCCCATGACAAATGTCGCTGACGACAATTGTCGCCCACACGACAATTGTAGCCCCCACGACAATTGTCGCCCCCACGACAACTGTCGCCTCCATGACAATTGTCGCCCCCACGACAACTGTCACCCCCACGACAACTGTCTCCCCCACGACAACTGTCTCCCCCCACGACAAATGTCGCACCTACGACAAATGTCGCCCCCACGATAAATGTCGCCCCCCACGACAAATGTCGCACCCACGACGAATGTCGCCCCCACGACAAATGTTGCCCGCACGGGGTCCCCCGTGCACGACTACTTGTATATATATATAAATACATGACAAGTAATTATCGGTAAAATAATAGTCCCCTCCAGGGAAGAGTAGAAATAATCGAACCGACCCCGAGGACAATATGACCTCGATATTCCGCACCAGAATATCATGTACTACACATGATAGGTGCACTTACCTCCTTTCGTTAAAACTCGATCTAAACCATTTTATATCCAAATAAATAAATCTGCACGCCCCGTTTTCTAAATAAAAACCAATTCCACCTTTTTCCTTAAATAAACTGCACGGGGCGCCGCGGGAATACTCACCAATTTTTGGAGTTTTAACCGCATCAAGTTTTTGGACTTGATGCGAAATTATCAATCAAGTTTTTGGCGTCATTGACGGGGATTTTTCGAGTCGTTATTTTGAACGCTGGAGACCTATTAATTCTACCTCTCTCTTTATATATATATATATATATAAATTGGCAATTTAATAATAATAATAATAATAATAATAACTACTTTAAAAATAAAAATAAAAAAAAACAAAAAAAACCAAAAACTTAAAAAACCTTACGAAAAAAAAGAGTTTATATATATATACTTATAATTTCATATATATTTATCTTAAAAAAACAAAAAATGAAATAGCGTTGTTTCCCCAAAAATTAAAAAACCCTATAAAACTAAAAACTTGAAAAACAAAACTATAAAATAAAAAAAAAACAACAAAAATCTTGAAAATGAAAAACTTAAAAAATTTTCATTACTTTTATAAAAAAAACTACAAAAAACGCATAAAAAATCTAAAAACCCAAAAACCACAACACATTTTAACAAAACCTTAAAAACCAACACTAAAAACTAAAAACCTCCTAAAAAACCAAATAAAAAAATTTGTCTATTTTATTATTATTATTATTAAACATTATATATTTATTTTGTTACTTCGGCGCGCTTCACTCTTGTATGCACTTGGGGTCCGCATTTCTGTACGCACTCTTGTAGCTAAGACGTTAGCTACTCTGAGTCTCCCCCACTTGCCACCCCTACCGCCCACACACTTTTCACCGAATTTATCTTTTCTATTTTTCTTTTATTTTTCTTTCTTTTGTTATTAATAATGCAGGGTATCAACCCGGGCCTCCCCCGAACTCGTCTTAGGGAAGCTTCTACCCTCTCCTTTTATTTTTGTACATATTCTACTTTGTATATTATCGTTCCACATACTTAGATTGCAACATTGGGGACAATGTTGGGTATAAGTATGAGGTGTTTTCCTATTCTGTATATTTTATATTCTGCACTTAGGAAAAAAATACAAAAAATGCAAAAAATTAAAATCTCAAAAAAAATTTCATTGTTTTTTATAATAATCACAAAAAAACTTCAAAAAAAATTCATAAAACCACAAAATTCAAAAAAAAATTATAAATAAAAAAAATCAAAAATTTATAAAACAAAAATTCAAAACAAAATTCTTTTCCTTTGTAAATAGTTTTTGTAAAAAGAAAATTCTCTCTCCCCCCTCTCTTCTTTTTTGTAAAAGCTCGTTTTTTAGCATGCCCGCGACATTCGACTCATCGAACCAACCACCTAAGTAAGAGTCTGTTCGCGGGCCATTGAGTTTTTACTTTGTGTAGTTTTTGTAAAAATCTCTTTTCCCCTCTCTACTTCTTTCTTTCCCCCTTCTTGTAAATAATTTGATAAAAAACAAAAAAAATCAAAAAAATTTGAAAATCCAAAAACCCAAAAAAGATAAAAATCAAAAATCCTAAAAAGATGATAAAGAATAAGATCAAAAAAAGATGATAATAAAAATTCCAAAAAAAAGGATAAAACCCTAAAAAATCCAAAAATATTTTGTTAATTATGAAACAAATAAAATCGAATATACCATATCTTAACCCCTTTTTGCTTTGTAACAATCTAGTTTCGAGTTAATTTATAAGCAAATTCTTTTAATTCATTGCTTACTATTCGTTTATTAATTAAAATTCGATATATTTAAGTGTCTGGGGTTAAGGTTTAAAGAATTTTTTATATCTTTTCCTTATAATAGGGAACTTGGTTTTCACCACCACTTCTAATTTTTATAAATAGAAGCTTGTCTTTTATGTTAGAAAATAACAACCATGGATTTCAATTATTTCTACTTCATGCTTTTAAAAACATAGTAACGTTCATTTTAAAAAGGTTGCTCTCGAAACCATTTTTATTAAAATCTAGTTTTATTTTTGAAAAAATAAACCCACCTCCATTTTTTCATGTCTTACATAACATGCTTACCCATATTTTATCTCTTAAAAAGATCCTATGTCAATGTGAATAAGATTTTATTCCTTAAAGATATGCACCCAATATTTAAAAAGATTATATGTTACGGAGTAAGATGATAAAATTCATCACTCCTCTACATATACATTAGGTTAATTTTTAATTATGAAGAAAGAAAAAAAAAATTATATGTTAGGTAAATAAGATTTCATTTTCCTAATTATTCAAAAGAAAAATTATATAGAGGCTTGAGAAAAAATTACCACGCCTCTAAATCCAAGCTCTCTTCATAAACCACCAAACCGCTTAGCTTATTTCAATGATTCTAGAATTAATTTAAATTGTTTTTGAGAGCATAATTTTTTAATTGCATTATTTCCTGTAACTTCTTTTAACCTGAAGTTTTTTATATAATTTCAATCCATCTTTGTTAAACTAACAAAAATAAATTTTTGCTTTATATTTTATTTTATATTGAAGTCTTTTTGAAACTCCTCCTCTATTTATAACATTTTCATAATTTCTGATTTAACCCTAGTACCCCGGATGTTTATTTTGATCGACGCTTCACAATTTCTGCTCGACGTTTTGCTCTCGACATTTTCCGCTCGACGTTTGTCGACTCAACCAGACACGCCCGTGTCAAGATACCACACGGGCGTGTGCTCCTCCATCTTGCCGACAAGACCGCGTCGGCGACTTTTCGACGCGACCCGCGCCAAGATCCACCTCCCTGACATGCCCAGAGTCAGGCCCGTGACCTGGGGCGTGACCGCCACGTGACCGACACGTGTCTAGCCCGAGGTCAACTTTGCCGTCAATTAGCCAGATCGAATCATGCAGAGTGCTGACACGCCCCCCGACACACCCATGTCCGAGGGCGTGTCCCATGAAAAATTTTGCATATTTAAACCAGCTTGCTGGATGTATTCCTGTTCCACTTTTTTGGGCCATTTTATATAGGGGAAGTACTGTTAAGATGAATTCCAAATGTTATGTAAGGGATATTTTCTCCCCGCTCCTTAATTTTTATTTTCGTTCCTTTGTAACTCGTTCATTTTAACTTAATAAAATGTGTTTTCATCTCTTTATTTGGCATTGGAAGGAATCTAAACAACCCACTCTTATGCAATCTAATTTCTTTCTTCTTTGTTTAAACTTAGTTTTTGTTCTTTTAAAATGGGTGTGTGCGTGTATGAGTATAGTCTTTTTTTTTATTTTAATGATTTAGTATTTTTACTTAGTCTTGTTAACTTAGTTTTTTTATAGCTTTTATTTCATTCCTATAGATCCATAAAAAAACATTTTGAAAGTGTTTTCATTTTTTCATTAAATTAGATTCTTTTTTTAGAATGTAAAACTTTTTCGTTCTTTTTCCTTTATTCGCACTTTTTTAGCATTTTTACGTAGTTATAGGAATGATAATATAGTTGGTCTAATTTTTCGAGCATTTCAATTTTGGTTTTAAACTTTTGCTCGTTTAATTTTTCTGTCTTACTTTTTACGTATTTCTACCGCATTCTAGCGGTAGAAATGTATTTCTTTTAATTTTTCGAGCACTTGCGTTTTTGCGTTTATTTGCAAACCCAATTGCTCGTTTAATTTTTATTTTAGCTTTTTATGCAATTCTACCGCATTCTAGCGGTAGAAATGCAGTTGTTTTAATTTTTCATTAACTTAGTTTTTATTCATTTCTATACGTGTGCGCATTTATTTCCGGCTACTCGTTAAGAGTTAAATGGTGCATTATTTTTATTTCATTCAGTAGAGTGTGTGAGTTTTTACATTCTGTCGTGTGCGTGTGTTTTACTTTATGTCAAGAGTGTGTGTGCGTGAGTTTTACTTTCTGTAGAGTGCGTGCGTGTGTTGCATTTATTTTCTACTACTCGTTTGAGTAGGGTCGCTTTGTTTTTCCGCCTACTCATTTGAGTAGGACTTGCAATTTTCCGCCCACTCATTTGAGTGAGACTTGTCATTTTACAACTTTATTTCTCCCGCCCACTCATTTGAGCCGGGACTCGCACTTTACTGCTTTCATTTCAGTCGTACTCGTTTGAGTAGGACTTGCAATTTACTGCTTTATTTACTGCTTTCCTTTACTGCTTTCTTTTCCTGCTTTCATTTACTGCTTTCTTTATTGCTTTTCTCACCTGCCATCCCCATTCCGATGAGTGGCTTATCGTTCTTATCCCTCAGTATCGAAGAGCATTGGGACAGAAAAAATAGCTTTAAATAATTAAAGGTCCTTATTTTCTAATTAATTAAAATTACTTAAGGTTTGCCTAGGGTTTACGATGCGTAGAACCACATAATCGATGTGTGGTCTCTATTTCCGTAGTTCATACGCTAGCTAGCCGAGAGGTCGTGCGTATGGAACGATCACCCCTTGGCAAAGAGAGTTCTGCACTAACCCTCGAGAGAGGAGGGACGCAAACTCTACCGGATTGGGTTCCCCACCCAATAGCGGGGTTCTTAGCGTAATGAGGGTGTAAAGAGGAATCCTTCGTCGGACGAGAGCCCGGTCGAATATTCTTAGCGTTCAGGTGAGTGATATCCCTATAGCTAGGTGAGCTCATTTTAGTGGAACCTCTACGGCCATGTCTCCTCCTTAATTAATTTGAAACTTAGGATCTCTTTTTATTAAAAGTTTATTTTAGTTCAATTTTATTCGATTCCATCGCGCTAAGCTTTTCATGGGCTCCACCTTTTATGCTTTCATTTTCTGTCTTTCTTTTTGTTTATATATATATATATAAATACCCGACAAGTAATTATCGGTAAATTAATAGTCCCCTCCACGGAAGAGTAGAAATAATCGAAACGACCCGAGAACAATACGACCTCGATATTCCACACCGGAATATCTTGTACTACACACGATAGGTGCACTTGACACCTTTCGTTAAAACTCGATCTAAACCGTTTTATATCCAAATAAATAAATCCGCGTGCCCCGTTTTCTAAATAAAAACCAATTCCGCCTTTTTCCTTAAATAAACCGCCCGGGGCACCGCAGGAATACTCACCAATTTTTGGAGTTTTAACCGCATCAAGTTTTTGGACCTGATGCGAAATTATCAATCAAGTTTTTGGCGCCATTGACGGGGATTTTTTGAGTCGTTATTTTGAATGCTGGAGACCTATTAATTCTACCTCTCTCTATATATATAAATTGGCCAATTTAATAATAATAATAACTACTTTAAAAATAAAAATAAAAAATCAAAAATAAAAAAACCAAAGACTTAAAAAAACTTACGAGAAAAAAGAGTTTATATATATACTTATAATTTCATATATATTTATCTTTAAAAAAAATGAAATAGAGTTGTTTCCCAAAGAAATTAAAAAACCCTATAAAACAAAAAACTTGAAAAAAAAAACTATAAAATCAAAAAAAAATACAACATAAATCTTGAAAATGAAAAAACTTAAAAATGTTTCACTATTTTTATGAAAAAAAACTACAAAAAACCCATAAAAAATCTAAAAACCCCAAAACCACAAAAACATTTAAACAAAAACCTAAAAACCAAAACTAAAAACAAAAAACCTCCTAAAAAACCAAATAAAAAAATTCGTCTATTTTATTATTATTATTATTATTAAACATTATATATTTATTTTGTTACTTCGGCGTGCTTCACTCTTGTGCGCACTTGGGGTCCGCATTTCTGTACGCACTCTTGTAGCTAAGACGTTAGCTACTCCGAGTCTCCCCCACTTGCCACCCCTACCGCCCACACACTTTTCGCCGAATTTATCTTTTCTATTTTTCTTCTATTTTTCTTTATTTTGTTATTAATAATGCTGGGTATTAACCCGGGCCTCCCCCGAACTCGTCTTAGGAAAGCTTCTACCCTCTCTTTTTATTTTTGTACATATTCTACTTTGTATATTATCGTTCCGCATACTTAGATTATAACATTGTGGACAATGTTGGGTCTAAGTATGAGGGTGTTTTCCTATTCTGCATATTTTATATTCTGTACTTAGCAAAAAGATACAAAAATGCAAAAAATTAAAATCTCAAAAAACATTTTCATAGTTTTTTTATAATAATAAAAAAAAATTCAAAAAAATTCATAAAACCACAAAATTCAAAAAAAATTATAAATCAAAAAAATAAAAAATTTATAAAACAAAAATTCAAAAAAAAATTTCTTTTCCTTTGTAAATAGTTTTTGTAAAAAGAAAATTCTTTCTCCCCCCCCCCCCCCTCATCTCTTCTTTTTTTTAAAAGCTCGTTTTTTAGCATGCCCGCGACGTTTGACTCATCGAACTAACCACCTAAATAAGAGTCTGTTCGTGGGCTATCGAATTTTTACTTTCTACAATTTTGTAAAAATCTCTTTTCACCTCTCTACTTCTTTCTCTCCCCCTCTTGTAAATAATTTGATAAAAACTAAAAAAATCAAAAAACATTGAAAATCCAAAAAACCCTAAAAAGATAAAAATAAAAATCCTAAAAAGATGATAAACAAAAAATCAAAATAAGATGATATTCAAAATTCCAAAAAAAAGGGATAAAAACCCTACAAAATCCAAAAATATTTTGTTAATTATGAAACAAATAAAATCGAATATACCATATCGTAACCCTTTTTTGCTTTCCAAAAATCTAGTTTCAAGTTAATTTATAAGCGAATTCTTTTAATTCTTTGCTTACTATTCGTTTATTAATTAAAGTTCGATAGATTTAAGTGTCTGGGGTTAAGATTTAAAGAATTTTTTATGCCTTTTCCTTATAAAAGGGAACTTATTTTTCACCACCACTTCGAATTTTTATAAATAGAAGCTCGTCTTTTATGTTAGAAAATAACAACCATGGATTTCAATTATTTCTACCTCATGTTTTTAGAAACATAGGAACGTTCATTTTAAAAAGGTTGCTCTCAAAATGTTTTTATTAAAATCTAGTTTCCTTTTTGAAAAAATAAACCCACCTCCATTTTTTCATGTCTTACCTGACATGCTTACCCATATTTTATCCCTTAAAAAGATCATATGTCAATGGGAATAAGATTTCGTTCTGTTAACATATGCACCTAATATTTAAAAAAATTATATGTTACGGAGTAAGAGGATAAAATTCATTGCTCCTATATATATACATTGGGTTAATTTTTAATTATGAAGAAAGAAAAAAAATTATATGTTAGGAAAATAAGATTTCATTTTCCTAATTATTCAAAAGAAAAAAATATATAGAGGTTCGAGAAAAAATTACCTCGTCTCTAAATCCAAGCTCTCTTCATAAACCACCAAACCACTTATCCTATTTCAATGATTCTAGAATTAATTTAAATTATTTTTGATAACATAATTTTTAAATTGCATTATTTCCTTTAACTTCTTTTAAGCTAAAGTTTTTTATATAATTTCAATCCATCTTTGCTAAACTAACAAAAATAAATTTTTGCTTTCTATTTTATTTTATTTAGAAGTCTTTTTGAAACTCTTCCTCTATTTATAACATTTTCATAATTTATGATTTAACTCTAGTACCCAGATGTTTATTTTGATCTTACTTTTAATTAATTCAAGCGGTAGTTAAACTTAGGATTTCTTTAATTCCTTATAAGTTCATCTCCAACTTTTACTCTGGAATAGCAAAAGCTTAAGTATGAGGGTATTTGATGAATTGTAAATTTACCTATTTTTATGTACATTAATTAAGTCATTTTTACTAGGAGTAGGGGTAATCTTGGAGAGCCCTCAAGGAACTAGAATTGAGCAAACGGTGGTGGTGCACTTTCCCATCACCAACAATCAAGCCGAGTATGAGGGTGTGATAGCAGGGCTGCGCCTGGCCAGGGAGCTGGGGGTGCTGGACGTGGAGGTCCTTACCGACTCCATGGTGGTAGCTTCCCAAATCAACGGGGAGTTTGAAGCAAGAGAACCTACCCTGCGGATGTACTTAGCCAAGGTGAAGGGGGTCATAGGCACTTTCCAAACCTTCTCCATCCGACACGTGCCCAGGGAAGAGAATGAACAAGTCGACCAACTAGCAAAGCATGGTCCCCGGGTGGGGGCACCATCACCGACCTGTTCTGCCCCTACATCGAAGAGGGGGAGCGCATGGAAATTGATCAACAAACTTCGTGGATGGACCCAGTTGTGACTTTCCTCTCCATGGGAGAGTATCCAGAGGGGGCAGATAAGAAGAATCTTAGGCACAAGTCAGCGTATTACCTCCTCCAGGACGGGCAGCTGTATAGGAAGACACTCTCGGGGATGTTGGCCCGTTGTGTGGCCGAGGAGTAGGTACAAAGAATCCTGGAGGAAGTCCACTCCAGAGAGTGTGGGAGTCACTCCGGGAGTCGGACCCTGGAGGGAAGAATAGTCAGGCAAGGGTATTTCTGGCCTACCCAAGGCCAAGACGCCACGGAGTTCGCAAGACGATGCCATAAGTGCCAGCTGTTTGCCCCCCTCCAGCTACAGCCGACCCAGCGACTCAAGAGTATCACGGCCCCCTGGCCCTTCGCCATTTGGGGAATGGATTTGGTTGGGCCGTTCCCCCAGGCCAGTGGGCAGAGGAGGTTCCTCCTAGTGATGATTGATTACTTATCGAAGTGGTTGGAAGTGAAGGCACTGGCCAAGGTGACCTCCCAGGTAATCAGGAACTTTGTTTTGGGGGAGATCATCTGTCGCCATGGGTTTCCCCAAGCCATTGTCACGGACAACGGGCCCCAATTCGCTAGTACCGAGTTCACTATCTTCTGCGAGCAGCTTGGAATCGACCTCAGGTTCGCCTCGGTCTATCACCCCAAGAGCAACGGGCAGGTGGAGGCCACGAACAAGATCATCATCAACCTCCTCAAGAAGAAAGTGGAGAATTTGAAGGGGAGCTGGGTGGAGCAGCTTCTCGCGGTCCTCTGGGCTCTAAGAACCACCCCTAATACGGCTACTGGAGAGACCCCGTTCATGCTCTCTCATGGGTGCGAAGGAGTGCTCCCCATGGAATTTGAAGTCCAAACACCTCGAGTCGTTGCGACCAAGGAAGGCAGAGAGGAATGACAGGCAGAGAACGAGGAGGAGCTGAGGCTCTCCCTTGACATGGTGGAAGAGCTGAGGGACCTTTCCGCTATCCGACAGGAGGAGTTGAAAAGAAAAATGGCCAAGTACTTTGATAAGCATGTTAGGGTCAAACAGTTTGTGGAAGGGGACTTGGTGCTGAAGAAGGTGGAAGCAGCAGGGAGGTCGGCATCCATGGGGAAGCTTAACCCTAGCTGGGAAGGACTGTTTATTGTGAAAGAGGCTTTAAAATCGGGAGGTTATCGACTCCAAAATGTAGAGGGCGAGACCCTGAGTCTCACCTGGAGTGGTGATGACTTAAAACGTTTTTTCCCCTGAAACATGTAAGTGATATCTCGATGATAATGAAATTCATTAACACTTCAGGTACTGTCACAGCTAGCTTGCATGGAGAAATGGAATGTGTTTGGACCCCGAGCAGATCCCGCTGCCAGGCTCTCACCTAGCTGACAGGGCAGGAAGTCACTCAGGGTCATCTTTGGCCTCGAGCAGATCCCGATGTCAGGCTCTCACCTAGCTGGCAGGGCAGGAAGTTACTCGATGGTATTGATAGTGGATGCCGAGTAGTTCCCACTGCTAGGCTCTCACCTAGCTGGCAGGGCAGGAAGTCACTCGGTGTCATCCTTGGCCTCGAGCAGATCCCGCTGTCAGGCTCTCACCTAGCTGGCAGGGCAGGAAGTCACTCGATGGTAATGATAGTGGACCCCGAGCAGATCCCGCTGCCAGGCTCTCACCTATCTGGTTGGGAAGGAAGTCACTCGGTGTCATCCTTGGCCTCGAGTAGATCCCGCTGTCAGGCTCTCACCTAGCTGGCAGGGCAGGAAGTCACTCGATGGTATTGATAGTGGACCCCGAGCAGATCCCGCTGTCAGGCTCTCACCTAGCTGGCAGGGCAGGAAGTCACTCGGTGTCATCCTTGGCCTCGATCAGATCCTGCTGTCAGGCTCTCACCTAGCCGGTAGGGCAGGAAGTCACTCGATGGTATTGATAGTGGACCCCGAGCAGATCCCGCTGTCAGGCTCTCACCTAGCTGGCAGGGCAGGAAGTCACTCGGTGTCATCCTTAGCCTCGAGAAGATCCTGCTGTCAGGCTCTCACCTAGCCGGCAGGGCTGGAAGACACTCGTCGGGGAAAGACGTCGACTCCTCGCCAGCTAACAGGGCAGGTCTTGATGCGCAAAGCAGTGTCAGAAGTCGGGGAACCAGATGTCCGAGTGATGAGTAACTGGAGTCGCGAAGTTAACCAAAAAGGGGGTCTAACGTAGCCGCCCAGCCCCCAAAATGATGGCCGAAAGGCGGCGAGAACCCAGGCCGCATCGTAAGAGGGTCAGCCCACAAGAAATCCGATGGCTTAAGCGAGCGACAAGTCGGCTTGCCTCTCCAGGTGAGTGAATAGTCACCACAGCGGGGCCGGGCTGCAGAGACAGATCGCCACTAGAGGGACGACCAATTGGGTCTCCTATGACTCCTAAGCCAAATCCGTAGGCGTGCGACCTCGTCGACATAACGCGAGATGAACGACCGCGATCACGGAAAGGGAGAATTTACATTGCGCAATAACAACAAATATGCATATAAGGAAAGCGAGGAAGCATTTATAAGAACATGAATAGATGAAAACCGCAAAGTCTGGGCGCGGCTCGCGCTTACATCTCAAACAACCAAACAATTCATGAGGTATACATATAACAAGCGAATTTCAAGGGCGCGAGGGCGATGCGAGATCCTGGGCGAGAGGTCCTAGATGGGCTGGTAGGACTTATCCCCGGGGACCGGCACGGGAAGGAACAGCGCCGACACCACCTCCCCCGCCGAGAGTTCCGCGGCCTCGCTCTTTACGAGGTCCGCACGTCGCAGCATCTGCATTGTGTACTTCGCGGCACTGGCGGCGTTCTTTTGCATCAACACCTCCAACTCGTAGTCAGAATGATGTTCGAGCAAGCAGCCTCTATTGGCTGGCGGATGGGCAGCGGCGGCAGCTTCCAGCTCGCGCACCCGCGCCTCCAGTGGCGACTTGTCCTGACTGAGTACAGCGATCTCAGCACTCATCCGGCAGGCCGTCGCCGCGTCCTGAGAAAAGAAAAGGTCGTAAGGTGGATTCATGAAAGGAAGCGGTAATTGGGAGTAAGAACGTACCAGCCCTCCCAAGTACTACGCGAGGGTCTCCTCGGCCGCGTCGGCCCGCTTCCTCTGGAGATCCGCGTCCTCCTGAGGAAGTTTCCGGGCCTCCTCCTTTTCGTCCGCCAGCTTCTTGAGAGAAGTGGCGTTCCGCTTCAGCTGGGTGCAGCGCCGCCCAACCATATGGGCCAACTCCAAGCCGCTTAGTTGGGCCCGCACGCTTTCATGAACCAGCACTCGCGTCGCCTCCTTGTCGTAGATAGCGGCGTCCTCTCGCGAGTAAAGGCCGAACGAGAAGTTATAGGCCTCCCATCCGATGGTGTCCTGCTCCAACTTACTCGGCAACAGAGTCGAGACCACCGCGCGATTTGATACCTTGTCCAATAACAGAAGCGGGACGCCGAGCTCGTCCAGGTATTTCTTGTCGTAGCTGAAATTGCGGTGCCATATCGGCACCGCTTCGCAGCAGTATGTGCCCCGTCGGGCGGCCCAGAAGTGCTCGCCGCCCCGCCGGGAATGTCGCTGGTCGAAGATACCAGGGGGGGGGGGACCCTTGGCCGATTGCTCCGTCGGGGCTTTGCCTTTTCTCTGGCCCACGGCGAGTTGCTGACCCGCAGTCTTCACCATCTTGGGTGGGGGAGTAGGATGTTCGCGGCCCAGCCGCTTCTTAGCAGGGACCGACGCGACGTCGTGCTGGGCGGCGTCAGCGGCCTGAGCTCGGGCAAGGACCCCGGAGGCGACCCTAGCACTCTCGTAGGGGGGGGGGGGGGGTGAAGGGGAACGTCTCGCTCGCCTGCCAAGAAGACATAGGGTAAAACTAAAGAAGAAAACAACAAGACAGAGCAATGGCGAGTGGCCAACCTCCCCCAGGCGGGACAGCAGCTAGGCCATCGAGGTTGCGGCGCAAGTACGCGACCTCGAAGTTCTTCCCGGCAAAGAACCACCACATGTCAGCCTCAAGGCCCCCCAGGCTGGGCGGGCGGTAACTCGCCTCGCTGAGCTGCACCGACAAGAAGGGGACGTTGCCAAAATCTCCCTTGACGAACAAGAACTTCTTGAGCCAGTTATGACTCTTATTAACGGTCTCCCGCACCTTGAGGTGGGCGCTGGAGAAATAGGCGGTCCCGTCCTGGTTCGCACAGAAGGAGAATAATTTGCGGAAAACCGCGAGACTGAACTCGACCCGCTCCTCCCGTAGAAAGTAGGCGAACCCTAACATAACAGCCACGGAGTTCGGGGTCATCTGGCCTATGACTACCCCGAAGTACTTCAGCACATGACGCACTTCCGGCCACAGGGGAAGCCGAAGACCCACCTCAAAGTGAGCCAGAGGAATGGCGAGCTCGTCCCTGGACAAATCATTGATCTTCTCCCCTTCCTCGGGCCATCTCGCCGAAAATCCAGGCGGGACGTGATCGCCAAGGGCATCTAAGTACTTGCGCTCTGAGATAACAGCATGAGGGAAGTCATGCTCCGAGAAGGTCCAGGCGCATTTACTTCGCCCGTCCGCATCGCCGCCGCCGAAACCCATTTCACAAAACGACCGCCGATCGAGCGAGAAAGACTCAGAAGGCGAACGCGAGCCGGGCTCCGCAAAGAGCAGGAGAGGGGAAAGTACTTTGAAGCGGTGGGAGGACAAGAACCGGCAAGGCCTATTTATAGGAAGAAAGAAAGAGCGCGAACATTTCCCGCCGACAGGAAAAGTGCGTGTAGCAAAAATCAGGCCTGACGATTCGACTTCCCGACCCGCAACCACACCGCGAAGACCATTCAGGAGCGGGTCTCACCCGTCCGCATCCGCGCGAGTAACAAGCGGGTGAGTCACGGCCCGAGCCCGCCCAGGATTCTGAGCGAGTCTGGGAGACTCTTAGTCGTCAAGCTCCTCGGCCCGCTCCCGCTAAAATCAGGATGGTG
This sequence comes from Platanthera guangdongensis, assembly GCA_039583875.1. NCBI lineage: Eukaryota > Viridiplantae > Streptophyta > Magnoliopsida > Asparagales > Orchidaceae > Platanthera > Platanthera guangdongensis. Next base: position 54,890,534 of record CM077148.1, read on the forward strand.
GGTTGAGCGAGTCCATCCTCTGACCCGCACTCGCCCGAGGAGGGTGGCGAGCGGAGGACACGGGTACACTCGAGCCCGCCTCGCGGAGAATAAAGCAGCAACATGGTAAGAACGTTATGCATCAGAAATCAAAAACCAGACCCATAGGAGGGCGAGGAGAGTCGCAAATAGTTACAGATACAGAATAAGTCTTTGAAATAATAGTACCCGCACCCCCCCCCCTCCGAGCAGGTCGACTCGAAGCACAGACACGGCCCGACCCAGTGATATTCCGCGAACAGGGAGAAGAAAAGGTGGATCAGTAATGGATCCACTTCCACCTGCCTCGCCGTTCCGTTCCGATTCGCGACGGCACGCGAGGATAATGATAATTGCGCACCACCACCAACTCCTGCTGGGCCAGGCCAACTTGCTCCGAGACACTCTTTAAACGCTCCTCGGCCCGCGTAATGTGCATGCCGGGTGAAGTGAACTCTCCACCTTCTGCTGCATGCAGAACCCCCTCCAAAGCCACGAGTCGAGCCTCGGTCTCGGCCTTGTCTCGGTCTACCCTCTTGATGAGCTCCTGAAGCAGCAGAGTATGTTTTTGGAACAGCCGTGTAACCTGCCTCTTCATCCCCACTGCATCAGTTGGATCGCCAAGATAATCCAAAACTCCCTCCACGTCAAGCGGAGGCGAGTACCCTTCGATCATCTCAGTTTCGGAGGAGATCGCATTGTAGCCTGCATAAAGGAGATTTAGAAGGGGCGGGCGAGAACAAGGCAAGCGCCGAGTACGAGCTTACCAGGGGTTGGCACGTCATCCACACCGATGGAAGGACGAGAAGAGCCCGACCGACCCTGAAAGGGTTCTCCCTCGAAGGCCGCAAGAGATTTCCCTAGTCCGGGAGGAACCGTCGAACGAGGGGTATTCGGGGGTGGACGGTCCAGACCCGAGGGGCTAGCAACCCTCTCAGACGACAAGGGAGGGGAGCGATCCTCCCCCCCCGTCACACTCGTCTTCACGAGGCAGTACCTACAAGACAAAGGATCAGAGATGTGGAAACAAGCCGGGAAGGGAGATCACGTACCTCAGTAGCGACCTCGATACCGGCCGCCGAGCTGGAACCCGAGAAGTTACTCGCCGGGGACCGCCTCACAATCTTTCCCTATACCGGTCTAAAGAGTGGGCTGGGAGACCCACGTGCTAACCAGGGGGTGGCCTCGAGGGCCTCCTCCCGAGTCTTCTGGCCCGCGGCCGCCAGGCGGGCTCGCACCTCTTCGCTGACTGGCATCAAGAAGCTGTAGTCTGCTTGAAAAAACGAGATGGCCTAGGGAGACCCCCTGGGCTCAGTGGTATATTTATAGCCTAATAGTGTGGCCCCACCAGAAGATTCCATGCCAGCTCAGCACAGTACTCGTCGAACATGCGGGTTGGATGGTTCTTTCTGAGCTTTATCAAGCTCAAAAAGAGTGGGGATAATATAAAACCCCGTGTTCGTCGAGCGGGCCCCGCCAAGAAAATCGAGCGAACTAAGTTCCACGGCCCACACCCAAGTAACAAGCGGGCATCCGGCAAGAGGCTGGCCCGCTCCCACTCAGTTCAAGAGAGCGAGACAGGCGAGACGACTCCTTCACCCCTCCCGCTCGCTCAGAGAATCGTCGACCGGAGTGGGGGGCGCCATTCGTCGAACCGGTATACGCGGATGGGTTCCACGACCCGCGTTCTGCGAGCCATTCTAATGGTCGCAATGGCCATCAGCCCGTTCCCTATCCGCGACCTGGCCACTTGACCGCCTCAGCAGAGGATTGGCGGGTCGTGGTGGCCCGGCTCGCGCTCGCCCAAGAAGAGTAGGCGAGCCGCTGGAGCCAGGTCGTGCCCGCCTCTCGCGGGGAGGGATTAGTGGCGAGCTGACCTCCTTATCTATGGATGGGGCCCAGTAGAAGCCCCGAGGAGAAATTACATGGATGCCCTCCCATGGGTGCGAATAGCTTCCCAGAACAGCAGAGCTACGCTGTTGGCAGACCAAGTTGGACTGCACATAGCTGTTCAAAACAGCGGAGTTTGGCTGTTGGCAGACCCAACCAAGGGCTTTTTGGTAATTTCAGGTCAGTTCTTTTGGTTATTGGCAGTTCAGATTCTAAAAACTATAAATAGAACCCAAGGGGGGCACCTCACGACACGCTCTCATATTCTCTTGCTCCCGGATTTAGTAGTGCTTCGTAAGGTAGCCTTAGCTCGGCCTGTGGCTAAGGAGGGGAAGTATTCTCTAGTCTTCCGGGTGTGTGATGGGTCCTCCCCGCCGAGCCCTTGGTTCTATTTCTCTTTGTTTTCTCTGTTATTTTGCTTGCAGGAGTGAAGTAGGTGCGCGACCACCCCTTCCCCAAGGGTCGAACTCCACAGGAGACCGATTTTCGGTTTCAACATATGGGATAAAAGTCGAGGTCATGTAAACTTGAAAAACATTGCTAGGCTATCAAAAGACAACCTTGTTAGAGGTTTACCTTCTAGTCACTACAAGAAGGAAGGCCTCTACAGGGCTTGTCAACTAGGCAAGTAAACTAAATCTAGATTTAAATCTGTTAACAAAAGTGATTCTCCTAGGATTTTGTATTTGCTACACAAGGATCTCTTTGGACCGATTGCTGTACAAGGCCTAGGAGTGAAATCCTACACCTTAGTTATTGTGGATGACTTCTCAAGGTTCACTTGGGTATCTATTCTGAGATCTAAGTCAGATACCTTTAAGGTTCTTACAGATTTTCTCAGGACCATATAGATTCAGTTCTCTACTCATATTGGATTGATCAGAAGTGATCATGACACAGAGTTTGAGTCTCTTATTATGCATGAGTTCTGTGAGAAGGAAGGTATCAGGCACTGCTTCTCATCTCCTAGAACTCCCCAACAAAATGGGGTAGCTGAAAGGAAAAATAGGACACTAATTGAAGCTGCAGGTACATTACTTGCAGATGCTTACATGCCACTAACCTTTTGGGCAGAGGCTGTAAACACTGCAAATTATGTCCTGAACAAAAGCCTGATACATAAACTAAAGAACATGACTCCCTATGAATTACTTAAAGGGAAGCAACCTAAAATCAACTATTTTAAAGTATTTGGATGTGTATGTTATATTCACAACAACAATAAAAGATACATTAGAAAGTTTGAGGCTAAGGCTGAAGAGGGAATCTTTCTAGGATATTCCCAAGTAAGCAAAGCCTATAGGATTTTTAATAAATCATCACTAAAAATTGAAAAATTTATTCATGTTACATTTGATGAAGCTAAAATGTCTTGCAAGGGGAATGAGATTTCTACCAAAAGAACCTTGCAGGTACCCCACTTGTGTGAAAATTTGGATAGACTAAACCTCACCCAAGAGGTTCCAACACATCATTCTCCACAAGTCATTGAAGAAAGTGAAGATGAAGGCACTGAAGGAATTGATCTTCCCCCCAACAGCAAACATAATTCCACAAGAGGAATTAGTTCCTAATGCTATTGCAGAACCAAATCCACCTACTAATCTTGTCACACTAAGGGATCACCCCAGATCTCAAGTGATTAGATACATATCAGCAGGTGTATAGACAAGGCATCAACTCAACCAAGATTTGATGCATGCATGTTTTCTCTCTCAGGTTGAACCTCTATCCATCCATGATGCAGAGTAAGATCCCCACTGGATCATTGCAATGCAGGAGGAATTAAACCAATTTGAGAGATGTAGAGTTTGAGATTTAGTTCCAAGACCCCAAAACTACCCAGTAATTGGAACCAAATGGGTTTACAAAAATAAGTTGGATGCCCAAGGAGTGATTGTGAGAAACAAGGCTAGGCTTGTTGCTCAAGGATATATGCAAGAGGAAGGGATAGATTATGACCAAACCTTTGTACATGTGGCAACGTTAGAGGAAATCAGAATATTCCTTGCCTATGCAGCCTACAAGAGATTCAAGGTCTATCAAATGGATGTGAAGAGTGCTTTTCTGAATGTAGTATTAAAAGAAGAGGTTTATGTTGAACAACCTCCAGGTTTTGTCAGTCCGCATATCCCGCAGACTACTCCAGTCCGCATATCCCGCAGACTACTTCAGTCCCCTTATCCCGCAGACTGCTCCAGTCCGCATAACCCGCAGATTGCTTCAGTCCGCGTAACCCGCAGACTGCTTCAGCCTGCATAACTCGAGTCCACAACCATACCAGCAAGGCAGCTGACAGACTCAGCAGACCCAGCTCCAGTCCGCATGCAGTTGCGGACACAATCTCCAGTCCGCTTTCACCAAGCTCGCAATCAAGGCACACGACACTCCTGCCGAGCTCGACAGACTGAGAAGCTGTCTGCACTCCACTGCGCGATCTCCCCGGACTGAGTCAAACCTGGACTTTGTTCAGAACCAACCAAGTCCACACCACTGGCCACAAGGGCCAGTCCGTACTTACTAGAGGATACTGGATTCAGTCTGCCTGCACCGACGAACTCAAGTATCAGTCTACACTGACTGGCGTCCTCCGCGGCTTCCACTTGTCGCTTCACTAGAGCAAGACCAAGGCTTCTGCCAAGCCAGTCTGCCGAGCTCCAGTCCTTCAGTCCACTTCTTGTCGGACTCCGCGGATATAGATATTATCCGCCTGGTTACTTCCTGGGATCCAACTGCATACTGAGCATACGCTGACCTGGCAAACTGTCGCTGCTGTTCGTGTAGTCCGCGTGAACAGATCGCCCAGGCCGCCACCGAACAAGCCGTCTACACCAGCCCTGCCGACCTGGCTGTCCGCCAACCCTGTCCGCGTAGTCCGCGAGGATAGGTTGCCCAAGTCCTTCATTCACCTACTTTTACTTCACAATTTTCAACACTCCCCCTTGAAGTGAGAAGTGGTGAACAACTCCAGCAGCTCTCGTAACCTTGCACCTGGTCCCTCCGATAGCGCCTTCAAGGAGACGTCCAAGACATAGTCCTCGCACTGCATATCCTGGACCATAAGGGAGCTCTCTAGCATCTCTCAAAAAGAGCCATGCTTCCCTCTGCCTTCTTCTTTAGCTTCAACCTCCACTCATGCGTCACAGGAGTATCACCAACAACCTTAGGCACAAGAGCCCAATCCTTATCACCTCTGAGAGTAGTCACCTCCTCAGCTTTGGCATCAATCACCTCCTTGATTCTAGTGGGGTCATCACAGCTAGAAGGTACTCGCTCGACCTGAGGGCTTACAAGGAAAGATGAGACCAAGCTCACTGCTTTCCCTTCGCTATATTGAGCTGGTGGGTTACTGATCCTCTTCGATCTCCGAAGAACCTGATCATGGCTAACCACCTCCACTGCTCCTCCTGAACCAACTCCGTTATTGGGCAAACCTGGAATAATGCTACCCTTACTTCCTGAATAAGACGCCACCTCACTAGAACCAGGAGCTCCTGGAGCAACGCTCCCCCTGTTACCTGAACTAGAAGCCTCCGCTCTCAAATAAGAACTACCTGGAACATCGCTCCTCCTGCTTACTGAACTGGAAGCCTCAGCCTTCAAGCCAAAAGCTCCTGGAGCATCGCTACCCCTACTTCCAGACCCTGACGCCTTTGCCCTGGTGCAAGAACAACCTGGAGCTCCTAGTGACTCAGGCAGCTCCAACTGAACCTTAGCAGCAGCCTCCTTCAGCCCACCATCTGAACTGCTCATCTCTAGCTGAAAGAATTGGTTTCAAGATGTTCTAAACACCTAGAGTGGGGGGTTAATAGGTTCAATTCTTTTTCTAACTTAGTCAGATAATTCTATCTAGTTTAGCAATGTATTCAACAGAAAATACAACACAACATTCACATACACAATATTCACAGATTGCACACCAGTTTTATAGTGGTTCCCCAAATGATGGGTACATCAACTTTCCTCCTTCGCCTATCTAGCAGTGTACTAGATTTGGCCTAACTTCCTTCCTTCTTCTCAGATCCGCAGATCTTACAGCTCAGAACCAAGACTGGTTCCTATAACTCAGAGCGAATCCACACTCCTATAACTCAGGCACAAGCCCTACCTCAGCCTCTTCCACATGCCTACAACTCAGAGTGACACCCCACTCCTACAACTCAGGCAACAACCCTACCTCAACCTCTTTCACAGGCCTATAACTCAGGGAACAAATTCTCCTACCTCAGGCACTCAGCCCTACCTCAGCCTTTATAATTTAGGCTTACAACTCAGAGATGTAAATCTCCTACACTCAGATCTATTACAGATCATGCAAAAATATTGATTAAAAGATGTTGATATCTTCAACAAGATAGAAAGAGAATTAGTTGAAGGCTTCTTGATCAGTTCTTGATAGAACTGATTTCTTAAGGATCAACATGTCTTAGCTTTCTTCAAAGCTTCTTGAATCTGAACAAAGTAGGGTTGATCTTCTTGATGTTGGAGTTGATCTTCAATTAACTTCCTTCAGAAATTAATCTGAATTCTTCTTCAAACTTGATCTGAATTCTTTAGGCAGATTGTTCAGAATCTGCCTTCACTGGATGAGAACTTCTCTCCTTGTTTTTCTCTCTCTACAATCTGTTGACTGTTTCTTCTTTCTCTTCTTCTGGATTCTCAATCCTTCAGAGATTATAATTTATTGGCTTGATTAAGTTTTCTCTGTTCTGTATGTGTTGTTCTTTTTGTTGTTATCTCAATTGTTGAGAGAGCATATCTATTTATAGGCTTCATCCATGGTAACCGGCTATTCCAGTTTCAAACTGTCTTCTGACACCTCTGAAAGATGTGACAGCAATGTCAGTAATGACAACTGTCAAGTCTTCAGTTGTATTACTTCAGCCTTCATTGCACTTTGACTCAGCAGAGAATGTCGACTGAATACTTCATATGTGTCGACATACATATTCCATGTGTCGACACAAGCCTTGTTGATGTCGACAAAGCTTAACTTTTACTTCTCGACATAGCTTTTGTCGAATGAGTCGACACAAGTCCTGTGTGTCGACACAAACACTCCTTGTCTTGACAAAGTTGGTGTCGACAGAATTCTGGTGTGTGTCGACACAAGTTCTGTGTGTCGACACAGTCGTCAACAGAATTCTGGAATGTGTCGACAGCTTCTCTGTGTGTCGACACAGCTCCTGATAATGTCGACACAATATGGCCCTTAGTGTCGACACAGAGTTGTCGACATATTTTCTATGTGTCGATACAAATACTGGGTGTCGACACAATCTTGTCCTTGGTGTCGACACAGCCATTCCCAAGTTTCGACACAAGTACTTAGTGAATTTTCCTTTCCATTTACTTAACCTGCACATGATAACTCAACACAACATCAAATACAACTTGATGCATATCATTGAGCTAGGTGAGGCTTCTCCAAATCTGGTAAACATTTCCAATGTACCCAACAATCTCCCCCTATTTGTAGAAGTCATAACCCTTAGTCAATGATATACATCACTTATAATAATACTAACAATATGATGTATAAAAACATTCAATGACAGGGAAACATATAAACAAAGCAAGTAAATAATATCATCATAGAATAGGATACAAACAAAATAAGCATGAATCATTATTTTGTTTAAACTTCACAAAAGTTTATTGACATCAGATTACATGGAGTTTAGAACTGAAGATTACAATGTTATAAAAATTTAGTCAATTTATCCTAATGCTGATCAGGCTCCTTGATCACTATGCCTTTTCCAGACTGGACCCTTGCTTGTAATGGAGCTTCATTATCTTCAGCTATCTTCTTGCCTTTGAGATCATTCTTCTTAAGTTCTTCAGCCTTAACTCTTTGCCTTTCAAAATAGTGAAAAGGCTTAGGAAAGTATTTACCAGGTTCTACTGCTGTAGCAGGTATTTTCCCAGCCTTGTGATCCCTTCTAAACTGCTGAAAAACATCTTGTCTTTGCAGATATTTATTCCACTCAACTTCAGAATACCACTTGCCTCTATCATGCATTTTGTCCTTGACAGCTTGCCAAGCAGTGAGTATTATATTTCTGGAGGTTGGAGTCCATCTTTCAAAATCAGGCTTCAGTTCAGCCTGCTCTCTAAATCTTTTCTTTGAGAGTTGAGTATACAACCCCGTAGCCGGGCGAGTGGGACCCTCCCCAAATATCAGCCTAGGGGCTTGTTATGGGCGACGAGTTGGTGCGAGCCTGTTCGGAGACGTGCGGGTCCTCGTGCGTGCGTGCGTAGATTTTATACGCATAGGCTTAAAATCTTATATATATATAAGTTTTATATTATAATAGATATATATTATATATTATAAATATAGATATGGGAGGAGAGTTATAAAGGGGGATGGAAAAAAGGAAAAAGGGGTGGGGCTCGGGTACATCAGGAATGGAGCAGAAGGAAAATAGGAGCAGGGGAGAAATCGGGGGGCGGGAACCCTATCCCCGTCGATCCGGAGCCCAGCCGCCGCCGCCCTCTTCCCTGCTCTCTCGTCGGCCCAGAGCAGCACCCCGCCTCCCACCTCCTCTCTCTCGCCGCCACTGCCTGCAGTGGCAACCCGAGTCGTGCATCCCTCTCTCTCCCGTCGGCCTGGAGTAGCGGCCGTCCGCCTCTCCCGCTCTCTCGCCGCCGCCTACAGTGGCAACCCGAGCCGCGCCTCCCTCTCTCTCCTATCGGCATAGAGTAGCAGCCACCCGCCTCTCCCTCTCTCTCGCCGCCGCCACCTGCAGTGGTAACCCGAGCCGTGCCTCCCTCTCTCTCCCGTCAGCTTGGAGTAGCAGCCGCCTGCCTCTCCCTCTCTCTCGCCGCCGCTGCCTGCAGTGGCAACCCGAGCCGCGCCTCCCTCTCTCTCCCGTCGGCCTGGAGTAGCAGCCGCCCGCCTCTCCCTCTCTCTCTCGCCCCCCGTCGCCAGCAAAGCAGAGAACAGCCGCCGACCTCCTTCCCCGCTCTCTCCCGTCGCCGGCAAAGCAGAGCACAGCCGCACGCCCGTCCCTCTCTCTCTTGTCGGCCTCCGTTGAAAGGAGCACAACCCGGCCCCACCCTCTTTCTCCCGGTCTGGAGCAGCACACCCCAGCCCTTTCCATTTCTCTCAGCCTGGAGCAAGGCTCGGCCTGGAGCAAGGCTCGTCCTAGAGCAAGGCTCGGCCTGGAGCAAGGCTCGGCCTGGAGCAAGGCTCGGCCTGGAGCAAGGCTCGGCCTAGAGTGGAGAGCGACCACCGACGCGGCCGCACGCAGTAGGATCGACCCGGAGCTCCTCTCCCGGCCCCGCCGCCAAGCACGCGACAAGAGTAACGATGTTTCAACTTGGGCAGGTGAAGCCTTCAGTTTACATATTTGCACGGAAGCCCCTCTCCACCAACGGGTGTGGGGAAGGGAGCTCCCCGACGGGTTGACGTGTATGTCCCCGCAGTTAATTGCATTAGTACCCGGAAGCGTGAGTACGGGTTTAGGCATGCTTTGTGAAGCCCATCCGGACATGTGAGCCGGATTGGTGATGTTCTAGGGTTCCCGGAAAAGACTCCGAGGAAGTTGTTTATTAGCCGCTTGTAGGGAATGCGCACCATAGCCCCAAAAAAGGGGGTGTGCGCAATATGTTTGGTCCGCTTATGTTGGCCGACCGATGACTAGTTGGCCGCCTCTCATCGAGACGTTGGCATACAGGTGTTGCAGTACCAGGCGGGGAGTAGCGGGCTTAAGCCCAAGCTCGTGTCGGCCCTCAAAGGCCTTTTTTGTTTATATTGACGTCCTGCATGCTGAGTATGGAATTCATATTCCTGTAATATTTTTTAATATCTGTGATGCTTTGTGAATATGTAGTTTACTCCTGTCTTGGGCGAGCGGTGTGTTCATGAACCGCTCCCCCCGTGGGGGCCCCGAGGTATAGATGCCAGGAAGCCCCTGATGGCCTGTTGTCATCCTTTCAGAATAGCAGAGTTCCGCTATTAGCGGCCCAATTGGGGCTGCGTAGTGTAGGGCTGCTGGGCGGTTTTGTGCCAATAGTATGGCGGGCGGGGAACATTTTACGTAGACCCGAGGTGGCACCTCTAGTTAAGGAGTGGATCTTGAGATCCTCCTCAGATGTTCCGGTCGGCCAAGAGAGCCCTCCGAAGGTGACTTAGCTCAGCCCTTGGCTTGGGAGGGGAAGAGTTTGTTAGTCTTCTGGGTATGCGGCAGGTCCTCCACACTGAGACCTTGGGTCTATCCCTCGTGTTCCCAATCTTGTGCCTAGATCGTTCGCTTGAGGGTAGTAGGTGCGCGGTCACCCCTTCCCCAAGGGTCGAACTCCACAGGAGACCGATTTTCGGTTTCAACATTTTGGTGCGGTGAGCGTGGAGTGTGACCAGCACAGAAGAACTCTGGCGAGCGTCATGGCTATAGAAGTGGAACCAGGTGACGACCAGGGTCATGCATTGATACTTTGTGTGTAAGGTCCTCATACTCAGAGTTGTCCCCTCCCACAGCTGTTGTTTGAATCTCATAGCACTCGGGGTAGGATTTGCACCTATTTGAAGCGCTTCTACGTATGAAAACCCGTGTATCCCCACTTATTACATCAACGAGAAACCTGGAGGTTATTGTCTTCAAGATCAAGTAAGAGAGCAGCTGAGAGGTATTAGGAGCCGGGGTGACATGAAAGGGTTCCCTCCCTAGCGGTAATATGTTATCTCTTCCTTGTAATTCAGTAGCTGGCAAGTTTTCTCTTTATTACCAATTCGCCTCGAGCTTCTGAGGGCTTCAAGGGTTAGCCACGCGATCGACTCCGGAAGCCAAACGTCCAACCCGTTCCTTTTAAATAGCCTAGTCCGGACGATGGGACGGTGCCGCGGGACTTTAAGCGCTATTGTAAGACCGAGCCTCTGCACTGACGGCCGAGATCAGCTCCCCCATTGCACGTCGGCCTATGTCCTCCCGATCGCACCTCTCCTCTGACTAGAGGAATTATCAGGAACGAGCCTAGACGCTAACCTCCCAGATTTGATAAAGGGCCGATCTCTCCAAGAAACCACAAGTGACATGGCGGAAAGCGATCTTTGTCATTAGATCAGGATACGAGCCGTCGACCTGTTCCTTCTAAATAGCCCAGTTCGGATGATGGGATGATGCCTCGGGACTCTAAGCGCTATTGTAAGACCGAGCCTCTGCACTGACGGCCGAGATCTGCTCCCCACTTACATGTCAGCCTATGTCCCCCCGATTGCATCTCTCTTCCGATTGGAGGAATTATTAGGAACAGGCTCGGACGCCAGCTTCCCGATTTGACGACTTCCAGATCGTCTCTCTTATGAAAATTATGCGTCCTCCATTTGTAAAAGCATCGGTACAATTAGCTCTCCAACACCTCTTAAGTAAATAAGATGTCTCCACCTCGAGCAAAGTCAAGTCATCGAGTAGTTGTGGACCCCGAGCAGATCCTGCTGTCAGGCTCTCACGTAGCTGGCTGGGCCGAAAGTCACTCGGTGTCATCCTTGGCCTCGAGCAGATCTCGCTGTCAGGCTCTCACCTAGCTGACAGGGCCGGAAGTTACTCGACGGCGGTAGTAGTGGACCCCGAGCAGATCCCGCTGCCAGGCTCTCACCTAGCTGGCAGGACCGGAAGTCGCTCGGTGTCATCCTTGGCCTCGAGCAGATCCCGCTGTCAGGCTCTCACCTAGCTGACAGGTTCGGAAGTCACTCGACGGCGGTAGTAGTGGACCCCGAACAGATCCCCCTGCCAGGCTCTCACCTAGTTGGCAGGGCCGGAAGTCGCTCGGTGTCATCCTTGGCCTCGAGCAGATCCCGCTATCAGGGTATCACCTAGGTGACAGGGCCGGAAGTCACTCGACGACGGTAGTAGTGGTCCCCGAGCAGATCCTGCTTCCATGCTCTCACCTAGCTGGCAGGGCCGGAAGTCGCTCGGTGCCATCCTTGGACTCGAGCAGATCCTGCTGTCAGGCTCTCACCTAGCTGACAGGGCCGGAGATCACTCGATGGAATATGTTTGGACCCCGAGCAGATCCCGCTGCCAGGCTCTTACCTAGCTGGCAGGGCCGGAAGTCACTCGGTGTCATCCTTAGCCTCGAGCAGATCCCGCTGTCAGGCTCTCACCTAGCTGACAGGGTCGGATGTCACTCGACGGCGGTAATACTTGACCCCGAGTAGATCCCGCTATCAGGCTCTCACCTAGCTGGAAGGGCCGGAAGTCGCTCGGTGTCATCCTTGGCCTCGAGCAGATCTCGCTGTCAGGCTCTCACCTAGATGACATGGCCGGAAGTCACTCGAGGGAATGTGTTTGGTCCCCGAGCAAATCCCGCTGTCACGCTCTCACCTAGCTGGCAGGGCCGGAAGTCACTCGGTGTCATCCTTGGCCTCGAGCAGATCCCACTATCAGGCTCTCACCTACCTGACAGGGCCGGAAGTCACTCGACGGCGGTAGTAGTGGACCCCGAGCATATCCCGCTGCCATGCTCTCACCTAGCTGGCAGGGACGGAAGTCGCTCGGTATCATCCTTGGCCTTGAGCAGATCCTGCTGTCAGGCTCTCACCTAGCTGACAGGGCCGGAAGTCACTTGATGGAATGTGTTTGGACCCCGAGCAGATCCCGCTGCCAGGCTCTCACCTAGCTGGCAGGGCCGGAAGTCAGTCGGTGTCATCCTTGGGCCTCGAGCAAATCCCGATGTCAGGCTCTCACCTAGCTGGCAGTGCTGGAAGTCACTCGATGACGGTAGTAGTGGACCCCGAGCAGATCCTGCTGTCAGGATCTCACCTAGATGGCAGGGCCGGAAGTCGCTCGGTGTCATCCTTGGCCTCGAGCAGATCCCGCTGTCAGGCTCTCACTTAGCTGACAGGGCTGGAAGTCACTCAATGGAATGTGTTTGGACCCCGAGCAGATCCCGCTGCCAGGCTCTCACCTAGCTGGCAGGGCCGAAAGTCACTCGGTGTCATCCTTGGGCCTCGAGCAGATCCCGCTGTCAGGCTCTCACCTAGCTAGCAGGGCTGGAAGTCACTCGATGGCGGTAGTAGTGGACCCTGAGCAGATCCCGCTGTCAGGCTCTCACCTAGCTGGCAGGGCTGGAAGTCTCTCGGTGTCATCCTTGGGCCTCAAGCAGATCCCGCTGTCAGGCTCTCACCTAGCTAGCAGGGCCGGAAGTCACTCGATGGCGGTAGTAGTGGACCCCGGGTAGACTCGCTGTCAGGCTCTCATTAGCTGGCAGGGCTGTAGGCACACCTGGGGGGAAAGGATTGGTTCTTGGAGATTTTTGCAGGACCCCGAGTGATGCTCGGCCCCGGGTAGACCCGCTGAATGGCTCCTACTAGCTGGCAGGTCCGTAGGATCGCCTGGGGGATAAGGGACCCCGAGTGCTGCTCGGCCCCGGGTAGACTCGCTGTCAGGCTCTCACTAGCTGGCAGGGCTGTAGGCACACCTGGGGGGAAAGGATTAGGTCCGCGTGTACAAGAGGATACAAAATAAATGACTTCGTTGCTTCACGATGTCATGAGAAATTGTATACTTGTTGTAAGTAATGGTATAAGGGCAATTCAATAGCAGTGAGCCAAAGTGTATCGAGTGATTCAAAAAGGTTCAGAAAGGTCATGGAGAGATTGATGTTCCAAGTGCAGATTTCAGTTTCTCTCAGTTTGTTTTTTGGGTCGGCTCCCACTCGCCGGATACGTTGGGTTGGATGATTCTTTCCGAGTTTGTTCCAACCTCGAAAAGAGCGGGGATTGTGTACAACCCCGTAGCAGGGCGAGTGGGACCCTCCCCAAATATCAGCCTAGGGGCGTGTTATGGGCGACGAGTTGGTGTGACCCTGTTCGGAGACATGCGGGTCCTCGTGCGTGCGTGCGGAGATTTTATTCGCATAGGCTTAAAATCTTATATATATATATAAGTTTTATATTATAATAGATATATATTATATATCATATATATAGCTATGGGAGGAGAGTTATAAAGGGGGATGGAAAAAAGGAAAAAGGGGTGGGGCTCGGGTACATCAGGAATGGAGCAGAAGGAAAATAGGAGCAGGGGAGAAATCGGGGGGCGGGAACCCTATACCGGTCGATCCGGAGCCCAGCCGCCGCCGCCCCCTTCCCTGCTCTCTCGTCGGCCCGGAGCAGCACCCCGCCTCCCACCTCCTCTCTCTCGCAACCGCCGCCTGTAGTGGCAACCCGAGCCGCGCCTCCCTCTCTCTCTCGTCGGCCTGGAGTAGCGGCCACCCGCCTCTCCCTCTCTCTCGCCGCCGCCGCCTGCTGTGGCAACCCGAGCTGCGCCTCCCTCTCTCTCCCGTCGGCTTAGAGTAGCAGCCGCCCGCCTCTCCCTCTCTCTCGCCGCCGCCGCCTGCAGTGGCAACCCGAGCCACGCCTCCCTCTCTCTACCGTCGGCCTGGAGTAGCAGTCGCCCGCCTCTCCCTCTCTCTCACCGCCGTCGCCTGCAGTGGCAACCCGAGCCGCGCCTCCCTCTCTCTCCTGTCGGCCTGGAGTAGCAGCCGCCCGCCTCTCCCTCTCTCTCACAGCCCGTTGCCGGCAAAGCAGAGCATAGCCGCCGACCTCCTTCCCCGCTCTCTCCCATCGCCGGCAAAGCAGAGCACAGCCGTACGCCCGTCCCTCTCTCTCTTGCCGGCCGCCGCTGAAAGGAGCACAACCCGGCCGCACCCTCTTTCTCCCAGTCTGAAGCAGCACACCCCGGCCCTCTCCCTTTCTCTCGGCCTGGAGCAAGGCTCGGCCTGGAGCAAGCTCGGCCTGGAGCAAGCTAGGCCTGGACCAAGGCTCGGCCTGGATCAAGGCTCGACCTAGAGTGGAGAGCGACCACCGACGCGGCCACACGTAGCAGGATCGACCCGGAGCTCCTCTCCCGGCCCCGCCACCAAGCACGCGACAAGGGTAACGATGTTTCAACTTGGGCAGGTGAAGCCTTCAGTTTACATATTTGCACGGAATCCCCTCTCCACCAATGGGTGGGGGGAAGGGAGCTCCCCGATGGGTTGACGTGTACGTCCCGGTAGTTAATTGCATTAGTACCTGGAAGCGTGAGTATGGGTTTAGGCATGCTGTGTGAAGCCCATACGGACGTGTGAGCCGGATTGGTGATGTTCTGGGGTTCCCGAAGAAGACTCCGAGGAAGTTGTTTATTAGCCGCTTGCAGGGAATGCGCACCATAACCCCAAAAAAGGGGGTGTGCGCAATATGTTTGGTCCTCTTATGTTGGCCGACCGATGACTAGTTGGCCGCCGCTCGTCGAGACGTTGACGTACAGGTGTTGCAGTACCGGGCGGGGAGTAGCGGGCTTAAGCCGAAGCTCGTCCCGGCCCTCAAAGGCCTTTTTGTTTATATTGCCGGCCTGCGTGCTGAGTATGGAATTCATATTCCTGTAATATTTTTTAATATCTGTGATGCTCTGTGAATATGTAGATTACTCCTGTCTTGGGCGAGCAGTGTGTTCGTGAACCGCTCCCCCCGTGGGGGCCCCGAGGTATAGATGCCAGGAAGCCCCTGATGGCCTGCTGTCATGCTTTCAGAATAGAGGAGTTCCGCTATTAGCGGCCCAATTGGGGCTGCGTAGAGTAGGGCTGCTGGGCGGTTTTGCGCCAATAGTATGGCGGGCGGGGAACATTTTACATAGACCCGAGGTGGCACCTCTAGTTAAGGAGTGGATCTTGAGATCCTCCTCAGATGTTCCGGTCGGCCAAGAGAGCCCTCCGAAGGTGCTTTAGCTCATCCCTTGGCTTGGGAGGGGAAGAGTTTGTTAGTCTTCCGGGTATGCGGCGGGTCCTCCACGCTGAGACCTTGGGTCTGTCCCTCGTGTTCCTAGTCTTTTGCCTAGATCGTTCACTTGAGGGTAGTAGGTGCGCGGTCACCCCTTCCCCAAGGGTCGAACTCCACAGGAGACTGATTTTCAGTGTCAACATTGAGCTTCTTGCTCTTTATTCAGTGCTGCTTCTGACATGTCCACTTTCTCAAAGATAACATTCTTAGTAGAATCTGGAGGACTATACATCTGGTGAACCAGTTGTTGAATGTCCTCAAAGTTTGAAGGGGGATATATGATTTGAGCTACCTCCTGCTGACCCCCTTCAAATCCTGCAGCTTGAATACCTGACTCAGCTGTATTATCATCATCACATAGGGGTGGATATCCCAGAGTTGCTCTAACAACATTTGTTATCCAATTACCATGATCTGAACTAGCATTGACTATCAACCACTCCCCCTTTATGACTTCTCTTTCAATATGATCCTTGAGATCATTCTTTTGGAACCTTATTTGATTAACCAGATAATTGGTTCCCTCTGTATAATAAGCTTTAAAATTCTGCAGCTGAGTAGATATGATCTTCTGAGAGGCTTGAAGTGCAGATTGGAAAGTGGCTAAATCTTCTTGAAGTTTCTTATCAAACTCTGACTTCTCTTTAGCCCTTTCCTCAGTTAATGCAATTGCTTTATTCTTTAATTCAGTAATAATCACATTATGTGATTCAGTAAGATTACCATTCATCCTAAGTTGATTTTCTAGGACATATCCTTGCTTGACCACTATATCATCAATCTGTGTTCTTGCCTTTTTTTGTTGTTTGGCCAGAAAAACTACAGCATTACCTCCTTTATGAAAGCAATCTGTCATCTCTTTCTTATTCTGGTTAACTTCAAATATGATTGATTTTATGTCTTTAGCCAGAGTGAATTGAAGGTCCTTATGACTTTCATCCATATATTTCTCCATCGCTGCTCGTTGCTCATCCATTTTAATTTGCAGAGCAACCAAAAGTGAACTGAAATCAACTGTTGGTGCTGAGGGTTGTGAGGCTGCCTGTAAAGCTTTCTTATAATTTGAGTTTTTCTTCTTGTAAACCATCAATTTTCTCTTCTTTACTCTTAGTGCTTCTCCATCATCAGATTCAGAAGAACTTTCTAGATTCACTGTGACCTTTAGACTTGAGGGCAGCTCCTTATCAGCTCTTGGCAACTCCCCCTGAGTCCCTGGCTCCTCCCCCTTAGTTCTTGGCACTACATCCTCAGTTCTTACTTCCTGTAAGTCAGGAAACAACTCCTCAAGAGTAAATTCTTGTTGCAGTTGAACTGGAGGAACATCTGTATCTTGTATATTTAATGGAGTATCATCTAATGCAGATGTATTATCCATTGATACATCCTGTGCAGTAGTGGTGTCAAGGTGTGTCTATTCAACATTAGTTAGAAGCACAATTAGTGTATCTGGCTCAGTATCTAGTATAGTTTGATTAATATCATTTATTACCTCAAGAATTGTTTGAGTGGCTGTTTCACTCTCTAAGGCAGCTTGCTCTTTCTCAGGAGCACTTTCTGGAGGCAAGACATCTTGTTGAACTGGGGAAAGTTCATTGGCTTCCCATAGAGAAGGCACATCCTGAACTTGATCCAGTGAGATGGTGTTTTCTGGAATATACTCCCCCTGTATCTGACTATCATCTACATTCTTAGGAGCAGATGATTTCCTTGTAGATTCTTGTTGGTCCTCATCTGAACTGAAGATTACTTGTTCTTCTGAATCACTAGAAGATTCAGGCTTCCTGAGGGTTGTCTTTTTCTTTTGTAGTGGTGGTTGTTTCTATGGTGTAGAACCCTCTTTTGTCAAAACTCTTTCCCACATGGATAGTATTTTCATATCCATCCTTCTCATGTGATTTATTCTAGATCCAGTGGTGTGGTTCAGCACTTCAGGAATATTTATTGTCAGATACAGACTCAGAATTCTACCTAGATTAGGTTTCTTTATGCTTTCCTTGATCTTGTCAAAAATCACTACAGACCAGTTAGTTTTGATTCTGAAAATAATCCTGGTCATCAAGCTGAACATATAGGCTGAGATCCTATCATGTCCACCTGGTTTGCAGAGAATTACTTTTCCCACAATCTCTGTGAGAAATTTTCCTTGTGAGTTCATTCCTTTCATTTGCATTGATGATTCAATCTTAGTGATGGAATCCAGGCCACACCATTGAAGAGCTTCTTTAGTCATTGAAGATGTAACTTCATCATCTTCCTGAGTCCTGGGCAATTAGAGTGTTTTCCTCAGACGCTTTTGGGTTAGTTTCACCATGCTTCCTTGAATTGATGACCTAATCTTCAATCCAGTTGAATCCAGGGTTTCTTTTGTATAGAATTCAAGAATCTCCGTCTTCCAGATCTTAGTAGGTTCTGAAACTACATATTCTAAACCATTTTCTTGGATTAGGGTTATTACATCTCTAATCTCAGTCGCTGCACTCTCAAAAGCATTGCGAACTAACTCATAGCCTTCGTTGATGTTGGTCTCCAACTTTGGCGCAATTGGTGATGAGAAATTTGAGGAGAAGAGAGATGAAGGTTTGTCAACTCAAGGATTTGGTCTCGAAAATGTTGAGAGCTTAGTTAACAAAATTATTCTGTGACCTATTTATATATTTGTCAACACAGAAGGTCAAAAGGCAGGGTAATAGATACTCAATGTGTCGACACTGTAGAGATTGTGTCGACACAGACTTCTATCGTCTCGACAAAGTCAGACAACACTATGTGTCAACACAGTTTGCGATGTGTCGACAAAGATTTCTTAATTGTTGACTCTAACATATGTATGTCGGCACAGACTTCTGTATATGTCGACACAACTATCTAAATGATAGAACTTCTATGTGTTGACACCACTATCTCAGCACTATTTTGTTGTATCGACACAACTTACCTTAAGTGTCGACACAAACTACTATATGTCGACACAGATTTTCTTTTGTGTCGACATACACTACTATATGTCAACATTGACTTACTTAGCCAGAATTACTAAGTTACTCTAGGTTTAACATCCCTAATTCAATTTTGAAATAATTGAACTTAGATTCATTTAGTGGTTTAGTAAACGTGTCAGTAATTTGATTATTTGTGGTGACAAATTCCAAACAAATATCTTCTTTTTCAACATGCTCTCTAATGAAGTGAAATCTAATTTCTATATGCTTTGTTCTGCTATGTGATACATGGTTTTTAACAATAGAAATTGCACTTGTAGAATCACAAAATAGTGGAGTTCTACTTACCTTGAGACCATAGTCTTCAAGTTGATGTTGAATCCATAAAAGCTGAGCACATCAGCTGCCTGCAGCAATATACTCAGACTCTACAGTGGAAATTGTCACACTAATCTGCTTCTTACTGCTCCATGATACTAATCTACCACCTAAAAACTGGCATGTACCAGTGGTACTCTTTCTATCTTCTTTGTAACCTGCAAAGTCTGCATCTGAAAAACCAATTAGTAGAAAGTCTCTATTCTTAGGATACCAAAGACCAAGATTAGGTGTTCCTCTTAAGATATCTCAATATTCTTTTAATTGCAGTATAATGAGATTCTTTAGGGCTTGCTTGGTACCTAGTACAGACACATGTAGCATACATAATGTCTGGTCTACTGGCAGTTAAGTATAGGAGGGAGCCAATTTATCCCTCTATACAAAGACTCATCTACAGGTTTTCCTGCATCATCTTTGCCTAAAGACATACTTGTCCCCATTGGAGTTCTCATGGTAGTGGATGACTCCATACCATTTTTCTTAATTAACTCCTTGGTGAACTTAGACTGTGATATGGACAAGCCATCATCAGTCTGTCTTACTTGGAGTCCCAAGAAGAATTTGAGCTCACCCATACTACTCATCTCAAACTTCCCTTGCATAAGTTTTGCAAACTTCCTACAAAGGTTGTTTTCTATAGATCCAAAGATTATGTCATCAACATAAATCTGTACTAGAATCATCTTGCCCATTGACTCCCTAAGGAATAGAGTATTGTCTATTTTCCCCCTTGAAAATTTATTTTCAATGAGGAAAGTAGACAATGTTTCATACCAAGCCCTAGGGGCTTGTTTCAAAGCATATAAGGCTTTCTTAAGTCTATAAACATAATCAGGATAAAGTGGATCAACAAAACCTGAGGGCTGATGAACATAGACTTCTTTTTTCAAATTACCATTTAGGAAAGCTAACTTGACATCCATTTGGTATACTTTTAAACCTTGGAAAGCAGCAAAGGCAAGGAATAGCCTTATTGCTTCCAACCTTGCCACTGGGGCAAAGGTCTGATCAAAGTCAATGCCCTCTTCCTGTCTATAACCTTTGGCAACCAGTCTTGCTTTGTTCTTCACTATTATGCCATTTTCATCCAGTTTGTTCCTATAGATCCACTTTGTCTCAATAATGTTATGATCCTTTGGTTTTGGAAACAGCTCCCATACTTTACACCTTCTAAATTGATTCAGCTCCTCCTGCATTGCATCAATCCAATTGGAGTCTTGTATGGCTTCTTCAAATCTTTTTGGTTCCAACCGTGACAAGAAACTTGAGCAAAGCACTGTGTTCATGTGTTTGCTTCTGGTTTGCACACCATGTCTGGGATCACCAATGATTTGGTGTGCTGGATGGTCCTTTAGATTCCTTATTGCTGGAGGCATTCTATCAGCAATTTGAACTTCTTCAATTTCTCCACCATGCTGAGCTTCATTGTCTTCAATGTCAGCTTGTGGACCATGTACTCCCCCTGGACAGCAACCATCATTTTCCACATCCTACCTTGCAGTTTGGTCTTCATTAATGGTCAACATGTCCAACTTTTCTTTTAAACCTATTGAGCTACAAGGATTGCTAGACAACTTACAGTTAATTAGCTCAGATTCATCAAACACTACATAAACAGATTCTTCTACAACTTGTGTAGTCAAGTTATAGACCCTATATACCCTACTATTGTTGTTGTACCCAACAAATATCCCATCTTGGGATTTGGCATCAAACTTAGTTAGGTGAGACTTGCCAGTGTTAAGCACATAACAGCTGCTACAAAAGATCCTAAAGTAGGATATGTTTGGTTTTCTGCCCTTCATAATCTCACATGGAGTCTTTTTGGGGTTCTTAGATATAGATGCTCTATTGAGAACATGACAAACAATATTTACTGCCTCAGCCCAGAAATATTCTGGGAGTGAAGTGTCACTAAGTAGAGTTCTACCAGCCTCAATGAGAGTTCTATTCTTTCTTTCAGCAATTCCATTTTGTTGAGGTGTTCTAGGTGAGGAGAATTCCTAATGAATCTCTAGTTCTTCACAAAACCTTCTCATACACTCAGACTGAAATTCAGTTCCATGGTCACTTCTAATTTTGACCATTGAATTGTTAAATTCATTCTGAATTTGTTTAACAAAGTTATGAAAGACAGTAGGGGTTTCAGATTTCTGCCTCAAAAAGAAAACCCATGTAAATCTAGAATATTCATCTACTGCCACAAAAGTATAGACTTTCCTACCTAGACTATGAACTGGCATAGGACTAAATAGATCCATATGCAAGAGGTACAAACACCTCACAGAGTCTTTGGTATCAAGACTATGAAAAGATGATTTGGTCTGCTTGCCTTTTTGACAAGCTGAACATATACCCTCTTTTATGCACTTAAATTGAGGACCATTCCTCACTAACTCTAAACTATAGAGCTGGCCTATAGTCTTATAGTTCAGATGAGCAAGCCTCATATGCCATTGGACACACTGAGATGCTTTCTCATCTACAACTTAACATACAGGAGAGTTCATGTTTTCATAATCAAAATTTAAACAATAAACATTCCCTTTTCTATAACCAGACAAGATCACCTTCTGATCACTTGTCCTTTTGATCTGACACTCATTCTTAATAAATGAAATGTCATACCCAAGATCTCTCAGCTGACTTATGCTTATCAAGTTATGTTTCAAACCTTTTACATAAGCCACTTGAGTGATTGTTATAGAACTAGAAGAAATATTACCAAACCCTTTTATGACCCCTTTTTCTGATCCACCAAAGATCACTTTGGGTCCATTCTCTATGGGAGTATAGTCCTTTAACATTCTTCTTGTTCCAATCATGTGCTTGGAACATCCACTGTCCAAGTACTATATAGGGGTATGGCAACTTGGACCCACTTGCAGCAAATAAAATTAATTTACCTTAGAACCCCAATGTTTATTGGGTTCTAGGTTCAAATTAGATTGAAACTTAATATTCTTACCAGCAGCCTTCCTCACAGGTAAGCTGGAATTCTTCCTGACACTGGTGTTGTGCCAGCAATCCATGTCATAGTGCCCTATCTTACCACAACACAAACAATCATATCTATTATACCTTTTTTTAGGTATAGTTCTAACAACATTGCTGTCAGCTGTTCTTAACACTGTTGGTATAATAGTTCTTTGCTTGAGTGCTGGAGCTACACCCTTGTCATTCAGAATTTTAGGCTTACCATAACGATGTATGATATCATGATCATATCTATTAGTTGGCTGCCAAACGTTTCTGAAGGAAATGAGGGGTTTGAAGGCTAGAGGCTGTACTGGGGCTTTACCTTTTCTTTTTGAATTGGCAGCCCTTGCATTTCCCTAAAATCCCAATCCTATCTTACCCTTTTTAGGAATAAAGTCATCAATTAAAGGTAAAACTGATTTTGGCTTAGAGAACTTAGCCACCAGATCCTTTTCCTTCTGAAGTTTGACTTCCAAACTTTTGATTTGATCATTCTTGAATATAATAGTACTCATCTGAATAACAGTTATGTTTTTCAGTTTGGCTACTTCATTCATCTTTAGATCCAATAATTTTTCTGAATCTAATGCAGGCAGCTTAAGATCAGCAATTTCCTTGGCCTATGCTTTATTAAGGATTCTGCTTTTCTTAAGTGTTTGCAACAGGTCACCATATTCATCAATAAGTTGATGAACATCTCCTTCAGATTCAGATTCATCTACATCTCTTGATGCAGATGCTTCTGATTCTGAACCAGTATAGTAATCAGAATCTATTGAAGAATTGTTTACCTTACTAGGTCCATGCTGATCCTGGCACTGATCTTCTTCTATCAAGGCCATCAGCCCTTTACAATAAGGTTCTTCAATTTCATTTACTGAATCCAGCCACTTCAAGAACTCAGCCACTTCTACATCCTCTTCAGTTGCCAACAGTCCTATATATGCTTCAGCTTCAGCTTCAGCCTCAGAATCTGATGATGAAGAATCTGACCAGCTTTTTTGCCTCTTTGCTACAAAGGATTTCTCCTTCTTGCCCTTGTTTTTTAATTTCTTCTTATCATTATATTCTTTCCTTTTGTCAGGACAATCAGCTACCACATGTTCAGGCCTGTTGCAGCAATAGCAAACAATCTTAGTTAAGGATAATTTACTAGGTTTAGAGCTATACCTGTCCTTCCTAGAGGATTTCTTTTTTTGATAGTAATCATCCTTGGATTATGAAGAGGATGGCTTGGATATCCACTGTTTCTTCTTCAAAAACCTTTGAAATTGTTTTAAGAAAGCTGCTAAGTCTTCATCAGAATTTGGATTATCTGATGTGTGATTGTCAGAACTTTCTGAAACAACTTCTGCAGCTTTCCTAGGAGGTGATGGAGACATCCTCCTATCCTTTCTTATGGCTTCAGTCTTGAACGCCACTGACTTATCTCTGTAATCAACTTTATTACTTTTCTCCTCCTCCTTTCTGACCATCAGCTGCATTTCATATGAAAGCAGTTTGCCAAATAATGTTGGAGGTGAAATTTCTGCTAGTCTGGCCACTTCCCTAATGGCACATATCTTGGTGTCCCAGTCTTTAGTTAATGATCTCAAAAACTTATCATTTAACTCATATGTACTGAATAATCTTCCATATGACATCAATTCATTAATTATTCTGAAGAATTTCTTGTAACATTCAATTATGCTATCTGTTTTAGATTGTCTAAAACTTTTATACTCCTGATTCAGCATAGATTTTCTATCTTCTCTCACCTCTTATGAACCCTCCATGTAGACAGTAAGGGTGTCCCACATTTCTTTGGAGGTCTTGTAGTGGATCAAATTTTGAATGTTGAATCATCTATGGCACTGACTATTATATTCTGTGCTCTCTTATCCATAGTAGCCAAGATGATCTCATCCTTTGTCATTTCAGAATACTGCTTTGGTGTCCTGAGATTTGCATCAAGAACTGAGACTTTCATTAGGATGAATGACCCTTCTTTGACTGTCATGTAGATTCTTGGATCTGAAGCTTCCATAAACAGTCTTACTCTTTCTTTCCATATGCCAAAAATCTCTTTCCTGCATATAAGTAACTTCACGGAACCAAACTCCTTATGATTCTCAATGGAACCCATTTTGCCTAATAGATTTCTGCCTTGGAGATCTACTCAGACTGTTAGGTCTATTCTCTGAGTAACCTCGCTCTGATACCACTTGAAAGAATTGGTTTCAAGATGTTCTAAACACATAGAGGGGGGTGAATAGGTTCAATTCTTTTTCTGACTTAGGTAGATAATTCTATCTAGTTTAGGAATGTATTCAGCAGAAAATACAACATAACATTCACATACACAACATTCAAAGATTGCACACCAGTTTTATAGTGATTCCCCAAATGATGGTACATCCACTTTCCCCCTTCTCCTATCTAGTAGTGTACTAGATTCGGCCTAAATTCCTTCCTTCTTCTCAAATCTGCAGATCTTACAGCTCAGAACCAAGACTGGTTCCTACAACTCAGAGTGAATCCTCACTCCTACAACTCAGGCACAAGCCCTACCTCAGCCTCTTCCACATGCCTACTGTTGGAACACCCTATTACTAATTTGGGTCAGGATCACTATGTCACTAGGAATCTGTGTTTGACCTTCTGTATATCTTAATAGGTCAATTAGAATTGAGTCTAAGGGTTAGAAGTCTAGGATTGGAAGCTACCCTGAAGACCAAGTTTTTCTGTAGACCAAGTCTAATCGTCGAGCTCAGCACGACGTTTCGTCGAACTCCGGTCGACGATCGTCTAGCTCAACTTCTGCAGATCGTCGAGCTCCATTCGACGATCGTTGAGCTCAACCTCATAATATCGTCGAGCTCCACTCGACGATCGCTGAGCTCAACTTCACAATATCGTCGAACTCCATTCGACGATCGGTGAGCTCAGGTCGACGATTTTGACTCTGCTTTGGATCTTTATCTCTGAGCTTAGTTCGACGATCTTTGAGCTCAGATCGACGATCATGTGCTGATTGAATTTTCCAGTTCGCTGAGCTCAGCTCGACGATAGCAGAGCTCAGTTCGACGTTTTCAGTTATCTTTCAGAATTCAAATTCAAATCAGTTAGAAGTTATTCTACATTTAATTCAGAAGATCTGCTAGCCGTTTTCATTTACTTCTGGACCAAGTTTCAAGGGATTTTTCAAGGAATAATTCAGTGGACTTTCCTTCATAAGAAGTTATGCAATTAAGGCTGTAATCAATGCAGACCAACGACTATCTTTGACAGAGTGATATTCTATTCTAGCACAGAGAATAATAGATAGAATGTTTTTGAATCAAGATAGAAGAGATACAGAGATTAACAAGAAGAGGATACACACAACTCAGTATACAAAACTCTTTTCAGAAATTTCTGTCAACAAGATTTCTGAAGAACACTCATCAAAGAGATCAAGTTTTCAAAAATCATCAGATCTCTTCAGCTCTCAAAGTGTTCAAGGCCAACATCATTTCAAGACTCCAGACTCTCAATATTTCAGCTTGCTGAAATCATCTTGTGCTGGAGATCTATCTTTGAAGGCCTATCACCCTCAGCAAAGCTCATCTTCCTGAAGATCAAGGACTCAGGGGGAGCTTTGACATCAATCCACTTAGTCTTCTCAGTTGTTTGAGAAAGAGAAGACTGCCATCACTCTCTCACCCCCACTCTGTAAAGGGTTTTTCAAACTCCCTTCAAAAGTTTGAATCTGGTTTTTGAGCACCTTGTCAAAAGCTCATTGGTGGCAAGACACCTGATCAAAAAATCTGCTTTGGTTTTTGAGCACCTTATCAAAAGCTCATTGGTGCCCAGGACACCTGATCAACTCATCCTGCAGTGGATTCCTACCTAGGGTGGTAGAAGAGTGGATGTACCCAAGTTTGGGGAACCACTGTATTTCCTTGTGTCATCTGGTTCTGCTTGTTTACTTTTTGTTTCTGGCCTTGATTTGTCTGTGATTAGTTTTTGCATAGCTTAGTTCTGTGATTTGTTTTATATTTGCTTCCCTGTTCACACTTAGTACAACAATTGTTGTAAAAGCTTTAAAAAATATTTCAGAAGTTTTAAAACACCATATACTCTATTCACCCCCCCTCTAGAGTATATCAGATCTAGTTGCACTTTCAATTGGTATCAGAGTGAGGTTGGTTAAACATACCATACCTGATTGGTTGTACAGGCTAACACCTGAACCCCAAGATCCTACACTAGATCTGTTTTTCTTTTGTATTCTATTATTAGATTTTGTTTGCACAAATCATGGCCCAAAACAAAGACTATGCTAGCACCAGACCTCCAGTGTGCAATCTGTCAAAGTTTTCACTTTGGAAAGCAAGGATTAGACTCTACATGAATTCTATTGATGAAGATATATTTAATTCTGTTTTGACAGTGTGTCCAAGACCCCCAGAAAGCACAAGCACAAATGCTGTTCCACCTCCATCAGGAACAGATGTTGACATCAAAAAGTGGAAAGTAGCTGATGCCAAGGCTATGAACATTCTAGCTCAGACAATGTCAGATGACATTTTTCAAAAGGTAGCTGAATGTAATTCAGCCAAGGAGATTTGGGACAAGCTCTCAGAAATTATCTCAGGCTCAGCTGATGAGAGAAAGGACAGAAGATCCCATCTCATCTCCCAATATGAGAACTTCAAGAAGGGAGAGAATGAGTCAGTGGGAGACATGTATAACAGACTGAGTCTAATTGTCAGTGAACTAAAGACATTAGACAAAGAGATCTCTCTGACAGAACTTAATGACAAGATCCTAATGTGCTTCCCCAGTACCTGGGATTCAAGAATCTGGCCAATCAAAGATGCCAGAAGTCTAAATGAGATCACCACTGAAGCCTTGTTGGGTAAGCTCAAGTCTTATGAGCTGCTCATCAAGAACAGAGAGGAAGAACAGAAGGCTGCTTCACCAGCCACAAGAAAGGAGAAGACCATAGCATTCAAGGCAACTGAGGATCTGCCTGAAGATAAAGCTACAGGCAATGATGAACTTCTCAGCTTGTTGGCCAAAAGATTCTATAAGATGGCCAGAAAGGACTTCAGAAGAAGATCATACAAGGAGCAGGATAAGCCAAGGTATGACAAGTCCATTGGTAATAACAAAGACATTATTTGCTTTGGTTGCAGGAAACCAGGGCATATAGTTCCTGACTGTCCAGAGAACAAGAACAAGGACAGAAGGGAGAGAAAAGAGAGAAGAAAGGAGAAAGACTCCAAAAGGAGTGGCAATAGCAAACCTTCTTCCAGTAAAAATAAGCATACAAGGAAAGGATTTGTTGCTGAATCCTGGAGTGAGACAGAAGAGGAATCAGAAGCCTCATCCAGCTCCAGTGATGATGAGGATGATGCAGAAGAAAAGGAATTCTGCATGATGGCAATTAATGCCTCACAACACAACTCAGAGGAAGAAGAGTCAGAGTCAGACTCAGAGATCAACCTGAAGAAGATCAGGTAATTAGTTCTTTTGATTTTACTTCAGAAGATTTTAAATCTGAATTTAAAGCATTGTGTTTAGATCTGCTAAAGTCTGAGAAAGAGATTATCTCTCTCAGAAATCAATTATCTTAACACAATGGTTTAAAGTCAGAAAACCTCAAACTCTCTCAGGAGTTGGAGAACTGTAGGGAACAGATAGCTACACTGAAAAGTGAGCTCTCTGAGGCCAAGAAGCTTGAAGAATCCCTTAATGGGAGAAGCATCAAGCTGATGGACATCACAAGCACAGTGAACTCTAGACTTAACAGTACACTGGGCTTGGGTGCTTCATCCAGCCAACCTATAGTCCTAACAACTCCCATCAAGTTTATTTCTAGCAAGGAAAGGGAGTTGTAGAGGTTGCCAGGAAAAATTCTGATCTGCCTCAGAAATTTAAGTCCCAGCAGAAATCGTCGAACGAAGCTCGACGATCGCCGAATGAAGATCGACGATCGCCGAACGCAGCTCGACGATCTCAGGGAAAGTCGTCGAACGCAGATCGACGATCTCAGCCAAAGTCGTCGAACGCTGCTCGATGATCTCATATACCTGAACTCACCCATAGTCGACCGGCGAACGGAGCTCGACGATCTGACCCAAGATCGTCGAACTCAGCTCCAAGATCGTCGAACAGAGGTCAGAGCTCTGGAAAATTTTTCAAAGGCAAATCAAAATTGAATCCTGAGGGTTCTTCATCCCAAACCTTTAACCCTTATACTGAATGGATTTTACCTCCAAGGAGATATCATCCTGAAGGATATAAGAGTCAGCCAGGGATGTCTTTCATTTCTGAATTTAGAGGTTATCAACCTAGGCCCAAGGTAAACTGGGTCAAAAACAAGTAAATTGTTTCATGTGCAGGTGAAGACCTATCCAACATCTAACCAGCAATGGTATTTGGATAGTGGGTGCTCTAAGCACATGACAGGGAACAAGGACAACCTCAATTCCTTTAGAGGCAAGCTTGGACCCAAAGTTATCTTTGGTGATTCCAACTTTGGACAAACTAAAGGATATGGTGCAGTCCAGATTGGTTCTGTAACCTTCAAGAAGGTAGCATATGTGGAAGGACTGAAGCACAACCTAATCAGCATCAGTCAGCTATGTGATGAAGGCTACCAGGTGACCTTCAGCAAAACCTTATGCAAAATCAAGTCAGAGGACAACACAACTGTGTTGACAGGTAAAAGGAAAGGTAACATCTACCTAGTAGATTTTCTTTCAACTTCTATAGATATCTGTTTATTTAATTCAGTATGTAGACCAAATGTTTTATGGCATAAGAGATTAGGACACCTAAACCTTAGAACTATTGCTAGGCTCTCCAAGGACAACCTTGTTAGAGGACTACCTTCTGGCCCCTACAAGAAGGAAGGACTCTGCAAGGCTTGTCAATTAGGCAAGCAAACTAAAAACAGTTTTAAGTCACTTAATAAGAGTGATTCACCTAGGATATTGTATCTGTTACACATGGATCTATTTGGACCCATCACAGTACAAAGCCTAGGAGGGAAATCCTACACTTTAGTAATTGTAGATGACTTCTCTAGATTCACTTGGGTGTTCTTTCTAAGGAAGAAGTCTGATAACTTTAAGTGTCTGACAGAGTTTCTCAAATGTATACAGATTGAGTTCAATACTCACATTGCCCTGATCAGAAGTGATCATGGGACAGAGTTTGATTCTCTTCTTATGCAAGAGTTCTGTCAGAGTGAAGGGATCAGGCATACTTTCTCAGCTCCTAGAACTCCTCAACAAAATGGGTAGCTGAAAGGAAAAATAGAACCCTTATTGAATCTGCCACTACATTGTTGTCAGATGCTCATCTACCTCTATCCTTTTGGGCAGAGGCAGTGAACACCTCCAACTATGTGCTTGAACAGAAGTCTGATACATAAACTGAAGGGAAAGACTCCCTATGAATTACTCAAAGGGAAGAAACCTAAAGTTGACTATTTCAGAATTTTTGGTTGCATTTGCTATATTCACAATAATGACAAGAAATACTTAGCAAAATTTCAAGCCAAAGCTGATGAAGGAGTGTTTCTGGGATACTCCATGATCAGCAAGGCCTATAGGGTCTATAATAAATCATCTTTGAAAATTGAGGAATCTGTTCATATTCTTTTGATGAAACTAACATGTCTTTCAAGGAGAAGATTTCTTCTACCATAGAACCTTTGTAGGAACACTCTCTAGTTGAAGATATTGAACAAGCTACAGGTTGCTCAAGAAGAAGAAAGCAGTGAAGATGAAAGCAATGCTCAACATAATGAAGCCACCACTTGAAGAGCCAGTTGTTGTACCACAAGAGGAAACAACAACACAGGTTGGTGAACAATCAACACCCCCTGTTGATTTAGTAACATCAAGAGACCATCCAATTACCCAAATAATTGGAGAAATCTCAGCTGGTGTGGAAACCAGAAATCAGGTCAACCAAAACCTGTTGCACACCTGCTTCCTTTCTCAAATTGAACCTCAGTCCATTCAAGATGCAGAGCAAGATCCACACTGGATCATTGCAATGCAAGAGGAGTTGCATCAATTTGAGAGGAACAAAGTATGGGAACTAGTGTCAAAGCCTAAGGATCATTCCATTGTTGGAACAAAATGGGTATTCAGAAATAAACTGGATGATCAAGGAGTAATAATAAGGAACAAGGCCAGGCTAGTTGCTCAGGGATATTCTCAAGAAGAAGGAATTGACTACGACCAGACTTTTGCACCTGTTGCAAGATTGGAACCCATCAGAATATTTCTAGCTTATGCAGCCCACAAAGGCTTCAAAGTTTATCAGATGGATGTCAAGAGTACCTTCTTAAATGGATACATCAAAGAGGAAGTCTATGTCAGACAACCTCCAGGTTTTATCTCTCCAACTTATCCTGATTACGTTTTTAGATTAAATAAAGCATTATATGGTCTCAAGCAAGCTCCTAGAGCATGGTATGAGACCCTAGCATGCTTTCTCTTGGAAAATGGTTTTATAAGGGGTAGAGTAGACCAAACTCTTTTTATTAGAACCCATAAGTCTCATACCCTACTAGTGCAAATTTATGTAGACGATATCATTTTTGGCTTCTACTGACTCAAAATTGTGCAGAAGGTTTTCTAACCTGATGCATTCTAAATTTGAGATGAGTAGCATGGGTGAGCTATCCTTCTTCCTAGGATTGCAAGTCAAACAACATGCTGAAGGCATCTTTATTTCTCAAACCAAATATGCTAATGAGTTGGTTAAGAAATTTGGTATGTCTGAGGCATCTTGTATGAAAACACCCATGCCTACCAATGCTGTACTGGATGCTGATGAACATGGGAAACCTGTTGATCAGACAATATATAGAGCAATGATTGGCTCTTTACTGTATCTTACAGCTAGTAGACCAGATATAATGTTTGCTACATGTATATGTGCTAGGTTCCAAGTAAGCCCTAGAGAGTCACACCTAACATTAGTAAAGAGGATTCTCAGGTATGTTAAAAGTTGTCCAAATCTAGGTCTCTGGTATCCAAAAGATTCAGCATTTGAGTTAACTGGATTCTCTGATGCTGATTATGCTGGATGCAGAATTGACAGGAAAAGCACCAGTGGAACTTGTCAGTTCCTTGGTGATAGACTTGTCTCTTGGTTTTGCAAGAAACAAACATCTGTGTCAACTTCAACTGCTGAAGCTGAATATATGGCTGCAAGCAGTTGTTGTTCACAAATATTGTGGATTCAAAACCAACTCCTAGACTATGGTTACAACTTAGAGAAGTCTAAAATCTTTTGTGACAATACAAGTGCTATTTCCATAGCTCAAAATCCAGTCCTCCATAGTAGGACAAAACACATAGAGATTAGGCATCATTTCTTAAGGGACAATGTTGAAAAGAACAAAATTGAACTGCAATATATCCCAACTGATTTACAAAGGGGAGATATTTTCACCAAGCCTTTGGATGAAAAGAAACACACTTTCTTCCTAAATCAGTTAGGAATGTTAGATGGAGGAAGTCTTAAATAATATCCAAGATTTTGAAAGCTAAAAATTGACCAAGACTAGGCAAAATTCTGATTTTTCTTAGTGTCTAGAATTTTCTGATCTCTGAACTGCGCTCGACGATTTCCCCAAAGATCGTCGAACGGAGTTCGACGATTTCCAGAATCGTCGAACTGAGTTCAGCGCCCCTCAGATAGTGTGTACTATCTCTTCCGGTCAACGATCGTCGAACGGTGCTCGACGATTTGGTTCCCTGAACGATCGTCGAACGGATCTCGACGCCTTCCAAGATCGTCGAACGGAGATCGACGATGTTGGAGTCTCTTCAGATTCCTTTAGAAGCCTCGATCGTCGAACTGAGTTCAACGATCTTTCCATTTCTGCGTCGAACCCTAATATAAAACTCATTTTTCGCCGTCGTTCTCTCTTGCGCTTTCAATTTCTCTGCAAGAATTTTCTTCCCTCCAAACAGTTCTACGCTTGTTCGTTTTGTTTGTTAAGTTTTGCAGGTACAATGGCCGTATCAGTTGCTGTTCTAGCCGCAATGAAGTTTGATGCAGGATTTGACATTGATCTGGACTCCTTCAACACCACTGATCAAATCTTCCAGGACATCCTGAGTTTATTCAAGGATCAGCATTTGTCTGCCCTCATGACCACAAGAATCAAACTTGCCTCAGATGAAATAAAAGAATGGGTCTATACTGCTCACAATCTAGACAACAACACCATAGTTGGATCTATTGCTGGAACCCAGGTACCTCTGACCCCAACAGTTTTAACAGAGGTTTTTGGCTTGAGAAATGGTGAAGACACTGCTGAACTATCTGGAGAGGAATTTTCTGATATTCTTGCCAGGATGGGTCATCCAGAGGGAAACCCTAGCAAGTTGTTTAAAAGGAACTTGTCTGTGTAGTACAGGTTCCTAGCAGATGTTGTAGGCAAGGTGCTGTTGGCAAAGCATTCTGCACATGATACCATCTCCAGACATCAGCTCTGCCTCATGGGAGCTCTGGTAGATAAGAAAAGCTTAAACTGGGGAGAGGTCTTCTTTGACCTGATAAAGAAGAAAATCAATAAAAGCTTTGAAAATTTTGGAAGAATTCTTGGAGTTTTCCTTCAGGCAAGGTGCCCTACTCTGCTGGTCTCCTCTGGAGTGCACATCAATGCTTCCAAGAGACTTACCTGTGCCCTATTTGGCAAGTGGGACAGGCAAATCAGCAAGCCAAGCAGGCCATCATCTACTGCTCCTTCAGGCACCAGGACTCCAAGAGTCACTCCCCCACAGGTCTCTGCTCCTGTAGAGGACCTGGCTGCTGTTGTTACTGCCTCTTCTCCTCCTCCAATTCCAACTCTACCACTTCCATCAACCATTCCTGATTCATCCACCATTACCATCTCTAGCCCTTCCCCAACCTCAATTCCATCTCCAGCAACCATTTCCTCACCTCCAGTAGACCAATTCCACCCATTGTTCTCATATCCACCTCCAGATGTCACATCATCTCCATCCATACCATCATTCACCCTTCTGGATGAATCCTACATGGATGATTCCCCCTCTTCTCCTCCAGATTTACCCTCCTCCTCAACATCTTTCCAAGATCTCCTCCACCACATCCTTGACCAACCCACCTTCACTCCATCCATATCCATCCCCTTGTCCTCCATCTCCACAATCCCCACACCTCAGCCATCCATCCCTCCACCATTCAGCTCTCCACTTCCAGCATCCTCAGCCATCCCAATACCCTCTACCTCTGCTCCTGCCATTGAGCATGTAGATCTGCCAGCCTTAGCTGACAAGTTGTATGAGCTACTTGCCCCCAGGCTCTCTCTTCTCATGTAGGCCTCCTTAGCTCCTCTACAACAGTCAGTGGCAGCCCTGTCTGCCAGGCTTTCCTCCCTCATTCCTCAGGCACCACCTCCAGCAGTGTGCCTTGATACAGATGTATCTGCATCCAGGCAGGGGGAGATGCCATATGAAGCCAGCCTTCATGCTGCTGTTGCTGCTGCTTCTGCTCCTGCTGTTCATGATACTGCTGCTGCTGCTGTTGTTTTTGTATCTGCTGCTCCTGTTGCTGCTACTCCAGTTTTGGCAATAGACCTAAGGTCTTTGCTCCTAGCCTTTGATCCTGCAATCTACAGCTGTCTGCCAGAAGTTCATGCTGTCCAGCCCCCAGAGGATTTGTACAAGGCACTGGTGCCTTTCTCTGTCTGTGACCCCAGCATTATATCCTCCTTTGTACACTCAGTGACTGCTGCTGCTACTGTTGAAGAAAAGACTGAATCTGCTTCTGAAACTGTCTTTGCTGCTGTTGAAGAAAATGTTCCAACTGCTGCTGAAATCCCTTTTGTTTCTGATGAGCCCATTTCCAAGGAATTTCTGATGACAGAGGCCATTGATGTTGAGCCTGCTGCAGATCTTGTTGTTGTTCCTGAAGCTGCTGCTGCCCTCACTCCTGAAGTTACTAGTGCTGTTTCTGCTGTTGCTCCTGTATCTGCTGCTGAATCTGTTGTTATATCTGTTGCTGTATCGGCTGCTGTTCCTGCTGCTGCCCCTTCTGCTTCTGCCTCATCTGCTGCAATGCAACTGAAGAAAGATCTTATGAAGAAGATAGATGCTATATATGATGCCCAGAGTTCTGACTCTGATGAGTTTAAGACAGATTCTGATGACTCTGCTGCCACTATTGCCAGGAAGAGGAAGGCTATAAGCAAGGCTATGAGAAGGGTTCCACCTGCCAAAGTAAAAGATGATAATGATATTCCATATTATATTCTGCATAACTGCCCAATTACTGAACATTGGATGCAGTATTCCAAAAATCAGCTAAAAGCAATGAAAAAGAAAAGAAAGTATGAGAAGGGCTCCTCCCAGTTCAAGCACCCTCATCCTCCTCCACCACCTCCACCTGATGCAGGTGCAGGTGGCAGCTCTGCAAGTTCAGCCCCAGCTAGAAGCCAGGCTCCCTATCAACCCCATGCTAGAACCTATCAAAGGGAAAGCCAGCCTAGGGGTTCTTACTCTAGGAGAGGAGGATACAGGGGAAATCAAAGAGAGACTCAAGTTTATTCTAAAGGGCATTCCAGGCAGCACCCTTACTCCAGGGGAGGACATGTTTCTTCTGATACATCTTCTGGTCCATTCCCCTATAAGCTAAAAGAGACAGTGTCTGCTAGGCCTCCTCAGGACACTTCTTGCAACAGGTATGAGCCACCTGTGCCATTTGAGGACCCTGAAAAGAATCCTGTTGCTTGGACTGCTAGGATGAAGGAGTTGGCTGCATTAGACCAGATAAAGAAAGCCAAAGAACAAGGTCTAGACACTTCAAATATTTCTACTATGTCAGAACAAAGACAGAAGGAATTAGAGAGATATGCTTCCAGCAAATTTTTTGATGCAGAAAGATATATGGAGTTGCATCCTGCTGCTGTAGTTCCCAGGACTTCAAAGCAAATTTATTTGGGTGCAGCAGATGACACCAGATCCAAACAAGAAGCCCTGAATCCAAACAGAGAAATCAAAATGGTTAAAGGTAAAGAGAAGAAGTAATTCTGTAAGGTGACAATCTTTGGATTTTCTGAATTGCTATCTGGATGCCACATATATATATATATATCTGTGATGTTTCTGCAATGTCTGTATGTTGTTTTTATGCTTTTCTGTTTGTATGATGTTATTTGATTTTCCAAAGTCTGTAAATAGTAATCCTAACCCAAATAGGGGGAGATTGTTGGAACACCCTATTACTAATTTGGGTCAGGATCACTATGTCTCTAGGAATCTGTGTTTGACCTTTTGTATAGCTTAATAGGTCAATTAGAATTGAGTCTAAGGGTTAGAAGTCTAGGATTGGAAGCTGCCCTGAAGACCAAGTTTTTCTGTAGACCAAGTCTAATCGTCGAGCTCAGCACGACGTTTCGTCGAACTCCGGTCGACGATCGTCTAGCTCAACTTCTGCAGATCGTCGAGCTCCATTCGACGATCGCTGAGCTCAACCTCATAATATCGTCGAGCTCCACTCGACGATCGCTGAGCTCAACTTCACAATATCGTCGAACTCCATTCGACGATCGGTGAGCTCAGGTCGACGATTTTGACTCTGCTTTGGATCTTTATCTCTGAGCTTAGTTCGACGATCTTTGAGCTCAGATCGACGATCATGTTGCTGATTGAATTTTCCAGTTCGCTGAGCTCAGCTCGACGATAGCAGAGCTCAGTTCGACGTTTTCAGTTATCTTTCAGAATTCAAATTCAAATCAGTTAGAAGTTATTCTGCATTTAATTCAGAAGATCTGCTAGCCGTTTTCATTTACTTCTGGACCAAGTTTCAAGGGATTTTTCAAGGAATAATTCAGTGGACTTTCCTTCAGAAGAAGTTATGCAATTAAGG
Source organism: Platanthera guangdongensis (assembly GCA_039583875.1). Taxonomy (NCBI): domain Eukaryota; kingdom Viridiplantae; phylum Streptophyta; class Magnoliopsida; order Asparagales; family Orchidaceae; genus Platanthera; species Platanthera guangdongensis. The sequence continues at coordinate 54,926,402 of CM077148.1, forward strand.
CTGTAATCAATGCAGACCAACGACTATCTTTGACAGAGTGATATTCTATTCTAGCACAGAGAATAATAGATAGAATGTTTTTTGAATCAAGATAGAAGAGATACAGAGATTAACAAGAAGAGGATACACACAACTCAGTATACAAAAACTCTTTTCAAAAATTTCTGTCAACAAGATTTCTGAAGAACACTCATCAAAGAGATCAAGTTTTCAAAAATCATCAGATCTCTTCAGCTCTCAAAGTGTTCAAGGCCAACATCATTTCAAGACTCCAGACTCTCAATATTTTAGCTTGCTGAAATCATCTTGTGCTGGAGATCTATCTTTGAAGGCCTATCACCCTCAGCAAAGCTCATCTTCCTGAAGATCAAGGACTCAGGGGGAGCTTTGACATCAATCCACTTAGTCTTCTCAGTTGTTTGAGAAAGAGAAGACTGCCATCACTCTCTCACCCCCACTCTGTAAAGGGTTTTTCAAACTCCCTTCAAAAGTTTGAATCTGGTTTTTGAGCACCTTGTCAAAAGCTCATTGGTGGCAAGACACCTGATCAAAAAATCTGCTTTGGTTTTTGAGCACCTTATCAAAAGCTCATTGGTGCCCAGGACACCTGATCAACTCATCCTGCAGTGGATTCCTACCTAGGGTGGTAGAAGAGTGGATGTACCCAAGTTTGGGGAACCACTGTATTTCCTTGTGTCATCTGGTTCTGCTTGTTTACTTTTTGTTTCTGGCCTTGATTTGTCTGTGATTAGTTTTTGCATAGCTTAGTTCTGTGATTTGTTTTATATTTGCTTCCCTGTTCACACTTAGTACAACAATTGTTGTAAAAGCCTTTAAAAAGTATTTCAGAAGTTTTAAAACACCATATACTCTATTCACCCCCCTCTAGAGTATATCAGATCTAGTTGCACTTTCACCTACAACTTAGAGTGACACCCCACTCCTACAACTCAGGGAACATCCCCACCTTAGCCTCTTTCACAGGCCAACAACTCAGGGAACAGATTCCCCTACCTCAAGCACTAAGCCCTACCTCAGCCTTTATAATTTAGGCTTACAACTCAGAGATGTAAATCTCCTACACTCAGATCCATTACAGATCCTACAAAAATATTGATGAAAAGATGTTGATATCTTCAACCAAATGGAGAGAGAATTGGTTGAAGGCTTCTTGATCAGTTCTTGATAGAACTGATTTCTTAAGGGTCAACCTGTCTTAGCTTTCTTCAAAGCTTCTTGAATCTGAACAAAGTAGGGTTGATCTTCTTGATGTTGGAGTTGATCTTCAATCAGCTTCCTTCAGTCTTGATCTGAATTCTTCAGGCAGACTTTTCAGAATTTGCCTTCACTGGATTAGAACTTCGCTCCTTCTTGTTTTTATCTCTCTATAATCTGTTGACTGTTTCTTCTTTCTCTTCTTCTGAATTCTCAATCCTTCAGAGATTATAATTTATAGGCTTGATTAACTTTTCTCTGTTCTGTATGTGTTGTTATTTTTGTTGTTGTCTCAATTGTTGAGAGAGCATATCTATTTATAGGCTTCATCCATGGTAACCGGCTGTTCCGGTTTCAAACTGTCTTCTGACACCTCTGACATATGTGACAGCAATGTCAGTAATGACAGCTGTCAAGTCTTCTGTTGTATTACTTCAGCCTTCATTGGACTTTGACTCAGCAGCGGAGAATGTCGACTGAATACTTCATATGTGTCGACACACATAGTCCATGTGTTGACACAAGTCTTGTTGTTGTCGACACAGTTTCACTTTTACTTCTCGACACAACTTCTGTGGAATGTGTCGACACAAGTCCTGTGTGTCGACAAAAACAATCCTTGTCTTGACAAAGTTGGCGTCGACAGAATTCTGGTGTGTGTCGACACAAGTTCTGTGTGTCGACATAGTCGTTGTCGACAGAATTTTGGAATGTGTCGATAGCTTCTCTGTGTGTCGACACAGCTCCGGATAATGTCGACACAATCTGGCCCTTAGTGTCGACACAGAGTTGCCGACAGATTTTCTGTGTGTCGACATAAATACTGGGTGTCGACACAATCTTGTCCTTGGTGTCGACACAGCCATTCCCAATTGTCAACACAAATACTTAGGGAATTTTCCTTTCCATTTACTTAAACTGAACATGATAACTCAACACAACATCAAATACAACTTGATGCATATCATTGAGTTAGGTGAGCCTTCTCCAAATCTGCTACACATTTTCCAATGTACCCAACACTAGCTCCACATATGAGTTATCCCAATACGACGTCAACTCATCGAAGACAACGTCTCTCGACACGATGAGCCTCTTTGTCGCAGGATCCATACACCTCCATTTTCTCCTCTACTCATCATACCCAACAAAGACTAGCTTCGTCTTGACAGCATCCAGAGAGTGTACGTAGCAGGTAGATCCAAACACCCGTAGGTGCTTTACACTGGGCTTCACCTCGAACATCAGCTCATATGGAGTCTTCACATTGATCGGACTAAGAGGCATCTGATTGATGACATGTGCCGCACAGGCCATCCCTTTCGCCCAAAAAGCCTTAGAAATGTCTTTGCCTTGAAGCCAACACTTGCGTGTCTCCATCAACAGACGAATCATCCGACCTGCAACATCACCTTGCTGTGAAGTATGTCCACAAGAAAGCTCCCTTCGGATCCCATGCTTCCTGCAAAAGTTCGAGAACTCAGTTGAGGCGAACTCACCATCGATGCTTGTCCTGAACTTCTTGATCTACAGGCCAAGCTGGCCTTCCACAAGCTTCTTGAACTCCACAAACAAGCGGAACATGTTCGACTTCTCCTTCATGAATTATACCCAAGTATACCTCGGATAGTCATCAATGAATATCTGCATGTACCTGTTGCCTCCAAGACTAGCGGTGACGATCAGTCCAACCAGAGCACAATGGACAACCTCCAAAAGTGCTTTGCATCTGGATTGTCCCTTATCAACCGTAAAGCGATAAGCTTCACTATGCTGACATCCTGCACACCCCTGACCATCGTCATAGGATGACAATCTAGGCAAAACTCTTACGAGTCTTCTTACCGCCATTGCTTTCAGCTTGTCCATCCCTACATGCCCCAACCTTTCATGCCAGATAGCTGCACTATCACTGGTCTTCATCCGATCAGCACCTGAACTTGTTGATGACCCAACCAAGTTCTTCTCATTGCCTCCAACATGAGCTACATTCGCCGAGAGCAAGACAACCTTGCACTCCTTCCTAAGGTGACCATGCTACTTGCATCTATAGCACCTTGGTCCTTCCTTCCTCTTCTCATCATACCTAGTAGAAACACACCTCTCTTGCTGATATAAAATAGAGGGACCATCCTCTGCAGCAACCTTCACCTCCTTCCTGAACAAACCATCAAGGGAAGTGCAAACCTCCGCAGCTGATCGACATCCACTGATGTGGTCCAAGAGCTCCGATGAGATCACCTGCTTGAGAATAGACTCCGCTTTCGCATTTGTCTCCTTCCAAGCTCTCATCTCTTCAACATTGCCAGCAGTAACCTCTTGTCTTTCTGCTCCGCATACTACCTCCCAATGGTCCTCGCCAAGAAGAAAGCTCTCCAAACAAGACTTCCACCTATCAAAGTTCGTCTCTGTAAGGAGTTTAATTACAATACCACATACATCTTCCATTATCATGATTCTACTACTGGTTCCCTCTTCACAAGAGCAACAACCACTTCAGTTGATCACTGCTTATCCACTCCAACCTTGCTCTGATACCATGTTGAAATTTCCCGAACCTTGGAGTGAGCAGGGATTATCTCAACTAAAGCAAGTAACAACTAGAAACACATGCAGCAATAAGAGTCTTTATTGATTAACAGCTAACTTCTTTACAAGGCGAGACATACATGGTGAGACATGATTCTCCAAAGCCACCACAGGGAGAAACAGAGACAGTTACAAATACAAGTCAATACAAGCCGCGCGGACTCAAACACCAAGCCGTCGGTCTACTGCTATCGAGTCTACATAATCCGCCAGGTCTCCACCCCGCAACCCAAGCCGCACGGACTGCCTGTTTTTCCAATGCTAAGCTCTATCCGCCAATCTGCAAACCTCCTAACCGTAAGGTCCCCTAGCTGCCAGACCACACAAGCTGCGATGTCGAACTAAACATTACGCCTGAAGCAAGAAACTTATTGAACCCCGGACCAAGTTACCAAAGAGAAAACCATCTGGTCGCTGTCCGCGACCTGCTGTTTACTGCCTGGTGCTTAACCGCAATCAGAGCTAAGTCCTGGCTTTCTAGCGCTATCCGCACAACCTGCACATCATAACCCGGTCAACTCTAACAAGCCACGTGGATACCAAAATCCAGTCCGCAGCAACTGTGATGGGCTCACTTACTGTTCATTCACTCTCTTAGGTTCTCTTATTCCTGATGTGGCATGGGTCCTATTTATAGCCACGATGAGGAAAGTGGTCACCGCCCTAGCCGATAGGATTACCGCCACATCCCGTAGCAGGAACACGTGTCCGCAAAACTTGCGGATACACTCCAGTCCGCCTCTACCTATGCAGGATAGCCAGTCCACCAATGCATCACCAAGGCCGGACACATCACTAGTCCGCCTTATCGCCAAAGGCCAAGCCAACGCCAATGCTTCACCAAGGCCGGACAACAACACCAATCTGCCTTGTCGTCAAAGGCCAAGCCAACGCCAATGCTTCACCAATGCCGGACAACAACACCTGTCTTCCTTGTCGCCAAAGGACAAGCCAAGACTGCCACAACCAAACTCTGCAGCAACATTATCCGCCTATCCGCAGACACAACTCCAGTCCGCTTATCCCGAGCCAACAACATCGCCACCAAGGCAACTGCCGGACTCATCGGACACAACTCTAGTATGCTTATACTGCGGATACCTCTAGTCCTCATATCCCGAACACTATTCTAGCCTGCATATCCTGCAAACTACTCCAGTCCGCATATCCCGCAGACTACTCCAGTCCGCATCACCCGCAGACTGCTTCAGTCCGCATAACCCGCCTACTGCTTCAGCCCGCATAACCCGAGTCCAAACCCATGCCAGCGAGGCAGCTAACGGACTCAGTGGACCCAGCTCCAGTCCGCACACAGTTGCGGACACAATCTCCAGTCCGCTTTCACCAAGCTCGCAATCAAGGCACACGACACTCCTGCCGAGCTTGGAGGACCGAGAAGTAGTCCGCGCTCCACTGCGCGGTCTCCCCGGACTGAGCCAAACCTGGACTTTGTTCAGAACCAACCAAGTCCACACCACTGGCCCCAAGGGCCAGTCCGCACTTACTGGCGGACACCGGATTCAATCTGCCTGCACCGGCGAACTATAGTATCAGTCCGTACTGACTGGCGACCTCCGCGGCTTCCACTTGCCGCTTCACCAGAGCAAGACCAAGGCTTCTGCCAAGCCGGTCTGCCGAGCTCCAGTCCTTCAGTCCGCTTCTTGTCGGACTCCGCAGATATAGATGCTATCCGCCTGGTTACTTTCTGGCATCCAACTGCTTGGTGAGCATACGCCGGCCTGGCAAACCGCCGATTCTGTTTGTGTAGTCCGCGCGAACAAACCTGTATAACCCCGTATCCGACGAGTGGGGTCGTTAGGAACAAGACCGGCCGGTTCAGATCACCCAGGCCCTAGGCGAGCTCGGCAGGGAGATCTGAAGCCCGAGCTCAGCATTCGTCCACCCCGAGCTCGGCATTCGCCGACCCCGAGCTCGGCATTCGCAGACCCGGATCTCGACATTCGCCGACCCCGAGCTCGGCGTTCGCCGGCCCAGAGCTCGGCATTCGCCGACACCGAGCTCGGCATTTGCTGAGCAAAGTCCGGGTTTCGTCGAGCTAAGCTCAACTAATGTATGCCGATCGAAGGGCGAGCATGGTGGCTTGGCTCCCACTCGCCCTAAGGAGCTCGATATACAGCAGACGAGCAGGATCTTCAGGGGTGGCCGAGCTCCTCAGCTCGCCCAGGTCCCTGAGGTATTTTTTACTATTTTCCCCCACTAGCCTGCCCATATCCCTTCAGAACAGCGGAGTTACGCTGTTGGCAGGCTAAACTGGACTGCACATTGCCGTTCAGAACAGCGGAGGTTGGCAATTTGCAGGCCATTTCTAGAAATCTATAAATAGGACCCAAGGGGTACCTCAGAAAGCATGCTTCTGGTGCCCTCTTGTTCCATCTCTCAAGCGCTTTCTGAGGATACCTTAGCTCGGCCTTTGGCTAAGGAGGGGAAGCACTCTAAGATCTTCCGGGTGTGTGGTGGGTCCTCCCCGTCGAGCCCTTGGGTCAGTTTTTATTTGCTTCGCTTGTTGTTTTGCTTGTAGGAGAGAAGTAGGTGCGCGATCACCCCTTCCCGAGGGTGAACTCCACAAGAGACCGAATTTTCAGTTTCAACATTTTGGTGCGATGAGTGTGGAGCGTGGTTAGTACAAAAAATCTTTCAGCGAGCTTGATGATAGGAGGACAAGGATCTGACAGGTCAGACTCGCCGCCCCCCCCCCCCCCCCACCTCTGGCCACGGTGGGGATGTTCGAAGATTTCAGGAAAGAGGTGCTGAGCCTCGTCAAGTTCGCACTCCGCGCGCGGGCCGAGTGCTCGACTCCAGCTGCCCAGATCGCTGTCGCCCCATCTCTGGGCGAGGACGCCCCCGACAGGCGAGCTGGGAAGGAGGTGGCTGAGGAAGGCCGAGGGTGCGAGCTCCCCGGGCGCGTGCTCTTCCCCGACTCGGCAGGCGGAGGGCGGATCGTCGAGCTGGGCCCGCGAGATGCGTCAGCTTGCCCAGTGGGGGGAGGCAGCCCCTTTATCGAGTTGGTCTCCTCTACTCCTGTTACAGAGGGGTTCAGGGAACCCGAGATGTCCTACTACACTGGGAAGGGAGACCCGGTACAACACGTCTAGTGGTTTGAGGACATGGTCTCGATTCGGCAAATGTCGGATGGCTTCAAGTGCCGACTCTTCCCTATCACCCTCAAGGAGAAGGCGAGGGAGTGGTTTCACTAGATGCCGACTAGCTCCATCTATTGCTTTGAGGACCTATGCCGGGGGCTCATGCTGAGGTTCACCACCTCGAAGAGGTGGAAGAAGGAGTCGGAGTCCCTGTTCCACATCAAGCAGGGAGTGAATGAGACCATGGGGAGCTACGTGGACCGGTTCTAGGAGGAGGACACCCAGGTCTAGGAGATTTCAGGCCATAGCCTGATGATGGACTTTACCCTGAGGCTACAGTAGGGATTCTTCAGGATGGAGTTGAAGAGAGTGCCCCCATCTCCTATGCGGAGCTGATGGAGAGGGCGGCTAGAGAAGTTGACGGGGAGGCATCGAATCCGGAGTTCTCCCGAAAGCTGGCCAGGTGGGCCACAGAGGAGGAGAAGGAGCCGAGAGGCGGAAGAGGGCAGGAGGAAAGGAGAGGCAAGCACCGACAGAGGGAGCAGAGGCAGCTCCAGGGGCAGCAGCAACCCAGGTGGGGGCGTTAGGAGCCGGACCGTCGGTTGGGATGGAGGCCCGAGTGGCAAAATCAGGGGCCACAAAGAGGGTACCTAGGAAGGGACCACAATCAGGGGGGCCCGGATCAATTCCACCCCCGGCTTGAAGGCAGGTGCAGAGGCCTCCACTCCCCGATCAAGAACAGGCTATGGACATAGCCATAGGGGAAAGGAGGAGAGTAGCTAGGAGGAGGAGGAGAGAAGTTAGGGTGGAGTTGCCCTACTGCGACTTCCATCAAGACGAAGGGCACGCCACAGCCACGTGCCCAGAGTTCCTCAAAATGAGGGGAAATAGGGAGCAGCAACAGCAGCAGGGGCTCCAGGAGATGAGGATCGAGGAAGTCCTGCCTCGAGCGGAGGAGGATTGATGCGAGGAACGGGTGGACGTCGGGACCCGAGGGGGGATCAGGGTGATCCATGTGGGGGGGTTGAGGCTTCCCGGAGGGCGAGCTTCCACACCATCTATAGCAGGAGCGTTGGCTCCACATCCCAAACCCCAACCCCAGAAGAGAGGATTACCTTCTCGAGGTGCAAATTGCCGGATCATGAGGATCTATTTTGCGATGCGCTGGTCATCCAAAAGGCCATCAAAAATTTCACCGTCTCCCAGATCCTCGTTGACAATGGTAGCTCCATTAACGTCGTATTTAAGACGGCGTTTGATGCGATGAAGGTGGAGGCAAAGAGGGTGTTGGCCTCAGATGGGCCCTTGTTTGGATTTTTGGGGAAGATGAAGGGGGGATAAGGAGGAGTGGGGCTTCATGTCATCCTTGAGGGGCAATCCCGGAACTGCAAGTTTGTCATCGTCGATGCCCCCAACAGCTACATCGCCATCTTTGGGAGGCCCCTCATCAGCGCCTTCCGCTGTGTCCCCTCATATTTCCATCAATGTTTAAAGTTCAACACCGAGGGGATCCAGGTCTAGGTCCGGGGTGACCCGAAAGTAGCAAGGGAGTGCTACGTTACCGCCGTGAACTCCATCTCTTGGCAAGAGGGGGCCGAGGAGATGGAGCGGAGGATGGAGGAGGCAGAGCAGGAAGCTGGCAGTGAGGAGCTGGAGGCGGAGAGCTGCGTCGAGGTAGAGGCAGCAGGAGGAGATCAGGAGGAGTCGGCCGAGGCAATGGCCATGGAGGAAGAGGTCCTCATCCCAGAGGAGGGGGATGTTGGAGAATGGGTGGAGCAGTCCAGGCTGGAGGCTGCGGAAGAGGTGGTGGAACTGGAGGTTATCACCCTTGGAGGCAGGGTGGAGAAGGTCCGCATCAGTAGAGGGCTGACCCCGGAGGCTCAAGGCAAGATGCTAACGTGCATCCAAAAGAACGTGGACATCTTTGCATGGAGCGCCACGGAAATGTCGGGGGTTGACGCGGATGTGGCTTGCCACCGCCTCAACTTGGAACCGGAAGCACGCCCCGTCCAATAGAAGTAAAGGTCCACCGCGGACAAGCTGGCCGAGCCCATCAGGAAGGAGGTAGCAAAACTTCTTAGGGCCGACTTCATATCCGAAATTGAATACCCCGGCTAGGTCTCCAATATATTCATGGTTAAAAAAGGAGACGGTCGGTGGCGTGTGTGTATCGACTTTTCTTTGCTTAATAAATCTTGTCCTAAGGATTGTTTTCTCTTGCCTCGGATTGACGTGTTGGTTGACTCAGCCGTCGGTTTTTCTATAATTAGCTTTTTAGATGTGTTTTCAGGTTACCACCAAATCAGGATGCACCCCCGGACATCAAGGAAGTCTCGTTCATCACGGGAGATGGGTGCTACTGCTATAAAATGATGCCCTTTGGGCTGAAAAACTGTAACAACCCCATCCGTTTACATAGTATATACTAGAAGGTCCAGTCGGGGCCCCACAGCATATACCACAAAACATGCGGTGAAGTTACAGTATGATATCAGAGTAAAGCAGCATACCCTAACACATTGCATTCTAGCGGAAGCCTAAACACTAAACTTGAACTCCACACCTGAATGTCCAACATATAAAAGCTCCTCATTTGTATATAACATAGGAATGTTTTACAAATACAAATAGTTGGCCTTATGGCCTTACAGGGCTTTCACAAAAGTGGCCTCAACATTGCCGCGCAGGCCGGGCACGTATAAATAAAACACATCATTTATAAGTTTAGCCTTCAATGGCTAGTAGCAGCAGTAGCAAATGCAGCAGGGACTTCAGCCCTTATGCGTCTCGCCCGGCTCTCCAACACCTACATAGGGACAACCCAACCAACGGTGGAAAACAGAGGCAACAGTCAACATTCATTTGACCAAATTATAACGACCCTACCACTTTCACGGGGTAGTGGTATTTTTCCCTGCAGGCATAGCATTTCACAAGCATATATATCTCATATAATGTGCTTTCATGCACACATTCCATCACAACCGTCAGCCACTCGACCCGACTATCCGTAAACTCATGGCACATTCTTAGTGTACCGGCAAACCAGTTTCCCACCACCGTATTAGGGTCGCAAGCCAACGGTAAAACATTGAGCATTTCACTCCATGGCGTGCAGCCGGAGTTCTAGTCGTAATGCACCGGGATTGGCCCGTAGCCCCCCATTGTGTCAGGGCGCGCAGACCTACGACTCTTGCTATGCGCCCCAACAGAATGCACTTTCAGGTCTCACGTCGGACGGACATAGCATAGGTCGATAATCCACCCCCCGTTGCTCAAATCGCCTTGCCATCACCGAGCACGGCGTACTCGCGGCTATATTAAAGGCACGGGTTGGTTTCACCGATCCTGTTCTGGCATTCAATCCTGGGTGCTTTCCTGGGTGCACCAGTACTTACTCTTACACCCATTTCTTCTCGCACATCAACGGGTCTTTCCTGGGCACACCAGTACTTCCTGCTACTCTCTTCACAGGTATGACCCCGTAATTATCACAAATGTCAAGGGTATTTCCATGGCTTACCATGCTAGTACTTCCTGCTACTTCCCTTCACAGGTCCACCCATGAACATCAAGCATTACAAAGGGTATTTCCTGGACCTCCAATCCACTACTTCCTGCTACTTCCTCTCGCAGGTACAACCCAATATTACAGGCATTACAAGCATCACAAGGGTATTTTCCTGGACTACCACTCCAGTACTTCCTGCTTCTGCCTTTCACAGGGTTAACCCATCGACTCCGAAACTACACATTTATCACGGATTCTTCTCCGATTCGTATATGCAACATCACCAATCCAGACCAACCCATCCAGATGGGCTTCACACAACATGCCTATTTCGTACTCCATTTTCGGATCTATATGCCAAATTGGGGATTCCATGAATCAACCCAAAAGACTCCCACAACAAGCCACCCTCTGGTGGGGAAATCAGATGCACATGCCAAAAAGGAAGCCTTCACATGGCTAGGAAGAAAGGTCGTTACCCTTGAAGACCGCTTCAGTGCCATGAGCTCCTAGCTGGCTAGAAAGAACCACAACAGCTTTTCCTCCGCAAAGATGGCCTCGGATCTCAGCTTGACACTCTCAAGCTCCACCAGCGATCAGCCCCACTTCCTCCTCCTCCTTCTTCCTCTCCCTTTCTATTTCTAGGTTTTGTAGAAAGATGAAGGCAATAAACATAATGAGAATTCTTTCTCTGTTTCCGACCTTAAGGAAGCAGGGAGGACTCTCAGCTGTTAGATCCCAGATGTAGAAAATCGCCGGCCACGAAAAAGCCTAAAAATCACTTCGCGGGTCCGACACGCCCTGTGACACGCCCGTGTCACAGGCCGTATGTTGGGTCCGGCGTTCCTTCACTTGACCCGTGGCACTTTGCTACTTATTTAATAAATTAAGTAGCGCCCTCTCCAACAGTCCGGGCTTTTGGTGCTGTTGGGTATGCGCTTGATCCTTCAATTGGTATCAAAGTAGGTCACGAGTTCAAGACCGGGGGGGGGGGGGCTATTAAATCCTGATTTTTCCCTTCTACCTGTGTGGGTTTGGGGGGTCAGGCAACCGTGGACATGTGGTAACCCCACCTCTGAGCCAGGTGGGCCATGTGGTAACTCCACCTCTGAGCCGACGGGTTGTGCTGGACGTCGGGGGGGATTGTTGGGTCCGGCATTGCTTCACTTGACCCGTGGCCCTTTGCTACTTATTTAATAAATTAAGTATCGCCCTCTCCAATAGTCCGGGCTTTTGGTGCAGTTGGGTATGCGCTTGATCCTTCACCGTGTACTCTAAGCAGTGCACAAACCACCTTATCCCGAAACAGGTCACGACCAGGGTACACACCCGTGTCGGCCCAGACACGCCTGTGTCACAAGGCGTGTTATTGCACTCAACGATCGTCGAGCATATTTCGTCGACCAAAAGGGGGGAACACGCCCTCCTACATGCCCGTGTCGGATGGTACACGCCCATGTAGTATGGCGTGTTTCCTCTATCGACCACATTCGTCGAACAAAGCACTTGAGTGTCGACCAGGGGGGACACGCCCTAGGTCACGCCCACATCACATGGCGTGTACCTCCCTAACACTTCGTCGAACACATTTTCGTCGAACTCGCGACATCTACACACCCGAGCAGGACACACCCTGGGACACGCCCGTTTCCCAGGTTATGTCACCCAAAATTTTCCCATTCTGAAATTTGGGCTCTTACAACCCTCCCCTCCTACAAGAAATTTCGTTCTCGAAATTCATACACAGGAAGGAAAACAGCAAGCAAAATGTTATAACATCAAAATTTTATGCTACAACAAAAGTTGCACTATACAACCATTTTAGACAAACAGCTCGGGAAATTCAGCTCGCATGGTTTGCTCTTGCTCTCATGTTAGATCCTCACGGCCGCAATTATTCCACCGGACTTTGACCATCCCGACCGTCTTGTTCCGCAACTGTTTCTCGGCTCGATCCTCGATTTGAACGTGCCTAACCTTCGTCGTTAGCCCATACTCTACCGGCACACGATCATCCTTGATCACCTGAGCTGGATCTTTCATGGCTTTCCGCAACATCGAGATGTGAAACACATCATGTAATCCACTCAAGTCTCCCGACAGAGCTAGGCGATATGCAGCCTCCCCGACTCGCTCTACCACTTCAAATGGACCAAGGTATCTTGGGCTCAACTTCTTCAGACGTTGAATCCTGGATACGCTTTTGAAGGGCTTGATATTCAAGTATACCCAGTCGCATACCGTGAACTCTACATTCCGGTGCTTAGCGTTGTAGTATTTCTCTTGTCGATCCTAGGCTATGAGTAGCCTCTCTCGAATAGTACGTATGGTCGAGTTTGCTTCATCGACTTCATTACGATTATAAACTCTAGCTTTGCCCGCTTCTACTAAGCCAAAGGAGTAAGACACTTCCGTCTATACAGAGCCTCATACAGTGCCATATCGATGCTCGCTTGGTAGCTGTTATTATAGGCAAACTCCACCATATATAGATGATCTTCTCATCTCTTTCCAAAGTTTAGGGCGCACATCCGGAGAATATCCTCCATTGTCCTGTTGGTCCGTTCAGTTTGGGGATGAAAGGTCGTACTGAATGTCAACTTCGTGCCCAACAGTTGATGAACTAGCCTCCAGTCATTTGATGTGAATCGCCCATCTCTATCACTTACGATGCTCCGAGGAACACCGTGTAGCCGCACAATCTGCTCAACATATAATTTTGCCAAACTTTCCACCGAATCATCCCGTTTATTCGGCAGGAAGTGTGCCACTTTCGTTAGCTGATCGATAATCACCCAAATCAAATTATTTCCGCGCTGAGATCTCGGCAACTCGTGTACAAAATCCATGGAAATATCATCGAACTTACATTCTGGAATCGACAACGACTTCAAGTAACAACCAGGCTTCTGGCATTCTGCCTTCACCATAGCACATGTTTGGCATTTGGCCACATAATGAGCAACGTCTTTCTTCAGCCCTGGCCACCAGAACAGCTTTTTCATATCCCTGAACATCTTTGTGCTTCCTGGGTGGATTGAGTACTTCGAATAATGCACTTCATACATCAATTATTCCCTCAATTTACCCAAATTAGGGACACACAAACGGCCCTCCTTTCGCAGAAGACCATCATCCCAGGAGAACTTGCCCTCTGGACCATCTTTAGCATAGCGTAGGAGATCTTCATCTAGCCCCGTTGCTCATCAAATCCGGTCTGCAAGGTCACACTGCACCTCCGTCTAATTCAAACAGGCATTGGCGGCAGAATGCTTGTCAACACAAGAAATCTCCAACGCTTCTAGCTCCTGGATGAGACGTTCATCATGCCTCTGCAACCAACTTGCCCTTGCCAGAGCTCTCCGACTCAAGGCATCTGCGACTACATTTCCCTTTTTGGGTGTATAGTGAATCTCAAAGGTGTAGTCCCCAAGGAACTCCAACCACCTTCGTTGTCGCATATTCAAGTCCTTCTGCTCCAATAGGTACTTTAGGCTCCTGTGATCTTTATAGATCTCCCCCTTCATTCCATAAAGATAGTGTCGCCACAGCTTTTTTACAAAGATCACCGCCGCCAACTCTAAGTCATGGAAGGGATAATTTCGCTCGTGCACCTTTTGTTGGCGAGAGCCATAAGCAATCACCTTCCCATTTTGCAGAAGGACGCAGCCTAAGCCGCTCCTCGAGGCATCATTATAGATTACAAATCCATCGGTACCATATGGCGATGATAACACATGCGCCGTGGTGAACCGTACCTTCAGCTCTTCAAAAGCTCGCACGCACTCTTGCGTCCAAACGAACTTCTGATCTTTTCTCGTCAGCGTGATTAGCGACAAAGCAATCCGCGAGAAGTTTTCAACAAATCTTCGATAGTAGCATGCCAGTCCAAGGAAGCTCCTGACCTCAGCCACTGAAGACAACACTGGCCACTCCTGTATGACCCTTATCTTTACTGGAACCACTACTATGCCTGCTCCACTCACCCCATGGCCTAGAAAAGCCACTGACGATAACCAAAACTCGCACTTCGAGAACTTGGCATAGAGCTTATTCTGCCTCAAGGTATTCAACACAAAACGCAAGTGGTTTTCATGCTCGGTCTTCGAGCGAGAGTAGACCAGAATATCATTAATGAACACTATCATGAACAGATCTAGGTACTCTCGGAATATTCAGTGCATCAAGTCCATAAACACCGAGGGTGCATTGCACATCTAAATGACATTACCGTGAACTCATAATGCCCGTACTGTATTCTAAATGCGGTTTTGGGAATGTCACCTTCACGGATTCTCAACTGGTAATAACCAAACTTCAAGTCCAACTTTGAGTAGACGGTCGATCCCACTAGCTGATCGAACAACTCATTAATACACGGAATCAGATATTTGTTCTTCTCTGTCAGCTTGTTCAGTTCGCGGTAATCAATACATAACCGTAAATCGCAGTCTTTCTTTTTCACAAAAAAGCACAGGGGCACTCCAAGGTGACATTCTTGGGTGAATATAACCCTGCTCCAGCAACTCTTGCAGTTGGACTTTCAATTCCGCCATTTCCTTTGTCGCAACGCGATATGGTGAGCGGGCCACAGGTTTCGGAACTGACACCAACTCAATTGTGAAGTCAATCTAACACTGGGGTGGTAGCCTAGGGAGATCCTTGGGAAACACATCTGTAAACTCCGATACAATCGTAATATCACACACACTGGCCTTAGGCTCCACAACATGAATTAGCATGAAGTATAACTCCGCGCCCTTCCGAACAGTGTTAACAACTTGGAGTGCAGACATCAACGTCCCACCAACTCCTCGCATACCCGCGAACTTCATTTCCTGCTCAGTATTCTGGCCCAACGTGATCTCTTTGGACTGACAATCAATCAAGGCATGATGCTCTGAGAGCCAATCCATACCAAATATCACGTTGAATTCTGATATCGGCAATATAGATACAGTTAAGAAGAAGTCCCGACTTCCTATTTGCACTGCCACATCGCAAGCTTGATCCGCAAGCATCATACAACCATTCGGCAACACCACTCTGACGCTATCTGTCTCCACACGACTAGGTATCCAAAGCCGCGCTGTAAACTCTTTAGACAGAAAATAATGCGACACACCCGTATCAAACAGTGCTCGCGCCAGTGTGTTCCGAATCATTACAAATCCTGTGCCAAACATGTCACACACACAAGCCGCATACGCATAGGCAAGAAACAAATCATGCAAGCAATACAATACTCAATAATTTAACTCGTACCTGTGATGATGTCACTCTGCTTAATGGCCTCCTGCAGGCCAAGATTGTAGACCCGGGGCTGCGCCTGAGATGCAGAGGATTCCACCACTGCCTTGCCCTTCTCACCATATGACGCTCCCGGCTTCTTTTCATTCTTTGGCGCTACCCGACACTCACGGGCTATATGCCCCACCCGTCCATAATTAAAGCATGTACGAGTATCCGACCTTGAGGTGGCCCCGACGTTTCTCCCGAGGCAACGAAAGAAGGAGCTTGTCCCGCCGTCTTGGGCCTCTTGCTCCATTTCTTCTTATAAAATGACTTCGCCGGTCGGGGCACCTTGAATTGCGGCTGTGCCACAACCAAGGCCCTCTTCCCATGCACCCTTTTCATATCTTTTCCAGCGCACACGCAGTGTCGACTAACGCTTGGAAGTCTTGGTTCACAGAACTAGAAAGCAGGAACCTCAACTCGTCCCGCAGTCCTTCATAGAACCTATTTGTCTTCCTCTGCTCATCAACAAAAATAGAACCCGCATACCGCCCCAAGCGTATAAACTCATGCAGGTAAGCTTCAACACTGCCTTCACCATGCATTAGCCTTTGGAATTCGTTCTCTATGGCAATACGTTGTGCCGCCGGGAGGTGCTTTGGCAGGAAGAGTAGAGACAATTCCTCCATGGACACTTGTGTCAACGGTCTACCCGCCAAATGGTGTAACTCCATCTCGTCCCACCACAAACGAGCTTCGCCTTCCAATAGAAGGTAGCTAAGGTGACTGTTGGGTACATTGGAAAATGTGTACTTGATTTGGAGAAGCCTCACCTAACTTAATGATATGCATCAAGTTGTATTTGATGTTGTGTTGAGTTATCATGTGCAAGTTATGTAAATAGAAAGGAAAATTTTCTAAGTACAAGTGTCAACACTTGGGAATGGCTGTGTCGACACCAAGGCCCAGATTGTGTCGACATCCAGAATTTGTGTCGACACATAGAAAATCTGTCGACAATGCTGTGTCGTCACTAAGGGCCAGACTTGTGTCGACATTATCAGGTGGTGTGTCGACACACAGAGAAGCTGTCGACACATTCCAGAATTCTGTCGACAACTACTGTGTCGACATACAGAACTTGTGTCAACACACACCAGAATTCTGTCGACACCAACTTTGTCAAGACAAGGAGTGTCTGTGTCGACACACCGGACTTGTGTCGACATGTTCCACAGAAGCTGTGTCAACAACAACAAGACTTGTGTCGACACATGGCTTATGTGTGTCGACACATATGATGTATTCAGTCGACATTCTCTACTGCTGAGTCAAAGTCCAATGAAGGCTGAAGTAATACAACTGAAGACTTGACAGCTGTCATTACTGACATTGCTGTCACATCTGTTAGAGGAGTCAGAAGACAGTTTGGAACCGAAACAGCCAGTTACCATAGATGAAGCCTATAAATAGATATGCTCTCTCAACAATTAGAGAAGATAACAACAAGAAGAACAACAACAAATAACAGATAGCTGATCAGTTATTATCTCTGAAGGATTGAGAATCCAAAAGAGGAGAAAGAAACAGTCAACAGATTGTAGAGAGAGAAAAACAAGAAGGAGAGAAGTTCTCATCCAGTGAAGGCAGATTCTGAACAGTCTGCCTGAAGAATTCAGATCAAGTCTGAAGAAGAATTCAGATTAATTTCTGAAGGAAGCTGATTGAAGATCAACTCCAACATCAAGAAGATAAACCCTACTGTGTTCAAATTCAAGAAGCTTTGAAGAAAGCTAAGTCAGGTTGACCCTTAAGAAATAAGTTCTATCAAGAACTGATCAAGAAGCCTTCAACCAATTCTCTCTCCATCTGGTTGAATATATCAACAACTTTTCATCAACAATTTTGTAGGATCTGTACTAGATCTGAGTGTAGGAGATTTACATCTCTGAGTTGTAAGCCTAAATTATAAAGGCTGAGGCAGGGCTGTATGCCTAAGGTAGGGGAATCTGTTCCCTGAGTTGTAGGCCTATGATAGAGGCTGAGGGAGGGCTGTTGCCTGAGTTGTAGGCCTGGGGAAGAGGCTGAGGTAGGTGAAAGTGAGGGTTAGGTCTACAATACTGTAGAGGGGGGGGGGGGGGGGTGAATAGAGTATATTTAAAATTTGTTAGGTTCTAATAAAGGTGTTGTTATAGTTTTTGCTGTAAACTAAAAATGTGCAGTAATTAAGAAAACAGAGAATAAAAAATAATAAACTTAATCACAGCCACACAGCAAGAACAAAAAGAAAAAGGTAGGCAACCAGACGATACAAGAAGTTTATAGTGGTTCCCCAAATCTGGGTAGTCCACTCTTCTACCACCCTTGGTAGGAATCCACTCAGGGTTTTGATCAGGTGCCTGACACCAATGGGTTTTGATCAGGTCCCCAAAAATCAACTCAAGTCTTTTGGTTAGGAGACTTGCAACCAGGAATCACTTTTGAAGGGAGATGACAAACCTTTATACAGGAGGGGGTGAGAGAGTGATTATGTTTTCTATTTCTTAATAAACTGAGAAGACTTATGTGGATTGATGTTTAGCAAAAGCTCCCCCTGAATTATTGAATTGTTCAGGAAGATTTGGAAGCTTTGCTGTAGGGTGATAGGTCTTTAATCAGAGTTCTTGACAAGCAGTGATGCAAGAGCTTCTTGACTGATTTGATATCTATTGTCCTTGGAAGTCCTGGAGAGAATATTGAAGAAGAAGACTCTTGATATTGTATGATTGTTCTTCTTCTTCTTCAGAATGTAGATCACTGCCTGTCACTGTAAGCTTTAGTATTTTTCTTGTGTGTAGCTTTTCTGCTGCTATATGAGTTCTTGTAGTCAGTCTGTATGTGTCTCTGTTTCTGACTAATTATATTCTTGTTCTTTTTCTTTTCTTATTATCGATCTTCTTTTCTTCTATATCTTTTCAAAAATTTGAATCCTCTATAATTAATGCTTACGCCTTGAGAATAATCAGCATTGAATTATTTCCTCAACTGTCCCGTGGAAAGTCGGCAAGTAATGTTCCTGAAGAAGACTGTAATCAATGATCCTTCTAACGGATACATTCAGAGAATGTAGAGCATTAATTACTCAGGAATTTCCTCATTAGAATGGGGACAGAAGGCCGGAAATGGCTAAGTCTGAAGTTGTCAAATAGTTTCCAGAATTCGTCGAACTGAATTACCAATTCATCGAACTGAGATATTGAATTAGTCGACCAGACGGCTTCTTGTTCGTCGAGCTGAGTTCCAAGAATGTCGAGCTGATAACAAAACTTGCATGCTTCAAAACCTTTGCCTTTTCTGTCTGAAGTTCGTCGAGCTGACATTTACATTCGTCGACTGGAGTTCAGCAACAATTCTGGACTTAGTCGAGTATTTTGTTTTGACTGATATTCTGTGTGTCGACATGAATCTTTTGGTGTCGACACAGGTTTTCTGGTGTCGACATAAGTGGGTGTCGACTGATTAGTCTAGGCGTCGACACAAATCTTCTGGTGTCAACATAGCTGGTGTCGACAGATGCCCTAAGTGTCGACATAACTCTTCTGGTTCCAGAATTCGTCGAGTAGAGTACTGAGTTCGTCGACCTGAGAAGTTGACTTCGTCGACTTGAGAAGTTAAGGTCCTAGTTCGTCGAGCTCAGAATCTTGTTCGTCGACCAAAGTCTGAAGTTGGACTTAGAATAATCTGAAGTTATCCTGACTTTAGTTTGTTGAAGTATCTCAGTTTTCATCGACCAGTGAATGAAGATCGTCGAGCTCAGCTCAGAGAAATATCTAAAGTTCGTCGAGCTGAGAACATCTTTCATCGACCTGAGTTCGACGAACGTCGAACTCATTTTACTTAATCTTGAAATCTTCTAAGTCTTGAGTCTCTGATAGTCTTGTTGATAGCTGGTCCATCTGATGTTGACTCTAAGGACTTGGCCTAGACTCTAGGACATAATTATGACCCTGGCTATACATGTTGGGTCACATCATAAGTTTGTGAACCTAGCCCAAATCAACCAGGGATCCAATAGTAGGGCTTGTGCCTGAGTTGTAGGAGTATGGATTCACTCTGAGTTGTAGGAAGCAATCTTGGTTCTGAGCTGTAAGATCTGCGGATCTAAGAAGAAGGAATGAAGTTAGGCCGAATCTAGTACACTGCTAGATAGGAGATGGGGGAAAGTGGATGTACCCATCATTTGGGGAACCACTATAAAACTGGTGTGCAATCTGTGAATGTTGTGTATGTGAATGTTGTGTTGTACTTTCTGCTGAATACATTGCTATACTAGATAGAATTATCGGCCTAAGTTAGAAAAAGAATTGAACTTATTCACCTTCCTCCAGGTGTTTAGAACATCTTGAAACCAATTCTTTCAAGTGGTATCAGAGGGAGGTTACTCATAGATTAGACCTAACAGTCTGAGTAGATATCTAAGGCAGAAATCTATTAGGCAAAATGGGTTCCATAGAGAATGATAAGGAGTTTGGTTCCATGAAGTTACCCATATGCAGGAAAGAGATTTTTGGCATATGGAAAGAAAGAGTTAGATTGTTTATGGAAGATTCAGATCCAAGAATCTACATGACAGTCAAAGAAGGGCCATTCATCCAATGAAAGTCTGAATTCTTGATGCAAATCTCAGGACACCAAAGGAATATTCCGAAATGACAGAGATAAGTCAGTGGCTTTCAAGACTGAAGCCATAAGAAAGGATAGGAGGATGTCTCCATCACCTCCTAGGAAAGCTACAGAAGTTATTTCAAAAAGTTCAGACAGTCACACATCAGATAGTCCAAATTCTAATGAAGACTTAGCAGCTTTCTCAAAATAATTTCAAAGGTTTTTGAAGAAGAAACAGTGGAGATCCAAGCCATCATCCTCACAATCCAAGGATGATTACTATCAGAAAAAGAAATCCTCTAGGAAGGACAGGTATAGCTCTAAACCTAGTAAATTATCTTCAACTAAGATTGTTTGTTATTGCTGCAACAGGCCAGGACATGTGGTAGCTGATTGTCCTGACAAAAGGAAAGAATCTAATGATAAGAACAAACTAAAAAACAAGGGCAAGAAGGAGAAATCACGTGTTGCAAAGAAGCAAAAAAGTTGGTCAAATTCTTCATCATCAGATTCTGAGGCTGAAGCTGAAGCTGAAACATATATAGGACGGTTGGCAACTGAAGAGGATGTAGAAGAGGCTGAATTTTTGAAGTGGCTGGATTCAGTAAATGAAATTGAAGAACCTTGTTGTAAAGGGTTGACGGCCTTGACAGAAGAATACCAGTGTAAGGATCAGCCTGGAGCTAGTGAGATAAACAATTCTTCAATAGATTCTGATTACTATACTGGTTCAAAATAAGAAGAATCTGCATCAAGAGGTGTAGATGAATATGAATCTGAAGGAGATGTTCATCAACTTATTAATGAATATGGTGACCTGCTGTAAGCACTTAAGAAAAGCAGAATCCTTAATAAAGCACAGTCCAAGGAAATTGCTGGTCTTAAGCTGGCTACATTGGATTCAGAAATATTGCTGGATCTAAAGATGAATGAAGTAGCCAACCTGAAAAACATAACTGTTATTCAGATGGGTACTATTACATTCAAGAATGATCAAATCAAAAGTCTAGAAGTCAAACTTCAAAAGGAAAAGGATCTGGTGGCTAAGTTCTCTAAGCCAAAATCAGTCTTACCTTTAATTGATGACTTTATTCCCAAAAAGGGTAAGACAAGATTGGGCTTTGAGGGAAATGCAAGGGCTTCCAATTCCAAAAGAAAATGCAAAGCCCCAGTACAACCTCTAGCCTTCAAACCCCCCATTTCCTTCAAAAAAGTATGGCAGCCAACTAATAGATATGATCATGATATCATACATGGTTCTGGTAAGCCTGAAATTCTGAATGACAAGGGTGTAGCTCCAGCACTCAAGCAAAGAACTATTGTACCAACAATGTTAAGAACAACTGACATCAATGCTGTTAAAACTTTACCTAAAAAGAGGTATAATAGATATGAGTGTTGGTGTTGTGGTAAGATAGGGCATTATGCCATGTATTGCTGGCACAATACCAGTGTCAGGAAGAATGCCAGCTTACCTGTGAAGAAGGCTGCTGGTAAGAATATCAAGTTTCATTCTAACATGAACTTAGAACCCAATAAAAGTTGGGGTTCTAAGGTAAATTAATTTTATTTGCTGTAGGTGGGTCCAAGTTACCATGCCCCTATATGGTACTTGGACAATGGATGTTCCAGGCACATGACTGGAACAAGGAGAATGTTAAAGGACTATACTCCCATAGAGAATGGATCTAAAGTGATCTTTGGTGGATCAGAAAAAGGGGTCATAAAAGGGTTTGGTAATATTTCTTCTATTTCTATAACAATCACTCAAGTGGCTTATGTAAAAGGTTTGAAACATAACTTGATAAGCATAAGTCAACTGAGTGATCTTGGGTATGACATTTCATTTATTAAGAATGGGTGTCAGATCAAAAGGACAAGTGATCAGAAGGTGATCTTGTCTGGTTATAGAAAAGGGAATGTTTATTGTTTAAATTTTGATTATGAAAACATGAACTCTCATGTATGTTTAGTTGCAGATGAGAAAACATCTCAGTGTGTCCAATGGCACAAGAGGCTAGCTCATCTGAATTATAAGACTATAGCCCAGCTTTATAGTTTTGAGTTAGTGAGGAATAGTGCTCAATTTAAGTGCATAAAAGAGGGTATATGTTCAACTTGTCAAAAAGGCAAGCAGACCAAATCCTCTTTTCATAGTCTTGATACCAAAGACTCTGTGAGGTGTTTGTACCTTTTGCATATAGATCTATTTGGTCTTATGCCAGTTCATAGTCTAGGTAGGAAAGTCTATACTTTTGTGGTAGTAGATGACTATTCTAGATATACATGAGTTTTCTTTTTGAGGCAGAAATCTGAAACCCCTACTGTCTTTCATAATTTTGTTAAATAAATTCAGAATGAATTTAACATTTCAGTGGTCAAAATCAGAAGTGACCATGTAACTGAATTTCAATCTGAGTGTATGATAAGGTTTTGTGAAGAACTATGGATTCATCAGGAATTCTCCTCACCTAGAACACCTCAGCAAAATGGAATTGCTGAAAGAAAGAATAAAAATCTCATTGAGGCTGGTAGAACTCTACTTAGTGACACTTCACTCCCAGAATATTTCTGGGCTGAGGCAGTAAATACTGCTTGTCATGTTCTCAATAGAGCATCTATATCTAAGAACCCCAAAAAGACTCCATGTGAGATTATGAAGGGCAGAAAACCAAACATATCCTACTTTAGGATCTTTGGTAGCAGGTGTTATGTGCTTAACACTGGCAAGTCTCACCTAACTAAGTTTGCTGCCAAATCCCAAGATGGGATATTTGTTGTGTACAATAATAATAGTAAGGCATATAGGGTCTACAACTTGACTACACAAGTTGTAGAAGAATCAGTTCATGTAGTATTTGATGAATATGAGCTAATTAACTGTGAGTTGTCTAACAATCCTTGTAGCTCAACAGATTTAAAAGAAAAGTTGGACATGATGACCATTAATGAAGACCAAACTGTAAGGCAGGATGTGGAAAATGATGGTTGCTGTCCAGGGGGAGTATAAGGTCCACAAGCTGACATTGAAGGCAATGAAGCTCAGCATGGTAGAGAAATTGAAGAAGTTCAAATTACTGATAGAATGCCTCCTGCAATAAGGAATCTAAAGGATCACCCAGCACACCAAATCATTTTTGATCCCAAACATGGTGTGCAAACCAGAAGCAAACACATGAACACAGTGCTTTGCTCAAGTTTCCTATCACAGTTGGAACCAAAGAGATTGAAGAAGCCATACAAGACTCCAATTGGATTGATGCAATGCAGGAGGAGCTGAATCAATTCAGAAGGTGTAAAGTATGGGTACTGGTTCCAAAACCAAAGGATCATAACATTATTGAGACAATGTGGATCTATAGGAACAAACTGGATGAAAATGGCATAATAGTGAAGAACAAAGCAAGACTGGTTGCCAAAAGGTTATAGACAGGAAGAGGGCATTTACTTTGATCAGACCTTTGCCCCAGTGGCAAGGTTGGAAGCAATAAGGCTATTCCTTGCCTTTGTTGCTTTCCAATGTTTCAAAGTATACCAAATGGATGTCAAGTCAGCTTTCCTAAATGGTAATTTGAAAGAAGAAGTCCATGTTCATCAGACCTCAGGTTCTGTTGATCCACTTTATCCTGATTTTGTGTATACACTTAAGAAAGCCTTATATGGTTTGAAACAAGCCCCTAGGGCTTGGTATGAAACATTGTCTACTTTCCTCATTGAAAATAAATTTTCAAGGGTGAAAATAGACAAGACTTTATTCCTTAGGGAGTCAAAGGGCAAGATGATCCTAGTACAGATTTATGTTGATGACATAATCTTTGGATCTACAGAAAACAACCTTTGTAGGATGTTTGCAAAACTTATGCAAGGGAAGTTTGAGATGAGCAGTATGGGTGAGCTCAAATTCTTCTTGGGACTCCAAGTAAGACAGATTGATGATGGCTTGTCCATTTCACAGTCTAAGTTCACCAAGGAGTTAATTAAGAAATATGGTATGGAATCATCCACCACCATGAGAACTCCAATGGGGACAAGTATGCCTTTAGACAAAGATGATGCAGGAAAACCTGTAGATGATTCTTTGTATAGAGGCATAATTGGCTCCCTCCTATACTTAACTGCCAGTAGGCCAGACATTATGTATGCTACATGTGTCTGTGCTAGGTACCAAGCAATCCCTAAAGAATCTCATTATACTGCAGTCAAAAGAATATTGAGATATCTTAAGGGCACACCTAATCTTGGTTTTTGGTACACTAAGAATAGAGACTTTCTACTGAGTGGTTTTTCAGATGCAGACTTTGCAGGTTGCAAAGAAGATAGAAAGAGTACCACTGGTACATGCCAGTTTCTAGGTGGTAGATTGGTATCATGGAGCAGTAAGAAGCAGACTAGTGTGGCAATTTCCACTGCAGAGTCTGAGTATATTGCTGCAGGCAGCTGCTGTGCTCAGCTTTTATGGATTCAACATCAACTTGAAGACTATGGTCTCAAGGTAAGTAGAACTCCACTATTTTGTGATTCTACAATTGCAATTTCTATTTCTAAAAACCCTGTATCACATAGCAGAACAAAGCATATAGAAATTAGATTTCACTTCATTAGAGAGCATGTTGAAAAAGAAGATATTTGTTTGGAATTTGTCACCACAAATAATCAAATTGCTGACATGTTTACTAACCACTAGATGAATCTAAGTTCAATTATTTCAAAATTGAATTAGGCATGTTAAACCTAGTGTAACTTAGTAATTCTAGTTAAGTCATTCAATGTTGACATATAGTAGTTTATGTCGACACAAAATGAAATCTGTGTCAACATATAGTAGTTTGTGTCGACACTTAAGGTAAGTTGTGTCGACACAACAAAATAGTGCTGATATAGTGGTGTCGACACTCAGAGTATTGTGTCGATACATAGAAGTTTTATCATTTAGATAGTTGTGTCGGCACATACAGAAGTCTGTGACGACACACATAGATTAAAGACGACTATTAAGAAGTATGTGTCGACACATCACAAACTGTGTCGACACATAGTGTTGTCTGACTCTATCGAGACATTAGAAGTCTGTGTCGACACAATCTCTACAGTGTCAACACAGTAAGTATCTATTATTCCGCCTTTTGGCCTTCTGTGTTGACAAACATATAAATAGGTCACAGAACAATTTTGTCGACTAAGCTCTCAACATTTTCGAGACCCAAACCTTGAGTCGACAAACCTTCATCTCTCTTCTCCTCAAATTTCTCGTCATCAATGGCGCCAAAGTTGGAGACCAACATCAACGAAGGCTATGAGTTAGTTCACAATGCTTTTGAGAGTGCGACGACTGAGATTCGAGATGTAATAAGCCTAATCCAAGATAATGGTTTAGAATATCTAGTCTCCAAACCTGCCAAGATCTGGAAGACAGAATTTCTTGAATTCTATACAAAAGCAACCTTGGATTCAACTGGATTGAAGATTAGGTCATCAATTCAAGGCAGCAAGGTGAAACTTACCCAAAAGCGTCTGAGGAAAACACTTCAATTGCCCAGGACTCAGGAAGATGATGAAGTTACATCTTCAATGACCAAAGAAACTCTTCAATGGTGTGGCCTGGATCCCACCACAAAGATTGAATCATCCATGCAAAGGAAAGGAATGAACTCACAAGGAAAGTTTCTCTCAGAGATAATGGGCAAAGTAATACTCTGCAAACCAGGTGGACATGATAGGATCTCAGCCTATATATTCAGCTTGATGACCAGAGTCATTTTCAGAATAAAAACGAACTGGTCTGCAGTGATATTTGACAAGATCAAGGAAATCCTAAAGAAACCTAATCTAGGTAGGATACTGAGTTTGTATCTGGCAATAAATATTCCTGAAGTGCTGAACTACACCACTGGATCTAGAATAAATCACATGAGAAGGATGGATATGAAAATACTATCCAGGTGGGAAAGAGTTCTGACAAAGGATGGTTCTACACCACAGAAACAACCACCATAGAAAAAGAAAAAGACATCACCCAGGAAACCTGAATCTTCTAGTGATTCAGAAGAGCAAGTAATATTCAGTTCAGATGAAGACCAACAAGAATCTACAAGGAAATCATCTGCTCCTAAGAATGTAGATGATAGTCAAATGCAGGGGGAGTATATTTCAGAAAGCACCATCCCACTGGATCAAGTTCAAGATGTGCCTCCTCTAGTGGGAGCCAATGAACTTTCCCCAGTTCAACAAGAAATCTTGCCTCCAGGAAGTGCTCCAGAGAAAGAGCAAGCTGCCTTAGAGAGTGAAACAACCACTCAAAAAATTCTTGAGGTAATAAATGATATTAATCAATCTATACTAGATACTGATCCAGATACATTAACTGTGCTTCTATCTGATGTTGAACAGACACATCATGACAACATTCCTGCACAGAATATATCAATGGATGATACATCTGCCTTAGATGATACTTCTTTAAATATTCAAGATATAGATATTCCTCCAGTTCAGCTGCAATAAGAATTTACTCTTGAGGAATTATTTCCTGATTTACAAGAAGTAAGAATTGAGGAAGTAGTGCCAAGAAATAAGTGGGAGGAGCCAGGGACTCAGGGGGAGTTGCCAAGAACTGATAAGGAGCTGCCCTCAAGTCCAAAGGACACTGTGAATCTATAAAGTACTTCTAAATCTGATGATGGAGAAGCACTAAAAGCAAAGAAGAGAAAACTGATGGTTTATAAGAAGAAAAGCTCAAATTATAAGAAAGCTTTACAAACAGCTTCACAACCCTCAGCTCCAACAGTTAATTTCAGTTCACTGTTGGTTGCTCTTCAAATTAAAGTGGATGAGCAAAGAGCAGCCATGGAAAAATATATGGATGAAAGCCATATGGATCTTCAGTTCTCTTTGGCTCAAGATATAAAATCAATCAGATTTGAGTAAACCAGCATAAGAAAGAGATGACAGATTGCTTCCATAAAGGAAGAAATGCTGTAGTTTATCTGGAAAAACAACAACAAGAGGCAAGGACACATATTGATGATATAGTGATCAAGCAAAGATATGTCCTAGAAAATTAACTTAGAATGAATGATAATCTTACTGAATCACATAATGTGATTGTTACTGAATTAAAGAATAAAGCAACTGCATTAACTGAGGAAACGGCTAAAGAAAAGTCAGAGTTTGATAAGAAATTTCAAGAAGATTTAGCCACTTTCCAATCTGCACTTCAAGCCTCTCAAAAGATTATATCTGCTCAGCTACAAAAGTTTAAAGCCTATTATACAGAGGGAACCAATTATCTGGTTAATCAAATAAGGTTACAAAAGAATGATCTCAGGGATCATATTGAAAGAGAAGTCATAAAGGGTGAGAGGTTGATAGTCAATGCTAGTTTAGAGCATGCTAAATGGATAACAAATGCTGTTAGAGAAACTCTGGGATATCCTCCCCTATGTGATGATGATAATACAGCTGAGTCAGGTATTCAAGCTGCGGGATTTGAAGGGGGTCAGCAGGAGGTAGCTCAAATCATATATCCCCCTTCAAAATTTGAGGAAATTCAGTAACTGGTTCACCAGATGTATAACCCTCTAGAGGCTACTAAGAATGTTATCTTTGAGAAAGTGGACATGTCAGAAGCAGTACTGAATAAAGAGCAAGAAGCTCAACTCTCCAAGAAATGATTTAGAGAGCAGGCTGAACTTAAGCCTGATTTTGAAAGATGGAGTCCAACCTCCAGAAATATAATACTCACTGCCAGGCAAGCTGTCAAAGACAAAATGCATGATAGAGGCAAGTGGTATTCTGAAGTTGAGTCGAATAAATATCTGCAAAGACAAGATGTTATTCAGCAGTTCAGAAGGGATCACAAGGTTGGGAAACTACCTGCTACGGATGTAGAGCCCAGTAAATACTTTCCCAAGCCTTTTCACTATTTTGAAAGGCAAAGTGTTAAGGCTGAAGAACTTAAGAAGAGGGATCTCAAAGGAAAGAAGCCAGCTGAAGATACTGAAGCTCCAGTACAAGCAAGGATCCAGTCTGGAAAAGGTATAGTGATCAAGGAGCCTGATCAGCCTTAGGATAGATTGACTAGATTATAAAACATCGTAATTTTCAGTTTTAAACTCCATGTAATCTATTGTCAACAAACTATTGTGAAGTTTAAACAAAACAATGATTTATGCATGTTATGTTTGTATCACATTCTGTGATGATGTTATTTACTTGTTTTGTTTATATGTTTCCTTGTCATTGAATGTTTTTATACATCATATTATTAATTTTATTATAAGTGATGTATATCATTGACTAAGGGTTATGACTTCTCTAAATAGGGGGAGATTGTTGGGTACATTGGAAAATGTGTACCAGATTTGGAGAAGCCTCGCCTAACTCAATGATATGCATCAAGTTGTATTTGATGTTGTGTTGAGTTATCATGTGCAGGTTATGTAAATGGAAAGGAAAATTTTCTTAGTACAAGTGTCGACACTTGGGAATGGCTGAGTCAACACTAAGGGCCAGATTGTGTCGACATCCAGAATTTGTGTCGACACACAGAAAATCTGTCGACAACGATATGTCGACACTAAGGGCCAGACTTGTGTCGACATTATCAGGAGCTGTGTTGACACACAAAGAAGATATCGACACATTCCAGAATTCTGTCGACAACGACTGTGCCAACACACAGAACTTGTGTCGACGCACACCAGAATTCTGTCGACACTAACTTTGTCAAGACAAGGAGTGTCTGTGTCGACACACGGGACTTGTGTCGACACATTCCACAGAAGCTGGGTCAACAACAACAAGACTTGTGTCGACACATGGACTATGTGTGTCGACACATATGAAGTATTTAGTCGACATTCTCTGCCGTTGAGTCAAAGTCCAATGAAGGTTGAAGTAATACAACTGAAGACTTGACAGCTGTCATTACTGACATTGCTGTCACATCTGTCAGAGGTGTCAGAAGACAGTTTGGAACCGGAACAGCAAGTTATCATGGATGAAGCCTATAGATAGTCATGCTCTCTCAGCAATTGGAGAAGATAACAACAAGAAGAACAACAACAGATAACAGATAGCTGATCAATTATTATCTCTAAAGGATTGAGAATCTAGAAGAAGAGAAAGAAACAGTCAATAGATTGTAGAGAGAGAAAAACAAGAAGGAGAAAAGTTCTCATCCAGTGAAGGCAGATTATGAACAGTCTGCCTGAAGAATTCAGATAAAGTCTGAGGAAGAATTCAGATTAATTTCTGAAGGAAGCTGATTGAAGATTAACTCCAACATCAAGAAGATCAACCCTACTGTGTTCAGATTCAAGAATCTTTGAAGAAAGCTAAGTCAGGTTGATCCTTAAGAAATCAGTTCTATCAAGAACTGATCAAGAAGCCTTCAACTAATTCTCTCTCCATCTGGTTGAAGATATCAACAACTTTTCATCAATAATTTTGTAGGATCTGTACTAGATCTGAGTGTAGGAGATTTACATCTCTGAGTTGTAAGCCTAAATTATAAAGGCTGAGGTAAGGCTATGTGCCTGAGGTAGGGGAATCTGTTCCCTGAGTTGTAGGCCTGTGATAGAAGCTGAGGTAGGGCTGTTGTCTGATTTGTAGGAGTGGGGTGTCACTCTGAGTTGTAGGCCTGTGGAAGAGGCTGAGGTAGGGCTTGTGCCTGAGTTGTAGGAGTGTGTATTCACGTTGAGTTGTAGGAACCATTCTTGGTTCTGAGTTGTAAGATCTGCGTATCTGAGTAGAAGGAAGGAAGTTAGGCCGAATCTAGTACACTGCTAGATAGGCTAAGGGGGAAAGTGGATGTACCCATCATTTGGGGAACCACTATAAAACTGGTGTGCAATCTGTGAATGTTCTGTATGTGAAAGCTGTGTTGTACTTTTTGTTGAATACATTGTTGTACTAGATAGAATTATCTGCCTAAGTTAGAAAAAGAATTGAACCTATTCACCCCCCTCTAGGTGTTTAGAACATCTTGAAACCAATTCTTTCAGTGACCTTCTGATTCTCCTCTGACCCAATCACCGTCATTATCCGCTTGACGCGTGATAGCCATTTCTCAGCCTGCATAGGCGATCCCACTCTCGAAAATGTAGGCAGATTGAAGCTCATGAACCGCTTCAACTATCGTTCAACTGCCCGAGGGTCCACAGCCGCAATAGGTTCTGGTCTCGCCGCCACCTGTTCTGGCCTCAATGTCGACTGTGCCTGCCCAATCGGCTGGGTTTGGATCATGGCAAACAAAACCTCATCAAATAATCATACAGTTTCCACGGATGGTGGAGGTGTAGGCACCTCGGCTGGTGTCATACTTGCATCAGAACGCTGTGGCTCCGACTACCCAGCTCCACTCCGTGTCACCTATAGGTGAACAAGACACACACATTAGCGACCGTACACAAGCAATAACAATAAGGTAGGAACACGTAGGTTCCTCAAACACATGTATTTGCATTCCTACAGTGGACATTCAAGAGTGCAATCGTGTTAACTTGGTTTGCACATACACGTGTTCGCCACCCCACAAAAGAAGTCGACAACGACTTCGAAAGGGAAAAACCAAGACAACTGATACCAAAAAATGTAACAACCTCATCCGTTTACATAGTATATACTAGAATGTCCGGCCGGGGACCCACATCATATACCGCAAAATAGGTGGTGAAGTTACGGTATGATACCAGAGTAACGCAGCGCACCCTAACACATTGCATTCTAGCGGAATCCTAAACACTAAACTTGAACTCCATACCTGAATGTCCAACATATAAAAGCTCCTCATTTATATATAACATAGGAATATTTTACAAATACAAACAGTTGGCCTTATGGCCTTACAGGGCTTTCACAACAGTGGCCTCAACATTGGCGCGCAGGACAGCCATGTATAAATAAAACACAACATTTATAAGTTTAGCCTTCGAGGGCCAGCAGCAGCAGCAACAACAAATGCAGTAGGGACTTCAGCCCTTATGCGTCCCGCTCGGCTCTCCAACACCTGCACAGGGACAGCCCACCCAACAGTGGAAAACAGAGGCAACGATCAGCATTCATCTGACCAAATTATAACGACCCTACCCCTTTCACGGGGCAGTGGTATTTTTCCCTGCAGGCATAGCATTTCACAAGCATATATATATCTCATATAATGTGCTTTCACGCACACATTCCATCATAACCGTCAGCCACTCGGCCCGACGATCCGTGCACTCAGGCCACATTCTTGGTGTACCGGCAAACCAGTTGCCCACCACCGTATTAGGGTCGCAACCCAGCGGTAAAACATTGAGCATTTCACTCCATGGTGTGCAACCGGAGTTCTAGTTGTAATGCACCGGGATTGGCCCGTAGCACCCCATTGTGTCATGATGCTCAGGCCTACGACTCTTGCTATGAGCTCCAACAGACCGCACTTTCAGGTCTCACGTCGCACGGACATAGCGCAGGTCGGATCATCCACCCCCCATTGCTCAAATCGCCTTGCCATAATCGAGCACAGCATACTCGCGGCTATATCGAAGGCGCGGGTCAGTTTCATCGATCTTGTTCTGGCATTCAATCCCAGGTGCTTTCCTGGGCGCACCAGTACTTACTCTTACACCCATTTCATCTCGCACATCAGTGGGTCTTTCCTGGTCACACCAGTACTTCCTGCTACTCTCTTCACAGGTATGACCCTGCAATTATCACAAATGTCAAGGGTATTTCCATGGCATACCATGCCAGTACTTCCTACTACTTCCCTTCACAGGTCCACCAATGAACATCAAGCATTACAAAGGGTATTTCCTGGACCTCCAATCCAGTACTTCCTGCTACTTCCTCTCATAGGTATAACCCAATAACACATGCATTACAAGAATCACAAGGGTATTTTCCTTGACTACCACTCCAGTACTTCCTGCTACTGCCTTTCACAGGGTTAACCCATCGACTCCGAAACTACATGTTTATCACAGAGTCTTCTCCGGTTCGTATATGCAACATCACCAATCCAGACCAACCTGTCCAGATGGGCTTCACACAGTATGCCTATTCCGTACTCCATTTCTGGATCTATATGCGAAATTGGGGATTCCATGAATAAACCCAAAAGACTGCCACAACAAGCCACCCTCTAGTGGGGGAATCAGATGCACATGCCAAAAAGGAAGCCTTCACATGGCTAGGAAGAAAGGTCGTTACCCTTGAAGACCGCTTCAGTGCCATGAGCTCCTAGCTGGCTAGAAAGAACCACAACAGCTTGTCCTTGGCAAAGATGGCCTCGGATCTCAGCTTGACACTCTCAAGCTCCACCAGCGATCAACCCCACTTCCTCCTCCTCTTTCTTCCTCTCCCTTTCTCTTTCTAAGTTTTGTAGAAAGATGAAGGCAATAAACATATTGAGAATTCTTTCTTAGTTTTCGGCCTTAAGGAAGCAGGGAGGACTCTCAGCTGTTAGATCCCAGCTGAAGAAAATTGACGACCACGAAAAAGCCTAAAAATCACTTCACGGGCCCGACACGCCCGTGTCACAGGCCGTGTACTCTAAGCGGTGCACAAGCTGCCTTATCCCAAAACAAGTCATAGCCAGGGTACACGCCCGTGTCGGCCCAGACACGCCCGTGTCACAGGGCACGTTATTGCACTCGACGATCGTCGAGCTCATTTCATCGACCAAAAGGGGGGAACATGCACTCCGACACAACCGTGTCAGATGGTACACGCCCGTGTAGTATGGTGTGTTTCCTCTGTCGACCACGTTCGTCGACCAAAGCACTCGAGTGTCGACCAGGGGGGACACGCCCTAGGTCACGCCCGTGTCACAGGGCGTGTACCTCCCAAACACTTCATCGAACGTATTTTCATCGAACTCGCGACGTCTACAAACCCGAGCAGGACACACCCTGGGACACTCCCGTGTCCCAGGCCGTGTCACCCAAAAGTTTCCCATTCTGAAATTTGGGCTGTTACAAAAATGCAGGGGCAGCCTATCAAAAGATGATGTACGGGGTCTTCCGGGAGCAAAAGGGGAGGAACCTAGAGGTATACGTGGATGATCTCATGATCAAGAGTCAAGATGTGGACTCTCACCTCCAGGACCTAGAGGAGACCTTCGCCACCCTGCGCAAGTACAAGATGCGGCTGAACCCTCTGAAGTGTGTCTTTGGGGCCAGCAGGGGGAATTTCTTTGGGCATCTCCTCACCCCCGCGGCGGTCGAGCCAAATCCTGATAAGGTCAAGGCTATCATGGAGCTGGGGTCATCGCGGAATACTAAGGAGGTGCAACAGTTGATAGGGAAGCTGGTAGGATTGAGCCGGTTCCTCTCTCGGGCCGGGAAGAAGTGCTCCCCCTTATTTAAAACACTAAGGGGGGCCAAAAATTCGAGTGGACCGAGGAGTGCGAGGAGGCATTCCAGGCTCTTAAAATGCTATTGACGTAGGCTCTGTTGCTCCAAGGGCCAAAGGAGGGGGAGGACCTATTTCTGTATCTCGGGGTCGGGGTGGAGGCCCTGAGCTCCATCCTAGTTCGTGAAGAGGGGAAGAAGCAGCTCCCCAGATATTATGTAAGCTGGGTCCTGAGGAAGGCCGAGCTCCGATATCCAATTTTGGATAAGCTGGCCTTCGCCCTGATCATCTTGGCCCGAAGGCTGCGGCCCTATTTCCAGGCACACTCCATCTGAGTGGTGACTGACCATCCCCTCCGCAACATCTTAGAGGGGGTGGAGCACTCATGCAGGTTGGACAATTGGTCGGTGGAGTTGAGCAAGTTCGACATCTCCTTCGTCCCCCGCCTCTCGATCAAGGCTCAAGTGATGGCCGACTTTTTGGCCGATTATGTGATTGAGGTGGCGAAGGAAGACCTCACTCATCCAAAACCATGGAAGGTGAAGGTAGATGGCGCCTCGGGGAGGCATTCCCTGGGAGTGGGGGTGATCCTGGAGAGCCCCCAGGGAGCTATAATCGAGCAAACAGTGGTGGTTCACTTCCCCATCATGAACAATCAGGGCGATTATGAGGCCGTAATAGCAGGGCTGCGCCTGGCCTGGGAGCTGGGGGTGTTGGACGTGGAGGTCCTCACCGACTCCATGGTGGTGGTTTCCTAGATTAACGGGGAGTTTGAGGCAAGAGAGCCTACACTGCGATCATACTTGGCCAAAGGGAAGGGATTCGTCGGGACAATCCACACTTTTTCCCTCCGACATGTGCCCCGGGAGGAGAACAAGCAGGTCGATCAGATAGCGAAGCCTCGTCCCCGGGTGGGGGGGGGGGGTGGTACCATCTCCAATCTTTTCCGCCCTTCCATCGAAGAAGGAGAACTTATGGAAGTAGATCAGCGACCCTCATGGATGGACTTAGTCACAACTTTCCTTGTCACGGGAGAGTATCCGGAGGAGGTGGACCAGAAGAAGCTCAGGTACAAATCGGCGTACTACCTCCTCCGGGACGGACAGTTGTATAGGAAGACTCTCTCGGGGATGTTGGTCCGTTGCGTGGCCGAGGGCGAAGTACAAAGAATCTTGGAAGAAGTCCACTCCGGGGAGTGTGTGAGTCACTCTGGGAGTCGGACCCTGGAAGGAAGGATCGTTAGGTAAGGGTACTTCTAGCTAACCCTGGGCCGTGATGCTGTAGATTTTATAAGAAGATGTCACAAGTGCCAGTTGTTTGCCCCCCTCCAGTTATAGCCAGCTCAATGCCTCAAGAGCATCACAGCCCCATGACCCTTTGCAATTTGGGGGATGGATTTGGTTGGACCGTTCCCTCAGGCTAGTGGGTAAAGAAGGTTCCTATTGGTGATGATCGATTATTTCTCTAAGTGGTTGGAGGTGAAGGCCCTGGCCAAGGTGACTTCCCAGGTCATCGGGAACTTTGTTTGGGGGGAGATCATCTGCTGCCACGGACTGCCCCAGGCCATTGTCACGCACAACGGTCCCAAGTTTGCCAGCGCAGAATTCACCAGCTTTTGCGGCCAGCTCGGGATCGACCTCAGGTTCGCCTCGGTTCACCACCCCAGGAGCAACAGGCAGGTGGAGGCCGCGAATAAAATTATTGCAAACCTCTTAAAGAAGAAAGTATAAATTCTGAAAGGAAGCTTGGAGGTGCAACTTCCCGCGGTTCTCTGGGCCCTGAGGACCACCCCCAACACAGCTACTGGAGAGGCTCCTTTCAAGCTCTCCCAGGGGTGCGAGGCAGTACTCCCTGTGGAATTTGAGGTTCAAATTCCTCGAGTTGTCGTATCCAGGGAAGGCAGGGAAGAATGGAAGGCCGAGAACGAGGAAGAGTTGCGACTCTTCCTTGATATGGTGGAGGAGATACGTGACCTCTCCACCATCCGACAAGAAGAGGTGAAGAGGAGAATGGCTAAGTACTTTGACAAGCACGTCAGAGTCAAACAATTTGAGGAGAGGGACTTGGAGCTGAAAAAGGTGGATGCAGCAGGAAGGTCGGCAACCGTGGGGGAGCTCAACCCTATGTGGGAAGGTCCGTTCATTGTAAAAGAGGCATTGAGATCAGGAGGGTATCGACTCCAAAATGTGGAGGGCGACACCCTAAGTCTCACTTGGAGCGGTGATGACTTGAAGTGTTTTTATCCTTGGGACATGTAAGTGGTGTTTTGTTCTTAATAAAATCTCTTGATGTAGCAATTCTGCTACGGTAATTCGTACGATAGGATGTATTCATTTGATAGACCATGAGCAGATCCCGCTGTCTGGCTCTCACTTAGCTGTCAGGGATGGAAGTCACTCGGTATCAACCTCAAACCCTGAGCAAATCCCGCTGCCAGGCACTCACTTAGCTGGCAGGGCTGGAAGTCACTCGATGGTGTCTACCTAGACCCTGAGCAGATCCCGTTGTCAGGCTCTCACTTAGCTGGCAGGGCTGGAAATCACTCGATGAAGTCAACCCTGGACCCCGAGGAGATCCCGCTGCCAGGCTCTAACTTAGCTGGCAGGGCTGGATGTCACTCGGTTTCAACCTCAAACCCCGAGCAGATCACGCTGCAAGGCTCTCACTTAGCTGGAAAGGGCTGGAAATCACTCGACGGTGTCTTCCTAGACCACGAGCAAATCCCGCTGTCAGGCTTTCACCTATCTGGCAGGACTGGGAGCCAGTCGACGGTGTCAACCTCAGACCCTGAGCAGATCCCGCTGCCAAGCTCTCACTTAGTTAACAGGGCTGGAAGTCACTCGACGGTGTCTACCTAGACCCCGAGCAGATCCTGCTGTCAGGCTCTCACTTAGCTAGCAGGGTTGGAAGTCACTCGACGGTGTTTACCTAGACCCCGAGCAGATCCCGCTATCAGGCTCTCACTTAGCTGGCAGGGCTGGAAGTCACTCGGCGGTGTCTACCTAGACCCCGAGCAGACCCCGCTGTCAGGCTCTCACATAGCTGGCCGAGCTGGAAGTCACTCGATGGTGTTTACCTAGACCCCGAGTAGATCCCGCTGTTAGGCTCTCACCTAGCTGATAGGGCTGGAAGTCACTTGATGGTGTCTACCCAGACCTCGAGTAGATCCCGCTGCCAGGCTCTCACTTAGCTGGCAGTGATGGATGTCACTCGGTGTCAACCCTGGACCCCAAGCAGATCTCGCTGCCAGGTTCTCACTTAGCTGGCAGGGCTGAATATCACTCGACGGTGTCTACCTAGACCCCGAGTAGATCCCGCTGTCAAGCTCTCACCTAGCTGTCAGGGCTGGAAGTCACTCGATGGTTTCTACCCGGACCCCGAGCAGATCCCACTACCAGGATCTAACTTAGCTGGCAGGGCTAGATATCACTCTGTGTCAACCCTAGACCCAGAGCAGATCCTGCTGCCATGCTCTCACTTAGCTGGCAGGGTTGGATGTCACTCGGTGTCAACCCTCAGACCCCGACCAGATCCCGCTGCCAGTCTCTCACTTAGCTGGCAGGGCTGGATGTCACTCGGGGAAGTCATGTGCTCTCCAAAAGGTTATCGACAGAAGTTTGGCATTTTTCTCTAAGAACAGGGTGAAAAAACCCTTCATAAGTGAGTCGAGGTTCGCCAGCTCAGCTCGGCCTCGGCAGAAGGGTGGCGAGCCTGGCCCTTGGATCTTGCTGAAGGGAGGAGAACTCTCCTAGAACGCTTCATCCCTACTTTGTTTTACTTGTGAAAATTTTGTGAGTATTGGTCTTATTGTGATAATATTATGGGCAGCTCACGAGCGAGCTGGGGGAGGTGTTCCCAGTGCGGTCGATAGTCCCTCCCCGGATCATCTAAGATTTGGCAAGCTCCAAAAATATACTCTCAATAACGAGCTTTAACAACTATCTTACTCGCAAAACCTACCCACGCGAGGTGACCAAGGGAAGGGCTCGCGAGCAAGCAGAGCACAACAAAGACATACAAGAAAAAGATAAAAAAATGGACAAGGGTCTTATCAAAAATGTATTCAATTAAATGGTGATGGTTACATGTGGAGCTCGCCTCGGCGAGATTACAAAAAAGAACAGAAGAAAAAAAGGAAAAAATAACATCAGCCCTTGCCCTCCTCACCAGATTGGCAATCCTCCCCCCCCCCCCTTCGCCAGACAGGTCCTGGAAGCCCTTCCCGAAGAACTCGTCAAGGCTGTCCTCTTTTTCGCTCGGCGGAAATGCCGGGAACAGGCTCGGCATCAAGTCCCGGACTGAGATCTCTTCGCACCCCTCCACCAGCACTCTTGTATCCTTCATCATCTGGAGGGTACATTCGGCGGTTTGCATCGAGTTGATCTGCAGCCTCTCAGGGACGTCAGCCTCACCGAAGATGCTTAGGCTGTTGTACGGGATGGTGTGCTCGACGTCGCGAGCCGGGAAGAAGATCTCCGCTTGGCGGTGGACCTCACGACTGAGGCTTGTGTTCTCCTCCTTCAGCTTCGCGTTCGCCCCCTCCAGCTTGTCAAGATGGGCACACAGCTGGCCGATCTCCTCTTCCTGCCCGGCGGCGCGAGCCCGCAGCTCCACAGCGGCCTTGGCATCCTGATGAAAAATGAAGTACGTTAGCAACAGCGCAAAAAATTCTAAGTAAAAGGGGAGAAGGGAGCCCGATACTTACCAGTCCGCCGGCGTTTTGGGCGAGGATGCTCTCAGCGATGCCGAGCTGCCTCGCCAGGTCAAAGACCTTATCCTTGGCGACATCACGTGCCTGCTCGGCCTCCTGGAGGTGGTTGCCGAGGTTGATGCTGCGGCGAACCACCATGTGGTGGAGCTCTATGTCTCGCATGTGGGCTTGCATCCCCTCATGGTCGAGCTGTCGCAGGGTCATGGCCTTGTAGGCCTCGGCATCCTTGCGGCCATAAAGGTAGAAGCCCAGTGCATAGGCGTGACCGGTGGAGAGCTCACGGTTAGCCCAGGAGGGGTGCAGGGTGGAGATGGAGACTTGATGGGCCAGCGCTCCCACTGGACCATGGGCTCACCAGCCGAGTCCTTCCACCTTCCCTCGAAGCTAAAGACGGGGTGTTCCTTCGGCAGGGCGGGCTCGCGGGCCGCTTTCTTCGCCAAGGGGGGAACATAGGTCTCCGCGGGAGGAGCAGAGGTCTCGCCACCCCTCTGCCCCTTATTGGTGATTTCCTTCAGCGGGATCTCCGGCGACCCGTCAGGAATGGTCTCAGGCGAGCTTATGTACTTGGGGCTTTGTTGATGTTGTTTCTCCCAAGGATACACTGTGGCTCTCTTAATCTTTTTTGGTAGTTGTTGGTGATGGGGCGGGCTTGACCCCGCATCCTCAGGTTGCCTCTTGCTGGAGGAGGGTTAGAGAAAGCCGCCTCATCTTGGCAAGTCGCTGTCGCCGCCCTCTCGTGAGCCAGAGGGTCCGCGTGTAACCTCAAGTCTGCAAACGGCGGGTTCACGGGGATTAGCCGCTCTCCTACATGAAATAACTTATCAAAGTTCCATGAAGTTATGGCGAGCTGAGCAGCAGGGAAGAAGACGATACCTTCGCCGGGTAGGACGGGGCGGAGCGAGTCGAGGCCCCTTCGCAGGAAGGCGACCTCAAAGTCCATGTGTAGGAAAAGAGTTTCCTGAACATCGTCAGGTTGAACTCTATCCTCTCTCGCCGGAGGTAACTCGCGAACGCCACCATCATGGCGATGGCGTTCGAGTTCAGGTGCGCGGGCACCACGCCGTAGTACTTCAAGATCTGGCGGATTTCCGGCCAGAGGGGGAGGCACAGCCCCACCTCAAAGTCGAGATGGGGAAGGCAAGCTCGTCATCATAGAAGGAGTTGATGGCCTACCCCTGCCTCGGCCGGCGTGCCTCGAAGCCAGGCGGCACATGGTCTCCGACGAATTCGGCGACCGCGACCTCATTGGTGTTTCCCTCAAAGAAGCAGTACTCTCTGAAATTCTGGGCACATTTTGTGCGGCCGTCGGCGTCGGGAATGGTCTTGCCCATACTCGCAAAAGGGGGTGGAGCGCGAGTACGAAGGAGGGGCACAAAAAAAGAGAGAAAGCAAGCAATTAAGGTGGAGGTACGGGGTTGGTGGGGGGGGGGGGGGTTATTTATAGAAAAAAGAATCTGGGGCCAAGATGTCCAATCGGCCCAGCACGGCATCCTAGCTCGCCAACCCCAGCTCGCCGACTTCTGTCGCATCCCATCCCAGGCCGAGTTAAATACGAAGCAATATACTTATTATAATTATTCGAATACCAGACACTAGTCTAAGAATGTTTGAAGTTATTACAGGAATCAAGTGCAGAAATAAGAAAGTAGGGCGCGTGGGCAGAGGGGAACCAGGAGGTGAGTGCCGGTCGGCTCGGCAAGGGAGTCGCCTTCTATCTACCCCGGCCTCGTATCCCCCATCCCCCAGACTGCCGCGAGCGGAGAAGCTTGCGGATCCCCTCCAAATTCCTCTGCACCACCGAAAGGCCGTCGTCGATCTCATCTAGAAGTCGGGAAGGAGACGTCATCTCACTATCCTGGCCGCCTCGCACCTCATCAGTGAGACGCACTTAGTGGCGTTGCAGCGCTTCATTGACCTCCTGCACCTCGCGCAGCCCGCGCACAATTTTATTTAAGTGCTTGATCCCCCTCCTCGTCAGCTCATCATTCTCCACTTCAGGGCCCAGATAAGAGTCCAGCGAGCTCGGAGAAGGGAGGGGAGGGTAGTGGGCTGTCCGCGAGGACTCCTCTACTGCGGATTGGCTGGGGGAGCTGTGAAGGCAGAAAAATCAGTAAGGGGAGGTGTCCCTGAAAACCACATGACAAGTATCCAAGGCCAAGTTTACCTGATGAGCTCGGCATCTCCAAGAAGGTGCGGGGAGGGACAAATCTCAGGTCCTTCGCGCGGCCTGGGCGGCGCATTCTTGATGAGAGGAGGTCGAATCCAGGAATAGGGATGGTTTCCACACCTGTCCCCATAGTCAGGGCAAGTCGCTGAGGAGAAGGGGGCGCAAAACGGCGAGTTCGGCTTCTGCGAGTCTACCCCCAAGGTCCCAAAGGTGGGGAACGGGTACAGGGGACAGTTATCTAGAGTTATGAATCACGAGTCGCCGAGTGCGGTCTCGGCTCACGTGGTCGGGTCTCGCAACGTGGTGCCCTCCATGCTATCCAGCTGGCTGTCCGGGCCGTCGTAGAGATCAACAATATTCTTACCCTTTTCAAGGGCAGGCAGATTGGAGGAGCCGGTCCCGTGCTCCAAGGTGGTTCTCAGGTCATCTTAAATGGGCTCGGCCGCTTGAGGAAACAGCTTCTCCCTCTTGGCAGTGTTGGTCTCGGCCGAGCCACCCCGCGGGACGGCGGGTGGAACCGCAGTCAAGGTAGCTACGAGAGCAGCCGAGGTCTGGCGAACACGGGCGAGCCGCTCTTGAATCTCCTTTGGGATCGGCATCTCGGCAAGGCTAGAGCAAAGGAAATGACAAGAGTCAGGAAGGCATGCAGGTGTATATATATAGCCGCAGGTGGATCCCACCCGAAGATTCTCCCTGGTTCACCCCACATTCGCTGAACACTTGGGGTTGGATGTTTCTTTCCGAGCTTTGCCAAGCTCAAAAAGAGCGGGGATTGTATACAACCCCGTATACGGCGAGTTGGGTTGCCAGGAACCAGACCGGCCGGTTTATATCACCCAGGCCCTAGGCGAGCTCAGTAGGGAGATCTGAAGCCCGAGCTCGACATTCGTCGACGCCGAGCTCGACATTCATCGACCCTGAGCTTGGCATTCGCCGACCCCGAGCTCGGTATTCGCCGAGCAAAGTTCGGGTTTCGTCGAGCTAAGCTCAACTAATGGAGGCCGATCGAAGGGCGAGCATGGTGGCGCGGCTCGCACTCTCCCTAAGGAGCTCGACAGACAGCAGGCGAGCAGGATCTTCAGGGGTGGCTGAGCTCCTCAGCTCGCCTAGGTCCCTGAGGTATTTTTTTAGTATTTTGCCCCCACTGGCCTGCCCATAGGCCTTCTGAACAGCGGAGTTACGCTGTTGGCAGGCTAACCTGGACTGCACATAGCCGTTCAGAACAGCGGAGGTTGGCTATTTACAGGCCATTTCCAGAAATCTATAAAT
Organism: Platanthera guangdongensis; assembly: GCA_039583875.1. Lineage (NCBI taxonomy): Eukaryota > Viridiplantae > Streptophyta > Magnoliopsida > Asparagales > Orchidaceae > Platanthera > Platanthera guangdongensis. The sequence continues at coordinate 54,968,182 of CM077148.1, forward strand.
AGGACCCAAGGGGTACCTAAGAAAGTATGCTTCTGGTGCCCCCTTGTTCCATTTCTCAAGCTTTTTCTGAGGATACATTAGCTCGGCCTTTGGCTAAGGAGGGGAAGTGCTCTAAGATCTTCCGGGTGTGTGGTGGGTCCTCCCCTCCGAGCCCTTAGGATAGTTCTTCTTTGCTTCCCTTGTTGTTTTGCTTGCAGGAGAGAAGTAGGTGTGCGATCACCCCTTCCCCACGGGTGAACTTCACAAGAGACCGAATTTTCGGTTTCAACAAAACCGCCCAGGCCGCCACCGAACAAGCCGTCTGCACCAGCCCTGCCGACCTGGCTGTCCGCCAAACCTGTCCGCGTAGTCCGCGCGGATAGGTTGCCCAAGTCCTCCATTCACCCACTTTCACTTCACAATTTTCAATAGTGCATACATGTATTGCAGATATACAATATTCGTAATATGAAGAATATTCTACCAGATTATATTTTGAGGAGATTTACATTGCAAGTTAAGAAGCTACACAATTTTGCAATGATCACTACCCCCAAATAATTACGAGCCCAATTTAATTAACAGAAATCACATGATCCGATACACCTATGACTTGTGCCAACGAATTGAAATTGTCAAATAGCAAAGGATTACCTTGTGAATATAATGAATAAGGTCAGTGTTTGTACAGAAGATATGGTTGACAATGATGAGAAGATTAAGAAGGGCTATGTTTACCAAATTGATAAAGACAAAGGTGTTGTGAAAGATCCACCTTCATTCCGACCAAAAGAGTATCAAATGCATGTTTGAAGAATTATTGGGAGTCCACCTCCAAGAAACCAAGTAACTTTATTTTTAATATGTTTTTCTAGTAAATTGTCATTCACTCGTCGTTTATGTATTACTAAATTCAAATTTCTTCAAACAGAGAGGGCATGTGGTGCTAAAAAGAAGGGCCAGAGTACTTACGATGTGACATTTCAAGGAGAGTGTTGGGTATTGTATCCATAATAACCCTGATTTGAAGAAGGATCCAGTTAAGTTAAGATGAATTGTGATTGTATTGGATATTTTATTTTCTGTTATGTACTTCTAGGTCTACATTGCTAAGTACACAACAATGTTATGTTACAGTGAGTCAGCAAACACGAGACTATGCAATGTAATCCTTCATTGTGTAGATCAATGTATTGACTCACGTGTAATCTCTCTATTGGGGTGTACTTCTACGCCAAGTGCATGAGGAGGATCAAGGAAGAAGAAGAACTTGAATTCAGAAGAACAAAAATTTTACTCGAGTAAAATTCGTCGAGTATTGTAATGGATATTTGTCAAATTCATCGAGTATACTCATTTATACTCGTCGAATTCGTCGTATATACTTACTCGCACTCGTCAAATTCATCATATATACTTGTGGTATAATATCTGAAATGTTGGAAAAACAGTTAAGTAAAATTCGTCGAGTATCATTAAGTATACTCGTCAAATTCGTCGAATGTATCTAACGATACTCACTGGATTCGTCGAATATACATGTCGATACACGCCGAATTCGTCGAATCATCTTGACGCTATTTCTCTTGATTTTCTTAAGGCAAATTCGTCGACTATCACAGCGTTGAGTGCGTTGATGGCGTCGAGTGCGTTGATGGCATCGAGTGCGTCGATGGCATGGAGTGTGTCGATAGCATCGAGTGCGTCAAGTCAGCTAGCCTATACTCGTCGAATTCGTCGAGTTTACTAGCCGATACTTGTCGAATTCGTCGAGTTTACTAGCCGATACTTGTCGAATTCGTCGAGTATACTAGTTGATACTCATTGAATTCGTCGAGTATGACTTCAGCATGGCGTTGAGTGTCAAGTTGTTTTGAGCTGAATTTTTCTAATTCAATTTCGTCGTATATCAATACTGTTCGGCGAGTATACTCAGCTATACTCGACAAAAATGACTTAGGTTATTTTTCTTCTATTTTTCAAAACAGCGACTGTCACAACCCGCATTTTCTCTGAATTTAAATGAATATCAGAGTATGAGAAAACACATGTCCTGATGCCACGCCGTGCAGGGGATAACTGCAGACGTTCAAGCAAACTCCAATCCTAATACAGTTTATGAAAACACCAAGTTATGATGTGAATAAAACATGTTTTAGGTTAAGTTTTGGATGGTTGTATCCCTCGACTTAGTGGATCAACTAGTCCACAACTGAAAATATAAGTTTGAGGTGCGGAAAATGCATTGTTTACATTAATTGACATCCTACATGAGCAAAAACATCTATATAGGAAACCCATGGTATGCAAGACTCTAGATTTAGTATAAGTATGAAAGTAGCTTTTATGTTCGTCAAACATAGTGATGTTTGTTTTTAAAAATGGCATGTATGAGATGATAGAAGTAATACTTTTATAATTTAAAATATCTAACATGCAAGCTAGCATAAAACCTTTCTATAGAGCAAGTAAATACAACAAGTCATACGAAAACAGACTTAGCAGGTAGCAAGTACTTAACATTATACAAAAATCCAGTAGGCGTCAACAACCTCACACGAACCCACTAAAAGATATGTATTTCTGAACAAGAATAAAACAACACACTACCGCACAACTGGTGAGGAAAAGGACAGCCACGTGGACCAATCACGTGCTAATGACATTTGAAATTCACGTCTGTTTGGACTTGGAAGATTTTCAGAAAAACAGTACGGGTGTTCTCGAGAAGGAGGATTATACTCGAGAAAAAATCTTACTGATTCTCGAGAAGAACAATGAGAATCTTGAGAAAAACACTTAGAAAAATATGTGGAGGTGAAAATCTGCAGTGTCGAGACGGAATAAGTACTCGAGAAAAATATACTTTTGTTCTCGAGAATAATCATTCTGGTACTCGAGAATAGATAATCATCTCGAGAACAAATGTCTGGCTCTCGAGAAAAATACTCTGGGTCTCGAGAAATAACTTCTGCATCTCGAGAACAAACCATAGTCTTCTCAAGAAAAAGACTTAGAAAAATAATTGTCTGGAAAAGAAACAACCCGAGAATAAATGTCATATGGTACTCGAGTACATAAGCCCTTCTCGAGAACAACATTAAGCTTTCTCGAGAAAAACTTCTGCAAATCGATATTAAGACAAGTGTAACTCAAGAAATATCTTAAGTTGCTCTCGAGTACAAATATAGAACACGGGAAAAATACTTAGATAAATCTGAAAAACTAAAAAACTTAATTATTCATTAAAATTAGCATCCATCTTTCCTCTTTCCCTTAGTGCTTGAAAAGGAAGTGTGCGTAATAGAGAGGCTGTACATGAGTCAACACCATGGATCACACATTGAGGGATTACATTGAATGGTCCTGTGTTTGGAGACTCATTGTAGACTAGTATTGGTATACACTTAACAATTAAGTCCTGCAAACACTTAACTAAAAATAACATCAAATACAAACTTAATTCATCTTAGTTTATGGGCAACTTCATACAAATCTGGGCTATTGTGGATACAATACCCAACCACTTCCACACTCCTGAGCAGATCTATAACTCCGGGGGAGCTTTTACAACATAAAAATCCACTAGTCTTCTTTCAGATTGTTGATAGAGAAGAACACCATCACTTTTTTATTTTCCAAATGTGTACAGGGTTATAACTCCCTTCAAAAGTTAACCCCTTTGGTTGTTAAGTCTCCTGATCAAAAGACTTAGTTTGGTTTTTGGGCACTTGATCAAAAGCTCAAAGGGTTGCTAGATATCCCTTAGAAAAATTGATCTTGTGGTGACAGGGCACCTGAGCAAAAACCTATGGTGGCAGGGCACCTGATCAAAAACCTATAGTGGATTCCTACCAGGGTGGTGATTAGTGGATGTACCCAAGTTTTAGGGGAACCACTATAATTTCCCTGTGTCGTCTGGATTGCCTTACTTTTTCTATTTGTGTGATTTGATTTCTTTTCTTATATACCTATATATCACTATACTTTTAATCTGCAATAAAAATCTTTGAATAAATTTTTAATACTCTATTCACCCCCCTCTAGAGTAAACTTAAGATCTATCCCTCACTCAAGTGGTATCAGGGTATCACTTTCTTTGGTACTAGAGTCCACTTTCAGATTCCCTAAGGAATATGGTCTTATCTATTTTCCCCCTTCAGAATTTGTTCTCAATGAGAAAAGTAGACAATGTTTCTTATGCTTATAAACAAAGTTAGGAAAGCAAGGATCTACAAAACCTAGTGGCTGATCCACATATACTTCCTCTTTTAAGTCTCCATTCAGGAATGCTGACTTCACATCCATCTGAAAGACTTTGAATCCTTGGTAGGCAGCAAAAGTAAGGAATAACTTTATTGCTTCCAGCCTTGCTACTGGGGCAAACGTTTGGTCAAAATCTAATCCTTCTTCTTGTCTATAGCCTTTTGCCACCAATCTGGCCTTATTTTTGACAATAATGCCATTTTCATCTAGCTTGTTCTTGCAGATCCATTTTGTTCCTATGACATTATGTCCATTTGGTCTGGGAACCAGCTCCCAGACACTACATCTTTTGAACCGATTGACCTCTTCCTACATAGCTTTATTCTAGTAAGAGTCTTTGATAGCCTCTTCAAGCTTCTTGAGCTCTATTTGTGATAGAAATCTTGAACGCGGAGTAATTTTGATGCTCTTGCTCCTTGTCTGGACACCATGTCTTACATCACCAATGATTTGGTATGTTGGATGGTCTCTCAAATATCTCACAGCTGGAAGCATTCTTACTTCAACTAGCTGTCCTGCATTATTCTCAGCTAGCTGAACTTCATTATCTTCAGCTGATTGTTCTTCATCCTCAGCTTGTGAGTCTTGAGCTCCCCTGGATAGCACCCATCTTCTTCCTTATCTTGTCCTGCTGGATCCATTTCCCTGATGGTAAGCTTGTCCATCACATCCTTTAAACCAACAAAACTAGAAGAGGTGATTGGCAGCTCACAGTTAATTAGGTTTGACTCATCAAAGACAACATGTACTGATTCTTCTACAACTTGAGTAGTCAAGTTATAGATCCTATATGCCCTACTACTTTTGTTGTACCCAACAAATATCCCTTCTTGGGACTTGACAGCAAACTTAGTCATATAGGACTTACCATTGTTTAGAACATAGCACTTGCTACCAAAAATCCTGAAGTTGGATAAGTTTGGTTTTCTGCCTTTCAGAATCTCATAGGGAGTCTTCTTGTGGCTTTTGGTGATGGAAGCCCTGTTAAGGACATGACATGAAGTGTTCACTTCCTCAGCCCAGAAATATTCTTTGAGAAATATGTCACTTAACATGGTTCTACCAGCTTCTATGAGAGTTCTGTTTTTCCTCTCAGCAATCCCATTTTGCTGGGGTGTTCTACGAGAGGAGAACTCTTGATGAATCTCAAGCTCTTCATAGAATCTTGTCATGCATTCAGACTGAAACTCAATCCCATGGTTACTTCTGACTTTGACCATAGTACTGTTAAGTTCATTCTGAATTTGCCTAAAAAATGTCTGCAAGACAACAGGAGTTTCAGATTTCTTCCTTAGAAAGAACACCCAGGCAAATCCAGAAAAGTCATCAACAACCACATGGGTGAAGACTTTCCTACCAAGACTATGAACTGGCATAGGACCAAATAGATCCATATGTAGGAGGTATAAACACCTCATTGAGTCTTTGGTATCAAGGCTATGGAAGGAGGTCCTGGTCTGCTTGCCCTTTTGGCCTGCTGAGCAGATACCCTCCTTGATGCACTTTATCTCCATTTCTCACTAACTTTTCACTAAAGAGTTTGTCTATGGTCTTGTAATTCAGATGAACTAGCCTCTTGTTCCATTGGACACAATGTGAAGCTTTCTCATCTGCAACTAGGTATACAGGAGAATCCTTAATCTCACAAACAACGTTTAGACAATAGACATTTCCTCTCCTAGTGTCTGTCAAGATGACCCCTTGGTCTCTTGACCTCCTAACTTGGCACTCATCCTTAAGGAAATAAATGTCATAGCCAAGATCATAAAGTTGGCTTATGCTTATCAGTTTATGTTACAAACCATTCACACAAGCTACTTGTGTGATAATTATGATTCCATTAGATATCTTACCAAACCCTTTGGTTACTCCTCTTTCTGATCCACCAAAGATGACTTTGGGTCCATTTTCAACTGAAGTGTACTCCTTCAGCATGCTCCTTATTCCAGTCATATGCCTGGAACATCCACTGTCCAAGTACCATATAGGGGTATGGCCACATGGACTCACCTGCAAAAATAAATCATCTTTCTTAGGACCCCAATTCTTATTGGGTCCTAGGTGCAGGTTAGACTGAAATTGAACATGCCTACCCGCAGCTCTTCTGACAGGTAAGCTGGCATTAGTTCTATGGACACTCTTATTATGCTAACAATCAATAACATAGGGGCCCACTTTACCACAACACCAACACTCATAAATATTGCACCTTCTTTTGAGGGATGGCTTTACAGTATAATTGTCTGCTGCTCTCATTCCAACAGGTACAGCAACCTTTTTTCTTAAGTCTTCCAGCCGTAGCCTGATTTGGGATTTGTCTGGCAGCAGAGGTACTAGGGATATCTTGGACCCTATCAACAACTTCCTTCTCTTCAGAGTGCAAGCTCCTGATAGCTTCAGATATACCTAAGTATGGTGTGCTGACAGATTTTCCTATAGTCTGATTGTGAACTGGCAGACTTTGAGAATGGGCTTTAGCCTTATTTTTGAGTGTTGGGGCTGGGACACCAAACACAAATGGTCCAGGATGGGCCATTTGTATTTCTTCATGGGCTGCCTTGTAGGCACTAGCTCCCTTGCCATTCGTAACACCATACTCCTAGTGACCATGAATGTTGTCATGGTCATACTTGTTAGATGGTAGCACCACTTTCCTGAAAGGAATTGAAGGCTTGGAGGCTAGTGGCTGCACTGGAGCATTGCAATTCCTTTTGGAATAGACAGCTCTAGTTCTCCCTTTGAAGCCTAACCCCTTCTTTCCCTTTTGGGTGGAGAAGGAATCAATCAAAGGCAATACTGTACATGGCTTTGAGAACTTAGCCAATTGCTCCTCCTTTTGGAGTTTACCTTCAAGATTCCTAATGTGGTTGTTTTTGAAGGTGATTGTGTACATCTGAATAACAGTGATGTTTTTTAGCTTGCTGACTTCTTGTATCTTCAGGTTCAGCATGTTTGTTGAGTCTGAAACTGCCAACTTCAGAGAGGCAATCTCCCTAGCCTGTTTTTTTGGCTAGAAGCATGCTTCTCTTTAGTGCTTGCAGGAGTTCACCATAATTATCAATCAATTGATTGACATCTCCTTCAGATTCAGAATCATCTTCATCTCTTGATGCAGATGCTTCTGATTATGGACTAGTTACATAATCTGACACAGAACGTGTAGAATGTACCTTACTAGGGCCAGGTTGCTCCTGGCTGGGTCCTTCCTCAGTCAAAGCCATCAGCCCAAGGCAATGGCTGACTTCTTCCCCTTCTTCAGATTTAGCAGCATCATCAGCTTCTCCAGTGATTGCAGCGAGCATCTCTAAGAAGTCTGCTTCCACAGATTCTTCTTCAGCAATAAATAACCCAATGAGGGCTTCAGCCTCATCTTCCTCTTCTGATTCTGATGATGAGGAGTCATTCCAACTCTTTTGCTTCTTGCCAATAAAGGACTTCTACTTCTTTCCCTTCTGCTGATGTTCCTTATTTCCACCAGCATCCTTTCTTTTGACAGGGCAGTCGGCTATGACATGCCCTGACTTGCTGCAACAATAACACACAACTTTAGAAGAAGTATGTTTACTAGGATTAGAGCCATACATGTCCTCTTTAGAGGATTTCTTTTTGCCCTTGTAGTAATCTTCCTTGGGATGAGAAGAAGATGATGGCCTTCTTCTCCAGTGCTTCTTCTTCATAAATTTCTGAAATTGCCTAGAAAAGGCAACAAAATCTTCATCAGAAATGTGAAAGTCTGATGTGTTGGTATCCGAGCTTTCTGACACAGAATCAACAACTCTCCTTGGAGGAGAAGGAATCTTTCTCTTGCTCTTCCTTGTGGCTTCAGCTTTGAATGACACTGACTTGTCTTTGACTGTAGGCTTGCTTATTTTCTCCTCCTCCTTTCTAGCAGTCTACTGTATTTCATATGACAACATCTTTCCAAATAGGGTTGACGGTGGAGTGTCTGCAAGTCTGGCCACTTCTCTGATGGCACAGATTTTTTGTGTCCAAGTCTTTAGTTAAAGACCTGAGGAACTTGTCATTCAATTCATAAGTGCTGAAGACTCTGCCATATGTCTTCAGCTCATTCACAATTCTAAAAAACTTCTTATAGCACTCAACAATGCCATCTGACCTGTCCTGCCTGAAGCTTTCATACTCTTGATTGATCATGGAATTCCTTTCCTCCCTCACTTCTTCAGACCCCTCCATGTTGACAACTAGTGTGTCCCACATCTCCTTAGTTGTCTTGCAGTGGACTAGATTTTGGAAGGTTGAGTCATCTATGACACTAACAATAATGTGTTGTGCCCTCTTATCCATTGTAGCTAAGATGATTTCATATTTAGTCATCTCAGAATACTACTTTGGAGTCTTCAGATTTGCATCAAGAACTAATGTCTTCATTGGGATGAAGGTCCCTTCCTATACTGTGAGGTATATCCTAGGATCAGATGCTTCTATGAATAGTCTGACCCTTTCCTTCCAGATGCTAAAGGTCTCCTTCCTGCAAAGACGAAGTTTCATGGATCAAAGTTCTTTATGATTCTGAACTGAACTCATCTTGGCCTTCTGATAGCCGCCCCTGGAGATCAACTCAGACTGTTAAGTCTATCTTGAGCAACGTCCCTCTGATACCACTTGAAAGTTTTGATTTCAAGAACAACTAATCACCTAGAGGGGGGGGTGAATAGGTCCAATTCCAAAAACTTAGGCAACTAATCGATTAGACACAGTACAACAATCAATACCAGCACAACACAGTACAATTAATTTTATGGTCTTTCCCCAATTATTGTGTACATCCACTTCCCCCTTAGCCTATCTAGTAGTATACTAGATTCGGCCAAACTTCCTCCTATCTTTCTCAGATCCTCAGATCTTACAGCTCAGAGCCCAACTGGCTCCTATAACTCAGGCACAAGCCCTACCACTCAGATCACCAAGATCCTATAACTCAAGTTCTTCCAAAGAACTCTACCTCAGAGTGACTCCACACTCCTACAGCTCAGACAATCCTACCCTACCTCAGTGTGAATCCACACACCTACAACTCAGGCAACACCTGCCCTACCTCAGTCTTTATAACACAAGCTTACAACTCAGGCCTTAGCCTTACCACTCAGATTCAGAATGAATCTTACAAGAAATATAAATGATGATGAATTACAGACACTAGAGAAAATTCTCTGTGCCTATCTACCTGGACTGAGCAGATATCAGCCATAACTTCTTCTTTACAGTAATAAGATGACACAGAGATCTTAAAATGATGCCCGACTTATTCTGGAATCAACTAGCAGATGAATCCGCTTCTTCTTCTTCAGAAATATCTGCTGACCTGGACTGAGCAGATTTCAGTCCTACCTTCTTCTTTGATCAAGCAAATTGATCTTCAGATTCTGGTTCGGCATGGATCGGGAAGATAACTTCAGCTAAGGCACGCTTAGGCTGATTCACCTCTCTCATAGGATTACTCTGAACCCGCTGGAGTGGATGTTGATTGCACCAGCAAACTCAGAAGCCCTTCAGATTTGATCTTGAAGTTATTGGCTCCTGTAACAATGGTGGATGAAGATGACGAACTCCGCTTCTCATTTTAATCAGAGATTAATCCAATTAATTCCCACTTCATTCTTCAGATCTCTTCTGCTATTTATAATCTCGTCACATTGACGAGAAGATCGACACGTGTCTCAGTTTTAATGGTGGTCAAAAACTCAACTCTATTAAAATGAGATCCACTGTAGACTGACTGCGACGTTAATGTCGATTTGCATCGAATCTGAACTTGTGAACTTGTTGACTTTGCTGAGTCAGCATCATTCTGGAGTTATCCAAAATCAACTAACTTTTCTGAAATCCTGCGTTCGATGAACTTCAAGCTTAGCTCTATGAAATCTGAACTCAACTCGACGAAACACTGAAGCTGAGATCGACGAATTCCCTTAGCTCAGTTCTTTATTCAGGTGAAGGCTGAGGTCGACGAACTTCGAGCTTAGCTCGACAAAACCTAAGATCCGCTTGACGAACTAGTAAAGCTGAGATCAATGAATTCTCTCAGCCCAGTTTTTTCTTCAGGTGAAGGCTGAGTTTGATGAATTCTCTGAACTCTGGTCGACGAAATCTGAACTCCGTTCGATGATTCTGATAGCTAAGTCATTCTTATAGGTAAAAGCTGAGATCGATGAACTCTGAACTCTATTCGACGAAACCTAAGCTCAGCTCGACGAATTGTAGACTCAGCGATTCTGGACTTAGAAATTTCTTCAGCTTTGGTTGATGGCATTGAGAGCATTGAGTGTATATCCCTCACTCAACGCTTTTTCCTATAGCCATATTATTCAGCTTTCTTCCTGATGGCATTGAGAGCATTGAGTATATATCCATCACTCAATGCTTTTTTCCATTAGCCATGTTCTTCAACTTTCTACCTAATGGCGTTGAGAGTGTTGAGTGTATAAGCTTCACTCAACACATCTGGACCTAGTCAATTTTCTGTAATGTTGCCTTCTTGCTGAAGTTTGGGGTTGACAGACTCAGCATGGAGTTGCGTGATAAAGCTTCACTCAACACTTCTGGACTTAGTCAATTTTCTGGATTCTTCACAGTAAGGCTATGACAGGATAAACTTGACTCAACGCTTCTAGCTGTATGACGTTGAGTGAGTTGAGCTCACTCAACGCTTCTGTACTTAGCCCTATTTTTGCTTTGTCTCAACGCTTCTAGCTGTATGGCGTTGAGTGAGTTGAGCTCACTCAACGCTTCTGGACTTAGCCCAATTTTTGCCTTGCCTCAACGCTTCTAGCTGTGTGGAGTTGAGTGAGTTAAGCTCACTCAACGCTTCTGGACTTAGCCCGATTTATGCCTTATCTTAACGCTATTAGTTGAATGACGGTGAGTGAGCTTGCCTCACTCAACGCTTTTGGACTTAGGCAATTTTCTGAGTTTCCAGCTCCACCTTGATTCCACCTATCATTGTCTCTTGAACTAGCTATCCAATCATTGTGAAAAAGACTAACATGTATGCATGAACTTAACAATACATTAAATTCAACTATGTCAATCTTGTAATGCCCCCGATTTTCTGATGTCATTATTTGGTTTGTCGACGTCATAATTTTGACGTCAGGGCATTACCCTTTTTCGTTTTGTTGACGACGCTGCACCGTTTGTGCGTTTTCGCGTCCGTCGAGCTTGTTTACCCAGATTTTGGGACTCTGATCTGTTGGAATGTTTTCTTTGATATTAATGATGAGGTTTTGAGGCCTTGGGCTTGTCCAATTCTATTGTGTTCCGAGCATTTTGGAGTCTCGGTGCGTGTTTGGACCCTTGTGGTGATCTTTTTGCTTGTGAGAGCATTTGATGTTGTGTCTCAAAAAATGGTACGTCGGATTCTAGGGTTGTCATCGTTGTTGAATTCATTTAATTCAACCCGCGTTATAGCCTCTGTTTTGAACTCATACTTTCTTATTGAACTATTTGATTATGATAATTATTTGTCAACCATTTGATTATGATAATTTCTTTTTGTCAAAGCCTTAAACTTTTTTGATTCTCGGGAAACACTCCTAAATGGGTGGGTTTTCGTCGAACACAGTTATTTCCCTTGAATTTCTGGGCACTGTATAGGGCTCGACGATTATCGAGCTGAGCTCGACGATCGGGTCTTGAGTTCGACGAATTTCGAACAGAATTCGTCGAACGTGGTTTTTCTTGTGTGTGCTCGACGAACGTCGAGCGGAACTCGACGATCGTTGAGCTGAGCTTGACGAAGAGTCAAGCGGTTGTTGCCCTTCCTGCTTGTATTCTTGAAGTTGATCCTGTACTCGAGAAAAGCTTCGTTGATCTCGAGAAAAGCTTCCTTGATCTCGAGAAATGGCCTCTTCGTTCTCGAGAACAACTTCCTTATTCTTGAGAACAACCTCTTCATTCTCGAGAACAGCCATCTTGTTCTTAAGAACAGACTCTTAGTTCTCAAGAGCAGCATCCTTGCTCTCGAGAACTGCCATTTTGTTCTCGATAACGACATTTTTGTTCTCGAGAACTGCCTCTTCGTTCTCAAGAACATCCCTCTTGTTCTCGAGAACAGTATCTTAGTTCTCGAGAGCAGCCTCCTTGCTCTCGAGAACTACCATTTTGTTCTCGAGAACGACATTCTTGTTCTCGAGAACTGCCTCTTCGTTCTCGAGAACATCCCTCTTGTTTTCGAGAACAGTCTCTTAGTTCTCGAGAGCAGCCTCCTTGCTCTCGAGAACTGCCATTTTGTTCTCGAGAATGACATTCTTGTTCTCGAGATGTCTGGTTGATCTCGAGAAAATCTCCTTTCTTCTCGGAATACCCGGTTCAGCAGGACCCGATTCATTTCTTAGGTGTGGTTATCCTAATGCTACACTCATATATATACCTACTTCTTCTTCCTCTTTTAGCCGACCGAATTTTTTTGCCAATCTCCTGAACCAGTGCGGCATAAATGTTGGATATTGTATTCACAGTAACCCAGATTTGTATGAAGTCACCCTTGAACTAAGATGAATTAAGTTGTATTTGATGTATTGTTTTAGTTATGTGTTTGCAAGACTTAATTGCCAAGTGCAGACCAATGTCAGTCTACAATGGGTCACCAAACACAGTACCATATAATGTAATCCCTAATTGTGTGATCCATGGTGTTGACTCATCACTACTAGAAAACAGGCTTTTGGCCAGGGCAAATTGCCCTGGCAAAAAGTCCAAAACTGTGGCTAAAAACCTTTAGCCACGGGCTATCCACGGGAAAAATCCGTGGCTAAAGTCGGCGTGGCTAAAAATTTTAAGACACGGATTGGCCTTACAAATAATATTAGCCATGAGAAAAACTGCCGTGGCTAATATCTTGACTTTTAGCCACGGTTTTAATCCCTGGCTAAAAGTGAACTCATCATTTTTTAAAAACTATTTGCCACAGTTACATGTCGTGGCAAATACTAATTTAATTTTTTTAAAAAAAACAAATTTAAAATACTGTAATGATTTGTTGGAGATTTTAATTGGTGTTGCGACTCTATGTGAACATTTTTTTCATAAATAGTAGATCATTGGAAGTTGGGACCAAGCACAATGTAGATCATATAATACAATTATAGAGCATTAAACTATATAAAAAGGTTTGTCATTAAGTAATTTCATTCTAAGTTAGAAATTTTTCTCCTCGTCAATAGAGAAATTTGCTTCAAGAGGATATAAAAATAATGCTAGTAATGATTTCTCCTCGCCAATAGAGAAATTTGCTTCACCATCAGTAATAAGAGCACATAGTCCAATAGACTTATGATAACTCATAAAGAGCTTCAGGAAATTAGCCAAATACAATAATACAACACACAGTAAGTATGCTCGTAGAAAATGCAGGAAATTTGCAAAAAACCAAACTATAGCTAAAATAGGATCAATAAGAATTAATGCTTGTAATCATTTCTATCAAGCAGTTATTTACAAAATTAATTTTACAAAAAATCAACAAGAACTCATAGTCTAATTCACCACAAGCCAACTAGAAATCAAATCACTATGTTATTTAAGAAATTTCTCCTCACGGATTATAACTACCCACCTCTCGTTGTTTTAGAGGTAATGGCTGTTGTGTCTGTTGCATAGGTCCAGGTCCGATGCGCCTACCACTGCCAGGACGCGGGTGCTGGCCTGGTTGTACAAAGGGTACAAAAAAAATTGGCATTGGACCTCCACCAGGTCTCATTCCAGGAACAAGCCGCTGCTGATAACCAAATCTAGGCTGCAAGGAGTACATTAGTCAGAGGTTTGATGCTGGCTATAGGACTTCCTCTCAATAACATAAACCAGTATTTGATACCAAAAAAATAGCACTTGTCCATATGTGAACATGTTAATTATAAGTTACTCGGAACAAATTAACTTAAAACATTAAATTACATGAAGTCAGACCCCAAAAAATTATGGAACGAAAATATAATTTGCATATAAAATTAGCTTCTCGCAACAGTGAAGGGAAAAAGGATTCTTTTAGCAGAAAACAAATTCCTACAATTTTCTTGCACACGGTATTCTAACTATCAATAGCACTTTGCCTCTAGCTTGAAATGACATGGGTGCTGAAATGTGATGGATTTGAGGGTATGACTAGAACAAAAAAACAAGCTTTTTCCAAATATGAAAATGATAAATAAAAAAAATATATTTTTTTCATGATGGCCCAATACAAACAGGGATGAGGACTCCTATACAATTTTTGTTCTTCACATCTCAACTTGCCAGGTTTAATGCATACAGGTATGATAATGTTAATAAATTTCATAATTGAAAAAAGCAATTCACCTGTGGTGGAACAAGATTTGGTGGAGCTTGATAAAATAATTGCTGCCCAATACCAGGATTACCAGGAGGATACATGGGAAGACCAGGACAATCCAAGCCTAAAATAAACCATTTAGAGCTTTGATTTCACAAGAGTAAAATCATTCTAAAAGGGGAACAATGATCCAAAGATCAAATCATAGGAATATTTAATAGATTCTAGCCTGCATATCTAATAGATTCTTTCCATCTTTAGTCCGATCTATAAACAAAGACAACCAGCAAATTAAATAGAAGATCAAAGATTTTGAGATTGAAGACAAAGATATCAGAATTTGAATGCAAAATAAAGCTATCAATACGACATACACTATCAAGATCAGAAGGTGAGAAATGTACACCATAAAATCAAGTAGATTATGGAAGCTGGTAATATAGTTTACCGAGAGAAATGATGCAAGAGGGAACCAAGTGTAGTGAAACTCCTCCGTTGGATGTGGCTCATCTAGGGGTGTGAAAGCCACATAAAGCAATGAATAACTTAAGGAACCTAAAATGATGAGACCACAACTTATCATCATAAATCCTAAACAAAAGATCATGAATTTTGATTTTTAGAATTCCAAAGCATACCGTCCTTATAGATCATTCCATCTCCAAAATTTCGCAGGTGAGAAACAACACAAATCTTCCACGAAAAAAAACTTTCAACAAAAATCCAACAGAAATATTTACGAAATAGAAGCAAGAAGAAGCAGGGAAACCTTGCCAAGCAATCGATATTAAAAACAGTAATTCAATGTCTAGCATAAAAATTCGTAACTAGATCTTGAAAACCCTAACTTCCATAGAAACAACATGAACCTTCCACGAAAAAAAACTTTCAACAGAAAACCTACATGAATCTTTACGAAATACAATAAATAAAACTAAGAAACAAGTAAGTGTGATCATAGAAAACAAATTTTGTGAGAGAAGGAAGAGGACCCGCAAGAAAAAGAAAAAAATCTACAGCAGAATGGAGCTCACCGTACGGCCGTCGATGGTATGAGTGTCTTGAAGGACATGATCAACGATGGTTAGATCCGCAAAGATGACAAATCCAAATCCCCTAGGCTTTCCGGTAATTTTATCCCTCATCACCACCGTTTGCAGGACATCTCCATATTTGCCAAAGTAATCGCTCAGCTTTTCTTCCGTTGTCTCCCATGAAATCCCTCCGATAAAAAGCTTCCCATGATCTGAATCCATTCCCCTATTCCTCTTTCATAAAACCTAGCAGGAGAAACTAGGGTTTCGGGATAGATAAGTCGGCGGTTTCGGGATAGATAAGCTGGTGCAGTGGATCATGGAACCCCTTTTAGAATATGATAGGCCAAATATGATTGTTTAAATGTCAAATATTAGCCACGTTTTTTATTTTTCATGGCTAATACAAAGGTATTAGCCATGTTATTTTATAGCCGTGGCTAAAACTTAAATATTAGCCACGGTTTTACGATCATGGCTAATACTAGTGTATTAGCAATGATTTTTGAACCCTGGAAAAAAAACGTGTAGCTAATACTCATTTTTCTAGTAGTGTATGTGTAGCCTCTCTATTGGGATACACTTCACTTTTCAAGCACTTTGTTTGCTGGAGAAAGACATGTTGCTGATTCCATTGAAGAAAGGAAACTTTTCATAAACCCAATATTTTCTAAGTGTTTCACTCGAGTAGAACCTTTAGTTGAACTCGAGTAAGTCTAGTCTGAATTTCGAGTAAAGGAAATGGTTCTCGAGAAATTTGAATCTAGTTCTCGAGAGGCCAAGTCCATTACTCGAGTAGACTTCTTCTCTTTCTCGAGTTGACAGATTTTCTTCCTCAGAAAATTTCTAAGTATTATACTCGAGTAGTCAAGTTCACCACTCGAGTAGATGAGCACTTTTACTTGGGTGACAGAAGGAAAGTTCTCGAGTAGTATCTACCCCACTCGAGTAAGTGTAGTTCCTGTACTCGAGAAGTTTGTCTACTTCTCGAGAAGTCTAAAATTAGTACTCGAGTAATAAAATTTTTTCCCCAGAATTTTCTCTAAGTCCTCTTCTCGAGAAGTTCACTTCCACTTCTCGAGTAACTTTTCTAGCACTCGAGTAACCCTCATTCCACTCGAGTGAAAATACATTCTGTTCTGAAATTTTCCTGAAGGGCTTCTTCTCGTGTAGTCTGATACTGTCTTCTCGAGAACCCATTTTAGTACTCGAGTAGTTCTTCTTTCACTCGAGTTATAACTCCCCTAGCCGATCCAACGTGACAGCGTCACGGCTCCGCTCTAGGCAACCCTACCGGGCTGCAGCCCAAACAACCCAACCCCTCTCCCTCCACAGGCGGGTTGTTGGTGGCCACAGCCTCCCTTTGATGAGGTAAACTCGATAGTCAAGCCCGCACTATGGGGACTTCCCAGGAGGTCACCCATCCCAGAATTTCTCCAGCCCGAGCATGCTTAACTATGGAGTTCTTTCAACTCTCATCACCAATTGAGCTGCTCAATTGGTGATGAGAGTTGAAAGAACTCCATAGTTAAGCGAGCTTGGGCTGGAGTAGTACTGGGATGGGTGACCTCCTGGGAAGTCCCCGTAGTGCGGGCTTGACTATCGAGTTTACCTCATCAAAGGGAGGCTGTGGCCACCAACAACCCGCCTGTGGAGGGAGAGGGGTTGGGGTGCTTGGGCTGCAGCCCGGTATCGTCGCCTAGAGCGGAGCCGTGACGCTGTCACGTTGTATCGACTAGGGATGTTACAATAAAAAGTGCACTTTTTATTGTAAGGCCCCTAGCCGATCCAACATGACAGCATCACAGCTCCGCTCTAGGCAACCCTACCGGGCTGCAGCCCAAACACCCCAACCCCTCTCCATCCACAGGCGGGTTGTTGGTGGCCACAGCCTCCCTTTCATGAGGTAAACTCGATAGTCAAGCCCGCACTACGGGGACTTCCCAGGAGGTCACCCATCCCAGTACTACTCCAGCCCGAGCACGCTTAACTATGGAGTTCTTTCAACTCTCATCACCAATTGAGCTGCAGCTCAGTTGGTGATGAGAGTTGAAAGAACTCCATAGTTAAGCGTGCTCGGGCTGGAGTAGTACTGGGATGGGTGACCTCCTGGGAAGTCCCCGTAGGGCGGGCTTGACTATCGAGTTTACCTCATGAAAGGGAGGCTGTGACCACCAACAACCCGCCTGTGGATGGAGAGGGGTTGGGGTGTTTGGGCTGCAGCCCGGTAGGGTTGCCTAGAGCGGAGCCGTGACGCTGTCACGTTGGATCGGCTAGGGGCCTTACAATAGTTAAGCGTGCTCGGGTTGGAGAAATTCTGGGATGGGTGACCTCCTGGGAAGTCCCCGTACGACCCAGCTTGACTGTCGAGTTCGCTCATCAAAGGGAGGTTGTGGCCACCAACAACCCGCCTGTGGAGGGAGATGGGTTGGGGTGCTTGGGCTGCAGCCCGGTAGCGTCGCCTAGAGCGGAGCCGTGATGCTGTCACGTTGGATCGGCTATGGGCGTTACAATAAAAACTGCACTTTTATTGTAACGACCCTAGCCGATCCAACGTGACAACGTCACGGCTCCGCTCTAGGAGACGCTACCGGGCTGCAGCCCAAGTACCCCAACCCCTCTCCAGCCCACAGGCGGGTTGTTGGTGGCCACAGCCTCCCTTTGATGAGCGAACTCGACAGTTTAGCTAGGCCGTACGGGGACTTCCCAGGAGGTCACCCATCCCAGTACTACTCTCGCCCAAGCACGCTTAACTATGGAGTTCCTTTACTTCTCATCACCAATTGAGCTGCAGCTCAACTGGTGATGAGAGTTGAAAGAACTCCGTAGTTAAGCGTGCTCGGGCTGGAGTAGTACTGGGATGGGTGACCTCCTGGGAAGTCCCCGTAGTGCGGGCTTGACTATCGAGTTTACCTCATGAAAGGGAGGCTGTGGCCACCAACAACCCGCCTGTGGATGGAGAGGGGTTGGGGTGTTTGGGCTGCAGCCCGGTAGGGTTGCCTAGAGCGGAGCCGTGACGCTGTCACGTTGGATCGGCTAGGGGCCTTATAATAAAAAGTGCAGCTCAGTTGGTGATGAGAGTTGAAAGAACTCCGTAGTTAAGCATGCTCGGGCTGGAGTAGTACTGGGATGGGTGACCTCCTGGGAACTCCCCGTAGTGCGGGCTTGACTATCGAGTTTACCTCATGAAAGGGAGGTTGTGGCCACCAACAACCCGTCTGTGGATGGAGAGGGGTTGGGGTGTTTGGGCTGCAGCCCGGTAGGGTTGCCTAGAGCGGAGCCGTGACGCTATCACGTTGGATCGGCTAGGGGCCTTACACGAGTAATCCAGCCATCTTCTCAAAAAATTTCGCTAAGTCCTAACAGATGCGTTTTTCAAATGACTTAACATAATTGAGCCACGTGGCCGTCATTAATGTTAATTATGACCGTTAGGGAGATATTATATAAGGTCTTATCATTCCGAACAACCCTAAGCGCATTAAAAGAAGCATTCTAAGAATTCTGAATCGGATATTTCTCTTTCCTAAATCGGACGCCCCCGCCGCTCATCTTCCTCATTGCCAAGGGTTGTCGATCCAGAATGATTCAGACAAGTTGACTTATAGATCAAGATATTCTTCCCTCTACAAATCCTTTCTTTGATTTCGCGAGTCCAGAAATATCATATCAAGGATCCCGCCGTGTCTTCTTCAAATTCTCTAACCGTGACACAAAGTTCAAGAAGGAAGTCCTAAGCAGCAAATTTCCAGATCTGAGAAAAGAAACTGTTTGTATTTCTTATTTCAATCTATTTTTGTAGGAGATTATTCTCCGAGTGTAGGAGATTTGTTCTCCGAGTTGTAGGAAGTTTTCATCTTACAAGTGTAGATTCGTCTTGTAGATCTAGTTGCAGGAACGTTGTTCCGAGGTGTATGATTGGTTTCAATTCGAGAATAGTGGAGTAACCGAGTCTAGTGCTTTGTTAGATCGGTGAGTGAAAATTGGATGTACCAAAGGTTGGGGAACACTATAAATCTTCATGTCCTCTGTGATTGCTCAGTTGTTATTGTGTACTTAGTTCATTAAATTCTTTTATTGCTCAAAAGACGCAAAACTCACCTACTCACCCCCTCTAGTTGATTTAGGTAAGACAACTAATAACTTCAATTGGTATCAGAGGGAGGTTGATCAATAAAAGGTTAACACCTTGATATGATCTGACCGAAGTTGTCTTCTGAGTTATCCAAACATGGACAAGGCCAAGGATTTTGCTAAGCTTCCCTTGTGTACAAAGAACAACTTTCCCATGTGGAAAAAGAGGATTAAAAATTTCATGGAAGCTGTGGATCCAAGGATCTTCATGATTGTTGAAGAGGGTCCTTATGTTCCTATGACCGTCTCCACTATTGACCCTACAAAGAAAGTTCCTATGAAGTTGATTGATCTTGACAAAGTTGAGATTGCACTTGTCTCTTTAGACAAGAAGGCCAATAATATTATCGCAAGTGCAGTTGATGACTTTATGCTGCAGAACTTGATTCACTGCCAATCCGCTAAGGAAATGTGGCAGTCCCTTGTCACCTTGATGGAAGACACAGAAGATGTTAAGGATGACAGAAGATCACTTCTAAATCAAAAATATGATGCCGTCTGAAAGGACCCAAGGATACAATTACAGATACTTTTGAAAACTTCTTCAAGATAGTTAACGACCTAAGAGTCTACGACCGAGTCTTCACCAACGGAGAATTGAATGACTAGTTCTTGATATCCCTGACTAAGGAATTGGATAACAAGGTCTGTGTTATTCAGGAATTTGGAAAGCTAGCTGACACTAACACGCAAAATCTCTTAGGAAAGCTTATGTCATATGAGCTGCAAATTAATTCAAGAAAAGCTGAAGAAGAGAAGAACATGTCTTCATTCAAGGAGAAGTCTGTAGCTCTCAAGGCAGACACCTAGAGGAAGTCTAAGGTTGCCTCTCCTGCCCCAGCATAAGAAGAAATTAAAGAAGAAACCTCAGAGGTATGTACCTCAGGCTCAGAACTATCTGAAGGAGAGTTTTCTCTACTCTCAAGACAGTTCAAGAAATTCTTGAACAAGAAGCAATGGAGAGGCAAGGATACCTCGTACAGAAGATCACATCATGATGATGATCGACACAAGAAAGGCTCTAGTAGCCAAGACAGGTATAACTCTAAACAGAACAAACATATTTCTGCTAACATTGTTTGTTATTGCTACAATAAGCCAGGTCACGTTATTGCTGACTGCCCACACAAGAAGAAGGAGGGTGGAAAAAGAGAGCAGAAGAAATCTTCTTACAATAAGAAGAGAATAGAGAGAAGCCTTGTAGTCAAGAAGGGCAAGACTCTTAGCAACTCTGACTTATCTAAGTCAAGTGAAGAAGAGGAAGCCTACTTCGGGCTAATGGCTCGGACTGATGATGAACAAGAACCCTAGTTCCCTGGGAAGGTAAAATCTCATACTCCTCTTTCTGAATCTGATGTTTCTGAACATGATCATGAGGACAGCTCTTCTGATGATGATTCTGAACTCATGGCCGAGTATAAGGAGTTGATAAAGGCTTACAACAAATGTTGTAGAGCTGTGAAAACTCAAGCCAAAGAGATAAAGTCTCTCAAGGCTGAAGAGAGCACTTTGAGAGAGGAAGTCGCTAAGACGGACTCACTCAGAGAGAACTTCAATGTTGTCATTGAAGAATACAATAAGGCTCTCGTACACCTGGACCTAAAAGAGAAGATCATAAAAGAACTGGAAGCATAACTTGAAGCAGAAAAGAAACTTGTTGAAAGTTTCTCAAATCCCAAGACTGTCCTTCCTTTTGTTGCTGAATTCTCAGCTAAGGCCAAAGGTGCTGGGCTAGGCCATGTTGAAGGTCCTAGGAAATCTTCTAGGAGGAATACGGCACAGAGAAAGAATAAGGCGGCCAAGAAGGCTTTGGAAAAAGAGAAAGGGAAAGCTCCTCAAGATCAGACTTCTTTTAAGAAGGTCAAATTTCCATCAAACGAGTTTGATCTTGACTCGTCATATGGTCACTTTGTTAGGCCTACTTATGTAGAGCCCAAGTCTCATTACCAGGGATGGACTCGTCCTCGTAACTTTGGTGAAAGTGTCGTTAAGACACCCTATGAAGAAATTACTCTTCAGATCTATGACCCTTATAATCATGGTCATAACATTAAGAAGGCACCAAAGGTAAAGCCTATTGTAGAAAAGGCTCTCAAGGAGAAGAAGACATGTGATTTCCATCCCCATGAAGCTTCTTCCTACAAGAATGCTGCCTCTGCTAGAAAACCACCTCAAAAGGTCAAACAAGAGATTTTGAGGCAAAGATACAATAGGTTTGACTGTTGGTGCTATGGAAAAAAATGGTCACTTTGCCATTGAGTGCTGGTTTAACTCCAGAAATTATGTGACTCCTCAAGTTAGCAATGTGAGGAAGACCACTCATAATAATAATACTAGTAGGGGGAGTGTTCTAACTAGAGAACGAGGAACCAAACGTGTTTGGGTTCCTAAGACAAATTGATTTGTAACTGAAGGTATGTCCAAAGGCCACCAAAACTCTTATCTGGTACTTGGACATTGTATGCTCTCGACATATGACCGGGACAAGAAGCCTTCTTCAGAATGATTCTCCAGTCTTGAATGGGCCAAAAGTCATTTTTGGAGGTTCAGACCGGGGAATTACAAAAGGTTATGGTATGATCACTAACGGTCGTGTATCCTTCTCAGATGTGGCTTATGTTGAAGGATTGGAACACAATCTCATATGCACAAGCCAGCTCTGTGATAAAGGATACGTTGTTGAATTTCATGCAGATAAGTGCTTGATAAAATAGGTTGACAATATGGAAACTATTCTATCAGGCACGCGAAGCAGAAATATATTTTCTTTGAATTTTATTTGTATAGACTCTTCTACACCAGTGTGCTTTTTGGTTAAAGATAGTGCGTCTCTTGGTGACCAATGGTACAAGAGACTAGCACATATTAATTTCAAAACTATTAATAAATTATTTTTTTGAATTTAGTATGTGATGCCCCAAATGTCAAGTACGCTAAAGATAGACCTTGTCACGCATGTGTAAAAGGCAAACAAATAAGAACTACCTTTAAAAGAGTTATTGACAAAGATTCTAATAGATGTTTAGATCTACTTCATATGGACTTGTTCTGTCTACTGCAAGTTAGAAGTTTGGGAGGTAAGGATTATACATTGTTTATTGCTGATGACTACTCGCGCTTTGCGTGGGCGTTCTTTCTGAAACACAAGTCAGATACCTTTCACATCATTCCTAATTTTGTTAGGCAGTCTAGAATGAATACAATTGTTCCGTAGGCAAAATCAGAAGTGACAATGGAACAGAGTTCAAGTCTGGGGCCATGACAGAATTTTGTGAAAGCTTTGGTATCTTTCATGAGTTTTCCTCTCCTCGTACTCCTCAACAGAACGGAGTGGCTGAGAGAAGGAATAGAACACTCATAGAGGCCTGCAGGAACATGTTGAGTGATGCTTCACTATCGGAATACTTCTGGGCTGAAGACGTCAACACTGCGTGCCACGTGCAACATCAAGCACTCATAAACAAGAACCATAATAAGACACCTTACGAACTTCTAAAGGGCAGGAAACCGACTGTTGCATATTTTAGAGTCTTTGGCTGTAAGTGCTTCGTCCTTAACAATGGCAAGTATGACACTGCCAAATTTAGCGAAAAGCATTTTGAAGGTATTTTTGTAGGTTATAGTAGCCATAGCAAGGCATATAGGATATTTAATAGAAAAACTCTGGTTGTAGAAGAATCCATTCATGTTGTATTTGATGAGACGGGTTTGTTGCAAAGCAACTCTTCTAGTGTGTTTATTGAAGATGCAGGTTCAAAGATGAAAGAACTTAACTTGGGTGAGACGACTGAAGAAAAAGATGAAAAGTTCATCAAGATCACCACTCCAACCCCGATTGGAGAGGTTGATGATCAAGATGAAGAAACTATTCAAGTTGATAAAGTCACTCCTATGGTTGAAGACACTCCAGATGCAAGGTCTCTAGAGCTTAGACATCTGAAGGATCACCCAATGGATCAAATCATAGGAGATACCCAGAATGGTATCAGAACTCATAGAGGTACATTTAATGAGAATTTACTCTTGAGTTTTCTCTCACAGGTTGAGCCGAAGAAGTTTGAGGAAGCAAACTCCGACGCATCATGGATAATGGCAATGGAGGAAAAACTAAATCAGTTTAAGCATTGTCAAGTCTGGAAACTTGTTCCAAGACCCAAAGGTAAGAATGTCATCAGGACAAAGTGGGTCTATAGGAACAAGATGGACGAGGATGGAACAATCATAAAGAATAAGGCTAGACTCGTCACCAAAGGATATCGCCATGAATAAGGGATCGACTTTGACCAGATGTATGCTCCAGTGGCAAAGCTGGAGGTAATCAGGTTGTTCCTAGCATATGCCGCTCTTAAGGGCTTCACTGACTATCCGATGGACGTGAAGTCTACCTTCCTTAATGGAGACATAAAGGAAGAGGTGTATGTGGAACAACCTCCAGGTTTCGTTGACTCTAATTTTTTTGATTATGTTTATCTGTTATCTAAAGCATTATATGGTTTAAAATAAGCTCCTCGAGCTTGGTATGAGACGCTGTCTAGCTTTCTTCTTGAGAACAAGTTCACAAGGGGAACGATAGATAAGACATTATTTCTTAGGGAAATAAAAAGAAAGATTTTTTTAGTGCAAATCTATGTCGATGATATTATTTTTGGCTGTACTGATGACAACCTCTGCAAGAAGTTTTCAAAACTTATGCAAGGGAAGTTTGAAATGAGCAGTATGGGAGAGCTGAAGTATTTCTTAGGGCTTCAGGTGAAACAATCTGAAGATGAAATTTTCATCTCGCAGACAAAGTTCACCATGGAGCTAATTAAGAAATTCGGAATGGAGAACACAACCTCTATGAGGACTCCAATGGGTTTAGATGTGTCTCTGGACAAGGATGAGAAAGGGAAACCTTTTGATGAAACCAAGTACAAAAGCATAATTCAATCCTTGCTCTACCTTACTGCCAGTAGAGCAGACATAATGTTCTCAACATGTGTATGTGCTAGACTTCAAGTGAACTCTAAGAAATCTCACTACGCTGCTGCAAAGCGGATTTTGAGATACCTTAAAGGTACACCAAATCTTGGCTTATGGTACCCAAAAAGTAATGATGACGAACTAATTGGTTTTTTAGATGCAACTTTTGCAGGTAGCAAAGATGACAGGAAGAGCACTTCCGGGACTTGCCAATTCCTAGGAAGAAGGCTCATTTCCTGGAGTAGTAAAAATCAGAACTGTGTTGCAATCTCAATAGCCGAGTCAGAGTATATCTCTGTAGGCAATTGTTGTGCGCAGTTGATTTGGATAAAGAATCAGCTTGAAGATTACAATCTCAAAGTCCAAAACATCCCTTTGTTTTGCGACTCCTCCAGTGCGATTGCAATAGCCAACAATCCTGTGTCTTACATCCGTACAAAGCACATAGAGCTGCAATACCACTTCATCCAGGAGCATGTAGAGCATGGATACATAGATCTACAATATGTTCCAATTGACAGGCAGATTGCAGATATATTCACGAAGCCGTTGGACGAGGCCAAGTTCTCGTTCTTAAAAACAAAACTTGGAATGCTCAATAAAGAAGAATAGAGAAGGAGGACTCACAACATAGCTCAAAGATCAAGGAATAACTTCAAAAGTCGAAATTTCTCAAGTTCAGACTTAATTTCTCGAGTAAGAAAATGACTACTCGAGTACTTCATTAGACTACTCGAGAACTCCGCAAGTCACTCGAGTAATACCACTTGAGTAATGCGTTCCCTCTCGAGAAGTATGATGATATCACTCGAGTACCATCATTCTCTCACACGAGTACTGCCAGTCCACTTTAGCAACAGGAAGACAATTTCTCAAATTCTGTTCAAATCTCTTTATTCGCAACCTGTATCTTATACCGCCCTTTTCTAAGATATGTTCGATTAATTACTTCTGAAATCATCGATAGTTAGGGTTATATAGTTAGAAAAACCGTATTTTATTTTTCTACACAATTTCAAAATCACACTCTCTCGACAAAGAAAGAAAGTCCTTTCATATTCTTCCACCGCAGTCGCAGAGAACGCCGTTGTCCTCTCGCCCGCAGTCAATTTCTCACATCTCTATGGACAATGACACCGTCTTCCAAAATTAGGATTGGTAGTGAACTCCTTGTCGCTGGTATTGCCGAACTCTCAAATGATTTCCAAAATCTTCTCATTCTTCTCGACGCTGTTGTCTTGACCTTCGTTCTCTAGCAGCCCTGTAAGTTTCTTTTCCCTGAAGTTGAAGAATTCTTTAAAAATATCAAAGTGAGAAGAAATTTCAAAGTCCTTAAGTCCAAGGTTAATGGAATTAATACCAAGCTTACCAAGACCTCTGTCTCCACTCTTCTTCGACTACCTGTAGTTGATGAAGAAGATGCTCTAACTCATGAAGATTCTGATAGAACTTACAGATTTTGTGGACTTTCAACAGAGGTTCTTTCCGTTCATCGACAAGACCTCAACCCTGAAAGCAAATTCCTTATGGACATCATTGGCAAGATTCTCCTATGTAGGACATGTTCTATTAGGGACAACTCATTGGATCTGTTGATTTCATGACTGCCATAATCTATAGAAAGAGATTTTAATTTGGTTTGATGATTCTTGATAAGATAAGAGAGAGCATCAAGGCTCCAAATTATGCCAGGATCATCTCTCTGATACTGCATGAGATAAATCCACATGTTTTTGATTTCTCCAAGGAACAATTCTCCATCATATGAAGAAAGTATCACTCTCTTCTATTCAGATATGGGAATTGAGATTGTTGATTCCTGCTCAGGCTGCTATAGCTCATGAACATCCAGCTACAGAGGACATGACTCCATCTCCCTCTCAACCTCATCTTGCTAACACATCTGGTGTAGCTGCTGAGGGGAACCTGCTCCTTCTGTTCAAGAAGATAGAATACCTACTCCACTTGATGCTGCTTCTCTCCCTCCAACCACTCCAGAAGAAACTCCATCAGATACTCAAGTATAAGAAACCATGCTCTCTGCTGCAGAAGTCATTAACCAGATGATAGAAGAACTAAGCTATGAAGAGCCTCTTCCTCCCCTCCAGACAGACCAACCTACTAAACCATCCAAGGAACCAGCTCCA
Source organism: Platanthera guangdongensis (assembly GCA_039583875.1). Lineage (NCBI taxonomy): Eukaryota > Viridiplantae > Streptophyta > Magnoliopsida > Asparagales > Orchidaceae > Platanthera > Platanthera guangdongensis. The sequence goes on from CM077148.1 coordinate 54,994,992, forward strand.
GTACCATAACCCTCTCATACTCTATCTCCAGGATCCCTTGTTCCCCAATCTCCTGCTGCTGACAAAGAGAAAGATGAGATCATATTGATTTCTGATGAGAAAGAGCAGACTCCAGAACCAGCTGAAGCTCCTCAAAAGAGCTTGGACTTTACTCTTCCCATCATCATTGGTGAGGAAGGAGATGTTCTGCTTCACACTACCAGAGCTAAGAGCTCAGTGATCATTGAAGAGATTACTTCATGGACTGCTCCTCCTCCTCCAGTTCCTCAAACTGCAACTCCAACTCCTGCTGCCAATGATCTTCTAGATAAGATACAACAGATGTTGATGGACCATAGAAAATTTTTGGATGACTCCTTGAAGGTTGTTCAAGAGAAAGTTACTGCTCTTGAAAAAGAAATGAGCAGAGACTTTGAGAAATTCATCACAACACTGATAAGCTAAGACAGTTATTCCAAATAGGTGGAAAAGCACTGGACCACACAATTACCAGTGTTGGCAAAGTTATGGACCAATCTGTTACACTTGCTAATAATCAGATACAGTTAGAAAAGCTGGCCCAAGAGCACACTTTCAAAATCTATGAAGAAGTGAGTACTTTCAAAGAATCTGGCATAAGGGAACTAACTGTAGAAGTCAGAAAGGGGGAGACATTAGTCAAAGAATATTTAGAAACATCAGATGCTAACAAGCAAACTCTCTGGGAAGAAAAGCTGAAGGAAATTCATATTGATGTACAGAATCAGATTAATGGTGTAAAATTTCACACCTATGATACAACTGTGTGGATGCACAACCAGATCTTCCCTGACTTTCTAGCAGATCCAAATATCATTCCCCATCATCTGAATCCTCTAGCTCGGCATGTTCCAGTTCCATAGCCAATATTTTCTCCAAGACCTGAAGGCTCTGAAGCTCCTCCTCTAGAAACCTATTCTCATGTTTGGGAATCTGATCCAGCTGATATACTTCTTAAAGCTCCACCTGAGATTCATATTCCAAAGAAAAGAAAGTATGGTGATGGTGCTTCTGCCAGCAGATCCATTCTTATTCCATAGGCAGAGAAAAGAAAAGCTCATGAATTTGCAGAGATTTGGAGTCCTACCTCCAAGTCACTAATCCTTGACACTCTTAAGTTAGTTTTGGATTTTAATGAGAATAGACATGATCATTACAGCTCCCATGAGTGGACCTTGTATGAGAAATATATGACCAAAAGAAGACTCTATGATCGAGAACATGGAAGGAATAATCCTGCTGCACCTCCAAAACCTCCAAAATACTACCCAAAGCCATACAACTATCAGAGAAGGCAACAAGAAAAGAAGGACAGACAACAACAGCAACAACAAAATCAAGCTAAAGAATGAAGAAAGTTCTAAGAGTGTGGATTGGAATTGTGTAGAAATGAATTTTGGACAATTCTATTTATATAAATACTTAATTTTGATAATCTGCTCCTTGTTTTCAACCTTTGTGCATGTTACTCTGTTTTATCTCCTTTATATCTAGTTCTTTATTTGTCTATATAATTCACCTTAGTGTAGAGGGTTCTGACTTCTACAAATAGGGGGAGATTGTTGGGTATTGTATCCACAATAACCCAGATTTGTATGAAGTTACCCTTGAACTAAGATGAATTAAGTTGTATTTGATGTACTGTTTGAGTTATGTGTTTGCAGGAATTATATGACAAGTGTAGAACAATGTCATTCTACAATGGGTCACAAAACACATGACCATATAATGTAATCCCTCATTATGTGATCCATGGTATTGACTCATGTGTAGCCTCTCTATTGGGATACACTTCACTTTTCAAGCACTTGGTTTCTAGAGAAAGACATGTTGCTGATTCCATTGAAGAAAGGAAAATCTTCATAAACAAAATATTTTCTAAGTGTTTCACTCGAGTTGTATTCTAGTACTCGAGTAGAACCTTTAGTTGAACTCGAGTAAGTCTAGTCTGAATTTCGAGTAAAGGAAATGGTTCTCGAGAAATTTGAATCTAGTTCTCGAGAGGCCAAGTCCATTACTCGAGTAGACTTCTTCTCTTTCTCGAGTTGACAAATTTTCTTCCTCAGAAATTTTCTAAGTATTATACTCGAGTAGTCAAGTTCACCACTCGAGTAAATGAGCACTTTGACTCGGGTGACAGGAGGAAAGTTCTCGAGTAGTATCTACCCCACTCGAGTAAGTGTAGTTCATGTACTCGAGAAGTCTGTCTACTTCTTGAGAAGTCTAGAACTAGTACTTGAGTAATCAGAATTTTTTCCCAGAATGTTCTCTACGTCCTCTTCTCGAGAAGTTCACTTCCACTTCTTGAGTAACTTTTCTAGCACTCGAGTAACCCTCATTCCACTCGAGTGAAAATACATTCTGTTCTGAAATTTCCTGAAGGGCTTCTTCTCGAGTTGTCCGATACTGTCTTCTCGAGAACCCATTTTAGTACTCAAGTAGTTATTATTTCACTCGAGTAATCCAGTCATCTTCTCAGAAAATTTTGCTAAGTCCTAACAGACGCGTTTTTCAAATAACTTGACATAATTGGACAACGTGGCCGTCATTAATGTTAATTATGACCGTTAGGGAGATCTTATATAAGGTCTTGTCATTCCGACTAACCCTAAGAGCGTTAAAATAAGCATTCTAAGAATTCTGAATCGACTATTTCTCTTTCCTAAATCGGACGCCCCCGCCGCTCATCTTCCTCATTGTCAAGGGCTGTCGATCCAGAATGATTCAGACAAGTTGACTTGTAGATCAAGATATTCTTACCTCTACAGATCCTTTGTTTGATCTTGCGAGTCTAGAAATGTCAGATCAAGGATCCCGCCTTATCTTCTTCAAATTCTCTGACTGTGCCACAAAGTTCAAGAAGGAGGTCCTAAGTAACAAATTTCCAAATCTGAGAAAAGAAACTGTTTGTATTTCTTATTTCAATCTATTTTTGTAGGAGATTATTCTCCGAGTGTAGGAGCTTTGTTCTCCGAGTTGTAGGAAGTTTTCATTTTCCGAGTGTAGATCCATCTTGTGGATTGAGTTATAGGAATGTTTTTCCGAGGTGTATGATTGGTTTCAATTCGAGAATAGTGGAGTAGCCGAGTCTATTGCTTTGCTAGATCGATGAGTGGAAAGTGGATGTACACAAGGTTGTGGAACCACTATAAATCTCTGTGTCCTCTGTGATTGCTTAGTTGTTATTGCGTGCTTAGTTCGCTAAATTCTTTTATTCCACAAAAGACACAAAACTCACCTATTCACGTCGCTCTAGGTGATTTAGGTAAGACAACTAATAACTTCAGTAAACGTGTGTGAGGAGTTTTTCCCCTATCTTTCCGGTGGCCACCGACGGTGCTCCCGTGCTCGAAATCCTCAACCGAGTACAGATCTGTAAAGCTCTCAGCGAGAGCTTCGTCATCGTGGTAAATGCTTCCACATTCCTTGAGTTTTTCTAGCTAGGGTTTTCGGCTTTAACTCCTATTTTTGACCATTCTTGTTAGATTTTGACCTCCCTCATCTTCTTTAGCTCCGATCTACACCATGGTGTGAATTGGATGTCTTTCTGCGGCAAAACCAAGGCAAGTGACGCTTTCCACCTTCTCTTCATTTCTTTATTCCGATTTACAAAAATTTCTAACTTGTGTTGTCATGATTATTAATTAACTTGCTGAATTTTTGTGCGGTTTAGATCTCTTGTATAGTTCATTTATAATCACCATGTTCTTGATTTTGTTTTACTTAATCTTGTTAGTATTACGTGTGGTGGGATCTTACTCTTTTAACCATTCCTCAACATTTAAGTGGGACGTGTTAGAGTTCATATAGGATTGTAAATTCTTCCTAAAGGTTGATCAACCATGTCAAATCTAGAATTGTCCTGTAGAATCCGATGTGCCATTGTTGTCTTGAGACTTATATCATGGTTTCTTTCGTGGCGATGCGGTTGGGCCAAACATGCCTCCAGACTAGGAAGGGTTGTGGTGGGCCTCTGAGCTCTAAACCCGGGTCGTTATGGGGTTTTTATTTCCGTGTTTCCTTTGTTGCGGGTGTTATTTTGTGGACGAAACCACCGCCGCAATGTTTGTTCTCCCTATTAGTACTTTGTGGGGCTCTACCGGGTGTTTGGGGCATTTGTGGTGAATGCTGCAGTATCCAGTCTCCCCCACAATTAGACGAATATATTGTCTTCGGGGTTGGCCACCCTGCCAGTCATGGGCGGACCCAAGCACGGACACACCCGGGCACATGCTCGGGTATAAAAATCGTGGAAATTGCTTAGGTATTGCTCCAGCTCTCCTCGCGGACCTCAATCGCCGGTGGCTCCACAGAGGAATGAAGGGTTCTTCGCGATTTGCCACTTAGGGTTCGTATGTTCTTCTTCGCATTGGGCATCAACGTACAAAAATGTCTTAGGTATCTTTGCCTCTTCTTCCCATCAGCCATCACCGGGCATTCTTCATCTTCCCATTAGGCATCAGTGCAACACCATGGCTTCCATTCGGTATTGACAACAATGATAGGGAAATGGCGGAGCACTGAACTGATTCAGGATAACTACTTGGAGGTTCGAGATCAACTGCTTGGCCCCTTTCTTTTGCCCTTGCTTCTTCTTCTCCGACTCAAGGATTCTTGCACTTGTGCTGCTTAGTTTGTGGGACAGTGGATTGGGAATGATTACTGCTACAAGGAGAGGTAACATTCATTCATGCAGCGAATTCATTCTATTTCTTTATGCTCCGTGCAATGTTGGTTGCCTCAAGATGATGAGATTCCTTCAGTAAACATATGTGCCGAATTTTTTATGTGCACTGTCTGTGATTTATTGTTCTCCCCTCCTTACTTTAAGGTGTTTTTTACTTCTGTATGTGTTCTGATTTTTGATGTTGATATGATGAATGTTGATTTTAAAGCAGCGGATCTTGGAAAGTTTTGGAGAGTGCGGTGAAGTGTCCATTTAAATCTATACCAATGTATTTTAGGCTCCGTTTGGGAGGACTTATTTTCACCAGTCAAGTGATTACGGTTCATGCCGTTGTAACTGCTTGATAGGTGAAAATAAGTCCTCCCAAACGGATCCTTAGTCTTCACAGTGGTGAAAACAAGTGCGTGTTTCTCAATCCTAGAAGATGAAGTTCATGAAACTTGCTTTGAAACTCATTTTCGTCCAAACATATTGTAATGACAAAAGATAGGAGTTGTTGAAAACTATTTAATCTCCTGTAATGTTTTGATTGTTCTCTTGATTGCTCTAGGAGACCCATTTTCTATTAATATCACTTTTGTATATCTTTGGCTATGGTGATTCATCCCAACACAATTCATTAGAGTTCTTGAAAACTTTTTGATCTCCTGTCATGCAATCATGATTCATCCTAACATAATGCATTAACTTGATACACGTTTCTGTAAATTTGTAATATTTCTCTATATTCATTGTCTTATTTAGGTGCACTTTAATACAGATCCTTTGCTTACACACAAGTTCAAGAACAAGGTTTTGCAATACCCTTTAAAATGGGCATATAAGCATATTTGATGGGTAAAATAGAAGATTAACAACAAGTAGCAGAATCTTCACCACTTTATTTACCGCATACTTAAATGCAAACACTAAATACTTGGCATTAGTACAATGTGATGATAGCGTTTGTTTTATTAAAATAATTCATCATTTTGAATTTTCATGAGCAACTTTTTTTTACAGTCTCAAGTAAAAAATACACATTAATTTGTGCCTGATTGTGCTTTTGTGGTTTCTGAGGTGATGGTGAAGACAATCAAAAGTACTTGGTGGTTGTTGGAGATGACCCAAAGCTAAAACAAACTCTTGTTTAGCAATAAGAGTACGTTCTTCATTTTTCATTGCGTTTATATGTTGTTCAACTTTTCATGTTTGTTTGTGAATTGTGATTATACCTTCTTTGTTAAAATTTATTGTGCCCGAGCAATCCCAAAATCCTAGTTCCGCCCCTGCTGCCAGTTTTGGTTTTTTTGGTGGAGTTGACCACAGGTGGTTAATAGGGGTTGTTTCTCTCCTGATGGTTTAAGCTTGAATTTCTTTCCCATCATAGTCTTGTGCATTTGGGGTGCTGTGGTTATACGTGACGCTTCACGTAAGTATTTATCTTTTACCTTATACCCGACTGATGTACTTTATGTAAGTATTTTTCTATGGTCTTGGGTTGGTACCCCTTGGCTCGTTTACTGTTGGCTTACTTTCTGCCTTCACATGTACATTCTTGTTGAAGTGTTCTATCTTTGGAATGCCTCAGGTTCAGAGCTGTAGATGATAGTCGTGCTGGTGTTGGAGTTCCTGGGCAGCTATCTTGGTTGTGGATTTTTACCTTGTCGTAGCGAGGTAGATTGTTGTTTTGTATTCTTTGCTAGTATATACATACTTATTTTTATGTGGGTTTATGTTAGTTGTTGACACCCACAGGATTGTAGATTTTGGATACTTGCTAGCTGCTAGTTTTCTTTCTGTGTATATGATTAATTGCACTCTCGGATGTTTTATGTTAGGATTGCATGTTAGGTATTTTCAAGTATAAAATCTACCATTATTACTCCATACATTGCATACTTTAAAACTCTAACTCACTATATTTCACGACCGTAAAAATCTACTTTTTTTCTATTATAAACTTAGAACTTGCATACTTTGAGGTGTCCTTTGGGAACCTCTAAACACTCGTAGGGCATCTAATTTCATAAAAGAAGCAATTTCCGCATCGTATAACTACTTTCCATGCGTTCTAGATGAGCCACTAAGCCGAGGGATACGACTAACTACCACTTGAACCGATTTTTACCTTTAAATAACTTAAGAAACTTTCTTCATGATTAAGTAGGTGTTTTTCCTTAGCATCCGCAGTTATCCCCTACTAACGTGGCATCATGACGCACATTTTTCACCTACTCTGATACACCTTTAATGGAAGTGAAAAATGCAGGTTATGACAGTTGGTATCAGAGGGAGGTTTGTTTGACAAGTTGGTCGAACCAGCCAATCTCGTTTAGTTTGTCTCCCGTCATTCATTTGCATACACACACCGATGTGTCATCAGTACGTCTTAACTAAAGCATAATCACTACACTCATAGCATGATAAGAAGTATACAGGGCATATTATGTAGTATGAGATGCATAATATGTGTTTGTATATGGATCCACCATAGGAGGCAACATGTGACGGTTATGTAGTATGGGATGCATAACCATCATTACATGGGTGACCATTAGCATGTTTTCCTTTTTTGTTGCAGACAATGTTATGTAGTATGTGATGCATAACATTTCATGTGTACGCCACTCTTGCATGCATTAAGGACTTTTTAGAATACATAGCACTGTATACATAGCATATGCATGTGTGCTAAGTTAAGGTTTATATGATGACACATGTATACACATGATTTTAAAGAAGAATAAAGAATTCATGCATTCATATCATAGGAACAAGAGTAAATAGGATGAGAGGATATCATCCTAAGTAGGACATAGCATAATTATAAAATCCCAGAGCAAGTTGCAGCGTAAGCAAGTATCTTAAGTATGGTCTGAACTATTTGTGTGGCCTAGTTGTAATCTAGGAATTTTGACGAGCCATTCATTACTTTTTAGAAATGCTGCCAAAGCATCCTACGATGAGGTCGACTCCCCAGTCAGAGGGTGAGTCGTCAGGTGTGCAGAGTGATGCATTGATCGAAAGTTTGCGTCAGAGTAATGAGGCTCTATCGAGGCAGTTAGTTGCGATGCAGTCGCAGATTCATACCTTGTTGTCTGCCGCTCCCGCGCAGCAACCTTTAGCGCAAGATTCTGCCGCGGTTCAAGCCGTACCTGCTTTTCATGCTCCTTTGGTTCCCCCAGTGATGCTACCACCGGATATGAACCTTATATCGCATTTCTAATGATTAAGACCTCCCACTTATGACGGGAGTGCCGACTTTATGGTTTTGGATGACTGGATCTTCACTATGGATGAGATATTCACATATTCGGGGATTGCTGAAGCCCAAAATTTAATGATTGCGGACTACCAGCTGAAAGGCCTGGCAAAAACTTGGTGGATTCGAGAAAAGGAAGGTTTGAAGGAAGGATGCTCATGGGAGTCCTTCAAGAAGATGCTGTTTAAGAAGTTCTTACCCTCGGTCGAGCAGGACCGTTTGATGAACAATTTCTTGCATTTGAAGCAGAGATAGCTCACAGTGAGTGGTTATGAGATTGAGTTTAGTAAGTTGATCAGATTTGCTCCGGATTTGGTAGCCTCGGAGGCAGGAAGAGTGAAGAGTTTTCTCGGAGGATTAAGAAGCAATGTCCAGCAATTGACATGCACTTATAGAGCTGAAAGTTATGCTGAGGCAGTGGAAGCCGCTCTGAAGGTTGAGGCCATCAAAAATGCCAAGAATCGAGGTGCTGTGTCAAGGAAAGAGAAGAGGAAAGGTGATGAGGATTTAAGCTCTAGGGCATCTGGCCCTTCTTCAAAGAAGAAAAGTAAGGAAGTTTGTAGATTCTGTGGTAGAGCTGGCCACCCTTTCGAAAGGTATTTCAAGAGGACAGTAACTCTGAAGCAGCATCAAGTGCTTGCCATCCAAGGTGCACCCAAAAGTGATTTGGTGTGCTCGATCTATGCAAAGAATGGTCATGACATCAGTTGTTGCTGGTTGAAGGATAAGACTTGCTTCCAGTGTGGGCAGAAGGGGCACGTGAAGTCTTCTTGCCCCCAGGCTCAGACTCTACTACAGCCTGCCCTGCTTCAGGCTCTGCCGCCACCACCAAGCTAGGATAGAGGGAAAGGGAAGCTAAATGTTGTGACCAGAGAGAAAGCTCAGATCTCTACTCAAGTGATTTCAGGTTAGACCCTAGTTTAATTTTATTCTCTTTAGTTGCCATAGTTTTCGTTCGTTTAGTTATGTATGTTACGATTTTGGGGGAGTTTAAGATGCGGAATATGTGGGCGCATGTTCTTTTTGATTTGGGTGCCACCGATTCCTTTGTGGCCCGGAGGTTCGTAGATAAACATCATTTGAATGTGGATCAGTTAGGAGACTCCTTCAACGTCAAGCTTCCCTCCAGTGAATCGGTAATATCTAATCAAGGAGTTTTGAGATGCCATATTTATCTAGGCGATTTCCTAGCCTTTGCGAATCTGATGGTGTTGGATCTGGCAGACTTTGATGTGATCTTGGGCATTGACTGGCTGTCCAAGTATGATGCGGTCATCTAGTGCAAGACAAAGTGACTAGATTTCAGGATGGACAATGGCCAACCTATGAGTGTCTATGGTTTTCAGGGCAGAGTTTCTCCTATCATTTCCACGGTACATGCTTGTCGTGCTTTAGAGTCTGGTTGTGAGGCATTTTTGATTTCTATTTCTGCTTTGGAAACTGCTTTTTTTACACCACGCCTTGAGGATGTCTCGGTGGTGCGAGAGTTTCCAGATGTTTTTCCTGATTGTGTTCCAGTACTTCCTCCGGTGAGGGAGATAGAGTTTGTGATAGAACTTGAGCCAGGTACTCATCCTATTACCAAAGCACCGTACCACATGGCTCCACATGAGTTGGATGAGTTGCATAATCAGCTTGATGAATTGCTGCAGTGCAGATTTATTAGACCAAGTTCTTCTTTGTGGGGTGCTCCAGTATTGTTTGTAAAGAAGAAGGATGGGTCGATAAGGCTTTGCATCGATTACAGAGAATTGAATAAGGTGACTATTAAGAATAGATATCCCCTGTCGAGGATTGATTATTTGTTTGATCAGTTGCATGGTAGCTCGGTATTTTCAAAGATTTATCTTCGTTCAGGCTACAACCAATTGAGAATTCATGAGGCAGATATTCCACGGACCACTTTCCGATCGCGGCATGGACATTTTGAATTTTTGGTGATGGACTTTGGGTTGTCTAATACACCCTCTACATTCATGGATTTAATGAATAGAGTGTTCAAGGATTTCTTTGATCATTTTGTGATCGTGTTCATAGATGATGTCATAGTGTATTCTCGCAGTGTTGAGGAGCATACTCAACATTTGCTACTGGTTTTGTCGACCCTGAGGGAGCATAAGCTTTATGCGAAGCTGAGCAAGTGTTTGTTCTGGCTATCTCAGGTGTCGTTTCTGGGGCATGTTGTAAACAAGGATGGTATTTCCGTAGACTTGACCAAGATTTCTACTGTGATGGATTGGGAGAGACCTTCTACACCTAAGGAGATTCGGAGTTTATTACGCTTGGTTGGCTATTATAGAAGATTTGTGGAAGGGTTTTCAGTGTTGTCTGCTCCTTTAACAAGACTTACCCAGAAGAATACTGCATTCATTTGGAGTGATAAGTGTGAAGAAGCTTTCCAAGAGTTGAACAAGAGATTGTGTACTGCTTCAGTCTTAGCCTTGCCTACCGAAGTGGTTGAGTACACTGTTTATGTGAATGCATCACATATTCGACATGGCTGTGTTTTGATGCAAGATGGGAAGGTGATTGCGTATGGATCAAGACAATTGAAGATTCTTGAAAGAAACTATCTCACACATGACTTGGAGTTTGCTGCAGTAATTTATGCGTTGAAGATCTATACAGACCATAAGAGTTTAAAATACATCTTTACTCAAAAGTAATTAAATCTGCGCCAGCGTCGATGGTTAGAATATGTGGCAGATTATGATGTGGAAATCCTTTATCATCCAGAAAGGCTAACGTAGTAGCCGATGCTTTGAGTAAAAAGACCGCCAAAATTTTTAATTTGTCTATGTTGTCGTTGGTAGAAAAATTCTTGTTGATTGACATTGAAATTGGGAATCGTGTTGTGCATGCTGGTTTGGAAGCAGAAGAACCCTCTTGGATTTCCCTTACTAGATCACATCAGAAGGATGATCCAGATTTGTTGCATCATCGGAATACAAATGAGAAGGGAGAGCTACCTGATTTCTCCTTGGATGAGTTGGATACCTTAAAGTATCGGGGTAGATTTTGTATTCCTGCTTTCGGTGATATTCACGCAAAAATTTGTACTGAAGCTCATGGGTCCAGTGTTGCCTACCATCCAGGTTCCACTAAAATGTATAAAGATCTAAAGACGATAGTTTGGTGGTCGAGGATGAAGAATGATATAACAAAGTTTGTGGGAGAATGTTATACATGTCAGCGTGTTAAGGCTGACCATAGCAGGCCTGGTGGTAAATTGACACAACTTGATATTCCAAGTTGGAAGTGGGAGTGTATTTCGATGGATTTCATCACTAGCTTACCGAGATCTCCCCGTGGGCACGACTCTGTATGGGTGACAGTTGATAGATTGACTAAAAGTGCTCACTTTGTACCTTTTAAGATTGGCTATTCTATGAAGAAGATAGCTGAATTGTACCTTGATGAGGTTATCAGATTACATGGAGTGCCTGTCAGTATCATATCGAATCAGGACTCTAGATTTACATCTCGTTTTTGGAAGAGTTTACAGGAGGGGTTGGGTACTGACTTAAGGTATTCCACCTTCTATCATCTGCAAATGAATGGTCAGATAAAAATAGTTAATCAGATCGTAGAAGACATGATCAGGTGTTATATTTTGGATCATAGTGGTTCTTGGGATGAACGCCTCAGACTCATGGAGTTTGCGTACAATAATAGTTACCAAGAGAGTCTGCAGATGGCCCCGTTTGAGGCCCTATATGGGAGGCGTTGTAGGACTCCTTTGTTTTGGGTTGAAGTTGGTGAAAGACCGTTGCTAGGTGCGGAAGCCCTTGATGAGATGAATTGTGTCGTGACTCATATTCGAGAAAAGCTTCGTATGGAACAAGAGAGATATGAGAAATATGCTAATCAACGAAGGGTTGATCTAGTGTTCATCGTTGGGGACTTGGTTTTTCTGAAAGTTTCTCCAATGCCAGGTGTTAAAAGGTTTGGAAGGAACCACAAGTTAGACCCCAGTATGTGGGACCTTTTCAAATTCTTGAGCGCATCCGAGTGTCAGCTTATAAGCTGGAGTTTCCTGCTACCTTCCCTAGTGTCCATGATGTATTTCATGTGAGCCAGATGCGGAAGTGTATACGTTGTGATCGTCATGTTCTTGACTCGGTGCCCCGGATTCAGCCCAACCTTTCATATGTGGAAGAACCTGTTCGTATTCTGGATTCTCAAGATCGAGTGTTGCGGAGAAAGACTATCCCCATGGTTAAAGTTCTCTGGCGAAATCAAGACGTCGAGAGCACGACATGGGAATTGGAGTCGGCGATGAGCAAATCTCATCCGCATCTCTTCCCTTAGTTCAGGTATGTCTTCAGGTTTTTGGTAATAAATGGGTTTTGGTTTGGGTTTGGTTTTAAGGTTGTGTTAAGTTTCGGGACAAAACTTCTTTTTAGGGGGTGTGACTGTAAGGCCACCGATTTTCTGATGTCATTATTTTGTTTGTCGACATCATAATTTTGACGTCAGGGCATTACCCTTTTTGTTTTTTTGACGACGCTGTACCGTTTGTGCGTTTTCGCGTCCGTTGAGCTTGTTTACCCAGATTTTGGGATTCTGATCGGTTGGAATATTTTCCTTGATATTAAGGATGAGGTTTTGAGGCCTTGGGCTTGTCCAGTTTGTCGTGTTTCGAGAATTTTGGAGTCTCGGCGCGTGTTTGGACCCTTGTGGTGATCTTTTTGCTTGCGAGAGCATTTGATGTTGTGTCTCAAGAAATGATAAGTCATATTTTAGGGTTGTCGCCGTTGTTGAATTCGTTTAATTCAACGCGCATTTTGGCCTCTATTTTGAACTCATACTTCCTTGTTCAACTATTTGATTATGATAATTTTATGTCAACCATTTGATTATGATAATTTCTTTTTGTCAAAGCCTTAAACTTTTTTGATTCTTAAGAAACTCTCCTAAAGGGGTGGGTTTTTGTCGAACTCAGTTATTTTCCTTGAATTTTTGGGCGCTGTATTGGGCTCGACGATTGTCGAGCTGAGCTCGACGATTGGGTCTTGACTTCGACAAATTTCGAACAGAATTCGTCAAACCGGATTTTTCCTATGTGTGTTCGACGAACGTAGAGCGGAGCTCGACGATCGTCGAGCTGAGCTCGATAAAGCGTCGAGTGGTTTTTGTCCGTCCTGCTTGTATTTGAGAAGTTGATCCTGTACTCGAGAAAAGCTTCATTAATCTGGAGAAAAGTTTCCTTGATCTCGAGAAATGGCCTCTTCGTTCTCGAGAACAGCTTCCTTATTCTCGAGAACAGCCTCTTTATTCTCGAGAACAACCCTCTTGTTTTTGGGAACAGTCTCTTAGTTCTCGAGAGAAGCATCCTTGCTCTCGAGAACTGCCATTTTGTTCTCAAGAACGACATTCTTGTTAACGAGAACTGCCTCTTCGTTCTCGAGAACAACCTTCTTGTTCTCGAGAACAGTCTCTTAGTTCTCGAGAGCAGCCTCCTTGCTCTCGAGAACTGCCATTTTGTTTTCGAGAAAGGCATTCTTGTTCTCGAGAACTACCTCTTCGTTCTCGAAAACAACCCTCTTGTTATCGAGAATAGTCTCTTATTTCTCGAGAGCAGACGCCTTGCTCTCGAGAACTGCCATTTTGTTCTCGAGAACGACATTCTTGTTCTCGAGATGTCTGGTTGATATCGAGAAAATCTCCTTTCTTCTCGGGATACCTGGTTCAGCAGGACCCGGTTCATTTCTTAGGTTTGGTATCCTAATGCTACACTCATATATATACCTACTTCTTCTTCTTCCTCTTTTAGCAGACCGAATTTTTCTGTCTATCTCCCAAACCAGAGCGGCGTAAACGTGTGTGAGGAGTTTTTCCCCTATCCTTTAGGTGGCCGCCGACGGTGCTCCGGTGCTCGAAATCCTCAACCGAGTATAGATCTAGAAAGCTCTCAGCGAGAGCTTCGTCATCGTGCTAAATGTTTCCCAGTTCCTTGAGTTTTTCTCGCTAGGGTTTTCGGCCCTATCTCCTATTTTTGACCATTCTCGTTAGATTTCGACCTCCCTCGTCTTCTTTAGCTCCGATCTACGTCGTGGTGCGATTTGGACATCTTTCTCCGGCAAAACCAAGGAAAGTGATGGTTTCCTCCTTCTCTTCCTTTCTTTACCCCGATTTACAGAAATTTCTAACTTGTGTTGTCATGATTATTAATTAACTTGATGAATTTTAATGCAGTTTAGATCTCTTGTCTAGTTCGTTTATAATCACCATGTTCTTGATTTTGTTACTTAATCTTGTTAGTATTACGTATGATGGGATATTACTCTTTTAAGCGTTCCTCAACATTTAAGTGGGACGTGTTAGAGTTCATATAGGATTGTAAATTCTTCCTAAAGGTTGATCAACCATGTCAAATCTAGAATTGTTCAGTAGAATCCGATGTGACATTGTTGTCCTGAGACTTATATCATGGTTTCTTTCGTGGAGATGCCGTGGGGAAAATCACGCCTCCAGACCAGGAAGGGTTGTGGTGGGCCTCATAGCTCTAAATCCGGGTCATTACGGGTTTTTTCTTTCCAGGTTTCTTTTGTTGCAGGTGTTATTTTGTAGACGAATCCCCCGCCGCAACGTTTGTTCTCCCTATTAGTACTTTGTGGGGCTCTACCGGGTGTTTGGGGCATTTGCGGTGAATGGTGGAGTATCCAGTCTCCCCCATAATTAGGCGGATATATTGTCTTCGGGGTTGGCCACCCTGCCCATTTTGGTTTTTTTGGTGGAGTTGACCACAGGTGGTTAATAGGGGTTGTTTCTCTCCTAATGGTTTATACTTGACTTTCTTTCCCCTCACAGTCTTATGCATTTGGGGTGCTGTGGTTATATATGATTCTTCACGTAAATGTTTATCTTTTACCTTGTACCTGTCTGTTGTACTTTATGTAGGTATTTTTCCATGGTCTTGGGTTGGTACCCCTTGACTCGTTTAATGTTGGCTTACATTCTGCCTTCACTTATACTTTTTGCTGAGGTGTTCTGTCTTTAGAATGCCTCAGGTTCAGAGCTGTAGCTGATAGTCGTGCTGGTGTTGGAGTTCCTGGGCAGCTATCTTGGCTGTGGATTTTTGCCTTGCCATAGCGAGGTAGATTGTTGTTTTGTCTTCTTTGCTAGTACAGACATACTTCTTTTTATGTGAGTTCATGTCAGTTGTTGATGTCCACATGATTGTTGATTTTGGATACTTTCTAGCTGTTAGTTTTCCTTCTTTATATATGATTACTTACTCTCTGGGATGTTTTATGTTAGGTATTTTCAAGTATAAAATCTACTATTATTACTCCATGCATTGTATACTTTAAAACTATAACTAACTATATTTCATGACCGTAAAAATCTACTTTTATTACTATTATAAATTTAGAACTTGCATACTTTGAGGTGTCCTCTGGGAACCTCTAAACTCTTGTAGGGCGTCTAATTTCTTAAAAGAAGTAATTTCCGCAGCGTATAACTACTTTCCCTGTGAACTAGATGAGCCACTAAGCCGAGGGATACATCTAACTACCACTTGAACCGATTTTTACCTTTAAATAACTTAAGAATCTTTCTTCATGATTAAGTAGATGTTTTGCCATAGCGTCCGCAATTATCCCCTACTGATGTGGCATCATGACGCGTATTTTCCCCTACTCTGATACACCTTTATTGGCGATGAAAAATGCGGGTTGTGACATAACTCATTGACATGTTTGACATTATCAAATCAGGGTCATTGGGATCAATGGACCCAACACTTGACACTCAATGCCACCAACATGCCCGTGATTTTTTCCGACATGCCTGTGTCACGCCACTTGACTCTCAATGCCTCTAGTTCGAAGATCGACGTTCGACGCTTTGCCAGGCACGCCCGTGTCGATTTGGACACGCCCGCGACCTTCTCTACTGTTCCAGACAAGACATCACCAGCGAGGCAAGGGCTCAATGCCTTCGCCAGTTAAACCTTCCCGGACATGTCCGTGTCATTCGGCGCACGCCCGTGACGGCCTCAATTTTTCAGACAAGACGTTGCCAGCGAGGCAAGGATTCGACGCTTTGCCAGTCATGCCCATGCTACACGCTCGTGACTGCCGAATACGGCCGTGACCTCCACGTGGTAAGCCCCGAATTCAACCGCCAATAAATTTTCGGCTTCACCTCAGCGTCAGTACTGACAGTACCCCTACATGCCCGTGACCTGGGCGTGTAAATCCGATTTTTTCCCTATAAATAGATCTTTGTTGTAAGGTCCAATGTTTTATTTTTTGAACCATTTTGTTGTTGGGCTGCTGCTAGGAGGTTTTTTGTGCTATGTAAGGATAATTCCTCCCCCTCCTCTTTATGTTTGTTTTAGCTTTTGTATCAGAATTTTTTACTTAATAAAATTTGTTAGTCTTTTCATCCTTATATTGCACTGGAATGCCTCTGAGTGTCTCTCTTTCAGTAATCTTATGTATCTTTGTTTTTCTCTTTTTAAAATGGGTGTGTGCGTGTATGAGAAAAATTTGCTAATTTTATGTTTTTCCTCTTTATTTTACTTAGTCTTTTTAGCTTTTATTCCTTTTTAATCGCTTTGTATTCATTCGTATATATTAATAAAAGAGTTTTTAAAGTGTTTTTTTTTCCTTTAACATAGATTTTCTCTTTTAAGGTAAAACTTTAAATTCCTTTTTACTCTATTTTCACTTTTTATGCACTTTTATAAAGTTATAAGAATGAAAAAGTCGTTATTTTAATTTTTCAAACACTTTGATTTTTTGATTTTATTTAAAAATCCTTTTGCTCCTTTAATTTTTATTTCTTCTTTTTATGCTTTTCAGCGAATTCTAAAGGTAAAAATATAGTTGTTTTAATTTTTCGATTACTTCGTTTTTTCCTTTTTTTTGTTGTGAGCGTGAGTGTATGAGTTAGTTTGATTTTGCTTTCTTAAATTCAAGTAGAGTGCGTGTGTGTACGAGATAAAATTTTCAGTTTTAATTTCCCGCCTACTCATTTGAGTAGGACTTGTCATTTCCCGCCTACTCGTTTGAGTAGGACTCGCAATTTATATCTTTAATTTCCCGCCTACTTGTTTGAGTAGGACTTGTTATTTCACTGCTTTTATTTTCCGCCTACTCGTTTGAGTAAGACTCGCATTTTACTACTTTGTTTACTACTTTCATTTCCCGCCTACTCGTTTGAGTAGGACTTGCAATTTCAATTATGAATTTTCTTTTCTTGAGCCGTCCCCATTCCGATGAGTGGTTAATCGTTCTTAGCCCTTAGTATCGGAGATCATTGGGACAGATAAAATCACTTTAAATTATTAAAGGTCCTCTTTTATCTCCTTAATTAAAAAAACTTAAGGTTTACCTCGGGTATACAACGCGTAGAACCACATATCGATGTGTGGGCTCTATTTCTGTTATCTATAGGCTAGCTAGCCGAGAGGCCATGCGTATGGACCGATCACCCTTGGGTAAAGAGAGTTTTGAACTAACCCTCGAGAGAGGAGGCACAGATTCTACCGGATTGGGTTCCCCATGCAATAACGGGGTTCTTAGCATAATGCGGGCATTAAGAGGAATCCTTCGTCGAACGAGAGCTCGGTCGAATAGTCTTAATGTTCAGGTGAGCGATAGTCCTAAAGATAGGTGAGCTCATCTTTATGAAACCTCCAGGACCAAGTCGCTACCTTAATTAATTTGAAATTTAGGATCTCTAGTTATTAAAAGTTATTTTAGTTCAAATTCGATTTGGTACCGATGCACTATTTCTTTATCGGTCCATCCAGGGAAGAGTAGAAATAATCAACCCATCCCCGAGAATAATACAACCTCGATATTCCCCATCGGAATATACTATACTTCACGCGATAGGTGCACTTTCCTCCTTTCGTTAAAACTCAGTTTCAACTTTCATATCTAATAAATCCGCGTGCTCCGACTTCCCTAATTGTTAAATCAAATCAAATAAAGAAACCACCAAATAAAGAAGGCCCGGGGCGCCATGAGTTTTAACCATCACCAGCCCCGTGGTCCCAAAGGGAGGTGATTTACTCTGCAGGTGAGTGTCGAGGGAAGTCTGAGGCTGCGAGTCATCGTGTGGGGTGTGGACTTGCGGTGTAGAGGTCTCTGCATTAGTCTGATGGTTCTCGGGGTCGGCTGGAATGTTGATGACCATTTTTCCCTTGGGGTCGGTAGTCAGTTTAGAGGAGGTGAGCCCGGGAGTCAAAGTGGATTCCAGGTTGTGATAGATGGATTTGGCGTCTTTGGGGATGGACTTAGCCTTCCTGGCAGGATTGGTTTTTGTTGGCTCGTACAGCATAGCGTTGGGAGATATGCTGACTAGTGCAGCAGCTCGAGCGGCAATGAGCTCGTGGGCGCAGCTAAGCTTCTCTTAGAGCTCTTTGGAGAGAGGCATCTTGACAAGGCTCAAGTAAAGGGAATGACGGAGGCCACCCAGGTATGTGGGCATGTATTTACAACCACTGGTGGAGCCCCACCAAAATATTCTCTGGCCCCTATTGCACTCGCCGCATATTACGAGGTTGGATGTTTCTTTCCGAGCATGGGCCAACCTCGTAAAGAGCGGGAATTATGTACAACCCCATATCTGGCGAGTAGTGGTTGATAGGAGCCAGATCGGACAAAATCCATATGTTCGGGTTCTAGGAAAGTCGGAGGAAGGCGAGATCCCGGGAAGCCCCTTCAGCTCGCCCTAGTGGTGTGGATCGTGTGAGGGGCTAGTGGAGCAGGTCGGCTCGCACTCACCCCAAGGGCTCGGCGAGCAGCGGGAGAGTAGGGCAGGCCCGACACGCACTTGCCTAGGGAAGGGAAGACGCGGCGAGTGCCAAATCCATCGAGCATTCATCGACCCTAGCGAGTGGAGGTTCTAGAGAGCCACTCACCCAGCCTCTTGTGATGTGTTTTTACCACTCCACCCCTGTTGGTCTGCCTACACCCTGTTAGAACAACAAAGTTACGCTGTTGGCAGACCCAGTTGGGTTGCACATAACTATGTGGAATGGCAGAGGTTGGCTATTTGTAGGCCATTTTCAGAAATCTATAAATAGACCCAAGAGGGTACCTCAGAAAGGCATGCTTATTTATGCGTTGATATTCTTGCACTTTTTGAGATACCCTCGGCTTGGCATTTATCAAGGGAGGGGAAGCGCTCTAAGATCTTCCGGGTGTGTGATGGAACCTCCACGCCGAGCCCTTGGGTCTGTCCACTGTTCTTTTTTCCTTAGTCCTTTGGTTCACGAGAGATAAGTAAGTGTGCAATCACCCCTTCCCCAAGGTTGAACTCCACTGAGACCGAATTTTCGATTTCAACATGTGTTTTGGTTGTATGGTTGTGGCTAGGTTAGCAATGGATAAATGACGACCAACTTGATGCCTTTATGGTGAATTTTTGCCCTGGTTAGTTTGCCCGGTGTTGGTATGTGATTGCTGGTGTTTTGGGTAGGTTCCCACCACAGCAAGTGCCTGTTTTCCCCTATTTTGGGTGTATCAAGGTATAAGACCACCTTTCCTTGAGCCATTGTGAAGTTTTTGCTATTGGTGCGTTGGGTAGGTTCCCACCACCGCAGGTGCCGGATGGCTGCTGTTTTCTTTTGTTCACCAAGTTATGGGCTAATTAACTCATTATACTTATAGTTACCTATTTACTTTTTAAATAAAACATAGATCTTTATAGCACTTGGTGCAAATTCCTTACTGTTGAGCTCATAAGTTAGTCTTTTCTCAATATTCTTGAATTAGGGTTGGTAACCCTTTATTCCTTTTGGTTTATTGCTAACCTTTTGATCTTTGATCTCTACTTGTATTCTTCTTTCTTGTTGAGGTGTTCTTTCTTTAAATGCCTCAGGTTTGGAGAAGTAGCTGGTTGAGCGGCAAGGGTTGGTTTTTGGCTGGTACTCTGCAGCTGTTAATTGCGATTATGACCGTTAGGCAAGTCCTATAAAAGGTCTTATCATTTTCGACCAACCCTAAGAAAAATAACAAGCAGCCGCAAGAAATTCTAAGTTTTTTTGAATCCCTAATTTTCTTTCCATAATTGGAAGCACCGCTCTTCATTGCCATTCTTGTCGATTTGCTTCCGATCCAGATCAATTCAGAGAAGGTGATTTAGAGATGAAGTCATTCTACAATCTACAGATCCAATACTTGATCTTGCTGAGTCCAGAGAATTTCAGATCCAGAGATCTTGTCGATTCTTCTTCAACCATTTCTGATAAAGCCGCAAAGTTCAAGGAAGAAGAACAGGCAGAAGTTTCAAGATCTGAGATCAAATCACTGTTTGTGTTTGTTTATTTCAATCTATTCTTGTAGGAGATCTTTTTTCTAGTGGTAGGAGCTTTGTTCTCCGAGTTCTTGTAGGAAGTTTTATCTTCCGAGTGTAGATCCAGTTTTTGGGATCGAGTTGTAGGAACGTTGTTCTGAGTTGTAGGATTGGTTTCAATCTGAGATTAGTGGAGTAGCTCAGTCTAGTACTTTGCTAGATCGGTGAGTGGAAAGTGGATGTACCCAAGATTGGGGAACCACTATAACTCTTGGTGTCGTCTGTGAATGCTTGGTTAATTTTCTGTGCATCGCTCGTTAATTTTTTATTCCACAAAACGACGCACAACTCACCTATTCACCCCCCTCTAGGTGATTTAGGTAAGACAACTTAAATATTTTCAATTGGTATCAGAGGGAGGTTGTTTATAAAAAGGTTAACACCTTGAACAGATCTATCCCAAGTTGTCTATTGAGCTATCCAAGCATGGATAAGGCCAAGGATTTTTCAAAGCTTCCTCTGTGCATAAAGACCAACTTTTTCATATGTAAAGAAAGGATTAAGTTTTTCATGGAAGCTGTGGATCCAAGGATTTTCATGATTGTTGAAGAAGGTCCTTATGTTCCAATGACTATCTCCACCATTGATCCTACCAAAAAGGTTACTAAGAAGTTAATGGATCTTGATAAAGATGAGATTGCACTTGTCTCGTTGGACAAGAAAGCTAAAAATATCATAGCAAGTGCAGTCGATGATTCTATGCTGCAGAATCTGATTCACTGCCAATACGCTAAGGAAATGTGGCAGTCTCTTATCACTATGATGGAAGGCACTGAAGAAGTTAGGGATGACAGAAGATCCCTTATAAATCACAAATATGAAGCATTCTGACAAGGACCAAAGTATTCAATTGCAGATACCTTTGAAAGTTTCTTCAAGATTGTTAACGTCCTAAGAGTATATGGCCGGGTCTTCACAAATGGAGAGCTGAATGATAAGTTTCTAAGGTCCCTGACTAAGGAATGGGACAATAAAGTCTGGGGTATCAGGGAGTTTGGCAAGTTGGCAGAGACTGACCCTCAGAATCTCTTCAGAAAGCTGATGTCATATGAGCTGCAGATCAATTCTAGAAAAGCTGAAGAAGAGAAGAGTCGGTCGTCATCCAAGGAGAAGTCTGTCGCACTGAAGGCAGATAGCTCAAGGAAGGTCAAAGCTGCATCACCTGCTCCTGCACAGGAAGATAGTGAAGAAGAAACTGCACTTCAGGCTCAGAATTATCTGAAGGAGAGTTTTCTCTACTCTCAAGGCAGTTTAAAAAATTCTTGAACAAGAAGAAACAATGGAGAGGCAAAGATACCTTGCACAGAAGATCACGTCATGATGGTGATCGACACAAGAAACACTCAAGTAGACAAGACAGGTGTAATACTAAATAGAATAAACATATTGTTTTCTGACATTGTTTGCTATTGTTGTAATAAGCCAGGTCACGTCATTGCTGATTGCCCTCACAAGAAGAAGGAGGGTGGAAAGAGATAGGAGAAGAAATCTTCATATAATAAGAAGAGAACTCAAAGAAGCCTAGTAGCCAAGAATGGCAAGACTTTTAGCGACTCTGACTTATCTGAGTCAAGTGAAGAAGAGGAAGCCTACTTTGTGCTAATGACATAAACTGATGATGAACAAGAACCCCAATTCATTGGGAAGGTAAATTCTCACACCTCTCTTTCTGAATCAGATGCTTCTGAACATGATCATGAGGACAGAGCTTCTGACGATGAGTCTGAACTTATGTCCCAGTATAAAGAGTTAATCAAGACTTACGACAAATGCCGAAGTGTCGTGAAAACTCAAGCCAAGGAGATAGTCTCTCAAGGCTGAAGAGAGCACTCTGAGAGAGGAAGTCTCCAAGACAGACTCACTTAGAGAGAATTACAATGCTGCCATTGAAGAATACAATAAGTCTCTCGAGCACCTATATCTAAAGGAGAAGATCATCAAAGAATTGGAAGAACAACTTGTAGCGGAAAAAAAAACTTCTTGAAAGTTTCTCGAAGCCCAAGATTGTCCTTCCTTTTGTTGCTGAATTCTCAGCTCAAGCCAAAGATGCTGGCCTAGGCCATATTGAAGCTCCTAGTAAATATTCTATGAGAAATAAGGCTCAAAGGAAGAATAAGGCGACCAAGAAGTCTTTGTCCAAGGAGAAGGGGAAAGCTCCTCAAGATCAGACTTCATTCAAGAAGGTTATATTTCCAACGAACGAGTTTAATCTTGATTCATCCTACAATCACTTTGCTAGGCCTACTTATGTAGAGCCCAAGTCTCGTTACCAAGGATGGACCCATCCCTGGAACTTTGGCGAAAGTGTCTTTAAGGCACCTTATGAAGAGATTACTCTTCAGAGCTATGGCCCTTATAATCATGGTCATAACATCAAGAAGGCACCAAAAGTAAAGCCTATTGTGGAAAAGCCTCTTAAGGAGAGGAAGACATGTGAATGTCATCATCATGAAGCTTCTACCTCCAAGACTATTGCCCCTGCTAGATCACACTCTCAAAAGGTCAAGCAGGAGAATTTCAGGAAAAGATACAACAGGTTTGAAGATTGGTGCTGCGACAAAATTGGTCACTTTGCAATTGATTGCTGATTTAATTTCAGAAATTATGTAACTCCTCAAGTTAGTAATGTGAGAAAGACCACTCATAATGTTAATATACGTAGGGGGAGTGTTCTAACTAGAGATCAAGGACCCAAACATGTTTGGGTTCCTAAGGCAAACTGATTTGTGATTGCAGGTATGTCCAAAGGCCACAAAAACTCCTATCTAGTATTTGGACAGTGGCTGCTCTCGGCATATGACCAGGACAAGAAGCCTTTTCCAGAATTATTCTCTAGTCATGAACGGTCCAAAGGTCATCTTTAGAGGTCCAGACCGAGGAATTACTAAAGGCTACAGTATGATTACTAATGATAGTGTATCATTCTCAGATGTGGCTTATGTTGACGGATTGGAACACAATCTTATAAGTATAAGCTAGCTCTGCGATAAAGGATACATAGTAGAATTTCAAGCAGATAAGTGCTTGATAAAATCGGTATATTATATGGAAATGATTCTATCAGGCACTCGTAGTAGAAACATATTTTGTTTGAATTTTATTTGTATAGACTATTCTACACCAGTGTGCTTTTTAGCTAAAGATAGTGCGTCTCTTGGTGAACAATGGCACAAGATACTAACACATATTAATTTCAAAACTATAAGTAAATTATTTTCTCTTAATTTAGCACGTGATGCCCCAAATGTCAAGTACGCTAAAGATAGACCTTGTCACACATGTGTAAAAGACAAGCAAACAAGGGAAACCTTTAAAAGAATTATTGGCAAAGACTATAATAGATGTTTACATCTACTAAATATGGACTTGTTTGGTCCACTGCAAGTTAGAAGTTTGGGAGGTAAGGACTATACATTGGTTATTATTGAAGATTACTTGCACTTTGCATGAGTGTTCTTTCTAAAACACAAGTCAGATACTTTTGACATCTTGACTAGTTTTGTCAGGCAGGTCCATAATGAATACAACTGTTTCGTAGTCAAAATCAGAAGTGACAATGGAACAGAGTTCAAGTCTAGTTTCATGACAGAATTTTTTGAAAGCCTAGGTATCATTCATGAGTTTTCCTCTCCTTGTACTCCTCAACAAAATGGAGTAGCTGAGAGAAGAAATAGAACAATCATAGAGGCCTGCAGGACCATGTTGATTGATGCCTCACTACCAAAATACTTCTGTGCTGAAGCCGTCAACACTGCATGCCACATGCAAAATCGAGCACTCATAAACAAAAACCATAATAAGGCCCCTTACAAACTGCTAAAGGGTAAGAAACTGACTATTTCATATTTTATAATATTTGGTTGTAAATACTTCGTCCTTAACAATGGCATGTATCACACTACTAAATTTAGCAAAAAGAGCTTTGAAGATTTTTTTGTAGGGTATAGTAGCCATAGTAAGACATATAGGATTTTAATAAGAAAACTCTGGTTGTAGAAGAATCTATTTATGTTGTATTTGATGAGACGAGCTGAGTTCGACGAATTTCTTAACGCACACTTGACGCACGGTTTCTTCGGAACCATGCGCGAAGGAAACTCACAGTTTTCCTGTAGCTTCTTGTTTGTTGCTCTTTGTGGTTAATCGTGCGATTTGTTCATGCACGGGCGGAATCGCCCGCGCGTGAGTAAAACGCACGGTTCCACTGTTTTTTCTTAATTTCCTGCGCTCTGTCTCTACCCGTGCAATTTCATTCACACACGGGCGGGAGCGCCCGTGCATGAAGTAAAACGCATGGGTTAATGCTTCATCTTTCGCAAGCTTGGCCTGCAAGTTAATAACGCGAGGTTAGCACACGGTCATGCGCCAAACCGTGCATGCCTATTTTTCTGACCTGCTTCTATCTAAAGCACAAATTTTCCTCCATTGAAGGACAGTTTTTTCTCCTCCGCCGTTTTCTGCCTCCAAGGAAGGGATCAGCCATTTAGCTTCATCTTCCACCTTAGGGAGGTGCTCCGGGAAAGCTTTCAATGCTATATTCAAGTCGGAGCTTCCTCTCGGCCTCCTCCTTCATCCTTGAGCTTCAAGAAGAGTTAGATCGAGCTTTCTCCATCAAGCTAGGAGAAGTTTGTGCCATCCTCCACCGGATCATTACATGAAGAAGACGGGTCCATTGGGAGTTAGTTACAGCCTCCTGTACCCCGGTCGTAGTTGAGGACCGAGCTAGGACGCGGATTGACAACCCAGTGATTCCTTCTGTGATTCCTCCGCAAGACTTCAGATTTGGTCGATTTTGCACACTCTCTTCTTGTTTTGTTGTTTATTGCGTAGTTTGATCTCTTTGTATATGGTGAAGTATGTTTAGTTTTAAAACATTTTTATCCAATCATGTCTATGTGATTTCATATTTATGTTATTTGCTTGAGGTGCGCCTTTATTTTCCATCCGCCACCACATCCGTTTTGTCGCACTAGCAATTGCTAGTGGCATGCGTAGCGAAGAGGTGCTCACGACCCTCATTCCACTGTTCTAACCACCTCATCCGCAGGCCTACTCATCCATCCGCCAGAGATTTGGTGCATAGCGGCCCGTGTAGTCTTCCATCTCGCCTGGTGAAGCAACGCATAGCGGCGTTGCATAGGAGTAGTTTTTAGTGTTTTATTTACTTTTTCATCATACATCAAAACCCCCCTTCGATAACTCCGACCTAAGGACTTCAATCTCAAGTCCACCTCAAAATTAACTACACCTTACTATGTTCCTTGAAGAGATCGATACTTGGGGAAATTCACCCATTTTATATTACTTGTGCGACTGGTACACTTGCCGTCCAACGCATCAAGTTTTTGACACCATTATCGGGGAGCACAGTCGTGTGAGTTTTTGGAGAGGGAGACAGTAGATCGAAGCCCTTTTCTATTTATATATTTCATGTTTCTTATTTGTTTTAGTTGTTAGAATTTTTATTTTGCTTATTTCTTTTTGCCCTCTTCTGATTTTTGGTTTAGATAGCAGATCAGTGCTATTTTTATTCTAGCTGCGTAGCACTTTTTCGGCAATTATTTTTATTCGCGTTGTATTTTGTAGCTGAGTGCCGTCTACTTGACATTTTGCATCGATACATCGACGTTATGGCTGTTATGAATGTCGAGCATTGTATTCGATGTTTGCTATGTCAATGTGTAGGCCACATGGTGAAGGATTGCCCTCGCTTGTGCGAGATTTCTCCCTTTGAGGGCGTGCACGCAACAGCCTCCCGTTCGCGGAAGACTGTTGTGGACAGGCCTGCCAGGGTGTTGCCTGGTACATACACTAACATTGTGCACCTTGCTCGCTCTTTACCCGTTGAGATTATAGAAGAATCTCTCGCTGCATACAGATCCTTCATGGGTCTCTCGCTCCCTTTTTACGAGCTTCCCTTGAGTGATGACGATCACTCTTGTGGTAGCCAGCAAAAAGAGTATCAGGGATTCATGGGCATTCATGTATGGGACACAGAGATTGTTCCTGTCGACGGGATGACATCTGCGACTGATTTTGTGATGGGGCCTGCTCATTCTATGCCTGATTTTGAGAGCAGTTCCGCCCCTCCACAATTTTTGCCTGAGTTTGCTACACCATTTTCTAGTGAGTCGGTTGATGATACCGACGATGATCTATGCTTGGATCCTGCTGGGAGTGAGACCGGGACCACTCCCCATATATCTGATTATTTTAGTTCTTCATCTCCTTTATTTCTTTATCCCCTTTCTAAATCTGAACCTATGTGGGTTGAGTCTTCGCAGGTGCTTCAGGAGGAATTGGAGCTTTCAGCTCGAGCCATCGATGATAGCATCCTCTTTTGCGAGGAGGTTGTTTCCTCCTCTATTGAGGAAGCTCCATGGATTGCTTTCTACTCTTGTCATCTCCCTGTTGTAGACGATACCTTGCTGGGCAAGGATATATTTTGTGGTGAGATGAGTGAGGACCAGCCCTCCTCCTCTTCCTACTTCCTATTTCCTCTGCATGCGAGGAGCAGGTATGATTATTTAGGCAGATGGGTAACTATTTTATCACCGTATCGGTACTCGTTACCGCAATGGATAATGGAACAGTTGCATGTGCATTTTTCTTTTCATAGGCCTATTAGCTAGAAATGTATAGAATTGAATAAGTCGTGCTGGGATGACAAAAACCCCAGTACTTATCTTACATTTTCTGCATTTCTATTTTTCATGTTTATTTTAGTTTTAGTATGTCTTTGTATTTTGTATAGTTTTCTTTTTTTTGCAGAGCTCACCCCTGCAAGTATTCATGACAAACTCGTATTAGCGGGGTTGTGATTCTTCATTTGGCGGGCCTGCCTATGTTTTTCAAGCGTCTTCTGGTATGCTCACTAGCTGAGCATTGGGTAACCTCTTCCCTTATCTCTATTTGATTTAAATTTCTATATCGTATGTTGTGTAGCTTAGTTTAAGTCTGGGGGAGAGTGAGTATGTGTTACCTTTTGCACGCGCACATTTCATGTGCATACTAGAAGCTTTTATTGTTTTATTTTGATTAGTTCATTGCATCACACACCACTGCACCCACATGAGCGCGTGCTTAGTTGTTAATGTACTACGAGTTAAAGTTGTTTCTTTTGTATGATTTGGGAAAATTATTGTGCTGACATAGGATTGTGAGACAGAGTAAAATGTTGACCTTGCTGTGCTCCTAGTCGAGTGCTCTCGTCTCATGTAGAAATTAGAGTAGATTTAAATTTTCTGTATGCTTATAGTTTTATAATTTTTCTATTTGTGTAAAGACTTTTTATTCTACTCAAAACAATTGGTGAATCTGGTATGAATCGAACGGTAGTGTAGGGATGTGTGTAGCCGTCACTAGACTCGTTTTGCTCGAGTGGGGAGGAAGGATCATCTTTCTTGTTCGCTAAGAACATGCCCCAAGTTACTCTCGAAGCATTGGTGCATAGTTAGTCAAGCGTAAGCATGATGTAGGCCATCATTTTGGCACGGTTGAGCTTTGTACCGTTCCTAACGTCTTATCCTCGCTAAGCCCCGTTGTGCCTACCCTTCTTTTGATTCAGCTCCATTATTATTTCACCAAAGCCTCATAGCCGATCCTAGTCGCACACCCAAGTCGAGCTTTAGTATTTTACATTTTTCATGTTGGGGTGTTGATGTGGATGTGCTCCAAAGCTTCTATTTGCTGAAACTGTTTAAAGAAAAGAAAATGATTTGAAAAGAAATATATGTGAAAATGAAAAGTAAAAAAAAAAGTCAATTGAAAATTCTATTTGTGTGTAGATTGTATTTGGAGTTGGCGGTGCACACACCCATATTTGAAAAATTAAGTCTGGGGGTGTGGTGTACCTGCATGTATTTTGCTTGGCAGAGAGATTCTTTTTATGATAGCTCATTTGGGTTAGGTGCATAGCTTTCCTGTTTATCTTTGTTTACCTCACCGTAACCCAAGCCCCATGATTTTCCTAAAGTCCTACAGATTCACGCTCGAGTAAAACTAGTACCGTGGAGAGAGTGTGAACGGGCAAGCGTATGGTCCCCGATATTGATGGATTTCTTTGGAGGTGATCCTGAGCCCCAGTCTTTGGCAAAGCTCACCTTAGTGGCCTGCATAATTTCTTCCAGCGCGTGACCGGAAGATTCACCGTGATTCCATTTTTGAGTAATAATAAAATGTTGATACACATTGTGAAAAGTATATACTATTTTGCATACTTAGAAATTTCCTCTATTTATATTTTTACGCGTACAAGCATGCGACTTCACATAGTACTCCATATCATAATTTCTATGTTAGCTAAATCATTTTCCCTATCCGCATAGATTTTGTTTGCTCGGGACGCACAAACATGTAAGTCTGGGGGTGTGATGAGTCTGATTTTTATAGGATTTATCGGACTCATCTGGGCTTGTTTTCTCTCTTGTGCACCTCATTTCAACCGTAATTCAGTTATATTTGCACTGGCCAGTCTATGAACTTATTTTGCACTATTTTGGCCCTTGTGGTGTGCAATTGCACATTCGGATGTTGGGGGTAAGCACAGGGTGCTCCCCATGGTTCTTTTTTTCATTTTTTGCTGTGTATGGGTGCTGGGAGCTTGTGCTCTAGTTTTGGTTTTTGCTGTGCAGGTGGTGTGTTTTCCCCAAGGGAGCATTTCTAAATTGAGTAAAATGCACGACCGTGCATTTTCTTGGCACACGGTTCTTTGTGATCGTGCGTTTTATTTGTGCAGGAGAAACGTTGAACTGAGTTTGACGAATTTCTTAACGCACGCTTGGCACACGGTTTCTTCAGAACCATGTGCGTAGGAAACACACGATTTTCCTGTAGCTTCTTGATTATTGCATCTGTGGTTAATCGTGTGATTTGTTCACGCACGGGCGAAAGAGCCCTTGCACAAGTAAAACGCACAGTTCCAATGTTTTTTCTTGATTTCCTGCGCTCCGTCGCTACCCGTGCGATTTCCTTCACACACGGGCGGAAGCGCCCGTGCGCGAAGTAAAACGCATGGGTCAACGCTTCATCTTCCGCAAGCTTGGCCTGCAAGTTAATAACACATGGTTAGAGCACGACCGTGCGCCAAACCGTGCGTGCCTATTTTTCTGACCTGCTTCTATTTAAAGCGTAGATTTTACTCCATTGAAGGACAGTTTTTTCTCCTCCGCCGTTTTTCGCCTCCAAGGAAGGGTTTAGCCATTTCCCTTCATCTTCCACCATAGGGAGGTGCTCTGGGTAAGCGTGAAATGCCATATTCAAGCCGGAGCTTCCTCTCGGCCTCCTTCTTCATCCTTGACCTTCAAGAAGAGTTAGATTTTGATTTCTCCATCAAGCTAGGAGAAGTTTGTGCCATCCTCCACCGGATCGTGAAACGAAGAAGACGGTTCCCTTGGGAGTTAGTGATAGCCTCCTCTACCCCGGACGCAGTTGAGGATCAAGCTAGGACGCGGATTGACAACCCAACGATTCCTTCCGTGAATCCTCCGCAAGACTTCGGATTTGGTCGATTTCGCGCACTCGCTTCTTGTTTTGTTGTTTATAGCGTAGTTTGATCTCTTTGTATATGGTGAAGTATGTTTAGTTTGTAAAACATTTGTATCCAATCATGTTTATGTGATTTAATATTTATGTTATTTGCTTGAGGTGCGCCTTTATTTTCCATCCTCCACCACATCTGTTTTACTGCACTAGCAATTGCTAGTGGCATGCGTAGCGAAGAGGTGCTCACGACCCTCATTCCGCTATTCCAACCACCTCATCCGCAAGCCTACTCGTCCATCCGCCTAGCGATTCGGTGCATAACGGCCCATATAGTCTTCCATCCCGCATGGCAAAGCATCGCATAGCGGCATTGCACATGAGTAGTTTTTAGTGTTTTATTTTCTTTTTCCGCATACATCAAAAGCCCCCTTCGAAAACTCCGACCTAAGGACTTCAATCTCAAGTCATCCTCTAAATTAACTCCACCTTACTGTGTTCCTTGAAGAGATCGATACTTGGGGAAATTCACCCATTTTATATTACTTGTGCGACCGGTACACTTGTCGTCCAACGCATCAGCTGTCATTAATTGCGATTATGACCGTTAGGCAAGTCCTACAAAAGGTCTTATCATTTTTGACCAACCCTGAGAAGAATAACAAGCAGCCGCAAGATATTCTAAGATTTTCTGAATCCCTAATTTTCTTTCCATAGTCGGAAGCGCCACTCTTCATCTCCATTCTTGCTGATTTGCTTCCAATCCAGATCGATTCAGAGAAGTTGATTCAGAAATCAAGTAATTCTACAATCTACAGATCCAATACTTGATCTTGATGAGTCTAGAGAATTTCAGATCCAGAGATCTTGTCGATTCTTCTTCAACCATTTCTGATAATGCCGCAAAGTTTAAGGAAGAAGAACAGGCAGAAGTTTTCAAGATCTGAGATCAAATCACTATTTGTATTTGTTTATTTCAATCTATTCTTGTAGGAGATCTTTCTCCGAGTCATAGGAGCTTTGTTCTCTGAGTTTTTGTAGGAAGTTTTATCTTTCGAGTGTAGATCCAGTTTTTGTGATCGAGTTATAGGAACGTTGTTCCGGGTTGTAGGATTGGTTTCAATCCGAGATTAGTGGAGTAGTCGAGTCTAATGCTTTGCTAGATCAGTGAGTGGAAAGTGGATGTACCCAAGATTGGGGAACCACTATAACTCTTGGTGTTATCTGTGAATGCTTGGTAATTTTTTTGTGCATCGCTCGTTAATTTTTTATTCCGCAAAAAGATGCACAACTCACCGATTCAACCCCCTCTAGGTAATTTAGGTAAGACAACTTAAACATTTTTAGAAGCTTTGCACGGGGTGTAGGTATTCTATGATGAACTTCTCCTTCCAGTATATGTATCCAAGTGATTGAGTTTTTGGTCTCAGAATGATGATTATTTGCTGGAGAGAAAAGTTGAGGAAGAAGATGAAGATGAACAAGATGTTGTTATTGTCTGTACTGTTCTATTCTTTGTTGTCTCTATGTGTTCTTCTTTTCTGTAACACCCCAAAATTCGAAAGAAGGATGAGCAGCGTCGAGAGCCAAGTTTGGGTCTTGGTGAGGGTCACACGTCCTAGGACACGGGCGTGTCCATGGCCGTGTCGTATCGAGTTCGTCAAGAGCCTGGGAAGTCGACGATTTTTCGCTCCGTTCATCGACTAGTGGGGGACACGCCCTCCTACATGCCCGTGTCGGAGCTCGTGTCGCAAGCGTGTTCCCTCGAGTGTCGCCATAGTTGTGCCAACATAGAGGTGTCGATACAGTTGTGTCGACACAGGGGAGGTGTCGACACAGATGTGTCGACACAGAGGTGTCGACACAGGCAGGGAACACGGCCTAGGACACGGGCGTGTCCACGACCTTATCAAGTGTGCTAGATGAATTTCTGCGAAGTCAACGAAGACGCAGTCGACGATCGTCGAGACTTCGAACACGGCCTGAGACACGGGCGTGTCCCTGGCCGTGTCCTTCTCGGGTTGTAGTCGGGACGTGTAAGGGATTGGATACGGCCTGGAGCCCAGGCGTGTTCGGGTTGGACACAGCCGTGTCAAATGTGACACAGGCATGTCATGGACCCGTGTCCTGGTTTGGGTGCGACAGTTTCGGCATAGATTGGGGAACACGGCCGTGGACACGGGCGTGTCAAAAGCCGTGTTCGGCCCAGGTGTTTCGATTTTCAGTTCGGATCGTGGCTGTTCTTTCCCTTCTTTTTGGATCTGATTGTACATGGTTTCCCTTGCTGAGTTAAGTCCAGGATTAGGGTTTAGAAACCCTCATTCTTCTTCAAACACTCTCTTTCTAAGATCTAGAGAGAAGGGAGAGCAAGGAAGAAGGTGAAGGAGAGATCCGGCTGTTGGAGAGGCTTCGGTGGTCCAAATCGCGAGCCGAGTCCAGATTCGAGGAGGCAAGGTCGTTGCGAAGGTTTTCATCTGACTTAGTTTCCATGGCTAGGAAGAGGGGTCGGAAGGTAACGACACTCCACCTCTTGGTTTTAGGATGCATGTTTAGCATCTTTTACTTTCTAGTTTTTGGGCATCAAACTCTCAAATGAGAGGGGTTTGGGTCGCCAAGGTTCAAGAGGAACCTTCGGGTCGATTGAGTCCATCCCCGACATATTTTTACAATAGAGATCCGCTCCGTTAGTGGATTAGGCATGGTGGGTGAAGCCGTTGTTGCGACCGTTAGTCCGACTGGGTGATGTTGCATACGAGCTTTAAGGATTCGTAGAGATCCGTTGCGGCAAGATGCTGTTTGTGATGTTTGTGATGTTTTCCCCCTTTTCTCGAGTGAGTACGTGCAGTCGGAACCGGACAAGGATAGCTCCTCAATGATGGTAGATGGTTTCCTTGGTGGACAAGGTTAGCTCCGCATTAGCGGTAGATGGTTTCCTTGGTGCGCGGGGACATTGCAATACGAATGAGGGATTAGGGTGGGAATGGTTTTCGGATTGTAATGTTCTAAGGCGTGGCTTTGTCTCCGTGGTCGGCTTGCTATCCCGTGACATGCAGGTCATGTGTAGAGAGTGTCCCGGCGAGACTAGTCCCCTTCTGTGAGAATGACGAGAATGCCAAGCATGGAGCAAGCCCAGACAATGAGGCCATGAGAGGATGGGGTCCAGCAAGGCTTCTTATAATCGGTCAGTGTGTTTGACAGAATCCTGACATGAGAAGTCAGAGCTTGCATGCAAGCCCGGGTCTAAGACCTTGAGTGAGTGGGGCCTTCGCAAGAGTTCCGTGTGGCGGCTTGTATGCCATTGGGGGAATGTTGGTAACCCCCTTTGTTTGCGGCTTTATGCCAATGGGGAAATGATGAGTGCCCATATGATGTGATGACGTGCTAGATGCATACGCGATAGGGTGCCTTGGGTGAAGCCGGGTTTTGCATACATGCTGCATAAGTAGGCCCTTTCATTATATGCTCAACAATGGAGAACGTATATGTTGTTTGAGACATCCAAGCCTGTTATTAGTGCATTACTTGTTTATATATATATTGTATACGAAATGCTGACTTGCAGGTTGGAGGGGTTCCCCGGGGTCCATTAGGGGCGCCCGGGAGGAGATGTGTTTGTTACACAGTTTGAGGTCAGCCTTTGCTGACCCATGTTACAATCAAATTTTTATAGGGCAAGAATCGCAAGCAGGAGCTAGCTCGCCGGCCAAAAGGGCCTAAGCCTCATGAAGTGTTACTGTTTTGCTGTAGCTGTACTTTTATGACATTGTATGTTTGATGCTCATGTTTTCCGGCTTGAATGCCGAGGTAGTCTAGGAGTGCTTATGCTTATTTATGACTGGTGTTATTATTTGAGCTTTGGACTCACTTTTGTTGTAAGGCCTTAAGGCCGCTTCGATACTCCTATATGTTGTGGATAATTTCTAGTCGGTTTGCTTTTTTCGCTGTGCTGTGGTTATGAGTTTTGAGATTGGGTAGTTATATCATCTGATAATACTGAAGCTGTGGTTTCTGTATGTTGTGGGGCCCCGGACAAACCCATATTATAAGGTCATTACAGGGGAGGTGTTACAATTTGGTATCAGAGCCAGGTTAGGTTCAGGGTCAGTGCATATAGAAGTTATCCACATAGGAGTAATGCGGGACCATGAGTGTCCTTATGTTTGAGTCTTGCGATTAGAGACTGATTCCTTATTTTCTTACTTCCTTGAAGAGTGCAAGCAACTAGGCGGTTACATCGATACCAAGAGAAGAGCTTTCGGCGAGCAGCGCCACAGCTCAGGGTCCTTTGGGCATGGGTGTAAACCCGGCCGACTTCTGTCACATGCTTGCAGAAGCAATGGTGGCAGCCCAAGCTGCAGCAGCAGCTCAGGTAGCAACCCCTGCTACACCGGATACGGCGACGGCTGTGCCGGGCGGAGAAGCCAGACGAGTAGAGCCTTTGGCAGAAAGGGTGAAGGTCGGGCATGGAGACCGACAGATGAAGTACTTTCTGAGCTTCCATCCCCCGACATTCAAGGGTGTCGGTACTCCGACTGATGCGGAGGATTGGTGGGCACGGATTCAAGAGCTTTTTAGGGCGGCAGAGACACCGGAAGAGAAGAAATCTGTGTTTGCGGCCTTCATGTTGGAGGGAGACGCAAAGTTGTGGTGTGTGAGCCATAGAGGCCGCCAATTTCCTGGACGCACCCCATCCATGGA
Source organism: Platanthera guangdongensis (assembly GCA_039583875.1). Taxonomy (NCBI): domain Eukaryota; kingdom Viridiplantae; phylum Streptophyta; class Magnoliopsida; order Asparagales; family Orchidaceae; genus Platanthera; species Platanthera guangdongensis. Next base: position 55,029,440 of record CM077148.1, read on the forward strand.
AGAATTTGGGGATGCCTTCCTAAAGAAGTTCATACCTGTTTCGACAAGGTTGGCCCTTCAGAGGCAATTTCTGCACTTGATGTAGCGAGATAAGACAGTGGACGAGTATGTTTAGGAGTTCACTCGTTTGGGTCGTTACACGGGGACGACCATGACAGACTATGAAGAGAGGGATAACCTCTTCTACCAGGGGTTGAGGGAGAATCTAAGGCAACCCCTCATTGCCATGAAGAGAGCTTATTTTAACGAGCTAGTTGAGGCTGCCAGGACATTGGAGAGTGATCTAGAGCGAAGCCAATGTCGCAGGGGTTTTGCACCCAAGCAAGGAGAAGGGAAGCCTTCTCAATCCCAAGGAAAGTCGGAAGGGAATAGATGGAGGAGGAAGCCTCACCCGTACAAGTTCGGTGAGAAAAGTAAGTGGATGTCCGGAGGGTTTCACTCTAAGGGGCCACTAACGTGCTTCAACTGTGGTAAGGTGGGGCACATTGCTCGTTTTTGTAACCAAGGAGGTGCAGAGCAGGAGAAAAGGCAGGAGCAGACTGTGCGCTCCGGCCCCAGTGCCGCAGATAAAGGGAAGATGGTGGAGTCGAGCGCTTCTCGGTTCCAACCGGTGCAACCAAGGGCTTACAACCTTGGACAACAAGAAGCGATCCGCCAACCCGATGTGGTGACAGGTATGAGGAATTTTAAGTTTAACCTTGTGCTTCATGCTTTTAGACTGTTATGATTGATGTCTATGTTTTAGTCTTTGTGTTAGTTTCCGGATACCCTGCTAGGGTATTGTTTGATATGGAAGCGTCACACTCCTTTCTTGCGGAAAGCTTCATCCGGAGGATTGGGGTTGAATCGTTTTCGGTGGATGTGGAACTGAAGTTGCGCATGCCCAATGGGTCATTCATGACCACCGGGAAGAAAGGGCGCATTTGTTGGGAGTTAAGCGGAGTTGACTTCATGTTGATAGCAGCGGTCCTACCGTTGGTCGAGTTTGATGTGATTTTGGGAATGGACTGGCTAGCGGAGCAACATGCCAGTATTGATTTCCAATCCAAGGTGGTGACCCTAAGTAGCGAAGGGCAGACGATGGTCAAATTTGAGGGCCTTAATGGTGTGGCCTGTTCTCTGATTTTGGCCTTGTAGTTGGTGCGGGCAGTTAGCCAGGGTGGAGTAGCGCTTGTAGCGTTATTGGAGCTTCTCCTTTCCAGGTTATCACTTGGGGAAGTGCCAGTGGTGGCAGATTTCGAGGATGTATTCCTGGATGAACTTCCTAGAGCGCCTCCTCGACGAGAGATCGATTTCTCGATTGAGTTAGTACCGGAGGCTAGGCCGGTGTCACGTCCTCAGTTTAGGATGACACCAAAGGAGTTTGCTGAAATCAAGGTTCAGTTGCAGGAACTGTTGGAGCAAGGGTATATCAGACCCAGTTCTTCACTGTGGAGCGCGCCGGTGTTGTTTGTAAAGAAGAAAGACAGTAGTATGCGGCTGTGCATAGACTACCGAGAGCTGAATAAATTGACCGTCAATAATAAATATCTGATTCCTCGGATAGACGACCTGTTCGACCAGTTGGTGGGGTCGGTAGTGTATTCAAAGTTGGACTTAAAGTCAGGATACTATCAGTTGTGGATTCGGGACGATGACATAACCAAGACAGCATTTGGTACGAGGTATGGACACTTCGAGTTCTCGGTGATGCCGTTCGGGCTGACACACGCACCATCTGTATTCATGGATTTGATGAATCGAGTATTTCGAAAATACTTGGACTCTTTTGTAGTTGTATTTATTGACGACATCTTGGTGTATTCCAAATCAGAAGTGGAGCATGAGACTCACTTGAGAATGGTCTTGCAAGTGTTGAGGGAGAACCAGTTGTATGAAAAGTTCTCGAAGTGCGAGTTCTGCTTAGAGAAGGTGGAATTTTTGGGCCACGTGATTAGTGGGGATGGGGTGGCGGTAGATCCAACAAAGGTGGAAGCCATCAGAGATTGGCCGCTTATGAGAACCGTGACGGAAGTCCGAAGTTTTCTTGGACTAGCCGGGTATTATAAGAGATTCGTGGAAAAGCTTTTGCGGATAGCTCTACCCCTCACCTCACTCACTCGTAAAGACCAGAAGTTTGTGTGGACTCAAGAGTGCAGTCAAGCATTCGAGATGCTGAAGGAAAGACTGATGACGACTCCCATCCTAAGTCTACCGAAAGGGACCGAAGGATTTCAGATCTTCAGTGACGCATCAGGATGCGGTTTGTGTTGCGTTTTGGTGCAACATGGCAGGGTTATAGCTTTTGGGTCTAAGCAGCTGAAGCCTCATGAGAGGAATTACCCCGTCCATGACTTGGAGTTGGCGGTGGTAATTTTCGCGTTGAAAATATGGCGACACTATGTATATGGTGCGAAGGTGGCGATCTTCACGGATCATAAAAGCCTGAAGTATCTCTTAGATCAGAAGGACTAGAATATGTGGCAGCGCAGGTGGGTTGAGTTCCTTGGAGACTATGAGGTGGCGATTCAGTATACGCCAGGCAAGGCCAATATGGTGGCCGATGCATTGAGTAGAAAATACTCTGGGAATGGAATTGGATTGACGCTCATAATGAGCGGTTGGTGCAGGAATGGGAGTCCCTCGGCTTGGAGTGCGTAGCAAGGGGCGAGTCTAGCATGGCTCGGTTAAACTGGATTGAAATGCAGAATGACTTATCCGATCGTATTTGGGAAGCGACTCGTTTGGATGTGGAGTTTCAGCCATTCGTGGTGGAAGCTCAAAAAGGCGAGAGCAGCGCCCGGGAGATGATTGACGGGATTCTGAGGAAGTACAGAAGGATTTGTGAACCGCAGTTCGGCAAGCTCCGTGAGGAGTTGATGTTTGAGGCTCACTTCACAAAGTACTCCATTCATCCGGGCAGTACAAAGATGTACTTGGATATGAAGAGATCCTTTTGGTGGCCTGGACTGAAGCGGGACGTAGCTTTGTACATGAATCGATGTCAAACTTGTGCCTTGGTGAAGGCCGAGTGTCAGAAGCCGAGCGGGTTCCTGAAGCCTCTTCCAATCCCCAAGTGGAAATTTGATGACATCTCCATGGATTTTGTGCACGGGTTACCTAGATCACAGCAGGGTAACGACGCGATTTGGGTGATTGTGGATCGCTTAACCAAAGTGTCTCACTTCATCCCAAATCGGAAGGAGGACAGCGTGGAGAAGCTGGCGGAGTTGTATGTTCACAACATTGTGCGACTGCATGGGATTCCTAAAAGTGAAGTCAGCGATTATGACAGACGTTTCACGTCCAAGGACTGGAGGTTGGTTCAAAAGAGTCTGGGCACGAAGCTAAAGTTCACTACGACTTTTCATCCTCAAATTGACGGCAAACCGAAAGGACAAACCATACTGTTAGATCCCTAGTTGATTTGGGCTAGGTTCACTAGCTTAGGATGTGACCCAATATATATAGCCAGGGTCAAATTTGTGTCCTAGAGTATAGGCCAAGTCCTTAGAGTCGACATCAGATGGACCAGCTATCAACAAGACTATCAGAGACACAAGAATTAGATGATTTACAGACTAAGTAAAATGAGTTCGACGTTCGTCGAACTCAGTTCGACGAAAGGCGTTCTAAGCTCAACGATCTTGAGATTTTTCTCTGAGCTAAGCTCGACAATCTTCATTCTCTGTTCGACGAAACCTGGGATACTTCAACAAACTAAAGTCCGGGTAACTCCAGATTTTTCTAAGTTCAACTTCAGGCTTTGGTCGACGAACAAGAATCTGAGCTCGACGAACTTGGACCTCAAGTTCACAACTTCTCAGGTCGACGAAGTCAACTTCTCAGGTCGACGAATTCAGTACTCTACTCGACGATTTCTGGTCTACGATTTGAATCCTTCTCAGTCAGAGACTTCTCAGATTCTAAGTCCACAATCATTCTTCGGTTGACGATTTTTAATCTCAGTTCGACGAATGATGATTGTCAGTTCGACGAAGATTGTAGCATAATTGACAAGATTCCCTTGAAGACAAATTGCTATTGTCTGGTCGACGAACTCATCAGCTCAGCTTGACGAACTGTGAACTCAGCTCGACGATCTCTGTTCTTCGTTCGATGATTCCAGACTAGGTCTTCTCCAGTTTTCCGTCCCTTTTCTTGGCGATGATTCCTGAGTAATTAATGTCCAATCTTCTCGGAATGTTACCGTTAGAACGAGCATTGATCATGGATTATTACATGCCATTTTTCCATGGGACAGTTAGGGAATTCATTGATTGTCGCTTCCTTCCCAGACCGACTGCATTTACTGCTCAAAGTTTCAAATTTCGAATGTTCTTCAGTTAGTCTTTAGTCAGAAAAGAAAAGATCAAGCAGTGACACATAGACATAGATTACATTCAAGAAGTCTTATAGAAATCAAAAGTTTTCATACACTGCAATCATCCTAGGCCAGAGAGCATCGTCATCAAGAAGAAGAACATTCAATCTCTATCAAGAGTCTTCTTCTTTCAACCCTACAGGATAACTTCAGAAGGACAACAATCTCTATCTATCAAAGAAGTTCCTGAAGCAATCTCTGGTCAAGACAATCAAGTTTGTGAACACCTGTCACCCTGAAGCAGTGCTCCAGATTTCCTGATCCATTCAAGATCTCAGGGGGAGAAATCTGCTGAAATCAGTCCACTAGTCTTCTCAGTTGTTATTGAGAAAGAGAAGACATCATCACCCTTTTCCATCTTCTGTACATGGTTTTAATTCCATTCAAAATTATTTCTGGTTGCAAGTCTCCTACCAAAAGACTTGATGTTTTGGTTTTTGAGCACTTGAACAAAAGCTCATTGGTGTCAGGCACCTGATCAAAAAAACCTGAGTGGATTCTACCAGGGTGGTAGAAGAGTGTATGTACCCAGGTTGGGGAACCACTATAATTTCTTGTGTCGTCTGGTTGCCCTCTTTCTTTTGTTTTGGCTGTGTTCTGTGATTTGTTAGGTTGTTTTACTTATTACTTTATTTGCTAATCTGTTCACTTAGGATTACAGCAAAAGTTGTAAAAAGTTTGTAGAGAGCACAATACTCTATTCACCCCCCCCCCCTCTAGAATATTTCATATCTAACCTGCACTTTCAATTGGTATCAGAGGCAAGTTGGTTAAACTACCACACCTTAAGAGGTTAATTGGTTGTACAGGCTAACACCTGAACCATAAAGATCCCTCTTGTTAGATCTGATTGTTTTGTTTCCTTTATTAGATTTATTTCTTCACAGAAATGGCTCAAAATAAAAATTATGCAAGCATCAGACCTCCAGTATGCAATCTTAACAGATTTGCCATCTGGAAGGCAAGAATCAAGCTGTACATGAATTCTACTGATGAAGATATTTTTTTCTTCTATCTTAACAGGAGTACCTCCAACACCTGCAGCTTCTACAAGCACCTATACAAACATGACTGCAGTACCTCCTCCAGATAACACTGATGCTTACAGAAAAGCCAAAATTGCAGATGCAAAAGCAATGAACATCTTGGCTCAGACTATGTCAGATGATATATTTCAGAAGGTGGCTGAGTGCACCTCAGCCAAGGCCATTTGGGACTCCCTCAACCAAATGGTAGCTGGTTCAGCTGATGAAAGGAAAGACAGGAGATCAAATCTCATATCCATGTATGATAATTTTTAGAAGGATGAGGCTGAATCAGTTGCTGAAATGTACAATAGGTTGAGCTCAATCATCAATGAGCTTAAAACCTTGGATAAAGATATCACCCTTACAGAGGTGAATGACAAAATATTGATGTGCTTCCCTAGCTCTTGGGATTCAAGAATCTGGCCTATCAAAGAAGCCAGAAGCATAAATGAGATATCAACTGAATCTCTGCTAGGCAAACTAAAGTCTTATGAGTAGTTGATTAAATCAAGAGAAGCAGCTGAACAGAAAGCAACAACTCCAGTGAGAAAGGATCACAGTATAGATTTCAAGGCATCTGAGGAAAGTGAGACCTCAACATCCAATGAAGAACTAATGAGGCTCTTTGCAAAAAGATTTTATAAGATGGCTAGAAAGGATTTCAGAAGGAGTTCAACCAGGCAGGATGATAAGCCCAAATATGACAAGACACCAACCAAGGAGGTTGTGTGCTTTGGATGTATAAAGCCCAGACATTACATCTCTAAATGTCCAGAAAGCCAGAAGAAGGAGAAAAGCAGAGAAAAAGACTCTAGGAGAAAACACAGCAGCATACCCTCCTCCAACAAGTACAAAAAGAGAGACAAAGGTTTTGTTGCTGAAACATGGAGTGATATTGAAGAAGAATCATCCTCTTCCAGCTCAAGTGAAGAAGAGGATGAAGCAAGATCCAAGGAGGTTTGCCTCATGGCAATTGATGCCTCCAGGAGCAGTTCAGGATCAGAAGGAGAATCTGAAGATGAGGCAGCCTCAGAGTCAGAGGCAGATCAGGTTCTTTCAAGTTTTAATTTTAACTCTGATTCCTTTAAAATTGAATTCATGGCTATGTGTTTAGATTTAATTAGTTCAGAGAAAGAAATAAAAATCCTTAGAGAAAAACTCGGAAATCTTGAATCTGTTAACTCAGAAAATCTTAAACTAAAAGATGAACTAACTTTAGAACATGAGCAGATAATTAAATTAAAATATGATTTATGTGAGGCCAAACAACTTGAGCAATCTCTCAATGGAAGAAGTCTCAAGCTGATGGACATAACAAGCACAGTAAATGCCAGATAAAATGGCAAGCTGGGCTTGGGTGCTTCATCAGGTTTGCCCCCCATAATTAAGAAAAATATTCTTACCACACCCATTAAATTTGTTTCTGGCAAGGGAAAAGAAAAGATGATAAACAAACAAATGTCTGAAAACAATCCAAAACCCATAGACAAGAGCAATAGAAATCAGAAAATAGCTAATAAAAACAAGGTTCAGCAACATTCGTCGAACCCAGATCGACGAAATGTGGCCCGTTCGTCGAACCTAGATCGACGAATGCTGAACGCAAACTTCAGTAATAACAATTCGTGTAACTGCGATCGACGAACTTTGTATGGTTCGTCGAGGAGAGGTCGATGAACATGGGCCGCAGAAAATGACTATTGTTATTCTCTGAGCCGAGATCGACGATCTCAGCCCTATTCGTCGAACTCTGGTCGACGAACTTACAAGAATTCGTCGAACCCAGAAGGACTAAACATAAATCATTTCTCTTACATAAATTCTAAGTCAGCTAATAAACCATTCAATCCAGTAGCTGATTGGGTTATTCCACCTAGGAGATATCACCCCTTAGGTTATAAATCTCAACCTACTTTGTCAGTTATCTCCAGCTTTTCATTTCAATAAAACAAAGGACCCAAGGTGACCTGGGTCAAGGACAATTGAGTTTTGTTTTTCATTACAGGTACAAGTGAAGAGCTGTCCTAGGGTGAGTCAGACCTGATACTTGGACAGTGGTTGCTCCAATCATATGACAGGCAGCAAGGCCAATCTATCTAATTACAAGTCCAAACTAGGACCAAAGGTGATCTTTGGTGATTCAAATAGTTGCCAATCTGAAGGATATGGAGCAGTAAAGATTGGAACAGTTACTTTCAAGAGAGTAACATATGTAAGAGGACTCAAACAAAACCTAATATTCATAAGTCAATTATGTGACGAAGGTTATCAGGTACACTTTAACTACACCTCCTATTCTATTATTAATAATGAAAAAAAAACTGTTTTAATTGAAATTAGACAAGGTAACATATATCTAGTAGATTTTATTTCTGCCAAAACTGATGTTTGTTTACTCAATATCACTAGTAACCAAAATGAGTTGTGGCATAAAAGATTAGGTCATGTAAACCTTAAAAATATAGCTAGGTTATCTAAAGACAACCTTGTTAGAGGTTTACCTTCTGGCACATACAAGAAGGAAAACCTATGCAGGGCTTGTCAATTAGGCAAGCAAACTAAAACTAGTTCCAAATCTATTAATAAGAGTGGTTCACCTAGGATTTTGCATTTGCTTCATGTGGACATATTTGGACCCATTGCAGTACAAATCCTAGGAGGGAAGTCGTATACTTTAGTAATTGTTGATGACTTCTCCAGATTCAGTTGGGTGGCCTTTCTGAGAACTAAGTCAGATACATTCAAGGTTCTTACAGATTTTCTCAGGACCATACAGATTGAGTTCTCTACTCATGTTGCATTGATCAGAAGTGATCATGACACAGAGTTTAAGTCTCTTCTTATGCATGAGTCTGTGAGAAGGAAGGTATCAGGAAGTGCTTCTCAGCTCCTAGAACTCCCCAACAAAATGGGGTAGCTGAAAGGAAAAATAGGACACTCATTGAAGCTGCAGGCACATTATTGGTAGATGCTTACATGCCTCTATCCTTTTGGGCAGAAGCTGTAAACACTGCTAACTATGTCCTGAATAGAAGCCTCATACATAAGCTGAAAAATAAGACCCCCTATGAATTGCTTAAAGGAAAGAAACCTAAAATCACATATTTTAAAGTTTTTGGTTGTATATGCTATATTCACACAAACAATAAAAGATACATTAGAAATGTTGGGTATTGTATCCACAATGTACCTGATTTGAAGAAGCCCCTGGACAAGCTAAGGTCAATAGACTATGTATTTGATAAAATCTTTCTAGTTATGCTTGCAGTTTTTCCACGCTAAGTGCACACCAATGTCAGGGTGCAGTAGGTCAATATACACGGGTCTGCACGACGTAATCCCTCGTTGAGCAGATCAGTGTGTTGGCCTACGTGTATTCTCTCTATTGGAGTGCACTTATGTTCAAGCACAGGGCTGTAAATATGCAGGAGCAGACAAGGAGCAAGGATGGGTCAAGGAGCATCTCATAGGTGGAAAGACGAAAATTCGTCTAAGTTAGAATCGACGAGAATCACCAAGTGATTCTCGCCGATTCGGCGAGAATCAGAAGTTGATTCTCGCCGAACTCAACCCAGCCACTTCTAAGCAAGCACCTCTGCTTCTAAGTAAGAATCGACGAGAATCACCAAGTGATTCTCGCCGATTCGGCGAGAATCACTAGTGATTCTCGTCGAATTGTCGAGAATCACTGGTTGATTCTCGCCGTCTCGACCTGGCCTAAAGCAGTGCGTGCTACCAAGGCAAATTCGACGAGAATCATCTTTGATTCTCGCCTAATCGTCGAGAATCACTTTTGATTCTCGGCGACTCGGCGAGAATCACTTTCGATTCTCACCGATTTTGACTTGGGCGTTTTTCTGGAACTTCCTGAACCGGATTCTGCCGCTGTTAAGATTCTGGACTGGGACTTAGGGATTCAGCTTATGGGTCCCACAACGGTCATTTTGGAAAGCATCTACAGTATTTATACACGGGTATTTTGAACGGAATACCTAGACAGAAAGAAGCCGAGCAGAGCAAACCCTAAAATCGCGATTCCTCTCCGCCGCCGCCGTCTCGCTCGGGCTAGTCCGTCGCCGCTGCTGATCGCTTTTCTTCCCGATCTCCGGCGACAGAAGCTTAGCAAAGCTTTGAGTCTCACGTGTCTATCCAGAGATCTCTTGTCTCTCGATTTGTTGATCGGGAAAAACTTCCCCGTCCGAATCGATCGAGAAGACCGATCCTCGTGTGACCGTTGGAAGACCAAGCTAGCTTCGCTACGAAGTTTGGATCTCCAAGTTCAGCAGCCGCTCATCATCATAGCCGCCGATCCCGAAGCTAGCCGCCGCTCGTGTTGCCGCCGCCGGTTCCGGGGAGATCCTCTCCAAGAGAGACCAAGGTTGTAGACTCTTCGTTGACTTCACGAACACGTCGCCAAACGAAGAGGAACACCGTAGTCTCCAAACGAAGTTTGTATCTCGTGTACATTCTATATTTACTTTTGTTGTAAAGGAGTGATTGTTCCGTGTTGTAAGGGTTGGGTGCAACCCGTCTTGTGGGAGTGTTGACTCTCACGTGTGGAAGGGTTCCTTCCGATAGTGCAGGGATTGGATTTCAATCCTGTTGGAGAAGAGACCGAGTCGTCTCTTGTTGAGAGATAGGTCGAAGGGGGAAAGTGGATGTACCCAAGTCGGGGAACCACTATAAATTGTCTGTGTATTCTGTGTGCTGTGCTTTTTATTTTTATTATGCAGGTACATTCGTAAATTCCGCAAAAGCGCGACACGTCACCTATTCCCCCCCCCATAGGTGCACATAGCTGACACTAGGTGGACTTTCAGGTGGTATCAGAGCGAGGTTGCTCATCAAAAAGGTTAACACCTTGAGTTGAATCCTGCCCCTAGTGTCAAGAAGAAGACAAATATCTACTATGGACGGGCTCAAGTTCTCCGGCAAGATCTCAGTGTGCACCAGGCTCAACTTTCCGATCTGGAAGGAAAGAATCAGGTTTTACATGGAAGCAGTCGATCCTCGACTCTTCATGATCGTGGAGGAGGGACCTTATGTCCCCACTAAGGCCTCCACCATCGATCCCACCAAGAAAGTGCCAAAGACACTTTCTGAAATGGACAAAGACGAGATGGTGCTAGTGGGACTGGACAAGAAGGCACAAAACATTCTGGTGAGCGCAGTTGATGATTCTATGATGCAAAATTTCAGCAACTGCAGGACAGCTCAGGAGATCTGGCAATGCCTGATCATCCTAATGGAGGGCACGAATGAAGTGAGGGATGATCGGAGATCCCTCCTGAACCAAAAATATGAGGCCTTCAGGTAAGGGCCTAAGGAAGAGATCGGAGTCACCTACGAGAACTTCCTAAAGATTGTCAACGCCCTCAAGGGCTACGGAAGAGTGTTCACCAATGGTGAACTCAATGACAAATTCCTTAGGTCCCTTACTAAGGCATGAGACACAAAGATCTGCGCCATCAGAGAATTTGGCAGACTAGCAGAAACTGATCCACAAATCCTGTTTGGGAAGCTGATGTCCTATGAGCTTCAGCTGAACACCAGGAAAGCAGAGGAAGAAGCAGAGAAGGCTGCTACAAAAGAAAAGACTGTGGCCCTAAAAGCCAGTTACTCCAGAAAGGGCAAGGGGGCGATGTCATACCGTGCGAGGAATATGGAAGAGGAGGAGGACTCTGAACCATGCTCCTCCGGCTCAGAGCTGTCGGAGGAGGATTTCTCCCTCATCACCCGAGAGTTCAAGAAGTTCCTCAAGATGAGGAATCAAAGAAAGAAAGACAGCTCCTCCTCCAGGCATCAGAAGAAAAATTATTCTTCTGACAGGTATGCATCTAAACCTAACAAACATCGTTCTTCTGATATTATTTGCTTTGGATGCAATAAGCTAGGACACGTTGTGGCCGACTGCTATCAAAGCAAAAGAGAAAAAGGAAAGGAGAGGAGCTCAAATCCTCCAGAGATAAGAAGAAGGAGCGGAGCTACATCGCCAGAAGGCCAAAGACACTAAGTGAGTCTGATTCCTCAGACTCCAGTGATGATGAGGAAGCCTACTTCGGGCTGGTGGGTCGCTCCGACTCAGAAGGAGAATGTCCCCCATTTACTGGGAAGGTAAAAGCTCACACACCTCTCTCCAACTCTGACTCTGATCCTGAGTCTCAGGATGATGAACCTGAGGATAGCCTTTCGGCTCGCGAAGCTGAGCTCCTCGAGAAGTATGAGCTTCTGCTCAACACCTTCGAGGAGTGCCGAAAGAGATTGAAGGCTGAGAAAAAGGAAGTAAAATTCCTTAAGGGCGAGTGTGTTTCCCTAAGGGAAGAGGTCACCAGCTTGATCTCTCTCCGACAGGAACACCTCGACCTGACTTCAAAGCACTCAGAGTCTCTTAAGCTCCTTGATCTTAAGCAGGAGGAAGTCGACAAGTTGGAAGAACAACTTGCGGCAGAAAGGAAGATCGTCAAGAGCTTCTCTATGCCAAAAACTGTTCTTCCAGTTGTTGATACCTTCTCTGCTCAGGCCAAAGGAGCTGGCTTGGGGCATGTAGGGGTATCTGGTTCCTCTTCCAGGAGAAACAGGAACCAGAGGAAGAATAAGGCCGCCAAGAAGGCCTCTGCTGATGAAAAGGGTAAGGCTCCTCTTAGTCCTGTTGCGTTCAGAAAGCCTGGCTTTCCTTGCAACCAACATGACTTTGAGTCAACATTTGGGCATCATTTCCGGCCCTCGGTTGCAAAGCCAAAGAGCCGGTATGACGGTTGGAACTTTCCCCGGAACTTCGGTGAGAGTGCCTTCAAGGCACCTTATGAGGAAATCCACATAGGAAATTATGGTCCGTTCTCTAGCGGCCATAATGGAAAGCAGGCACCAAAAGCCAAGCCTATTATACAGAAGGTGACAAAGTCATGTGACTGTTGTCACCATGAGGCCTCCACCTCCAGATCCAAGGCCCCAGCAGTACCCACCGTTCCCAGGGTAAGGCAGGAGCCTAGGAAGAGGTACAACAGATTCGACTGTTGGTGCTGTGGTAAAGTCGGTCACTTTGCCGTGGATTGTTGGTTTAATCCAAGGAATTACGAGACTCCCCATGTTAGCAATGCGAGACCGACCACTCGTAGGGTTAACCAACCGAGGGGGAGTGTGCTAACCAGGAATCTAGGACCCAAGTTTGATTGGGTTCCTAAGGCAAATTAATTTTGTTTTGCAGGAATGTCCAAAGGCCACCAAAATGCCGATCTGGTATTTGGACAGTGGATGCTCCCGGCATATGACCGGGACAAGAAGCCTGCTGCGTGATTACACTCCAGTCGAGAATGGACCCAAAGTCATCTTTGGAGGGTCAGATCGAGGAGTAACCAGAGGTTATGGTATGATTTCCAACGGTATAATCTCTATCACCGACGTGGCTTATGTTGAAGGGTTAAACCATAACCTGATCAGTGTAAGTCAGTTATGTGATAAAGGTTATGACGTTAAGTTCTGCAAGGATAAATGTCTGATAATTTCACGTACCTCTTCTGAAACGGTATTATCAGGCATTAGGAGCAGAAATATCTTCTGTTTAGATTTTCTCAGTTTAGATTCATCTACCCCCGTATGCCTTGTGGCAACAGGCAGTGCATCTCTTTGTGAACAATGGCACAAGAGATTGGCACATATTAATTTCAAGACAATTAGTATGCTGTTTTCTAAGAACTTGGTAAGGGATGCTCCCAGTATCAAGTGCATCAAAGATAGCCCCTGCGCTGCATGCCAGATGGGCAAACAGACTCGGGCTACCTTTAAGAGCATCGCAGACAAAGACTCTTCCCGATGTCTTTACCTTTTACATATGAACTTGTTTGGTCCAATGCAAGTTCATAGCTTGGGAGGCAAGTCCTATACGCTAGTGATAGTTGATGATCATTCTCGGTTTACATGGGTGTTCTTTTTGAAACGAAAGTCAGATACGTTTGACATCTTCACTAATTTTGTCAAGCAGGTTCAGAACGAATTTAACTGCTCCGTGGTCAAAATCAGAAGTGACCATGGAACAGAATTCGAATCTGGTGCAATGACAGAATTTTGTGAAGAACAAGGTATCTTTCATGAGTTTTCCTCCCCGCGCACTCCTCAGCAAAATGGAGTTGCGGAGAGGAGAAATAGAACTCTCATTGAAGCCTGCACGACAATGTTGAAAGACGCTTCTCTCCCGGAATACTTCTGGGCAGAGGGTGTCAATAAAGCTTGTCATGTACAAAACCGAGCATTGATCAACAAGCATCATCGTAAGACGCCCTACGAGCTACTGAAAGGCAGGAAACCAACCATGTCCTACTTGAGGATTTTTGGTTGCAGATGCTATGTACTGAATAATGGGAAGTACCCGCGTACTAAATTCGGTGAAAAATGCTTCGAAGGCATATTCATGGGCTATAGTTCCCATAGTCGGGCATATAGGGTCTTCAATAAGAAAACCCTAGTGGTAGAAGAATCAATAAATGTTGTATTTGATGAAGGAAGTTTGCTTAACAGCAATTCTTCCAATAGTATTCTTGAAGATGCAGGTGCTCGACTTGAACAGCTGAGTCTGGATGAGACCGCTAAAGATGAGGCTCCTATGTACGTCAAAGTTTCCACCTCCACGTCATCTGAAAATGTTGAAGATCAAAATGGAACAAATATCTTAGAAGAAGGAGAAGCACAAGAAGTAGTCGAAGCTCCAGACGCCAGACTTCTTGAGCTCCGGCACGTGAGGGATCATCCTAGAGATCAGATCATCGGAGATCCTCGTGTCGGTGTCAGAACTCGAAGAGGTACTATTAACGAAGTATTGCATCTTAGCTTCCTGTCACAGGTAGAGCCAAAGAAGTTCGACGAGGCGAACAAGGATGCGGCATGGATTCTGGCCATGCAAGAGGAACTACATCAATTCGAACGTTGCAATGTTTGGACGCTGGTTCCCAGACCATACAAACAGAATGTGATTGGCACGAAGTGGATCTTCAGAAACAAGCTGGATGAACATGGTGTCATCGTAAAGAACAAGGCCAGGCTGGTGGCTCAAGGTTACAGACAGGAGGAAGGGATTGACTTCGACCAGACCTTCGCACCAGTAGCAAGGCTCGAGGCAATCAGGCTGTTCCTGGCATATGCTTCACACAAAGGATTTACAGTCTATCAAATGGATGTGAAATCGGCATTCCTGAACGGAGACCTGAAAGAGGAAGTATACGTCGCTCAACCCCCAGGTTTTGTCGATCCTACTTATCCCAATCATGTCTATTTTCTTAATAAGGCCTTATATGGGTTGAAACAAGCTCCACGAGCTTGGTATGAGACTTTATCTAGTTTTCTTCTTGAGAACAAGTTCTCCAGAGGTAAAATAGATAAAACATTGTTTCTCAGGGAAGTCAAAGGCAAGATTTTGCTGGTGCAAATCTATGTCGATGACATAATATTCGGCTCAACGGACAACAATCTTTGCAAAAAGTTTTCTAAACTTATGCAAGGAAAGTTTGAAATGAGCAGTATGGGAGAGCTCAAGTATTTCTTAGGACTTCAAGTGAAACAGTCTGAGGATGAAATCTTCATCTCTCAGACGAAGTTCACTAATGAACTCCTTAAGAAATTCGGTATGGAGAGTGCAACCTCTATGAGGACTCCAATGGGATCCACCATGTCTCTGGATAAGGATGAGAAAGGTAAACCTTTCGATGAAACCAAATACAGAAGCATCATTGGATCCCTGCTCTACCTTACTGCCAGTAGACCGGATATTATGTTCTCCACATGTGTCTGTGCCCGATATCAGGTGAACACTAAGGAATCTCACTATGTCGCTGCAAAGCGAATTCTAAGATACCTTAACGGTACTCCTAATCTTGGCTTGTGGTACCCGAGAAACAATGATGTCGAGCTAATAGGCTTTTTAGATGCTGATTTTGCAGGGAGCAGGGATGACAGGAAAAGCACCTCCGGGACGTGTCAATTCCTCGGCAGGAGGCTTATCTCATGGAACAGCAAGAAACAGAATTGTGTTGCAACCTCCACAGCAGAGTCCGAGTACATCTCGGCAGGAAGCTATTGCGCACAACTTCTATGGATCAGAAACCAGTTAGCCGACTACGACCTTCAGTTCAAGGAAGTACCCATGTACTGCGACTCCTCCAGTGCAATTGCCATTGCCAACAATCCTGTATCGCACAGCAGAACGAAGCATATTGAAGTGCGCTACCACTTCATTCGGGAGCACGTGGAAAACAAGGACATCTCTCTCTGTTATGTCCCCATGGACAAGCAGATTGCTGATATATTCACAAAGCCCTTAGACGAGGCCAAGTTCAATCTTTTCAAGACTGAATTGGGGATGCTCAATTATGAGGAATGAAGACTACAGAAGCTCCAGGCTCGTGCATGATCTGAGGGGGAGCAAGGAACTCCAGCGTGAGTACAGATGCAAGCACTGAGGGGGAGCAAAGGGCCAAACGCTACTGACCCCGATTTGCAGAAGCCGAAAAGGGGGAGATTACCCTCTCGGCTAAGGCTAAGGTGGCTCCAAGCTTGCTCCCAAGAAATTGGTTTTGGTAAGGGATAACTCACTCAACTCAATTTTAAGTTTAGGTTTTCATTCCCATTTGCTCTATTCACCTTAGCTTGTAGGGTTTAGGCTTCTTCAAATAGGGGGAGATTGTTGGGTATTGTATCCACAATGTACCTGATTTGAAGAAGCCCCTGGACAAGCTAAGGTCAATAGACTATGTATTTGATAAAATCTTTCTAGTTGTGCTTGCATTTTTTCCACGCTAAGTGCACCCCAATGTCAGGGTGCAGTAGGTCAATATACACGGGTCTGCATGACGTAATCCCTCGTTGAGCAGATCAGTGTGTTGGCCTACGTGTATTCTCTCTATTGGAGTGCACTTATTTTCAAGCACAGGGCTGTAAATATGCAGGAGCAGACAAGGAGCAAGGATGGGTCAAGGAGCATCTCATAGGTGGAAAGACGAAAATTCGTCTAAGTTAGAATTGACGAGAATCACCAAGTGATTCTCGCCGATTCGGCGAGAATCACTTGTGATTCTCGCCGATTCGTCGAGAATCAGAAGTTGATTCTCGCCGAACTCGACCCAGCCACTTCTAAGCAAGCACCTCTGCTTCTAAGTAAGAATCGACGAGAATCACCAAGTGATTCTCGCCGATTCGGCGAGAATCACCAAGTGATTCTCGCCGATTCGGCGAGAATCACTAGTGATTCTCGTCGAATCGTCGAGAATCACTGGTTGATTCTCGCCGTCTCGACCTGGCCTAAAGCAGTGCGTGCTACCAAGGCAAATTCGACGAGAATCATCTTTGATTCTCGCCGAATCGTCGAGAATCACTTTTGATTTTCGGCGACTCGGCGAGAATCACTTTCGATTCTCACCGATTTTGACTTGGGCGTTTTTCTGGAACTTCCTGAACCGGATTCTGCCGCTGTTAAGATTCTGGACCGGGACTTAGGGATTCAGCTTGTGGGTCCCACAACGGTCATTTTAGAAAGCATCTACAGTATTTATACACGGGTATTTTGAACGGAATACCTAGACAGAAAGAAGCCGAGCAGAGCAAACCCTAAAATCGCGATTCCTCTCCGCCGCTGCCGTCTCGCTCGGGCTAGTCCGTCGCCGCTGCTGATCGCTTTTCTTCCCGATCTCCGGCGACAGAAGCTTAGCAAAGCTTTGAGTCTCACGTGTCTATCCAGAGATCTCTTGTCTCTCGATTTGTTGATCGGGAAAAACTTCCCCGTCCGAATCGATCGAGACGACCGATCCTCGTGTGACCGTTGGAAGACCAAGCTAGCTTCGCTACGAAGTTTGGATCTCCAAGTTCAGCAGCCGCTCATCATCATAGCCACCGATCCCGAAGCTAGCCGCCGCTCGTGTTGCCGCCGCCGGTTCCGGGGAGATCCTCTCCAAGAGAGACCAAGGTTGTAGACTCTTCGGTGACTTCACGAACTCGTCGTCAAACGAAGAGGAACACCGTAGTCTCCAAACGAAGTTTGTATCTCGTGTACATTCTATATTTACTTTTGTTGTAAAGGAACGATTGTTCCATGTTGTAAGGGTTGGGTGCAACCCGTCTTGTGGGAGTGTTGACTCTCACGTGTGGAAGGGTTCCTTCCGATAGTGCAGGGATTGGATTTCAATCCTGTTGGAGAAGAGACCGAGTCGTCCCTTGTTGAGAGATAGGTCAAAGGGGGAAAGTGGATGTACCCAAGTCGGGGAACCACTATAAATTGTCTGTGTATTCTGTGTGCTGTGCTTTTTATTTTTATTGTGCAGGTACATTCATAAATTCCGCAAAAGCGTGACACGTCACCTATTCCCCCCCCCCCCCCCCATAGGTGCACATAGCTGACACTAGGTGGACTTTCAAGAAAGTTTGAGGCTAAGGCTAAAGAAGGGATTTTTCTAGGATACTCCCAAGTAAGCAAGGCCTATAGGGTTTTTAATAAATCCACTCTTAAAATTGAAAAGTCAGTCCATGTATCTATTGATGAAGCCAACATGTCTTATAAGGAGAAAGAGATTTCTACCAATAGCTTTTTGCAGGTTCCACAACTGTGTGAGTCTATGGATGGACTAAACCTTACCCAAGAGGTGTCAACCCATCCTTCTCCACAGGTTGCTGAAGACAGTGAAGAAGAAATTCAAGTGAAAGTGGCTGAACTTCCCTCAACAGCTAATAACATTCCTCAATATGAATTAATTATAGAAGCTGTTGCTGAACAAACTCGACCCACTGATCTTGTCACACTTAGAGATCACCCCAGATCTCAAGTGATTGGAGACATTTCAGCAGGTGTACAGACAAGGCATCAACTCAACTAAGACTTGATGCATGTCTGTTTTCTCTCTCAAATTGAACCTCTCTCCATCCATGAAGCTGGGCAAGGTCCCCACTGGATCATTGCAATGCAAGAGGAACTAAATCAGTTTGAGAGATGTAGAGTTTGGGATTTATTTCCAAGACCTCATAACTACCCAGTTATTGGAACCAAATGGGTCTACAGAAACAAGCTAGATGCTCAAGGAAACATTGTGAGAAACAAGGCTAGGCTTGTTGCTCAGGGCTACAGGCAAGAGGAAGGAATTGACTATGACCAAACCTTTGCCCCTGTTGCAAGGTTAGAGGCCATAAGAATATTCCTTGCCTATGCAGCTCACAGGAGATTCAAAGTTTTCCAAATGGATGTCAAGAGTGTATTTTTGAATGGAGTGCTTCAAGAAGAGGTTTATGTGGAACAACCTCTAGGTTTTATCTCTCTAACTCAACCCTCTTTTGTGTTTAAATTGCATAAAGCTCTCTATGGTTTAAAGCAAGCTCCAAGAGCTTGGTATGAGACCTTAGCAAGCTTTCTTTTCGAGCATAAATTTACAAGAGGAACCATAGATAAAACCCTTTTCACTAGACATCATAAGGACCAAATCTTGTTAGTACAAATATATGTGGATGACATCATCTTTGGGTCTACTGATCCCAAATTATGCAAGAGGTTTGCTGACCTCATGCATTCCAAATTTGAGATGAGTAGCATGGGTGAGCTTTCCTACTTTCTTGGTCTCCAAGTGAAGCAGCTCCCTGATGGTATCTTCCTGTCCCAAGCTAAGTATGCTAAAGAGCTTATTAAGAAGTTTGGGATGAGTGATGATTCAGGAATGAAAACACCTATGTCTACCAATGCTGTTGTGGATTCTGATGTAGTAGGGAAACCTGTAGATCAGAAGCTTTATAGGGCAATTGTTGGATCCCTATTATACCTAACAGCTAGCAGGCCTGATATCATGTTTGCCACATATCTTTGTGCTAGGTTCCAAGAGAACCCCAAAGAATCTCACCTTATTTTCTTAAAAAGAATTTTGAGATATATAAAGAGTTGTCCTAATCTAGGACTCAGGTATCCTGTAGAGTCAGAGTTTGAGTTAACTGGATACTCAAATGCTGACTATGCTGGATGTAGAGTGGACAAGAAGAGTGCATCTGGAACTTGCCAGTTCCTGGGTATGAGACTTGTCTCCTAGTTTTGTAAAAAGCAAACATCTGTGTATACATCAACTGCAGAAGCAGAATATATGGCTGCTGGCAGCTGTTGTTCACAAATGTTATGGATACAAAACCAACTCCTAAACTATGGTGTCAACTTAAATAATTCAACATTATTTTGTGATAATACTAGTGTTATTCCTATAGCACAGAATCCAGTTCACCATAGTAGGCCTAAACATATTGATATAAGGCATCATTTCATTAGAGATAATGTAGACAAAAAGAAAATTAACCTAATCCATATTCCTACTGATTTACAGAGAGCAGACATTTTCACCAAACCCTTGGATGAGAAAAATCATCTGTTCTTTATAAATCAACTGGGAATGATCAATGGAGAAGAGTTAAATTAGTTTCTGTATGCATTCGGCGAATTTTCCAGAGTCCGTCAAATGGAGTTCGATGAATTAGGGAAAGTTTGAGAGATGCTCGTCGAACGGAGATCGACGAATTCTCTGCGTGGAAACCATTTTCGACGACCGGAGATCGACGAACTTTGCTTCAGAAGATATTTCGTCGAATGAAGTTCGACGAACTGTTTTCGTTTCTTCTGGATGAGATCGATGAATTACTTATCTATAATTTATTTCGTCGACCTCAGTTCGGAGAATTGTTTTCTTTTTTGTGGAACGGAGTTTGTCGATTCATATTCAGGAAAACCATATATCTAGGTTTTCTTCGACCTCCGTCCCGCGCTTTCAGTTCCTGTTACACTTGATTGCTGTTTGTTTCTCTTGCAGGTCATCAATGGCGATTCCAGCGAGCACCCTGGCTGCAATGAAATTCGACACAGGATTTGACATGGATTTTGATTCATTCCAACATTCTGACCCTATATTTCTCTACATTCTGGAACTTCTAGAAGAACTTGGTATCAAGGATTTTATGACCAGAAGAATCAAACTGCATGCAATTGAGATTCGAGAATGGATATATACTTCGTCTGCTTCTGAGGACAACATCTTGACAGGGACTATCGGGGGTAATGTTGTTTCTTTATCCCCCACCGTCCTTTCTGAAATTTTTGCAGTGGTCAATGGAGAAGATGATTTGGATATAGATTCTGAAGAATATAGTTCTATGCTGAAATTGATGGGGTTTACTGGGGTAACCCTAACAAGTTGTTAAAGGAACAACTTTCTACCGCCTACCAGTTCTTGGCGGATATTGTGTGAAAAGTGCTGATGGGCAAGCACTCCGCGCACAATTACATAACAAGACACCAATTTCCTGTCATGTGCGCGGTGGTCAACAAGCGTCAAGTTGATTGGGGCAAGATCTTCTTTGATTTGATCACGAAGAAAAACAGTAAAAAAGAGGTATGCTTTGGAAGAATCCTGGGGATTTTCCTTCAAGCCAAAGCTGGTGAATTCATGGTCTCCCCGGCCATATTCATCAATGCCAGCAAGCGCCTCACATGCGCTTTGTTTGGCAGATGGGAGAGGATGATCTCCAAGCCATCCAAGGCTTCCTCCTCTTCCATCCCAGCTTCTGAGAGCACAAAGGCCATGAAGGCCACTCCCCACCCTGCAGAAGAGGCAATCCCATCTCCACAACCTCTTCCAACAACCCATCTTCCATCGTCAACCAGTCTTCCATCTCATCCAGCACCCCAATCACAACAACATTCTCATGTCCCTACTCCTCCTCCATCTCCACCTCTTGATATCACTGATAGTCCATCTACCCCCCTTCAAGATAATCCACACCCAACTCCTCCAGCATCACCTCTTCCACCTCATCTGTCTAGCATTCCACATTTTCATATACCATCTCCACCTCCACTAGACTTCACCATTACAGATGTCATTCCACATGTATCTCCTCCATCTGTTCCCCCTACTTCATCTACTTCTCTACCATCACCAACTACCTCTCCATCTTTGGAACCCTCCACTGTATCTACCATCATCACCCTGCTCACTCCCCTCCTCAAATCCCTAATCACAGAGGCCATTACCCCTCTTGTGAATTCTATCAATTCTTTATCTGCCCAAGTATCTATTCTTTCTGCTGCCCCCTCTTCATTCAGGGGCCTGGCTCCAGGTTCTCCTGAACCCAGGCAGGGGGAGATGCTCTGTGATGAAGCAGCAGCAGATGTAGATGCAGAAGCAGCAGTAGCAGATACAGCAACAGATACAACAGCAGTTCCTCCTGCAGCAATTTTGCTAGAATTTGACTCAGATTTGATTGAATTGACTCATTTCATGGATACTGACATTGACTTAGATGCGTGAGTTCCAGAGCAAATAAAAACTGTTGGTGATTTCCATTTAAATCCCATAGTTGATTTGGATGTTTTGTTGAGAAATTTTGACACAATTTATGTACAGTTCCCTTCTACTAAGCCACAGTTGGCTATTGTTCCTTATACTTCTCCTGTTAGTCCAGCAGTTACTAAGCAACTCTGTGATAGTTTTGACATTCCAGTTTTTGCTCCAACCTCTGCAGCTATTCCATCTTCTCCAGAAGATGTCTCAGCACGAATTTTTGTTATGGATGACTCACCAATGCCTGATCTGGATGAGTTAATCTTGGCTGATATTGAAGAGGAAAATAAGGCAGCAGCTGAAAGCTCTGTCCCAATTACCTCTGATTCTTGAATAGTTTCTTCTTCCACTCCTACTGAAACTCCAGTTTGTGAAACTTCTGCTTCTGCTACAAAAAAATACTGTCATTTATGATAAAGCTTTGAAAGCATTGGATGCTTTATATGATAACCCTCAGGGTTCTGGCAGTGATGATGTTGAAGATGATGATGAAGATGATTCAGATGAAGAAGCTACCAAGAAGAAGAAGCAATTGTTGTCAAAGAAAAGGAAGGCTCCTCCTCCTCCTGCTCCTAAGCCCAATCCAACAGCTGACACTCCCTACTACATCCTGCATAATGTTACTCCTTATAAGGGAATACCTGCTTGGATGCGGCTATCAAAGAATCATCAAAAGGAGAGGAAAAGAAGTAGGAGTTATTCTCCTCCACTAGTCCATAGATATAGAAAAGATCCACCTCCTCCTCCTCCTCCAGCAGCTAGTGCCACTGGCTCTAGCTCTCAGAGATCTGCCCCTATACAAACTTATTAGAGACATCAAGGGAGATCCTATAGAAGCAGCCAGCAAGGGCATCATTCCTCAGGAAATCAACAACAGCATCAGCAGCAACAACAACATATCTCTGAAGATCAGAAAACTAAGAATCCTGAAAGGCTAGATTCACCTCCTATTCCTTTTGAGGATCCTAAAACAGCCAACACTGCAAAAATGGCCAGGTTCTAGGAACTTATTAGTCTGTCCCTGATTAATAAAGCTAAAGCTAAAGGTAAAGACATATCAGGTTATACAACTATGTCAAAATATAGGAAGGAAGAATTAAAAAGATTTGATAAAGCTAACAAACTGTTTAATGTTGATGACTACATGAAGCTCCATCCTAAAGCAGTTGTCCCCAGAGCTACATCACTGAAGATTATTGGGGCAGCTGACATGACAATGATACAGGCACAGGCTTTATATCCAAATAGAGAAATTATCTTTAAAAAGCCAGGAGAGAAGACAAAAGAAGACAAGTCTATGCAGAAGAAACAAAAGAAGTAATCTTTATTTTGTTTCAATTTCTTTCTGCATTTGTTTTTAAACTATGTTATTTGTTTAAACAAAGCCTATGTACATATATTTCTGCTGCATGTGTTAGTAATTCTCTGCCAGATATATTTCTTTTCTTGCTTTGTTTATCTGTTTGTTTATGTTTTGAGTTTCTTAGTGACCTCACCCAAATAGGGGGAGATTGTTGGATCCCTAGTTGATTTGTGCTAGGTTCACTAGCTTAGGATATGACCCAATATGTATATCCAGGGTCAAGTTTGTGTCCTAGAGTCTAGGCCAAGTCCTTAGAGTCGACATCAGATGGACCAGCTATCAACAAGACTATCAGAGACTCAAGAATTAGAAGATTTACAGACTAAGTAAAATGAGTTCGACGTTCGTCGAACTCAGTTCGACGAAAGGAGTTCTCAGCTCGACGATCTTGAGATATTTCTCTAAGTTGAGCTCGACGATCTTCGTTCTCTGTTCGACGAAACCTGGGATACTTCAACAAACTAAAGTTAGGGTAACTCTAGATTTTTCTAAGTTCAACTTCAAGCTTTGGTCGACGAACAAGAATATGAGCTCGATGAACTTGGACCTCAAGTTCACAACTTCTCAGGTCGACGAAGTCAACTTATCAGGTCAACGAATTCAGTACTCTACTCGACGATTTCTGATCTACGATTTGAATCCTTCTCAGCCAGAGACTTCTCAGATTCTAAGTCCACAATCATTCTTCGGTCGACGATTTTGGATCTCAGTTCGACGAATGATGATTGTCGGTTCGGCGATGATTGTAGCAGAATTGACAAGATTCCCTTGAAGACAAATTATTATTGTCTGGTCGACAAACTCATCAGCTCAGCTCGATGAACTGTGAACTCAGCTCGACGATCTTTGTTCTTCGTTCAACGATTCCAGACTAGGTCTTCTCCAGTTTTCCGTCCCTTTTCTTGGCGATGATTCCTGAGTAATTAATGCCCAATCTTCTCGAAATATTACCGTTAGAACGAGCATTGATCATGGATTATTACATGCCATTTTTCCGTAGGACACTTAGGGAATTCATTGATTGTTGCTTCCTTCCCAGGCCGACTGCATTTACTGCTCAAAGTTTCAAATTTTGAATGTTCTTCAGTCGGTCTTTAGTCAGAAAAGAGAAGATCAAACAGTGACACATATAGAGAGATTACATTCAAGAAGTCTTATAGAAATCAAAAGTTTTCATACACTGCATTCAGCCTAGGCCAGAGAGCATCATCATCAATAAGAAGAACATTCAATCTCTATCAAGAGTCTTCTTCTTTCAACCCTACAGGATAACTTCAGAAGGACAACAATCTCTATCTGTCAAAGAAGTCCCTGAAGCAATCTCTGGTCAAGGCAATCAAGTTTATGAAGACCTGTCACCCTGAAGCAGTGCTCCAGATTTCCTAATCCATTCAAGATCTCAGGGGAGCAATCTGCTGAAATCAATCCACTAGTCTTCTCAGTTATTATTGAGAAAAGAAGACACCATCACCCTTTTCCATCTTCTGTACAGGGTTTTAATTCCCTTCAAAATTATTCCTGGTTGCAAGTCTCCTACCAAAAGACTTAAGGTTTCGGTTTTTGAGCACCTGAACAAAAGCTCATTGGTGTCAGGAACCTGATCAAAAAAACCTGAGTGGATTCCTACCAGGGTGGTAGAAGAGTGGATGTACCCAGGTTGGGGAAACACTATAATTTCTTGTGTCATCTGTTTGCCCTCTTTCTTTTGTTTTGGCTGTGTTCTGTGATTTGTTAGGTTGTTTTACTTATTACTTTATTTGCTAATCTGTTCACTAAGGATTACAGCAAAAGTTGTAAAAAGTTTGTAGAGAGCACAATGCTCTATTCACCCCCCTCTAGAGTATTTCAGATCTAACCTGCACTTTCACGTACTATGGAGGATATGCTGAGGATGTGTGTTCTTGACTTCGGCAAGAAATGGGAGGAGCACCTCTTCATGGTGGAGTTCGCGTATAACAATAGTTACCAAGCAAGTATAAAGATGGTGCCATACGAAGTTTTGTATGGGAGGCGGTGTCGAACACCGATGTCATGGACAGAGGCGGGAGACACCAAACTATTCGGAAAAGAGGTGGAAGCTGATGTTTGTGAGTTGGTATGGACCATTCAAGAGCGCATGAAAGTGGCTCAAGATAGGCAAGCACAATATTTTAATGCTCGCCACCGGAAGTTGGAGTTCGCAGTAGGTGATTGGGTCTATTTAAAGATCAAGCCGTTCAAAGGCGTTTCACGGATTCGCCGACTCAAGAAGTTGAGTCCAAGGTTTTTGGGACCTTTTGAGGTTGTTGAACGGGTGGGAGAAGCAGCGTACCGGTTGGCGTTGTCCGAAGAGTTAAGTGGATTACATGACGTCTTCCATGTCTCCGTCTTGAGGAAAGCCTTGGAAGAGGCTAATATGATATTCGAATCGGCATCAGTGCCAATAGAGGAAGACCTGAGGATGCAGGTCCGTCCAGTTGCTATAGGGGATGCAGAAATTCGGAAGTTGTGGAACAAAGATGTCAAACTCGTAAAAGTCCGATGGGATAACTGTGGCCGTGAGGAGATCTCTTGGGAGCGAGAACAAACCATGCTAGAGGAATATCCAGAGTTTTCCGTTTAGGTATAATTTAAGTTTTGTGTACCTCGTTTTGTTTTGGTAATTTCGGGACGAAATTCTTTTTAGGGGGAGAGAGTTCTAACGCCCCAAAATTCGAAAGAAGGACGAGCAGCGTCGAGAGCCAAGTTTGGGTCTTGGTGATGGTCACACGGCCTAGGACACGGGAATGTCCTTGGCCGTGTCGTACCGGGTTCGTCGAGAGCCCGGGAAGTCGACGAGTTTTCGCTCCGTTCATCGAGTAGTGGGGGACACGGCCTCCGACACGCCCGTGTCGGAGCCGATGTCGCAGGCGTGTTCCCTCGAGTGTCAACACAGTAGTGTCGACACAGTTATTTCGACACAGTTGTGTCGACAAGGGGGAGGTGTCGACACAGATGTGTCGACACAGATGTGTCGACACAGATGTGTCGACATTGAGGTGTCAACGCAGGTAGGGAACACGGCCTAGGACACGGGCGTGTCCATGGCCGTGTTAAGCATTCTCGACGAATTTCTGCGAAGTCGACGAAGAGGCAGTCGATGATCGTCGAGACTTCGAACACGGCCTGAGACACGGGCATGTCCCTAGCCGTATCCTTCTCGGGTTGTAGCCAGGACGTGTAAGGGGTTGGACACGGCCTGGAGCCCAGGCATGTTAGGGTTGGACACGGCCGTGTCAAATGTGACACGGGTGTGTCATGGACCCATGTCCTAGTTTGGGTGCGACGGTTTCGGCGTCGATTGGGGAACATGGCCTTGGATACGAGCGTGTCACAAGCCGTGTTCGGCCCAAGTGTTTTGATTTTCAGTTCGTATTGTGGCCGTTCTTTCCCTTCTTTTGGGATTTGATGGTCCAGGGTTGCCCTTGCTGAGTTAAGTACAGTATTAGGGTTTAGAAACCCTCATTCTTCTTCAAACACTCTCTTTCTAAGATCTAGAGAGAAGGGAGAGCAAGGAAGAAGGTGAAGGAGAGATCCGGCTATTGGAGAGGCTTCGGTGCTCCAAATTGCATGCTTAGTCTGGATCCGAGGAGGCAAGGTCGTTGCGAAGGTTTTCATCCGGCTAAGTTTCCATGGCTAGGAAGATTGGTCGAAAGGTAACGACACTTCTTCTCTTAGTTTTAAGATGCATGTTTAACATCTTTTACTTTCTATTTTATGGGCACCAAGCTCTCAAATGAGAGGGGTTTGGGTCGCCAAGGTTCAAGAGGAACCTCCGGGTCGATTGAGTCCATCCCCGGCATATTTTTGCATTAGAGATCCGCTCCGTTAGTGGATTAGGCACGGTGGGTGAAGCCGTTGTCGCGACCGTTAGTCCGACTCGTTGATGTTGCTTACGAGCTTTAAGGATTCGTAGAGATCCGTTGCGGCAAGATGCCATTTGTGATGTTTGTAATGTTTTCCCCCTTTTCTCGAGTGAGTACGTGTAGTCGAAACCGGACAAGGTTAGCTCCTCAATGGCAGTAGATTATTTCCTTGGTGGACAAGGTTAGCTCCGCATTGGCGGTAGATGGTTTCCTTGGTGCACGGGACGTTGCAGTACGAATAGGGGATTAGGGTGGGAATGGTTTTTGGATTGTAATGTGCTAAGGCATGGCTTTGTCTCCATGGTCGGCTGGCTATCCCGTGACGTGCAGGTCATGTGTGGAGAGTGTCCCGACGAGATTAGTCCCCTTCTGTGAGACTGATGAGAATGCCAAGCAGGGGCAAGCCCAGGCAATGAGGCCATGAGTGCGTGGGGTCCAACAAGGCTTCTTAGAATCGGTCAATGTGTTTGACGGAATCCTGACATGAGAAGTCAGAGCTTGAAGGAAAGCCCAGGTCTAAGACCTTGAGCGGGTGGGGCCTTGGCAAGAGTTCCGTGTGGCGGCTTGTATGCCGTTGGCGGAATGTTGGTAACCCCCTTTGTTTGCGGCTTTATGCCAATGGGGAAATGATGAGTACCTAAATGATGTGTCGATGTGCTAGATGCATACACGATAGGGTGCCTTGGGTGAAGCCCGGGTTTTTGCATACATGCTGCATAAGTAGGCCCTTTCATTATATGCTCAACAATAGAGAACGTGTATGTTGTTTGAGACATCCAAGCGCGTTCTTAGTGCATTACTTGTTTATATATATATTGTATACAAAGTGCTGACTTGCAGGTTGGAGGGGTTCCCCGGGGTCCGTTAGGGGCGGCCGGGAGATGTGTTTGTTACACAATTTGAGGTCAACCTTTGCTGACCCACGTTACAATCAAATTTTTACAGGGCAAGGATCGCAAGCAGGAGCTAGCTCGTCGGCCAAAAGGGCCTAAGCCTCATGAAGTGTTACCGTTTTGATGTAGCTCTAATTTTATGACATTGTATGTTTGATGCTCATGTTTTTCGGCTTGCATGCCGAGGTAGTCTAGGAGCGCTTATGCACATTTATGACTTGTATTATTATTTGAGCTTTAGACTCACTTTTGTTGTAAGGCCTTAAGGCCGCTTCGATACTCCTATATGTTGTGGATAAATTCTAGTCTGTTTGCTTTTTCCGTTGTGCTGTGGTTATGAGTTTTGAGATCGGGTAGTTCAGCTATCATCGAATGACTAATTCTGCTATCTTTAAAAACTGTCTTGTCTCTTAAGTCTTGAATCCTCTGAAGTCTTCTGAAGGTAGGTCTCAGTATACTGACCTAAGTGATTGACCTTAAAACCATAGAACTAATAAATTGACCCTAGAGTATACATGGCGGGTCAACAAACCAAATAGTGAACCTAGCCCAAATCCAAATAGGGTTCTAACAATCTCCCCCTATTTGGGTGAGGTCACTATGCAAAAAATAAAATCAAAATCAAAATCACAAAGCAATAAAATAATATCTGACAGAACTATAAATCATTTAGCAGATATAAACTTGGTGCCTTGTGAGTTTACATTTAGCAATAATAAAAATAAAAGCATAATCAAAAGATTAAGATGGTTTCTTTGAGTTATCTGAAGAAGAAGCCGGTTTAGTAAATATCATCTTTCTCTTGGGATCAGAAGCTTATTGCTGAGTCATCTTCATGTCTTGTGCACCAAGAATTTTCACAGATGTTCCTCTAGGCACAACAACTTCTGGATGTAAGTTCATATAGGTATCAATATTGAAAAGTTTCTTTACCTGGTATTTATCCAGCTCTTTCATCCTATAAGATGACATAGTACAGAATTGAGACACATCTTTCCCTTCCTCTTTAGCCTTCCTTATTTGAGATAGAGCAATCGGCTCATTAAATCTAGCCATTCTGTAGTTTGGATCCAATTCTGGATCATATGCAGGAGAGGGAGGCCTTTTTGGACTATAATCTTTTTTTTTTGTTTTTCTTCAGATATCTATTGTTTGCCTTGCTTCTTGTGTTGTTGACTTCCTTAAGAACTTTGCTGTTGCTTGTTTCCGCTATAAGAAGGTCTGGAAGAATGAGAAGATGAAGTAGACCTTTGACCTTGAGTAGTACTACCTGTTGATCCAGCTGCAGGAGGAGGAGGACCTCTCCTATGTTGTGGAGGAGGAGGGTACCTTCTGCTCTTCCTCCTGGATTTCATTTCATTTTTAGAATATCTCATCCAGTGGGGAGTGTCTGGAGTGAGAGTGATATTATGCAGGATGTAGTAAGGAGTGTCAGCAGTTGGATTTGGTTTTGGTGCAGCTTTAGGTGGAGCTTTCTTCTTATATTTTCTCTTCTTCGAAGTGCAATCTTCAGAATCATCAGATTCATCATCATCATCATCAGAGGTATCTGCTGGATTATAATATAAAGCATGAATCTATTTTAGCATATCATCAGAGAGAATAGAATAAGCCTGCTGTGGCTGTATAGTTTTAGCCTGAGGCTATTCATCTTGAACTTCTGATTCTGGAATGTCTTGAACCTGAGAACTTGTAATTTCTGGTTCCATGTCTTCAAACATAAGATGTCTTCAAACATCAAGATCAGACATTGAAGATTTCACACCAACCAAATGATGGAGGGGAGAAAACTTCTGGCTCTAGAGTGTGTATTTTCTCTATTATTTGCTCAACAGCAAGACTTGTCCTTATTTGGTCCAAAACTTCAGAACTTATAGGAGCTGTATACTTTACTATAGCTTTAGAATAATCAGAAACTGTATCAGCCATATCAAAAACTGGAAAATTGATATAAAATGAATTAAAAGAATGTAGTAAAGAGTGAATATTAATTGTGGGATTTATGATGAAATCACCAACATTGTTTATTACAGTATCAACTGAATCTTCTTCTAAGCAAATCATGTCTATATCTTCATCAAGAATTTTAATAACCTCTGCTGTTAGAGTTGCTGCTGCTGCTGCTGGAATTGTTACTACTGCTGGAGCTTGAGGAGCTTCTTCATAGAACATCTCCCCCTGTCTAGTATCAGAGAGTGCCTGATGTCAGGCCCCTAGAAGAAGGGACAATGGAGATAGAAGCAAGCTGAGCAGATAAAAGAGAGATGGAAGCAGAGAGAGGGGCAACAGCCTTAGCTATGAGCTGCTCCAGAGTAGAAGAAATGAATTTCAGAAGATCATTTGCAATATCAGAAAAGTTTAGATATAATTATTCAGGATTAGAGGTGGTATAGGGGGAAGTATGACCACAGTTTGAACAGATGGAGAATCCTGAATGGATATCTGAAAGTGGAATGCTGGGTAAATGTAGTGGTGCATCTGATGGAGGGATATCCTGAGCATGTGAATGAAGTGGACAGTGTGTTGGAGATGATAGAAGTGGTTCTTGATGAGTAAAGGTGGATGGAATATCATCAAGATTTGATGGTAAAGGAGATTGAGGAGGTGGAGATGGTGTATCCCCATAAATGTGGATTGGTGATGGTGGTTGAGATGATGGTTGAGATGGTGATACTGGATGAATGGAAGTATTAGGGGTTTCTTCAATGACAGTTGATGGTAGATGAATGTCTGGTGGAATGATGGAAGTAGAAACATCAGGGAGTATGATATCTTCTTGAAGTAGGGAATGTTGTGGAGATGGTTGTTGAAGAGAAGAAGAGGGAGGAGGGGAAGAGCTTCTTCTAGGGTTGGAGAAGTGGCTGTTTCAGCCTTGTTGTCCTCAGAAGTTATCCTGGAAGATGAAGCCCTGGAGGGCTTAGTGATAGTCCTCTCCCATCTGCCAAAAGGGCAGAGGTAATCCTCTTGGAGGCATTAATGAAAATGGTCTTAGAGACAAATAATTCAGGAGCCTTAGTCTGCAAGAATATTCCCAAAATTCTTCCAAAACAAACATCCTTCTTGCTTATCTTTTTCTAAATGAAATTAAAGATAATCTTTCCCCAGTTAACAAATTTCTTTTTTAACAAGACACTCATCAAGTCAAACTGATGCTTGGAAATATGGTCATGGGCAGAGTGCTTGCCTAGGATGACCTTTCCAGCTACATCTGCTAGAAACTTGTACTCAACTGACAAATTCTTTTTCAAATGCTTGTTAGGGTTTCCCTGGGAGTGACCCATAACTACTAGCATATCTTCAAACTCATTGTTAGTTAATTCAAAATCATCTTCTCAATTGTTAAATCCAAATATTTCTATAAGAATTTCAGGTGTAAGAAGAACCTGGTTTCTAGAAATTGATCCAGAGATGGTGGTTGAATCTGGAAAGGCTACTGTAAACACCCACTCCTTAATCTCTTGTACTGGTAGTTTGATTATAAGAGTCATGAACTAACGTAGCTACGGTGCTTCTAATAACTGTAATATATTATGGAAAATTTGATCTGAGTGGTTGAAGGAATCGATTTCAATGTCGAAACCTGCATCGAACTTCATACTAGAAAGAGTCGTCGCGAGAATCTCCATGCCTCCAAAACAAAAGATCAAGTGCATGAGAACTGGAAAGCGTGGGATAGAGTTCGATGAAAACCCTATTATATGTTTTTGGAATATTAAAAGGCAAACTCCATCAAGCGAAATCAAAAAACTTCGAGCTTAGGTCGACGAAAAAATCTCAAATAGAAATAAAATCGTCGATCTAAGTTAGAAGAGAGGGGAAAGCAGTTCGTCGTACTCCGTCCCACGAAAATTTTTCTTAAACAAAATTCGTAGATCACCGTTCGAAGAAAAGTTTCGCAAGGAGATTTCGTCAATCTTCATTCCACGAAAGATCTCAAGAAAAGTTCACATATCGTCGATCTCCATTCAATGAAAAGTGACCAATTCTTCGACCACAGACAAAAATTAGATTACGCATTCTCCATTGATCATACCTAGCTGATTTAAGAAGAATAGATGTTTCTTTTTATCCAATGGTTTGGTAAAGATGTCGTCTCTTTGTAAATCATTAGAGATAAAGATAAGGTTAATCTTCTTTTTGTCAACACAATCTCTAATGAAATGATGTCTAATGTCTATATGCTTAGTTCTACTATGCAGTACTGGATTTTGTGTAATAGAAATTGCACTGGTGTTGTCATGAAATATAGTTGAATTATTTAAGTTGAGACCAAAATCTAGGAGTTGATTTTGAATCTACAAAATTTGTGAATAACAACTACCAGCTGTTATATATTCAGCTTTAGCAGTTGAAGTTGACACAGATGTCTATTTCTTACAAAACCAAGACACAAGCCGATCACCAAGGAACTGGCATGTTCTTGATGTGCTTTTCATGTCAACTCTACATCCAGCAAAGTCAGCATCTGAAAATCCAGTTAAATCAAATTCTGACTCAGTTGGATACTAGAGTCCTAGATTTGGACAACCTTTTATATATCTCAAAATTCTTTTAAGTAAAATAAGATGAGATTCTTTAGGGTTCATCTGAAACCTAGTACAAAGACATGTAGCAAACATTATATCTGGCCTACTAGCTGTGAGATACAACAAGGACCCAATAATAGCCCTATATGTTTTCTGATCAACTGGCTTGCCCTGTTCATCAGAATCAACCACAACATTTGAGGGCATGGGCGTTTTCTTGACTGAGGCATCAGACATCCCAAATTATTTAATTAGCTCCTTAGCATATTTAGATTGGGAGATGAAAATGCCATCAGGGGATTGCTTCACTTGAAGACCAAGGAAGTAGGAAAGCTCACTCATGCTACTCATTTAAAATTTGGAATACATCGGGTTAGAAAACCTTTTGCATACTTTGGAATCAGTAGAGCCAAAAATGATGTCATCTACATATATTTGTACTAACAAAGTTTTATTTTTATGATGCTTAATAAACAAAGTCCTATCTACAATGCCCCTAGAGAACTTATGTTCTAAAAGAAAGCTAGCTAGGGTCTCATACCAAGCTCTTGGAGCTTGCTCGAAACCATAGAGAGCTTTATGCAATTAAAAAACAAAAAGGGATGAGTTGGAGAGATAAAAGCTGGTGGTTGTTCAACATAAACTTTCTTTTTGAGTTCTCCATTCAGAAAGACACTCTTCACATCCATTTGATAGACTTTGAATTTCTTGTATGCTGTATATGTAAGACCCCCTCCCGGAACACAAGACACGGCACAAAAGGGGACTTATGCCCAAAACAGCTGCATTACGGTAGTATTAGCACACGGCCTAACATGTACCACAAGAAGCCTATCCTACCAGCTATAACCAATATCAACCAATGCCAACCCAATAAAAAATATAATAGAAGTCCACCCACACATAAATATAATAGGTCCAAAAGTACATCAAGAAAAGAAGCTACAACAAGCTTCTAAAGTATCAGAGTACAGCTAAAACATGCCCAAAGGGCTACATCAAAATCTCTCAAAACTCACATCAGTGACTGACGGTAGCGACGACACCGTCCCTTCAGGCCCTGTCGTCCTGGCATGGCTGTCCTGGCATAATCTGCGGCTGCTCTACCTGTGGGGTTTCCTCCTAAAAAGGAAGATGTAGAAACCGTTAGTCATAAAGACTAAGTGGCTTTCACATCCTCTCCCGCGGCAACTCCTTGACACCGGGTGAAGAAAGGAACAATGGTACAATATATATATAGTAATATAAGCAGGTACAAGCAGGTGGAATAAGTACATATGCCGTGAGCAGCAATAGAAGAAATGTATAACAACATAAATAATAGTCTATTCTAGCAATTCTACACGAGCTATATCAATCCATCAAGTATATAGATCTACAACATGAAAGTAACTTAACTTATTAGAATGCCCATACAAACTTATAAGTTAAGGATCAGCTTAACAGTAAAGTAACTCATCATATAAGAGTGCCCATACAAACTTATACGATGAGGATCTTGCGTATGCAATGTAATGTAATGGTATGTATGCAGTGTAATGACTCTCCCATGATCACGCACATGTAATCGCTATGTCAACACAGACTTGTAGTTCCCACTTTTCGAGCAGGTAGCTAACTTCTCAGGCATCAACCGTCGTGGCCAGGCGGCGATAGTAGAGCGGGCTTCTCTACTACTAAGCGGGCATCCACAGTACCTCGCTTAGGCCTCCGTACGCCTCAATGCTAAGAACACAACAGTGGAGCTCACATACGTACTACGGCTCAGTGGGAGTATCGGGTAGATGTGCACCGAGAACCAAGGCCCGATCTGGCCTATGTTGTGACCAGGAAGGAGCCTCAGAAAAAGCATGAGAACCAAGCCCAACCGTTCACTTTACACGGATGGAGACCCAGGAAATGAGCACCGAGTACCAAGCCCAACCCCCCAAGGACTAACTGTCAACTCCCATCGGTGTGACGACTAGCGAGCCCATAGACCTGCCACACTATCCTTAACCCAGGATTACGACACTGCGTGTCGACTCACACCACATTCAATTTCACATTATCGTGGCACGGAAGGAGCCTCGGGAATGAACATCGAGGACCAAGCCCAGTCGTCCACTTGGCACGGAAGGAGCCCCGGGAAATGAGCACTGAGGACCAAGCCCAACCGTCCATTTATGTCTCTTCTCAACATTATCCAAACCAGTGCGGTCAAACACCCGCACTGACACCCTTGTCACATTCCTGTGCCCAAGGCACCTTAATGGTTCATCGCAAACACAGGTGGTGAACCACCTCATTCAATGGACCACCTTAGGCTTCCTGATGAGTTGTAAATATTCGTATTTTTACGTACATAAATTTAGTCGGTTCTGTGTTTTTCCTTTATTTTTAGTTGTTTTTGTTCAATAAAATGCTCCTTTTATTGTAAATATTTTGCTAATTTACTTAATTTATTTTTTTAGAAAAAAAGTACAAAACAATGCCAAAAAAAGCAAGTACACGCCCGTGTACTTACTAGTCACGCCCGTGTCCAGGGCGTGACACGGCAAAATCCAGCAAAATGAACAAATTTTGAAGAAATAGCTTGACACGCCCGGTCACACGCCCGTAACATGACTCGTGTCCAGCACTCGATGATTTCCGCTAGATGATTTGCGAGCTCGTGATTTCCGTTCAACGATCGTTGAACACCCATCACGCCCTTGACCTGGGGCGTGACCACTCCATTTAGCTCGACGAATACTCACGCTCGACGATTTTCCGATCGACGATGTTCCGCTCGACGACTTTCCCCTCAATGATCGTCGAAACCTCTGTGACACGCCCAGCGTCATGCCCGTGACCTGGGGCGTGACCACTCCATCCTGCTCAACGAATTTTCAACTCGAGGAATTTTCAGCTCGACATTCGTCGACTCAATCCGACATGCCCAGAGTCACGCCCGTGACCTCGGGCGTGACTTCCGCCACCTGGCCCGACAAACTGCCGCCGACGACTTTGTACGCAAACGACGCCCAGTTCAACCTCCCCGACACGCCCACCGTCATGCCCGTGACCTGGGGCGTGACCGCCGTGTTTCCAGCCGCCAAGTCAAATCGCCATAAACCACCAAACTCTGCTGTAAATAGTGTTGACACGCCCTCTGACACGCCCGTGTCCGAGGGTGTGTACTTTGAAAATTTTTGCTATAAAGTACTCACTTCTCTATGAGTTCATGGTTCCACTTTTTGGATCCATTTTGCTTAAGGGGCCGGCTGATAGATGATTTCCAAAGCCTTGTAATGGGATTTTCTCCCCCCTCTCTCTCTTTTATTTTTATTTTGTAATCTCCTTTTATTATTAATGCAAATGTAATTTTATTTCCATTACATGACTTTGGACTTCATCTATGTGCCCACTCTTATGCAATCTTATTTCTTTTATTTTGTTTTAACTTTGTTTTTGTTCTTTTAAAATGTGTGTGTGTGTATGAGATTAATTTTCATGTTATTATACTTAGTTATTTCTTACTTAGATTTATTAGACTTAGGATTTTTCTAGCTTTTATGCATTCCTATAAGCCCGTAAAAAGCGTTTTCAAAGTGGTTTTGGTTTTTCACTAACTTAGATTTTCCTTTTAGGTTGTAAAACTTTTATTCCTTTTTACTTTATTTTCACTTTTTAACCACTTTTGCGGAGTTATAGGAACGTTTATATAGTCGTTTTAATTTTTCGAACACTTCGTTTTTGCTTTTATTTTCTAAAAACTTTTTGCCCGTTTAAATTTTATTTCTTCTTTTTATGCATTTCTACCGCATTCTATTGGTAGAAATGTATTCATTTCAATTTTTCGAGCACTTGCACTATTCGTTTATTTGCAAAAACTTTTGCTCTTTTAAATTTTATTTTCACTTTTTATTCATTTCTACCGCATTTTAGCGGTTGAAATGTAGTCATTTTAATTTTTCAGCAACTTCGTTTTTCTTATTTTTTTGTACATGTGCGTGCGTGTAGGAGTTAGTTTTTATTGCTTTCGTTCAATTCTGAAGAGTGCGTGCGTTTGTTGCATTTATTTTCGCCTACTCGTTAAGAGTTAAATGACGTGCTTTTATTTCCCGCCTAATCGTTTGAGTAGGACTTGTACGTGTGCGTTTTCATTTCTGTCGTATGTGTGCGTATTTCAATTCCAGTAGAGTGTGTTTACTTTCTGTAGAGTGAGTTTGTTTTAATTTTATGTCGAGTGCGTGAGTGTTAACTTTTATTTTCCGCTTACTCGCTAGGAGTTAAATGGCTGGATTTTATTTACCGCCTACTCACATGAGTTAAATGGCCGGTCTTTATTGTAATTTTTGGAATGGACTTGTAAATGCATTTATTTTCTCCTACTCATTTGAGTAGGACTTGCTTTATTTTTCCCGCCCACTCATTTGAGCCGGGACTTGCACCTTTACAGCTTTCATTTCAGTCCTACTCGTTTGAGTAACACTTGCAATTTACTGCTTTCCATTTACTGTTTTCATTTTCCTGCTTTATTTTACTGCTTTAATTTTCTACTTTTTCACCGCTGTCGTCCCCATTCCGATGAGTGGCTAACCATTTTTAGCCCTCAGTATCGAAGAGCATTGGGACAAATAAAATAACTTAAAATAATTAAAGGTCTCATTTTTCTAATTAATTAAAAACACTTATGGTTTGCTCGGGGTTTACGACGTGTAGGACCACATAATCGATGTGTGGGCCCTATTTCCGTAGTCGATACGCTAGCTAGCCGAGAGGCCGTGCGTATGAACTGATCACCCCTTGGTAAATGGAGTTCCGCACTAACCCTCGAGAGAGGAGGTGCGCCAAGTCTACCGGATTGGGTTCCCCACCCAATAGCGGGGTCCTTAGCATAATGCGGTTATTAAGAGGAATCCTTCGTCGGACGAGTGCCCAGTCCAATAGTCTTAATGTTCAGGTGAGCGATAGTCCTAGAGATAGGTGAGCTCATTTTAGTGGAACCTCCACGACCAAGTCTCCGTCGTAATTATTTAGAAACTTAGGATCTCTTTTTATTAAAAGTCTATTTTAGTTCGAATTTAATTCGGTGCCATCGAGCTAAGATCTTCATCGGCTCCACCCTTTATTATGCTTTTATTTTCTGCCTTTTGTTTATATATATATTACCCGAAAAGTAATTATCGGTAAAATAATAGTCCCCTCTAGTGAAGTGTAGAAATAATTGAACCGACCCCGAGAACAATACGAACTCGATATTCCACCCAGAATATCCTGTACTAGTCACGATAGGTGCATTGCCTCCTTTCTTTAAAACTCGATCACACCTTTTTATATCCAAATAAAGAAATACCTGCGCCCCGTTTTCTAAATAAAAACCAAATCCGCTTTTCTACTTAAATAAAATCGCTCGGGGCGCCGCACATCCTCACCTATTTTTGGAGTTTTAACCGCATTAAGTTTTCGAACTTGATGCGAAAAATATCAATCAAGTTTTTTGCGCCGTTGCCGGGGATTTTTCGAGTCGTTATTTTGAACCCTGGAAATCTATTAATTTTACCTATATATATATATATATATATATATATATATATATATATATATATATATATATATATATATATATATATAAAAAAAAAATAGTTTGGCCAACTAACAAAAAATATACTAATAATAATAATCATCATAAGAATCATAATAATAAAACTAAAAAACTTACAAAATTTTAAAACTAAAAAAAAATTGAAAAACCCATAAAACTGAAAAAATCGAACAAATTCTTAAAAACCCAAAAAAAGCTACAAAATGAAAAAAAATTTAAAAAAATTTTCATTATTTTTATGAAAAAACTATAAACAAAATACAAAAAAAAAACTTAAAAAACTTAAAAAACTAAAAAACCCTCAAAACCTAAAAAACAAAACTAAAAAACCTACCTCCAAAATCAACTGAAAAACTTTAAAAACATACTAACAAAAAATATACTATCGCAGTCTAAATAAAAAATCACAAAAAATAATAATTTGAAAAAAGAATAATAATTTGAAAAAAAAATAATAATTCCAAAATCAACTAAAAAAAAATCTACTTTAAAAAAAACACAAAAAATAATAATTTGATTAAAAAAAAGTATATATTTTGCTTATTTTATTTTCACTTGTTTTGCTTCGGCGCGCTTCCCATTTTTGTGCGCGCTAGGGGAGCGCATTTATATCGCACCCTTATAGCTAAGACGATAGCTTACGAGTCACCACACACATGCCCCCCACCCACCCACAATCTTTTCGCCGAGTTTATATTTTTGTTTTATTTTTTTTCTGTTATATTTTTCCTTCTTTCTTCGTCTTCTAACAATAATCCAGGGTTTCAACCCGGGGATCCAGGACTTGTCTTAGGGAGGCTTCTACCCTCATTTTTTTCATTTTTGTAAATATTATGATCTGTATATTATCGTTCCGCATACTTATACTACAACATTGGGGACAATGTTGGGTTTAAGTATGGGGTGTTTTCCTATTCTGCATTTTTTATTATTCCGTACTCATAAAAAATACAAAAAAATTACAAAACTTAAAACCTAAAAAAATTTCCTTGTTTTTTATAATAAAAAAACTAAAAAAAAATCATAAAACAAAAACAAAAACACAAAAAAAACTTATAAAACATCAAAAAAATTTAAAAAAACATTTTTCTTTTTCCTTTGTAAATATTTCTTTGTAAAAATAATTCTCTTTCTCCGCCCCCCTCATCTTATTTGTAAAGCTCGCTTTTTAGCATGCCCGCGACATTCGACTCATCGAACCAACCACCCAAAGAGTCTGTTCGCGGGTCATCGAGTTTTTACAAAAATAAAATCAAAAATTCAAAAAACCTTAGAGAATAATAACTTAAAATACAAAAAAAAGAGATAAAACCCTAAAAATTTCAAAAATAAAAATAATGATAATCAAAATCGAAAAAATAATAAAAACCCCAAAAAAATCCAAAAATATTTTGTAACGAATAAATCGAATAACTCATTCTTAACCTTTTTCGCTCTCCAACAATCTAGTTGCGAAATAATTTACAAGCGAATTCTTTTAATTTTTTGCTTACTATTCGTTTATTAATTGGAGCTCGATAGATTTAGATATCTAGGGTTAAGTTTTAAAAATTTTCGTATGTTTTTTTTATTTATATAAAGTAGCTGTTTTCAGCACCACTTCTACTTATCTAAATAGTTGCATATTTATTTTGTTAGAAATAACAATCTTAGATTTCAAGTTATGATAACTCCAATCATTTTTTTTGAAATTTAGGAATGTTTAATTTATAAAAGTTGCTCTCAAAAGTTTTTTATTAAATCTAATTTTATTTTTGAACAACCCTATCACTTTTTTCATGTCATACTTGGCATGATTTCGATCTTAAACGAGCCTATGTCAATGGGAATAAGATTTCGTTCCGTAAACATAGGCATCCAATATTTGAAAAGATTATATGTTACGGAGTAAGAGGATAAAATTCATTACTCTTATACGTATACATTGGATTATTATGAAGATGTTAAAAATTATTATGTTTTGGAAAATAAGATTTCGTTTTCCTAACATCCACATTCAAACAAAAGTTTCATTAGAGGTTCGAGCGAAAAAATATACCCTCGGCTCTAAACCAAAGCCTTCTTCATATACCACGATATCTCTCTCCGCCAAATTCAAAAAAATTCTAGATTTATTTTTAAAATCTTTTTGAGAGCATAATTTGTAAATTAAATTATTTCCTTTAATTTTTCCAAGCTACAGTTTCATAAATCCAATCTATTTTTGTTAGCCTCACAAATAAAATTTTTGCTATCTATTTGCTTATAACGAGAAGTCTTTTGCTGAAACTCTTCCTTTATTTAAATTTTTATCATAATCTAGGATTTAACTCTTAAAACCCGAGATATTCATTTTGATTTTTCTTTCAATTAAATCAAGCGGTAGATAAACTTAGGATTTCTTTAATTCATTATAAATTCATCTCCAACTTTTGCTCTGGAATAACAAAAGCTTAAGTATGGGGGTATTTGATGAGTTGCAAATATTCGTATTTTTATGTACATAAATTTAATCGGTTCTGTGTTTTTCCTTTATTTTTAGTTGTTTTTGTTCAATAAAATGCTCCTTTTATTATAAATATTTTGCTAATTTACTTATTTTATTTTTCAGAAAAAAAGTACAAAAAATGCCAAAAACAGTAAGTGCACGCCCGTGTACTTACTGGCCACGCCCGTGTCCAGGGCGTGACACGACAAAATCCAGCAAAATGAAAAAATTTTGAAGAAATAGCTTGACACGTCCGGTCACACGCCCGTGACATGACTCGTGTCCAGCGCTCGACAATTTCCGCTCGACGATTTGCGCGCTCGCCGATTTCCGTTCAACGATCGTCGAACACCTGTTACGCCCGTGACCTGCGGCGTGACCACTCCATTTACCTTGACGAATACTCACCCTCGACAATTTTCCGATCGACGATGTTTCGCTCGACAACTTTCCGCTCAACGATCGTCGAAACCTCCGCATCACGCCCAGCGTCACGCCCGTGACCTGGGGCGTGACCACTCCATCCTGCTCGACGAATTTTCAACTCGACGAATTTTCAGCTCGACATTCGTCGACTCAATCTGACACGCCCAGAGTCACGCCCGTGACCTCGGGCGTGACTTCCGCCACATGGCCCGACAAACTACTGCCGACGACTTTGTACACAAACGACGCCCAGTTTAACCTCCCCGACACGCCCACTGTCACGCCCGTGACCTAGGGCGTGAACGCCGCATTTCCAGCCGCCAAGTCAAATCGTCGTAAGCCACCGAAATCTGCTGTAAATAGTGTTGACATGCCCGTGTCCGAGGGTGTGTACTTTGAAAATTTTTGCTATAAATTACTCACTTCTGTATGAGTTCAGGGTTCCACTTTTGGATCCATTTTTCTTAAGGGGCCGGCTGATAGATGAATTCCAAAGCCTTGTAATGGGATTTTCTCCCCCCTCTCTCTCTTTTATTTTCATTTTGTAATCTCCTTTTATTATTAATGCAAATGTAATTTTATTTCCATTACATGACTTTGGACTTCATTTATGTGCCCACTCTTATGCAATCTTATTTCTTTTATTTTGTTTTAACTTTGTTTTTGTTCTTTTAAAATGTGTGTGTGTGTGAGAGAGATTAATTTTCATGCTATTATACTTAGTTATTTCTTACTTAGATTTGTTAGACTTAGGATTTTTCTAGCTTTTATGCATTCCTATAAGCCCGTAAAAAGCGTTTTCAAAGTGGTTTTGATTTTTCACTAACTTAGATTTTTCTTTTAGGTCGTAAAACTTTTATTCTTTTTTACTTTATTTTCACTTTTTAACCACTTTTGCGGAGTTATAGGGACGTTTATATAGTCGTTTTAATTTTTCGAACACTTCGTTTTTGCTTTATTTTCAAAAACGTTTTGCCCGTTTAAATTTTATTTCTTCATTTTATGCATTTCTACCGCATTCTATCGGTAGAAATGTATTCATTTCAATTTTTCGAGCACTTGCACTTTTCGTTTATTTGCAAAAACTTTTTCTCCTTTAAATTTTATTTTCACTTTTTATTCATTTTTACCGCATTTTAGCAGTAGAAATGTAGTCGTTTTAATTTTTCAGCAACTTCGTTTTTCCTTTTTTTTGTACGTGTGTGTGCGTGTAGGAGTTAGTTTTTATTGCTTTCGTTCAATTCTGAAGAGTGCGTGCGTGTGTTGCATTTATTTTCGGCTACTCGTTAAGAGTTAAATGGCGTGCTTTTATTTCCCCCTTACTCATTTGAGTAGGACTTGTACGTGTGCGTTTTCATTTCTGTCGTGTGTGTGTGTGTATTTCAATTCTAGTAGAGTGTGTTTACTTTTTGTAGAGTGGGTGTGTTTTAATTTTATGTCGAGTGCGTGATTGTTAGCTTTTATTTTTCGCCTACTCGCTAGGAGTTAAATGGCTGGATGTTATTTACCACCCACTCACTTGAGTTAAATGGTCGGTCTTTATTGTAATAATTGGAATGGACTTGTAAATGCATTTATTTTCTCCTACTCATTTGAGTAGGACTTGCTTTCTTTTTCCCGTCTACTCATTTGAGCCGGGACTTGCACTTTTACAGCTTTCATTTCAGTTCATCTCGTTTGAGTAGGACTTGTAATTTACTGCTTTCCATTTACTGCTTTCATTTTCCTGCTTTATTTTACTGTTTTAATTTTCTACTTTTTCACCGCTGCCGTCCCCATTCCGATGAGTGGCTAACCGTTCTTAGCCCTCAGTATCGAAGAGCATTGGGACATATAAAATAACTTAAAATAATTAAAGGTTTCATTTTTCTAATTAATTAAAAACACTTAAGGTTTGCCTGGGGTTTACGACGTGTAGGACCGCATAATCGATGTGTGGGCCCTATTTCCGTAGTCCATACGCTAGCTAGCCGAGAGGCCGTGCATATGGATCGATCACCCCTTGTTAAATGGAGTTTCGCACTAACCCTCGAGAGATGAGGCGCGCCAATTCTGCCGGATTGGGTTCCCCACCCAATAGCAGGGTTCTTAGCATAATGCGGGCATTAAGAGGAATTCTTCGTCGTACAAAAGCCCGGTCGAATAGTCTTAATGTTCAGGTGAGCGATAGTCCTATAGATAGGTGAGCTCATTTTAGTGGTACTTTCACGGCCAAGTCTCCGCCCTAATTATTTAGAAACTTAGGATCTCTTTTTATTAAAAATCTATTTTTTTCGAATTTAATTCGGTGCCATCGAGCTAAGCTCTTCATCGGCTCCACCCTTTATTATGCTTTTATTTTCTACCTTTTATTTATATATATTACCCGATAAGTAATTATCGGTAAAATAATAGTCCCCTCCAGGGAAGTTTAGAAATAATCGAACCGACCCCGAGAACAATACGACCTCGATATTCCACCCGGAATATCTTGTACTACTCACGATAGGTGCACTTGCCTCCTTTCGTTAAAACTCGATCACACCTTTTTATATCCAAATAAATAAATACGCGCGCCCCGTTTTCTAAATAAAAACCAAATATGCTTTTCTACTTAAATAAAATCGTCCGGGGCGCCGCGCATCCTCACCTATTTTTGGAGTTTTAACCGCATTAAGTTTTCGGACTTGATGCGAAAAATACCAATCACTTCCCTATATAACAAGCCTCATGACCATGCATCACCCATTCGGCCAACATGATTACATATAATCTATGGTCACATAACTTTATCATCACTGGTTGCAACTCTTTTATCAAATTGAAACCATTCGTGCGCACATGAGTCAATCATCTAAATATCAACAACCATTTGTTCATAGCAATCACCACCGACCATGTACACAAGTTCAAGTAAATCTCATCATTATTCGACGTATTTTCATTATCAGTATGTCCTCAATATTACATATATTCAAATCATTCCTACCATACCGATACGTCAAACCATTCATTCACTAATTTCTACGAAATCGTTTCGTTCAAGTACGTTTCACTTCACCATTTGTTTACATGGGATCCATCCAAAACATTTTTATCAATCATTGAATTATGATGGGTTGACATAAAATAATTCACCCATCTCAATATTAATTTGCTACAATGTCTCTACAGAGTCCAAACCCGATTCTACACAAACCCAAGAATTTTAAGTGCAGGACACCTTCTGGACAGCAACTTCGACCGGAGATTCCCGAGGCTACATGAATCCGATGAAGGCGTGTAACCCATCGTTGGAAAGGTCTTTTCATGGGTTACAACGTTTATGTTCAGCCTACAACCCAGATCCGAAAGTAACACACTTGAAATCGTCTTTAAAGTCTGCTGCGTACAGAACACAATTTGTGCATGCTTAGCTTGTCAGCCATCAATTTCGTTTAGACTTTCCTGTAGCTACCTACTTCGCATGAAGACGTGTAACCATTCGTTGGAAACGTATTTCTATGGTCTACGACTTTTATGTGTAGTCAAAAGCCCAAATCTGGACGTATCACACTTGAAAATGGCCAAGAAGATCGATGCGTGCAGAACACATATTTCTGCACGCATCTTAAGGCGGAATGAACGACATCGGTTCATGTTCCTCCTCAAAACGATTTTTCCCAAATCACATCCAGAGTTCCTCCTCTCTTATTCACCCTCATAAGGACACTTCTCTTCATGAAACCATCCTTCATAATCACATAGAAGGAAGGAGAGGTTGAAGACATCTAAAACCTAGGACACATGTCCTTGTATGGCCTTTCCTAGATGACTTCTTCTCTCAAATCAAGACTCTCTTGAGTCGATATCTCTCCTAAGAAATAACTAGAGATCTAGCACCAAAGGAGAGGGGAGGAAGCTCACCTCATTTCCGGCGTTTCCATCATTTTTGGCCAAGGATCTTGTCACTCTTCTTGGCGGCATCTTCTTCTCCTCGGCGGCGGCGGTTCTTCACGGGGTGTAGTTGGCTCCAGCACCTTCTTCCCCTTCTCCAATAGTTTTTCCCATAGAATTAACTTTGAAGAGAATGAAAAACAACTAGGGTTTCTTTCCCCCTTTTTATGTGGAAACAACACGGGTAGGGACACGCCCCTGTCCCTACCCGTG
This sequence comes from Platanthera guangdongensis, assembly GCA_039583875.1. Classification (NCBI taxonomy): domain Eukaryota; kingdom Viridiplantae; phylum Streptophyta; class Magnoliopsida; order Asparagales; family Orchidaceae; genus Platanthera; species Platanthera guangdongensis. The sequence goes on from CM077148.1 coordinate 55,074,421, forward strand.
TCCTGCTCGGGTGAAGCGTCGTTGACGGTTGGACTGTCGTTTCGGCACACAAACATGGATATGGACACGCCCGTGTCTCTGCCTGTGTCCAAGTGACACGGCTGTGTTTCTGCCCATGTCCTGCTCGGGAACATCTTGATTAGTGCGGCTCGAGTGCTGGTTGGACACACACGGGTAGGGACACGCTCGTGTCTCTACCCGTGTCCTTCTCGGGAAAAACTCGAGTCCTGGTTGGACACACACGGGTAGGGACTCGCCCGTGTCTCTACCTGTGTACTTCTCGGGAACAACTCTACTAGTGCGACTCGTGTGCTGGTTGGACACACACGGGTAGGGACACGCCCGTGTCGCTACCCGTGTCATTCTCGGGAACAACTCGAGTGCTCGACTCGAGTGCTAGTTGGACACACACGGGTAGGGACACACCCGTGTATCTACCCGTGTCCTACTCTGGACTGACTTCACCCCACCTTACATAAGTGTAAGCCTACCTACCAGCAGTCCCTGAGCCAAAGTCAGCTCTCCTGACTCAAAACCGCGCACGAGGGACCTAGCGCGAATCAGGACGTTACAAATCCTATAAAAAAAATAAAATATTTCGTCCCTGAAATCAGGCTAAGGCTATGGGGAGAGAAAAGCATGACATAAATTAAAAGTATGCTTTTTTTAAAAAAAAATTACCTTGATGAAACAACTCTGGGTAGCGATTTTGCATCAAGGCCACCGGCTCCCATGTATACTCCTCTTTCCCATGATTAGACCACAACACATTTACCAAAGGAACACTCATGGGGCACAAAATCCTTGTCTCATTGTCTACTATCCGCACCGGCTCTAGTCGCACATAGCTATCAGTCGTTACTGCTCTATCAGTGATGGGGATATATTGATCGGGCCGCAATAGAGCCTTTCGAAGTGACGACACATGAAATACATCATGAAGATTCTCTAGCTCTGGCGGTAACTCCAACTGATAGGCCAAAGGACCAATCCCTTCCAATATAGTGTAAGGCCCAACGTACCTTGGGCTGAGCTTATTCACACCACGTACTCGTGACACTCCATGCGTCGTCCTGATCTTTAGAAACACATTGTCACCCACTTGAAATTCCACCATCCGGTGCTTTGCATTATAATATTTCGCCTGCCGACTTTGAGCCTCAAGCATGTGGTCCTGTATTAGTATAACAACCGCATCAGTATCATCAATGTACTAAGTTCCCAAAACATTCAGGTCTTCATATTGCACCCAAGACAAGGGGTTTCTACACCTTCTTCCGTAAAGGGCTTCATGGGGCGCCATCCCGATGCTAGCTTGATGGTTGTTGTTTTATGAGAATTATACCATGGGTAAGAGCCTTTCCCATGGCTCTCCTCTATCCAACACACATAACCTAAATAGGTCCTCCAGTTTTCTGATGGTCCTCTCAGATTGCCCATCCGTCTGAGGATGAAACGCTGTGCTAAAGGTAAGGCGCGAACCCAAGTATGCCTATACAGCCTTCCATTCCTTAGAGATAAACTGACCATCCCGGTCTGAAGGAATTGTCCTTGGCATGCCATGATACCGCACAAACTGCTCCACAAAGAGGCATACCAAAACATCCACATGAGCTTCTTTCCTCATAGGAATAAACCTGGCAACCTTTGTCAGGCGATCAACATTTTCCCACACTGAATCATTCCCTGAGCATGAGTGAGGAAATCCGTGGACAAGTCCATGGAGACATCCTCGAACTTCCACTTGGGGATGGGCAATGACCATAATAATCCACCAGGGCTCCTACACTCTGCCTTCACCCTTTGATTGGCCTCGCAGTGCGTAATAAAATATCTGACATCCCTCTTCATTCCCGGCCAACACATGGTCTTCCACAAGTAGGCGTACATCTTGGCAATCACAGGATGCACAGAATACTGAGTGCAATGTGCCTCTCTCAGGATATCTTCCCGAATTTTACCACCTTTGGGAATGTAGAGCAGGCCACGGAGATGGACGAGGCCGCATTTTAGGGAATACTCGTCAGTAGTCCCATCTTCGATTGACTTGATTGTCGGGGCCAGAGCCGTATCCTTTCCTTGCTCCGCCCGGATTCGGTCTCGAATATCACAGGCTGTGCTCATCGCAGTCAAGTACCCCATATACCCTTCCGAATGGTCTTTATATACCAGGATAATCTCCATCTCTTCGAGTATCTGAGCTAATTTCATACTCACCGATTGGGACTCGGGAATTGCTTCGGTAGATTACTTCTTAGAGCATCAGCTACAGAATTTGCATTTTCGGGGTGGTAGTTCAAAGTAAATTCATAGTCACACAAAAATTCTAACCACCGCCGCTGTCTCAAATTCAGTTCCTTTTGAGTATGAACGTACTTTAGGTTTTTGTGGTCCGAAAAGGTCTCATAGTGGATGCCATATAGATTGTGCCTCCAAACCTTCAAGCCGAATACCACTACTCCCAATTCCAAATCATGTACTGGGTAGTTGATTTCATGCTACTTCAGCTGTCTTGAAGCATATGCAATCATGTGGTCGTGCTGTAAGACCCCCCTCCTGGATCCCAAAACAAGGCACAAAGGGGGTCTTATGCCCGGAACATCCGCCGTGTGGTAGCATTAGCACACGGGCTAACCTGTACCGCAAGACGCCTATTCTGTCGACTATAATCAATACAACTTACATATGCCAACCCAACCAAACTATAGTAAAGAGAAATCAAATCCACACCAAGTATATAGTCCAAATACAGCAAATAAGAGAAGCTAAAACATGCTTCTACAATATCAGAGTACAGCTATAAAATTACCCAAACGGGCTACATCAGAGTCGCTCAACACTCACATTCGTAACCGATGGTAGTGATGGCACTGTCACATTAGGCCCTGTCATCCTGGCCTGGCTGTCCTGCTGTACAGTCTGTGGCTGCTCTACCTGCGGGGAGACCTCCTAAAAAGGAAGACGTAGCAACCGTTAGTCGAAAAGACTAAGTGGCTTCACATCCGCTCCCCCGGCGACTCCTCGGCACCGAGTGGAGGAAAGGAACAAGGGCAATATGTACAAGTAGTAAAACAGGTACAAGCAGGTGGTAATAGTACATGATTAACAATATTACAAACTAGCAGTTCTACCTAAGCAATAGTAATTCAACAAGTACAAGAAACTATAGCAGGTAAGTAACTTAACTTATAAGGATGCCCATACAAGCTTATAAGTTAAGGATCGATTTACACAAAGTAACTCATCGTATAGGAGTGCCCATACAAACTTATATGATGAGGATTTTGTTGTGTATTATTATGAAATGGTATGTATGCTATGCAATGACTCACCCATGATCACACACATACAATTGCTATGTCGACACAGACTATAGTTCCTACTATTCGAGCAGGTAGCTAACCTCTCAGGCATCAAACGCCGTGGCCAGACAGTGACAGTAGAGCGGGCATCTCTACTACTAGGCGAGCATCCACACTGCTTCAACTAAACCTCTGTACGCCTCAATGCTAAGAATACAACAGCGGAGCCCATGCGTACTATGGCCCAGCGGGGGTCTCGGGTAGATGTGCACCGAGAACACATCCCCGAACTGACCTTATGTGACCCGGAAGGGGTCTCAGAAGTAAGCACGATGATACAACCCAACCGTTCACTTGGCACGGAAGGGGGCCCGGGATGTGACCACTGAGGACACAGCCCAATCGCCCAAAGTCTAACTGTCAACTCCCGTCGGTGTGACGATCAGCGAGCCCGTAAACCTGCCACACTATCCTCAACCCATGGTTACGACACCGCGTGTCGACTCACACCGCATGCAAATTCCACATCACTATGGCATGGAAGGGGCCTCGGAAGTAAGCACAAGGACACAGCCCAACCATCCACTCGGCACGGAAGGAGCCCCGGGACATGAACACCGAGGACCAAGCCCATGTTAAAAGTAGCGAATAGAAAAGAACAAACAGATAGACTTTTGAATAATTGAAATTTTATTATCCAAAAAAGGTATCTATTACAAAGGTATGCCCTCCTTTATATAGAATGGAGGAGAGATGAGAGAATACAAATAAGAGATGTGGGACTATAATTTACAGGACTAAGCGGACTATACAAAACAAACCGCACAAGCCGCGCGGTTAGACAGCAGGGCTAACCGCACGACTACCACCAGAGAGGAAGAGAGACTGCCAGGGTAGACCGCCAGACCGCCCGGTCTCCAAGCTGGCTGAGACAAACCGCCAGACCGCGCGGTCTTCAACCCGCCAAGACAAACCGCCAGACCGCCCGGTCACCAACTTCAACACCCCCCCTCAAGCTGGAGCATATATATCGATCATGCCCAGCTTGTCGCAGATGTGGAAAAAGTAAGCGGACACCGGCTTGGTGAAGACATCTGCCAACTCGTTGTCGGAAGTGACAAATGGCGTGCAAATCTGTTTCTTCAATATTTCTTCCCGAATAAAATGACAGTCGACTTCTATGTGTTTTGTTCTCTCATGAAAGACCGGATTTTTGGAAATGTGTATCGCGGCCTTATTGTCACAGAACATAGGAAGAGGATAGTTGTAAACCTCTCCTAAGTTAAGCATGAGAGCCCGCAACCACTTCAACTCACATGTAGTCGATGCCATGCTGCGATATTCCGCCTCTGCACTAGACCTGGAAACGACAGACTGTTTCTTGCTCTTCCAACTCACAAGATTGCCTCCAACAAATGTGCAGAAACCTGAAGTCGATTTGCGGTCCCCTTTGTCATCCGCATAGCTTGAATCAGAGTACGCTTCAACCCTAAGGTGACCATTTTTCTGAAATAGGAGTCCTTTCCCTGGAGCAGCTTTAATATACTCTAATATCCTCAGAGCAGATTGTAGATGACACTCCCTCGGAGCTTGCATGAACTGGCTCACCTTGCCAACAGCATAAGAGATGTCGGGTCTGGTTACCGTGAGATATATGAGCTTGCCCACCAGATGCCCGTATCTCGTAAGATCGGAGAGAAGAGGTGAGTCATCTGTCCAAGTTTTGTCTTCTCCAACAGCCATAGGACAACGTGCAGGTTTAGCACCAGTCAGTCCTGCCTCCTTTAAAAGATCAAGAGCATACTTCCGTTGTGAAAGGACCATGGAGTTGGGCTTTCTAGAGATTTCAATCCCCAGAAAGTATTTCGGGGAGCCCATATCCTTTGTGACCAGATGTTGACGAAGTTGTTTCTTGGTCATCAATACCTCATCCTGGTCATCGCCAGTAAGAAGAATGTCATCAACATAAACCGCAAGAACAACAAGACCAGAGGTGGTTTTCCGAACAAACAAGGAGTGATCTGCTGAGCTTCTTGTAAAACCAATGGCCGCAACAATGCCACTGAACTTGTCAAACCAGGCACGAGGACTCTGCTTGAGGCCATAGATAGCCTTCTTTAGCCGGCATACCCGTGTCTCCCCCTGAGCAACATACCCAGGAGGTTGCTCCATGTAAACATCCTCCTACAGATCACAATAGAGGAAGGCATTCTTAACATCTAGCTGCGAGATGGGCCAATCCCTGTTGACAGCCACAGAGAGAAGAACCCGAATAGTACTGAGACGAGCCACGGGAGAGAAAGTGTCAAAGTAATCAATCCCATAAGTTTGGGTAAAACCCTTGGCAACCAGGCGAGCCTTATAACGATCCACACTGCCATCCGGGAGAAATTTCACAACGAAGACCCAGCGACAGCCAACAACATCTGTGCCGAAAGGAGGAGGAACAAGGGTCCAGGTACCCCATTCAGTGAGAGTAGCAATCTCCTCATCCATGACAACTTTCCAATGAGGAATAGTAAGGGCCTCCTGGTAGGAACGGGGGGTGCCAGTGGCCGAGATAGCCAGTGCAAAAGCTCTGCGAGCAGGGGTAAGACGATCACAGGAAACAACTGCAGCAAGCGGGTGTTGGGTACAGGCCCGAACCCCTTTGCGAAGAACAATCGGGAGATCCAGGTCAGCAGGTGCCTCAGTATCCGGAGTATCCGTGGTGGAGAGAGCTGGCCCGGGAGTAGAGAGAGATGGCAATGGAGTGGAGGGAGAAAGCGGAGTAGAGGGTGGAGATGATGAGGATGGGGAAGACGGTGGAGCGGGGGGAGAGGGCGGAACATCAGTGGGAGCAGAGGGAATGGATGGGTTGGTATGAGAAGTAGGATCAGGAGGAGTAGAAGAGGAAGCGGGAGAGAAGTAAGAGGCATTGACAAAGAAGGTGACATCCGCAGAGACAAATTGCTTGCGGGTAACAGGGTCAAAGCAGCAATATCCTTTCTGAGTGGGAGAGTAGCCCAGAAAGACACATTTGGTGGCACGTGGTGAGAGTTTATCACGGGTGGCAGCGGGAGAGTGCACAAAAGCGGTGCACCCAAAGATGTGTAGAGGAAGAGGAAAGGGATCCTTGTCTGGATAAAGAATGGAGAAGGGGGTAGCACCGTGGAGAACTGTGGAGGGAAGGCGATTGATGAGATAGCAGGAGAGGAGGACAACATATCCCGAATAGGAGTGAGGAACATGCATTTGAGTCATCATAGTGCGAGCGACATCAAGGAGGTGACGGTTTTTGCATTCCGCCACCCCATTTTGTTGGGAGGTGTAGACACAACCTGTTTGACGAATAACACCATGGTGAATACAAAAGGAGGAGAAGTCGTGGCTAAGATACTCCTTAGCATTGTCAGAACGAAGGAGTTTAATAGACGTATCAAACTGAGTCTTAACCATAGAATAAAAGGAGGTCCAACCAGAGAACAGCTCGGAGCGATCTTTGAGAAGATATACCCACGTACATCGAGAGAAATCATCAATAAAGGTGACAAAATAGGAACTACCCCGACCGATGGTGAGGTTAGGAGCGAGACCCCATATGTCAGAGTGAACGAGGTCGAACGGACGGGAAGAGCCCCGACTTTGCGTTGGTGGGAAGGATGAGCGGTGATGTTTGCCAAGTTGACATGCATCACAGTTTAGAGGAGGATGATGAGGAGGGAGGTGCGTCAGGAGCTGGCGGAGAATTCGGGGAGGAGCATGTCCAAGGCGAAGATGCCATTGGAGAAGATCTGTAGAGGAGGAGGAGAAGGCGGATAGAGCAGAAACGTTGTCGAGGAAGTAGAGGCCACCACTCTCAGTCCCGGTAGCAATCGTCCGTTGGGAGTCCGGATCCTGAAAAGCACAAGAGCTAGGGGTGAATATGACAGAACACCGTAGTTGCTTGCATAAAGAAGTAACCGATAATAAATTGCACGGAAACTTGGGCACATAGAGGGTATCAGCCAGGCAGAGAGATGGAGTGACTTGAACCATGCCCGTCCCATGGACCGGGGAGGGAGATCCATCAGCAACAATGACCGGGGGCAACTGAGCATGTGTGTCAAGAAGAGAGAAACATTGAGGATTGCCTGTCATATGATTGGTTGCACCAGAGTCGATGAGCCATCTTCCGCGAGTAACAACATGAGCACTACCAGAAGAGGTGAACACGGAGGCGGACAGGCTGGAGGAGGGGAAAGCCATGGAAGCAAGAGAGGAGCAAGCCGCGATGATAAGAACAAGCCGCGAGAAGAGAAAAGAGCACCAAGCCGGGCGAACAGAAAACAGGTCGGGCGGCTAGGAAGGCCGCTACCAAGAAGCAGAGCAAAGCAGAGGGAAAGAAGTCGCACGGCTTGAAAAAGTCGGGCGAACAGAGGAGAACAGGTCGCACGGCAAAAGATGAGGCCGGCGCGACTAGCAAGCAGAAGCGGGAAGAAGGCAACAAGTAGAGCGTGAACAGTAGCGGCTAGCAAGATGTCAAAGGCACAGCGGGGAAGAGGTCGCGCGGACTGAAAAGGCCGAGCGAACAGAAGAGAGGAGAAGAGTAGGTGACCGCGACCAAGATGCGGGTGAGAAAGGAACAACCCGCACGGTCAGGCAGATCACAGCAGCAAACCGCGAGTATAGGGACAAGCGGATATGGGGAAAGCAGAAGCGGACAGAAACAAGCCGCTCGAACAGGGCGGCGGACAGAAGAGAAGGCAAGCCGCGAGAGAGGTCGCGGATAGCGGAAAACAAGCCGCTAGAAGCAGAGAGCGCACAGAATCAGGAGGAAATGACTGTGTGCTCTGATACCATGTTAAAAGTAGCGAATAGAAAAGAACAAACGGATAGACTTTTGAATAATTGAAATTATATTATCCAAAAAAGGTATCTATTACAAAGGTATGCCCTCCTTTATATAGAATGGAGGAGAGATGAGAGAATACAAATAAGAGATGTGGAACTATAATTTACAGGACTAAGCGGACTATACAAAACAAACCGGACAAGCCGCGCGGTTAGACAGCAGGGCTAACCGCACGGCTACCACCAGAGAGGAAGAGAGACTGACAGGGTAGACCGCCAGACCGCCCGGTCTCCAAGCCGGCTGAGACAAACCGCCAGACCGCGCGGTCTTCAACCCGCCAAGACAAACCACCAGACCGCCCGGTCACCAACTTCAACAGCCCAACAGTCCGTCTATACCTCATCTCAACACTAATCCAACTAGTGATGGTCAACACCGCACTTACATCCTTCCATAATACTACCCGTAGGGAGACTATGCTCTAAGTATTGGACTACTAAATTTCATTCCAACCATCAAATATACTCTTCAGCATAGTTTATCCTTCTATATGTCATTCCAAATGATTTCAACATAATATAACATAATGCGCATATATATATAGTCTACCAATTTCTAACAAGTCATTTTGTTTAAGTAAGCTTGTTTCACAATTCAGTTATATGAAATCCAATTAGTAATCAACATCATTCATAGCACTATGGTGGTTAACATAAAATAGTTCATCAAAAATGTCGAGTTAAATTGCAACATCGATTCCACTGAATCCAAATCCATATTATATAAAACCCAGAATTTAAGTGCAGAATAAATCTGGACAGCAAATTCAACCACAGATTACCGAAGCTACAAGAATTCGGTGAAGACGTGTAACCACTCGATGGGAAGGTCTGTCCATGTGTTACAACTTTCATATTCAGCCCACAACCCAAATTTGACTGTATCCTATTTGAAATCGGCTTCAAAGTCCGCTGCGCACAAAACATAATTTCTGTATGCAGGTTTGCCGGATGTCAACTTAGTTCAGGCTTTCTCGTAGCTACAGACTACTCCTGAAGTCGTGCAATAATTCGTTAGAAAGGTATTTTCGAGGAATTCAACTTTCATGTTTAGTCGGCAGCCCAGATCTGGCCATATCACATCTGAAAATGGCCAAGAATATTGCAGCGCGCAGAACACAGATTCTGGACGCATCTTAAAGAGGAGTGAACGACATGGGTTCATCTTCCTCCTCAAGTCGATCTTCCCAAATCACTCCAGAAATTCCTCCTCCCGTATTCACCCTCACGAGCCACTTCTCCTCACAAAACCATCCACCCAGCATCACATAGAAGAAAGGGGAGGTTGAAGAGATCTAAAACCTAGGACACAAGTCCTAGCATGGCCATTCCTAGAAAACTTCTCCTTTCTATCAAGACTCTCTTGAGTCGATATCTCTACTAAGAAAATAACCAGAGATCTAGCACCAAGGGAGAGGGTAGGAAGCTCACATAATTTCCGGTGTTTCCACTATTTCCGGTCATGGATCGTGTAACTCTTCTCGGTGGTATCTTCTCCTTCACGGTGGCGGCAGATCTTCTCCTCCAAGACTTGCTTCTGTAGTTTTCCCTCCCTACAAAAGTTTCTCTCAGGAAAAAGGGTTGGAATGAAGAGTGAAAATGGCTAGGGTTTTCACAACCCTTATACTTGAAAAGTGACACGGGTAGGGACACGCTCGTGTCCTTACCCGTGTCCTGCTTGGGCAAAGCGTCAACGACTGTTTTATTGTCGGTTCAAAACTCGACACGGGTTGGGACTTGCCCGTGTACTAACCCGTGTCCATATGACACGGCCATGTTCACTGGTCGTGTCCTTCTCTGGATACATCTCGACAAACTGAACTCGACACACCGACACACGGGTAGGGACACGCCTGTGTCTCTACCCGTGTCATACATTTCGTCGATCTTGACACATTTCGTCGATCTCGACACGCTCCGTCGAGTTCAACTCGACACACACACACACACGGGTAGGGACATGCCCGTGTCGCTACCCATGTCATACATTTCGTCAGTCTCGACACACTTCGTCGATCTCGACACGCTTCGTCGAGACCAACTCAACACACACGGGTAGGTACACGCCCGTGTCTCTACCCGTGTCGGTCCAGTTACGCCCGTGACCCAGGGCATGTAACCCACTCGACACCTTGTCGAGAGAATATTGTCGACATCTCGACACTGCGGGACACGTCCTGTGACACGCCCGTGTCACAGGCCGTGTGCCCCTGCTTGCCACGTCGATCTCGACACAGTTCGTCGAGTCCAACTTGACACACACACGGGTAGTGACATGCCCGTGTCTCTACCCATGTCACTTCACACTGGTAGTGACACGCTCGTGTCACTACCCGTGTCCTTCTCTGGACATACTCAAGTCGTCGACTCGAGAGCTGGCCTCTCCCACACGGGTAGGGACACGCCCGTGTCTCTACCTGTGTCCTATGCTTGACTGATTTCTCCTCCTATTCACATGTGCTGTCGAGTTGTCAGCACTCCCCCTGAACCCAAGTCAGCTCTCCTGACTCAAAAACACGCACGAGGGGCCTAGTACAATTCGGGACGTTACAAATCCTATAAACAAAATAAAAGCTTTCGTCCCCGAAATCAGGCTTAGGTTATGCGGAGAAAAGCATAACAAGAAATATAATATGCTTTTAAATAAAATTACCTTGGGCAAACAACTCCGTATAGCGTTTTTGCATCAAATCCATTGGATCCCATGTATATTCCTCCTTCCCATGATTAGACCATAGCACCTTCACCAAGGGAACACTTTTGCGAAGCAATATTCTTGTCTCGTTATCTACGATCTGCACTGGCTCTAGTCGTACAGACCTATCTGACGCCATAGCACCATCAGTTATGGGGATGTATTGATCGGGCTGCAACAGCGCCTTCCGAAGCGACGACACATGGAACACGTCGTGGAGGTTCTCTAGCTCGGACGGTAACTCCAACCGATAGGCCAACGAGCCAATCCTTTCCAATATAGTATAAGGCCCAACATACCTTGGGCTGAGCTTTTTCACACCACGCACACGTGACACTCCATGCATCTGTCGGATTTTCAGGAACACCATATCACCCACTTGAAACTCCACCATCCGGTGTCTTGCTTTATAATACTTCGCCTGCCGACTTTGAGCCTCCAACATGCGATCCTGTATCAGTCTAACCGCAGCATCGTTATCATCAATATATTCAACACCCAAAGCCTTCGGGTCTTCATCTTGCACCCAAAACAAGGGGGTTCTACACCTCCTTCCATAAAGAGCTTCATGAGGAGCCATGCCGATGCTAGCCTGGTGGTTGTTGTTGTAGGAGAATTCTACCAACGGTAAGAGCCTTTCCCACGGCGCTCCTCTATCCAACACACATAATCTCAACAAGTCTTCCAATGTCCGGATGGTCCTTTCAGATTGCCTGTCCGTCTGAGGATGAAACAATGTGCTAAAGGTAAGGCGCGAAGCCAAATACACCTGAACCACTGTCCACTCCTTGGAGGTAAACCGACCATCACGATCATACATGATCGTCTTAGGCACGCCATGATACCGTACGAATTGCTCCACAAAAAGGCGTACTAAGACATTAACATGAGCTTCCTTCTTCATAGGAATAAACCGGGCTACTTTCGTCAGGCGATCAACTATCACCCACACTGAATCATTCCCGGAGTGTAAGCAAGGTAACCCATGGATGAAGTCCATGGAGACATCCTCAAACTTCCACTCGGGGATGGGAAACGATTGTAGCAAACCATTGGGACTCTTGCATTCTGCCTTCACCCTTTGACAAGTTTCGTAATGTGTAACAAAATATCGGACATCCTTCTTCATTCTCGGTCAACACATGGCCCTTCCGCAAGTCGGCGTACATCTTAGCAATGCCCGGGTGCACTGAATATTGAGAGCAATGAGCCTCTCTCAAGATATTCTCCCGGATTTTACCGCCTTTGGGAATGTATAGCCGGCTACGAAAATAAACGAGGCCGTCTTTTAGCGTATACTCATCCGTAGTCCCATCTTCGATTGTCTTGATTGTCGGGGCCAGAGTCGCATCCATTCCTTGCTCCACTCTTATTCGGTCCCGGATATCACAAACTATGCTCATGCTTGCCAAGTACTCTGTATACTCTGTGAAGGAGCCTTAAATATCAATGTAATATCCATCTCCTCAATCATCCGAGCCAACTCCATACTCATCAACTGAGACTTTGGGCTAGAACCTGGTACCTTTCTACTCAATGCATCAGCCACCGAGTTCGCCTTTCTGGGGTGGTAGTTCATGGTGAACTCATAGTCCCATAGAAATTCTAACCACCGCCGTTGTCTCAATTTCAACTCATTCTGAGTATGAACGTACTTCATGTTTTTGTGATCTGAAAAGGTCTCGCAGTGGATGCCGTATAGATAATGCCTCCAGACCTTCAAGGCAAACACCACTGCTCCAAGCTCCAAATCATGAACCGGGTAATTGATTTCATGCTTCTTCATTTGTCTTGAAGCATAAGCAATCACGTGCCCGTGCTGCATCAATACCGCTCCCATCCCTTGATATGATGCGTCAGTGTGAACTTGAAATCCTTCCTTCCTAAACGGAATTGCAAGGATGGGGGCGGAGGTAAGTATATTATTCAGCTCCAGGAACGCTGCTTCAGATTGGGGTGTCCACTCAAAAGGCACACTTTTCTTCGTCAATGAAGTAAGAGGGATGGCAATCTTAGAGAATCCTTTCACGAACTTGCGGTAGTACCCGACAAGTCCAAGAAAGCTCCGCACATCGGTCGCCGACTGTCACAACCCGCATTTTCTCAACGATAAAATCGTATCAGAGCTAGCGAAAACGCGTGCCGTGATGCCACGTCGTGCAGGGGATAACTGCACACGCTCAGGCAAAACTCCACACCTTAAATTTTAAGGAAAAACGTTGATTAATTATGAAAGAAAAGCAGTTATGTTGATTGGTCGTATCCCTCGGCACGGTGGATCAGCTAGTCCACAATTAAAAGTATAAGTATACGCAGCAGAAAATAGTTTGGTTCAATTAAGTTGACACCCTAGTGAGCATGAGTGTCCCCGAGGGACAACTCATGGTAAGCACGACTCTAAAGTGAATATAATAGATATAAAAAGGTAGTCTTTTTATGCTAAGGAAATATAGTGACTTTGTTTTATAATTATGCTATGCATGATATACATATAATAATGCTTTTAGGGTTTAAAATATCTAACATGCAACCTAGCAAAAATCCTTCCCAGAAGCAAGTAAACAACCACTAATAGGCAAAAACAGCAGTTTAAGTTCATACCCAGCATCGCAAGAAGCCACCAGTGGGCGCCAACAACCTGACACGAACCCACTGGTGAGTATGTATGTCTATACAGAAAAGTAAAGAACTACCTCACAGAATCGGGATCAGCTGTCTCAGCTACCCAAGAGGCCGCAAACCAGCCCCTCCAAAAGAACTAGCCGCTGAACCGGCTACAACCTGGACCTGAGGCATTCAAGAAAAGAACACCTCACCAAGGAAATAATCAAAAGTGTAAATAAAGCATTAGAGTTAAGAGCAAAAAGAAGGGTTTACCAACCCGACAACAAGCTGCTATAAGCCAAAAAAAGAGCATGACAGTAAGAAAAGAGCACTGTCTAAAGTATAGCAAAGCACGCCAAGTGCGAGCAATAAAAGCAACAAGCTCAACAAAAGAGTCTAACATTCCTAATACGTGGGTAAGTGGCAGTGGTCAAAAACATGGATCTGAATACATAACCAAAATCAGATCCAACAAAAAGGGCTAAGGGGTCGCCAGTGGCAGCTTTAGGGTCCCACACACCAACCCAAACGAGGGCAAACAGGCGGTGGCCACAGCTCTCCACGTCAAAATCCACCCCTCGAGAGGCCACTAAAACTCCACCACCTGCCATAACCCAAGAGTCGGCAAGCAAACATTTGCCGAACACCCAATACCACCCCCTAAAGGAAGGGAAAAGTCACACTAACAATCCTAAGGTACACATGAACTCAGGACAGAAATGTCGAGCCTACTCGACGCAGCGTGGAGTAAACTCCACTCACCTGACGCCTAAAAATACTTAGCCGCAAGTCCTACGCTGGGTGACGGCGTTGAGTGAGCTCGGCTCACTCGACGCTGTCAGCGCTTTCCACTTAGGGTAAACGTGAGTCTTGCTAAAATCGCAGCTTAAGCCATCTCATGCGCGAAAAACAGAGAGTTGGAGATTTAATCCCAACCCACCGTTCCGTCCTAACTACACGGAGCTACCGCAACTAACCCTAAATTGTAACTAACAACCACCTCACCCTAACTCTAGCTACCCACTGGACACTAAACCTCCGACAAAAGAGAACATTGATTAAAATTCCAGAAAAAGAAATGAAGAATCAGCACTTGATTAAAAGCTTGATGTAATAACTTAACCTGCTGCCCTAGGGAGGAAAAAGGACAAAGAGAACAGAGCTTTGCAGAAGAAATAAAAAAAAGATCATGGGTTAGAAAATAAATTTGGCAAGGGCAAGGGGCCACTTGCCTCTACCTCTTCGGAAAAACAAACAACAGCCGCACCACGGCTTGGCTCCGGCGGCAAGATCGGCCACCTAGAAGACCAAAGCTGAAACTTGAGGGAAGAAAGAAATCAGATATTTAGAAATTCCTGGAATCGAACCCTAAATCAAGAAAAACTTACATGGAAGGGAAGATATAGCCGAGAGCAAACCGAATCCGCTATCACACGAGAAAAACGGGCTCTAACCTTCCCGAAATCGCCGGCCAAAACAACCACCGCCTCCTCTCAAAACCCTTCCGCTGGAAGCTCTCCAGACTCGGGAACGATGAAAAAAATGAGGAGGAAAAACAGTTCACGGCAACAAAAGACGATTTCAGGAAAAAAGTACGGAACACGCCCAAGACACGCCCGTGACACGGCCCGACACGCCCGTGTCACGGGGCGTGTACTCACACACTCGACGAACGTCGATCTCTACTCGACGAAAACACGGGACACGCACCCTAGACACGCCCGTGACACGGCCCGACACGCCCGTGTCACGGGGCGTGTACTCACGCACCTACCCACTCGACGAAAGTCGATCTCCGCTCGACGAAGCAAGGGACACGCCCTGTGACACGCCCGTGTCACAGGACGTGTACCAACTCGAACACCGCCCAACGATCGTGGAGCGCCGATCGTCGAACAGAGAGACACGCCCCAATGTCACGCCCGTGTTCGACACGACACGCCCGTGACAGGGCCGTGTTCTCACTAAACACCGCCTGACGACCATCGAGCGCAGCTCGACGAACCGAAGGGGGACACGCCCGCGACACGCCCGTGTCACGGCCGTGTTCCTACAAAAACCCCGTCGACCAAAAATTCGTCGACCGGAGGAACGGGAGCTCTGCCCGAGCACGACACGCCCTGGGTCACGGGCGTGACCCAGGCCGTGTCACCCAAACTTACACAGAAAAGAAACTTGCTAACACCTAGCAAACAAGAGGCAAGGCACCAGCCTGCAAGCTCAGCCACAACAGACCACGCACAGCACAGCAAACATTACAAACATGCAGTTAACAAAACAACACCGAAACGACGCGAAGGCAAACGATCTCGGATTTCGACCAAAACTCGCACCGTAGCTAAACAACCAAGCCACGAAAACAACAGCGAGGTCGAAAACAACATCCGACGATCGAACACTCGGGCTAACACCTCCCGAAGCCAAAACGCAAGCATTTCCCTAAGAGGCCCAACCGAGTCACCAAAACAGACTCCGGCTAGCTGGGGAAACTTGCCAACTGGCTATAACCAGGCTACACAAGGAACCTACAGAGCTAGGACCGCGCTCTACAACGGCGAAGGGCCGGAAATGCGTCATCGTAACGCCAATCCAAAATCAAACAAAACACAGAAAAACCGGGGGCGTTACAGCCACTCCCCCTAAAAGAAAGTTTCGCCCCGAAACTTTACTCACAACAACACTCCTATGAAGAAGGAGAGAGAAAGAGCCAGGAAAGGACTATATAAACATAAATAAAACAAAACATACCAGGCACAAGCTCAGGGAAACAGATGAGGGTAAGCCTACCTCATAGCCGACTCCAACTCCCAAGTCGCGCTTTCTACATCCTGATTTCTCCATAAAACTTTAACCATCGGAATAGACTTCTTCCGCAGCGCACGAACCTGAGAATCCAGAATGCGGACAGGCACCTCCACATAAGAAAGATTCGGCTCCAACTGAGGCACAGAATCCAAAACCTGCCTGCCATTCGATACACATTTCCGCAGCTGACTGACGTGGAAGACATTATGCACGCCAGGGAAATTTGCGGGCAACGCCAGCCTATAAGCTGATATCCCAATCCGCTCAACAATCGGAAACGGCCCCACGAACCTCGGGTCCAACTTCCTGTTCTTGCCAAAACGCTTGACTCCGATCAACGGGGAGACCTTTAAGAACACCGAGTCCCCCACCAAAAATTCCAAATCCGATCTACGCCGATTGGCATTTTTCTCATATCTCTCCTGGGCTATCCGAAGTTTTTCCCGTATAAGCTTCACAGCAGTTTCCATCTGCTCGAGTGCTTCTGGACCCAACAAAGGCCTCTCGCCAACCTCAGCCCAAAACAAGGGAGTCCTGCAGCGCCTCCCATATAAAGCTTCAAAAGGAGCCATTTGCAAGCTTTCTTGATAACTGTTATTATACGCAAATTCCATAAGCCGCAAGCGCTCATCCCACGCTCCTCCGTGCTCCAGAATATAACATCGGATCATATCTTCCACAATCTGATTTACTCGCTCTGTCTGACCATTGGTCTGGGGATGATAAGCTGTGGAATATCTCAAATCTGTACCCAACCCTTCTTGAAGGCTCTTCCAAAAACGAGATGTAAATCTGGAGTCTCGATCCGATATGATACTCACGGGTACACCGTGCAATCTAATAACCTCATCCAAATACAGCTCGGCTATCTTCCTCATCGGATAATCGACCTTAAATGGTACGAAGTGAGCACTCTTTGTCAGTCTGTCTACGATCACCCAAACTGAATCATGCCCTTTAGGAGATCTCGGTAAGCCTGTGATGAAATCCATCGAGATACTCTCCCACTTCCACATCGGAATCTCTAAGGGAGTTAGCTTGCCAACAGGCCTTCCATGGTCGGCCTTCACACGCCTGCAAGTGAAGCACTCAGAAACAAATCTGGCTATGTCCTTCTTCATCCCATACCACCAGGCAATCTGCTTTAAATCATGGTACATTTTGGTAGACCCTGGATGGTAGGCCACACTAGATCCGTGGGCTTCTCTGCACACCATATTCCGGATATCTCCAACTGCGGGAATGCAAAACCTGCCACGATACTTCAAGGTACCTGCATCATCTATAGAGAAATCTGGTAATTCACCCTTTTCAGCTCGAAGGTACAAATGCAAAAGATCGGGATCATCCTTCTGATGCAGTCGCGTAAGCGCAATCCACGAAGGTTCTGCCACTGCCAAGCTACTCTGCGAATCGCAGCTTCCCACAGAATTGTCCATCAAAAGAAACTCTTCCACAAGACGCTCGGCGGAGAGATTGAAAATCTTTCCTGACTTCCGACTTAGGGCATCGGCCACCACATTCGCCTTACCCGGATGATACTGGATTTCAACATCATAGTCGGCCACGTACTCCAACCACCGCCGCTGGCGCAGATTCAACTCTTTCTGAGTGAAGACATACTTCAAACTATTATGATCCGTGAAAATCTTGCACTGCGCGCCATACAGCAA
Source organism: Platanthera guangdongensis (assembly GCA_039583875.1). NCBI lineage: Eukaryota > Viridiplantae > Streptophyta > Magnoliopsida > Asparagales > Orchidaceae > Platanthera > Platanthera guangdongensis. The sequence goes on from CM077148.1 coordinate 55,092,372, forward strand.
ATGCCTCCACAATTTCAACGCATAGATCACGGCTGCAAACTCCAGGTCATGCGTAGGGTAATTCCTCTCATGAGTCTTTAGCTGCCTCGACCCGTACGCAATCACCTTCCCGCCCTGCATCAAAATGCAGCCCAGTCCGACGTGCGACGCGTCCACATATATATCATACTCACTATCTTCAGTAGGCAAAGATAAAACTGGAGCTGAACATAACCTTCTTTTTAATTCCTCAAAAGCCTCCTCACACTTGCTATCCCATATGAAGGCTGCATTCTTCTGCGTCAACCTGGTCAACGGCGCAGACAAAGTAGAGAATCCCTCTACAAATCTCCTATAATATCCAGCCAAGCCCAAGAAGCTTCTGATCTCTTTGGGAGTAACAGGCCTCGCCCATTCCATAACAGCAGCGATCTTTTCTGGGTCCACCGATATTCCCTCCTTATTCACCACGTGGCCGAGAAAAGAAACTTGAGGCAACCAAAATTCGCATTTGCTCAGCTTGGCGTATAGCTTATGGTCTCTCAGAGTCGCCAAGACCAAACGCAGATGCCGATCATGCTCCTCCGCATCTTTAGAATACACCAAAACATCATCTATAAAGACAATCACAAACTTATCCAGGAAGTCCTTGAAAACTCTGTTCATCAGATCCATAAAAGCTGAGGGCGCATTAGTCAAACCAAATGACATAACTAAAAACTCAAAATGCCCATGACGAGAGCGGAACGCCGTCCGCGGAACATCTGACTCCCGAATCCTCAACTGGTGATAGCCCGAACGAAGATCTATCTTGGAAAACACGGCACTACCACGTAGTTGGTCAAACAGATCGTCAATCCGAGGCAAAGGGTACCTGTTCTTAATAGTAACCTTGTTCAGTTCTCTATAGTCGATGCATAGCCTCATCGACCCATCCTTCTTTTTAACGAACAGCACTGGAGCACCCCATGGTGAAGAACTCGGCCTAATGAACCCTTTTGCCAACATCTCATCCAGCTGAACTCGCAACTCTTCCAGCTCTCGCGGGGCCATCCGGTACGGCGCCTTGGCAATAGGACGCGTGCCTGGCTCCAAATCTATAGCAAACTCGACATCTCGATCGGGTGGAAGACCGGGAAGATCATCAGGAAACACATCGGAGAAGTCACACACCACAGGGATCTCTTGCAAACATGGCACTCTAACAACAGCCCCTACCAGAGAGACCACACAGGCAGAACAACCAGAATCAAGCAACTTCCGAGCACGCACCGCAGAGATGACTGGAGACTCCTGGAGAGAATACCCATAGATGCTCCCTGGCTGACCGTTGTCCTTGACGAAGTCCAAGCGCTTACCCTTGCACTGGATCACAGCATCGTACCGTGACAACCAGTCCATGCCCAAGATAACATCGAAGTCCTCCAGGTCAATCACCTTCAGATCTGCCTTGGCTAGAAAATCCCCCAACAAGATCGGACAATCAAGGACACCCAGGTCCGTAACCACAGAGTCACCGGAGGGGAACTTAACGCAAAAGGCACCACCAACACGATCTAGGCCCAAACTGAACCGCTCCACGAAGGCTCTAGCCACAAACGAGTGGGTAGCGCCTGAATCGAAGAGAACGCGCGCCCAGCGGTTCTTTACCTTAAATCGTCCTACAAATAGAGCACACATCTAAGGAAACAAACGCAAAAATGAAAACTACAATCACAAAGGGATCATATCGAAACGACTGAGGAGAAGTCAAACCTGAGATAATCTGGGTCAAAGTCTTTGCTTCGTCTGCCGAAAGCACATTCAGCTTCCCCTTTCCTCTATCCAATTGCTGAGGCGGTGGCAAAGCCTGGAGGGGAACTGGCTGCAGAACAGGCTGGAGCTGTGGGCACTTTGTCTTGAGATGACCCTTCTGCCCACACTGAAAACAGACTTTATCTCTCGACCAGCAACGGGCAGCCTCATGCCCCTTCCTTCCACACAAGGCACACACCAAGTCTCCTCTGGGAGCACCCTGAATTGCGTGCACCTGTTCCTTCTTCTGCGCTCCAAACCTTTTGAAACACTTCTCAAAGGGGTGGTCTGGTCGGCCACAGAAACTACAAATCTCTTTGCTCCTCTTTCTCGAGACCGCATCGGGTTCCTGAGGGCTCTTCCCTCCACCGGACTTTCGCTTATCCTTCCACAACTGCTGACCTCTATTCTTGGCATTCTCAATGGCCTCAACCCTCAAGTCAGCTTCGACCACGCTGGCATAACTGACTGCACCGTAGGCATTCGCTAACTGCTGAATGTCACTTCTCAGTCCACCCAGAAATCGCTTAACTCGGTCTGCTTCAACACTCACCAGACCAGGAGCAAATCGACTCAATTTACTAAACTCAATCTCATACTCACTGACCGTGAGTTTCCTCTGCTTCAAATGGATAAAGTCATTCATCAGCGGGTCCCTCTCGACTGAAGGCAAAAACTTACTCAACAGCATCCCTTTAAATGACTCCCAAGAACATCCTGCCACCAAACTCTCCTTCTCCCTCAACCACCAATTCTTTGCCAAGCCCTTGAGCTGGTAGGCAGCGAGCATCACTCTCTGATCATCCGTAATCCACGAATAAGAGAACATCTCCTCAATAGAAATCAGCCAGTCATCCAAAATCATGAAATCTGCTTGCCCATCATAAGTAGGGGGTCTCAGTCGCTGAAACTGGGATATAAACGCCATCTCCGGGGGCACAACAACCAAAGGCACGGGAGGAGCAGGAGGGGCAGGAACAGCTACCCCCTCAGCGGGGTCCGGAACTCTCGGGGCCTGTCCCGCCACCACTGCCACAAGGGACTGAATCTGAGCTTGCATAGCCACCACCTGCCTCGATAGGGTCTCATTACTCCGCCGCAGGTTTTCTACCAACGCCTCGCTCTGCGCTCCTGACGTCTCACCCTCGGATTGGGGGGTCGACCTCATTGCAGGACGTCTCGTCATCCTATAATCGCACAAGCTTTAGACGAAACTTAGCCCAACAGCTAGAACAAAACTACCCGGTACAGACAAACACACTTAAATATGAACTTCAACTGCAAAACTTGCTCTGGGAGTTGTTTTATCATGATGATGTTATGCTTAACCTAAGATGGTTCACCACCATCATACTAACTCAGGTGCCTATACCATGAATGCATGTATTTGTATTCTTTTTGACTCAAAACCATGTGTGTACATATGTCATCTTGCAAATCTTTAGCTTAACACGTTGTGCTTATGAAATGTTATGCTATGCATGATGTGCTATGCATTCTAAAAAAAGGCCTTAATGCATGCCATGGGCGGCGTACACATGAAAATGTTATGCATCCCATACTACATAACATTCCCATGCAACGAAAAAAGAAAACGTGCTAGCCGCATTCATGTGGTGAGGTTATGCATCCCATACTACATAACCCTCACATGTTGCCTCCTATGGTGGATCCATATACAAACACATATTATGCATCCCATACTACATAATATGCCCCGTATACTTCTTTATGCTCATGAGTGTAGTGTTCGTGCTTTAGCCAAGACGTGCTGATGACATATCGGTGTGTGTATGGTATGACGCTAACCACTAATGCAAACAAGGGGAAAGGTTGCCCGACCATTTGTCAAGCAACCTCCCTCTGATACCAACTGTCACAACCCGCATTTTCTCAACGATAAAATCGTATCAGAGCTAGAGAAAACGCGTGCCGTGATGCCACGTCGTGCATGGGATAACTGCACACGCTCAGGCAAAACTCCACACCTTAAATTTTAAGGAAAAACGTTGATTAATTATGAAAGAAAAGCAGTTATGTTGATTGGCCGTATCCCTCGGCACGGTGGATCAGCTAGTCCACAATTAAAAGTATAAGTATACGCAGCAGAAAATAGTTTGGTTCAATTAAGTTGACACCCTAGTGAGCATGAGTGTCCCCGAGGGACAACTCATGGTAAGCACGACTCTAAAGTGAATATAATAGATATAAAAAGGTAGTCTTTTTACGCTAAGGAAATATAGTGACTTTGTTTTATAATTATGCTATGCATGATATACATATAATAATGCTTTTAGGGTTTAAAATATCTAACATGCAACCTAGCAAAAATCCTTCCCAGAAGCAAGTAAACAACCACTAATAGGCAAAAACAGCAGTTTAAGTTCATACCCAGCATCGCAAGAAGCCACCAGTGGGCGCCAACAACATGACACGAACCCACTGGTGAGTATGTATGTCTATACAGAAAAGTAAAGAACTACCTCACAGAATCGGGATCAGCTGTCTCAGCTACCCAAGAGGCCGCAAACCAGCCCCTCCAAAATAACTAGCCGCTGAACCGGCTACAACCTGGACCTGAGGCATTCAAGAAAAGAACACCTCAGCAAGGAAATAATCAAAAGTGTAAATAAAGCATTAGAGTTAAGAGCAAAAAGAAGGGTTTACCAACCCGACAACAAGCTGCTATAAGCCAAAAAAAGAGCATGACAGTAAGAAAAGAGCACTGTCTAAAGTATAGCAAAGCACGCCAAGTGTGAGCAATAAAAGCAACAAGCTCAACAAAAGAGTCTAACATTCCTAATACGTGGGTAAGTGGCAGTGGTCAAAAACATGGATCTGAATACATAACCAAAATCAGATCCAACAAAAAGGGCTAAGGGGTCGCCAGTGGCAGCTTTTGGGTCCCGCACACCAACCCAAACCAGGGCAAACAGGCGGTGGCCACAGCTCTCCACGTCAAAATCCACCCCTCGAGAGGACACTAAAACTCCACCACCTGCCACAACCCAAGAGTCGGCAAGCAAACATTTGCCGAACACCCAATACCACCCCCTGAAGGAAGGGAAAAGTCACACTAACAATCCTAAGGTACACATGAACTCAGGACAGAAATGTCGAGCCTACTCGACGCAGCGTGGAGTAAACTCCACTCACCTGACGCCTAAAAATACTTAGCCGCAAGTCCTACGCTGGGTGACGGCGTTGAGTGAGCTCGGCTCACTCGACGCTGTCAGCGCTTTCCACTTAGGGTAAACGTGAGTCTTGCTAAAATCGCAGCTTAAGCCATCTCATGCGCGAAAAACAGAGAGTTGGAGATTTAATCCCAACCCACCATTTCGTCCTAACTACACGGAGCTACCGCAACTAACCCTAAACTGTAACTAACAACCACCTCACCCTAACTCTAGCTACCCACTGGACACTAAACCTCCGACAAAAGAGAACATTGATTAAAATTCCAGAAAAAGAAATGAAGAATCAGCACTTGATTAAAAGCTTGATGTAATAACTTAACCTGCTGCCCTAGGGAGGAAAAAGGACAAAGAGAACAGAGCTTTGCAGAAGAAATAAAGAAAAAGATCATGGGTTAGAAAATAAATTTGGCAAGGGCAAGGGGCCACTTGCCTCTACCTCTTCGGAAAAACAAACAACAGCCGCACCACGGCTTGGCTCCGGCGGCAAGATCGGCCACCTAGAAGACCAAAGCTGAAACTTGAGGGAAGAAAGAAATCAGATATTTAGAAATTCCTGGAATCGAACCCTAAATCAAGAAAAACTTACATGGAAGGGAAGATCTAGCCGAGAGCAAACCGAATCCGCTATCACACGAGAAAAACGGGCTCTAACCTTCCCGAAATCGCCGGCCAAAACAACCACCGCCTCCTCTCAAAACCCTTCTGCTGGAAGCTCTCCAGACTCGGGAACGATGAAAAAAATGAGGAGGAAAAACAGTTCACGGCAACAAAAGACGATTTCAGGAAAAAAGTACGGAACACGCCCAAGACATGCCCGTGACACGGCCCGACACGCCCGTGTCACGGGGCGTGTACTCACACACTCGACGAACGTCGATCTCTACTCGATGAAAACACGGGACACGCCCCCTAGACACGCCTGTGACACGGCCCGACACGCCCGTGTCACGGGGCGTGTACTCACGCACCTACCCACTCGACGAAAGTCGATCTCCGCTCGACGAAGCAAGGGACAAGCCCTGTGACACGCCCGTGTCACAGGCCGTGTACCAACTCGAACACCGCCCGACGATCGTGGAGCGCCGATCGTCGAACAGAGAGTCACGCCCCAATGTCACGCCCGTGTTCGACACGACACGCCCGTGACAGGGCCCTGTTCTCACTAAACACCGCCTGACGACCATCGAGCGCAGCTCGACGAACCGAAGGGGGACACGCCCGTGTCACGGCCGTGTTCCTACAAAAACCCCGTCGACCAAAAATTCATCGACCGGAGGAACGGGAGCTCTGCCCGAGCACGACACGCCCTGGGTCACGGGCGTGACCCAGGCCGTGTCACCCAAACTTACACAGAAAAGAAACCTGCTAACACCTAGCAAACAAGAGACAAGGCACCAGCCTACAAGCTCAGCCACAACAGACCACGCACAGCACAGCAAACATTACAAACATGCAGTTAACAAAACAACGCCGAAACGACGCGAAGGCAAACGATCTCGGATTTCGACCAAAACTCGCACCGTAGCTAAACAACCAAGCCACGAAAACAACGGCGAGGTCGAAAACAACATCCGACGATCGAACACTCGGGCTAACACCTCCCGAAGCCAAAACGCAAGCATTTCCCTAAGAGGCCCAACCGAGTCACCAAAACAGACTCCGGCTAGCTGGGGAAACTTGCCAACTGGCTACAACCAGGCTACACAAGGAACCTACAGAGCTAGGACCGCGCTCTACAACGGCGAAGGGCCGGAAATGCGTCATCGTAACGCCAATCCAAAATCAAACAAAACACAGAAAAACCGGGGGCGTTACACCGACCTCAAGGGAGACCACTCCTTCACGACACGCACCTTGGCCGGAACCACCGCTAGCCCTGCTCCAATGATCACATACCCTAAGAAAGCAACCTCTTTAAGCCAGAATTTGCACTTGCTGAACTTGGATAACAAGGCGTGGTCCTTCAATTTCTTCAATACCAAGGTCAGGTGCTTGACATGCTCCTCCTCCGTCTTTGAGTAGCCAAGATGTCATCGATGAAAACAATGATGAAGATGTCCAAATACGGTTCAAATACCTTGTTCATCAGGCTCATGAAAGCCGAAGGGGCATTTGTGAGCCCAAACAGCATTACAGTGAACTCGTATAACCCATATCTTGAACTAAAGGCCATTTTCTGGATGTCCCCTTCTTGTATTCTCAACTGATAATACCCTGAGCGCAAGTCCAGCTTAGAAAACCAATGCGCTCCCACTAGTTGATCGAACAACTCGTCGATCCGAGGTAGCGGATAAGTGTTCCGCACCGTCAGCCGATTGAGTTCCCGATAGTCTATGCACAAATGCAGGGTTCCATCCTTCTTCTTCACGGATAATACAAGGGCTCCCCAGGATGACGAACTGGGGCGAATGAACCCTGACTCCACCAGTTCTTGCAGTTGAACTCTAAACTCCACGAGTTCCTTCAGGGCCATTCGGTAAGGGGCCTTGGATACAGGCTTGGCACCCGGTACTAGATTAATCTGGAAGTCAACGTCTCTATGCGGGGGTAAACCTGGTAGTTTCTCAGGAAATACCTCGGGGAAGTCTCGCACTACTCGTACGTCTTTTATATCCAATGTTATCTCCTTGAACTCGAACCAGATTATGAAGACTTCATCCCCTTTCATATGGGCTTTTACAACCTGAACGGAAGAAAACGACATGCGAGGTGCGAAGCTAATACCTTGGAAGATGACGTCGGAGTCCCCATGTCTCAAATAGATCCGCTTCTCCGCGCAGTCGATCCTTGCGAAATGTCAGTCCAACCACGCCATGCCCAAAATGATGTCAAACTCCGGCATTCTCAAGACCGTGGCAGGTGTATCAAAGGCCTTTCCTTCAATAAATATCTCGAACTCACACTTAGTGGTTGCAATCATCTCAGAACCGTCCGGGAGGCGTAAACGTCGAGCTATACCAGTAAAGTATTGTACACCTTCTAGGTTTTTAATGAAGTTCGCCACACTAACGAATGTGGGGCACCAGTATCGAATAGAGTGTAGGTCGGTTTCTCACCAACCATTACGCCTAAGTATAAAGATTGTGAAGGGTCAATCTAGATTCCTAGATCAAACTTGGCAGACTAAGGACGAATGTTTAATTTCTTCCTAGTAGTCCTCATCCTGCTTCAATTACTCCTTCAGCGAGTCTCTTAATGCTTGTCTGAACATCCAAAAGACCTGCTTCCAACCACTTTACCATATCCATTATCTCCACCAAGCTCGAGTACGCTATAAACAAAAGTGGTTGCCCTAGGAAATCTGCCATATTTATTATCTCCGCTAGATTCAATATCCGCTATAAACAAAAGTGTTTGCCATATGGGATCTCGCAAGACTTTATACAATCGGTTTACATACCTAGGGTCGTCCAAACTTCAGGAGATCAACGTATAAAGATACGTACCGAAGGTCAGGTTGGCTAATCTTAAGGTCAAAGTTGGACAACTTAGTGTGAATTACATATGGGCACACCACTGCTTCTTCTAAGTCAGTTTGTCCCCAAACTGACTAATCGAATGGGGGTGGTACCATTGTTGAATGACTTCTTTAGTTGAGGATCGTGGCAAACTGATACCATTTGTAAGACCCCCCTCCCCAATCCGAAAACACGGCACGAAGGGGGTCTTATGCCCGGAACAGCCGCCTTGCGGTAGCATTAGCACACAGGCTAACCTGTACCGCAGATGCCTATTCCGCCGGCTACAATCAATATCAACTTACATATGTCAACCCAACCAAACTATAGTAAAGAGAAGTCAAATCCACAGCAAGTATATAGTCCAAATACATCAAATAAGAGAAGCTAAAACATGCTTCTACAATATCAGAGTACAGCTATAAAATTTCCCAAATGGGCTACATCAGAGTCGCTCAACACTCACATCCATAACTGATGGTAGCGACGACACCATCACATCAGGCCCTGGCATACTGACCTGGCTGTCTTGCTGCAAAGTCTACGGTTGCTCTACCTGCGTGGAGACCTCCTAAAAAGGAAGACGTAGCAACCATTAGTCAAAAGGTCTAAGTGGCTTCACATCCGCTCCCCCGGCGACTCCTCGGCACCGGGCGGAGGAAAGGAACAAGGGTAATATGTACAAGTAGTAAAACATGTACAAGCATGTGGTAATAGTACATGATTAATAATATTATAAACTAGCAGTTCTACCTAAGCAATAGTAATTCAACAAGTACAAGAAACTACAACAGTTAAGTAACTTAACTTATAAGGATGCCCATATAAGCTTATAAATTAAGGATCGATTTACATAAAGTAACTCATCGTATATGAGTGCCCATACAAACTTATACTATGAGGATCTTGTTATGCATTGTTATGAAATGGTATGTATTCTATGCAATGACTCACCCATGATCACACACAAGAAATTGCTATGTCGACACAGACTATAGTTCCCACTATTCGAGCAGGTAGCTAACCTCTCAGGCATCAACCGCCGTGGCCAGGCGATGACAGTAGAGCGGGCATATCTACTACTAGGCGGGCATCCACACTGCTTCAATTAGGCCTCCATATGCCTCAACACTAAGAACACAACAACAGAGCCCATGCGTACTATGGCCCCGCGGGGGTCTCTGGTAGATGTGCACTGAGAACATAGCCCCGAACTGACCTTGTGTGACCCGGAAGGGGCCTCAGAAGTAAGTACAAGGATACAACCCATTCGTTCACTTGGCACGGAAGGGCCCCCGGGATGTGAACACCGAGGACACAGCCCAACCGCCCAAAGTCTAACTGTCAACTCCCGTCGGTGTGATGATCGGCGAGCCCGTAGACCTGCCACACTATCCTCAACCTAGGAATACGTCACCGCGTGTCGACTCATACCGCATGCAAATTCCACATCACCGTGGCATGGAAGTGGCATCATAAGTAACCACGAGGACACATCCCAACCATCCACTCGGCATGGAAGGAACCCCGGGACGTGAACACCGAGGACCAAGCCCAACCGTCCGTCTATACCTCATCTCAACACTAACCCAACTAGTGACGGTCAACACCGCACTTACATCCTTCCACAATACTACCCGTAGGGAGACTACACTCTAAGTATTGGACTACTAAATTTCATTCCAACCATCAAACATACTCATGGCCATAGTTTATCCTTCTATATGACATTCCAAATGATTTCAACATAATATAACATAATGCGCATATATATATAGTCTACCAATTTCTAACAAGTCATTTCGTTTAAGTAAGCTTTCTTCACAATTCACTTATATGAAATCCAATTAGTAATCATCATCATTCATAGCACTATGGTGGTTAACATAAAATAGTTCATCAAAAATATCGAGTTAAATTGCAACATCGATTCCACCGAATCCAAATCCATATTATATAAAAACCCAGAATTTAAGTGCAGAATAAATCTGGACAGCAAATTCAGCCGGAGATTCCCGAAGCTACAGGAATCCAGTGAAGATGTGTAACCATCGATGGGAAGGTCTTTCGATGGGTTACAACTTTCATATTTAGCCCTCAACCCAGATTTGAATTTATCCTATTTGAAATCGGCTTCAAAGTCCGCTGCGCACAGAACACAATTTCTGCATGCAGGTTTGCTGGATGTCAACTTCATTAAGGCTTTCCTGTAGCTACAAACTTCGCCTGAAGTCGTGCAACTATTCATTATAAAGGTATTTTCAAGGACTTCAACTTTCATGTTTAGTCGACAGCCCAGATCTGGACATATCACATCTGAAAATGACCCAGAATATTTCTGCACGCAGAACACAGATTCTGCACGCATCTTAAAGAGGAGTGAACAACATGGGTTCATCTTCATCCTCAAGTTGATCTTCCCAAATCACTCCATAAATTCCTCCGCCCTTATTCACCATCACGAGGCCACTTCTCCTCACGAAACCATCCACCCATCATCACATAGAAGAAAGGGGAGGTTGAAGAGATCTAAAACCTAGGACACAAGTCCTAGCATGACCATTCCTAGAAAACTTCTCCTCTACATCAAGACTTTCTTGAGTCGATATCTCTCCTAAGAAAATAACTAGAGATCTAGCACCAAGGGAGAGGGTAGGAAGCTCACCTCATTTCAAGCATTTCCACTATTTCTGGCCATGGATCATGCAACTCTTCTCGGTGGCATCTTCTCCTTCACGGCGGCGGCAGATCTTCTCCTCCAAGCCTTACTCCTATAGTTTTCCCTCTCTAAAGAAGTTTCTCTCAAGAAAAAGGGTTGGAATGAAGAGTGAAAATGGCTAGGGTTTTCACAACCCTTATATATGAAAAGTGACACGGGTAGGGACACGCCCGTGTCCTTACCCGTGTCTTGCTTGGGCGAAGCGTCAACGACGGTTTTATTATCGGTTCAATACTGGACACGGGTAGGGACACGCCTATGTCCCGACCTGTGTCCACATGACATGGCCGTGTTCCCTGGCCATGTCCTTCTCTGGATACATCTTGATGAACTCAACTCGACACACCGACATATGGGTAGGGACACGCCCGTGTCTCTACCCGTGTCATACATTTTGTCGATCTCGACACATTTTGTCGATCTCGAAACGCTCAGTCGAGTTCAACTCGACACACACACACACACAAGGGTAGGGACACACCCGTGTCGCTACCCGTGTCATACATTTTGTCGGTCTCGACACACTTCGTCGATCTCGACATGCTTCGTCGAGTCCAACTCAACACACACGGGTAGGGACACGCCCGTGTCTCTACTCATGTTGGTCCAGTCACGCCTGTGACCCAGGGCCTGTAACCCACTTGACACCTTGTCTAGAGAAAATTGTCGACCTCTCGACACAGCGGGACACGCCCTGTGGCACGCCAGTGTCACAGGCCATGTGCCCCTGCTTGCCACGTCGATCTCGACACACTTCGTCGATCTCGACACACTTCGTCGAGTCGAACTCGACACACACACGGGTAGGGACACGCCTGTGTCTCTACCCGTGTCACTTCACACAGGTAGTGACACGCCCGTGTCACTACCCGTGTCATTCTCTGGACATACTCAAGTCGTCAACTCGAGAGCTGGCCTCTCCCACACGGGTAGGGACATTCCCGTGTCTCTACCCGTGTCCTATGCTTGACTGATCTCTCCTCCTATTCACATGTGCTGACCAGTTGTCAGCACTGCCCCTGAACCCAAGTCAGCTCTCCTGACTCAAAAACAAGCACGAGGGGCCTAGTGAGATTCGGGACGTTACACGTGCTGCATCAATACCGCTCCCATGCCTTGATATGACGGGTCAGTGTAAACTTGAAATCATTCCTTCCCGGATGGAAGGGCTAGGATCGGTGCGGATTAGAGTCTATCCTTCAGTTCCTGAAACGCAGCTTCACACTGGGGTGTCCACTCATATGGCACACCTTTCTTTGTCGGAGAAGTAAAGGAAGGGCAATCTTTGAGAATCCTTTTACGAACTTACGATAGTACCGGCAAGTACAAGAAAGCTCCGCGTATCGGCCGCCGACTTCAAGGGCGACCACTCCTTCACGGCACGCACTTTGGCCGGATCCACAGCTAGTCCAGCCCCACTGATAACATGGCCTAAGAACGCAACCTCTTTAAGCCAGAATTCGCACTTGCTGAACTTAGCAAACAAGGCATGCTCTTTTAGCTTCCTCATTACCAAGGTCAGATGTTCTATATGCTCCTCCTTTGTCTTTAAGTACACCAAAATGTCATCGATGAAGACGATGAGGAAAATGGCTAGATAAGGCTCAAACGCCTTGTTCATTAGACTCATGAAAGCTAAAGGTGCATTTGTGAGCCCAAACGACATTATAGTGAACTCGTACAGTCCATACCTTGAGCTAAATGCCATTTTCTGGATGTCCTCCTCTTGTATCCTCAATTGGTAATACCCCGAGCGCAAATCCAACTTGGAAAAACAATGCGCTCCTACCAATCGGTCAAACAACTCATCGATACGGGGTAGCGGATAGGTGTTCTGTACCGTCAATCGGTTGAGCTCCCGAAAGTCTATGCATAACCGTAATGTACCATCCTTCTTCTTAACGAATAGAACAGGGGCTCCCCAAGGTGATGAGCTGGGATGAACAAACCCTGATTCCACCAGTTCTTGCACCTGAACTCTAAACTCTGTGAGTTCCTTCAGGGCCATCCGGTAAGGTGTCCTGGAGATGGGCTTGCCACCCGGTACTAGCTTAATTTGAAAATCTACCCCTCTATGCGGGGGTAATCCTGTCAATTTCACCGGAAAAACCTCGGGGAAATCTCACACCACCGGCACATCCTTGATATCCAACGTCATCTACTTCAACTCGAAACAAATCATGAAGACTTCATCCCCCTTCATATGGGCTTTTAAAGCCTGAACTGAAGATAACAACATATGAGGTGCGAATCTAATACCTTGAAAGATGACTTCAGAGTCCACATTCCTCAAGGAAATTCGCTTCTCCGCGCAGTCAATTCTTGCGTAGTGCCAATCCAGCCATGTCATGCCTAGTATGAGATCGAATTCTAGCATTCTCAAAATTGTGGAAGGGGTTTCGAAGTGCTTTCCTCTAAGAAGAACATCTAGTTCACACTTCGCGGTTGCAGTCATCTCAGAGCCGTCTAGGAAGCGTACTCTTCGAGCAATACCAGTGAAGTATTGCACTCCTTCTATATCTTTAATGAAGTCCTTAGACACAAAAGAGTGCGAGGCACCAGTATCAAATAACGTATAGGCCGGTTTCCTGCCGACTACCACAGTGCCTAAGTACCAATAACAATACTCAATGCTAGATATCTAGTACGTCTAAAGCAACTTAAGTTTAACAATGAAAATGCGATAACTAACTGTAACATACCAACAATCACCTCCTGAGGGTTTCACTCTTGTGTCATGTCCAATGCGAACACTTGATTTCGAGCAGGTCCGGGGTTTCCTCCTAGTAGTCCTTGTCCTCGACCACATATATGTCCCCGCCCTCGTGGAGTTGTCGGAGGGAGAGAAAGAGGAGCATTCCCAAACAGCTACGGGAAGTAACGTCGGATGTGGCCCGGTTGCATTGGAAGCACACTCGCTCATACCGCCCTTCGGGTTGTTGGAATTGTTGGAGCTGTAGAGGTGGAGGCAATGTTGGCGGCTGCGGAACTGGGAGCTCCATTCTAAAATTCTAGTGGAAACGCCCGCCACCTCTCCGATATCATCTTCCTCCTATGTTATCATGCCTCCTTCTATTACTAGGGCCAGCTTCCATCACGCCCTCAGTGGGTCTCTTACCACTGCCCAGGTGGTCTGCCTCTAGCCTTTTCGCCATGTCAATTATTTCTGCTAAACTGGAGTCCGCTATAAACAAAAGGGCCTGCCTCAGGGGGGTCTCGCAGTCCTTTGTAGAAGCGCTTTGCGTATCCTCTGTCATCCAAGTCATATGAGTCAGCAAATCTAGCCAAATGCTGAAACTCTCGTTGGTATTCTATCACTGACTTGGATCCCTGCTTCAGTTGTAAAAACCTCTCTTCGAGTTCATCTCGAGCAGACGAGGGGATGAAATGCTCTAAAAAGGCTTCAAAGAACTCACTCCAACTATTATTCGCATACACTCGCCCTTGAAAGGTGGAGCCCATGATGGAATTCTAACACCTCTTGGCGTGCAGTTCTAGGATAATCACTACCAGGGTCACGACCATATTGTTTGGACATCTAATTCCCGCCAACAGTTCTTGCACGGTGTCGAGCCATTCTTCAGTACGCACTACCGACTCTCTCCCAAGGTACGCGGGAGGGGAGGGAGCTCGGAAAGTGTTCAACCAATTGGAGCCTGGAGCTTTTTGTTGTACATGGGCTTGTTGGGATCTAAAAGCATCCAAGATAGCTGTGAGTGTCTGCCCGAGCTCCGAATGCTGAAACTGTATAGGTACAGACGGGGCTGGGGTGCCCCCCACTGGCTCAACGTGCACTGGGATCTACACGTAGAGTACAAACCTATGGTCAGGTTGGCTAATCTTAAGGTCAAAGTTGGACATACTTAGTGTGAATTACATATAGGCACACCACTGCTTCCGCTAAGTTAGTTTGTCCCTAAACTGTCTAATCGAACGGTGGTGGTACCATTGTTGAATGACTTCTTTAGTTCAGGATCATAGCAAGCTGATACCATTTGTAAGACCCCCCCTCCCAGAACACAAGACACGACACGAAGGGGGTCTTATGCCCAGAACAGCCGCCTTGCGGTAGCATTTGCACACAGGCTAACTTGTACCACAAGAAGCCTATCCTGCAGGCTATAACCAATATTAACCAATGCCAACCAAACCAAAAATATAATAGAAGTCCATCTACACATAAGTATAATAGGTCCAAAAGTACATAAAGAAAAGAAGCAACAACAAGCTTCTAAAGTATCAGAGTACAGCTAAAACATGCCCAAAGGGCTACATCAAAATCTCTCAAAACTCACATCGGTGACTGACGGTAGCGACGACACCGTCCCTTCAGGCCCAGTCGTCCTGGCCTGGCTGTCCTGCTGCATAATCTGCGGCTGCTCTACCTACGGGGTTTCCTCCTAAAAAGGAAGACGTAGCAACCGTTAGTCTTAAATACTAAGTGGCTTTCACATCCGCTCCCCCGGCGACTTCTCGGCACCGGGCGGAGAAAGGAACAAGGGTACAATGTATATATAGTAATATAAGCAGGTACAAGCAGGTGGAATAAGTACATATGTCGTGAGCAGCAATAAAAGAAATGCATAACATCATTAATAGCAGTCTATTCTAGCAATTCTACACGAGCTATATCAATCTATCAAGTATATAGATCTACAACAGGAAAGTTACTTATATTATTAGAATTCCCATACAAACTTATAAGTTAAGGATCGGCTTAACAATAAAGTAACTCATCGTATAAGAGTGCCCATACAAACTTATATGATGAGGATCTTGTGTATGCAAAGTAAAGTAATGGTATGTATGCAATGCAATGACTCACCCATGATCATGCACATGCAATCACTATGTTGACACAGATTTGTAGTTCCCACTTTTCGAGCAGGTAGCTAACCTCTCAGGCGTCAACCGTCGTGGCCAGGCGGTGACAGTACAGCGGGCTTCTCTACTACTAAGCGGGCATCCACACTACCTCGCTTAGGCCTCCATACGCCTCAACGCTAAGAACATAACAGCGGAGCTCACATGCGTACTACGACTCAGTGGGAGTCTTAGGTAGATGTTCACCGAGAACCAAGTCCCGATCTGTCCTATGTTGTGACCAGGAAGGAGCTTCGAAAAAAGCACGAGGACCAAGCCCAACCGTTCACTTGGCACGAATGAAGCCCTGGGAAATGAGCACCGAGGACCAAACACAACCGCCCAAGGACTAACTATCAAGTCCCGTCGGTGTGACGACTAGAGTGCCCGTATACCTACCACACTATCCTTAACCCAGGATTACGACACCTCGTGTCGACTCACACCGCATTCAATTTCACATTATCGTGGCACGAAAGGAGCCTCGGGAATGAACACCAAGGACCAAGCCCAGACGTCCACTTGGCACGAAAGGAGCTGATGGCGAGGATGCCCCGCCATTTGCTCTTTCCGACATGGATCTCATTGATCGCCGCCGCTACATGTTCGTGGACATTGATGGTCATTGCCGCAACTGTCGTCGCCGCCGCCGCCGTCGTCGCCGCCGACGACGCCGTCATTATGAATATAATGTTATTTCAATTTTCAAATAATATTATATTCCTAATGCTTTATGAATTTATAAGTACTAATATTTATAAATGTCTAAATTATAAAATTTATAATTATGTTATTTTACAAGTGTGTGTTTTATTTCATATTAAACACTAGTTGTTAGGATTGGTTATGCTTTGATGAAGGGTGGATGGAGAGGTGTGTGATAACATATATATGTGTTTGAGGAGTTGGAGATGTTATGTTGAAAGAAAAAAAAGGAAACCCTAAACTACTTTGGCGTGAAGCAGCCCGCTCAGCCAGCCGACCCGATCCCGTGCCCTGGACAAGCCGCGACCAGCTGCTGCATCTGCCCCCTACTGGTGGCGTTTCCCGCTGCTCCGGCGACCTCCTTCCTCCTCCGGTGTGACTCATAGAAGGCGTCTTGGTTCTCTCCATCCGGTGTGACTCCGGTGGACCCGTGGAAGTGCGACTCTTCCATAGTTATCCTTCTTCCTCCTCTTCATTTTCAAATTTGGGTAACGATTTCCTCTTCTCAAACTTGGGTAATGATTCATCTTAGATTGTGAGAGTTGTGGAAACTTGATATAATATTCTATCCTAAAGTTTGATTCTCATTTGCATTACTAAAATCTGAATTTACATTGCTTTATCTCCGAATTTTCCGCGAAGATTTTGCAAGGGTAGGTCCCTTTGGACATTTGCAAACCGGGGTTTGTGTACCCTTTGGTTTCGAATGGTTCAAGAGGATTTGGTATATCCTAGTTCGGTTTTGTTTTGAGGGTTGTATTTGGACTATTTTCCGACTCGAAGCTTTAGTCCGGATCACTCTCCATGTGGATGGAAATTGTTATGATGCGATGCTAGATGTATGGTTAGGTTATGATGCTAGATGTATGCTTGTGGAGTGATTGGCCACTATGCTGTGGAGTGCCCCCACAAAGCCTAGGGCTTTGGCACTTTTAGCTTCGACGTCTGAGCCCGCCACTGAGGGCGTTGCCGATTGTTCTGACGACTGTAGTGATGACGAGGAGATTGGATATCCTAGTGACCTGGATGATGATGTCTCCTTTGACGTATCCCTCCCGGGGATTAACCCACCTCCCCTCGACCATATTTCAGGCCCATCTCCTATGATAGTTGAGGAACCGTACGATGGCCTAGAGTTAGCTGACATACATACTGAGTTGGAAGATTTACCTTGCGAGTGAGCCGTACTTTTGGATCGATTAGCGGACGTGTTAGGACACGAATTGATTTTACCTAGTCTGATCCACTTGGTTAAACCGTCGTTATCAGCACCTCCATTTGATATGACTAGTGGGCTATGTATTAGTGTGTATCCGCCGGCGGGCATGTTTTCATTTGCGACTGCGTATGATTTCATGGCGATCGTGTCTTTTAATTTGGTGTCCTCACGACATTATTACCCATCAAATCAAATTGCACATATTTTTCATCCATCCTGGTACAATCTGCATGTACACATATCGTCACCTTATGCCAGTGTCTGTGGGTTGCATCACTTTCACGTCTGTTCACCTACGAGAGCTTCTGACTGTAGAATTATTGATTCTAATTTAGTCTGGTTAGCCCACGAGTGGTTACCTTCGGGTTCCGTAACAAAATTATTACATTGGAGCGCCAATCCTTTCATGATCTTCAACAATTTTGGATTTAACGCAATTTTTTTTTCGATTTTTATGATGCAATCGGTGTTTCTCCGTGTTACAATCTTTCGGATTTAATTTTGCATATCTGGTTTCCACCTGAGTGGTTTTCTCCGACGTTTCTCTCTTCCACTTCAGATTCTCTTGGGTTGAGAGGTGAGATTCTTTTCATGTCGCTTTTCCATTTGGGTTTCCTGGTTCTCGCATTGGATGGTAAGAACTGCACTGCTTTTCTTTATGCTGACACATCTACGAGGTTTCCTGCTGTTCTTGCTCATGACAGGTCCTGTTCTCTTGCGGCTGCCTGCACTGCTTGTCCTGCCCCGTGGATGTCCGCTCTTGCTATGCTACCTGTGGATGTTGCTGTCTCCTGCTATTCTCTCCCTGGCCACCGATCGGGGATGAGTGATTTTGAGCGTGGGAGGATTGATGGCGAGGATGCCCCGCCATTTGCACTTTCCAACATGGATCTCATTGATCGTCGCTGCTACATGTTCGTGGACATTGATGGTCGTTGCTGCAACTGTCGTCGCCGCCGCCGCCGTCACTGCCACCGCCGACGCCGTCATTATGAATATAATGTTATTTCAATTTTGAAATAATATTATATTCCTAACGCTTTATGAATTTATAAGTCCTAATATTTATAAATTTCTAAATTATAAAATGTATAATTATGTTGTTTTACAAGTGTGTGTTTTATTTCATATTAAACACTAGTGGTTAGGATTGGTTATTCTTTGATAAAGGGTGGATGGAGAGGTGTGTGATAACATATATATGTGTTTGAGGAGTTGGAGATGTTATGTTGAAAGAAAAAAAAAAAGGAAACCCTAAACTACTTTGGCGTGAAGCAGCCCGCTCGGCCAGCCGACCCGATCCCGCGCCCTGGACAAGACGCGACCAGCTGCTGCATCTGCCCCCTCCTGGTGGCGTTTCCTGCTGCTCCGGCGACCTCCTTCCTCCTCCGGTGTGACTCCGAAGAAGGCGGCTTGGTTCTCTCCATCCGGTGTGACTCCGGTGGACCCGTGGAAGTGCGACTCTTCCATAGTTATCCTTCTTCCTCCTCTTCATTTTCAGATTTGGGTAATGATTTCCTCTTCTCAAACTTGGGTAATGATTCATCTTATATTGTGAGAGTTGTGGAAACTTGATATCATATTTTATCTGAAAGTTTGATTCTCATTTGCATTACTAAAATCTGAATTTACATTGCTTTATCGCCGAATTTTCCGCGAAGATTTTGCAAGGGTAGGTCCCTTTGGACATTTGCAAATTGGGGTTTGTGTAGCCTTTGGTTTCGAATGGATCAAGAGGATTTGGTATATCCTAGTTCGGTTTTGTTTTGAGGGTTGTATTTGGACTATTTTTCGAATCGAAGCTTTAGTCCGGATCACTCTCCATGTGGATGGAAATTGTTGTGATGCGATGCTAGATGTATGGTTAGGTTATGATGTTAGTGTATGTCTGTGTTCGTGCAGGTTTGGATGGGAGTTTTCCCCTTGTGAGATCGCGATATTTTAAACGAAACTCTACCAGAATTTTGAGTTTTGCTCGCACGCCACGTGTTTGCTAAAATTCCCCTTAGGTGTCCTTTTCTTTTTAGTGTCTTAGTTACTGTTAGGGAGTGGCCTGCATCAGGTGCCCCGAGAAATGAACACTGAGGACCAAGAACAACCGTCCATTTATGTCTCTTCTCAACATTATCCAACCTGTGTAGTCAAATACCAACACTTAAACCCTTTTCACATTCCTGTGCCCAAAGCACCTTAAGGGTTCATCGCAAACACAGGTGGCTAACCACCTCATTCAATGGACCACCTTAGGCTTCCCTATATAACAAGCCTCATGACCATGCATCACCCATTTGGCCAACATTATTACATATAATATATGGTCACATAACTTTATGATCACTGGTTATAACTCTTTTATCAAATTCAAACCATTTGTGTGCACATGAGTCAATCATATAAATATCAACAACCATTTGTTCATAGAAATCACCACCGACCATGTACACGAGTTCAAGTCAATCTCATCATTATTCGATGTATTATAATTATCAGTACGTCCTTAAAATTACACATATTCAAATCATTCCTACCATACCAATAAGTCAAACCATTTGTTCACTAATTTCTACCAAATCGTTTCGTTCAAGTACGTTTAACTTCACCATTTGTTTACGTGGGATCCATCGAACAAATTTCATCAATCGTTGAATTATCATAGGTAGAAATAGAAGAATTCACCCAACCTCAATGTTAATTTGCTACAATGTCTCTACCGAGTCCAAACCCTATTCTACACCAACCCAAGAATTTTAAGTGCAGGACACCTTCTAGACAGCAAATTCGACCGGAGATTCTCGAGGCTACAACAATCTGGTGAAGGCATGTAACCCCTCGTTGGAAAGGTCTTTCCATGGGTTACAACTTTCATGTTCAGCCCACAACCCATATCCGAAGTTAACACACGTGAAATCGGCTTTAAATTCTGCTGCGTACAGAACACAATTTCTTCACCCTTAGCTTGTCAGCCGTCAATTTCATTCACCCTTTCTTATGGCTACCTACTTCGCCTGAAGACGTGTAACCACTCGTTGGAAAGGTATTTACAAGTACTACGACTTTTGTGTTTAGTCGAAACCCTAGATCTAGCCATATCACACTTGAAAATGGCCAAGAAGATCGTTGCGTGCAGAACACAGATTTTTACACGCATCTTAAGGCGGAATGAACGACATCGGTTCATCTTCCTACTCAAACCGATTTTCCCCAATTCACATCCAGTCTTACTCCTCACTAATAAACCCTCATAAGGCCACTTATCTTCATGAAACCATCCTCCATGATCACAGAGATGGAAGGAGAGGTTGAAGACATCTAAAACATTGGACCTTAGTCCTAGTATGGCCTTTCCTAGAAGACATCTTATCTCAAATCAAGACTCTCTTGAGTCGATATCTCTCCTAAGAAATAACTATATATCTAGCACCAAGGGAGAGGCGAGGAAGCTCACCTCATTTCCGGCATTTCCACCATTTTCGGCCAAAGATCTTGTCACTCTTCTTGGAAGCATCTTCTTCTCCTCGGCGACGACGTTTCTTCACGGGGTGTAGCTGGCTCCAGCACCTTCTTCCCCTTCTCCTGTAGTTTTTCCCATAGAAATGACAAGCAAGAGAATGAAAAAGGGCTAGGGTTTCTTTCCCCCTTTTTATGTGGAAACAATGCGTGTAGGGACACACCCATGTCCCTACCCGTGTCCTGCTCGGGTGAAGCATCACTGACGGTTCGACTGTCGTTTCGACACACAAACACGGTTAGGGACACGCCCGTGTGTCTACCCGTGTCCAAGTGACACGGCCTTGTTTCTGCCCGTGTCCTTCTCAGGAACAACTCGAGTAGTGCGACTCGTGTGCTGGTTGGACACACACACTGGTAGGGACACGGCCGTGTCTCTACCCGTGTCCTTCTTAGGAACAACTCGAGTGCTGTGATTCGAGTGCTGGTTGGATATACACAGGTAGGGACTTGCCTGTGTCTCTACCCATGTCCTTCACAGGAACAACTCGAGTACTGCTACTCGAGTGCTGGTTGGACACGCACGGGTAGGAACACGCCTGTGTCTCTACCCGTGTCCTTTTTGGGAGCAACTCGAGTGCTCGACTTGAGTGCTGGTTGGACACACAAGAGTAGGGACACGCTCGTGTCTCTACCCATGTCCTACTCTGGACTGACTTCACCCCCCTTACCTAAGTGTAAGCCTAGCTGCCAGCACTCCTTGAGCCCAAGTCAGCTCTCCTGACTCAAAAGCACGCACAAGGGGCCTAGCACGAATCGGGACATTACAGCATATGCAAGAAATATTCTGATAGCCTCTAGCCTTACAATAGGAGCAAAGGTCTGGTCATAATCTATGCCTTCCTCCTAAGAATAGCCTTAAGCCACCAATCTTGGTTTATTCCATATGATGATTCCTTGAGCATCCAATTTGTTCCTGAATCCCCATTTAGTTCCAATGACTGGGTAGTCTTGGGGTCTTGGAACTAAATCCAAAACTCTACATCTCTCAAATTGAATAAACTCCTCTTCCATTGCAATAATCCAGTGAGGATCTTGCTCTGCATATTTTATGGATTGAGGTTCAATCTGAGATATGAAGCAAACATGCATCAAATCTTGGTTGAGTTGATGCCTTGTTTGCACACCAACTGATATGTCTCCAATCACCTGAGATATGCGAAGATCTCTAAGTGTGACAAAATCAGTAGGTGGAGTTGGTTGATCAACAGTTTGGGGATTTAATTCCTCTTGTGGAATTATGTTAGTTGTTGCTGTTTCAACTGTTCCTATAATTTCTTCTTCACTCTCTTCATCATCCATAATCTGTTGAGAAGGATGTGATATATCCTCTTGTGTTAGGATCAAATCATCCATTTTCTCACATAGATTTGGTACCTGCAAATTTTCTATGGTAGAGATGTCTCTCTCCTTGTAAGATATGTTAGTTTCATCAAAAGTTACATGCACAGATTCTTCAAATTTTAAAGTTTATTTATTAAAAACCCTATAAGTCTTGCTAACTTGGGAATATCAAAGAAAAAATCTCTCTGCAGCTTTGGCTTCAAACTTTCTAAGATATTTTTTATTATTATTGTGAATATAACATATGCAATCAAATACTTTGAAATAGTTGATTTTAGGTTTCTTTCTTTTAAGAAATTCATAGGGAGTCTTGCCATTAAGTTTATGTATTAGACTTCTATTTAGAACATAATTTACTGTGCTAACTACCTCTGCCCAAAAGGATAGGGGAAAGTAAGCATCTGCAAGTAATGTCCCTAAAGATTCAATCAGGGTTCTATTTTTCCTTTATGCTACCCCATTTTGTTGAGGAGTTCTAGGAGCAGAGAAGCAACATCTGATACCTTCCTTCTCACAGAATTTTTGCATGAGAAGAGATTCAAACTCTGTGCCATGATCACATCTGATCAATGCAACCTGAGTAAAATACTCAATCTATATGCTCTTAAGAAAATCTGTAAGTACCTTAAAGTTATTAGATTTATTTCTCAGAAAGAACACCCAAGTGAATATAGAGAAATCATCTACAATAACTAAAGTGTAAGATTTCCCTCCCAGACTTTATACAGCAATGGGTCCAGAAAGATCCTTGTATAGCAAATACAAGACTCTGGGTGAGTCACTTTTGTTAATGGATTTAAAACTATTTTTAGTTTGCTTGCCTAACTGACAAGCACTGCAGAGTCCTTCCTTCTTGTAGGGGCCAGAAGGTAGTCCTCTAACAAGGTTGTCCTTAGATAATTTGGCTATATTCCTAAAGTTTACATGTCCTAATCTCTTATGCAATAATTCACTATCTTTACTTATCTAATTAAATAAGCAAATTTCTGATTTAGTATAATTGAAATTAACTAAGTATATGTTACCTTGTCCAACAACAGTAAAAACAATTTTATCTTCATCAGAAATAATAGAGCATAAGGATTTGTTAAAAGATACCTGATAACTTTCATCACATAACTGACTTATGAAGATGAGGTTATGCTTCAGTCCATTCACATAAGCAACTTTCTTGAATGTCAGTGCTCCAATCTTTGCATTTCCATAGCCTTTTGTTTGTCCATAATAGGAGTCACCAAAAATCACTTTGGGTCCAAGCTTTGCCTTGAAATCACTGAGGTTGGCCTTTGAACCTGTCATATATTTCGAGCAACCACTATCCAAGTACCACTATTGCTCTGTGGTAGGATGGTTCTTTATCTGCAAGAAAGTAAGTTAAGTGATTTTTACCCAGGTTACCTTGGGTCCTTGATTTCTTTCATAAGAGTAATTGGAAATATAAGAATAATCTAGTTGATCCTTATAGCCTAATGGGTGATATTTTCTAGGTGGAATTATCCATTGGTTAAAAGGATTGGTAAATGATCTAGGTTGATTAAAAAATCTAAAAGAATTTAAGTTTCTGTTATAATATTCTGGGTTCGATGAATTCCAGTTAGTTCGTCGATCTGCATTCGACGAATAGGGACGAGTTCGTCGAAATCCGCTTAGAGAATGAAAATATTCATTTTCTGCGCACCAATATTATCGATCGCAGTTCGACGATCCATAATGATTTCGTCAATCGCAGTTAGAAGAATAATTATATATATAATCTACGTTCATAGTTTGTCGATCTGAGTTCGACGAACCATATGTATCTCGTTGATCTTGGTTCGATAAACCATATGTATTTCATCGATCTTGGTTCGACGAAAAATGCTGAACATTGTTTTTATTAACATTTTTCTTTTTCGTTTTCTTTTGTTGATTTTTAGATAAAGTTTCTGTTGGTTTATTATTAATCTCTGCCTTCTCTTTCTTTTTTTGATACAAATTTGATGGGGGTAGATAATATATTTTTCGGCAAAATACGAGGCTGACTTGATGAAGCACCCAAACCCAGTTTGCCATTAAGTCTGGCATTCACTGTGCTTGTTATGTCCATCGACTTGATACCTCTCCCATTAAGGGATCTAAAAATTTCTTAGCCTCTTTTAATTTATTTTCTAAACAAGATAATTGATTATTAGCAGTTAGTAATTCTTCTTTAAGTTTCAAATTTTATGAAGAAGTGCTTTCAAATTCAATCAATTTCTCTCTGAGAAGTTTGATTTCCTTCTCAGACTTAATTAAATCAATGCATAATGATTTAAATTCACTTTTAAATTGTTCTGAAGTAAAATCAAAGGATGAAATTACCTGATCCTCTTCTGGTTCAGATTCTGCTTCTGAATCTTCAGCTTCTGTGTTGCTACAAGATGCATTGAAAGCCATCAAGTAGATTTCTCTAGCTTTTGCTTCCTCTTCATCCTCAGTGGAACTGGATGAAGAGTCTGAATCTAAATCACTCCATATCTCAGTTACAAAACCTCTCTCTTTCTTCCTGTACTTGTTGGAAGAAGATTTCTTGGATTGCTGATTGATATTTTTCGCATCAAGTCCGAAAACATAATGCGGTTAAAACTCCAAAAATAGGTGAGGATGCGCGGCGCCCCGGGCGATTTTATTTAAGTAGAAAAGCGGATTTGGTTTTTATTTAGAAAACGGGGTGCGCGTATTTAATTTATTTTGATATAAAACGGGTTAGATCGAGTTTTAACGAAAGGAGGCAAGTGCACCTATCGTGTGTAGTACAGGATATTCCGGGTGGAATATCGAGGTCGTATTGTTCTCGGGGTCGGTTCGTTTATTTCTACTCTTCCCTGGAGGGGACTATAATTTTACCGATAATTACTTGTGAGGTAATATATATATATAATAAAAAAAGGCAATAAAAATGAAAGCATAAAAAAGGTGGAGCCGATGAAGAGCTTAGCTCGATGGAAACGAATGAAATTCGAACTAAAATAGACTTTTAATAAAAAGAGATCCTAAGTTTCTAGATAATTAGGGCGGAGACTTGGCCGTGGAGGCTCCACTAAAATGAGCTCACCTATCTCTAGGACTATCGCTCACCTGAACATTAAGACTATTCAACCGGGCTCTCGTCCGACGAAGGATTCCTCTTAATGCCCGCATTATGCTAAGAACCCCACTATTGGGTGGGGAACCCAATCCGGTAGAGTTGGCGCGCCTCCTCTCTCGAGGGTTAGTGCGGAGCTCCATTTACCAAGGGGTGATCTGTCCATATGCACGGCCTCTCTGCTAGCTAGCATATGGACTACGGAAATAGGGCCCACACATCAATTATGTGGTCCTACGCGTCGTAAACCCACGGCAAACCTAAAGTGTTTTTAATTAATTAGAAAAATGAGACCTTTAATTATTTAAAGCAATTTTATTTCTCCCACTACTCTTCGATACTGAGGGCTAAGAACGTTAGCCACTCATCGGAATAGGGACGGCAGCGATTAAAAGCAATAAAATTGAAGCAGTAAAATAAAGCAGGAAAATGAAAGCAGTAAATGGAAAGCAGTAAATTGCAAGTCCTACTCAAACGAGTAGGACTGAAATGAAAGCAGTAAAAGTGCAAGTCCCGGCGCAAATGCGTGGGCGGGAAAAATAAAGCAAGTCCTACTCAAACGAGTAGGAGAAAATAAATGCATTTACAAGTCCATTCCAAATTATTACAGTCCAATAAAGACCAACCATTTAACTCAAGTGAGTAGGCAGTAAATAAAAACCAGCCATTTAACTCCTAGTGAGTAGGCGGAAAATAAAAGCTAACACTCACGCACTCGACATAAAATTAAAACACACCAACTCTACAGAAAGTAAACACACTCTACTGGAATAAAATCCTGCCATTTAACTCAAGTGAGTAGGCGGAAAAATAAAAATACACACACTTGCTTGAATAAAATCCAGCCATTTAACTCAAGTGAGTAGGCGGAAAATTAAAAACAACACACGCACACACTAAACATGAATTGAAATAAGGCTATAAAAACTAACTCATAAACGCACGCACACGTACAAAAAATAGGAAAAACAAAGTGACTGAAAAACTAAAATGACTACATTTCTACCGCTAAAATGCGGTATAAATGAATAAAACGTGAAAATAAAATTAAAAGGACAAAAGTTTTTGCAAACAAGCGAGAAGTGCAATTGCTCGAGAAATTGAAATGAATACATTTCTACCGATGGAATACGGTAGAAATGCGTAAAATGAAGAAATAAAATTTAAACGGGCAAAAAGTTTTTGAAAATAAAAGCAAAAAATGAAGTGTTTGAAAAATTAAAACGACTATATATACGTTCCTATAACTCCGCAAAAGTGATTAAAAGTGAAAATAAAGTGAAAACGAAGAAAAGTTTTACGACCTAAAAGGATAATCTAAGTTAGTGAAAAATCAAAATCACTTTGAAAATGCATTTACAGGTTTATAGGAATGCAAATAAAGCCATAAAACTCCTAAGTTAACAAAACTAAGTGAAAATGACTAAGTATAAGAGCATGAAAATTAATCTCATATACACACACACACGTACAAAAAGTAAACGAAAAACAAAGTAAAAAAAAAATAAAAGAACAAATAAGATTGCTTAGAGATTGCATATAAATGATGTCCATGACAATGTAAAGGAGAAAAAATACAAATTTTATTGAACTAAACAGGAGATTACAAAGCTAAAAATGAAGGAGAGGGGGAGAAAAAAACTTTACATTGCATTTGGAAGCACCTAACAGCAAAGCCCTAAGCAAAATGGATCCAAAAAAACGGAACAGCAGCTCAAAACAGAAGGGTTCAATTTATAGACAAAAAATTTCATCAGACACGCCCTCCGACACGGGCGTGTTAGGGGGCATGTTAGCACTATTTAACAACTGAATTCGGTGAAGTGACAGATTTGACAGCGATTTGACTTTGCGGCTGAAAACGCTGCGGTCACGCCCCAGGTCACGGGTGTGACGGTGGGCGTGTCAGGGAGGTTGAACTGGGTGCCGTTTGTGTCGAAAGTCGACGGCGACTGTTTGTCGGGCCAGGTGGCGGGGTCACGCCCTAGGTCACGGGCGTGACACTAGGAGTGTCGGGTTGGCTCGACGAACGTCGAGCGAAAAACGTCGAGCGGATGGTCACGGGCTTGGGTCACGCCCCGTGTCAAATGACACGGGGGTGTCGTTGGGCGTTTAGCTGGGTCGACGATCGTTGAGCGCGATTTCGTCGATCTGGATGGTCACGTGCATGGGTCACGGGCGTGACGCTGGCTACATGGGCGTGACATGAGCGTGTCATGCTATTTCTTCAAAAATTGTTCATTTCTCAGGATTTTGACGTATCACGCCCTGGTCACGGGCATGACCAACAGTACAAGGGCGTGTACTCCGATTTTTTTGACAATTTTTCCTGAAAAATTCAGGAAACAAAAATAACTCTAAGTTAGAAAATATTTACAAAAAGGAAGTAATTTATTAAGGAAAAACAACTAAAAATCACAAAAAGAAACTAATACGTCTTATTTAATGTATATAAAAACACGTATATTTACAACTCATCAAATACCCCCATACTTAAGCTTTTGCTATTACAGAGCAATAGTTGGAGATGAACTTATAATGAATTAAGGAAATCCTAAGTTTATCTACCGCTTGACTTAATTGAAAGAAAGATCAAAATGAATATCCGGGGTATACGAGTTAAATCCTAAATTATGCCAAAAATTTAAATAAATGAAGAGTTTCAGCAAAAGACTTCTCGTTATAAGCAAATAGATAGCAAAAATTTTATTTGTGAGGATAACAAAAATAGATTGGATTTATGAAACTGTAGCTTGGAAAAAATTAAAGGAAATAATTTAATTTACAAATATGCTCTCAAAAAGATTTTAAAAATAAATCTAGAATTTTTTTGAATTTGGCGGAGGGAGATATCGTGGTATATGAAGAAGGCTTAGAATTTTTAGAGGCGGGAGCATATAAAAAATTTTCACTCGAACCTCTAATGATTTTTTTTTTCGAATATGGATGTTAGGAAAACGAAATCTTATTTTCCATAACATAATTTTTTTACAATCTTCATAATAATCCAATGTATATGTATAGGAGTAATGAATTTTATCCTCTTACTCTGTAACATATAATCTTTTCAAATATTGAATGCCTATGTTTACGGAACGAAATCTTATTCCCATTGACATAGGATCTTTTAAGATCGAAATCATGTCAAGTATGACATGAAAAAAATGATAGGGTTTTTTCAAAAATAAAACTAGATTTTAAAAAAACTTTTGAGAGAAACCTTTATAAATTAAACATTCCTAAATTTCAAAAAAAAAGCTTGGAGTTATCATAACTTGAAATCTAAGATCGTTATTTTCTAACAAAATAAATGTGTAACTATTTAGATAACTGGAAGTGATTCTGAAAACAGGTCTCTATCTAAATAAAAAAAGCATACAAAAAATTTTTAAAACTTAACCCCAGATATGTAAATGTATCGATCTCCAATTAATAAATGAATAGTAAGCAAAGAATAACTAAAATTCGCTTATAAATTAACTCGCAACTATATTTTCGGAGAGCGAAAAGGGTTAAGAATTGAGATATTCGATTTATTAGTTACAAAATTAACATAACATATTTTTTTGGAATTTTAGGGTTTTTCTCTTGTTTTTTTGTTTTGATTATTATTTTTTTTTGGATTTTTAGAGTTATTCTCTTTTTTTTAGGATTTTTGGTGTTGCTAAGTTTTTAGTATTTTTTTTGATAAGTTATTTACAAGAAAGAGGAGAGAAAGAAGTGTTATTTACAAAGAAGATAGGGGGAGAGAGAAATTTTTATATATATTTTTTTGTTTTAAAATAATGTACAAAGTAAAAAACTCGATGGCGGCCCGCGAACAGACTCTTATTTGGGTGGTTGGTTCGATGAGTCGAACGCCGCGGGGATGCTAAAAAGCGAGCTTTTACAAAAAAAAGGAGGGGAAAAGAAATTTATTTTAAAAAATATTTACAAAGTAAAAGAAAAAGTTTTTTTGAATTTTTTGATGTTTTTTTTGTTTTTTTGATGTTTTATAAGTTTTTTTTGTGATTTTTTTGTATTTTATGATATTTTTGAGTTTTATGATAATAATAAAAAAACAGCAATTTTTTTTAGAATTTAAGTTTTGTAAATTTTTGTGTATTTTTGATGAGTACAGAATAAAAAATACAGTATAGGAAAACACCCCCATACTTAAACCCAACATTGTCCCCAATATTGCAGTCTAAGTCTGCGGAACATATAATATACAAATTAAAAGATGTACAAAAACAAAAATAAAAAATAAAAAGAGAGGGTAGAAGCTCCCCTTAGACGAGTGCGGGAAGCCCGGGTTGAAACCCTGCATTAGGTAGAAGAGAGAGAAAAAAAGGAAAAAGATAACAGAAAAATGAAAAAGATACACGCGGCTAAAAAGGGTTTGTGGGCGGTAGGGGGTGACAAGTGTGTGTGACTCGAAGCTGACATCTTAGCTTATGAGGATAATAGAAATGCGCTCCCCTATCGCGCACAAGAGTGAGAAGCGCGCCGAATCAAAATAATATAATAAGTTAAATTAAATTCAACAAAATATATACATTGTTTTTTTTTGTGGTTTTTTAAAAGCAAATTATTAAATTTTTTTGTGCTTTTAAGTAGATTTTTAGTTTTTAGTTTGTTTTTTTTTCATAATGAAAATATAGTTTTTTTTGTTAAGTTTTTTCATTTTTTCGAATTTTTTTGTTTTGTTTGTTTTATAGTTTTTTTTTTCATAAAAATAATAAAAAAAAAATTTCAATTTTTTTTTTGGTTTTTTAGGTTTTTCAAATTTTTTAGTTTTATAAGGTTTTCAAATTTTTTAGTTTTATAGATTTTTCAAATTGTTAGTTTTATAAGTTTTGTAAGTTTTAAGTTTTTTTTAATTAATTATTCTTATTATTATTATGAGTAAAAAATTTTTTTTTTTGTTGGTTAACCATACATTTTTATAAATATATATAGGTAAAATTAATAGAACTCAAAGATTCAAAATAACGACATGAATTTTCCCGGCAACGGCGCCAAAAACTTGATTGATATTTTTCGCATCAAGTCCGAAAACTTAATGCGGTTAAAACTCCAAAAATAGGTGAGGATGTGCGGCGACCCGGGCGATTTTATTTAAGTAGAAAAGCGGATTTGGTTTTTATTTAGAAAACGGGGCGCGCGTATTTAATTTGTTTGGATATAAAACGGGTTAGATCGAGTTTTAACGAAAGGAGGCAAGTGCACCTATTGTGTATAGTACAGGATATTCCGGGTGGAATATCGAGGTCGTATTGTTTTCGG
This sequence comes from Platanthera guangdongensis, assembly GCA_039583875.1. Lineage (NCBI taxonomy): Eukaryota > Viridiplantae > Streptophyta > Magnoliopsida > Asparagales > Orchidaceae > Platanthera > Platanthera guangdongensis. The sequence goes on from CM077148.1 coordinate 55,123,528, forward strand.
GGTCGGTTCGTTTATTTCTACTCTTCCCTGGAGGGGACTATTATTTTACCGATAATTACTTGTCGGGTAATATATATATATAATAACAAAAAGGCAATAAAAATGAAAGAATAAAAAGGTGGAGCCGATGAAGAGCTTAGCTCGATGGCACCGAATGAAATTCGAACTAAAATAAACTTTTAATAAAAAGAGATCCTAAGTTTCTAGATAATTAGGGCGGAGACTTGGTCGTGGAGGCTCCACTAAAATGAGCTCACCTATCTCTAGGACTATCGCTCACCTGAACATTAAGACTATTCGACCGGGCTTTCGTCGGACGAAGGATTCCTCTTAATGCCCGCATTACGCTAAGAACCCCGCTATTGGGTGGGGAACCTAATCCGGTAGAGTTGGCGCGCCTCCTCTCTTGAGGGTTAGTGCGGAACTCAATTTACCAAGGGGTGATCGGTCCATATGCACGGCCTCTCGGCTAGCTAGCATATGGACTATGGAAATAGGGCCCACACATCGATTATGTGGTCCTACGCGTCGCAAACCCACGACAAACCTAAAGTGTTTTTAATTAATTAGAAAAATGAGACCTTTAATTATTTAAAGCAATTTTATTTGTCCGAATGCTCTTCGATACTGAGGGCTAAGAACGTTAGCCACTCATCGGAATGGGGACGGCAGCGATTGAGAGCAATAAAATTAAAGCAGTAAAATAAATCAGGAAAATGAAAGCAGTAAATGGAAAGCAGTAAATTGCAAGTCCTACTCAAACGAGTAGGACTGAAATGAAAGCAGTAAAAGTGCAAGTCCCGGCGCAAATGCGTGGGCAGGAAAAAGAAAGCAAGTCCTACTCAAACGAGTAGGAGAAAATAAATGCATTTACAAGTCCATTCCAAATTATTACAGTCCAATAAAGACCGACCATTTAACTCAAGTGAGTAGGCGGTAAATAAAATCCAGCCATTTAACTCCTAGTGAGTAGGCGGAAAATAAAAGCTAACACTCATGCACTCGACATAAAATTAAAACACACCCACTCTATAGAAAGTAAACACATTCTACTGGAATAAAATCCTGTCATTTAACTCAAGTGAGTAGGCGGAAAAATAAAAATACACACACTTGCTTGAATAAAATCCAGTCATTTAACACAAGTGAGTAGGAAAAAAATTAAAAACAACACACGCACACACTCAACATGAATTGAAATAAGGCTATAAAAACTAACTCATAAACGCACACACACGTACAAAAAATAGGAAAAACAAATTGACTGAAAAATTAAAACAACTACATTTCTACCGCTAGAATGCGGTAGAAATGAATAAAACGTGAAAATAAAATTAAAAGGAGCAAAAGTTTTTGCAAATAAGCGAAAAGTGCAAGTGCTCGAAAAATTGAAATGAATACATTTCTACCGATGAAATGCGGTAGAAATGCATAAAATGAAGAAATAAAATTTAAACGGGCAAAAAAGTTTTGAAAATAAAAGCAAAAAATGAAGTGTTTGAAAAATTAAAACGACTATATATATGTTCATATAACTCCGCAAAAGTGATTAAAAAGTGAAATAAAGTGAAAAGGAAGAAAAGTTTTACGACCTGAATGGATAATCTAAGTTAGTGAAAAATTAAAATCACTTTGAAAATGCTTTTACAGGTTTATAGGAATGCAAATAAAACAATAAAACTCCTAAGTTAACAAAACTAAGTGAAAATAACTAAGTATAAGAGCATGAAAATTAATCTCATATACACACACACAGGTACAAAAAGTAAACGAAAAACAAAGTTAAAAAAATAAAAGAACAAATAAGATTGCTTAGAGACTGCATATAAATGAAGTCCATAACAATGTAAAGGAGAAAATATACAAATTTTATTGAACTAAACAGGAGATTACAAAGCTAAAAATAAAGGAGAGTGGGAGAAAAAAAACTTTACATAGCATCTGGAAGCACCTAACAGCAAATCCCTAAGCAAAATGGATCCAAAAAAACGGAACAGCAGCTCAAAACAGAAGGGTTCAATTTATAGACAAAAAATTTCATCGGACACGCCCTCCGACACGGGCGTGTCAGGGGGCGTGTCAGCACTATTTAACAACTGAATTCGATGAAGTGACGGATTTGACAGCGATTTGACTTTGCGGCTGAAAACGCTGCGGTCACGCCCCAGGTCACGGGCGTGACGGTGGGCGTGTCGGGGAGGTTGAACTGGGTGTCGTTTGCGTCGAAAGTCATCGGCGACTGTTTGTCGGGCCAGGTGGCGGGGTCACGCCCTAGGTCACGGGCGTGACACTAGGCGTGTCGGGTTGGCTCGACGAACGTCGAGCGAAAAACGTCGAGTGGATGGTCACGGGCTTGGGTCACGCCCCGTATCAAATGACACGGGGGTGTCGCCGGGCGTGTTAGCTGGGTCGATGAACGTTGAGCGCGATTTCGTCGATCTGGATGGACACGGGCATGGGTCATGGGCGTGACACTGGAGACATGGGCGTGACATGGGCGTGTCATGATATTTCTTCAAAAATTGTTCATTTCTCGGGATTTTGACGTATCACGCCCTGGTCACGGGCATGACCAACAGTACACGGGCGTGTACTCCGATTTTTTTGACAATTTTTCCTGAAAAATTCAGGAAACAAAAATAACTCTAAGTTAGAAAATATTTACAAAAAGGAAGCAATTTATTAAGGAAAAACAACTAAAAATCACAAAAAGAAACTAATACGTCTTATTTAATGTATATAAAACACGTATATTTACAACTCATTAATTGATTTCTAGAGTCTATCTCCTTCTTCTTTTCCTTCTTCTTCTCATGGCATTCTGGCAAAATATGTCCAGGTTTCCTGTATCCATAACAAAAAATTCTTTAGTGAGGGTTTTGTCATACCTTTGTTTGTCTTCATTTCTGGATGATCTTCTTCTAAAGTCCTCCCTGGCCATTTTGTAGAATCTTTTGGCTAGAAGACTCATGAGGTTTTCATTTGCTGGAATGGCTTCTTCTTCAACTATAGCCTGGAAAGGAATGCCCTTTTCTTTCCTGGGTGATGGTGAAGCAATTTGCTCAGCTTCCCTTGTCTTGATAAGTTGCTCATAGGACTTGAGCTTTCCCAACAAAGTCTCTGTTGAGATCTCATTCAAGCTTCTGGCTTCCTTGATTGGCTAGATCCTGGAGTCCCATGTACTAGGGAAACACATAAGAATCTTATTGTTTATCTCTGTTAAAGAGATGTCCTTGTCAAGAGATTTCAGCTCATTGATGATGAGATTGAGTCTGGTGTACATGTCAGTAACTGATTCTGATTCACCCTTCTTAAAGTTCTCATATTGATAAATCAGGTTAGACCTTCTGTCCTTTCTTTCATATGCTGAGCCAGCAACCATTGCATTTAGAGAATCTCAGATATCCTTGGATGAAGAGCATTCAGTTACTTTATAGAAGATATCATTAGACATTGTCTATGCTAAGATGTTCATAGCTTTTGCATCATCTATCTTCAATTTCTTCTGAGCTTCTGTCCACTCAGGTGGTGGAACTGCTGAGGTGCTTGTTATTGCAGATGGAGTGGGGGGACCTGACAAAATAGAATTATAGATGTCCTCATATATTAAATTCATATATAATTTAATCGTTGCCTTCCAGAGGGCAAACTTATTTAAGTTGCACACTGGAGGTCTGGTGCTTGAGTACTCTTTATTTTGTGCCATGAGAAAATAAACAAACAAAAAAAACTAAGATATATCAAGGATCTTTTGATTCAGGTGTTAGCCTGTACAACCAATTAACCCAAACTCCTCGGATACCAATTTAAAGTGGCCTCTAATACCAAAGAAAGTGATACCCTGATACCACTTGAGTGAGGGATAGATCTTAAGTTTACTCTAGAGGGGGGGGGGTGAATAGAGTATTAAAAATTTATTCACAGATTTTTATTGCGGATTAAAATTATAGTGATATATAGGTATATAAGAAAAGAAATCATATCACACAAACAGAAAAAGTAAGGCAATCCAGACGACACAAGGAAATAATAGTGGTTCCCCTAAAACTTGGGTACATCCACTCTTCAACCACCCTGGTAGGAATCCTCTACAGGTTTTTGATCAGCAGCCCTGTCACCACAGGCTTTTGCTCAGGTGCCCTGTCACCACAAGATCAATTTTTCTAAGGGAGAGCTAGCAACCCTTTGAGCTTTTGATCCGGTGCCCAAAAACCAAACTAAGTCTTTTGATCAGGAGATTTAACAACCAAAGGGGTTAACTTTTGAAGGGAGTTATAACCCTGTACACAGGTGGAAAATAAAAAAGTGATGGTGTTCTTCTCTATCAACAACCTGAAAGAAGACTAGTGGATTTTGATGTTGTCAAAGCTCCCCCTGAGTTATAGATCAGATCAGGAGTGTGGAAGCTTTGAACAGGGTGTAGGTCTTCTATGCTGAACTTATCCTTCCAATATATGTATCTGAGTGATTGAACTTTTGGTCTCAGAATGATGATTGTGTTGCTGGAGGGAAAAGCTTGAGGAAGAAGGTGAAGATGAACAAGATGTTTATGTTGTCTGTACTGTTCTATTCTTTGTTGTCTCTATGTGTTCTTCTTTTCAGCCTTCTGAAATTTTTCTTAAATACGACTACTGATTTGAGATTCAAATCCTCTGCATATTCTCTGGGAAATGATACGACTATAATTTGTCTTCAATGTGTTTCCTCAACTATCCCAGTAATATGACAAATAATAACTCTGTGAAATCCTAATTAATGCTGTCAGGAACGGCTATATTCTTGGGAATATTAAGCTTTAATTATCAGAATATTACTGACTTAATCCTTGAATTCAAATTGGCTTAGTCGATCGGAAAAACTACATAAGAATAATCGAACAGATTCTGGATGGAGTTAGTCGAACACAAGAAATAATTCGTCGACCTGAGATCCAAGTTCGTCAAGCTGATAAATCTTCTTCATCGAACTAAGCTCCAAGATCGTTGAGCTGATAATGTACTTGCCAAACGGAGCTCCAAGTTCATCGAGCTTAGACTGCACTTCGTCAAGTTGAGATCCTGATATAAGCTCACAGTTCGTCGACCTGAGCTAGACTTTCGTCGAGCTCAACTCAGAGATGGAATTTTGAGTTCGTCGATCTGAGATCGACGATCATCAAGCTGAGTTCAGCTATCATCGAACGACTAATTCTTCTATCTTCAAAAACTGCCTTGTATCTCAAGTATTGAATCCTCTGAAGTCTTCTGAAGGTAGGTCTTAGTATACTGACCTAAGTGATTGTTAAAATTCAACAAACCGCAGACGCCCCCTTGGATACCCTGCTGAAAACTCAACAAACCGAAGGAGAATACGCCCACTTATATGTTGAAAGTTTTCCCGGATCGTGGAGTTAACAGTGGTTATCTCAACAAAGCAGTAACAACCAGCAACACATGCAGCACAAGCTTCTTTATTGATCAAGAGCAAACTTCTTTACAAGGCGAGACATACATGGCGAGACATGCTTCACCAAAACCCAACACCGGGAGAGCAGAGACAGTTACAAAGACAAGAACAAAAAACAAGCCGCGCGGACTCAATCAACAAGCCGCCGACCTACTGCTGTGGAGTCCGCTCAGTCCGCCAGGTCGCCAGACCGCAACCCAAGCCGCACGGACTCACCCTTACTCCAATGCTTAGCTCTTCACCGCCGGTCTGCACGCCGCCAGACCGCACAAGCTGCGCCACCGAATGGAACAGTCCGCCAGAAACCGGCGACTTCCTGAACCCCAAACCAAGTCGCCAAAGAGAAGACCGCCTGGCCGCTATCCGCGACCTGCTGTTTACCGCCTGTTGCTTAACCGCAGAGTCCGCACTGTCCCTGACCGTAATCAGAGCCAAGCCCTGGCTTTCCAGCGCTATCCGCACAACCTGCACAGCACAACCGGGTCAACTCTATCCGCGCGGACACAAAGTCCAGGCCGCAGCAACTTACACGAGCTCAATTACTGTTCACTTACTTCGGTCTAGGTTCCGTTGTTTCCTGATGTGACATGGGTCCTATTTATAGGCACGACGATGAGTATGGTCACCGCCCTAGTCGATAGGATCACCGCCACATCCCGCAGCAAGAACTTATGTGTCCGCCAGCCCGCGGACACACATGCCAGTTCGCCGCCCTGTGCAGATAGCCAGTCCGCCCCAGCTTCTCCAAGGCTGGACTCCAATATCCAGTCCGCCTTGCCGCCAGAGACCAAGCCAGGACCACCACAGCCGGACTCCACAACAGCCGTATCCGCCATTCTGCGGACAAGGCATCAGCCCGCAAAACCCGAGCCCGCAACCGCGCCATCAAGGCACCTGCCGGACTCAGCGGATACCCGGCTATCGTCCGCATATCCCAAGTCCAGTACCTCAACTCCAAGGCACCTCCGGACTTAGCGGACACGCCAATCCAGTCCGCTAACAGCAGACCCCAGTCCGCGTATACAGCGAACTCCAGTCCGCTTCCCTGAGTCCATAACCTCATCACAAGGCTCAACCGGACTCAGCGGACTCCGGCTCCAGTCCGCACGCTCCTGCACAAGCAATTCTCCAGTCCGCATGTCCCCAAGCTAGCAAACAAGGCAACTGCACTTCTACTACGCTTGGCGGACTGAGAAACCAGCTCGCGCTCCACTGCGCGATCTTCCCCGGACTGAGCCTCCTGGACTTGGTTCAGTTCCCACCAAGTCCAGCCCACTGGCCGCAAGGGCCAGTCCGCACTTACAGGCGGACACTGGATCTAGCCCGCCATACCGGGCGACCTCCAGTTCCTGTCCGCGCTGACCGGCGGTCTCCACGGCTTCCACTTGCCGCTTCACTAGAGAAAGACCAAAGCATCTGCCAAACCGGTCTGCCGAGCTCCAGTTCTTCAGTCTGCTTCAAGCCGGACTCCGCGGATAACATTCCTATCCGCCCGGTTACTTTCTGGGAGTCAACCACCTGCTGAGCAAACACTGGCCTGTCAGACCGCCGCTGCTGTCCGCGCAGTCCGCGCGAACAGACCGCCCAGGCCGCCACAGAGCAAACCGCCTGCAACATCCCTGCCGACCTAGCAGTCCGCCAACCCAGTCCGCGTAGTCCGCGCGGATAGGTTTCCCAAGCCTTCCATTCACCCACTTTCACTTCACAGAATTCAACACTCCCCCTTGAAGTGAGAAGTGGTGAATAACTCCAGCAGCTCCCGTAACCTTGCACCTGGTCCTTCCGATAGCATCTACGAAGCGATGTCCAAGACATAGTCCTCGCCCCGCATATCATGGACCATGAGGGAGCCCTCCAGCATCTCCCAAAAGGAGCCATGCTTCCCTCTGCCTTCTTCAGCTTCAACCTCCACTCATGCATCATAGGAGTATCACCAACTTCCTTGGACCCAGAAGCCCAAGCCTCGTTGCCTCTGAGAGAAGTCACCTCTTCAGACTTGGTGTCAACCACCTCCTTGATTCTAGTGGGGTCATCACAGCCAGAAGTACCTTGCTCGACCTGAGGACTAACAAGGAAACACGGGACCAAGTCCGCTGTGTTCCCTTCGCTATATCGAGCTGGTGGCTTACTGATCCTCTTCGATCTCCGAAGAACCTGATCATGGCTAACCACCTCCGCTGCTGTTGAACCAGCTCCGTTCCCGGGCAAACCCGGAATAATGCTCCCTTTGTTCCCTGAACAAGACGCCTCCTTACTGGAACCAAGAGCACCTGGAGCAACGCTCCCCCTGCTACCTGAACCAGAAGACTCCCCTCTTGAACATGAACAGCCTGGAACATCGCTCCCCTTGCTTCCTAAACAGGAAGCCTCCGCCTTTGAGCCAGAAGGTCCCGGAGCATCGCTCCCCCTTCTTCCCGACTCTGACGCCTTTGCCCCGGAGCTAGAACAACCTGGAGCACCTGGTGACTCAGGCAACTCCACTTCCTTAGCAGCAGCCTCCTTCAGCCCACCATCTAACCTGCTTATCTCTAGCTCCACATAAGAGCTACCCCAATACGGCGTCAACTCATCGAAAACAATGTCTCTCGACACTATGAGTTTCTTCATCGCAGGATCCATACACCTCCATCTTCTTCTCTGCTCATCATACCCAACAAAGACTAGCTTTGTTTTGAGAGCACCCGGAGAATGTATATAGCAGGTAGATCCAAACACCCGAAGGTGCTTCACTGAGGGCTTCACTCCGAACATTAGCTCATAAGGAGTCTTCACTATGATCGGACTAAGAGGCATCCGGTTGATGACATGAGTAGCACAGGCTATTCCCTCCGCCCAAAGAGCCTTCGGAACGCCTTTACTCCGAAGCCAACACTTGCAAGTCTCCGTTAACCAACGGATCATCCGAGCTGCAACACTACCCTGTTGTGAGGTATGTCCACAAGAAAGCTCCATCCGGATCCCTTGCTTCCTGCAAAAGCGTGAGAACTCGGTTGAGGCAAACTCACCACCGAAACTTGTCCTCAACACCTTGATCCTCCGGCCAAGCTGGCCTTCGACAAGCTTCTTGAACTCCACAAACAAGCGTACCATGCTGGACTTCGTCTTCATAAAGTATACCCAAGTATACCCAGAATAGTCATCAACCAATATCAGCATGAACCTGCTGCCTCCAAGACTGGCCGTGATGGTCGGTCCCACCAGAGCACAATGGACAACCGCCAATGGTGCATTACTCCTGGATTGTGCTTTGTCGACCATGAAGCGATAGGCTCCACTTTCCTGACATCCCGCACACCCCCGACCATCGCCATAGGATGACAATCTAGGCAAGCCTCTTACGAGTCTTCTTTCCGCCATTGCTTTCAGCATGTCCATCCTTACATGCCCCAGTCTTTCATGCCAGATAGCTGCACTATCACTGGCATCCAGCCGATCAGATCCAGAACTAGTTGACGACCCAACTACGTTCTTCTCCTTCCTCCCTACCTGAGCAACGTTCGCCGAGAGCAAGGTAACCTTGCACTCCTTCCGAAGATGACCTTGCTGCTTGCATTTATAGCACCGTGGTCCTTCCTTCCTCTTCCTATCACGCCTAGGAGAAACACTCCTTTCTTCCTGATATGAAGTAGAGGGACCATCATCAGCAGCAACCTCCTTCACCTTCTTCCTGAACAACCCATCAAGGGAAGTCCAAACCTCCGCAGCTGACCGACATCCACTGATGTGGTCCAAGAGCTCCGATGAGATCACCTGCTTGAGAATAGACTCCGCTTTCGCATTTGCCTCCTTCCAAGCTCTCATCGCCTCAGCATTGCCAGCAGTATCCTCTTGTCTTCCTGCTCCGCATACAACCTCCCAAAGGTCCTCGCCAAGAAGAAAGCTCTTCATACAGGACTTCCACCGTTCACAGTTCGCCTCTGTAAGAAGATCAATACCAAGACAACTTGCATCCTCCACTGCCATGGTTCTACCACTGGTTTCCTCGACAGACGAGCAACTACTTCCATTGAGCACTGCTTGACCACTCCAACAACCTGGCTCTGATACCATGTTAAAATTCAACAAACCGCAGACGCCCCCTTGGATACCCTGCTGAAAACTCAACAAACCGAAGGAGAATACGCCCACTTATATGTTGAAAGTTTTCCCGGATCGTGGAGCTAACAGTGGTTATCTCAACAAAGCAGTCACAACCAGCAACACATGCAGCACAAGCTTCTTTATTGATCAAGAGCAAACTTCTTTACAAGGCGATACATACATGGCGAGACATGCTTCACCAAAACCCAACACCGGGAGAGCAGAGACAGTTACAAAGACAAGAACAAAAAACAAGCCGCGCGGACACAATCAACAAGCCGCCGACCTACTGCTGTGGAGTTCGCTCAGTCCGCCAGGTCGCCAGACCGCAACCCAAGCCGCGCGGACTCACCCTTACTCCAATGCTTAGCTCTTCACCGCCGGTCTGCACGCCGCCAGACCGCACAAGCTGCGCCACCGAATGGAACAGTCCGCCAGAAACCGGCGACTTCCTGAACCCCGAACCAAGTCGCCAAAGAGAAGACCGCCTGGCCGCTATCCGCAACCTGCTGTTTACCGCCTGTTGCTTAACCGCAGAGTCCGCACTGTCCCTGACCGCAATCAGAGCCAAGTCCTGGCTTTCCAGCGCTATCCGCACAACCTGCACAGCACAACCGGGTCAACTCTATCCGTGCGGACACAAAGTCCAGGCCGCAGCAACTTACACGAGCTCAATTACTGTTCACTTACTTCGGTCTAGGTTCCGTTGTTTCCTGATGTGACATGAGTCCTATTTATAGGCATGACGATGAGTATGGTCACCGCCCTAGTCGATAGGATCACCGCCACATCCCGCAGCAAGAACTTATGTGTCCGCCAGCCCGCGGACACACATGCCAGTTCGCCGCCCTGTGCAGATAGCCAGTCCGCCCCAGCTTCTCCAAGGCTGGACTCCAATATCCAGTCCGCCTTGCCGCCAGAGACCAAGCCAGGACCACCACAGCCGGACTCCACAACAGCCGTATCCGCCATTCTGCGGACAAGGCATCAGCCCGCAAAACCCGAGCCCGCAACCGCGCCATCAAGGCACCTGCCGGACTCAGCGGATACCCGGCTATCGTCCGCATATCCCAAGTCCAGTACCTCAACTCCAAGGCACCTCCGGACTTAGCGGACACGCCAATCCAGTCCGCTAACAGCAGACCCCAGTCCGCGTATACAGCGAACTCCAGTCCGCTTCCCTGAGTCCATAACCTCATCACAAGGCTCAACCGGACTCAGCGGACTCCGGCTCCAGTCCGCACGCTCCTGCACAAGCAATTCTCCAGTCCGCATGTCCCCAAGCTAGCAAACAAGGCAACTGCACTTCTACTACGCTTGGCGGACTGAGAAACCAGCCCGCGCTCCACTGCGCGATCTTCCCCGGACTGAGCCTCCTGGACTTGGTTCAGTTCCCACCAAGTCCAGCCCACTGGCCGCAAGGGCCAGTCCGCACTTACAGGCGGACACTGGATCTAGCCCGCCATACCGGGCGACCTCCAGTTCCTGTCCGCGCTGACCGGCGGTCTCCACGGCTTCCACTTGCCGCTTCACTAGAGCAAGACCAAGGCATCTGCCAAACCGGTCTGCCGAGCTCCAGTTCTTCAGTCCGCTTCAAGCCGGACTCCGCGGATAACATTCCTATCCGCCCGGTTACTTTCTGGGAGTCAACCACCTGCTGAGCAAACACTGGCCTGTCAGACCGCCGCTGCTGTCCGCGCGAACAGACCGCCCAGGCCGCCACAGAGCAAACCGCCTGCAACATCCCTACCGACCTAGCAGTCCGCCAACCCAGTCCGCGTAGTCCGCGCGGATAGGTTTCCCAAGCCTTCCATTCACCCACTTTCACTTCACAGAATTCAACAGTGATTGACCTAAAAACCTTAGAACTAACAAATTGACCCTAGACTATACATGGTGGGTAAACAAACCTAATAGTGAACCTAGCCCAAATCTAAGTAGGTTTCTATCAGAATCTAAGGACAAGGTCATCCTAGTCAAGATATATGTTGATGACATTATCTTTGGATCTACTGAAAACAACCTTTGTAGGAAGTTTGCCAAACTTATGCAAGGGAAGTTTGAGATGAGCAGCATGGGTGAGCTAAAATTCTTCCCGAGACTCGAAGTAAGACAGACTGATGATGGCTTGTCCATATCCCAGTCTAAGTTCTCAAGAGAGTTAATTAAGAAATATGGTCTGGGGAATGCCTCCACCATGAGAACTCCAATACGATCAATTATGCATGTAGGCAAAGATGAGGAAGGGAAACTTGTTGATGAGTCTTTGTATAGAGGGATAATTGGCTCCCTTATATACTTGACTTCTAGTAGGCCTGACATCATGTATGCTACATGTTTTTGTGCTAGGTATTAGGCATGCCCTAAGGAATCTCATTATTCTGATGCAAAGAAAATTTTAAGATATCTCAAGGGGACACCAGATCTTGGTCTATGGTACCCTAGGAATAGAGATTTTGAGCTAACTGGATTTTTAGATGCAAATTTTGCAGGCTGCAAGGAAGATAGGAAAAGTACCACTGGTATATGTCAATTCCTAGGTGGAAGATTGGGGTCATGGAGCAGCAAGAAAGAAATAAGTGTTGCTATCTCCACTGCAGAGTCAGAGTACATTGCAGCAGGTAGTTGTTGTGCTCAATTGTTGTGGATACAACATCAACTTGAAGACTATGACATTAAGATAAGTAGAACTCCTCTATATTGTGATTATACTGGTGCAATTTCTATTGCTAGGAATCTAGTTTCACATAGCAGGACTAAGCATATAGTTATTAAGTATCATTTTATTAGGGAGCATTTTGAGAGAGAAGACATTTGCCTAGATTTTGTCTCCACTGACAAGCAAGTGGCAGATATCTTCACTAAGTCTCTTTATGAAGCCATGTTCAACACCTTTAAATTTGAGTTGGGTATGTTGAACTTAGAATAGCTTCATTTACTCCCTAAGGTATTTTGCTTGGTACAGGTTTGTTCTTTTTGCATGTGTTGCAGTCCTAGATGATAGCAAGATGAGAGAAGATGCTTCTTCTCAAGTGGTATTAGCTGTTGCAGGACTAGAGATTTTCAAGTAGTCTTTTCTAGTGGTGTAGAGGATTTCTAGTGATACTGAATTTCAAGTACTCTCAAGTTATATCAAGTGATATACAAGTTAGGCTTGTATAAGGGGCATGTTGGCAGCTGCAATCCTAGCTACATTTACATCAGTTAGGGGGAGAACTCAAGGGGAGAAAAAGAACTGATGCTCCTTCCTAACTATCTAAAGAGGTCAAAAGGGGGGAGAGATGGAGGTCACCCTTGGTTGTTCAAGGGTGACCGGGGAGAGATCGAATGATGACTATCAGAGGATCAAGCTCCTTCATGGCAGAAACTCAGGGGGAGAAAGTCATGAGGAGATCAAGCTAAGTGGTAATCCTCTAAGGTGTAACTCTCCCCTGCAGAAATCCAGGGGGAGTAGGTAAAATTCTTTTCACAAATTTTATATGAGTATGTTTTTATTGCCTGTGTAATATGTATCTCATTGACTAAAGAAGCTTGATTAGTGGTTTTGACATCTTCAAATAGGGAGAGATTGTTGGGTCCATTGATCCCAGTGGCCCTGATTTGATGATGTCATACATATCAATGAGATATGCATAGTTATATTTAATGTATGATTAAGTTCATGCATACAGTTTAGTCTTTGTCACAATGATTGGATAACTAGTTCAAGAGACAATGACAGGTAGACTCAAGGTGGAGCTGGAAACTCAGAAAATTACCTAAGTCCAAAAGGGCTGAGTGAGGCAAGCTCACTCAACGCCATTCAACTAATAGCGTTGAGACAAGGCAGAAATCGGGCTAAGTCCAGAAGCATTGAGTGAGCTCAACTCACTCAACGCCATACAGTTAGAAGCGTTGAGATAAGGCAAAAAATCGGGCTAAGTCAAGAAGCGATGAGTGACCTCAACTCATGCAACGCAATACAACTTGAAGCGTTGAGTCAAGGTTATCCTGTCATAGCCTTACTATGAAGAATCCAGGAAATTGACTAAGTCCAGAAGCGTTGAGTGAGGCTTTATCACTCAACGCCATGCTGTGTCTGTCAGCACAAAACTTCAGCAAGAAGGCAAGATTGCAGAAAATCGACTAAGTCTAGGTGCGTTGAGTGAAGCTTATACACTCAACGCTCAAAACACCATCAGGTAGAAAGATGAAGAACATGGCTAAGGGAAAAAAACATTGAGTGAGGGATATACACTCTACACTCTCAACGCCTTTAGGAGGAAAGCTGAAGGATATGGCTAAGGGAAAAAGCGTTGAGTGACAGATATACACTCAATGCTCTCAACGCCATCAACCAAGGCTGAAGAAATTTCTAAGTCCAGAATCGCTGAGTCTACAATTCGTCGAGCTAAGCTTAGCTTTCGTCGAATGGAGTTCAGAGTTCGTCGATCTCAGCTTTTACCTATAAGAAGGACTCAGCTTTCAGAATCATCGAATGGAGTTAAAATTTCGTCGACCAGAGTTCAGAGAATTTGTTGAACTCAGCCTTCACCTGAAGAAAGAACCGGGCTGAGAGAATTCGTCGATCTCAGCTTCACTGGTTTGTCAAGCGGAGCTCAAGTTTCGTCGAGCTAAGCTCGAAGTTCGTCGACCTTAGCCTTCACCTGAAAAAAGAACTGAGCTAAGGAAATTCGTCGATCTCAGCTTCACTGTTTCGTCGAGCTGAGTTCAAATTTCGTCGAGCTAAGGTTGAAGTTCGTCAAACGTAGGATTTCAAAAAAGTTAGTTGATTTTGGCTAAGTACAGAATGATGCTGACTCAACAAAGTCAACAACTCAACAAGTTCAGATTCGATGCAAATCAACATTAACGATGCCGTCAGTCTATAGTGGATCTCATGTTAATAGAGCTAAGGTTTTAACCACCATTAAAACTGAGACACGTGTTTATCATCTCGCCAACGTGATGGGATTATAAATAGCAGAAGAGATCTGAAGAATGAAGTAGGAATTAATTGGATTAATCTCTGATTAAAACGAGAAGCGGAGTTTGATACTCGTGATCACAACGGTGGAGAAGAGGGGTTAAAGAAAAGAGAAGGTGGATTGTGGAAGTTGATAAAATTCTCCGATTCTATATCCGATAAAGGCAAGTGCACCTTATCATTTAAATTATAGGATACTAAAGATTAATATCAAGGTCGTATTTTCCCTGTGGCGTAATGATTACTTCTACTTCGAGGAGATCACTATTAATTTATCAAACTATTTTTTTCGATTAATTTACCTAACTAAAAACAGGAACTAAATTACTAAGCTCAAAGGAAAACTAAATTACTTGCAGAAATAAAAGGTTAGAACTAAAGATAATAGGGGAGTACTCAATCTAGAATCACTTTGAAATAAGAAAATCAAAATGAAATAACAAACTAATTCTAAAAAAAGTAAAACACCTTGACCGTGGAGGTTCCAAAAGAATGAACACGCTTCTCTCGAAGTCATGCCGACATGAGTTTAGGAAGGTCCGACCGAACTCTCGTCCAAATCGGAGGCCTGAAGCTCGCTTTACGCTGTGAACCCCGCTATTGGATTTCACTCCAATCCATGAGATTTAACGTCTGCCTCTCTCGAGGGGTGCGTGCAACTCTCTTTACTCTTGGGTGATCGATTCAATCTACGAGCCTCTCGGCTAACTAGGATTGAAAACCCAAATGGAAACTTTATACCGACAATTTAGTCCCATTAAATAAAAACCGAGAGTAAATCAAAGGTAATTACTTTAAGAAGAAAAAGAAAGCTAAAACATCATAACTTGATCAACTCATTCTCAGATCATCGTGATCGAGTAAAAATGAGGATTACTTATTCATGGTAATAGGGAAAGAGAGGGGTAAATAATAAAGGTGCATGAAAACTAAAGAGAGAGAAATAGAGAAAGAGGATGCTAACTACAATTTCATTAAACACAAAAAGGGATTACAACTAGGAATGAAGATTACAAGTGCGTGAAAAAGAAAGCTAACTACTGATATTACACTAATAAAAAGAGGTTACAAGTAATGAAAGTACATTGCATGAAGAGTAAAACTAGAAATGGAGGGAGAGAGAGAGAGAGCAAAAACATGAAAATAAAAACAAAAAAACCTAAGAATAGAACTAGCAGCACCTCCCCTCTCCCCAAAACTTCTATCTTAGGACACAAGGGGAAGGTCTGAATTTATAGATTTTTTTCGGGTTGGTCACGCCCCCTGTCACAATCGGGGAGGGCGTGTTAGAGGGGCATGATATGTACGGGGTTTGTTACACCTCCCCTGTAATGACCGTATAATATGGGTCCGGCCGGGGCCCCACAACATACAGACGCCACAACTTTAGTATTAAAAGATGATATTACTACCCAATCTCAAAACTCAAAATCAAACAACAGCAGAAACATCAAACAAGACTAGAAGTTATCCACATACACAAGAGTATCGAAACGTCCTTATGGCCTTACAACAAAAGAGAGTCCAAACTCCAAAAGTTAACATCAATAATAATGTGCATAAACACTCCTAGACTACCTCGGCATGCAAGCCAGAAAACAAACACATCAAGTATACAAGGCCACCAAAATAAAGCTAGTACAAAACTTGAAACACTTCGTGAAGCTTAGGCCTTATTGGCCGGCGAGCTAGCTCCTGCTTGCGATCCTTGTCCTGTAAAAATTGGTTGTAACGTGGGTCAGCAAAGACTGATCTCAAACTGTGTAACAAACACATCTCCTCCCGGCCGCCCCTAACGGACCCCGGGGTAGCCCTCCAACCTGCAAGTCAGCACTTCATATACCATATACATAAACAAGTAAAGTACTAAAAGAACATGCTTGGATGTCTCACACAACATGCATGTTTTCTATTGTTGAGCATATAATAAAAAGGGGCCTACTATGCAGCATGTATGCAAAACCCGGTCTTCACCCAAGGTACCCTATCGCGTATGCTTCTAGTACATCATCAAATATCTGGGTACTTCCAATTTCCCCATTGGTATTAAGCCTCAAACAAAAAGGATACTGCAATTCCCCTAACGACATACAAGCCGCCACACGGAACTCTTGCCAAGGCCCCACCCGCTCATGGTCTTAGACCCAGGCTTTCCTGCAAGCTCTGACTTCTCATGTCAGGATTCCGTCTAACATACTGACTGATTCTAAGAACCCTTGCTGGACCCCACCTGCTCATGGCCTCATTGCCCGGGCTTGCCCCACGCTTGGCGTTCTCGTCAGTCTTATAGAAGGGGACTAGTCTCGCCGGGACACTCTCCCCACATGACTTGCACGTCACAGGATAGCCAGCCAACCACGGAGACAAAGCCGCACCTTAGTACATCACAATCCATAAACGTTCCCACCCTAATCCCTCACTTGTATTGTAATGTCCCCGCGCACCAAGGAAACCATCTACCGCCAATGCGGAGCTAACCTTGTCCACTAAGGAAACCATCTACCGTCATTGCGTAGCTAACCTTGTCCGGTTCCGGCCACACGTACTCACTCGAGAAAAGGGGGAAAACACAAACATCACGAATGACATCATGCCGCAATGGATTTCTACAAAATCCTTGAAGCTCGTATGCAACATCATCGAGTCGGACTAACAGTCGCGACTACGGCTTCACCCACATTGCCTAATCCACTAACGGAGCGGATCTATAATGCAAAATCATACCGGGGATGGACTCAATCAACCCGGAGGTTCCTCTTGAACCATGGCAACCCAAACCCCTCTCATTTGAGAGATTCGGTGCCCAAAAGCTTGAAAGAAAAGATTCTAAACATGCATCCTAACCTAGAGGAGAAGTGTCGTTACCTTACGACCCCTCTTCCTAACCATGGAAACTTAGCCGGATAGAAACCACCGCAACGTACTTGCCTCCGCGGATCTGTACTCGGCTCGCGATTTGGGGCCCTGAAGCTTCTCCGGCAGTCATATCTCTCCTTCACCTTCTTCCTTGCTCTCCCTTCTCTCTAGAACTTAGAAAGAGTGTACTTGATGAAGAATGAGGGTTTCCAAACCCTATTCCAAGACATAACATAGCCAGGACAGCCCTGAACCATCAGATCCTAAAAGAAGGAAACTAAAGACCACGATTCACACTTAAAATCAAAACACCTGGGCCACACACGGCTTGCGAGACGCCCATGTCCAAGGCCGTGTGCCTCAATTGACGCCGAAACCGTCGCACCCAGAACAAGACACGGGCACTGGACACGCCTGTGTCGAACATGACACGCCCGTGTCACTCAGTACATGCCCGTGTTGCTGGGCGTGTTCCTCCATCGACACAGGATCAGAAACCACCCGAGAAGGACATGTGTATTCGACAGCCCGTGTCGCAATTGACACGCCCGTGTCAGGCCGAACACGCCTGGACTCTAGGCCATGTTCAATCCCCCTACATGGCCCAGCTCACAACCCGCGCAGGACACGGCCTGGGACACGTCCGTATCTCAGGCCATGTTCGCACTCTCGACGATCGTTGACTGCCTTTTTGTCGACTTCGCGGAAAATTCGTCGAACACGCGCATAACACGGCCTTGGACATGCCCGTGTCCCAGGCCGTGTTCACTGTCTCAACACTTCGTCGAGCGGAGTTCGTCGACCACCCGAGTTCTCCATCGAACTCGAGCACGACACGGCCATGGACACGCCCGTGTCCTAGGCCGTGTGACCCTGCCAAGACCCAAACTTGTCTCTCGACGCTGTTCATCCCTATTTCGAATTTTGGGGCATTACAGGGTTGAACTGGTACGAATATCTGGTAGGAAATGATGAGTTCTTCAGTACGGGTGGCGTGCATTTATTGCGACAGCAGGCTTTTGTGAAAAAGGCGGGACTTGTACTCGGCAGCAGGTAAGCTCGACAAGAGAAGGAGAGAGAGCTCAACAAAACCAGAGGAGAAGGAGGGAGAGCTCGAATAACGACGAAGAGAATGAGCAGGAGGAGTTTAACGATCGTCGAACGCAGAAAGTGAGGTCGATGAATTAGGAGAAGTTCGTCGAATGAAGAACTAAAGCCGAGGTCGACGAATTTTGCTGAAGGCGAGGACGACAAAATTGAAGACGTTTGTCGAACGTGGAAATGAATGCTGAGTTCGAAGAATTTTGCTGAAGGCGTGTTCGACGAAATTGAAGACGTTCGTCGAATGCAGAACTGAATGCTGAGTTCGATGAATTTTGCTGAAGGCGCATTCGACGAAATTGAAGATGTTCGTCGAATGCAGAACAGAATGCTGAGGTTGACGAATTTTGCTGAAGGCGAGGTCGACGAAATTGAAGATGTTCGTCGAATGTAGAACTGAAGGCTGAGCTCGACGAACCGGCTGAGCTCGACGAAATGAGCTCGACAAAATGAGCTCGACGAATTGAGCTCGACAAAATGTCTTCTTGCAGTAATCTTCATCGGGATCAGGCTACACGCCCGATGACACGCCCAGGGAAGGCGTGTCAGGGGGCGTGTCGGGTCATTTTGGCCGAAAACTTAGAAAATCTGCAAAATGAAGAGAAAACATTAGTGGTATTAAAATATATACAAAACGAGGTCAAAATAAAACTTTACAAACATGATTTTTATATTAAAAACTAGTAATTACCCTAGTAGTTTAGACTACAAAACATATTATCAGAGTTCGTCGTCTTCATCTGCCATTGTTGCAGGAGCCAAGAACTTCAAGATCAAATATGAAGGGCTTCTGAGTTTGTTGGTGCAATCAACATCCACTCCAGCAGGATCAGAGTAATCCTATGAGAGAGACGAATCAACCTAGGCGTACCATAGCTGAAGTTATCTTCCCGATCCAAGACGAACCAGAATCTGAAGATCAATTTGCTGGATCAAAGAAGAATGTAGGACTGAAATTTGCTCAAACTAGATCAGGAGATATTCCTAAAGAAGAAGAAGTAGATTCATCTTCTAGTTGATTCCAGAACAAGCTGGACATCATTTCAAGATCTCTTTGTCATCTTTTTGTTGTGAAGAAGAAGTTAGAGTTGATATCTACTCAGTCTAGATAGACAGGCACAGAGAATTTTCTCTGGTGTCTGTAATTCATCATCATTTATATTTCTTGTAAGATTCATTCTGAATCTGAGTGGTAAGGCTAAGGCCTGAGTTGTAAGCCTGTGTTATAAAGGCTGAGGTAGGGCAGGAGTTGCCTGAGTTATAGGCGTGAATTCACACTGAGATAGGGCATGATTGCCTGAGCTATAGGAGTGTGGAGTCACTCTACGGTAGAGTTCTTGGGAAGAACTTGAGTTGTAGGATCTTGGTGATCTGAGTGGTAGGGCTTGTGCCTGAGTTGTAGCAGTCGGTTGGGCTCTGAGATGTAAGATCTGAGGATCTGAGAAAGTTAGAAAGATGTTTGGCCGAATCTAGTATATTGCTAGATAAACGAAGGGGGAAAGTGGATGTACCCAATAATTGGGGAACAACTATAAAATTCTGTGTACTATGTTGTGCTGGTATTGATTATTGTACTATGTTTAATCGATTAGTTGCCTAAGTTTTTGGAATTGGACCTATTCACCCACTCTAGGTGATAAGTTGTTCTTAAAATCAAAACTTTCATCGAGTCTGCTGGCAGCATTGAGCGTTGAGTCTGCTCACACCATTGAGTGTCGATAGGCGTTGACTGTTGAGTGGCGTGACACGGGCGTGTTGGAATGGACACGATCATGTTCCACCCTGATTTCTCGGATTCACAGCGGTAGTAGTTCTTTCACTGGTATCAAAATGACACGGCCCGGTCACGAGCGTGACTCAATTGACACGGGTATGTACTTTGATTTTTTCGACTTTTTTCTGCAAAATTTCAGGAAACAAAATTAAGCTAAGTTAGAAGACGTATATACAAAAAGGAACATTTTATTAAAAAAAGTAACTAAAAATAATTAAAATAAACTAAAACTACCTAAATAAAGTACGTAAAAATACGAATTTTTACAACTCATTAAATACCCTCATACTTAAGCTTTCGCTATTCCAGAGAAAAAGTTGGAGATATACTTATAAGGAATTAAAAAAATCATAAATTTATCTACAGCTTGAATTAATTGAAAGAGAGATCAAAATAATTATCAGGGGTATAAAAGTTAAGTCCTAAATTATGACAAAAATTTAAATAGGGGAAGAGTTTCGGATGAAAAAACTTATCGATATAATGAAATAGAAAACAAAAATTGTATTTGTTATGTTAGCAAAAATAGATTGAAATTATAAAAATTTTAGCTTATAAGAATTAAAGGAAATAATGCAATTTAAAAATTATGCTCTGAAAAAGATTTAAAAATTAAGTCTAGAATTATTTGAATATGGCTGAGGGGGTTGTTTTGATTTATGAAGAGGGTTTTGGAAGAGGTGAGGTATATATTTTTCGTTTTTTTCTCAAATCTCAAATGAAATTTTTGGAATGTGGATGTTTATGAAAACGAAATCTTATTTTTCATAACATATAAAAGTTTTTGAACAACTTCATATAACCCAATGTATATGTATAGGAGTAATGAATTTTAACATCTTACTCCGTAACATATAATCTTTTAAAATATTGGATGCCTATGTTTACAGAACGAAATCTTATTCTCATTGACATAAGTTCTTTTAAGGATCAAAATTAATCATGTCAAGTAAGACATGAAACAAAATGAGGAGATAGGTTTTTGCAAAATTTAAACTAGATTTTAATAAAAAAATTTGAGAGCAACTTTGGTAAATTGAACGTTCCTGTATTTCGAAAAAAACTTGGAGTAAACATAATTGAAGTCTAAGGTTGTTATTTTCTAACAAAATACACGTGCAAATATTTATATAAATTAGAAGTAGTGCTGAAAATAAGTCCCTCGTCTAAAGAACATAGCATAAAAAATTCTTTAAAACTTAACCCCGAATATTTAAATATATCAATCTCCAATTAATAAACGAATATTAAACAAAGAATTAATAAAATTCACTTATAAATAAACTTATAACAAGATTTTTGGAGAGCAAAAAAGTTTAAGAATGAGATATTCGATTTTTTTGTTTCATAATAAACAAATTTTTATGGTTTTTTAGGGTTATCATCTTTTTTGTATTTTGAGTTATTATCTTTTTTTTTGAATTTTTATAGATATTGTCTTTTTTGGATTTTTGAATTTTCTAATTTTTTTGATTTTTTGATGATTTTTTAAATATTTCTATCAATTTGTTTTACAAGAAAGGGAAGAGAAAGAGATGTTATTTACAAAGAAGAGAGGGTGGGGGGGGGAAGAGAAAAGATTATTGACAAAAAGTATTTATTTAAATATTTATAACGTAAAAACAATTTTTTTTGAAATATTTTTTGTTTACAAAGTAAAATTTTTTTTTTGGAATTTTTTTGGTTTTATAATTTTTTTGAAATATTTGTTTTATGAAAATTGTTTTTGAGTTTTTAATGATAAAACAAACAAATTTTTTGGAGTTTTAATTTTTTTGCATTTTTTGTATTTTTAATGAGTGCAAAATATAAAAGTGCAATAAAGGAAAAATAAGAAAACACCCCCATACTTAATTCCAACATTGTCCCCAATGTTGCAAAATAAGTATGATGAACGGAAAGAGATAAAATGCATTATTTACAAAAATAAAGTGTGAGGGTAGAAACTTCCCTGCAACGAGTTCGGGGAAGCCCATTTGGAAACCCTGCATTATTAAGAAAAAAGAAAAAACAATTACGTTTATATGGAATTTATTAGGTGGCGTGAGGTTTTTATTTCTAATATTCTCCTTATTTATCTATTTACTAACTCGACTTGGCCATATGAGTCCGGGTGGTTGGGGTGGCAAGCCCGTGTGAGACTCGTAATTAGCTAACGTCTTAGTTATATGAGCTTAAAATAAATGCGTTCCACTATCTCCTAGAAGAACGTGAGGCAGGCCGAAGCGAGAAAATACATATATAATTTTTAATAATAATAATAATTTTTCATGTTTAAATTTTTTTTTGGTTTTTTGAAAAAATAAAAAGTTAAAAAAAAAATATATACGGGATTGTTTTTGGGTTTTAGTAGGGTTTTTTAGTTATTTTAGGTTTTTAGGGTTTTTACTTTTTTTGTAGGTTTTTTTGTTGTAAGTTTTTTAGTTTTTTTAATTTTTTTAATGTTTTTAGTTTTTTTAGGTTTTTATTTAAAGTAAAATACATATGAAGTTTTTTTTGGTTTTTAGTTGTTAGTTTATTTGGTGTTTTTTTTTGAGATTTTTTCGGAAACGACGCCATTTCATTTTTTTTATAGATAAATATATGTATGAAATAATAAAAAAAGGTAAAAATAATAGGCTCCAAAAATTCAAAATAACAACACAGAATTCCACGACAACGGCGCCAAAAACTTGATGGTTAAAACTCGCGGCTCCCTGAGCCTTATTTATTTGGTGGTTTCTTTATTTGGTTTGATTTATCGATCAGGGCAGTCGGAGCGCGTGAATTTATTAGATATAAAAGTTGAAGCCGAGTTTCAACGAAAGGAGGCAAGTGCACCTATTGCATGTAGTACATGATATTCCGGTGGGGAATATTGAGGTCGTATTGTTCTCGGGGACATGTTGATTATTTCTACTCTTCCCTGGAGGGACTATTATTTTACCGAAGATAAATTATCAGGTGATTTAAGTAAATAGCGCGGCTATATAAAAGCAAGAAATAAATTTGAAAAAGCCGATGAAGAAATAGCGCATCGGCCCTGAATCGAATTTGAACTAAAATAACTTTTAATAACTAGAGATCCAAAATTTCAAATTAATTAAGGCGGTGACTTGGCCGTGGAGGTTCCATAAAAATGAACTCACCTATCTCTAGGACTATCGCTCACCTGAACATTAAGACTATTCTACTGAGCTCTCGTTGGACGAAGGATTCCTATTAATGCCCGCATTATGCTAAGAACCACGCTATTGGGTGGGGAAGCCAATCCAGTAGAATTCTGCACCTCCTCTCTCGAGGGTTAGTGCGGAACTCTTTTTACTTAAGGGTGATCGGTCCATACGCATGGCCTCTCGGCTAGCTAGCGTATGGATAACAGAAATAGAGCCCACACATCGATATGTGATTTTACGCATCGTATACCTGACATAAACCTTAAGTTTTTTTAATTAAAGAGAAAAGGAGGACCTTTAATTATTTAAAGCGATTTTATTTGTCTCAATGCTCTTTGATACTGTGGGCTAAGAACGATTAGGCACTCATCAGAATGGGGACGACTTAAGAAAAGAAAATGCATAATTAAAATTGCAAGTCCTACACAAACGAGTAGGCGGAGAATGAAAGCAGTAAAGAAAACAGTAAAATGCGATTCCTACTCAAACGAGTAGGTGGAAAATGAAAGCAGTGAAATGACAAGTCCTACTCAAACGAGTAGGCGGGAAATTAAAGCTATAAATTGCGAGTTCTACTCAAATGAGTAGGCTGGAAATGACAAGTCCTACTCAAACGAGTAGGCGGGAAATTAAAGCTGAAAATGCTATCTCATACACACATGCACTATACTTGAATTTAAGAAAGCAAAATCAAACTTACTCATACACTCACGCACACAACAAAAAAGGGAAAAACATGAAGTGATCGAAAAATTAAAACAACTATATTTTTACCGTTAGAATTTGCTGAAAATGCATAAAAAGAAGAAATAAAAATTAAAGGTGCAAATGAGTTTTTAAATAAAAGCAAAAAATCAAAATGGTTGAAAAATTAAAATAACGACTTTTCCATTCTTATAACTTTATAAAAGTGCATAAAAAGTGGAAATAGGGTAAAAAAGGAACAAAAAGTTTTACCTTAAAAGTGAAAATCTAAGTTAAAGAAAAATAAAAAAACACTTTAAAAACTCTTTTATAAACCTATAAAAATGAATGCAAAGCGATTAAAAAAGGCATAAAAGCTAAAAAGGCTTAGTAAAATGAAGAAGAAAAACATAAAATTAGCAAATTATTCTCATACACGCACACACCCATTTTAAAAAGAGAAAAACAAAGATACATAAGATTGCTGAAAGAGAGACACTCAGAGGCATTCTGGTACAATATAAGGACAAAAAGACTAACATATTTTATTAAGTAAAAAAGTCGGATTACAAAAGCTAAAACAAACACAAAGAGGAGGGGGAGAGAGAATTATCCTTACATAGCAGAAAAAGCCTCCTAGCAGCAGCCTAACATTAAAATGGTTCAAAAAAGGAACATTGGACCTGACATCGAAGATCTATTTATAGGGAAAAATGGATTTACATGCCCAGGTCACGGGCGTGTAGCGGAGGCGGGGGGGGGGGGGGGGGTGTTGGTACTGGCGCTGAGGTGAAGCCAAAAATTTATTGGCAGTTGACTTCAGGGCTTTCCACATGGAGGTCAAGGGCATGTTCGGCAGTCACGGGCGTGTAGCTTGGGCATGACTGACAAAGCGTCGAATCCTTGCCTCGCTGGCGACGTCTTGTCTGGAAAATTGAGGCAGTCATAGGCATGCACCAAATGACACGGGCGTGTCCGGGAAGGTTTAACTGGCGAAGGCGTCGAGTCCTTGCCTCGCTAACGAAGTCTTGTATGGAACAGTAAAGACGGTCATGGGCATGTCCAAATCGACATGGGCGTGACTGGAAAAGCATCAAACGTCGATCGTCGAACTGGAGGCATTGAGTGTCGAGTGGCGTGACATGAGCGTGTCTGAAAATTTCACGGGCGTGTCGGTGGATTTGAGTGTCGAGTCTGTTGGCAGCATTGAGTGTCGAGTCTGCTGGCAGCGTTGAGTGTGGATAGGCAGTGAGGGTTGAGTGGCGTGACACAGGATGTCGGATTGGACACGGGCGTGTTCCACCCCGATTTCTCGAATTCACAGCAACAATAGTTCTTTCATGGCGTCAAAGTGACACGGCCCAGTCACGGGAGTGACTCAATTGACACGGGCGTGTACTTTGATTTTTTCGACTTTTTCTACAAAATTTCAGAAAATAAAATTAAGCTAAGTTAGAAGATGTATATACAAAAAAGAACATTTTGTTGAACAAAAGTAACTAAAAATAATGAAAATAAACTAAAACTACCTAAATAAAGTACGTAAAAATACGAATATTTACAACTCATCAGCTGGACCCGCCGAAGTCCAGGTCACCAGCTCGCACTCCTTCCCAACAGCCCTCACCTACTCCTGCACTCGCGGGGGAAAGGGCCGGAGACATCCTGGTTCCTAGCTTCAACCTCATCTCCCCAGGAATCCATCCTCCTCGTCGCAGCAAGAACTTAGCATTACCTCCTTCGCCCATGCTCCAAGGACTGCCGAGCTCATCCCGTAAGCTCCACTTTTACTAGAAAATTTTGCCTAGGCATCTTTATTGTGCTCATACCTTCTTTGTACCAGAGTTGATAGTTTTTGTAGGTCTCCATGCTCCGTCTGAAGTCGAGTAATCTTCTGAACAAGCTCGACACTTGCCACGCCCGGACACCGGGGTGATGTAAAGCTTCTTGGATGACTCACTGGATCCTATCGAGCTGAGGCGGCGATTAATAGGAGTGCTGAAGAAGCAGGATGCCGCCTTCCACCAACTTCGAGCGGACAACGCATATCTCTAGCAGAGACTGCAGACTGAGGAGCAGGACTTCGTGTTTCTCGCGGATAAGGTGGAACACGACTTGGCGAGTGAGATGATGTCCCACACCTTAGTTATGGAGAGACTTGATGAAAACATACAGACCTTCGGTCGGGACCTGAACCTGGTCCGCGAGTTCCTCAACCCACGCCGACCTCGGGGGATGGGGGTGCAAGGCTGGGGTAGATGGAAATGGCACCCAGTTGAGCCTACCGGCCCTCGCCCCCAGCACCCCCAGCTTGCGCGTGTTGACATAAATTTCTTCTACTTGTTATGAACTTCTTCCTTCTCGGGGCTGCAAATGTCCCTGTCTGTAATAACTTGAATAATTTTTAGGACTCAATGTGCTACTTGAAATAATACATTGTGCCAACTAGGTTTAGCTCGCACTAGGATAGGCCAGGTCGCCGAGTCGGTGAGTCAAAGTCGGCGAGCTGGTGCTAGCGAGCCGGGGCTAGCGAACTGGGGCAGGCCATAAATTCAGTTTTCTATAAATAGGCCCCTTCACCAACCCCCTGGGTCATCGTCTTTATTGCATTCTCCCTATATAAGAAGGCGAAGAATATCATAGCGAGTGTAGTGGATGATTCCATGCTCCAGAACTTATTTCACTGCAAGTCTGCTAAAGAGATATGGGATTGTCTTGTTGTCCTGATGGAAGGTACTGAAGAAGTGAGAGACAATCTTAGGTCGTTGCTGAAATTGGAGTATGAAGCCTTCAAGCAAGGTGACGATGACTCTATTGCTGACAGCTTTGAAAAGTTCTTCAGGATTGTGAACAGTCTCAGGAACTACGACTGCATCTTCACTTATGGTGAACTGAACGACAAGTTCCTTAGATCCCTCACAAAGGACTGGGACACAAAGATTGTCGCCATTAGAGAATTTGGAAAGTTGCCGGAGATCAACCCACCGAATCTTTTCGACAAATTGCTCTCCTATGAACTCCAAATGAACCTCAGAAAGAAGGAGGAGCAAACCAATTGATCTTCAAGCAAAGAGAAGTCTACATCCATAAAGGCAGAAGATTCAAGAAAGTTTAAAGTTGTGTCACCTGTAAGGACACGAGCTCTAGACACCCCAGAAGACTATGAGCCTAGCACGTTGGGCTCCGAGCTATCAGATGGCGAATTCTCTCTCCTCTCCAAGCAGTTCAAGAAGCTGCTGAGCAAGAGGAGACAAATGAAGAATAAGTATTCCTCTTCAGACTATAGAAGATCAAGTCGCGACAGTGATCGAACATCCAGAAGCCACAATAAAGAGGACAGGTATAAATCTAAACCGAACAAACAAGTTTCCTCTGACGTTGTTTGCTACTATTGTAACAAATCAAGTCACATGATTGCAGAGTGTCCTTACAATAAGAAAGAGAGCTCCAAGAAGGACGAGAAGAGATCCTTCAAAGCAAAGAAAAATGAAGAAAAGAGCTTCGTCGCCAAAAAGTAAAATACTCTTAGCGAAAGTGACTCTAGTGAGTCGAGCTCGGAAAATGAAGAAGCGTACTTTGGGCTTATGGCTCAATCTGACGAGTAAGCGGGCAACTCCGAGTACCATGGGAAGGTAAACTCGCACACCATTCTCTCCTAATCGGAAACTTCCTCGAATGGTCATGAATACTACTCCTCTGATGATAACGAATCAGAGTTAATGGCTCAGCACGAGCACTTGTTAAAGGCTTTCGACAAATGCCGAAAGATAGTCCGAAAGCAAGTTAAAGAGATTTCCTCCCTCAAGGTAGTGGAAGCAAATCTGAAGGAAGAAATTGCACAATTACTTCCTCTCAGAGATGAAGTCCACTCCTTGAAAGTGGAACTTAAGGACTCGACTGAGACGTTAAAACTGAAAGAAAAATAACTTGATGAGCTGGAGGAAAAGCTCGCGGTGGAGAGAAAACTCGTTGAGAGCTACTCAAAGCAAATGACTGTTCTCCCTCTCATCGATGAGTTCTCAGCTCAAAAGAAGGGTAGTGGTCTTGGACACGTCGGTGGTAATGGTAAGGCTTCCAAGAATGCTATATCCGAAGAAAAGGGGAATGCACCCATGGTTCAACCTTCGTTCAGGAAAGTAATCTTTCCGACGAACAAGTTTGACCTTGAGTCGTCCTATGGTCATCATGCAAGGCCTACTTATGTAGAGCCCAAGACCAGATACCAGCGATGGATCCGTCCCTGTAACTTTAGTGATATCATGTTCAAAGCACCTTATGAAGAGATTCAAATGAAAAGTTATGGTCCATAAGCACATAGCCATAACAGCAAGAAGGCTCCGAAAGCCAAATCTGCTGTGCCTAAGGAAAAGGAGATGCAAAAACCTTGTGTATGCTGCAATAATGAGGCTCCACCTCTAAGAACTCTAGCCCTACTAGACCACACATTCAAAGGGTAAAGCAGGAGTATAAAAGGAGGTACAACAGATTCGACTGTTGGTGCTGCGACAAAATTGGTCATTTTAGAGCAGATTGTTGGTATAACCCTGCCAATCTTGTAAATCCTAGAGTTAGCTATGCGAGACCGATCACTCACAAGGCTAATGTTCCTAAGGGGAGTGAGCTGACCAGGAACCAAGGACCCAAATACGTTTGGGTTCCTAAGGTAAACTGATTTATTTTTCAGGTATGTCCAAAGGCCAATAAAACGCCAATCTGAAACTTGGACAGCGGATGATCTCGACACTTGACTTGGACAAGAAGCCTTTTGCATGATTACACCCCAGTCAAAGATAGACCAAAAGTCATTTTTGGAGGTTCAGACAGGGGAACAACAAATGGTTATGGTATGATATCCAACAGCATTGTCTCTTTCACATACATTGCTTATGTTGAGGGATTACATCAAAATCTCATAAGCATAAGTCAACTATATGACAAAGGCTACATCGTTTAGTTCTGCAAGGACATGTGTTTGATAAAATCGTCTGCAAATTTGGAGACAGTCTTAATAGTCACTCGGAGAAGAAATATTTTCTGTTTAAATTTTCTTTATTTAGACACTTCTAACCCAGTGTGTTTTATGGCAAAAAGTAGTGTGTCTCTCTGAGACCAAATGGCAGAAGAGATTAACACATATTAATTTTAAAACCTTAAATATGTTATTTTTTCACAACTTAGTGTGCGGTGCCCCCAACATTAAGTGCCTTAAAGAGAGTCCATATCACTCCTGTCAAATGGGTAAACAGACACGGGCTACCTTCAAGGGTATTACTGAGAAAGATTCTTCTTGAAGCTTATGCTTGCTTCACGTGGACTTATTTGGTCGTATGCCGATTCACAGCTTAGGAGGTAAGGTCTATACGTTAGTAATTGTCGATGACTACTCGCATTTCACTTGGGTGTTCTTTCTAAAATACAAGTCAAACACCTTCGATTCTTTCACTAATTTTGTCCGGCAAATTCAGAACAAATTGGACTGCTCGGTGGTCAAAATCAGAAGTGACCACTAAATAGAGTTTGTGTATGGTGCCATGACAAAGTTTTGTGAAAGTCAAGGTATCTTTCATGAGTTATCCTCCCTGCGCACTCCACAACAAAATGGAGCTGCTGAGAGAAGGAACAGAACCATAATAGAAGCATGTACAACCAAGTTGAGTGACGCTTCTCTTCCCGAGTACTTCTGGGCTGAAGTAGTCAACATGGCCTGTCACATGCAAAATAGGGCACTCATCAACAAAAGCCATCGTAAGACCCCCTATGAGTTATTGAAGGATAGAAAATTGATTGTGTCCTACTTTAGAATCTTTGGAAGCAAATGCTTCGTACTTAATAATGGGAATCATTACCGCACAAAGTTTAGTGAAAAATCTTTTGAAAGTATTTTTGTACGATATAGTAGGCATAGTAAGACACATATAATTTTCAATAAGAAAACTCTGGTGGTAGAAGAGTTTATAAACGTTATATTTGATGAGACTAGCCTGATCCAAAGCAGCTCGTCTAGTGTTATTGGTGTAGATGCAGGTAATAGGTTCAAGGAACTTAGCTTGGAGGATGCAGTCAAGGAAGAAACTCCAAGATCATCTAAGCTCGTCGATCCAGGCTTGGTGGATGAGGAACCTATAGAGGAAGAAATGCCTCAACCTGCAAAGGAGGCACCGGATGCTGTAGATCCTACTGGAGGAAGATCAAGGAACCTAGGGTTCAGACACCTACGAGATCACCCTGCTTATCAAATCATTGGAGAGTCAGATGACAGTGTTAGAACCAGAAGAGGTACAACTAACAAAATTTTGCATCTTATTTTTCGGTCTAAGGTTGAACCAAAGAAGTTTGAGGAAGTGAACAAAGATCCCTCTTGGATCATGGCAATGCAAGAGGAGCTCAACTAGTTTGAATGATGCAAAGTCTGGGAGATGGTACCCAGACCAAAGGGACAGAACATGATCGACACTAAGCAGATATTAAGAAACAAGCTAGACGAACATAGAGTAACTATCAAGAATAAAGCCAGGCTTATAGCACAAGGATACATACAAGAAGTGGGGATTGAATTCGACCAAACATTTGCTCCAGTGGCTCGGCTCAAGGCGATCATGTTGTTTCTTCCATATGATGCGCTCAAAGGCTTCACCATCTACCAAATGGACATGAAGTCAGCATTCCTCAATAGGAATCTGAAAGAGGAAGTATACATAGTGCAACCCCTAGGTTTTGTAAATTCTCAATTCCCTGACTACGTTTATTTTCTAAATAAAGCTTTATATGGGTTAAAACAAGCTCCCCGAGATTGGTACGAGATGTTGTCTAGCTTTCTTCTTGAGAACATGTTTACAAGGAGAAAGATAAACAAGATATTATTTCTTAGGGAAGTTAAAGGTATGATTTTGTTAGTGCAAATCTATGTCAACGACATCATTTTTGGATTTATAGAAGACAACCTTTGCAAGATGTTTTTCAAACTTATGCAAGGGAAGTTTGAAATGAGCAGTATGGGTGAGTTGAAGTTATTCTTAGGACTTCAGGTGAAGCAATCTGAAGATGGAATTTTCATCTCTTAGACGAAGTTCACCAAAGAGCGTCTTAAGAAATTCGGAATGGAGAGTGCATCCTCCATGCAGACTCCAATGGGTTCAACTTTGTCTCTGCACAATGATGAGAAAGGGATACCTTTTGATGAAACCAAGTACAGAAGCATAATTGGATCCTTGCTCTACCTAACCATCAGTAGACCAGATATAATGTTCTCGACATGTGTCTGCGCAAGATATCCGGTGAACACTAAGGAATCTCATTATGTCACTGCAATGCGAATTTTAAGATACCTTAAGGGTATACCAAATCTTGGTTATGATCTAACACCCCAAATCCCAAAATTGAGCTAAGGCTGGGCAACACAGCCTGAGACACGGGCGTGTCCCAATCCGTGTCCTGCTCTGTATGGTTGAGCAGCCTGTCGAGTGCTCGACGAAATGCACTCGACGAGTTCTCGATTGGGAACACGTCCTGCGATACGGGCATGTCCGAGGCTGTGTCCTCCTTTGGTTTGACGAACTCCACTCGAGTAGATTCACTCGACGATTCTCGAGAGGCATTCGAGTTGGGCACACGGCCTATGACACGGGTGTGTCATAGGGCTGTGTCCTTCTCTGGATTTGGCCAAGGCAATGAGGCCTAGTGAACATGGGCGGGACACGGGCGTGTCCAAAGCCGTGTCAGGGCACACAGTCTATGACACGGGCGTGTCACACGGCCGTGTCCTATTCGTGTTATATCGGTTGTGTGCCGCTTAAGGTACACGGCCTGTGACACGGGCGTGTCACAGGCCGTGTTCAGCCCAAATTTGGAGAGTTCAGGGAAATTTGTGGCCGTTTATTTCCTTCATCTGGGATCTAATGGCCAAGGCTTCTCCCTGCTGTTTTAAAGCCAGGAGTTGAGAGAGATATTCTCACTTTACCTTGGCCATAAGAGATAGTGAGAAGGGAGAGCAAGGAGGAGGAGGAGGGAGGATCCGGCCACTGCTGGAGCTTCCGAGTTCCGAATCGAGATCCGAGGCCAGATTTGTGGAGGCAAGGCCGCAGCGGCGCTTTCCAACTGGCTAGATTTCCATGGATCCAAAGAGGTTGTCAAGGGTAATGATCTTCCTTCTTGGACATGTGAAGTCCTTCTTTTTGGCATGTGCATGGATTTCCCCGACCAGTGGGTGGATTGCGGAGGGATTTCCCTTGGGTTGATTCTTGCAATCCCGAAGAGTCTTTGATATAGATTCGGAAATATGTAGTACGAAATAGGCATGCTGTGTGAAGCCCATCTGGATAGGTTGGTCTGGATTGGTGATGTTTCATTTGCACACCGGAGAAGACTCTGTGGTTAAACGTGTAGTTTGTGTAGTTGATGGGTTGGACCTGTGAAGGGCAGTAGCAGGAAGTACTGGAGTGGTAGTGTAGGGAAATACCCTAGTGATGCTTGTGTTGTGTGCTATGGCAAGACCAGTCTTCTGACACTACAGGATACTGCAGGGTTTGGGCGGAGTTGGGTGCAGAAAGAGAGGTTCTGCTGAACCCGTTAAACGATCGTGAAGGATGCTAGCATGAACTCCCCTTTTTGATTGTGAAGTCAGTCCTTGGTGGACATTGTGGCTATTATGAAGCCAGTCTTTGGTGGACAGTATGGCTATTGTGAAGCCAGTACTTGGTGGACAATATGGCTATTATGAGCTGTAAGCTCTTCAAAAGGCTTCGTATCGAACAGGAAAGGTGAAACCAACCCGCGCATTAGATTTGGCCTCGAGTACGTTGGTATTCGTGATGGCAAGGCGACTTGAGCAATGTGGGGTGGCTGATCCGTACCTGCATTATTTCTTTCTGACTTGGAGACCTAAAAGTGTGGTCAGTTGGAGCGCATAATGAGAGTCTTAGGCCTACGCGCCGTTAAGACTAAATGCTAAATTTTACCATCAGGTTTCGGACCTGGAAGGGTGGTGGGACCCTGGTTCGCCAGTACACCAAGAATGTGCCATGAGTGCACGAATCGTCGGGCTGCGTGGCTGATGGTTGTGATGTATTATTTGTGTGTGAGAGCACAATGTGTAATATATATCTGTCTATATATTTCTATCCCTATAGGGAAGGAATACCACTGCCCCGGGAAATGGGTAGGGTCGTTATAAATTGGTCAGCTAAATGCTGACCGTTGCCTTGTTTGCCACCGCTTGGTGCGCTGTCCTTGTACAGATGCTGGAGAGCCGAGCGGGACATATAAGGGCTGAAGTCCCTGTTGCTGCTGCTGCTGCTGTCGTTAGCCCTTGAAGGCTAAGCAAATAATGTTGTGTTTTTTTCATTTGTGACCGGCCGGCGTGCTGATGTTTGGAATCCACACTTGTAAAGAGTAACTGTAAGGCCATAAAGACAAACGTTAATGTATTTGTTGTACATGCATATTTAAATGTGGTTGTTCATATTAGTGGACATTCCTGGCTGGACTTCAGTCTTATTGTTAAAAGCTTCCGCTAGAATGCTCTGAGTTAGGATGATATTATAAATTGGTATTAACTTATAACCTCGCCGCCTGTTTTGTGGCATATGGTGTGGGGCCCCAGCTGGACCTTCTATTATATGCTATATGAATGGATGGAGTCGTTACATTTTGGTATCAGCTTGTCTCGGTCTTTACATTTCGAATTTGTTGTTGAATTCTTTTGTGGGGTGGCGAGCATGTGTCACTGCGAACCACGTTAACACTCATGAACTCTTAAATGTCCACTTTGTAATGCAAATACACCTGTTTGAGGAACCTGCACATTCCTAAATTGTTGTTATTGCTTGTGTGAGGTCGCTAATGTGTGTATTGTTCACCTATAGGTGACTCGGAGTGGTGCTGGGCAGTCTGAGCCCCAGCATTCTGATGAGAGTACGACACCAACTAAGGTGCCTACACCTCCACCTTCTACGGAAACTGTCCGCTTAGTTACTGTGGCACTGTTTGTAATGTTTCATGCACAGCCTAGTGGGCAAGCGCAGCCGGTAGTGGTGTTAGAACAGGTTGGGGTAAGGATAGAACCTGTTGCGGCTGTTGATCCTCGAGCAGATGAATGATAGTTGAAGCAGTTTATGAGCTTCAATCCTCCTACGTTCACGGGTGTGGGATCCCCAACGCAGGCGGAGGATTGGTTGTGGCGCGTCTAGCGTATATTGATGGCTATCCGGACGGTGGAAGATCAGAAGATCACCTTGGCGACCTTGTTATTGGAAGGAGAGGCTCGACTATGGTGGGAAGAGATCGAGTTACACCACTTAGCGGGCAGGCAGTTAACACAAGTCTCCATTGAGGAGTTATATCGACTATTCCTGGCAAAGCACCTACCAGCGGCACAACGCATTGCCATGGAAAATGAGTTCCAACGGCTAATGCATGGAGAAGGTAGTGTTTATACTTGCCTGCATGAGTTCACAAGGTTGGGACGTTATGCAGGCTCTCTCTTCGCCGATGAGCAATGGAAAACCAATAGGTTCTACAAAGGATTGCGGGATGAGTTGGGATTCCTGCTCTCGAGTTCGGTAAACCAAGGGTTTCAGGCTTTGGTCGATACTGCTTGTGCGCTGGATAAAGATATGAAGCGGGTGCAAGGAAAAAGGGCCTTGGATGTGACAAAGCCAGAGTTCAAAGCACCCCATCCTGGAAAATCATACTATCAAAAGAAATGGGGCAAGAGGTCCAAGCCTTCTGGGCAAGCTCCTTTAACAGTTTTGTCGGGGGCAACTTTAAGGCCAGAGACTCGTACCTGCTATACATGTGGTAAAGTGGGGCATATAGCCCGTGATTGTCGGGTTGGTCCACCAAAGGGTGAGAAGAAGATAGGAGCGTCATATACTGAAAAGGGAAAGATAATGCTAGAGTCGACTGCATCCTAGGCGCAACCCGGAGTCTATAACGTTGGCCAGCAGGATGCTATAATACAAAGTGATGTCGTCACAAGTACAATTTAAGATATTGATTGCTTTTCTTAATGCATACTTTGTGTGTAGCTTGTGTGTGATGTGTTTTCTATAGGCTTTGTTATGATTCGGAACACGCTGGCAAGAGCACTGTTTGATACGAGTACTTCACATTCATTTCTATCTAAGGACTTTGTATCTCGAATTGGAGTACCGAGTCATGTGATGACAGATAGCGTAAAAGGTGTTATTACCGAATGGATGTTTGATGC
This sequence comes from Platanthera guangdongensis, assembly GCA_039583875.1. Lineage (NCBI taxonomy): Eukaryota > Viridiplantae > Streptophyta > Magnoliopsida > Asparagales > Orchidaceae > Platanthera > Platanthera guangdongensis. The sequence goes on from CM077148.1 coordinate 55,158,795, forward strand.
TTATGGATAGGGCTTGCGATGTGGCGGTTCAAATTGGAAATCGAGATTTCTGTTTGAATGCGTCTGTGCTACCGATATCAGATTTTGATGTGATCTTTGGTATGGACTGACTCTCAGAGCAGCGTGCCTTTATTGATTGCAATTTAAAAAAGATCACACTAGGCCAGAATACCGATCTTGAGACTAAGTTCGCTGGTATGCAAGGGGTGAGCGGGAACCTGATGTCTGCACTACAAGTCATCAATGCTGTTCGGAAGGGCGCAAAGTTATTCTTCACGCTGATTCAGGCTGTTGAGCCAAAGGCCAGTGTGAGTGATGTTCCAATTGTATCGGAGTTTGTTGATGTGTTTCCTAAGGATCTTTCTGGGCTACCACCCCAGCGGGAGATCGACTTTACTATTGAGTTGGTGCTAGGTGTGAAACCTATGGCCCGCTCACCATATCGTGTCGCGTCAATGGAAATGGCTGAATTGAAAGTCCAATTGCAAGAGTTGTTGGAACATGGGTATATACGCCCAAGTATGTCACCTTGGAGCGCACCTGTTCTTTTTGTGAAAAAGAAAGACGGCAGTTTACGGTTATGTATTGACTATCACGAATTAAATTAGCTGACAGAGAAGAACAAGTATCTGATTCCACGGATAGATGAATTGTTCGATCAGCTAGTGGGATCAACCGTCTATTCTAAATTAGATTTGAAATCTGGATATTACGAATTGAGGATTCGGGAAGGTGACATTCCCAAAACAGCATTTGGAACACAATATGGTCATTATGAGTTCACTGTAATGCCGTTTGGGCTATGTAATGCGCCATTGGTGTTCATGGACCTAATGCACCGAATGTTTCGAGAGTACTTGGACCTGTTTGTGATTGTATTCATTGATGATATCTTGGTGTACTCTCAATCTAAAGCTGATCATGCAAACCATTTGCGATTGGTGTTTCATACCTTGCGGAGGAATAAACTCTATGCCAAGTTCTCAAAGTGTGAATTTTAGCTGTCTTCGGTGGCTTTTCTTGGCGATGTGGTAAGTGGAGAGGGCATAACAGTGTATCCGTCAAAGATAAAAGACATACAAGAGTGGCCGGTGTTGTCTTCGGTGGCCGAGGTTAGGAGTTTCCTTGGACTGGCGGGCTACTACAAACGTTTTGTTGAAAACTTCTCACGGATCGCTTTGCCTCTTACCACATTAATGCAGAAGGACCTGAAGTTCATTTGGACGCCATAGTGCGCGCGAGCTTTTGAAGAGCTAAAGAGTCATTTGACCACGTCACCTATTTTAACATTGCCATATGGTGCAGACGGCTATGTGATCTATAGCGATGCATCAAGGAGCAGCTTAGGTACATTCTTCTGCAGTTTGGAAAGGTGATTGTTTATGGCTCACGCAAGTTGAAAGTGCATGCGCGAAATTATCCCGTCCACGACTTTGAGTTGGCAGTGGTGATCTTTGCGCTTAAATTGTGGCACTATTATCTCTATGGCGTAAAAGTGGATATCTTTGCCAACCATAAGAGCCTAAAGTACTTGTTGGATCAGAAGGATCTTAATATGCGACAATGAAGGTGGATGGAGTTACTTGGGGACTACACCTTTGATATTCATTATACTCCCAGGAAGGGAAACGTGGTCGCTGATGCCTTGAGTCGTAGGACTCCGTCAAGGGCAAATTGGTTGCAGATGCATGATGAGCGTCTGATCCAGGAGTTGGAAGCATTAAAGATTTCTTGTGTTGATAAGAATTCCACAGCCGATGCATGCTTAAACTGGACGGAGGTACAATATGACCTTGCGGACAGGATTCGACGAACAATAGAGATGGATGAAAGTCTCCAACGCTATGAAAAGGATGGTCTAGATGGCCAATTCTCCTGGGATGACGGCCTTTTGCGGGAAATTGTCGGTTGTGCGCCCCGATTATGGGTAAGTTGAGAGAAGAATTGATGTATGAAGCTCACTTTACAAAATGCTCAATTCAGCCTAGGAGCACAAAGATGTTCAAGGATATGAAAAAGTTGTTCTGGTGGTCAGGACTAAAGAAAGACATAGCTCATTATGTGGCTAAATGTCAAACTTGTGATTTGGTGAAAGCGGAATGCCAGAAGCTTGGAGGTTTCTTGAAGTCGTTACCTATTCCGGAATGGAAGTTTGATGATATTTCAATAGATTTCGTGTACGGGTTGTCGAGATCTCAACGCCGGAATGATTCAATCTGGGTGATTGTAGACCGGTTGATGAAAGTGGCTCACTTCCTTCTGAACAAGATGGACGATTCAGTGGTAAGTTTGACAAAACTTTATGTGGAGCAGATTGTACGATTGCACGGTGTTCCCCGTAGCATCGTGAGTGACCGTGATGGGCGATTCACATCGAACGATTGGAGGCTAATCCATCAATTATTGGGAACAAAGTTAACGTTCAGTATGGCCTTTCATCCCGAAACGGATGGCCAGACTGAGAGGACCAATTGATCAATGGAGGATATGCTCCGCATGTGCCCCCTGGATTTTGGTAAGAGATGGGAAGCTCATCTCTATATGGTGGAGTTTGCCTACAATAATAGCTACCAAGCGAACATCGGTATGACACTGTTTGAACCTTTGTATGGTCGTAAATGTCATACACCGTTAGCTTGGGCAGAAGCAGGCGAATCCAAACTATATAAGCATAAAGAAGTCGATGAAGCTAGCTCGATAATCTGCTCTATTTGGGAGAGGCTACTGATAGCCCAGGATCGTCAAGCAAAATACTACAACGCCAGGCATCGGAACGTAGATTTCGCGGTGGGCGATTGTGTATATTTGAAGATCAAACCCTTCAAAGGCGTGTCCAGGATTCGGCATCTGAAAACGTTAAGTCCGAGATATCTTGGTCCGTTCGAAGTGGTGGAGCGAATTGGGGAAGCTGCCTATCGGCTAGCTCTTTTGGTAGAGTTAAGTGGATTACATGATCTGTTCCACATATATGTGCCTCAAAAAGCCGTCAAAGATCCAGCTCAAGTGATTTAGAATGATTATGTGCCGGCTGAGTATGGGCTAACGATGAAGGTTAGGCCCATTCGTATCGAGGATAGAACCGATAAATAGTTGCAGAACAAGATAATTGGGATGGTCAAAGTCCGGTGGGACAACTGTGGCCGTGAGGAGCTAACATGGGAGCGAGAGCAGACCATGCGAGCTGAATTTCCCAAGCCCGTTTGTTTAACTGTTCTGCAGTACGTGTCAAGGTGTATCAAACTTTTCTGGAGTTATAACATCTTGCTTTTTGTTTCCTTATTGTGCATAAATTTCGGGACAAAATTTCTTGTAAGGATTGGAGGGTTATAACACCCCAAATCCCAAAATTAAGCTAAGGCTGGGCAACACGGCCTGGGGCATCGGCGTTTCCCAAGCTGTGTCCTGCTCTGTATGGTTGAGCAGCCTGTCGAGTGCTCGACGAAATGCACTCGACGAGTTCTCGAGAGGGAACACGACCTGCGACACGGGCATGTTCGAGGCCGTGTCCTCCTCTAGTTCGACGAACTCCACTCAAGTAGATGCACTAGACGATTCTCGAGAGGCATTCGAGTTGGGCACACGGCCTGTGACATGAGCGTGTCATAGGGCAATGTCCTCTGGATTTGGCCAAGACAATGAGGCCTGGTGAGCACGGGCGGGACACGGGCGTGTCCAAAGCCGTGTCAGGGCACACGGCCTGTGACACGGGCGTGTCACATGGCCTTGTCCTGTTTGGATTAAGTCAGTTGTGTGCCACTTAAGGTACACGACCTGTGACACGGGCGTGTCATAGGCCGTGTTCAGCCAAAATTTGGTGAGTTCAGGGAAATTTGTAGCAGTTCATTTCCTTCATCTGGGATCTAATGGCCCAGGCTTCTCCTTGCTATTTTAAAGCCAGGAGTTGAGAGTGAGATTCTCATTTTACCTTGGCCATAAGAGATAGTGATAAGGGAACAAGGAGGAGGAGGAGAGATGATCCGGATGCCGGTGGAGCCTCCGAGTTCCGAATCGAGATTCGAGGCCAGATTTGTGGAGGCAAGGCCGCTGTGGTGCTTTCCAACTGGCTAGATTTCCATGGAGCCAAAGAGGTCGTCAAGGGCAACAATCTTCCTTCTTGGACATGTGAAGTCCTTCTTTTTGGCATGTGTATGGATTTCCCACACCATAGGGTGGATTGTGGAGGGATTTCCCTTGCGTTGATTCTTGCAATCCCCAATAGTCTTACATATAGATCCGGAAATGTGTAGTACAGAATAGGCATGCTCTGTGAAGCCCATCTAAATAGGTTGGTCGGGATTGGTGATGTTTCATTTGCACACCGGAGAAGACTCTGTCGTTAAACATGTAGTTTGTGGAGTCGATGGGTTGGACCTGTGATGGGCAGTAGCAGGAAGTACTGGAGTGGTAGTCTAGTCTTTTGTTATTCTTGTGATGTGTGCTATGGCAAGACCAGTCTTCTGGCACTGCAGGATGCTACAGGGTTTGAGCGGAGTTGGGTGCAGAAAGAGAGGTTCTGCTGATCCCGCTAAGCGATCGTGAAGGATGCTAGCATGAACTCCCCTTTTTGATTGTGAAGCCAGTCCTTGGTGGACATTGTGGCTATTGTGAAGCCAGTCCTTGGTCGACAGTGTGGCTATTGTGAATCCAGTCCATGGTGGACAGTATGGCTATTGTGAGCTGTAAGCTCTTCAAAAGTCTTTGTGCCGAACAGGAAAGGTGAAACCAACCCGCGCCATAGATTTGGCCTCGAGTACGTTGGTATTTGTGATGGCAAGGCGACTTGAGCAACGGGGGGTGGCTGATCCGTACTTGCATTATGTCCGTCCGACTTGGAGACCTGAAAGTGTGGTCAGTTGGAGCGCATAATGAGAGACTTAGGCCTGCGCATAGTTAAGACTAAATGCTCAATTTTACCATCGGGTTTCGGACCTGGAACGGTGGTGGGACCCAGGTTCGCCGGTACACCAAGAATGTGCCCTGAGTGCATGGATCGTTGGGAAGTGTGGCTGACGGTTGTGATGTATTGTTTGTGTGTGAGAGCTCAATGTGTGATATATATCTGTCTATGTATTGCTATACCTGCAGGGAAGGAATACCACTGCCCCGGGAAAGGGGTAGGGTCGTTATAAATTGGTTAGCTGAATGCTAACAGTTGTCTTATTTGCCACGACTTGGTGGGTTGTCCCTGTGCATGTGCTGGAGAGCCAAGCGGGACATATAAGGGCTGAAGTCCCTGCTACTGCTGTTGCTGCTGTTGCTGCCGCTAGCTGATGTGGGGGAGACCATGATACGTGCTCGACTACGCTAACGGAAACTATCGTCACATAACATAAAAGTAAGATAGGAGGGCTCCGACCAAAGGCGAGCGAAAAGGGGTCGGGTTGGCTCTCAAATCCGAATGATAAAATCAATATTGAAGATTCAAGTCGGACTCGATACAACGTCCTTAAGACCTACCTCTCCAATAAGCACACAACTCGCTGTAAGCCGGACTCGATACAACGTCCTTAAGACCTACCTCTTCAACAAGCACACAACTCACCGCACCTACACAAGCACCTATTTTATCAACTTGGGTCGTTTCAAACGCAGCAATAATTTATTTCGGAGGAGCAGCAAACTTCAAATGGCGGTCGAGTTCCAGTTGAGATTTACTCCCTTGTTAACACAAAGTGTACCGATCTTGGAGAGCAAGTCAAGGCTAGGCCAAGTCTCTCTCCCGCAACGGATCTTCCCGATCCGGAATATAAGAGATTCAATAGCAATGAAGTCGAATCAGATTTTGCAAGCGATGTATTTAAAAACCACAGAAAAGACGGTTCGAAAAACCTCCACAAACTCAAAGCAAGAATCACTAAGAGAGGAAGAGATTACCCAACCAAGAACATCAATCACACAAGATATGGTGGGAGATTCACTCTATCCACGGAACCACCGGCTTCACACCGACTGGGGCTGCAACCTTCATCCTTGGAGTCGCACCGAAGTAAGCCATGCCGGGGTCGCACCGATCGGGATGGACGTAGCAAGGGGAGGCTTCACACCAAAGGGGGGGCGGCAAGGGGAACACCTCTTGGCCGAATTTCTCACAAGGGAAATAGGGTTTCTTCTTCAATCAATAATAAAATCCTCATAAGAGCCCCCTTATATAGGAGTTACAACAAGCCTTTAACCATCCATGATGGAGATGTAATCTCGTCCATCCGTATGGTTAAATACACACCACAAAATATAAAGTGTCGAAAATTAAAATTACATAACATTTATGAATATAAAATTACCATCCAAACATGGAATAATTTTATATTCATCAATATAAAATAAAAGTGCATGAAATAAGATAATTAATTCTTCACGGTGGATTTAACACGCCGCGGGCGGAGGTTGTAACGCGGTATTCTTTCAACATCATCACGGCAACTAAGATCTTTGTGTCGTTGTGCCTCGTCAACTGGGTCATCATCAAGTAGTGGCGGAGGGTCCGCAACATCAATCCTCCCCCACTCAAAATCACGTATCTCCGATGTGTTGTCCAAGAGATAGCGGCGGAGAAGCTCGGCATCCAAACGTTGAAGCTCTGTCACAAGTACACATGAGTCGTCTGAAGGGGGGCGGTCACGCCAATGGATGAGGAAGTGGTAGGTAGCACCATCAGGTGTAGTGAGTGGCTCAACAGCAAGTATCATATCTGGAGTGAGAAATTTCTTGGGAAACCTGGGAAACATGTCAGCAGTAGGAAGAAAAGAAGGCAACGTACCATCTGATGTTATACCTGCGGGGAACGAAACAGAGAGATCATCCGAACTACCACTCCCCAAACCATTAGAAATTTTGGTGGAGGGAGAAGACGACAAAGAATTCAACTCAGGTGGAGGTGAAACAAACGTCGTCAAATCTGAGACATTAAAAATAGGGCAGATACCCCAATCAGCTGGCAAATCCAACACGAAAGCGTTGTCACCTAGTTTCTTTATAATCCGAAAAAGGCCGGCGCGCTTTGGTGACAACTTTTTAACGGTACCAGATGGCAAGCATTCGGGAACTAACCGGACTAGAACCAAATCGCCGACTTTAAAGTGCGACACCCTACTATGTAGATTAGCGTGCGTTTGATAAGACTCGTATTGAGCAGTCAAGGTAGGTCGTATACGTGCATGTAGGTCATGAATATGTTGGGCGAAGGATTGTGCAAACTGACATGTCTTATATGTTGGGGGAAACGGAACCAAGTCAAGAGGCACAGGGGCCTTGTACCCGTGAACAATCTCGTTTGGAGACAGACCGGTGGACCGATTTTTGGAATTATTATAGGCCAACTGGGAGTGGGGAAGAACAAGATCCCACGTACCTTTGCGATCGCTCACTAGGCATCTAAGAAGGCTTCCCAGGCTTCGATTGACCACCTCCGTCTGCCCATCAGTCTGAGGGTGATAGGCGGAGGAAAACCATAACTTGGTACCCATTAAAACCCAAAGTGTTTTCCAGAAATAGCTCATATACTTAACATCTCTATCCGAGACTATTGTCTTCGGCACTCCCCGATGACTAACTACTTCTTTAAAATATAATTTTGCAATATGAGATGCATCGTTGGTTCTAGCGCACGGAATAAAGTATGCCATTTTAGAGAACCTATCTACAACTACTAGAATGGAATCATGGCGACGAAAAGTAGCGGGTAGGCCTAAGACAAAGTCCATGCTCACGTCTTCCCATGGTGTAGAAGGTATAGACAACGGTGTATATAATCCGACGTTGGTTTTGGTGCCCTTGGATACCTGACAAGTACGACAACTACTCACCACCCGCCCCACCATTGCCTTAAGTTTTGTCCAATAGAATTTTTCCTCAACTAACGTAATGGTCTTATCCCTATCGAAATGACCACTCAACCCTCCACTATGCAATTCCCAGATGATATGGAGGCACAATGATGACTGTGGAATACATAACTTACCATGTCTAAATAGATAGCCATCCTTAATGACGAACGCAGATATAACCGTGGGGGAGCTATCTTGGGCAGACAAATATGCATCCTGAAAATCTGGGCATGTGGCGTACTCATCCTTGATTCGCTAGAATCCTACCACGTGAACCTCCATAGTGGTAAGTAACAGGGTTAGACAACTAAGAGCATCCGCGACTCGATTGTCAGCTCCCTTGAGGTGCTTGAGATTAAAAGTGTAACCCTGTAGGAATGATACCCACTTAGCATGACACGGGCTGATTTTATGCTGGCCATTGATGAACAGCAATGCTTCGTGATCGGAGAGGATTACAAACTCCTTATAGAGGAGATAGTGCCTCCAATGGTGCAAACATCTAATGACGGCATAAAACTCCCTATCGTAATTTGAGTAATTCAATTTGGCGCCCGCTAACTTCTCACTAAAATAACTCACAGGGTGTCCTTCCTGACTCAAGACACCTCCTATTCCCACGCCAGAAGCGTCACACGTAAGCTCAAAGACCTTTGTGAAGTCAGGTAGACGTAAGACAGGTGCCTAAGTCATAAGTTCCATAATGCGTTGGAAAACAATAGTGGCGGACTTCGTCCAAGTGAACTCACCTTTCTTCATGCAATCACTAATGGGGGCCATAATGCTACTAAAGTCTCAAATGAAACGGCGGTAGAAAGTAGCTAACCCATGGAAACTTCGCACCTCTCGTAATGTGGTCAGTTCGGGCCAATCCTTAATGACTTTAACCTTGTTAGGGTCAACTCTAATGCCTTCCGAAACGAATATGTAGCCTAAGAAGTCCACTTCAGTGACATACAATGTGCACTTCTTGAGGTTAAGGAATAAGGTTTCCTTCCGCAGGGTGGAAAGAACCGACCTCATGTGGGAGACGTGCTCAGCAGTGGTGGTACTAAAGACAAAGATGTCATCGAAATAGACGAGCACGAACTTCCCCATGTAAGGCTGAAAGACATTTGTCATCATCCTGGAGAAGGTACTGGGGGCATTGGATAGCCCAAAGGGCATCACAAGCCACTCGTATAATCCATCCTTTGACTTAAATGCAGTCTTCCATTCGCCCCCCTCACGGATCCTAATCTGGTGATAGCCACTCCGCAAATCTAACTTTGAAAAAATGATAGCGCCAGATAAGACATCTAGGAGGTCATCTAATCACGGAATAGGAAATCTATATTTGATGTTTATCTTGTTGATAGCACGGCTATCAACACACATTCGCCACGTACCATCCATCTTGGGAGCAAGAAGGGCAGGTACCGCACATGGACTTATACTAGTCCTAATGAACCCTTTTTTCATCAAATCCTCGATCTGGGTCTGTAACTCTTTATGGGCGGCGGGATGAAGCCTATAGTGGGGCTGGTTCAGTAAGGAGGAACCAGGGATAAGGTCTATCGCATGTTGTATATTCCTCAGCGGTGGTAACACCGATGGCAGCTCATCCGGGTACACGTCCTTATATTCGTCCAACAATACCCGTAACTCTTTAGGCAAATCATCCAATGCTCTCGAATCCCCTTTCGCACTCATAAGAACTATTGCGTACATCATCCCGTCAAGAAAGGGATCCTTCACAAATTCTTTTCTACCCACTAGATTTAACGTCTTCCTCTCAACCGGAACTGTGGTGTCCTTAGACAAAGCTATTGGCTCCTTCGGGACGGTCGACCTCGACGTAATGAACTTGCCATTAAATTTAAAATTGTATGTGTTGGCTCTCCCAAAGTGTGTCACGTCGTGGTCATAAAGCCAAGGGTGGCCCAACAACACGTGACAAGCATCCATAGGAAGGACATCACACCACACCTCGTCAGTATAGGATTTGATTGAGAGGGGTACAAGGCATCGCTTGGTGACCGGGACGGTAACCTTATTAATCCAAGCTACCTGATAGGGAGTCGGGTGGGGCTGCATAGTCAAGTGCATACATATAACGACATTCTCAGAGATGACGTTTACACAACTGCCACTATCAATGATCAACTTATACAACTTCTTGCCACTCTTAACGATCAGGGAAAATATATTGTCCTAGTCCAGTCATCTAATGGATGAGGAGTGGTCAAGTTGTAACGCATCACCATAAGGGGGGGATTGTTCTCTAAATCACTTGGGACCCCATCTGGGTCACTCTCCTCAGAAGCCTCATATACGTAATCAGCAAGGTCGGTAGTCGACTCTAATAGTGCTATGGCTTTATTCTTCGTTGGGAATTCAAAGGCATAGTGACCTTGAATGCCGCAAGAGTAACATGTAGCGTTAGACTTGCTAACTTTCCCGACGGGGATACGCTCACTTGTGGGGTTCTTAGCGTTCCTAGCAGTGATCACGACAGACTTTGACTCGGTGGACCGAAACTTCCCTTTGTCCTGATATGTGGAGGAAGATGCTCCAGCTGTGGACTTTCCATTCGCATGGGAATATCGAGAGTGAGCCTTAGAGGCTAAGTGTTTTTCGATGTAGAGGGCGGCATTGAATGTCGAGTTCAGATCTGTATGACCATATCGTAAGAGCTTTCACTTAATATCGGGTTGAAGCCCCTTATGAAATCTGGATAGGGTGACCTTGGGGATCTCCCTCAGATCACAACACACCATTCAGTCTTTCAGTTCTCCCATATACTCAGCTACCAAATTTGAGCCCTCCCGCAGAGTGGCAAGCTCGTCGAACATCTGTGTCCGATGGTACGCGGGAACGTACTGATCGGTCAACAGGTTCTTCATCACGGCCCATCCAATAAGTGGGACCCCGTTCCCGGCTCCTAGCCTACGCTCTTCATTCAGCCAATAAGTTTTCGCGCGTCCCGTTAGCTTCATCCTGGCAACTTGAACCTTTTGATGGTCCGTAAGGGTGTGCCAATCGAAGTAGCACTCCATATCCACCACCCAAGTAAGGAAGATCTGGGGATCTCCCATGCCATCATAAGTGGGGCCGTCGATCTTAATAGCCCTAGTAATATCGAACCACGATCGGGGCGGTGTTCTCGAGGGGGCACTCAGGGAGAGTCCCCATCAGAGTCCGAATCAGTAGTTTGTTGGCGCCGGTTGGGCTGCTCAACATTAACGGGTGGCGGGGGGTGGCCTTGCTTGATTTTGTAGGATCTGTGCTAACATATTCCTAAGCTCTGTCATTTTGTTACGTAGCCCTGCTATGGCCTCGGTGTTTGGATCCCCACGCTCACTCGCAGCCATCCTAGATGTAGACTGTGTCGTGTATTCCGATCCTAGCCTAGTGTGCATTCAGGTTTAGAAAAATCTTGGAAAGATGATTTTTCCTAGGGATGTTGCTATACTAGAAATAGGATATTTTTATAGATTCCCGACGTGAGTAACCCGTGGATTGTTAAATTTTTTTTTTTGAAATTTTGCTGAAAAATAGAGATTTTAGCCCGCTATTGGCAGACCACCGAAAATAATTTTTTTTTGTTTTCTAAAGATCAGACTGACCAACAAGGAACGCAGCGAGGATGTTTGCAACGTGGGAGTTGAAACAACCTCCTCTGATACCAAATTGATGTAGGGGAGACCGTGATAAGTTCTTGACTACGCTAACGGAAACTATCGTCACAGAACATAAAAGTAAGATAGGAGGGCTCCGACCAAAGACGAGAGAAAAGGGGTCGGGTTGGCTCCCAAATCCGAATGATAAAATCAATATTGAAGATTCAAGCTGGACTCGATACAACGTCCTTAAGACCTACCTCTCCAACAAGCACACAACTCGTTGTAAGCCGGACTCGATACAACGTCCTTAAGACCTACCTCTCCAACAAGCACACAACTTACCGCACCTACACAAGCACCTATTTTATCAACTTGGGCCGTTTTAAACGTGGCAATAATTTATTTCAGAGCAGCGACAAACTTCAAATGGCGGTCGAGTTCCAGTTGAGATTAACTCCCTTGTTAACTCAAAGTGTACCGATCTTGGAGAGCAAGTCAAGGCTAGGCCAAGTCTCGCTCCCGCAACGGATCTTCCCGATCCGAAAAACAAGAGATTCAATAGCAACGAAGTCGAATCAGATTTTGCAAGCGATGTATTTAAAAACCACGGAAAAGACGGTTCGCAAAGTCTCCACAAACTTAAAGCAAGAATCATTAAGAGAGGAAGAGATTACCCAACCAAGAACATCAATCACACAAGATATGGTGGGAGATTCACTCTCTCCACGGAACAACCAGCTTCACACTGAATGGGGCTGCAACCTTCTTCCTTGGAGTCGCACCGAAGGAAGCCACGCCGGAGTCGCACCGATCGGGATGGAGGTAGCCAGGGGAGGCTTCACACCAAAGAGGGGGCGGCGGGAAGGGGAACACCTCTTGGCCAAATTTCTCACAAGGGAAATAGGGTTTCTTCTTCAATTAATAATAAAATCCTTATAAGAGCCTCCTTATATAGGAATTACAACAAGTCTTTAACCATCCATGATGGAGATGTAATCCCCTCCATCCGTATGGTTAAATACACACCACAAAATATAAAGTGTCCAAAATTAAAATTACATAACATTTATGAATATAAAATTATCATCCAAACATGGAATAATTTTATATTCATCAATATAAAATAAAAGTGCATGAAATAAGATAATTAATTCTTCACGGTGGATTTAGCAAGCCGCGGGCGGAGGTTGTAACGTGGTCTTCCTTCAGCATCATCACGACACCTAAGATCTTTGTGTCGTTGTGCCTCGACAACCGGGTCATCATCAAGTAGTGGCCGAGGGGCCGCAACATCACTAGCCCTTGATGGCTAAACAAAGAATGTTGTGTTTTGTTCATGTGTGACCGGCCTGCGCGCCGATGTTTGGAATCCACACTTGAAAGAGTAATTGTAAGGCCATAAGGCCAAACGTTAATGTATTTGTTGTACATTCCTATATAAATGTGGTTGTTCATGTTAGTGGACATTCCTGTTGGAGTTCAGTCCTATTGTTAAAAGCTTCCGCTATAATGCTCTGTGTTAAGATGCAATTATGAATTTATATTAACTTATAACCTTGCCGCCTATTTTGTGGCATATGGTGTGGGGCCCCGACCGGACCTTCTATTATATGCTATATGAACGGATGGAGTCGTTACATATAATACCTAAGAAGTAATGATGTCGAGCTAATTGGCTTTTCAGATGATGATTTTGTAGGAAGTTGGGATGATAGGAAAAGCACTTTCGGGACGTGCCAATTTCTCGGAAGACGGCTCATTTCCTAGAGCAGTAAGAAGCAGAATTGTGTGGCAACATCTACTGCCGAATCAGAGTATATCTATGCGGGTAGTTGTTGCGCACAACTTCTATGGATAAGGAATTAGCTCGAAGATTATAACTTAAAGTTCAGCGAAATTCCAATGTTTTGCGACACCTCCAATACCATTGCAATCGCAAACAATCCAGTCTCCCACAGCCAGACTAAGCACAATGAGGTGCGCTACCACTTTGTCCGGGAGCACGTGGAGAATAAGGAAATAGCCCTCAGCTATGTCCCGACGGACAAGGAGGTTGCTGATATTTTTACAAAGCTGCTGGACAAGACCAAGTTCTCGCTGTTCAAAATGGAGCTGGGTATGCTGAACAAGGAACCATGAAGACGGTTATAGTGGCAGAAATTGTCTCGGGATCAATTTCAACAAAGCAAGAATTCTTCTTTTGCAAGTCTAATTCGGTGAATATCGACCGACACGTCGCATATTCATGCAACACTCGCCGAATCAGACTCCTCCAATAGCTAATTTCAGAGAAATCTATTTGGGGCAACATTTCAAATTGTCTGTATTGGATCTGAAGACTCGACAATCAAATATGAGGTACGCGCAGTATAAATGCAATTTAAAAATCGATATATATATATATATATATATATATATATATATATATATATATATATATATATATATATATATATATATATATATATATATATATATATATATATATATATATTCATTTAAATAGTAACGGGAGGGCACGCTCTACTTTTTTCGAACTAAAAGTCCACCAAATCCCGACGATTCGTACGACTGCGCTACCAGACCTTTCGGCTCCCGATTCGTCGATTCCCATCGATCGTCGATTCCCATCGATCGTCGATTCCCATCGATCGTCGATCTCCTCCCGTGCCCTAGCTCACATCGACCGTGTAAAGCTTGTCGCAAAGCCCTAGCTTCAAGCTTGCCGCCACTTACAGTGTGTTGCCGCCTGCCGACAGGAACACTCCGATAATCGTCGTCTATTCATTACTGTGAGCCTACAATTATTGCAGCCTTCCAGAGGAACTTCAGTACAGTGCTTGCATCGACACCAGAAGCTTCCTCAGAACCGTACAGTTTGCTCTCCAGAGTTTCAGAAATTCCAGTTTTTCGTAATCTTCAATGGCTCCTAGAAGCACCAGTGGCTTGGTAGGGGGAGGTGAGTTGGTCCGCGCAGGATTTGCTCAAGCCTCTGACAAATTTAGGAACGTCATTCTAATGTTGTAGTCCGCTAGACTTTCCTTTGTCCTCGAACACCCCTGCAAGGTGCTCAACCAGGAAGTCTTGGAGTTCTTCAATAACGCCAAATTACATCATGAGGACTCGAAGATAAAAAAGCAAGGTTCATAAAATCAAAGTGAAGGGGAATGCCTCCCTTCTCTCTAGGTACTTGCGGCTACCCTTCTGTGATCTAGCCGACTACCTAGAGGAGGAAGATTTTGCCAGAATGTTATCGTTCTGTGGTTGGCCTAGGAACTCCAAAGCCATCAATCGAAAAGGAACGAGTGAGGAGGGCAAACTCCTCTCAGACATAATTGTCAAGGTGCTAATTTGCAAGACGTGCTCTCACAAATATCTGTCCTCAGATATGTTCAAGATACTTGTTGCAATAGTCGGCAGGAAGAAGCTGGGCTGGGGTGCTTTGTTGTTCGCCAAAATAAAAGTCAGCCTACGCACTCCCAACTTTGGGAGGATTATCGCCCTATACCTGAATCAGCTCGATGGTGATAGGTTTGATATGACCAAAGGAGTTCCTATCCATCACCTAAAGAAGATAGATTCTACAATCTTCTCGAGGTGGGACAGATGGATCATCCAGCGAGGGGGTGCCCTAGTACCCCCAATGGAGGCGGTAGATCATATTCCTGATGACAGGACCCCTTATCCTCACCACAGTGATACTCTTATTGGATTGAGCACAAAAATTGAGGGGGAGACATCTGCTCAGTCAGATACAATTACAGTGCATCCAGACTCAGGTTCAGGCGATATCCTAGCAGAGGTTGCAGCTATTGGTGCTGCTGCCGTTGCTGAGGTTCAGACAGTTGAGGATTCAGAGGTGCGTGTTGAGGAAGAGGATCCATATCCTTCTGATCATGATGAGGATTCTGATGCTGATATGGTTTATGATGATGCTGTTGATGAGGATGCGATGTTTGCTGATAATTTTGTTGATAGCAATTTACTGTTGCTGAGGTTGGCTGTGATGCCATTTTGGTTTCAGTGCCTACGTCTGTAGACACTTTGGTTGCTCCTCTCCCTAGGACTGTCACTACTGCAGTGTCTGATGGGGAGGAAACTCCAACCCGCATATCTATGTCCACTGAGGTTGCCAAACTCATGCGCAACCTGGACAAGAGACTAGGCAGGATGCTGGTGGTACACGAAGGCATTGTTGACCTCTCTGATGAGGAAGGATCTGCCGATGTGCATGGCCCTGCTCTAGGTTCAGAAGGAGCAAGGTTGATTGCTACAAATGTCTCTCTTCTAGTGCTGCCAGATGCCCCAAGCCCCAGTTCAAGTGATAAGCTGCTGAAAGTTTTTGAAGAAATGTTGGCTAGGCAACATGCTAAATTTGATGCCTCGTTGCAGAAAGTGGTCAAAAGAGTTAAACAATCCGAGAAGTTTATGCTTAAAGGGCTTAATGAAGCTCAAGTGAAATTTGATAAGCTAGAGGCCAGATTTGATGCAAAGTATGAAGAGGCTACAACTGCAGTAACCCTTATGATGAGAGGACTTAAGCAGAACGAAGTGGTACTGAAAAATGTTGACACAAATGCTCTCTCTCTCATCGAGGCCTATAACAGATCAATGGAACATTATGAATCTTCCTTTAAATCTTATGCCAATGCAATTGGTGTAGAAGCCAAAAAGGGGGAGGAAGCCCTTATAGCTAAGATTGTCGTTGTTGAAAAGACTATGCTCGATCAGTTCAAACAAGCAAATGATTATAGGTATGACAACACTGCGTGGCTGCATGCAAAGCTTTTCCCTCATCCAGTTCCTACTGAGCCTGTTCATGTTGACGTTCATCCGGATGTGCCTAGTTATGATAATGTTTATCCGGTTCCGGACTATACTCAATACTAGACAGACTCACGGGACTTATCTCAGGTTCATGTTGTTGCTGCTGTGACACCAGAGGTTCAAGCTGCTACTGATGTTGTTATTATTGCGTTCTTTGAGGCTCATGTTCTTAAGAAAAGGAAATTTGGAGAAGGAACTTCCGAAGTTAGACTAGAACCGGTCAGGCCAGCTCAAGTTAGAGAAGGTCCTAACCGTGAAATGTACGAAGTTTGGAGCCCAACTTCAAAAGGAATTATCTTGGACACCTTTGCCTTTTACAAGCTCAGAGCGGAGAAGCATCAGGATCATTACCGTCCAGAAGAATGGAACAAATAAAAAGTGGCCAGCACCAGGAGGAGGATTCATTTCCGGAAGTACAAGAATGTTGATCCAATGCCTCCTCCTCCTCTAAAGTACTACCCGAAGCCAATAGAATATTTTGAGAGACAACAATTGAAAAGGAAGAACAAGAAGACCTAAATTGTTATAGATATCTCAATGCTGTGTAGTGGGCTGCCCTCCCTGATCTAAAACAATTTTGATATATATATATATATTTGATTTATCCAATTGACTTGGAATGCGCGCTGTTATCTTTTCTTAATTTCACTTATCTTTTCAAGTCTTAGTTTAATTTTATTTGATATGTGAAATTCACCTTAGCTTGTAGGATTTTGGCTTCTTCAAATAGAAGGAGATTGTTGGGTATTGTATCCATAATAACCCTGATTTGAAGAAAGGTCAAGTGAAGATAATATGAATTGAGGTTGTATTTGATATTGCTTTTTAGTTATGTACTTGCAGGTTTATAATGACAAGTACACACCAATGTCAGGTTACAGTGGATCACTAAATACGGGACTATACAATGTAATCCTTCATTGCGTAGGCCAATGTATTGACTCACGTGCAATCTCTATATTGGAGTGTACTTCTATCCCAAGTACCGGAGAAGATCAATGAAGGCCCATTACAAGAAGTTAGAAACGAAAAATTTTACCTAAGTAAATGATAAGTTGTAAATATACGTTTTTTACGTACATTATTTAAATCGTTTTTGTTTATTTTCGTTATTTTTAGTTATTTTTCTTTAATAAAATGCTTCCTTTTTTGTATATATCATATAAATTAACTTTAATTTGTTTTATGAAATTTTTCTGGAAAATTGTCAAAATTCCAAAGTAGATGCCCGTGTACTTCTCGGTTATGCCCGTGACCTAGGCGTGTGATTTTAATTCCAAAAGATGTTGCTACCAGCTCGACGATCGACGTTCAATGTTCGTCGAACTAGCCGATACGCCCGTGTTCATCCCGTGACACACCCGTGTCACCCCCTCGACGTTCGTCGATCTCAACTCGATGATCTGCGTTTGGCGATTTCTGAACAAGGCCCGTGTCACGCCCTCGACGTTCGTCGAACCCAACTCGATGATCTACGTTTGACGATCGTCGAACTACCCGACACGCTCGTGTTCAAGCCGTGACAACCACTCAACTCCAGCCAGCCACTCAATGCCAACCACTCGATGCCATCGCCACTCAACGCCATCGCCACTTAATGCCTCCAGCTCGACATTCAGCATTCGACGATTGTCTAACCAACTTACACGCCAGTGCAAAGTCAGCGACATGCCCGTGATAAATCCATGTGTCCCAGTCAAGATCGTGCCAGCGATTAAATGACACAATGCCTTCCCCAGATAAACCTCCCTGACACGCCCCCACTACACGCCCGTGACCGCAGGGTCATGCCCGTGAATTCCACGTGTAAAACCCCAAAGTCAAACCAACAATAAATTTTCTAGATCACTTCAACAACAATAGCTACACGCCCCCTACACGCCCGTGACCTAGGACGTGTAATCTGAATTTTTTACCTATAAATAGAACTTTGCTGTAAGGGCCATGAGTTCAAAATTTTGAACCATTTTGTTGTTAGGGATGCTTCTAGGAGGCTTCATTGTGCTATGTATGGATAGTCCCCCCCCCCTCATCTTTGTGTTTGTTTTAGCTTTTGTAATCAACTTTCTTCTTAATCAAATTTGTTAGTTTTTTCATCCTTACATTGTTCTGGAATTTCTCTGAATGCCTCCCTTCCATCAATCTTATGTATTTTCATTTTTATTTTTCGTATGGGTGTGTGTGTGTATGAGTTAGATTTGTGAAATTTATGCTTTCAAATGAAAAAAAAATTGCTTAGCTTTACTTTATATTTTCTTAAAATTACTAATCGTTATTATAGCCCATGTTTCATATCATACTCCTTAAAATGGTTTAGATTTAGGATTTTTGTGCTTTTATATTCATTCTTACGAAATTTTAAAATTATTTCAAAGTGGTTTTCATTACTCTTTAACTTAGATTTTCTTTTTTTAGGTTGCAAAACTTTTGCTTCTTTTTAACTTTCTTCCACTTTTTAAACCTTTCTACAAAGCTAAAAGAATGGATTATGTGTTATTTAAATTTTTCAACCCCATTGATTTTCGCATTTATTTGAAAACTCTTTTGCTCAAACAATTTTTATTTCTACTTTTTATGCATTTCCAGCAAGTTCTAGCAGCATAAATTTAAACGTTTTAATTTTCCAATCACTTTGTTTTTCTGTATTTTTGCTTGTGTGTGTGAGTGTATGAGTTAGCTTTTTTTTTCTTTCCTTCAGGTTGTATGTGTGAGTGTATGAGTTAGCTTTTTCAGCTTTCATTTCCCACCTACTCGTTTGAGTAGAACTTGTCATTTCCCTCCTACTCATTTGAGTAGGACTTGCACTTTACAGCTTTTAATTTCCCGCCTACTCGTTTGAGTAGGACTCGTCATTTTCCGCCTATTCGTTTGAGTAGGACTTGCAATTTACAGCTTTAATTTCCCGCCTACTCGTTTGAGTAGGACTCGTCATTTCCCGCCTACTCGTTTGAGTAGGACTTCCAATTTACAACTTTAATTTCCCTCCTACTCGTTTGAGTAGGACTTGTCATTTCCCACCTACTCGATGAGTACGACTTGTAATTTACAACTTTAATTTTCCGCCTACTCGTTTGAGTAGGACTTGTCATTTCCTGCCTACTCGTTTGAGCAGGATTTGCAATTTATAGCTTTAATTTCCCGCCTACTCGTTTGAGTAGGACTTGTCATTTCCCACCTACTCATTTGAGTAGGACTTGTCATTTCAATTACGCAATCTTGCTTTTTTGTTACTTAGCCTTTTTCTTTATCATGAGTTTGGTTGAGTGCGTGCGTTTTTCCTTTTCAGTAGCTTTTATCTTTCTAATATTAGGTTATCTAATTTCTTCTTTTTTTTGTAACCCTTCAGCTCGTAGTTTAGAATTCACGTCTCACCAAACTCATAAGCCATCCCCATTCAGATGAGTGGCTAATCGCTTTTAGCTCTCGGTATCAAAGGGCATTGGGATATAAAATTTTTTAAAATCATTAAAGGTCTTATTTTTCCATTTAATTAAGAACTTAAGGTTTACCCCGGGTTTACGACGTGTAGAACCACATATCGATGTATGGGCTCTATTTCCGTTATCCATATGCTAGCTAGCCGATAGGCCGTGCGTATGGACTGATCACCCCTGGTTAAAGAGACTTTCGCACTAACCCTCGAGAGAGGAGGCGCGTAATTCTTTCAGATTGGGTTCCCCGCCAATAGCGGGGTTCTTAGCGTAAGGCGGACATTAAGAGGAATCCTTCGTCAGACGAGAGACCAGTCGAATAGTCTTAATGTTCAGGTGTGTGATAGTCCTAGAGATAGGTGAGTTCATTCTTTTGGAACCTCCACGGCCAAGTCTTCCATTTAATTGAATTGAAACCTAGGATCTCTAATCATTTAAATCTATTTTAGTCCTAACGTAATTCGATACCGAGTGTTATTTTTTCTTCGACCTTGTTCTTAATCTATTTCCAGCTTTTTCTTAGTTAAAACCGATAACTTAAATTTTTTGGTAAAATAATAGTTCTTACGGAGCAGTAGGGATAATCAACCCGTTCCCGGGAAATTTACTATCTCGATATTCACCCCGAATATCGTGTATTACTTGCGATAGGTGCACTTGCCTATAATTTGCCGCGCGAAATCCAGACCCGCCATGCTACCTAGATAAACTAGAGTCGGGCTTCACGTGCATCAAGTTTTTGGCACCGTTGCTGGCGACTTGGTGAATCAATCAAGTTTTTGGCAACGTTACCGGGGACTCTATTAAAACATTAAAATTTTTGAGCGTTAACCACCAAGTTTTTGGCGCCGTTGTCGGGGACTTGGTGAATCAATCAAGTTTTTGGCGGCGTTGTTGGGGAATCTTCGGGTTTTTATTTCGAAGTCCGAAAGTCTATTACTTTTACCTATTTTTCTAAAAACTAACAAAAAACTTAACCCTACTTAAAAATCCAAAAACAAAGTTCATTATTTCGTTTTTATTTTAGGGTGTATGACCCGTGGACAACCTTTGTAGTCTGAACATTTGGATTTCGATCCTGAGATTGAATGCTCACTTGCACGTATTCGATCTCAACGCCGAAATCCCTCTTTGGATCCCAAAGAATCTGTCGGAGAACCCTTTGTCGTTGTTATGTCCAACCCTAATCTGAACGCGGTCGTCGAGTGTACAATGTCTTATCACGCCCGACCAAATTTGGACGATATTGGGTCCAGTATTGTTTGCCCGACGGTGGCGAACAATAATTTTGAAATAAAATTGAGCATTATCCAAATGATACAAAATGCCTTGCAGTTCGTTGGACAGCGGGATAAGGACCCGAACGTTCATTTATCTAGTTTTTTGGAAATCTGCAATACCTTTAAGATTAATGGCGTCAATGATAACGCCATTCGTTTGCACCTTTTTCCTTTTTCCTTAGGATCCAAAGCTAAGGCATGGTTGAATTCCCTCCCACGAGGATGTATCACCACCTAGGACGAGCTTCTAGAAAGGTTCTTAACGAAGTATTTTCCACCTGCCAAAACTGCAAAGTTGTGTTGGACATTTCTTCATTTGTGCAAAACGATTCTGAGTCACTATTTGAGACTTGGGAGCTGTTTAAAGAATTCCTTCACAGGTGTCCGCACTACGCGTTGCCTACATGGTTGCAGGTCTAAATCTTCTACAATGGGCTTAACTATCAGATGCGACAATTTATTAACGTTGCTGCTGGGGGTACCTTGGATAATAAGACCCCCGAGGCTGCCCAAGCTCTTATCGAAGAGATGGCTATGAACGCCTACCATTGGAATGTCTCGCGGTGACGTCCCAAGCAGGCGATCGGCCTATTCGAAGTGGATGCCACTACCCACTTATCCCTTCAAGTCGAAAGGCTGACGAAGCAGGTGGCAGAGATGTCTGTTGCCTCCTCCACTCTGCCTTGGGAAATTCCCTCTAATGTCAGCGCAGTCGAAGAATTCGTAGACAACGTGGGAAATCCTGGGCGACCTTCCTTCAACCCCAACAATAACCCTTATAGTAATAACTATAATCCAGGTTGGAGGAACCACCCCAACTTCTCATGGAGCAATGCGAACAATGTGCAACGCCCACCCAATTCTTTTGCGCCCGTATTTCTGTCGCCTCCCCCTCTTCCAAAACCCTACTCTATGGAGGAAAATTTTTCTAAATACATAGCTTCCAACAAATTAAATATCTGGAACATCACTGGATCGCTAAAAAACTTAGAACTCTAGGTTGGATAGCTGGCGCGAATGATGTCCGAGCGTGCGCTCGGGGCACTGCCGGGAAATACGGAGCCCAATCCGTGGGAGAATATCAATGCTATAACCCTCCATAGTGAAAAGGAGGCGATCAATCCAAAATGGATCGATCCGCAGGTACATATTTCACCTCCGACCCCTCTTCTGCCTTCTTCGATTACGCCGCCTTTACAAATTTTAAATGAAAAAATTATTAAAACTCCCTTGTCGTATCCACATAAGCTAGATTGTGAGCGTCAGGACGCGCAGTACAAAAAATTTATTTTATTATTAAAACAAATTCATATTAATGTTCCCTTCTGCGAGGCAATCTCGCAGATGCCTAAGTTTGCGAAATATTTAAAACAACTTCTTTCTAATAAACAAAAAATAGAAAATATTTCGCATATATCTCTGAACGCAGACTGCTCAGCGGCTCTTACTAATAAATTGTCCCTTAAAAGAAATGACCCAGGACGGTTCTCCATCCCGTTCCTTTTTGGCAATATATTAGTAAAATACGCTCTTGCAGATTTAGGCGCGGGCATTAATTTGATGTCATTCTCGCTCTTTCAAAAATTAGATTTGGGCACTATAGCCCCTACTAAAATGTGAATTCAACTAGCGGATCGCTCGGTTAAGTTTCCCGTCGGGGTAGTGGAAGATGTACTTGTCCGAGTTGATAAGTTTATCTTTCTGGTAGATTTCATCATCTTAGACATCGAGGACACCGATGTACCAATTATACTCGGTCTCCCTTTTCTCGCCACCTCCCACACATTAATTGATGTTAGTAATGGTCAACTCCTCCTTCGGGTAGGAGATGACGAAGTTACTTTCTCTATTAATCCCTCTATACGAGATTCATCATCGAGCGATGACTTTTGTTATAATTTAGATACCTATCTCAGAGATTGTTCTTCCCCTATTTTCGAGTCTACTTTTTTAAACGATGATTCTTTTGTACTCGAAAATTTTAACTGCGAATAGGATAACTCTACAAATTTGTCTTTAGAACCTTTTGGATCGAAGGACATTAAAATTAAAACCTCGTTAGAAGAACCACCCTGCCTTGAACTCAAACACATATCCGAATCACTCAAATACGCCTTTTTAGGAAAAGATGATACCCTTCCCATTATCATTTCTTCGCACTTGAGCGATTCCGAGACTTCCGATTTTTTGGAAGTTTTACTTAAACATCGCCACGCAATTGCGTGGCAAATTTCTGACATAAAAGGGATTAAACCTTCTTTATGCACCCATAAGATTTTCCTTAACGATAATTACTGCAAAAATATTCAGCCGCAGCGACGTCTTAACCCAAACATGAAAGACGTCATTAAGGCCGAAATTATAAAATTATTAGATGCGTGGATTATTTATCCTATATCGGATAGTATATGGTTTAGTCCCGTTCATGTCGTGCCCAAAAAGGGCAGTCTTACCGTAGTGGAAAATGAGCATAATGAACTCGTCCCAAATCATACTGTTACGTGTTGGAGGGTGTGCATCGATTATAGAAAACTAAATGATGCCACCCGCAAGGAACATTTCCCACTACCGTTCTTAGACCAAATTCTCGAGCCTTTATCCGGTCATCCATATTTTTGTTTTCTTTATTGCTTATTAGGGTTTTTCCAAACCCCCATTTCCCCCGATGACCAAGAGAAAACAACTTTTACCGGCCCGTTGGGCACCTTCACATACCAAAGAATGCCATTTGGCCTCTTTAATGTGTCAGCTACATTCTAAAGATGTATGCTGGCGATCTTTGGTGAGCTGGTAGGAGACATTATGGAAGTCTTTATGGATGACTTCTCTGTTTTCCGATGCTCTTTCCCATCTTGTTTTCGCAATTTAGATTGTGTCCTTCAGTGATGCGAGGACACACATCTTGTTTTAAATTAGGAAAAATATAACTTTATGGTTCGAGAAGGTTTGGTTCTCGGCCATAAGATTTTGTTTAAGGGGATGGAGGTCGATAAGGCCAAATTTGAAATTATCGAAAAACTTCTGCCGCCTTCTAACATTAAATCTATTAGACGTTTCTTAGGCCACGCGAGCTTTTATAGACGTTTCATTCAATATTTTTCAAGAATTACAAAGCTGCTTACTCGCCTTTTGGAAAAGGAATCAAATTTTGTCTTTAGTAGCGAATGCGAGTCTGCATTTAATTTTATAAAACAAAAACTTATCAATTCACCCATTTTAGTGGCGCCCGATTGGACTCTTTCGTTCGAGATTATGTGCGACGCTAGAGATATTGCCGTAGGTGCCGTTCTTGGCCAATATATATACAAATATTTTCATCCTATTTATTCGCTAGCAAGACTCTCACTTCCGCACAAGGAAATTACACAACAACGGAAAAAGGAACTTTTAGCCGTCATTTTTGCATTTGATAAGATTCGTTCGTATATAACGCTATCTAAAGTTATCGTATTTACCGACCACTCCGCCTTAAAATATTTGTTAGCAAAAACGGATGTCAAACCCCGTCTTCTTCAATGGATCCTCCTCCTGCAAGAATTTGATTTGGAGATCCGGGATAAGAAGGGCTTGAAAACTTTAGCTACTGATCACCTCTCCCGCTTAGAAAAAGGCTCGTTTAGAGTGAACGTTCATCGCTTAAAATTGTATAACAAAAATTCCAAAAAAATTATAAAACAAAAATTCCAAAAAAATTATAAAACAAAAATTCCAAAAAATATTTAGTTTTATTTAGTAAATATTTTTTGTAAATACTTTATGCATATATCTTTCTGTAAATTTTTTGTAAATATTCTTTTCTCTTTCCCCTCTGCCTTTCTTTCTCTTTTTTGTAAATAACTTTTCTCTCTTTCCTTATTTTGTAAATATTTGCTAATAAAAACAAAAAATACAAAAAAATTAGAAAAGAAAAATAGTTCAAAAAAATTATACCTTTTTCACATTTTTTGTATGTATATAATAACAAAATTAAACACAAAACACAAAAAAGAGAATAAGTCAAAAATCCCCAAAAAAATTGAACAAAACTTCCAAAATCTCAAAAAAAAGAGTAAAACAAAACAAAAACAAAATTTTTTTAAAAAAAAGATAATAAATTAAAAACACCAAAAAAAGAAAACTCTAAAAATCCAAAAATATTTTTTATAAAACAAATAAATCGAAGATTCCATTCTTAACCCTTTTTGCTCTCCAAAAATTTTGTTGCGAGTTTATTTATAAACGAATTTCATTAATTTTTTGTTTACTATTCGTTTATTAATTAGAGATTGATAGATTTAAATATCTGGAGTTAAGTTTTAAAAAAAATTTATGCTTTGTTCTTAAGTTAGGTGACTTGTTTTAGGCGCTACTTCTAATTTATTTAAAATAGAGACATGTGTATTATGTTAGAAAAAACAACTATATAATTCAATTATTTCTACTTCAAGCTTTTATAAACACAAGAACGTTCAATGTATAAAAGTTGCTCTCAAGAATTTTTTATTAAAATCTAGTTTTATTTTTTTAAAAAATATATATACAAAAATCCATCTCCGAATATCTATCACGTCTTACTCGACATGATAATTTCTTTAACCTTAAAAGAACCTATATCAATAGGAATAAGATTTCGTTCCGTAAACATAGACATCCAACATTTGAAAAGATTTTATGTTATGAAGTAAGATGATAAAATTCATTACTCCTGTACATATACATTGGGTTATATGAAGTTATTCAAAAATTACATGTCATGAAAAATAAGATTTCGTTATCCTAAACATCCTCATTCAAAAAAAGAGACGGAGGTTTGAAAAAAATATATACCTCACATCCTCCAAAGCCCTCTTCATAAACCAAAACAACCCCCTTAGTCGTATTCAATGATTCTAGACTTAATATAAAATCTTTTTGAGAGCATAATTTTTAAATTGCATTATTTCCTTTAAACTCATAAGCTAAAGTTCCTATAATTCTAATCTATTTTTGTTAGCTAACGATTATAATTTTTGCTTGTTATTTGGCTTCTTCAAGAAGTCTTTTTGGCTAAAACCTTTCCTCTATTTAAATCAATTTTATGATTTAGGACATAACTCTTATACCGCTGATAATTACTTTGATCTCTCTTTTAATTAATTCAAGCGGTAGCTAAATTTAGGATTTCCTTTAATCCCTTATAAATATATCTCCAACTTTAGCTCTGGAATAACAAAAGCTTAAGTATGATGCTATTTGATAAGTTGTAAATATATGTATTTTTATGTACGTTATTTAAGTCGTTTTTGTTTATTTTCGTTATTTTTCTTTAATAAAATGCTTCTTTTTTGTATATATCTTATAAATTAACTTTAATTTATTTTATGAAATTTTTCAGGAAAATTGTCAAAATTCCAAAGTACATGCCCGTATACTTCTCGGTCACGCTCGTGACCTGGGTGTAACGCCCCGAAACTCAAAAGAGCGACGGGAGGCGTTTTGGGCCAAATCTAGAATCTGGTAGGAGGCACACGGCCTGGGACAGGGGCGTGTCCCAGGGCATGTCAGGCTTGAGTCGACGACTTGGCCGCGAAGTCGACGAATTTCGCTCGACAATATGTCGAGAAAGGGCACACGTCCTGAGACACGAGCGTGTCTTAGGGCGTACCGAGCCTGTATCGACGATCGGCCCGGGGAGTCGACGAATTTCGCTCGACAAAGTGTCGAGGCAAGGCACACGGCCTATGACACGGGCATGTCCAAGGCCGTGTCGGGTGGTCGACGAACTTCACTCGACGAAGTGTCGAGATCGTGAACACGGCCTGGAGCCCAGGCGTGTTCGAGTGGACACGGGTTAGGACACGGGCGTGTCCAAGAACCCGTGTGAGTCTCGGGTGGTTTTCGGGCTATATCGATGGGTGCACACGGCCGACCACACGGCCATGTCAGTTGGAACACGGGCGTGTCTGGTCGAACACGGGCGTGTCAGATGCCCGTGTGTTATTCCAGGCGCGTCGATTTTGACGGCGAATAAGGGATACGGCCCTGGACACGGGCGTGTTCTAGGCCGTGTTCGGTCCAGATTGTACATTTCAGGACCGAATCAAGGTCGTTCGTTTCTTTATTTTGGGATCTGACGGTTGGGGGTTGCTCCTACTGGGATATACCCGAGATTGGGCCTTTGAAACCCTCACTTTTACTTAAGTGGTTCTTTTTTCTAAGTCAAGAGAGAGAGGAGAGCAAAGGAAGAAGAAGAAGCTAGATCCGGCCATTGGAGGAGCTTTGAAGCTCCAAATCGCGAGCCGACTTCAGATCTACGGAGGCAAAGAGAGTGCGGTGCTTTTCATCCGCTTACTTTTCCATGGCGCCAAAGAGGAACGCTAGGGTAACGATTCTCTTCTTGAGTATCTGAAGCTCTCCTTCTTTGCATAGGAAGCCCGCTCTCGCGAGTTTGAAGTGAGTTGGAGGCGTTCCTTCGGGTAGATATGTAAAGTACCCGTTGTGTAGAGTCCGTAAGCGAGAACGGACATAGGCATGATGTGTGAAGCCTACCCAGATATGTTGGTCTGGATCGGTGATGTTGCATTGCATAAATACTAGAGAAGACTCCGTGCGATTGGTTCTTTTTCGGGTTTTCTACACGGTAGATTGCAACAGGGAGCCTTGGGGATTAACCCTAAGGTGCACCCGGAAAACTGGGCGGATGCGTGATCTTGCCAACTTGGAGGCCTGAGAGCCAACTTGAACATAACTGAGTTATGTGAAATGTGTGATGGAAATGGGACTCGGGAGAAGTTTGACCTGCGCATATGGTTTAAATTACTGTTGTGATGTCAGTACGGGTTAGATGGAACCGTACCCATTCTATGTCGTTCGGTTAAAGAGACCTAAGGTTACGTGGCACTTGCCATTGGCGTAGATGAGGGTCTTCGGCGGTCTATGGTTTTAATTACCGTGATCCATGCTGGGAAGACAAATTGCTCATTATTTGGCCGTCCAAAGGGATGGTGGTGAGTCGACAGACTTTGATTGTGTTCACCGAGAATATGCCCTGAGTGCACGGGGTGTGTGGCCGTGTGAGCCTACGCCTGTGATGAAATGAATACTTATACATTGCTCTCTTATGCTAATAAAATACAGGGAAGGAGCATCGCCGCCCCGAGTTGAGGGCGGGATCGTTATAATTTGGTCAGCATTGCTGACCGTTGCTTTGTTTGCCACTGTGCGATGGTTCTGTTGCTTGTAGGTGCTGCTGGACAAAGCAGTCAATAGCAGGCTAAAGCCCAAATTGCAAAGCCGGCCCACGAAGGTCTAATTGGAGTGTTTACTTCTTTTATTCATGTATGACCGGCCTGCGTGCCGTGGTTTGTAAATCATGTAATATTAAGTAAACAATTTTATAAGGACTTAAGGACAGTACTTGTGTATGTACTACATTCCTATTTGGTATATTAGTGAACATTCGTGCTCTTTATGCTGGGTTCTTTATTGCAACTTATATAAACTGCTTCCGCTAGAATGCTCTGTGTAGGACGTTGGATTGGTTGGATGGTTTCCATGAGTAACCACCCGGTCTGTCTATGGTATATGGCGTCGGGCCCCGGCCGGACCTACTGCTATATGCTATGCGACGGATAGGGGGTGTTACAATTTGGTATCAGAGGGAGGTTTCGATCCTCCGACCTGTGGGTTATGGGCCCACCACGCTTCCGCTGCGCGGTGTACTTAAAGATCAAGCCGTTCAAGGGTGTCTCGCGGGTGCGGCGATTGAAAACTCTAAGCCCAAGGTACCTCGGGCTTAGATTTTTCAATCGCCGCACCCGCGAGACACCCTTGAACGGCTTGATCTTTAAGTACACCCAGTCGCCCACAGCGAACTCCACGTTCCTGTGCTTGGCATTATAGTACTTCGCTTGCCGATCCTGAGCGGTAAGCAACCTCTCCCGAATGGTTCGCACCAACGAAGTAGCATCTTCCACTTCTAATCGCTTATATAACTTTGACTCACCCGTTTCTAGCCAAGACAATGGCGTGCGACATCTTCTACCATATAGGGCCTCGAAGGGCGCCATTTGAATACTCGCCTGGTAGCTATTGTTCTACGCAAACTCCACCAAATAAAGATGGTCGTCCCATTGCTTTCCAAAGTCCAAGACACACATGCGAAGCATGTCTTCCATAGTTATATTGACCCTCTCGGTCTGCCCATCCGTTTGCAGATGGAAGGCTGTGCTGAATTTTAATTTTGTTCCCACCATTTGCTGCTCTAGCCTCCAATCATTGGACGTGAATCGCCGATCTCGGTCGCTCACGATGCTGCGGGGCACACCATGAAGCCATACAAAGTTATCCACATACAGTTTTGCCAACTTCTCCACCGCATCATCCTTCCTATGCGGAATGAAATGCGACACCTTCGTTAGCCGATCTATGACCACCCAAATGGCATTGTTCCCCTTTTGAGACCTTGGCAAACCGTGTACAAAGTCCATAGAGATGTCGTCGAATTTCCACTCCGGAATAGGCAAGGACTTAAGAAATCCTCCCAGCTTTTGGCATTCCGCCTTCACCAAGGCGCAAGTTTGGCACTTCGCCACGTAGAGCGCCACATCTTTCTTCAAACCCGGCCACCAAAATAGTTTCTTTACATCGCGGTACATCTTCGTGCTCCCCGGGTGAATCGAGTACTTGGTATGATGTGCCTCGTACAAAAATTCCACCCGCAAATTGCCCACACTTGGGACGCACAGAAGACCGTCTTTCCAAAGCAATCCGTCCTCCACAAAGAATTGAGAATTTGACCCATCCAGAGCCTCTACCATGAACTGCTTCATATGAACATCCAAATCCAAAGCCTGCCGAATCCGATCAGCCAGGTCATATTGGACTTGAGTCCAATTCGGTACTACTTCAGCACTTGATTGCTTATCCACACAAATAATATCCAATGCCTCCAACTCCCGAACCAACCGCTCGTCATGGATCGACAGCCAATTGGCTTGAGCTGGGGCCCGGCGACTCAACACGTCTGCAACCGCATTCCCTTTACCTGGCACGTAGTGGATCTTGAATGTATAGTCTCCCAGGAACTCCATCCATCTACGCTGCCGCATATTCAGATCTTTCTGATCAATCAGATACTTCAGGCTCTTATGATCGGTGTAAATATCAATCTTCACACAGTACAAATAGTATCTCCATAGCTTCAAGGCAAAAATCACGGCCGCTAGCTCCAAGTCATGGACCGGATAATTCCCCTCGTACACTTTTAGCTGTCTCGAGCCATAAGCTATAACACTTCCGTGTTACAGTAGCACGCAACCGAAACCGCTGCCCGAAGCATCACTATAAATCTCATAACCTTCGGTCCCACATGGCTAACTCAGCACAGGCGCCGTGGTCAACCGACACTTCAAATCTTCAAAAGCTCGCGCGCACTCCGGCATCCAAATGAACTTCTGCTCCTTCCTCGTCAAAGTAGTGAGAGGTAACGCTATCCGCGATAAGTTCTCTAAGAAGCGCCTATAATAGCCGGCAAGCCCAAGAAAGCTCCGGACTTCCGCTACCGTAGCAAGCTCAGGCCACTCCCGTATCATAACAATCTTCACCGGATCCACTGCAATACCTTCTCCACTCACTATATGACCGAGGAATGCCACTGAGGATAACCAAAACTCGCACTTCGAGAACATGGCATACAATTGATTCCTCCTTAGCGTCTCCAAAACCAAATGAAGATACTTGAAGCGATCTTCCTCACTCTACGAGTACACCAAAATATCGTCCATGAAGACGATCACAAACTGGTCCAAGTACTCCATGAAGGTCCTGTTCATCAAATCCATGAACACTGATGGCGCATTGGTCAGCCCAAATGGCATGACCGTAAACTCGTAATCCCGTATCTTATACTGAACGTTGTCTTAGGGATATCACTCTCCCTTATCCTCCACTGATAGTACCCATACTTGAGATCCAACTTCGAGTACACCGTCGACCCGACCAACTGATCAAAAAGATCATCGATGCGGGGGATCGGGTACTTGTTCTTCTCCGTCAACTTGTTGAGCTCCTGATAATCAATACATAGCCTCAAGCTTCTGTCCTTCTTCTTAACAAAGAGGACCGGCGCGCTCCAAGGCGAAGAGCTTGGATGCACATTCCCTTGCTCCAACAACTCTTGTAGTTGAACCTTCAACTCCGCCATTTCCTTAGGCGCTAGTTGATACGGAGAGCATGACACAGGATTTGCATCTGGTACGAGCTCTATCGTAAAATCTATCTCCCACTACTGCAGGGATACAGGAAGATCTCTAGGGAACACATCAGGGTATTCTGATACCACTGAAATACTGTCCAACGCGGGCTTTGGCTTTACAACCTCCACTAGTGTAAAGAACAGTTCTACACCGGCACGAACCGCCTTCACCACCTGAAGGGCAGACATCAACGCATTGCTCGACCCCCTTCAAGCCCGTGAAAGTCGTCTCACGACTTGCTCCCAGCTTGACTTCCTTACTACTGCAATCGATATAGGCTTGCCGCTGCGAGAGTCAGTCCATGCCAAATTATTACGTCGAACCCCTCCAGCGGCGGTAGAGACGTTAGCAAATGGAACTCCTTACTCCCAATACAAACCTAAGCGCAACTAATACTACCCGCGCACATGAGCACCATTGGACCATAATGCATCTAATTTGTCTCTTATCATCGAAGGAGGTACTCCGACGCGCAATATAATTATTAATTAAAGGAATGCGAAGCTCCCTAAATGAACGGTGCTCTCGCCAGAACACTAAAATCAGAACAAAGCTTAGCACAAGTAGTTCTAAGCTAACATGCACAAGGGCAACAAGTATTTAAGGCAAAACTATCTTTAAACCATACCTGTCCTCACGACGGCGTGCTTCCTTCAGGGCTTTAGGCACTCACGGGCATAATGCCCCGGCTCCCCACAGTTGAAACATGCGCCCGGGGTTTGGCCTGTAGTTACCCCCGAAGCACCGAAAGGAGGGACTAGACCCAAAGTCCTATCCTTCTTATACCATTTTCGATATACCGACTTTGAGGTGTTCGACACTTTGAATGCCGTCTCCTTTGCACTAAAGTCCTCGACTGCTCCTGACATAGCTTTCTTGGCCTTCTGAGCACCTTTCCAACAGTCTCGGGCAAAATGCCCTTTCTTTCCACAAGTAAAACATGTGTAAGTAGCTTTGCTAGTAGATGTCGTAGCCCCTTTCTCCAGCATTCTGCCGGATGCAACTCTTATGGGGCTTGTATAGTTCGATACCATGGTCGCTGGCATCGGGAGAGTCTTCCTCAAATCTGCCTCCAAAGATCTAGCTGATTCCACCAAGGCTCGGAATCCCAATAACTTTGGTCCTAGCAGTAGAACACGTAACTCAGCGCGCAGGCCATTATAAAATCTATCGACTGTAGCTTGCTCATTATCCAACTCGAAGCATGGGTGGCGGCTTATCATAAGAAATGCTTGAAAATATTCCTCAACTGTGTGCGCTCCCTGCACTAAATGCATATTCAGCTGCTGCCCCGATGGTCTACCAAAGGTCATCTGCTCCATCACACCAACCGGCGTTGAAGCCACAATAGGGGCGCAGGGTTGTACATTTCTTCCAAGCTGTGCACCCGTCACAGCGAACACTGCTTCAACGATCCTTCTTACGGTTTCATACGAAGGAGGGGTCTCAAACACCTCAACGGGCGCACTATACTCCTCAGAAACTGGACATTCTGGCGGTCCAGCACCGATTCCGGTCACCTATAGTGGTACAAAACACCATTAAGCGACCAAATAAAATTGCAAACAGCAATTATAGGAACACGCAGGTTCCCCAAACATGTGTATTTTCATTCCTAAGTGGACATTCATGGGTTCTTTTGTTGTTATAACGATGACGCACACACATGTGCTCACCACCCCTTAAAAAGAATTCGTCCACGAATTCATTTGAAGTCTGACCGAAACCAGTAGTCTGATACCAAATTGTAACAACCCCTATCCATCGCATAGCATATAGCAGTAGGTCCGACCGGGGCCCGACGCCATATACCACAGACAGACCGGGTGGATACTCATGGAAACCATCCAACCATTCCAACGTCCTACACAGAGCATTCTACAGGAACGTGGAGTTCGCTGTGGGCGACTGGGTGTACTTAAAGATCAAGCCGTTCAAGGGTGTCTCGCGGGTGCAGCGATTGAAAAATCTAAGCCCGAGGTATCTTGGGCCGTTTGAGGTTCTGGAGCGGGTTGGTGAAGCAGCCTATCGGTAGAAGCTTTCGGTAGAGCTTAGTGGCCTACAAGATGTATTCCTTATTTCGGTTCAACGGAAGGCGGTGCAAGAGCCTACGCAAGAGATCGCGGTCGATCAAGTGCCGATTGATAGTGGGTTGATGACAAAGGTCAAGCCCGTACGTATTGAGGATTCAGAAGTCAAGCGGCTACGCAATAAAGAGATCAGGATGGTCAAGGTCCGATGAGACAATTACGGTCGAGAGGAGCTCTCTTGGGAGCGAGAG
Source organism: Platanthera guangdongensis (assembly GCA_039583875.1). Classification (NCBI taxonomy): domain Eukaryota; kingdom Viridiplantae; phylum Streptophyta; class Magnoliopsida; order Asparagales; family Orchidaceae; genus Platanthera; species Platanthera guangdongensis. The sequence goes on from CM077148.1 coordinate 55,192,256, forward strand.
CAGACTATACTTGACATGTATCCGGAGTTCCGCTCAGGAACAAATTAATTTTGGTACTTGTCTTTCCTCTATTTTAATTTCGTGGACGAAATTCTTTTAAGAGGGGGAGAGTTGTAACGCCCCGAAACTCAAAAGAGCGACGGGAGGCGTTTTGGGCCAAATCTGGAATCTGGCAGGAGGAACACGGCCTGCGACACGAGCGTGTCCCAGGGTGTGTCAGGATTGAGTCGATGACTTGGCCGCGAAGTCGACGAATTTCTCTCGACAATGTGTCGAGACAGGGCACACGGCCTGAGACACGGGCGTGTCTTAGGCCGTGTCGAGCCTGTGTCGACGATCGGCCCGGGGAGTCGACGAATTTCACTCGACGAAGTGTCGAGGAAAGGCATATGGCCTAGCACACGGGCGTGTCCAAGGCCGTGTCGGGTGGTCGACGAACTTCACTCGACGAAGTGTCGAGACCGTGAACACGGCCTGGAGCCCAGGCGTGTTCGAGTGGACACGGGTTAGGACACGGTCGTGTCTAAGAACCTGTGTGAGTCTCTGGTTGTTTTCGGGCTGTATCGATGGGTGCACACGACCGACCACACGGCCGTGTCAGTTGGAACACGGGCGTGTCAGGTCGAACACGGGCGTGTCAGATGCCCGTGTGTTGTTCCAGGCGCGTCGATTTTGACGGCGAATGAGGGACACGGCCCTGGACACGGGCGTGTTCCAGGCCGTGTTCGGTCCAGATTGTACATTTCAGGCCCGAATCAAGGCCGTTCGTTTCTTTATTTTGGGATCTGACGGTTGGGGGTTGGTCCTACTGGAATATACCCGGTATTGGGCCTTTGAAACCCTCACTTTTACTTGAGTGGTTCTCTTTCTAAGTCAAGAGAGATAGGAGAGCAAAGGAAGAAGAAGAAACTAGATCCGGCCATTGGAGGAGCTTTGAAGCTCCAAATTGCGAGCCGACTTCGAATCTACGGAGGCAAAGAGAGTGTGGTGCATTTCATCCGCTTACTTTTCCATGGCGCCAAAGAGGAACGCTAGGGTAACGATTCTTTTCTTGAGCATGTGAAGCTCTCCTTCTTTGCATAGGAAGCCCGCTCTCGCGAGTTTGCGGTGAGTTGGAGGCGTTCCTTCGGGTAGATATGTAAAGTCCCCGTTGTGTAGAGTCCGTAAGCGATAACAAACATAGGCATGATGTGTGAAGCCTACCAGGACATGTTGGTCTGGATCGGTGATGTTGCGTTGCATAAATGCAGGAGAAGACTCCTTGCGATTGGTTCTTTTTCGGGTTTTCTACACGGTAGATTGCAACAGGGAGCCTTAGGGATTAACCCTAAGGTGCACCCGGAAAACTGGGCGGATGCGTGATCTTGCCAACTTGGAGGCCTGAGAGACAACTTGAACATAACCGAGTTATGTGAAATGTGTGATGGAAACGGGACTCGGGAGAAGTTTGACCTGCGCATATGGTTTAAATTACCGTTGCGAAGTGAGCACGGGTTATATGGAACCGTACCCATTCTATGTCGTTCGGTTAAAGAGACCTAAGGTTACGTGGCACTTGTCGTTGGCGTAGATGAGGGTCTTTGGTGGTCTATGGTTTTAATTAACGTGACCCATGCCGGGAAGATAAATTGCTCATTATTTGGCCGTCCAAAGGGACGGTGGTGAGTCGGCAGACTTTGACTTTGTTCACCGAGAATGTGCCCTGAGTGCACGGGGTGTGTGGCCGTGTGAGCCTACGCCTGTGATGAAATGAATACTTATACATTGCTCGCTTATGCTAATAAAATGGAGGGAACGAGCATCGCCGCCCCGAGTTGAGGGCGGGATCGTTATAATTTGGTCAGCATTGCTGACCGTTGCTTTGTTTGCCACCGTGCGGTGGTTTTGTTGCTTGCAGGTGCTGCTGGACCAAGCGGTCAATAGAGGGCTAAAGCCCAAATTGCGAAGCCGGCCCTCGAAGGCCTAATTAGAGTGTTTACTGCTTTTATTCATATATGACCGGCCTGCGTGCCGTGGTTTGTAAATCATGTAATATTAAGTAAACAATTTTGTAAGGCCTTAAGGCTAGTACTTGTGCATGTACTACATTCCTATTTGGTATATTAGTGGACATTCGTGCTCTTTTTGCTGGGTTCTTTATTACAACTTATATAAATTGCTTCCACTAGAATGCTCTGTGTAGGACGTTGGATTGGTTGGATGGTTTCCATGAGTAACCACCCGGTCTGTCTGTGGTATATGGCGTCGGACCCCGGCCGGACCTACTGTTATATGCTATGCGACGGATAGGGGGTGTTACACTGGGCGTGTTACTTTGATTCCAAAATATGTTGTCGCCAGCTCGACGATCGGCGTTCGACGTTTGTCGAACTAGCTGACACGCCCGTGTTCATCCCGTGACACGCCCGTGTCACCCCCTCGACATTCGTCGCTCTCAACTCGACAATCTACGTTTGCTGATTTCTGAACACGCCCCGTGTCACACCCTTAATGTTCATCGAACTAAACTCGACGATCTGCGTTTGACGATAGTCTAACTGCCCGACAAGCCCATGTTCATCCCGTGACAACCAGTCAATGCCAATCAGCCATTCAATGCCAACCACTCGACGCCATTGCCACTCAACGCCATCACCACTCAATGCCTCCAGCTCGACGTTCAGCATTCGACGATCGTCGAACCAACTTACATGCCCGTGCAAAGTCAGTGACACGTCCGTAACAAATCCACGTGTCCCAGACAAGACAGCGGCAATGACTAAATGACACGATGCCTTCCCCAAATAATTCTCCCCGATACGCCCCCACTACACGCCCGTGACATCAGGGTCATGCCCGTGACTTCCACGTGTACAGCCCTAAACTCAAACTAGCAATAAATGTTCTAGATCACTTCAGTATCAGTAGCTACACGCCCCCTACACGCCCGTGACCTTGGGCATGTAATCTGAATTTTCTGCCTATAAATAGAACTTTGCTATATGTGCCTTGGGTTCGAAATTTTTAACCATTTTGGTGTTAGGGCTGCTTCTAGGAGGCTTCTTTTGTGCTATGTAACGATATTACCACCATCTTTGTGTTTGTTTTAGCTTTTGTAATCAACTTTCTTCTTTATAAAATTTGTTAGTTTTTTCATCCTTACATTGTTCTGGAATTTCTCTGAATGCCTCCCTTCCATCAATCTTATGTATCTTCATTTTTGTTTTTCGTATGGGTGTGTGTGTGTATGAGTTAGATTTGTGAAATTTATGCTTTCAAATAAAAAAAATCGCTTAGCATTACTTTGTATTTTCTTAAAATTACTAGTCGTTATTATACCCTATTTGTCTTATCATACTCCTTAAAATGGTTTAGATTTAGGATTTTTGTGCTTTTATATTCATTCCTATGAAATTGTAAAATGATTTCAAAGTGGTTTTCCTTACTCTTTAACTTAGATTTTCCTTTTTTAGGTTGTAAAACTTTTGCTTCTTCTTAACTTTCTTCCACTTTTTAAGCCTTTCTACAAAGCTATAAGAATGGATTATGTGTTATTTTAATTTTTCAACCCCTTTGATTTTCGCATTTATTTGAAAACTGTTTTGCTCAAACAATTTTTATTTCTACTTTTTATGCATTTCCAGCAAGTTCTACCGGAAAAAATGTAAACATTTTAATTTTTCAATCACTTTGCTTTTCTCTATTTTTGCTTGTGTGCGTGAGTGTATGAGTTAGCTTTTTTTTCTTTCTTTCCTTCATGTTGTGTGTGTGAGTGTATGAGTTAGCTTTTTCAGCTTTCATTTACCGCCAACTCGTTTGAGTAGGACTTATCATTTCCCGCCTACTCGTTTTAGTAGGACTAGCACTTCACAACTTCAATTTCCCACCTACTCTTTTGAGTAGGACTCGTCATTTCCCACCTACTCGTTTGAGTATGACTTGCAATTTACTGCTTTAATTTCCCGACTACTCGTTTGAGTTGCACTTGCAATTTACAGCTTTAATTTCCCGCCTACTCATTTGAGTAGGACTTGTCATTTCTTGCCTACTCGGTTGAGTAGGACTTGCAATTTACAGCTTTAATTTCCCGCCTACTCGTTTAAGTAGGACTTGTCATTTCCCGCCTACTCGTTTGAGTATGACTTGTCATTTCAATTATGCAATCTTGCTTTTTGTAACTTAGCCTTTTTTTCTTTATTATGAGTTTGGTTGAGTGCGTGCATTTTTCCTTTTTATTAGATTTTCTCTTTCTAATACTAGGTTATCTTATTTCTTCTTATTTTTTTTGTAACCCTTCAGCGCGTAGTTTAGAATTCATGTCTCACCAAACTCATAAGCCATCCTCATTCCGATGAGTGACTAATCGCTTTTAGCCCTCGGTATCTAAGAGTATTGGGATATAAAATGTTTTTAAATAATTAAAGGTCTTGTTTTTCCATTTAATTAAGAACTTAAGGTTTACCCCAGGTTTACGATGCGTAGAAGCACATATATATATGTGGGCTCTATTTCCGTTATCCATAAGCTAGCTAGCCGAGAGGTCGTGCGTATGGACTGATCACCCCTGGGTAAAGAGAGTTTCACACTAACCCTCGAGAGAGGAAGCGCGTAATTCTTCCAGATTGGGTGCCCACCAATAGTGGGGTTCTTAGCGTAAGGCGGGCATTAAGAGGAATCCTTCGTAAAACGAGAGCCCGGTCGAATAGCTTAAAGTTCTGGTGAGCGATAGTCCTAGAGATAGGTGAGCTGATTCTTTTGGAACCTCCACGGCCAAGTCTTCAATTTAATTGAATTGAAACCTAGGATCTCTAATTATTTAAATCTATTTTAGTCCTAACGTAATTCGATACCGAGCGTTATTTCTTCATCGACCTTGTTCTTAATTTATTTCCAGCTTTTTCTTAGTTAAAACTGACAACTTAAATTTTTCTGTAAAATAATACTTCTTCTGGAGCAGTAGGGATAATCAACCCGTTCCCGGGAAATTTTCGATCTCGATATTCCCCCCGAATATCCTGAATTACTTATTATAGATGCATTTGCCTATAATTCACCGTGCGAAATCCGGACCCGCCGCGCTTCCTATATAAACCAGAGTCGGGCTTCGCATGCATCAGTCATATTCGGCGTGTATGGTGAGTCATACACATCGAATTCATCTAGTATGCCCTTGATACTCACCGAATTTGTCGTGTTAATTCCCGATACTCGCCGAATTTGTCGTATATACTTAGGATAAATTCTCTGGGATTCTAGTATTTGACTAAGGCAAATTCGACGAGTATCATTGGCGATACTCGCCGAATTCATCGAATATCACTAGTGATGCTCGCCGAATTCGATGGTCGAGTATGTCTTAAGTAATTTTCGGCGTAATTCATTACCCAAATTTGGCGAGTATCATACCTGATACTCGATGATTTTGACCGAATTTTCCTTGTCACTTTTTCCGATTTTTTCCCTAGTACGAAACCGACGGTCATGTACAATACTCTTCTAGGTTTCTATTTAGGAAATCTTTTATAGCCATTTCATTTTGAATTCATCTATAAATATCTTGAGTAATTTCGAAATGACTCAAGGATCCAAAAACCGAATTTCCAAAAATCAAAAATCCCAAATTCCCGAAAAAATATCTCGTCGGCCGACCTACGTATTTCGCGATTTTTTATCCGATCGGCCGAGACTTCGAGCAATCTTCTTCACCGACAACATCGTTGATTGGATCACTTCTTTGTTCAAGATCTGCTTTTCTCCAGACCTTGTTTGTCGAAGATCAAGGTTCTAGATCCAAGATTTCAAGGTTCCGAGTTCTCCAAGATTCAACTTCAACCTTAAAAGAATGTCGAATCAAGATTGGAATCGTGTGTTGTTGTTGTAACATTATTTTGAATATTGTAGGAGATTTTTCTCCAAGTTTTATAGATCCGCTTGTGGATCGAGAAAGTAGATCTGGTTGTAGATCGAGTGTGTCGATCCGGTTTGTGGATTGAGTTGTATGAGAGTTTGTTCTCCGAGTGGTAGGAGCTTCATCTCTGAGGTGTAGGAGTTGCGACTCCGCGGTGTAAGATTTGACGAAATCTGAGTTTGGTGAAGTAGCCGAATCTTCCCTTCATGGGAGATAGACGAGGCGGGACATTGGACGTATCCAACTCAGGGAACCACTATAAAATCTCTGCTTTTGTGTGCTTGATATTTTTGATTTTTTTTATTCTGCAAAATGATGCAAACTCCACCTATTCACCCCCCTCTAAGTGATTTAGGTCAACATTAGATACTTTCACTTATGCCGAACCTGTTCCCGCTGACTACCCCTCCCAGCGAGAAGGAGGAAAGTTTTGAATCACTCTTTAAGGATGTTAAGGGTTACAAGGACGTCTACACATCTAGAGGGGAGGGCGAGGAGGATCACTTGTCCAGAGGGGAGGGAGAGAGCTGACCCGCACATCCCTCTTATTTTGTAATTTCCCCCCGTTTTGTAACCTCGCCGAGGCGAGTTCTCCATATTGTAAAGTAACATTTACTAATGAAAAAAAAGATTTGGCTCGAATTTATCTTTTTTTTGAACTTACTGTCATGTACTCGCCTGCGAGATGCCCTCCTCCATTGAGCGACCTCACCATGGTGGAGCGGGCCACTAGAATGTACTTGAGTTAGGATTCAAACCCGTGGAGACACCTTGAGAACTCGTTGACCCAGACAGTAAAGAGGCGGATTACTCACCGTGCTAGGCTCGCGACTACCTAGCTTGCCCGCGAGCTCTCTATAGGATCCCTAGTTTGATTTGGGCTAGGTTCACTAAGTTAGGATCTTGTGACCCATCATGTATAGCCAGGGTCATAGTTGTGTCCTAGAGTCTAGGACAAGTCCTTAGTTTCAACACTGCATGGACCAGCCATCATCAGACTGCCAGAGACTCAAGACTTAGAGATTTTCCAAAGACTCAGTAAAATGAGTTCGACATTTGTCGAACTCAGGTCGACGATAGTCATGCTCAGCTCGACGATCTCAGAGAAAATTCTCTGAGCTGAGCTCGACGAACTTGATTCTCAGGTCTATGATCTTTGGACTCTACCTTCAGCATTCCAAGTCCAGCTCTCAAGACTCAGGTCGACGAACTTGGTTCTCAGGTCGACGAACTTAGTTCTCTGGTCGACGATTTCTGGATTCCTTACTTCAACTATTTATAGCCAGAAGTTTCTCAGTTTTCAAAGTCCAGAATCATCTTCAGTCGATGAACTCAGATTCTCAGCTCGACGAACTTTGACCACTTTGAAAAGTATTATCAAGAAGCAGTTAGTGGTCCTCTGCTCAACGATCATGATGTGCAGAATAGGAAAAGTTTCTAGAGAGTGCAGTTCTATTTTCAGCTCGACGATCTTGGAACTCAGCTCGACGAATTGAAGCTGTCTGGTCGACGAACACAACTTCTCAGCTCGACGAACTGTGGACTCAACTCAACGATTTCTGTTATCTGTTCGACGATTCCAGACTTAGTCATTTCCAGACTTCTGCCCCTTTTCTAATGCAATAATTCCTGAGTTATTAATGCTTCAATATTCTCTGAATATAATCGTTAGACAAAGTATTAATTATGGTCTTCTCCAGGATTATTGCTTGTCGTTTTTCCATGGGAAAGTTGGGGAAATTAAATCAATGCAGTTTATTCTCAAGGCCGTCAGCATTGATTGCAGAGGAATTCAAATTTCGAAAGACAATTTTGACAGGAAATATAAAAGAGATTTTCTCTCTTTTCCTGCAGACGAGCAGAGAAGGGCAGAACAATAGACACACAGACAAAAAATTACAATTAGTCTGCAATAAGAAATTCTATACTCTCTCTCTCAGAACTCTGATACAGCAACTCAAGAAGCCCTAGACCAGAAGAACATCTGCTACCCGAAGAAGAAGAACAATCAATCAAAATCAAGAGTCTTCATTCTTCAACTCTCCAGGACACTTCAAAGTACAACAACTATTCCTTCTGTCAAGATGTTTCTAAAGATCTTTCTGGTCAAGGCCTAAAGATTGAAGGCCTATCACCCTGAAGCAAAGCTCCAGATTTCCTTGAACCATCCTACATCACAGGGGGAGCCATTTGATAAAATCATATCCACAAGTCTTCTCAGTTGTATATTGAGAAAGAGAAGACAATATCATCTCTCACCCCCCACTATATAAAGGGTTATAACTCCTTCAAAAGTTATTCCTGGTTGCAAGTCACCTGACCAAAAGACTTGAGGTTTGGTTTTTGAGCACCTGATCAAAAGCTTATTGGTGTCAGGCACCTGATCAAAAATCTGAGTGGATTCCTACCAGGGTGGTAGAAGAGTGGATGTACCCAAGTTGGGGAACCACTATAAATCTCTTGTGTTGTCTGATTGCCCCTTCTTTTTGTTCGTGCTGTGTTTGTGCTTTTAGGATTGCTGTGTTTACATTTTATTATGTTGTTTATGCACTTTCTCAATTACAGCAAAAGTTGTAAAAGATTTTAAGGATTTAAGAATACTCTATTCACCCCCCCACCCTCTAGAGTATTTCAGATCTAACACATCACATTCAATTGGTATTAAAGTAAGATTCCCTTGGTTGTACAAGCTAACCCTTGAACCAAAGATCCTGAGTTAAATTTGTCTTTACATTCCCATTAGATTTATTCTCACACAGCATGGCACAAAACAAGGACTATGCATGCACTAGACGTCCAGTATACAATCTGAATAAGTTTGCCATCTAGAATGCAAGAATTAGGCTGTACATGAACTCTATCGATGAAGATATCTACAACTCCATTTTGACAGGTCCCCCTCAAGCATCTACTTCTGCAACATCTTCAAGCACAACTGCAGTTCCACCACCTGAGTGGACTGAAGCCCAGAAGAAGGTAAAGATTTCTGATGCCAAGGCAATGAATATACTGGCACAAACAATACCAGATGATATCTTTCAAAAGGTGGCTGAATGCACCTCAACCAAAGCCATCTGGGATTCCCTTAACCAAATGGTGGCTGGATCAGCAGATGAAAGAAAGGACAGGAGATCCAATCTCATATCCCTCTATGACAATTTCAAGAAAGAAGAAGCTGAGACAGTAGCTTATATGTACAATAGGTTAATCTCAATCATCAAGGAGGCCAGAAGCTTAAATGAGATTTCTACTGAATCTCTCTTAGGCAAGCTTAAGTCCTATGAACTGCTGATTAAATCCAGAGAGGCGGCTGAGCAAAGAACACCTCCTCCAGAAAGAAAAGAACAAAGCATTGCATTCAAAGCTGCTGAGGAGACAGAGACTTCAACCACAAATGAAGAGTTGATCAGTCTTTTTGTCAAAATATTCTACAAAATGGCAAGAAAAGACTTCAGAAGAACGTCATCAAGGCAGGATGACAAACCAAGGTATGATAAAACACCAACTTAATAAGTGGTGTATTTTGGTTGCAGGAAACTTGGACACTTCATCTCTGAGTGTCTAGAGAGTCATAAGAAGGAGAAGAGAAGAGAAAAAGACACAAGAAGACAGCACAACAGCAGGCCTTCCTCCAGCAAATACAATAAAAGGAGAAATACTTTGTGGCTGAATCCTGGAGTGAGACTGAGAATGAATCAACATCTTCTAGCTCCAGTGAAGATGAAGAAGAGGCAAGGGCCAAAGAAGTCTGCCTAATGGCCATTGATGCCTCCAGAATCCATTCAGAAGAAGAAGATTCAGACAATGAAGAAGCTTTAGAATCTGAAGCTGACCAGGTATTATCTTCTTTTGATTACAGTTCTGATTCATTTAAATATGAATTCAAAACCATGTGCATAGATTTAATTAACTCAAAAAAAGAAATCAAAACTCTTAGGGAAAAATTAGGAAACCTAGAGAATGTTAATTCTGAAAATAATAAGTTAAAGGATGAATTAACCTTAGCTAATGAACAAATCATATTATTAAAAACTGAGTTATGATAGGCTAAACAACTTGAGGAAACTCTCAATGGGAGAAGCCTCAAGTTGATGGACATCACAAGCACTGTAAATGCCATGCTTAATGGCAGGCTGGGCTTGGGTGCTTTATCAAGTTTGCCCCCCATTCTCAAGAAAAATATTCTGACAACCCCCATTAAATTTGTTTCTGCAAAAGGGAAAGAAATAATAAACTATAAACAAACCAAAGAACATATTCCAAAATCAATAGGTCAAAACAACAAAAATCAGAAAACCACAAATAAAAACAAGGTTCAGCAGAATTCGTCGAACTCAGATTGACGAAATGTTGCCATTTCGTCGAACCCCACTCGACGAACGCTGAACGCAAACTATAGCTACAATTATTCGTCTAACTACGATCGACGAACTCTGTATGGTTCTTCGAGCAGAGGTCGACGAGCGTGGGGAACAGAAAATGAATATGTTCATTCAATGGGCAGAGATCGACGATCTCAACCCAATTCGTCGAACTCTGGTCGACGAACTCACAGAAATTCGTCGAACCCATAAAGACTTAACAGGAATGTTAGTTATAACAGCAACTCTAATAATTCTAGAAAACCATTTAATCTTATAGCTGATTGGGTAATACCACCTAGAAGATATCACACTCTATGATATAAATCTCAACCAGAATTCTCTGTTATATCTAGTTTTTCATATCAATAATACAAAGGACCCAAGGTAACCTGGGTTAAGAATAATTAATAATTTTTCATTGCAGGTGAAGAGCTGTCCAGTAAATAATCAAACATGGTACCTGGACAGTGGATGTTCCAAACATACGACTGGTAGCAAGGACATCTTAACCAACTATAAGTACAAGCTAGGACCAAAGGTTATCTTTGGTGATTCAAAATATGGCCAGTCTGAAGGTTTTGGAGAAGTGAAGATTGGAGCAGTCACTTTCAAGAAAGTGACATATGTCAGAGGACTCAAGCATAACCTCATCTCCATAAGTCAGTTATGTGATGAAGGTTATCAGTTATACTTTAACTCATCTTCTTGCACTATTGCTAATAAAGAAAAATAAACTATTTTAATTGGGAATAGACAAGGTAACATATACTTAGTTGATTTTCTTTCTGCCAATTCTGATATCTGCTTACTCAATATAACTTGTAATCAGAATGATTTATGGCATAAAAAGGCTAGGTCATGTAAACTTGAAAAACATTACCAGGCTATCAAAAGACAACCTTGTTTTAGGTTTACCTTCTGGTCCCTACAAGAAGGAAGGCCACTGTAGGGCTTGTCAACTAGGCAAGCAAACTAAATATAGCTTTAAATCTGTTAATAAAAGTGATTCACCTAGCATTTTGTATTTGCTACACATGGATCTCTTTGGACCCATTGCTGTATAAAACCTAGGAGGGAAATCCTACACCTTAGTTATAGTGGATGACTTCTCAAGATTCACTTAGGTGTCCATTCTGAGATCTAAGTCAGATACCTTTAAGATTCTTACAGATTTTCTCAGGACCATACAGATTGAGTTCTCTACTCATGTTGCATTGATCAGAAGTGATCATGACACAGAGTTTGAGTCTCTTCTTATGCATGAGTTCTATGAGAAGTAAGGTATCAGGCATCTCTTCTCAGCTCCTAGAACTCCTCAACAAAATGGGGTAGCTGAAAGGAAAAATAGGACACTCATTGAAGCTGCAGGTACATTGCTTTCAGATGCTTACATGACCCTAAGCTTTTTGACAGAGGCTGTAAGCACAACAAATTATGTCCTGAACAGGAGTTTAATTCACAAACTGAGAAATAGGGCTCCCTATGAATTATTTAAAGGGAGGAAAACTAAAATCAACTATTTTAAAGTATTTGGATGTATATTTTATATTCACAACAACAATAAAAGATACATTAGAAAGTTAGAGGCTAAGGCTGAAGTGGGAATTTTTCTAGGATATTCCCAAGTAAGCAAAGCCTATAGGGTTTTTAATAAATCATCACTAAAAATTGAAGAATCTATTCATGTTATATTTGATGAAGCTAACATGTCTTGCAAGAAGAAAGAGATTTCTACCAAAAGCACTTTGCAGGTACCCCACTTGTGTGAGAATTTTGATGGACTAAACCTCACCCAAGAGGTTCCAACACATCCTTCTCCACAAGTCATTGAAGAAAATGAAGATGAAGGCACTGAAAGAATTAATCTTCCCCCAACAGCAAACATAATTCCACAAGAGGAATTAGTTCCTAATACTATTGCAGAACCAACTCCACCCACTGATCTTGTCACACTAAGGGATCACCCCAGATCTCAAGTGATTGGAGGCATATCAGCAGGTGTACAGACAAGGCATCAACTCAACCAAGATTTGATGCATGCCTGTTTTCTCTCTCAGGTTGAACCTCTGTCTATCCATGATGCAGATCAAGATCTCCACTGGATCATTGCAATGCAGGAGGAATTAAACCAATTTGACAGATGTAGAGTATGGGATTTGGTTACAAGACCACAAAACTACCCAGTAATTGGAACCAAATGGGTTTACAGAAACAAGATGGATGCCCAAGGAGTAATTATGAGAAACAAGGCTAGGCTTGTTGCTCAAGGATATAGGCAAGAGGAAGGAATAGATTATGACCAAACCTTTGCACCTGTGGCAAGGTTAGAGGCAATCAAAATATTCCTTGCCTATGCATCCTACGAGAGATTCAAGGTCTATCAAATGGATGTGAAGAGTGTTTTTCTGAATGGAGTATTAAAAGAAGAGGTTTATGTTGAACAACCTCCAGGTTTTGTCTCTCCAACTCACCCCTCATATGTTTTTAAATTGCATAAAGCTCTTTAAGGTCTAAATCAAGCTCCAAGAGCTTGGTATGAGACTTTAGCTAGCTTTTTGATAGAGCATAAGTTCATTAGGGGCATAGTAGATAAGACACTTTTCACTAGACATCATAAGGACCAAACATTGTTAGTATAAATATATGTGGATGACATCATATTTGGGTCTACTGATTCTAAATTATGCAAGAGGTTCTCTGACCTCATGCATTCTAAATTTGAAATGAGTAGCATGGGTGAGCTCTCCTACTTCCTTGGTCTCCAAGTGAAGCAGCTCCCTGATGGCATCTTCATCTCCCAATCTAAATATGTAAAAGAGCTTATCAAAAAGTTTAGGATGGCTGATGCCTCAGCAAAGAAAACACCTATGGATATAAATGTTGTAATAGACTCTGATCCATATGGGAAAACTATTGACCAGAAATTATATAGGGGCATTGTTGGGTCCCTATTATATCTTACAGCTAGCAGACCTGATATCATGTTTGCCACATACCTTTATGCTAGGTTCCAAGTGAACCCTAAATAATATCATCTAATTTTCCTAAAAAGAATTTTGAGATATATAAAGAGTTGTCCAAGTCTAGGCCTATGGTATCCCACTGAATCAGAATTTGAGTTAACTGGATACTCAGATGCTGATTTTGCTGGATGTAGGGTGGACATGAAAAGTACTTCAGGAACCTTCCAGTTCCAGGGTATGAGATTAGTGTCCTGGTTTTGTAAGAAACAGTCATCTGTGTCTACCTCAACTGCTGAGGCAGAATATATTACAGCTGACAGCTATTGTTCCCAGATGCTGTGGATTCAAAATTAATTACTAGACTATGGTCTCAACTTAAATAATTCAACTCAACTATGTGATGACATAAGTGTTATAGCCATAGCACATAATCCAGTACATCACAGTAGGACTAAGCATATAAATATTATACATCATTTCATAAGAGAGTGTGTAGACAAAAACAAAATTAAACTTATCTATATCTAGACTGATTTACAAAGAGCTGACATTTTCACCAAACCTCTGAATAAAAGAAACCATCTGTTCTTTATAAATTAGCTTGGAATGATCAATGAAGAAGAATTAGTTTAGTTTCTGTCTGCACTCGATGAATTTTACAGAGTTCGTCGAACGGAGCTCGATGAACTAGGGATAGTTCGGGAGATATTTGTCAAACGGAGGTCGAAGAACTCTCCGTGAGTGAAGTTGTTTTCATCGAACGGAGATCGACGAATCCACTTCAGAAAACTTTCGTCGAACGGAGCTCGACGAAATGTCTTCAAATCTTCAGACTGAGCTCAACGAATCATTTAACTCTATATTATTTCGTCGAACTCAGATCGAAGAATATTTTAATTTTTGTGGAACAGAGTTTGTTGATTCATATTCTGGAAAACCTTATATCTAGGTTTTCTTCAACCTCCGTCCCATGCTTTCTGTTCCCTTGCACTTGATCGTCATTTTTCTCTCTTGCAGGTGATTTTATGCCGATTCCAGCGGGAACATTGGCTGCGATGAAGTTCGACACCGGATTCGATGTCGACTTTGATTCTTTTCAGCATTCAGACCCGATTTTTCTGAATATTCTGGAACTTCTGGAGGAGCAGCAACTGAAGAATCAGATGACAACAAGGATCAAACTATCTGGAACAGAGATTAGAGAATCGGTTTACACATCTTCAACCACAGAGGAAAATTCAATGATTGGAACAATTGCGGGTAACGCCATTTCTTTATCTCCTGCCGTTTTGACTGACATATTTGGTTTGAATAATGGAGAAGATGAACTGGAAATTGAGAATGAGGAAAGTGATCTGATGTTAAGCATGATGGGTTATGCTGGAGATAACCCTAATAAATTGTTGAAGAAGCATTTATCTGCAGAATACAAGTTTCTGGTAGATATTGTTGGGAAAGTCTTGCTAGGCAAGCACACTGCACATGATTATATAACCAGGCATCAATTTTTGGTTATGTGTGCAGTGGTTAATAAGAAGCAAGTGGTTTGGGCTCAAATCATCTTTGATCTAATCAGTAAAAAGAACAATAAAAAGGAAGTTTGTTTTGGAAGGATCCTAGGGATCTTCTTAAAGTAAAAGACTGCTGACTTATTGGTCTCCCCGACCATATTCATAAATGCCAGCAAAAAGCTAACCTGTGCCTTGTTTGGCGGGTGGGAGAGGATAATCTACAAGCCCTCTAAGGCTTCAACCTCTTCCACCATAACTTCTGAGAGCACAAGGGTTGTTAGAGCCACTCCCCACCCTGCTGAAGAGAGCATTCCCTCACCACCATCTCTTCCAGCCATCCAAATCCCTTCCACTGTCCAAACCATCATTCAAACCACAACACTTCCATCATCAACCATTCATACCTCTCCAACAACTTCTCATCTTCCTACTCCACCACAATCTCCTCATGCTTCACCAGCTCCATCACCACCATCATCTCCTCTTCCACCCCACTTATCCTCCATACCATCCTTTAATCTACTATCATCTCCTCCCACTACTCCTTCTCCTCCAACTGAATCCATCCAGGAAGTCCAAATGCAAGATGCTCCTCCACCATCCTCACCCATATCTACCATCCCTCCAAGTGTTTCCACTCAAGCACCATCTGAAACACCTTCTGCCACTCCAACACTGGACCCCTCCACCATCTCTTCTGTCATTGCTCTCATTACACCCCTCCTCAAAACTCTCATATCAGAGGCTATTACACCTCTTGCTACTACCATTTCCTCTCTCTCTCTCTCTGCCCAGATCTCTGCCCTTTCTGCTGCCCCCTCTTCATTTAGGGGCCTGGCTCCAGTTATTACTGAAACCAGGCAGGGGGAGATGCTTGATGAAGAAGCTGCAGCAGCTCCAGAAGTAGTAATAGTTTCAGTTTTAATTTCAGCAGCTCCAGCACCAGCAGATGCAGAGGCAGTAGCAACAGCAGTAGATACAAAGTTTATTGATATATATTTTATTGATTTCATTACTTTTATTGAGACTGACATGGATATTGAAGAGTCAGCTCCAGAAGAAATAATTACTGTTGGTGATTTCATCATTAATCCAACAGTGGAATTTGAATATTTGTTGATAATTTTTGATACTGCATTTTTGAGCTTCCCTCCAGCAGATTATACTAAGCCATCCTTGGCTATTGTTCCATATCCTTCCCCTATCAGTCCTAAAGTTGCCAAGCAACTAAGAGACAGTTTTGTTATTCCAGAACCTGTAGTCATCCAATCCTCTTCAGAAATTATTTTTGCCCCCAGTTTTGTTATGGATGACTCTCCAATGCTAGATCTTGATGCCCTGATCTTGGCTGACATTCAAGAAGAAAATAAGGCAGCTGTTGAAAGCAGTGTCAGAGTTAGTTCTTCAGTTCCTGTTGAAGTTTCTCCTTTAGCTCCATCTAAACATGAGAAGCCTATTATCTCTACTGAGGCCCTGAAGGCTTTAGATGATATATATGATAATCCTCAGGGATCTAATGATGATAATGATAATGATGAGGATGAGGATTCTGATGAGGATCCAAAGAAAAAGAAAATGTCTAAGAAGAGGAAAGCACCTCCTCCTCCTGCTCCTAAACCAAATCCAACCAATGACACTCCCTACTATATCCTTCAGAAGATAACTCCATGTAAAGGGATGCCAGCTTGGATGTGGTTATCTAAAAATGAACAGAAAGAAAGGAAAAGAAGCAGAAGATACTCCCCTCCTCCAACTCAGAAATACAAAAGGGATCCTCCTCCTCCTCCAGCTGCTGGTGCCTCAGGCACAACTTCTCAAAGGACTACCCAATTTCAAACTTATCAAAGACATCAGGGTAGGTCCTCTTCCTCAGAAAGCAGCCATCAAAGACAGTATCATTCTGGCAAGCAGAACCAGCCTCCTCAATAACAGCAGCAACACCAACAATACAGACAACAAAAACTTCCAGAACATCAAGAAGCTGAAAGCTCCAACATATCTCCTTCTCCTCCTGTACCCTTTGAAGATCCAGAAACAGGTACTTCAACTAGGATGACCAGGTTTCAAGAACTTGTTGCCCTTTCAATGATCAACAAAGCCAGAGCTGAAGGAAAGGATCCCTCAGAATATACAATAATGTCAAAATACAAGAAAAAAGAGCTTAAAAGGTTTGATAAAGCTAACATATTTTTCAATGTTGATGATTATATGAAATTGCACCCAGAAGCAGTAGTCCCCAGGGATACATCTTTGAAGTTTATAGGGACTGCTGATATGACCATGACCAAGGTGCAAGCTTCAGATCCAAATAGAGAGATTGTTTTTACCAAGACTGGAGACAAGAGCAAAGAAGAGAAGCCAAAAGAGAAGAAGCAAAAGAAATGAGTTCTGAGCTATTTAATTTCTGTTATGTTTTTTTAAATTATTTTCTTATTTCTGAACAAAGATTATCTGTATATATATATCTGATGCATGTGCTATTGATCTCTGCCAGATATATGCTTTCTTGCTTTGTTTATTTTCAGTTTAGTCTGAGTCTGTAATTAGTGACCTCACCCAAATAGGGGGAGATTGTTGGATCCCTAGTTTGATTTGGGCTAGGTTCACTAAGTTAGGATCTTGTGACCCATCATGTATAGCCAGGGTCATAGTTGTGTCTTACAGTCTAGGCCAAGTCCTTAGTTTCAACACTGCATGGACCAGCCATCATCAGACTGTCAGAGACTCAAGACTTAGATATTTTCCAAAGACTCAGTAAAATGATTTCGACGTTCTTCGAACTCACGTCGACGATAGTCGTGCTCAGCTCGACGATCTTAGAGAAAATTCTCTGAGCTGAGCTCGACGAACTTGATTCTCAGGTCGACGATCTTTGGACTCTACCTTCAGCATTCCAAGTCCAGCTCTCTAGACTCAGGTCGACGAACTTAGTTATCAGGTCGACGAACTTAGTTATCAGGTCGACGAACTTAGTTCTCTGGTCGACGATTTTTTGATTCCTTACTTTAACTCTTTATAGCCAGAAGTTTCTCAGTTTTCTAAGTCCATAATCATCTTCAGTCGACGAACTCAGATTCTCAGCTCGATGAACTTTGACCACTTTGACAAGTATTATCAAACAGCAGTTAGTGGTCCTCAGCTCGACGATCTTGATCTGCAGAATAGACAAAGTTTCTAGAGAGTGCAGTTCTGTTTTTAACTCGACGATCTTGGAACTCTGCTCGACGAATAGAAGCTGTCTGGTCGACGAACATAACTTCTCAGCTTGACGAACTGTGGACTCAGCTCGACAATTTCTATTATCTGTTCGACGATTCCAGACTTAGTCATTTCCAGTCTTCTGCCCCTTTCCTAATGCAATAATTCTGGAGTAATTAATGCTTCAATATCCTCTTAATATAGCCGTTATACAAAGCATTAATTATGGTCTTCTCTAGGATTATTGCTTGTCGTTTTTCCATGGGACAGTTCGGGCAATTAAATCAATGCAGTTTATTCTCAAGGCCGCCAGCATTGATTACAGAGGAATTCAAATTTCAAAAGATAATTTTGACAGGAAATATAAAAGAGGTTTTCTCTCTTTTCCTAAAGATGAGCAGAGAAGGGCAGAACAATAGACACACAGACAAAAAATTATAATTAGTATGCAACAAGAAATTCTCTGCTCTCTCTCTCAGAACTCTGATACAGCAACTCAAGAAGCCCTAGACCAGAAGAACATCTGCTACCTGAAGAAGAAGAACAATCAATCAAAATCAACAGTCTTCATTCTTCAACACTCCAGGACACTTCAAAGGACAACAACTATTCCATCTGTCAAGAAGTTCCTGAAGATCTTTCTTGTCAAGGCCTAAAGATTGAAGGCCTATCACCCTGAAGCAAAGCTCCAGATTTTCCTAAACCATCCTATATCACAGGGGGAGCCATTTGCTAAAATCATATCCACAAGTCTTCTCAGTTGTATATTGAGAAATAGAAGACAATATCATCTCTCACCCCCCCCCCCCCACTATATAATGGGTTATGACTCCCTTCAAAAGTTATTCCTGCTTGCAAGTCACCTGACCAAAAGACTTGAGGTTTTGTTTTTGAGCACCTGATCAAAATCTCATTGGTGTCAGGCACCTGATCAAAAATCTGAGTGGATTCCTACCAGGTTAGTAGAAGAGTGGATGTACCCAAATTGGGGAACCACTATAAATTTCTTGTGTTGTCTGGTTGCCCCTTCTTTTTGTTCTTGCTATGTTTGTTCTTTTAGGATTGCTGTGTTTACATTTTATTAAGTTGTTTATGCACTTTCTCAATTACAACAAAAGCTGTAAAAGATTGTAAGGATTTAAGAATACTCTATTCACCCCCCCCCCTCTAGAGTATTTCAGATCTAACACATCACTTTCACTCTCTTCTTTCTCGCCAATGTCAAGCTGAAGTTGTTAAAAATTCCCAAGTAAAATTTTAAGCAGGTGGAAATGTACCGCCGAGTACCACCTCCTCTCGCCTTCTTCAGTAGATGCCGAGACCTCAACTCGTCATCCTGTTTAGCATGCCTTTAGATATTCACCCCATGGAAGTTAGGCTGGATCATTTGCCGAGCTGGGCCTGCGAGTACCTGCTTCAGCTCGTCGACCTGTTAAGGTTTCAGCTCGCCCTTTTCGGCTCTACTGGGGATTGTCGGGCTCAACTCCTTGTTATCCCTGCAATCTTTGCCTCAAGTTCAAATGCATGGGTCCCTAATTTAGATATCTCTACGTCCACCAAGAATCCCAGCCCTATCAGCTAGGTAGAAGCCTGACAGCAAAAGCATCTCAGGGCTCAGCCCCAGGGTCATAACGACGTCACTCAAGGATCACGACCCTACCAGCTAGGTGGAAGCCTGGCAGCAGGAGTGTCTCGGTACCTAACCCAGAGCGAGAAAACTTTCCATCAGTTAACCTCCGGGAACTACCATCAGCCCAATCTGCTAGGTGAGAGCCTGACAGCGGGTGTTGAGCATCAACTGGACTTAGCCCAAAAGGGTCATAACGACGTCACTCGAGGATCTTGTCCCCGCTAGCTAGGTGGAAGCCTGGAAGCGGGAGCGTCTCGGGACCTAACCCTAGAGCGAGAAAACTTTCCATCAGTTAACCTCCGGGCGGTACCACCTGAAAGTCCACCTAGTGTCAACTATCTTCACCTATGGGGGGGGGAATAGGTGACGTGCAGCGTTTTTGCGGAATTTAAAATTGAACCTGCACAAGAAAATAAAACACCACAGCAAACAAAGTAGACAAGCTATTTATAGTGGTTCCCCGATTTGGGTACATCCACTTTCCCCCTTCGACCTATCTCCCAACAAGGGACGACTCGGTCTCTTCACCAACAGGATTGAAATCCAATCCTTGCACTATCAGAAGGAACCCTTCCACACGTAGGAGTCAACACTCCCACAACACGGGTTGCACCCAACCCTTACAACTAGGAACCAACGTTCCTTTACAACAAAAGTAAAACTAGAATGTACAAAAGATACAAACTACGTTTGGAGACTATGGTGTCCCTCTTCGTTGACGACGTGTTCTTGAAGTCCACAAAGAGTCCACAACCCTAGATCTCTCTTGGAGAGGATCTCCCCGGAACCGGCGGCGGCAAGATGGGCGGCGACAAGGTTCATGGGATCGGCGACGACAACGATGTGAGGCTGCTGTACTTTGGAGATCCAAACTTCGTAGCGAAGCTAGCTAGGTCTACCAACGGTCACACTAGGATCAGTCGTCTCGATCGATTCGGACGGGGAAGGTTTTCCCGATCAACAAATCAAGAGACAAGAGATCTCCGATTAGACACGTGAGACTGTAAGCTTGGCTAAGCTTCTGTCGACCGGAGATCTGGAAGAAACCACGATCAAGACTGGCGAACAACTCTCTCGAGCGGCGACGGCGGCGGCGGCGGAGCGGAACTCGCGATCTAGGTCACGTCGCGGCTCGTGTATTTCTTTTATTCTTTGCTGCCTTACTGTTCAAAAATACGCCTGTATTTATACAGTGAAATAATCCTTTATGACCGTTATGGGTCCCACCAGAAGAAACCCTAGATCCGGTTCAAAACAGTGTCAGCGGCAGAATCCGGTCCAGCTTTTTCCAGAAAAATGCCCAAGTCAAAATTGGCGAGAATCGAAGGTGATTCTCGACGAATCGGCGAGAATCAGTTAGTGATTCTCGACGATTCGTCGAGAATCACTAGTGATTCTCGCCGAATCACTTGATGATTCTTGCCGAATCACTTGTTGATTCTCGACGAATATTACTTGTCCAAGATCTGCTCAACGATGGGTTCGGCGAGAATCACTAGTGATTCTCGTCGAATCTTACTTGGCACCGCTTTGAGGTAGCCGGATAGAGTCGGCGAGAATCACTAATGATTCTCGACGATTCGGCGAGAATCACGAGTGATTCTCGCCGAATCGGCGAGAATCACTTGGTGATTCTCGTCGATTTATACTTAGACGATTTTTCGTCTTTCCACCCAAGAGCTGCTCCTTGACCCATCCTTGCTCCTTGTCTGCTCTTGCAAGATCACAGCCCTGTACTTGAAAGTAAATGCACTCCAATAGAGAGAGTACACGTAGGACAACACATTGATCTGCTCAACGAGGGATTAAGTTGTGCAGACCCGTGTATATTGACCTACTGCACCCTGACATTGGTGTGCACTTAACATGGAATCACTGCAAGCACAACTTGAAATATTTTATCAAATACATTGTGAATTCATCTTAGCTTGACAAGTGGCTTCCTCAAATCCAGGTACTTGTGGATACAATACCCAACAATCTCCCCCTATTTGACGAAGCCAAACTCCTACTAGCTAAGATGAATAACACCAACCAGATAATATAAACAACATTCAGAATTTAAATATGCAGTACAAGAGACTATAGGCAAACAGATCAAGACTTGAGTCATTCATAAATTCAAATACATATAAATATATATATGTATATATAATCTCAAGATTGTTCATATAATAACAATAAACGTTAATTGTTCTTAAGAGAGAATGACAGGCAATAAATTTTTGACTATTTTTCTTTGGCTAAGTCATCCTTGAGTTTTTGAGCCAAATACTTCTTTCTTTGCCTCTCCATATACTCTTTGGGCTTCGGATAATATCTGGGTGGAGGAGCTTTATCTGCCGCAGTATTGGTCCTGAAAACGATGTTCCGTTTGGCTTCATACGTCTTATGCAGCTCCCACTCATGCTGGCTGTATACATCGTTCCGATTGATTTCTCCTTGTTCTTGTAGCCAGAATGTGTCCAAGATGATACTCTTTGAAACCGGACTCCACTTTTCATTTCTTACTTCCTCCTCCTTCAGTCTGATTCTCTTTTCAGCTTGTGTTTCCTTTGATGTCCCTTCTTGCGATTTCCTCTTGTCCCTGGCTTTTGCTAGGGCTCCTTGATCAAACATTGCCATCAGTTTTGCCTTGGAGGAGGCCCTAGCAGCCCTATGAACATCAGCTTCACTTACAGGAACTTCTTCAACACTGGCGCCCTCATCAGCCACAGTATTATCTTCAGGAGCAGGAGCACCCTGGGGATTTTCAGGGATATTAACGCCTAACGCTTGTTGGAGCATCCACCAGCAACTGTCATAAACATATTTGTTTGACTGCTCAAAGTTTTTGATCATGACTTCCCGAAGCTCAACCATCTTAGCTATAAATTCTTTCTCCCCCTTTTTGGCTTCGACTGCAATGGAGTTTGCATAGGAATGCAGTGACTCATCAATATGCTTTGTAGTCCTGGAGAATTCAGTGACCAGGGCTTGTTGATTTGTGTTGAGAGTTACCATATTGCCATCAAACTTTTGAATGTTATTTTCTACGAGATGAGCATTATGATTCACTACGGCGAGAGTATCGGTGTTCTTTTTCAATCCGTCCATGAGAAGAGTGACAGCCTGGCCGGCCGCTGTATACTTATCTTCAAACTTCTTTTCCATCACGTCCAGTTTGTGATTGATCTCCACCATGTTCTTGAGCATGAGATTCTCCGATTTCTTAATTCTTTTCAGCAGTTTATTTTGAGCTTTCTCAAAAGATGCTTTAATCTCATCCACTATGCCCTGAATGACATTCACGGTGTGAGTGGCTAGATCATCTCGTAGTGGATGAGCCTGAGGCACTCCATGGCCTTGCTCTTCATCAGATGCACCTGTAGAGCTGGACACGATCACAGCCTCTAATGGTGGAATGCTTGCGGCCTCTGTAGATTTCTCAGACTCCCCCTCCACTGTTGCACCAATGTTCTCAGGAACGATCTCAGGTGCGTGCTTTACAGATGGAACTTCAGTGATATCCTGAGTCTCCAATGCTTCCTATCCCCCATTGCCTTCTTCCTCACCTTCATCATCCATTTGATCATTCTCATCAGCATCATCTTCCAACCCTTCGTCAGCAGTCTCCTCTACAGCTTCACTTTCTTCTTGTATATCTGCCACTGCATCTCTGGCTATCAGGGAGATGTCAGATACGATATCATCATAAGCGGGTAGAGGCTCCCCCTCAATTCCTGCAGTCAAAGCATCAGGAATTTCACTGGGGATAACTAAGGAATCAGCCACAGTGTCGTCCTCGGCTGGAGATCCTTCTTGTTGTTCTACCACGGCAGCCTGCCCAATATGCCTCTCCCATATATCAAAAACACTCGAGTCCATTTTCTTCAAGTAATGTAGAGGAACACCTTTACTCATATCATACTTATCTCCGTTCAACTGATTGAGATACAGACTGATGATTCGGCCAAAGCTAGGAGATCTGAGGGTGTCCTTTATCTTCTCAAAAAGCAATGACCCCCAGTTGAAGCTTTTTCTGTAGACAATTGCCACCAGGATCTTGAACATGTCCGCAGAGATGTGGTCATGAGAGCCCGGCTTGCATATGAGTACTTTTCCAATGATGTCTGACAGAAGTTTCCCTTGTTCATTCATATCATTTCGCTTTATCGACCGAGTTCCTCGAGCAAGACCACAAAATAATAGAGTCCTGGTTTTGTCTTCTTCCTCAAGATAATCCTCGTGCTCCGAGCTAGTGAGCTGCAAGTATTGGGTTAGCTTGACATCTTGATCGTTGCCCCTGCAACCTTGCTCTTGATGAGAGAGTCTTCATTTCGGAGTCTGGTGGTAGCAAAGAACTCCAGCACTTCCTTGTCCAAGATTTTACACGGGTGCTCCAGTACGAATGAGTGTCCAGCCTCTTCCAGCATAATAATGATGTTTCTGAATTCGTCAGAGGCATGTGAGAACCCTGTTCGAACCAGCTCACATCCAGTGATCAGTCCAGCAGTTGTCCTTGGAGCCATCGCCAACCTAGGGAGAGAATCCCTACTCTACGCTTAATCAAAAGTCAAAAGGGAAGCGACACTAGTAATAAAGTCCAAGCAAGGGTGAGGATGTGGTTACCCAAAAGCGTAGACGGGAGTTAGTTGGATGAAGATAATGGACACCCGATGAGTGCACGCGGAGAAATTCCTGGAAGGAAGAATCGGCGAGATCGACGAGATTCTTCACGGGGTGGGGGATTCTTGCAGGATGCCGACGGAAGAGGAAGAATTGGCGAGTTCCCCTGCGGAGAGAGTCGATTCGGCGAGTTTCCTGCGGAGAGCGTCCTTCGGCGAGAGACCTACGGGAAGAAGCTTGCGGGAATCTTCACGAGTCGGCGAGAGTCCTGCTGTTGTCGATGAAAGTGGCGATCGGCGAGAGTCCTGCTGTTGTCGACGAAAGAGGCGATCGACGAGTTTAAAAAGGATTTCTTGCGGAATACGAAGGGTCGGCGGGAGACTGACAAGATTTCGACGGGTTGAAAAAGGGATTTTAAAGGGTTTCCGTTTGTCTAAGTTAAGATTGAAGGAATTCTTTAACAGGAATCTACGGGTTAAGATACATGCCGGATTTTCGAAGTCTTCCGATGTCAAGTCAATTTAAAAATCTTCTAAATATATAAATACTTCTTAAAGCCAATCTATTTAGGGTTTGAACCGGGCTTTTCCATACCTTTCTTGATGGCAAGATTTCCAATGACGTATCTTCGTTGTCGAGATTTCCAAAGACGTATCTTCGTTAGTTTTTAGTGAACTAATTTACACCTGTAGATGTTAGTTCTCGAATCTACCAGTGAAATTACCGATAACTCTGTAATGATGTATCTGAGGTTTATATTCACCGTGTTAACCTATCCTTAGATGTGCACACATATATGTATATATATATATATATATATATATATATATATATATATATATATAAAGATATAGATATATATGTAAATGTCGATAGAAAATGACTCAAGTCTTGGAGCTGATGAGAAATACCTGTGATTATGAGAGTTAGCATGTAGCCTCTCTGACTAAAACAAACCAGGTGCTCGATGTGAGTATGCCCATATAGATATCACTGTTGTTATTCCAGATGCATGTTCCAATTCAGTCTTGAAACATCTACTGTCTAGTTCCCATTATATTTACGGGAACCTAGACTACCCTGCAAAAGAGAGTTACTTTACCTTAGGAACCCAATACATATTGGGTCCTAGGTTCCTGTTAGCATAAACACTCGACTGCCTTCCTTCAGAAATCCTGACAGGAAGACTACCTCTGCCCTGGAGATGTGGATAGCCCCTTGCCCTTGACACAGAGGGGTTGTGCCAACAGTCTATGACAAAGTGTCCCACCTTGCCACAGCACCAACACTCGTGAATGTTGTATCTCCGTTTCTGACCTGATCTTGTGACTGAGGTAGTCATGAACCTAAGTCCAAACGGGATAGATCTGGATCTGCTCCCAGAACTGCCTCTTACACCGTGACACGTGGAAGGGTGGAATGAATGCATGCAGCGAGCGTCACGAGGTCTGGGAAGTGGTGCCTTCCTGTCAGACAGCCCCCTTCCTGAGACCCCATGAGAACTTACAGCATGACTTCTAACCCCCCTTTCTTGTGTCCTTGGGTGGAGAGAAGATTTCTGAGAGCTGATACTAGCCGATTCATGCCGAGTATGGGCAGTGGCCGAGAATACAAAGGGCTCAGAAGGAGCCTTAAGTATTCTCTCA
Source organism: Platanthera guangdongensis (assembly GCA_039583875.1). Taxonomy (NCBI): domain Eukaryota; kingdom Viridiplantae; phylum Streptophyta; class Magnoliopsida; order Asparagales; family Orchidaceae; genus Platanthera; species Platanthera guangdongensis. Next base: position 55,218,063 of record CM077148.1, read on the forward strand.
TGGGTGGCCATGACGGCCCTTGCACTATGGGTGTCTCCACATGAGGACAGATCACCCTTGCAGTGATCACGATTATTCCTGTGATCATACCTGAAGGCATGATGAGTAGCCTTCCTACTTGGAGTGGGGGGTCGGAATACCGTTTCCCCATTTCTCCACGAATTGATAATTCGGGAGATCCACCCATTTTCTACCTTTCTCTTCATAGCATCAACCTTGGAAAAGTTTGATACTATCCTTTTCTCAGTCTCTAGACTACTCTCTAGATCAGAGATTTTAGAGTCCTTGACCTTGTTGGACGCCAATTGGAGAACCAACAAGATCTTCAGCCGTGCAATCTCCTGAGCTTGTTCTTCAACAAGCAGGTTGCTTTTCTGAAGGGCTCTCTTCAGGGAATCAGGATTTTCTGAAGGAAAGCAGTTCCTGTCTTCAGAAACTTCAAGAGAGACGGGGCAAGATGAGGAAGTTACCTGCTCATCAGAGTCATTGTCACTAGCGGCAGTGACCGTTGTGTCATCCTCATCAGAACTGCTTTCCTCACTGGCTTCTTCAGTCTCTGACACGGACACTGGAGCTCTGATGCTGTCTGATAGATCCTTGCCTTCATCTTCAGAGGTGAGGACCCCCACATAGGCTTCATCCTCTGGTTGATAGCAGATTCCAGCTTTCTCAGACCCCCCCCCATCAGCTCTGAGATCATCACCCACATAGATTTAGCCGACCCACATTTTTCCAATCTAGAGCGAGAAGCTCCAGACCAGATATCCATGATAATTTGACGAATCCTCTTGTCCAAATTAAATAATGAAAGTTCCGCCTCCGACATCTCAGCAATGTACTTGGGCACTTGGATATTCTTTCCAGAGTCAGAGGTCTTCATAGGAATAAAAGGACCCTCTTCCAGGATGAAAGATGCTCGAGGATCGATAGCCTCCAAATGATACGATACTCTCATCCTCCAGACGGGATAATACTCCTTTGTGCATGTGGGGAGTCTTAGTGGCGATATCTCATGATCCAGCTCCATGCTTCTGACACTGGTGGCAGGATACTACTCAAGGTGTAAACCTTTTTGATGAGCAAACCTCCCTCTGATACCACTTGAAAGTCCACCTAGTGTCAACTATCTTCACCTATGGGGGGGGGGGGGGAATAGGTGGCGTGCAATGTTTTTGCGGAATTTAAAATTGAACCTGCACAAGAAAATAAAACACCACAGCAAACAAAGTAGACAAGCTATTTATAGTGGTTCCCCGATTTGGGTACATCCACTTTCCCCCTTCGACCTATCTCCCAACAAGGGACGACTCGGTCTCTTCACCAACAGGATTGAAATCCAATCCTTGCACTATCGGAAGGAACCCTTCCACACGTAGGAGTCAACACTCCCACAACACGGGTTGCACCCAACCCTTACAACTAGGAACCAACGTTGCTTTACAATAAAAGTAAAACTAGAATGTACAAAAGATACAAACTACGTTTGGAGACTACGGTGTCCCTCTTCGTTGACGACGTGTTCTTGAAGTCCACAAAGAGTCCACAACCCTAGATCTCTCTTGGAGAGGATCTCCCCGAAACCGGCGGCGGCAAGATGGGCGGCGACAAGGTTCACGGGATCGGCGGCGACAACGATGTGCGGCTGCTGTACTTTGGAGATCCAAACTTCGTAGCGAAGCTAGCTAGGTCTACCAACGGTCACACTAGGATCAGTCGTCTCGATCGATTCGGACGGGGAAGGTTTTTCCGATCAACAAATCAAGAGACAAGAGATCTCCGGTTAGACACGTGAGACTCTAAGCTTGGCTAAGCTTCTGTCGACCGGAGATCTGGAAGAAACCACGATCAAGACCGGCGAACAACTCTCTCGAGCGGCGACGGCGGCGGCAGCGGAGCGGAACTCGCGATCTAGGTCACGTCGCGGCTCGTGTATTTCTTTTCTTCTTTGCTGCCTTACTGTTCAAAAATACGCCTGTATTTATACAGTGAAATAATCCTGTATGACCGTTATGGGTCCCACCAGAAGAAACCCTAGATCCGGTTCAAAACAGTATCAGCGGCAGAATCCGGTCCAGCTTTTTCCAGAAAAATGCCCAAGTCAAAATCGGCGAGAATCGAAGGTGATTCTCGACGAATCGGCGAGAATCAGTTAGTGATTCTCGACGATTCGTCGAAAATCACTAGTGATTCTCGCCGAATCACTTGATGATTCTCGCCGAATCACTTGTTGATTCTCGACGAATATTACTTGGCCATGATCTGCTCAAGGATGGGTTCGGCGAGAATCACTAGTGATTCTCGTCGAATCTTACTTGGCACCGCTTTGAGGTAGCCGGATAGAGTCGGCGAGAATCACTAATGATTCTCGCCGAATCGGCGAGAATCACTTGGTGATTCTCGTCGATTTATACTTAGACGATTTTTCGTCTTTCCACCCAAGAGCTGCTCCTTGACCCATCCTTGCTCCTTGTCTGCTCTTGCAAGATCACAGCCCTGTACTTGAAAGTAAGTGCACTCCAACAGAGAGAGTACACGTAGGCCAACACATTGATCTGCTCAACGAGGGATTACGTTGTGCAGACCCGTGTATATTGACCTACTGCACCCTGACATTGGGGTGCACTTAACGTGGAATAACTGCAAGCACAACTTGAAATATTTTATCAAATACATTGTTAATTCATCTTAGCTTGACAGGTGGCTTCCTCAAATCCAGGTACTTGTGGATACAATACCCAACACCACCGGCCCAATCAGCTAGGTGAGAGCCAGACGGTGGGTGCTAAGCTTCAACCAGACTCTGCCCTCCAGGGTCATAATGACGTCACTCGAGGGTCCCGACCCTTCCATCTAGGTGGAAGCCTGACAGCGGGAGCGTCTCGGGACCTAACCCCAGGGCGAGGAAACTTTCCATCAGTTAACCTCTGTGCTCTACCACCGACCCGATCAGCTAGGTGAGAGCCTGACGGCAGGTGTTGAACATCAACCAGACTCAGCCCTCCAAGGTTATAACTACGTCACTCGAGGATCCCGGTCCTGCCAGCTAGGTGGAAGCCTAACAGCGGGAGCGTCTCGGGACATAACCCTAGAGCGAGAAAACTTTATATTAGTTAACCTCCAGGCACAACCACCAGCCCAATCAGCTAGGTGAAAATTTGATGGGGGGTGTTGAACATCAACCAGACTCGGCCCTCCAGGGTCATAATGACGTCACTCGAGGATCCTAGTCCTGCCAGCTAGTTGGAAGTATGGCAGCGGAAGCGTCTCGGCACCTAACCATAGAGTGAGAAAACTTTCCATCAGTTAACCTCCGGGTGCTACCACCGGCCCAACCAGCTATGTGAGAGACTGACGACGGGTGTTGAGCATCAATAAGACTCAGCCCTTTAGGGTCATAATGACGTCACTTGATAAGTTGTAAATATACGTATTTTTATGTACTATAAATAAGTTGTTTTAGTTTCTTTTCGTTATTTTTACTTAATTTTTGTTCAATAAAATGCTCATATTTTTTAAATATTATGCTAACTTAACTTCATTTTTGTTTCCTGAAATTTTCACGAAAATTGCCAAAAAAACGCATAGTACACATCCATGTACTTTGGGTCACGGCCGTGACCTTGGCATGTACATTCATTCCCGTGAGCTCAGCTGCTTTTTTCGAAGAAATTGATGAACACGCCCGGCCACATGCCCGTGTCATTTGACATGCCCCATGACCGAGAGCCGTGTCATGCCATCGATGAAATTGCGCTCAACGATCGTCGACCGACCTGACATGCCGAGCATCACGCCCGTGACCGAGGGCGTTACTCCTCCACCTGGCCCGACAAGACTGCACCCGCGACTTTTGATGCAACCTGCACCCAGATCGACCTCCCCGACACGCCCAATGTCACGCCCGTGACCAGGGGCGTGACATCCTCGTATACAGCCGCGAAGTCAACTTTGCCGTCAAGTTAATGGTCACCTCATGAATAGTAGTGACACGCTGCCCCGACACGCCCGTGTCGGAGGGCGTGTACTTTGAATTTTTTTGCTTATAAATTCCAATGTTCTGTAAGAGCCGTTATTCTCCTTTTGGAACCATTTTGTCTAGGGGTTATGCTTCTCTAATTCATTCTAAGTCTATGTAAGGAATATTTCACCCCTCTCATTAGCTTTTGTTTTAGTGTCTTTGTAATTCATGCTTTTACTTAATAAAATATGTTTTTTTCTTCTCTTTATATGATTTTGGAATGCATCTGAACGCCCTTCCCTAAGCAATCTTATTTTTCTTTTGTTTTTCTTGTTTTAGTTTTCTACGTGTGCGTGTGTGTATGAGTATAGTTTGGCAAAATTGTGTTTTTCTCCCTTCATTTTACTTATCTCTTTAGAATTATGCTTATTTTATAGCTTTCATTTCATCCTTATAAATCCGTAAAAGCGTTTTCAAAGTGATTTTCTTTTTTCACTAACTTAGAGTTTCTTTTTTAGGTCATAAAACATTTCATTCTTTTTACTTTATTTTCACTTTTTACGCAGTTTTACGGAGTTATAAGAATGAATATTAGTCATTTTAATTTTTCGAGCATTTTGATTGTCATTTAAACTTTTGCTCGTTTAATTTTTCTGACTTCTTTTTTATGCATTTATACCGCATTTTAGCGGTAGAAATGTATTCGTTTTAATTTTTCGAGCACTTTCATTTTTGCTCGTTTAATTTTTATTTTCACTTTTTATGCATTTCTACCGCATTATAGCGGTAGAAATATAGTTGTTTTAATTTTTCAGTAACTTAGTTTTTTCGCATTTTTGTACGTGCGTGTGTATGTATGAGATAGATTTTATAGCTTTCATTACTTTATGTCGAGTGCGTGAGTGAGTGTTTTACTTTATGTAGAGTGCGTGTGTTGTTTTTAATTTCTGCAGAGTGTGTGTGTTTTCTTTCCTGTAGAGTGTGTGAGTGTGTTTTCAATTATGTCATGTGTGTGCGTTTTACTTTTTGTAGAGTGTGTGCAATTATTTTCTCCTACTCATTTGAGTAGGACCAGCTTTAATTTCCCGCCTACTCGGTTGAGTAGGACTTGTACGTGTGCATTTTACTTTCTGCAGTGTGTGTGCATTTTCTTTTCAGTAGAGTGTGTGAGTATTTCATTTTTGTCGATTGTGTGCGTGTGTTTTACTTTCAGTAGAGTGCTTGCATGGGTGCATTTATTTTCTCCTACTTGTTTGAGTAGGACTTGTTTTCATTTCCCGCCCACTCGTTTGAGCCGGGACTTGTCTTTTACTGCTTTCATTTCAGTTCTACTCATTTGAGTAGGGCTCACAATTTACAGCTTTCCTTTACTACTTTATTTACTGCTTTCTTTTATCGCTTTAATTTTCTGCTTTCTTTTTATCGCTTTCACCAAGAGCCGTCCCCATTTTGATGAGTGGCTAACCGCTCTATAATTAGCCCTCAGTATCGAAGAGCATTGAGACAGATAAAATAGCTTTAAATAATTAAAGGTCCTATTTTTCTAATTAATTAAATTACTTAAGGTTTGCCTCAGATTTACGAAGCGTAGGACCACATATCGATGTGTGCGCTCTATTTCCGTAGTGCATACGCTAGCTAGCCGAGAGGCCGTGCATATGGACCGATCACCCCGGGATAAAGGGAGTTCCACACTAACCCTCAAGAGAGGAGGCGCACAAACTCTACCGGATTGTGTTCTCCACCCAATAACGGGGTTCTTAGTGTAATGCGGGAATTAAGAGGAATCCTTCGTCGGACGAGAGCCCGGTCGAATAGTCTTAATGTTTAGGTGAGCGATAGTCCTAGAGATAGGTGAGCTCATTTTAGTGGAACCTCCACGGCCAAGTCTCCGAATTAATTAATTTGAAACTTAGGATCTCTTTTTATTAAAAGTTTATTTTAGTTCAAAATCTATTCGATGCGGTTGCGCTAAGCTCTTCATCGGATCCATCTTTTTAAATGCTTTCATTTTCTTTTTTTTAATATATAATATCCAAACAAGATAAAATATCGGTAAAATAATAGTCTCCTCCAGGGAAGAGTAGAAATAATCAACCTGACCCCGAGAACAATACGACCTCGATATTCCACACCGGAATATCATGTACTACTCGTGATAGGTGCACTTGCCTCCTTTCGTTAAAACTCAATCTCATATGTTTTATATCCAAATAATAAATCCGCGCGCCCTGTTTTCTAAATAATACCAAATCCTCTTTTCTAAATAAACTGCCCGGTGCGCCGCGTGCTTTTAATAATTTTTGGAGTTTTAACCCTCATCATCACTCGAGGATCCCGGCCCTGCTAGCTAGGTGGAAGCCTGACAGCGGGAGCGTTTCGAGACCTAACCCCAGAGCAAGAAAACTTTCCATCAGTTAACCTCCGAGCGCTACCACCGGCCCAATCAGCTAGGTGAGAGCCTGATGGCGGGTGTTGAGCATCAACCAGACTTAGCCCTCCAGGGTCATAATGAAGTCACTCGAGTATCTTGGCCCTGCCAGCTAGGTGGAAGCCTGATAGCGGGAGCGTCTTGAGACCTAACCCCAAAGTGAGAAAACATTCCATCAGTCAATCTCCGACTCCGCCAACTAGGTAGAAGACTTGCAGCGGGAGAATTTCAGGACTTAGCTTGATAAATACGACTTGCCACAAACTTAGTCTGCAAAAGAGTTAGAGCATCAAAGGATTTCATATTCATTGGAGGAACGAACGTACATTTTTTCACGGATAGAAATACAGTCATCACCACTCTAGGTGTGACTTAGGGTCTTTCCCTCTACATTTCGAAGACAATACCCCCGACCTTTGAGCTTCCTGGATAATGTACGGGCCCTCCCAGTTAGGCTTAAGCTTCCCCACTGCCACTAATCTCCCCGCCACGTCCACATTATTCACGACCAAGTCCCCTTCCACGAACTGTTTGACCCTGACATGCTTGCCAATGTACTTAGCCATTCTTCACTTTACCTCTTCCTTTTGGATGGCAGAGAGATCACGCATCTCCTCCACCATGTCAAGGGAGAGCCATAGCTCCTCCTTGTTTTCAGCTTGCCATTCTTCCCTGCCCACCTCTGCCTCGACCACCTGAGGCGTCCAGACCTTGAAATCTATTGGAAGCACGACCTCGCATTAATGGGAGAGCTTGAAGGGGTCTCTCCCGTGGCCGTGTTGGGAGTGATTCTAAGGGCCCAGAGAACCGAAGGAAGATGCTCCACGCAGCTACCCTTAAAATTCTCCACTTTCTTCTTGAGGAGGTTGACGATGATTTTGTTCGCCGCCTCCACCTGCATGTTGCTCCTGGGATGGTGGACCGGCACGAACCTGAGATCGATCCCGAGCTATCCACAGAAATTGATGAACTCGGTGCTGGCAAACTTGTGCTTGAACTTCTTCTTATCCAGCCCTTCCTGGAATTCCCCTGTGGATAGGAATGTTGCAAATGGATCCATCCAAGAGGAGTGTTGATTCACCTCCAACATCTCCCCCTCTTGGATGGACGGATGGAACAAGTTAGTGATGGTCCCCCCACACGGGACCATGCTTGGCTAGCTGATCAACCCGATCATTCTCCTCCTGTTGCACATGTCAGATGGAGAAGGTCTGGAATATAACGATGACCCCCTTCACCTTTGCCAAGTATAACTGGAGGGTAGGTTCTCTTACCTCAAACTCCCCATTGATCTGGGAGGCCACCACCATGGAGTTAGTGAGGACCTCCACATCTTACACCCCCAGCTCCCTGGCTAGGCACAACCCTGCTATCACGACCTCGTACTCGGCATGGTTATTAGTGATGGGAAAGTGCACCACCACTATTTGCTCGATCCTCGTTCCCGGGGGGCTCTCTAAGATTACCCCCACCCCCAAGGAATGTCTTCCCAATGCGCCGTCTAACATCACCTTCCAAGGAACCGAGCGAGTGAGTTCTGTATCCGCCACCTCGACCACAAAGTCAGCCAGAAAGTCTCCATTGCTTGGGCCTTGATCGAGAGGCACTGGATGAAAGAGATATCGAAATCGCTCAACTCTACCGACCATTTTGCCAATTTGCCCGAATGCTCCACCCCCTCGAAGATGTTGTGGAGGGGGTGGTCCATCACAACCCGGATGGAGTGTGGTTGGAAGTAAGGTTGGACCCCCCGAGCCGAGAAGACCATAACAAAGGTCAGCTTCTCCAAGATAGGATATCTGAGATCCGCCTTCCTCAAGACCATGCTCACATAGTATATGGGCAACTGCTTCTTCCCTTCCTCCCAAACAAAGATAGTGCTCACTAGCTCGTGTAACGCCCCGAAAATCGTATTCGAACCGGTTGCATCCCAAGGAAATTTTGGTGCCTATATAAGGGTACACGGCCTGGGACACGAGCATGTCCAAGGTCGTGTCTTTCTCTGTGTTGGCCAACTGTGTCCAGCAAAGGATACGACAAGAAACACGGCTTTGAGCAGTAGCGACATGGGCATGTCAAGCTTGACACGGGCGTGTTCATACCCGTGTCCCCACCCGTGTTCGCCAAGGGACATGGAGTTTGGTGTGGCAATAATTTGTGACACGCCCCTAGGTCACAGGCGTGTCGGGACCCGGCACGTGCGTGTCAGGTTGAGACACGGGTGTGTCTTGACCCGTGTCCAGTTCAGTGCTCGACGATAGTGCCTAGATCGGGGCATATGTCCTGGGACACGGCCGTGTGCAAGGTCGTGTTTGGCCCAGGATTGAGAAAGTTTGGGCGGATTTGAGCCATTCATTTTCTTTAAATAAGATCTGACGGTCCAGATGTGGTCCTATCTTTTTTAGGCCGGGTATTGAGGATTAATTCCTCATTATCTCTTAAAGAAATCTCTTTCTAAGGAGTTAGAGAGAGGAGAGAGAAAGGAGGAAGGAAGAGGAGGAATCCGACCACCGGCGGAGCATTGGAGCACCGAATAGAGAACTGAGACTGGATCCGCAGAGGAAATTCCCTTGCGAAGCTTTCCATCAGGATAGACTCCCATGGCGCAAAAGCGAACTACGAGGGTAACGATTCTCTACTTGGGCATGTGAAGTTCTCTTTCTTTTTCATATGGAAACCCGCTCCCGCGAGTGTGCGGTGAGTGTGCGGTGTTCCTTGGGGTAGTTGTGAATAGTCCCCCTTGTGTTGCATATAGAGTCCGAAATCGAAGTACGGATATAGGCATTGTGTGTGAAGCCTACCCGGACGTCTTGGTCTGGATCTGTGATGTTGCATATTGTATGGTTTGCCGGAGAAGACTCCGTTCTTTGTGTTTTCGGGTTTCTACACGGTAGATTGCAGCAGGGATCCTTGGGGATTAACTTCAAGGCGCACCCGGAAAACTGAGCGGAAACGTAGTTCTACGAACTTGGAGGTCGGGGAGCCAGCCTTGTACATAACTGGGTTATCTGATGTTTGGGAATTTTTTGGATCCGAGAGAAGCTTGGCCCGCGCGTACGTCTTAAAGTGACTAGGCGGAGTGAGCAACGGGCAAGTGGAATCGGACCTGGGCTATGTGGTTTGGTGCTAGAGACCCAAAAGAGGGACTGGCCGTTGGCATAGTCGGGAGTCTTAGACTGTGGTTAGAAAGACTAAAATGCTCATGATGTTGCCATCCCAGGGATGGTGGTGAAGCCACAGAAGTGACTGGATTTACCGATAATGTGCCCTGAGTGCACGGGGTGTTCGGTTATGTGAGCCTACACCTGTGGCGAAGTATGTTTGCACTTTATTATTTAGCTGGGCTAATGAAATGCAGGGAAGGAGCACCGCCGTCCCGAGTAAGGGGCGGGGTTGTTATAATTTGATCAGCTTTAGCTGACCGTTGCTTTGTTTGCCACCGTGCGGTGGAATGTTGCTTGCAGGTGCTGCGGAGCCAAGTACCAAATAGCGGGTTGAAGCCCATGTTGCTGAGCTCGCCCTTGAAGGCCAAAGCGAATTGTTGTTTTACTCTTGTCATGTGTGGCCGGCCTGCGATCCGATGTATGTAATACATTACATTGTTAAGTGAACTCTTGTAAGGCCATAAGTCCAAGTACTTTTCGGTGTATTTGTTATTTCATTCCTTTATTAGTATGTGGATATTCATGATAATTGTTATTCAATTATGGGTTCATTCAAACTATTTAAAAGCTTCCGATAGAATGCTCTTGGTTAGGGTGAGTAGTTGTAGTTAAATTTTGATATTCTTATGTATCCCTTCCGACTGTCCGTGGTATATGGCGTCGGGTTCCAGCTGGACTTTCAGTTATATGCCATTCGACGGATGGGGGTGTTAGACCCCGCCCCGACCCCAAGATACAAGGACAAGTCTTCCCCCTCCTTCGGCCCTTGGAGCAGGGGGCCTGAGTTAACTGCCTATTTAAGGCCTGGAACGCCTCCTCGCATTCCTTAGTCCATTCAAACTTCTTGCCTCCCCTCAATGCTTTGAAGAAGGGAGAGCACTTCTCCCCTGCGTGGGAAAGGAACCTGCTTTGCCCTGCCAACTTTCCCATTAGCCGTTGTACCTACTTAGCATTCTGAGGTGACCCCAACTCCATAATTACCTTGACCTTATCAGGATTAGGTTCTACCCCCGCGGCGGCGAGAAGATGGCCCAAGAAAATCCCCTTGCTTGCCTTGAAAACATATTTCAAGGGGTTCATGCCTCATCTTGTACTTACGGAGGGTGCAAAAGGTCTCCTCTAGATCCCAGAGGTGAGAGTATACCTCTAGAATCTTGATCATCAGATCATCAACATACACCTCAAGTTTCCTCCCCTTTCACTCCTAGAAGTCCCGATCCATCATCTTTTGGTATGTCGCGCCTGTATTTTTCAACCCAAAGAGCATCATCTTGTAGTAGTAACAACCATCCCCAGTGATGAAGGAGACATCTTTTACATCGGGGGGTGCATCCTGATCTAATGATAACTAGAAAAAGCATCTAAGAAACTCATTATAGGAAAACCAATGGCTGAGTCAACCAGCGCGTCGATTCGAGGCAATGGGTAACAATTCTTAGGACATGATTTATTTAGCAAAGAAAAATCAATTCAAATTCTCCACCGTTCGTCTCCTTTTTTAACCACTACAACGTTGGAGACCCAGCCGGGGTATTGGATTTCGGATACAAAGCCGGCCTTTAGGAGCTTGGACACCTCCTCCCTGATGGGCTCAGCTAGCTTGTCCGCGATGGACCTCTTCTTCTGCTGGATGGGGCAAGCCTCTGGATCCATGTTGAGGCGGTGGCATGCAGTGTCCGCGTTCTCTACCTCGCTTCAATCAAAGATGTCCACGTTCTTTTGGATGCCTGTCAGCATCCTCTCCTGTTCCACCGGGGTCAGCCCCCCACTGATGCGTACCTTCTCCACCCTGCCTCTGAGGGCGAGAACTTCCATCTCCACCACTTATTCTGTAGCCTCCAAACGAGACTGCTCTCCCCATTCTCTAATGTCCCCCTCGTACGGGACAAGGACCCCCTCCTCAGCATCCTCCATGGCATTGTCTGGGCCCGCTCCTCCTGTACTCCTTCCGCCACCTCCACCAGGGTGCGGCACTCCTCCAGCTCTATCTCCACTCCACCTACCTCCAGCACCGCCTCTTCTATCCTCTGCTCCATCTCCTCGACTCCATCCTGCCAAGAGATGGAGTTCACAGCGGTGACATAGCACTCTCTTGCTACTTTGGGGTCCCCCCGGACCCGGACCTGGATCCCCTCGATGTTGAACTTCAAGTATTGGTGGAAGGATGAGGGGACGCATCGAAAGGCGCTGATGAGGGGCCGTCCGAAGATGGCATTGTAACTCCTAAGGGTGTCCGTAATGATGAACCTACAATTTTGGGACTCCCCCCCCCCAGAGTGCCATGGAGCCCCACTCCCCCTTCAACCTCCTTCCTTTCCCTGGAGAACTCAAACAAAGGTCCGTCCGAGGCAAGCACCCTCTTGGCCTCTACTTTCACTGCAAACACAGACAAACCAAAACCAAAACTCTAGGCTTCTTCAATAACAAATGGAGGGATAAATCCCAGAAATTGGCCTAAGGCCAAACTTGATGGATTAGATACAATTCGGCCCAGAAATACCAATTCCATACTGATTCGTCGAGTATACTCAACGAATACAATAACACTCAACGATTTTTACATAACAAAACAAATTCACTAGAGATATACAATGATTCAGCGAAAAATCCTAAGTCCACGGAAAAAAAGCTTCGAGTACACTCTACGCCACGTTGAGTGCATTCAACGCACTCGACGCCAACCAGCTAACTCAATGATTCTTCCTTCACTCAACGCCACGTTGAGTTCACTCAACGCCGCGTTGAGTACACTCAATGATTTTGACCTAGTCTCAAAACCACTCAATGCCTAGACTTCAGTCAACGCTACACCACTCAATGCTAAGGTTTCACAAAATGCCGCGTTGAGTATACTCAATGATTATGCCTTTGCGCCAGAACATCACTAGATGACTCAACGCCAAGCTAGCATTACTCGACAAATTCATCGAGATTACTCGATAAATTTGACTTGGACTCAAAAATCACTCAATGCTATCAGCGCCAGCTCTAATTCACTCAATGCCAAGTCTTATACTTGACGATCTCAACGCCTAATACTCGACGAATTGGAGTTAACTCAGCACTAAACTGATATTCATCGACTCAACGCCTAATACTCGATGAATTGGACTTAACTCAATGCCAAACTGATATTCGTCAACTTAACGCATAATACTCGATGAATTGGACTTAACTCAATGCCAAACTAATATTCATCGACTCAATGCCTAATACTCGACAAATTCAACAACACTCAACGTCAAGCATTACCCACCAAAATTTCAACGGATACTCGACAAATTTGACTCTGCTCCTACTGATACTCACCGAATTTTACTTGGACCAATCTCAAACTATATCTAACGAATTCTACTTACACATATTCGACGAATTTAAACTTGACTTAACTGTTATACAGTGAAATTTTGGCTTAAGTCAGCAGTTCACTACTCGACAGATTATCCTAGTCTAACAGTTAAGTGTGACGGAAATACCGTAGATTAATCCCATAATCCATGGATTCACCCAACTATCACCTACAAAATCAACTAGGCCAAACCTGGCCAGAAATCTACATTGACTAGCAGTTTGGCAAAGACCGAACCTGACAATACTCCTAGTACTAAGGAAGAAAGGATAGAAGCAAGAAATACACCATGGAAGGAAAACTTGGCAAGGGGAAGAAGTCACCACTTGCCTCGATCTTGCCAAAATCTGGACGGACAACAACTCCTCTTCACCGATCTGGCCGCAAGAACACCTAAACAACAATTCCTAAAACTTTTCAGGACGAAGGAGGGTAAAAACAAAATTCCTAACACCAAAAATTTCACGAAACGGGAAAAACTTACCGCACAAACGTAGATCTTGGTGAGAGCTATCTGGATCTACTATCCGATGACGATTTCTTGCACTAGATCTCCTACAATCAATGACCAAAACTCGCAAAAACTCGGATTTCTATGAAAATCGTACCGTAGCTAAATACTGATGCTACGAATCCAACAGCGAAGTCAATAATGAAATCTGACAAACCAAACTCGGGTAAACACTCCCTGAAGTCAAAACACCAAATATCCAAAAAAACACTCCGCCATGTTCCAAAACGAACCCCAGCTTGCAAGTGAAAATCAAAACACATGAGAAATTAGCCACGCTATTACTCCCAGACCAAAACCTCGGATACCAACGAGCAAAAGTCAAACTCCGACAACGATACCCACCAACTACGCGTCAAAGTAACGCCCTAACGTCAAAATACGTCACTAAATGGATTTTAGGTAAACCTTGGAAAATCAGGGGTGTTACAGCCACCCCTCCTAAAAGAAAGTTTCGTCCTGAAACTCTACCCATAAAATATTCCACTATAGAGGAAAATAATCAAAGATTATATAATGGAAATACATGCCGAAAGAAACTAGGAGAACAAATGAGGATGAGCCTCCCTCATAGCTGACTCCAACTCCTAAGTCGCGCTTTCCGCATCTTGGTTCTGCCACAAAACCTTAACCATTGGTATGGTCTTCCTTCGCAACACTAGATATTGAGTATCCAGAATGCAAACATGCATCGCAATATAATAAAGCTTAGGATCCAAATGGGGAACAGAGTCAAGAACCTACCAGTCGCTAAGCACACACTACCACAACTAGCTAACGTGAAACACATCGTGCACACCAGGATAACTTGCGGGCAAATCCAGCCTATAAGCTGACATTCCAATAAGTTCAATAATCTCGAAGGGTCCCACATACCTAGGACCCAACTTATGGTTCTTATCAAACCTCTTGACACCAGACATCGGGGAAACTTTAAGAAAAACAATGTCCCCAACCACAAATTCCAAATCAGTCCTTTGCCGATTGACGTTCTTTTCATAACGCTCCTGAGTTATATGAAGCTTTTCTCTAATATGCATTACAAAAGTACTCATTTCTTCTAAAACTTCTGGAGCCAACAACGATCCTCCCCAACCTTGGCCTAAAACAAGGGAATTCAACAACGTCTCGCACACAAGGCTTCTAACGGTGTCATCTACTAACTTTCTTAATAACTGTTATTATAAGCAAATTCCATCAGTCTCAAAAGCTCATCCCATGCTCCTCCGTGGTCCAAGATATAATGTATTATCATGTCTTACAAAATCTGATTAACACTTTTTGCTTGAACATTTGTCTGAAGATGATAAGCGGTGGAATACCTCAGATCTGTACCCACTCCTTCCTGTAAGCATTTCCAAAAGCGAGACGTAAACCTGGAGTCTTGATCCGACATAATAATAACAGGTACTCCATGTAACCTGATAACCTCATCCAAGTATAACCTGTAACGCCCCGAAACTCAAGGGAGCAAAAGGGGGACGTTTTGGGCCAGTTTGGGTTCTGGCAGCAGGCACACGGCCTGGGACACGGGCGTGTCCCATGGCGTGTCGACCCGTATCGACACTTAGCCGCGAAGTCATCGATATTCTCTCGACGATTCGTTGAGAATGGGCACACGGCCTGCGACACGGTCGTGTCGCAGGGCGTGTCGACCCGTGTCGACACTTAGCCGCGAAGTTGTCGAGATTCTCTCGACGATTCGTTGAGAATGGCACACGGCCTGCGACACGGGCGTGTCGCAGGGCGTGTCGACCCGTGTCGACGATCGTCCCGGGGAGTCGACGAGATTCACTCGACGATTCGTCGAGACAAGGCACACGGCCTAGGACACGGGCGTGTTCAAGGCCGTGTCATCAGATCGACGATTTTCGCTCGACGAAATGTCAAGACCGTGTACACGGCCTGGGGTCCAGGCGTGTCAATGTGACACGGGTAAGGACACGGGCGTGTCCTAGAACCCGTGCAGTGCTCGGGTTGATTTTAGGGAAAAATCATGGGGTACCCGGCCGGCCACACGGCCGTGTGAGGTGGAACACGGGCGTGTCAGCTCGAACACGGGCGTGTTCGATACCCGTGTGAGGTTCCAGGAGATTCTATTTTGACGGCGAATGCGGCACACGGCCCTGGATACGGGCGTGTGCCAGGCCGTGTTCGGTCCAGATTGGGCATTTCAGCCCCGAATCGAAGCCGTTCATTTCTTTAACTGAAGATCCAACGGCTGGGGGTTGTTCCTGAAGGGATATACCCGTGAATGGGCTTTCAAAACCCTTACTTTTTCTTAAGTGTTCTCTTTCTAAAGCCTTAGAGAGAGAGGAGAGCCAAGGGAAGAAGGAGCTAGATCCCGCCATTGGAGGAGCTTCGGAGCTCCGAATCGCGAACCCACTCCGGATCCGGGGAGGCAACGCTAGTGCGGTGGTTTTCATCCGATTACTTTTCCATGGCGCCAAAGAGGAATGCAAGGGTAAAGATCCTCATCTTGAGCACGAGTAGATCTCTTTCTTAGCATAGGAAGCCCGCTCTCGCGAGTTTGCGGAGAGTTGGAGGCGTTCCTTCGGGTAGATATGTGAAGTCCCCGTTGTTTAGAGTCCGTAAGCGAGAACGGACATAGGCATGATGTGTGAAGCCTACCCGGACATGTTGGTTCGGATCGGTGATGTTGCATTGCATAATGCCGGAGAAGACTCCGTGCTATTGGTTGTTTTTCGGGTTTTCTACGCGGTAGATTGCAGCAGGGAGCCTTGGGGACTAACCCAAAGGTACACCCGGAAAACTGGGCGGATACGAGATCTTGCCAACTTGGTGGCTTGAGAGCCAACTTGAACATAACCGGGTTATGTGACTTGTGATGGAAATGGGACTCGGCGGAAGTTTGACCCGCGCAAATGGCTTAAATTGTCGTTGCGATGTGAGCACGGGTTAGATGGAACCGTACCCGTTCTATGTCGTTCGGTTAAAGAGACCTAAAGGCATGTGGCACTTACCGTTGGCATAGAGTAGGGTCTTCAGCGGTCAATGGCTTAAATTGTCGTGACCCAAGCCAGGAAGACAAATTGCTCATAGGTTTGGCCGTCCAAGTGGCGGTGGTGAGTCCGGAATGTCAATGGCTTTAATTGACGTGACATCGACCGGTTCACTGAGAATGTGCCCTGAGAGCACGGAGCGTGTGGCCGTGCGAGCCAACGTCGGTGATGAAATGGCTATATATATACATTTCTCGCTTATGTTAATGAATTGCAGGAAAGGAGCATCGCCGCCCCGAGTTGGGGGCAGGATCGTTATAATTTGGTCAGCATTGCTGACCGTTGCCTTGTTTTCGCCACCGTGCGGTGGTTTGTTGCTTGCAGGTGCAGCTGGACCAAGCGGTCAATAGCGGGCTAAAGCCCTTTTTGCGAAGCCGACCCTCGAAGGCCCAAATGGAAGTGTTTACTGTTTTATTCTTGTATGACCGGCCTGCGTGCCATGGTTTGTAAAACATGTAATATTCAAGTGAAACATTTTGTAAGGCCTTAAGGCTTGTTTTGGGTATTTTGTATAACATTCCTATTTTGTATTAGTGGACATTCGTGCTTTGATGCTGGGTTCTTGTTTACAACTCTTTTTAAACTGCTTCCGCTAGAATGCTTTGTATAGGACGTTGAGATTGGTTGGATGGTTTCCATAAGTAACCACCCGGTCTGTCTGTGGCATACGGCGTCGGGCCCCGGCCGGACCTACTGCTATATGCTATGTGACGGATAGGGGGTGTTACAATTTGGTATCAGACTACTGGTTTTGGTTGGGCTTAAACTGAATTCGTGGGCGAATTCTTTTTATGGGGTGGTGAGCACATTGTGTGCATCATCGTAATAACAGTAAAAAGAACCCATGAATGTCCACTTAGGAATAAAAATACTCGTGTTTGAGGAACCTGCGTGTTCCTATAATTGCTGTTTGTAATTTATGTGGTCGCTTAACGGTGTTTTGTACCACTATAGGTGACCAGAAGTGGTGTTGGGCCGTCAGAGCGCCGAGTTTCTGAGGCTAGTAGTGCACCGGATGTTGCTCCCGCAACACCTCTGTCGGCCGAGAATATTCGATTGGTGGCTGAAGCAGTGTTGGCCGTGATTAATGCGCAGCCTGGAAGGCAGACACAGTAGACCGCTCCTGTGATGGAGCAAGTACCTCTTCAAGAGGCTGAGCCGAGGAGGGTGGATCAAGTGGTTGTAGAACTGGTGGTGCCGTGGAGGGCAACTGAGAGGCAGCTAAAGCATGTAATGAGCTTTAACCCTCCGTTATTCTCGGGGTTGGGAACCCCATCTCAGGCTGAAGACTGGCTCTCTAGGGTGAAGAGAGTCATGACAGCAACGGAGACGGAGGAGTGGCAAATGACCACCATAGCTACGTTCCTGTTGGACGGTGAAGCGAGGATGTGGTGGGAAGGATTGGAGCTGCACTTACTGAGAGGTAGGCAACTTGGTGATGTCTCGATGGAGGAGTTCTCGAGATTATTTTTGGCTAGATACCTCCCGTCGACGCAGAAGATAGCGTTGGAGAATGAGTTCCTGAAGTTGGTACAGGGTGAGAGGAGCGTGGATGAATATCTCCACGAGTTTACTCGTCTGAGTCGTTATGCTAGCTCCACCATCATGGATGAGGAGCGCAAGACCAATCGCTTCTATGAAGGGTTGAGAGATGAGTTGAGGTTACTACTCTCGGGGCCGATGACGCAGGGTTTCTTAACCTTGGTCAATACTGCCCGGTCCTTGGAGAAGGACATGAAGAACGTACAAGCAAAGAAAAGCTTGGGTGAGAAGAAATCTGAGTTTAAAGTGCCGACTACTTCAAAGTCCGGCTATCGGAGGGCTTTCAAGAAGCATAGGACTTCGGGTCCAGCTCCTTCTGGTGCTTCTGGGGCGACTACGAGTCGGACCCCGGGCGCGTGTTTTACATGTGGAAAGACGGGGCACTTTGCCCGTGATTGTTGGAGCGGACGTCCTAAGTCCGAGAGGAGGCCGGGAGCTACTTATGAAGAGAAGGGAAAGGCGGTGGAGTCGACCGCATCCCATTATGCTCCGGCCCAACCAAGGGTCTACAATCTTGGCCAACAGGAGGCCATTAAACAAGCTGATGTGGTGACAGGTACGGTTTAATTTAAAGCAAGTCAATTTCTTTAAATACTTGTTATGCACATGTTACCTTACCACTACTTATTTAGGATTTGTATTGATTTGTGAAAATCCGGCACGAGCACTCTTTGATACGGGAGCCTCACACTCCTTATTGTCCGAAGGATTTATATCACGCATCGGAGTCCCTTCTTCGATGACGAAGGAAAAGTTGGATGTGTTGTTGCCCAATGGGTGTTCGATGCGAGCGGATAGAATCTGCGATGTTAAGGTTCGTATTGGGGAGCAGGAGTTCGACCTGCGGGCGTCTTTACTTCCGTTAGTGGAGTTCGACGTCATATTTGGCATGGACTGGCTCTCGGAGCAGCATGCCCATATAGATTGCGGTAGCAAGAAAGTCAAGCTGGGAGCAAGTCGTGAAACGACTTTTACGGGCTTAAAGGGGTCGAGCAAGACATTGATGTCTGCTCTTCAGGTGGTGAAGGCGGTTCGTGCTGGTGCAGAACTGTTCTTTACACTAGTGGAGGTTGCAAAGCCGAAGCCCGCGTTGGATTGTATTTCAGTGGTATCAGAATACCCTGATGTGTTCCCCGCGGATCTTCCTGGAGCCCCACCTCAGCGGGAGATAGATTTTACGATCGAGCTAGTGCCAGGTGCAAAGCCTGTGTCACGATCTCCGTATCGGCTAGCGCCTAAGGAAATGGCGGAGCTGAAAGTTCAACTGCAAGAGTTGTTGGAGCAAGGGTATGTGCGCCCGAGTTCTTCGCCTTGGAGCGCACCGGTCCTCTTTGTTAAGAAGAAGGACAGAAGCTTGAGGCTATGTATTGATTATCGGGAGCTCAACAAGCTGACAGAGAAGAACAAGTACCCGATCCCCCGGATTGATGATCTCTTTGATCAGTTAGTCGGGTCGACGGTGTACTCGAAGTTAGATCTCAAGGCTGGGTACTATCAGCTACGAATAAGGGAGAGTGATATCCCGAAGACAGCATTTAGTATGAGATACGGGCATTATGAGTTTACGGTCATGCCGTTTGAGCTGACTAATGCGCCGTCAGTGTTCATGGATTTGATGAACAGGACTTTCAGGGAGTACTTGGACCATTTCGTGATCGTCTTCATCGATGATATTTTGGTGTACTCGCAAAGTGAGGAAGATCACTTCAAGCATCTTCATTTGGGGTTGGAGACGCTAAAGAGAAATCAGTTGTATGCCAAGTTCTCGAAGTGCGAGTTTTGGCTATCCTCAGTGGCGTTCCTCGGGCATATAGTGAGTGGAGAGGGTATTGCTGTGGATCCGGCGAAGATTGTTGCGATACGGGAGTGGCCTGAGCTTGCTACTGTAGCGGAAGTCCGGAGTTTTCTGGGGCTTGCCGGCTATTATAGGCGCTTCGTAGAGAACTTCTCGCGGATAGCGTTACCTCTCACTACATTGACGAGGAAGGAGCATAAGTTCGTTTGGACGCCGGAGTGCGCACGAGCTTTTGAGGAGTTGAAGTGTCGGTTGACCACGGCGCCTGTGCTGAGTTCGCCATGTGGGACCGAGGGCTATGAGATTTATAGCGATGCTTCAGGCAGCGGTTTGGGTTGCGTGCTACTACAACACGGAAGTGTAATAGCTTATGGCTCGAGACAGCTAAAAGTGCATGAGAGGAATTATCCGGTCCATGACTTGGAGTTAGAGGCCGTGATTTTTGCCTTGAAGCTGTGGAGACACTACTTGTGCGGTGTGAAGATTGATATCTACACCGATCACAAGAGCCTGAAGTATCTTATTGATCAGAAGGATCTGAATATGTGGCAGCGTAGATGGATGGAGTTCCTGGGGGACTATACATTTAAGATCCACTACGTGCCTGGCAAAGGGAATGCGGTTGCGGACGCGTTGAGTCGCCGAGCCCCAACTCAAGCCAATTGGCTATCGGTGCATGATGAGCGGTTGGTGCGGGAGTTGGAGGCGTTGGAGATTGTTTGTGTGGACAGACAATCAAGTGCTGAAGCAGTTTTGAATTGGACTGACGTCCAATATGACCTGGCTGATCGTATTCGGCAGGCTTTGGATATGGATGCTCTTATGAAGCAGTTCATGGTAGAGGCTCTGGATGGGTCAAATTCCCAATTCGTCGTGGAGGACGGGTTGCTTTGGAAAGACGGTCGTTTGTGCGTCCCAAGTGTGGGCAATTTACGGGTGGAGTTGTTGTACGAGGCATACCATACCAAGTACTCGATTCACCCGGGGAGCACGAAGATGTACCGTGATGTGAAGAAACTGTTTTGGTGGCCGGGTTTGAAAAAGGATGTGGCGCTATACGTAGTGAAGTGCCAAACCTACGCCTTGGTAAAGGCGGAGTGCCAAAAGCCGGGAGGATTTCTTAAGTCCTTGCCTATTCCGGAGTGAAACTTTGACGACATCTCTATGGACTTTGTGCACGGTTTGCCAAGGTCGTAGAAGGGAAACGACGCCATTTGGGTGGTTGTTGATCGATTAACGAAGGTGTCGCATTTTATTCCGCATAGGAAGGATGATCCGGTAGAGAAGTTGGCAAAGCTTTATGTGGATAACATAGTGCGGCTTCATGGTGTGCCCCGCAGCATCGTGAGTGATCGAGATGGGCGGTTCACGTCCAATGATTGGAGGCTGGTGCAGCAAATGTTGGGAACAAAGCTGAAGTTCAGCACAGCCTTCCATCCGCAAACGGATGGGCAGACCGAGAGGGTCAATAGAACCATGGAAGACATGCTCCGCATGTGTGTCTTGGATTTTGTAAAGCAATGGGAAGACCACCTTTATTTGGTGGAGTTCGCATACAACAACAGCTACCAAATGAGTATTCAGATGGCGCCTTTCGAGGCCCTATATGGTAGAAGATATCGCACGCCGTTGTCTTGGTTAGAAACGGGTGAGTCAAGGTTGTATAAGCGATCGGAAGTGGATGATGCTACTTCTTTGGTGAGAACCATTCGGGAGAGGTTGCTTATCGCTCAGGACCGGCAAGCAAAGTACTATAATGCCAAGCACAGGAACGTGGAGTTCGCTGTGGGCGATTATGTATACTTAAAAATCAAGCCGTTCAAGGGTGTCTCGCGGGTGCGACGATTGAAAAAGCTAAGCCCGAGGTACCTTGGACCATTTGAGGTTCTGGAGCGAGTTGGTGAAGCGGCCTATAGGTTGAAGCTTTCAGTGGAGCTTAGTGGTTTACATGATTTATTCCACATTTCGGTACTTCGGAAGGCGGTACAAGAGCCTACGCAAGTGATCGCGGTCGATCAAGTGCCGGTGGATAGTGGGCTAATGACAAAGGTCAAGCCCGTGCGGATTGAGGACTCGGAGGTCAAGCGGCTACGCAATAAAGAGATCAGGATGGTCAAGGTCCGGTGGGACAATTTCGGTCGTGAGGAGCTCTCTTGGGAGCGAGAGCAGACTATGCTTGACGAGTATCCGGAGTTGTTCCGCTCAGGTACAAATTTTGGTTTTGTACATGTCTTTCCTTTATATAATTTCGTGGGCGAAATTCTTTTAAGAGGGGGAGAGTTGTAACGCCCCGAAACTCAAGGGAGCAAAAGGGGGACGTTTTGGGCCAGTTTGGGTTCTGGCAGCAGGCACACGGCCTGGGACACGGGCGTGTCCCAGGGCGTGTCGACCCGTGTCGACACTTAGCCGCGAAGTCGTCGAGATTCTCTCGACGATTCGTTGAGAATGGGCACACGGCCTGCGACACGGGCGTGTCGCAGGGCGTGTCGACCCGTGTCGACACTTAGCCGCGAAGTCGTCGAGATTCTCTCGACGATTCGTTGAGAATGGCACACGGCCTGCGACACGGGCGTATCGCAGGGCGTGTCGACCCGTGTTGACGATCGTCCCGGGGAGTCGACGAGATTCACTCGACGATTCGTCGAGACAAGGCACACGGCCTAGGACACGGGCGTGTCCAAGGCCGTGTCATTAGATCGACGATTTTCGCTCGACGAAATGTCAAGACCGTGTACACGGCCTGGGGTCCAGGCGTGTCAAGGTGACACGGGTAAGGACACGGGCGTGTCCTAGAACCCGTGCAGTGCACGGGTTGATTTTGGGGAAAAATCATGGGGTACACGGCCGGCCACACGACCGTGTGAGGTGGAACACGGGCGTGTCAGCTCAAACACGGGCGTGTTCGATACCCATGTGAGGTTCCAGGAGATTCGATTTTGACGGCGAATGCGGCACACGACCCTGGACACGGGCGTGTGCCAGGCCGTGTTCGGTACAGATTGGGCATTTCAGCCCCGAATCGAAGCCGTTCATTTCTTTAACTGAAGATCCAACGGCTGGGGGTTGTTCCTGAAGGAATATACCCGTGAATGGGCTTTCAAAACCCTTACTTTTTCTTAAGTGTTCTCTTTCTAAAGCCTTAGAAAGAGAGGAGAGCCAAGGGAAGAAGAAGGAGCTAGATCTCGCAATTGGAGGAGCTTCGGAGCTCCGAATCGCGAACCCACTCCGGATCCGCGGAGGCAACGCTAGTGCGGTGGTTTTCATCCGATTACTTTTCCATGGCGCCAAAGAGGAACGCAAGGGTAACGATCCTCATCGTGAGCATGAGTAGCTCTCTTTCTTAGCATAGGAAGCCCGCTCTCGCGAGTTTGCAGAGAGTTGGAGGCGTTCCTTCGGGTAGATATGTGAAGTCCCCGTTGTTTAGAGTCCGTAAGCGAGAACGGACATAGGCATGATGTGTGAAGCCTACCCGGACATGTTGGTCCGGATCGGTGATGTTGCATTGCATAATGCCGGAGAAGACTCCGTGCTATTGGTTGTTTTTCGGGTTTTTTACGCGGTAGATTGCAGCAGGGAGCCTTTGGGACTAACCCAAAGGTGCACCCGGAAAACTGGGCGGATACGAGATCTTGCCAACTTGGTGGCTTGAGAGCCAACTTGAACATAACCGGGTTATGTGACTTGTGATGGAAATGGGACTCGGCAGAAGTTTGACCCGCGCAAATGGCTTAAATTATCGTTGCGATGTGAGCACGGGTTAGATGGAACCGTACCCGTTCTATGTCATTCGGTTAAAGAGACCTAAAGGCACGTGGCACTTACCGTTGGCATAGAGTAGGGTCTTCGGCGGTCAATGGCTTAAATTGTCGTGACCCAGGCCAGGAAGACAAATTGCTCATAGGTTTGGCCGTCCAAGTGGCGGTGGTGAGTCCGGAATGTCAATGGCTTTAATTGACGTGACATCGACCGGTTCACCGAGAATGTGCCCTGAGAGCACGGGGCGTGTGGCCGTGCGAGCCAACGTCTGTGATGAAATGGCTATATATATACATTTCTCGCTTATGCTAATGAATTGCAGGGAAGGAGCATCGCCGCCCCGAGTTGGGGGCGGGATCGTTATAATTTGGTCAGCATTGCTGACCGTTGCCTTGTTTTCGCCACCGTGCGGTGGTTTGTTGCTTGCAGGTGCAGCTGGACCAAGCGGTCAATAGCGGGCTAAAGCCCTTTTTGCGAAGCCGGCCCTCGAAGGCCCAAATGGAAGTGTTTACTGTTTTATTCTTGTATGACCGGCCTGCGTGTCGTGGTTTGTAAAACATGTAATATTCAAGTGAAACATTTTGTAAGGCCTTAAGGCTTGTTTTGGGTATTTTGTATAACATTCCTATTTTGTATTAATGGACATTCGTGCTTTGATGTTGGGTTCTTGTTTACAACTCTTTTTAAACTGATTCCGCTAGAATGCTCTGTGTAGGACGTTGAGATTGGTTGGATGGTTTCCATAAGTAACCACCCGGTCTGTCTATGGCATACGCCGTCGGGCCCCGGCCGGACCTACTGCTATATGCTATGTGACGGATAGGGGGTGTTACATAACTCTATTATCTTCTTCGTAGAGTAGTCAATCATAAACGGCACGAAGTGAGCACACTTCGTCAGTCTATCTACTATAACCCATACAGAATCATGTCCTTTGGGAGATCTTGGCAAACTAGTAATGAAGTCCATAGAAATACTCTCCCACTTCCAACAGGTAATTTCCAAAGGCGTTAACTTGCCACCAGGCCTTCCATGATAAACCTTAACTCGCTTACAAGTGAAGCACACAGACACAAACTTGGCTATCCCATTCTTCATACCATACCACCTAACGATCTGCTCCATATCTCTATAAATCATCAAAGTACCAGGGTGATAGGCAACACTGGAATTATGCTCCTCATTGCACAGCTTAACTCAAATGTCCTCAATGGCGAGGATACAATATGTACTGCGGTGAAAGATAATCCTATTGGTAGAAAATCACCTAGGGGGGATGAATATGTGTCTTTTAAAATACTTTTTCAATTCTTTGTCACTTAACTGTTCAGCAGATATTATGTGTAGCAGATGATATACTTGAGGAATAGCTTCACAACAACTCAACACAATTGAACCATAGAACATGGAAATCTCAAAACGCAGCACAAGCACAAACAAATCCCAGCACACAGAGAATTTATAGTTGTTCCCCTATCTAGGGTACATCCACTTTCCCCCTTCTTCCTCACTAGTAATATGCTAGATAAGGTTATAGCTTCTCATCTTCAACTCAAATCCAAAGATCTTATAGGCTTAGTTTCAGTTAGGAAACCTACACTTAGACCAACAGGACCTACCTTAGAGATTCACCCAATCTCCTACCTCAGGTCACTCAAGAACCCTACCTCAGCCTTTATAACACAGATTTACACCTCAGTGATCCCACTCAAATCACCTACCTCAGGTTTCTCAAGAACCCTACCTCAGCCTTTATAAATTAAGCTTACAACTCAGTGATTCCACTCAAATCACCTACCTCAGCCTTTATAAATCAGGCTTATAACTCAAAGTTAAATTCTCCTATACACTCAGATCTCAAGGAGATCTTACAAAATAAAGAGGTAAATATATTCAAAAAAACAAATCTGAATTCTGACTTATCTGAATGAATTCAGATTCTTCAATTCAGCTGCACTTGATAGATTCTTGAAAAGCAGGCTGGTTGAAAAGATACTTCTCTGTATCTGCAATATTCTTGGTATTGATCAGCTTGTTTTTCTTGAAGATATTGTTGAATAGACCCTCTTGAATCTTCTGATCACTTGATGAAAGGATCTGAAGATCTTCTTGAAGACTTTCATCTTCTTACTTCTTCTCGGGATTGACGCCCTCCTCTGACTTAGAAAAATCAGAATGAGAGAATGGAGTGATTTGTCTGATTGTTCGATTTTCTCTGTAGACAACCCCTCTATTTATAGTCTTGGTGGATTGCTGATTTCTGGTTAATGACATCAGCATGCGACATCATACTTCAAATTCTCCCTTAATCTATTTCTGTTGAGGTATCATGTTAATATAGCCGATGTGATAGTTCTAACTTGTCTTGACACTTCTGTGCTGACTCTGCACATCTTCAGAAACATAAGTGTCGAGAAGTCCAAAGTGTCTCGACACTTGTATTGAGACATATTAGCAGTCTCGACATAATTTTACTTTGAAGAATTTTCATCTGAACTTGAATGTGTCAAGATAGTTGACTTGTCTCGACACAACTGTCATCTATGTCGATATCTTTAATTCTGCACTGTGTTGAGGCAGTTGAATTATCTCGACACAACTATCTGTCGGGTGCCGACACTCTTATACTTGCTTTATTTCTTCACTGTGTCGAGACAGTTGAATTGCCTCGAGACAACTGTCTGCCGGTGTCGACACTTTTATACTTGCTTTATTTCTTCACTGTGTCGAGACATTTGAATTGTCTCGACACTCCTGTCTCCCGGTGTCGACACATTAATCCTTCATTGTGTCTAGACAGTTGATTTATCTCGACACTATTTTACTTAGTATAATTTTCAGTCTTCATTCTGTCGAGACAGTTGTATTATCTCGACACTTGTTCTTTGAATCTTCTATGTGTCAAGTTAGCTGACTTGTCTCTACAAAGCTGACTTAGCCTTCAAAGGGTCAAGTTAGCTAACTTGTCTCGACACAGCTATCTTGAATGTGTCGAGTTAGCTGACCTATCTCGACACTGCTAACTTAGACTTCAAAGTGTCGAGTAAACTGACTTGTCTTGACACAGTTACTACAAAGGTGTCGACACAGTTGAAGTGCATCGACACTTCTGTACTTAGCCATTTTTCTGGACTGCAAGTTGCTAGATGTAGACTGTGCTGACTTTACGCAGCACTGTGCTAACTTCACTTGATGCTTTTATACTTATATAATTTTCTTCACTTTCTAGTCAACATCTTTGAGTCCACCTATTAATATGTCTTAAACCACCTGTCCAATCAATATGATATAGGGAACCTAAATACATTAACTGAAACATACAATAAATACATACTTGTCTATATCATTGAGTTGAATGAGATTCTTCAAATCAAGTACATTGTGTACAATGTACCCAACAATCTCCCCCTATTTGGAGACGTTATAACCCCAATTCAATAATATAACCACAATACCAAAATATAATAATTATGATGTATATTCAAAAGTGCTGAATAAAATTTAAAGTATTACAAATGATAACACAGATAGAATACAATGCAACCCAACTATTTCATTATATTTTGTCAAAAGATTATATTTTTCAGATTTGTTATACTGTTCTATAAAAAACAAAATTACATAATGCCTAGAAACAAAAATATTCAAAGAATCTGCTGGCTCTCTGATGACAATGTCTTTTCCATATTGAATTTTAGCTTTGACTTCTGACACTTTGTCATCAACCACTTTCTCCTTTCCCTTGGCATTTTTGGCTTTAATAATTTCTTTTTGCTTGATTCTTTGCCTTTCATGATAATGATAAGGCTTGGGAAAATACTGGCTGGGCTCAATTGAGTCAGCTAAAATCATCCCTACCTTCAGATCTTTTCTCAATTGAGCATACTACATTCTGAATTTGAGGTGGAGGACTGTACATGGTCTGGACAGCAGTATGAATAGCTTCAAAAGGGGCTAGTTGGCAACCAGACTCAGCAGTTTGGTCTCCATCATGCCATAGGGCAGGATATCCTAGAGTGTCTCTGATGCTATTTGATATCCAAGTAGCATGCTTAAAGCTTGCCTTTATCATTACTCTCTCCCCCTTTATGACTTCTCTTTCTATATGATTCCTCAGGTCATTCTTATGAAATCTGACTTGACCATCAATATGATTCATCCCTGAGGTTAAAGTATTCTTTACTTTCAGTAAATGTTCATCCAAATCTTTGTCAGAAGCCTTGATATCCTAAATCAAAGAGGCTGAATGAGTTGTCAACTGAGTTTCAATATCTTTTGTGGCAGAGGTTATCTTAGTTTCCAAAGCAATAGTTTGTTCAGCCAGCTTGACCAGTGAAGTATTATTCATTTCAATCATGTTTCATTCACCCCATTTTGATTTTCAAGGACATAGCTTTGTTTTACAGCTATTTCATCTTCAGTTTTCTTCGATTCTTGTTGTTGTTTTGCAATATATACCACAATATTTGCTCCTATCTCAAACAAATCTGTCATATCTTTCTTTAGCAAATTTACTTCAAATCTTATAGATTTGATGTCCTGAGCTAGCTGAAACTATAACTCTTTATTACTTTCATCTACATACTTTTCAAGTTAATTCCTTTGTTGATCTAGCATAATCTTCATTTTAACTAGAAGTGAACTTATATCCACAGCAAGAGCAGGAGTTGTGCCAGACTGAATAGTTTTATTATAACTTCTACTTCTCTTTTTAAGTTCAGATATTTTCCTCGTTTTCAGTTGAGAGGCTTCTTCCTCGTCAGAGTCAAATGAACTAACCACCTCAACAGATGTAGGCTCTTCAGATATTTCAGTAGTTGGGGACTGATCTGCTAACTCCTCCTCAACCATTGCATCTTCTTCACCAATGTTGGTGTTATCCAAGTTATCCTTAACTTGCTGAGCTACAGTAGTGGGAACATGGTCTTCTGGAATAGCAGATATTTCCCCCTAGATATCTATATCTGTATTCAGAATAACTTTTTCTTCAGTTTTATTGGGAATTACATCCTCACTCTCTCTCTCAGGAAAATCTTGGTCAGGAACTTCTGCTAGTGTCAGAGTTATATCTAGCTCTTTTACTACCTCCATTACCATTGTATTTACTGAATCTATATCAATTTCTGACAGATCATTGAGGTTCTCCACCTCAATTTGTTCCATCTCTTATATTATCTCCCCTTGCACCTGATCACCAGTTCCAGGTGAGGGCCTTGGATATTTCTCAGCTGTTGTATCATCCTATTTTTCAGAGGTAGAACTCCCTTGTTCTTCAGAATCACTTGAAGATGTTTCTTCCACAACTACAGCTTTCTTCTTTTTCTCTTTCTCCTTCTCTACTATAGGTGTTTCTTTCTATTGGGTACATTGGACACAATGTACTTGATTTGAAAAAGGCCTTTCAACTCAATGATATACACATATCTGTATTTGATATATGTTTCAGTTTATGTATACAGGTTTCCTACTTCACATTGATTAGACAGGTGGACATAAGAAGCTGACTAGATTTTGAAGAAAAATTATCTAAGTACAAAAGCGTCGAGTGGAGTAATAATAGTGCTGAATGAGTCATCACAGTGGACATTCAGCAACCTGCAGTGCAAAAAATGGCTAAGTACAAATGTGTCGACACACTTCAACTGTGTCGCCATACTTGCAGAAGCTGTGTCGAGACGAGTCAGTTGTCTTGACACTTTGAAGACTAAGTCAACTATGTCGTGACAAGACAACTGAGTTGACACAAAGAAGATTCAAGACAGCTGTGTCGAGATGAGTCAGTTGTCTCAACACCTTGAAGACTGAGTCAATAGT
Organism: Platanthera guangdongensis; assembly: GCA_039583875.1. Classification (NCBI taxonomy): domain Eukaryota; kingdom Viridiplantae; phylum Streptophyta; class Magnoliopsida; order Asparagales; family Orchidaceae; genus Platanthera; species Platanthera guangdongensis. The sequence continues at coordinate 55,247,406 of CM077148.1, forward strand.
GTTAAGATAGGTGAGCTTATATGACAATAAAGCTTAAGAAAATTATGTCGAGACAAAATAGCTGCCTCGACATGAAGAATACAAAAAATCCTATTAAGTAAAATTGTGTCAAGACAAATCAACTATCTCGACACAATGAAGAATTAAAGCATAGACGTTCCGTCATCAGACAGACAGTTGTGTCGAGATAATTTAACTGTCTCGACACTAAGAAGAATTAAAGAGGTTGACACAGAAGATGGTTGTGTCGAGACAAATCAACTGTATCGAAACTTTCAAGTTTCAGTAGAATTGTGTCGAGACTGCTATGATGTCTCGACACTTATGTTTCTAAAGATGTGCAGAGTCAACACAGAAGTATCACGATATGTCAGAACTATCACATCAGGTACAAAAATAAGATTTTTCGATTGAAACACTCTAAGGGAGTACTTGAAGTATGATGTCAGATGCTGATGTCATCATTCAGTAACCACCATCCATGAAGGCTATAAATAGATGGGTAGTCTACATTAACAAGAGATAGAATCCACAAAAAAAAGAAAACAAAAATTCTCATTCTTATTCCAATCTCGAGGAGGCGGAAGAAGAAGAAGGTCTTCAAGAATATCTCCAGATCCTTTATAAAATTCGATCTAAAGATCAAGGTGGATCTGATCTACAATTTCTTCAAGGTTATCAAGCCGATCAACATCAAGAAGATTGCAGATCTAGAAAAACAACTTTTCAGCAGCCAATTTATCAAGAAGACATTCATTGCTGCTAAATTGAAGAATTTGTGCTAACAGATATATCAGATTATAGATTTTTTGTTTTCTGTGAAGTAATTTTTCATTATTACCTCTAAATTTTGTAAGATCTCTTTGAGATATGAGTGGGTTGGAGATCTTATCTCTGAGTTGTAGGCCTATTTTATAAAGGCTGAGGTAGGGTTCTTGATGGACCCGAGGTAGGTGGTTTGAATGAATCACTGAGTTGTAGGCCTATTTTATAAAGGATGAGGTAGGGTTCTTGTGGGACCTGAGGTAGGAGATGGAGAGAATCTCTGAGGTAGGACATGTTGGTCTGACTGTAGGTTTCTTAACAGAAACTGAGACTATAAGATCTTTGGATCTGTGAAAAGAGGAGCTATAACCTTATCAAGCACATTACTTGTTGAAACCGAAAACTCGGTCTCTTATGGAGTTCACCCTCGGGGAAGGGGTGATTGCGCACCTAATTCTCTCCTGCAAACCAAATGGAAAAATAAACGGGGAGTGATCCAAGGGCCCGGCATGGAGGTCCCACCACACACCCAGAAGATCTTAGTGTGCTTCTGTAACGCCCCGAAACTCAAAAGAGCGACGGGAGGCATTTTGAGCCAAGTTTGGAATTTAGTAGGGGGCATACGGCCTGGACACGGGCGTGTCCCAGGGGCATGTCGTGCTCGTGTCGATGATTTGGCTGAGAGATCGACGAACTTTGGAGTCAACGATCGTCGAGCAGCGAACACGGCCTGCGACACAGGCGTGTCCCAGGCCGTGTCCTTCTCGGGTTGAAACCAGGCTGTTTCTTTGGAGACACATGGTTTTGTAACACGGGCCGTGTCGGATAGACACGAGCGTGTCAAATGGGACACGAGCGTGTCCAAGACCTGTGTGCTTCTCGGGTTGGTGTTGGTCCTATGTCGATGGAGGAACACGCCCGTGAATACGGGCGTGTACTGGATGACACGGGCGTGTCAGGTCAACACGGGCATGTCGGGTGCCCGTGGGCATTTCGGGACTCATCGGTTTCGATGGCGAATGGGGAACATGACCCTGGACACGGGCGTGTCACAGGACATGATTTGTAACATCCCATGTTATTTCTAGACCCCTTAACTCAGATTGGGTTGGACATGGGGTGGAGTTAGGGTGGATTTACATAGGACCCACTATAGGGTTCGAGTCAAATCAGGTCAAACTAGCCCAAAATGGAATCATAGGTACACATTGACCCCACCACTATGCCCCTAACCCTAAAAACAATCTAAGTGCACCCTAGGACATGCCATTAGGTCAACACTTTGACCCTAGTTGACCAAAGTCAACCTTGGGTCTAATTTGGTCAAACCCACACTCATAAGCCCAATTAGCCTAAGTAGGGCAACCCCTTGACCCAACCCAAGTTGGGTGGTGCCACTAAGCTCATGACCATCAAATGAGGTCAGCCCACCCACCATGGTTGACCAAGTCAACTCAAGGTCAACATTGTCAACTATTTGACCTAAAAGAGGGAAATGAAGACCAAGCCACCCTCCCTTGGACCAAGCCCACCAAATTTGGCCCATGGCTAGCCCAAGTGAACAAGACCATCCCTACCCCTCTGAATTAGGAAAGAGAGTACATGCATGAGGGCATTTTAGAGAAATTACCCAAAGGAGGAGAGAGAAGGTGAGTTAAGAGGAAGAAGCCACATGGACTTGGCTCCATCAGCCCCACAATGGTGCTGGCTGGCCTCCTCAAAAATTCCAAGAGGAATTGGCAGAATGGTGACCACTTGGCATCCTTGGTGACACAACCAAAGCCCAAACCGAGCTCACATAGATAGTATCTCCCTATACAACCATCCTTAGCTCAAACCGACCCCTCCATTAGCTTCAGAAGGTGGAAAAGAGTGGAATTCGATATATGGATCAAAGCTTTTGGTGGAGAATAGAGTTCGGGAGCAAGCTCGCCGGAGAGGAAAATTTCCATGGCCAACCGCCGCCAAACCCGCCGCCAAGCCCCAATCCAGGTCCGTTTCACCTCACCTCTACCCGTGCTAGTTTCCTAGATCTATTAGGCGAGACATCTGGCTCAAATGAGCTAGATCCAAGGTGAGCTTTTTCATGGATTTTGGAATTTTGATGGAGTCCAAGTTCGCCGGAAACCGCCGCCTCCGGCCACCATTTCGCCGCCAAACGTTGGCCACCACCTCAACGGAGGTGGTGGTGGTGGTAGCCGGCCGTGGAGGCTAAGGGGTGGCCGGGAAATGAGGTTTGAAGGTGCTCCAGGTCGATACAATCTCGGCCCTTGGCTGGAGGAAGAAGATGAATGGATGCCCTCCAATATTGCTTTAAGATTCGTGCCTTATTAATATATTAAACTTTAGTAATGCTGTCACAAATATTTAGTGGCATTGCATGTCATTTGTAGGCCTCTTAGAGGAATTTCGAGAACATGGACCTTGAATGAAAAATGTAGCCTTACCTGTTAACGTTAATTTGACACCTTAATCATTAATTTTGGTCGAGACGTCTGGCCTGTAGGGCATTTCTCCTAGGACTGGTCCTAGACAAGGGCAAAAATTCATTTGGATGCCCAAGTCAAACCAATCATCATCATGGCCCCAAATTTTGGGTACATGCATGATTAGGGCATACCTAGCCCGTGCCAAAAATGGGGAATTTGTGGGACAACCTTTTCTATAGTTTAGTCATAATATCAAAATCTAAATAAACAAAATATTTGGAGTTATATGACTCCTCATGGCCCCAAATTTTGGTGGTAGGTCCTTGGGGACATCAGAGGTGCAGGACAAAAATTTCAGCACATTTGGATCACTGCATGTTGGAGAATCCACTTGCATGTGTTGGTTTATATATTGCCTTGGTGTGCCAATTGCAATAAATTAAATATGGTGCATTCAGCCTAATTGAGGCACTCAAAAATCATGGATTTTATTCCTATGGTTCATTAGGGTAAAGTTCACCCCTTAGATTAATTACGGGATTTTTGGAATCAAAAATCCCATTAATTGGAATTTTTAAAAATATAGCTGCTTTTAAAAATAAATTGGAAAATAGGTTATCCTCAAGTAAAAGTCCTCAAACTTTGCCAAGTTAAAAATAAGATTATATTTGACTTAGGGAAAATTTGATCTTTCTGTTTGAAGAAGCTTTGGAGTAAAATAACTTGAAATGCCCATTTTACCCTTATTTCATTTATTCCTGAATTGATGGATATACACCTCAGAAAAATTTGGAAATATTTCTAGTGTTGTAAAAGTGTATTATTAGTCTTGCATAATTATTTCAGAATTTATGGGTGTACTGATAAATTGTAAATTAATATAATGGCATTTTGGTAAATATGTAAGAATGGGAATTGTTAGGCCATTACACTATAAAAGTTGATGAAACTCTGCCAATTGTCATAAATTAATTTTTATATGTTCTGTAATTTTCCTGGAATTTTGGATTACATATTCCTTGTACTTCATTTGGACAATGGAAATTATGTAGATTTGGTATTAAATAAGGAATTGGTATAAATAATCAAATGAAAATTGTGAAACCTTGAAGACAGAAATATTTTATCATTATACAACTCAGGAAAAATTACCTAGGTCAGTGGATCTTAAATCATACTACTTCATGTGTAAAGTGACATAGGAATTAATTTAAAAGATTTAATTAAGGGATTATTTGGCCAAGGAAAATTATGAGAACCCATATGATAGTTCCATTAGCCCATACCACCCTAGGATAAATATTTAGGGGCAAGAGGCCTAAGGATTGGAAGATTTCATTTTTGGGGTAATAATAGGACATGGTCTGCATATAGCATAAATAGGGCATACTTTAGGGGATTACCAGAGAATTGATTATCGGAAGAAATAAAGGAGTGCAATATGAATAATCCCTGGTGGGTAGTATTGTCTTAGTGACGGGATTAAAAGTGCAAGTCTTTAGGTAGCAACCGGAGTGGAGGTCGACGGAAGACCGTCGGTTTCCCGGTAATATCTTAAGTCACTAGGATTGTTCCAGAGCAACAACGAGAGCTGGGGTGAAACATGGGTAGTCATCAACTAAAGTAAATATCCTTGCGAAAGGGAACTTTGGGCGTAATCCCATCGTAGTTCCTAGTGCCCCCGAGAGCCCTTCACCGGGTATACCCTGTGCAGTCCTGGGATTAACCTTAAATCACTAAGTATAACAAATCGTAGACAAGAGTAGTCTAATAGGTTAAGATATTTATTGTACCTGCTCACCCGTGTAAGGTTGGAGAGATTCATGATATATGCTCACCCGTGTAGGGTTTGAGGGAATCGGTATAAATGCACTATTGTGCGTTCTCACCCGGGTTGGGTTTGAGTGTTTCAGGACGGGTTTGGTCCTGCGAGCGGAAGGCTCGGAATGAAATACTTGCATGTGCATAAATATAGTGGCGGGGCATACGATATTGGCCGTTCGTCACACCGATGGAAGTACGGTGCACCAGGCGGTTGTGAGGGTTAGAGGGGCCAGTGGGTTGTTTTTACACTGCGGTCTGGAGGACGACCCCCGATAACGCACATCCGACCCAACAAGACTGACTGGTTGTCAGCAAAGTACGTACGCGAGACTCTAGAGTGCACCTTGGACGTGTACAGAGGTGTATGAGAGGGGTCTAAGGCTTGGTAGTGTGCATACCGGCCTAGAAGCGGAGACGCCCGCTCCGCTGCTGCCGTAGCCACAGCGGTGGTACCCGAGAGTGATGTTAGCTCTCAAAAAGTGGGAACTAAAGATCTGTGATCACAGAGTCGTTGTGCGTGAGTTGCACTTGCCTGTGCATGAAATTGCATCATAACATTCATTCATATTAGGTCATACGCTTCATAGATCCTTATCATATAAATTAGTACGAGCTCTTTTATATGATAAGTTAAATTTCCTAGAAATCCTAACTTATATATTTATATGGGCATTTATATAAGTTAGGGTACTTTTGTGATGGTAGTATAGTGGTAGAATAGTTTATTTACATGCACTTACTGCTGTTCTTTACTTCCTTTACTGTACTACTCTTTACCTTCTTGTACCATATATAGAACTGCTAGAATAGAACAATAAAACTTATTACAACTGCTAGTTAGTTTCTGTCACCTGCTTCCACCTTTGCTACCCCTTGTTGTCCTCCGCTTCGTCCTCCCGCTCGGTGCCTAGGAGTTGCGGGGCGAGGTGTGGAGGAAACGACTTAGTCTTTTTGACTAATGGTCGGTGACCATACTATTTTTAGGAGCCCGTGGAGGTGGAGCACCAGCACGACGATGACACAGGACGTGAGGAGCAGATACCGCTACAGCAAGCTACTACCACTACTGTACGTCCTCAGGTGGGATGAATTCTGATGTACTAGTATAGCTTCCGCTTTTATTTGTGAGAGAGAGAGTTGATTTTGATGTACCGGGCATAAGCCCTTATTACTCTTTCTTTTGTACTCTTTTGTGGACTATGTTGTTTTACTTTTCATTTTATATATATATGAGTTATACTATGTGACTTGTGGACTAGTGGATTAATATACTGCTTTACTTCTCCTTCTCATATTGGCCTACAGGTTAAATGATCGTTATAGCCGGCAGGATCGGTGTGTTGTGGTGTCGACTAACCCGTGCGTTAGTGCCACCGTAAGACGGCGGTTCTGGGCATAAGACCCGGTAGCCCTCCTTGGTAAGGGGGAGGAAGGGATCTTACATGTTCGGCCCAGATTTTGGATTTCTATGGCGAATCGTGGTCGTTCGTTTCCTTATTTTGGGATCTGACTGCTGGGGATTGTTCCTGCTGGGTTATACCCGGGAATAGGGTTTCAAATCCCTCATTTCTTTCACTTTGTCTCTTTCTAAAGTCTAGAGAGAGGGGAGAGCAAGGAAGAAGAAAGGAGGCTAGATCCGGTCACCGGCAGAGCTTCGGTGCTCCAAATCGCGAGCCGAATTCGGATCTACGGAGGCAAGGTGATTGCAGTGCTTTCCATCTGCATACATTTCCATGGCTCCAAGGAAAAATGTTATTGTAACGATTCTCAACCCAGGACATGTGAAGTCCTCTTTTCCTTTGCATAGGATGTCCGCTCTCGCGAGTTTGCGGTGAGTTGAGGCGTTCCTTGTAACACCTCCCATGTAATGAATGTATAATATGGGTCCGGCCGGGGCCCCACAACATACAGACGCCACATCTTTAGTATTATAAGTTTATATAGCTTCCCACACTCAAAACACTTTGCACAACACAGCGGAAACAAAAGCAAGACTAGAAGTTATCCACTACAAGAAGAGTAATAACAATGGCCTTATGGCCTTACAACAAGTGTCCAAACTCAAATAATACAATAGTCAAGAAAGTGCATAGCACACCTAGTCTACCTCGGCATGCAAGCCGGACAACATGAATCTCAAACATACAACATCATATAAGTAGAGCTACAAAAGAGAAAAGCACATCATGAGGCTTAGACCTTTCTGGCCGGCGAGCTAGCTCCTGCATGCGATCCTTGCCCTGTAAAATTTATTAGTAACGTGGGTCAGCAAAGGCTGACCTCAAACTGTGTAACAACACATCTCCTCCCGGCTGCACCTAACGAACCCCGGGGTACTCCTCCAACCTGCAAGTTATCACTTCGTATGCAATAATCATAAGCAAGAAAAACAACTACAGAAACGGGCTTGGATGTCACACACATCATACATGTTCTCTACGGGTTGAGCATATAATAAAAAGGGCATACTTATGCAACATGTATGCAACAACCCGGGCTTCACCCAAGGCACCCTATCTCGTATGCATCTAGCACATCATCACATCATATAGTTACTCATCGTTTCCCCATTGGTGTAAAGCCACAAACAAAGGGGTAACACATGATGTAGGTATTCGTCGGATTAAAATAGCGTACGGATTTTCTTACAACTCAAGCCCACGTAACACGTTCTAACGCGTCCTAACACAAACATTCTAGCCGCACGATTCACCGTCATCCCGCACAAACACGCGGAGGGGAGTGGACTAAAAGCGACGATCTAATTAAAGTCCAATCCTTTCCCACCGAAGATCGAAAGCAAAGGTCGCCACACCTTTTTGAGAGGAAGATCAATAACTATATGCCAAGATCTTCCTCAAGCAAAAGGATCCACCCGATCCGATTTCTTGCAAGGTTTCGAAAATAAACGCAAGAAGGTTTTCGATTAAATCCAAAATATCGTATTCAAGATCGCGGATAAAAAGCCATTGCATCCATTCCAAATCTCACAAGAACTCACAAAGGAAAGATGTAGATATTACCCTCCCCAAGATGGGGTGAAGATCACACAAGGAAAGTGGAAGAGTCACACGTCCACGCACCACCGGCATCACACCGAGCGGCAACCTTCTTCTTCGTCGGAGTCACACAGAGAAGCATCCGCCTCCGCGTTTCACAAGCCTTGGATCACCCAAGCGATTGGCTAACAAGGAGGAGAAGGAGGATGAAGGGGGGCGGCAATCCCAAAGGGAGGTTGTCGAAATTCTCAAGAGAGGATTAATTTAGGTTTTCAAATAGCATGCCTTCATTTCTCATCAAATAAGCCTATATATAGGCAAGTCCCAAAACAAGCAAAATAAATCTAGTCATCCAATTTATCATCTATTGGATGGCTATGAGCACACCAAAAATTAAACATGTCCAAAATAAAAGACAACATGAAATAATGATAACATTAAACTAGGAAAATAAAGGTGCAAATAAGGAAAGGGCTTAAGCCCGCCGCAAACGAAGATTGTAGACACCAAGGTCACGAGTCGCGGTAGAAGGTCGTCGAGCATCTTTATGTTGCGCCGCATCAACTTGGTCACTAGCAACTTGATCATCATCCACAGCAACTTGATCACGAGCACTCTTAGCATCAACGGTCAAGGGGATGGGAGACGAGCTGGCATCAATCCTCCCCCCTTAAAATCACCCAACATCGATGAGTGGGATGCAAGGTAGCGGCGGAGGAGGTCCTCATCCAAGAGAAAGAGATCCGACTCAATAACCCAGGAGTCGTCGGAGGGCGGACGATCACGCCAACGAACGAGGAAGCGGCGATGGCCGCCATCAGCTGGAGAAATGTAGCCATCTGCAAGTACCTGAGCTGGGACAAGAAATGTACGGGGAAATCTAGGAAACATATCAGCATGTGGAAGCAAAGTAGAAGACTTACCACCCGGCGCTAGGCCTGTAGGTGCAATGGAAGAATGACTCACGGAACTACCACTCACCAACCCAGAAGAGACATTTGTGGAGGAAGAAATATTGGGGGAGAAAGAAGGCGTAGAAGTCAACTCAGTTGGAATGGAAACATACAACGTTAAATCCAAAACATTGAAAATGGCTGAAATACCCCAATCCGTCGGCAAATCCAAAACAAACGCGTTATCTCCTAACCTCTTAATAATTCGAAACGGGCCGGCTCGCTTTGGTGCCAACTTCTTAACGGTGCCAGAAGGCAGCCGCGTGGGAATAAGGCGCACTAAAACAAGATCGCCAACTTGGAAGTTAGACTCCCTCCGATGTAAATTCGCTTGGGATCGATACGACTCATATGTGGTAGCTAAAGTTGTTCGTATTTGGGCGTGTAAGTCATGTATGTGCTCGGCAAAAGATTGTGCAAATTGACTTGTATGATAAGATGGAGGTAATGGAATCAAGTCAATGGGCACATTCGCAAGGTACCCGTGCACTACTTCATTTGGTGACATACCCGTAGACCGATTGGTAGAGTTGTTGTAGGATAATTGGGCTTGGGGAGGAGCAAATCCCAAGTGCCTTTGTGGTCACCCACAAGACAACGCAACAAGTTTCCCAAACTCCTATTTACCACTTCCGTCTGCCCATCAGTTTGTGGGTGATAGGCGGCGGAAAAAAACAACTTCGTTCCCATTAATGTCCAAAGCGTCTTCCAAAAATAACTTGTGAATTTAACGTCGCGATCCGAGACAATGGTCTTAGGAACGCCGCGGTGACTCACCACCTCCTTAAAATATAATTTTGCAATGTGAGACGCGTCATTAGTCTTACTACAGGGTATGAAATAAGCCATCTTAGAGAACCTATCAACCACCACAAAAATGGAATCGTGTCGTCGCTGGGTTGGAGGAAGCCCCAAAATAAAGTCCATACTCACGTCCTCCCAAGGTCTAGATGTAATAGGCAACGGAGTGTATAGTCCCACATTAGTCTTTCCCCCTTTAGACACTTGACAAACCCGACAGCTACTCACGATTTTCCCAACTAAAACGCGAAGTTTAGGCCAATAGAATTTCTCCTCGACTAAGGCTATCGTTTTATCCCGCCCAAAATGGCCGCTCAACCCGCCACTATGTAGTTCCCATACTATGTGATGGCGTAGGGAGGTACGGAGAATACATAGCTTAGCGTGCCGAAATAAATAACCGTCTCTCAATACATATGCTGACACTATCATTGGTAAGTTATCGTGTGCCGCTAGGTACACTTCTCCAAAATCAGTACAGATGGCATATTCATCCTTTATTCTCTCAAATCCAACAACCTTTACTTCCATGATCGACAATAAAAGTGTCACTCTACTAAGCGCGTCGGCCACACGATTTTCAGTGCCCTTAAGGTGTTTTAAGGTGAACGAAAACTCTTGCTGATAAGATACCCATTTTGCATGACGGGGGCTGATTTTAGATTGCCCATTAATGTGCCTAAGTGCATCATGGTCAGAGAGAATCACGAACTCCTTGGAAAGGAGGTAGTGTCTCCACTGGTGTAGGCATCTAACGATGGCATAGAACTCTCTATCGTAATTGGAATAATTAAGTTTTGCACCCGCCAATTTCTCGCTAAAAAAACTTATTGGGTGTCCCTCTTGGCTTAAGACACCTCCTACTCCTACTCCGGATGCGTCACATGTCAATTCAAATACTTTATTAAAATCTGGTAAGCGCAAAATAGGAGCCTCAGTCATCATCTTCTTAATGTGTTGGAATGCCTGGGTAGCTGCTGGTGTCCATTTAAACTCACCCCTTTTCATGCATTCCGTCACGGGAGCCATAATAGTACTAAAATCCCTAATAAATCGTCTATAAAATGAGGCTAACCCGTGGAAACTCCTAACGTCTCTCAAGCTTGTGGGTTCGGGCCACTCCAGAATTGCTTTCACCTTACTAGGGTCTACCTTTATTCCCTCAGATCCAACCAGGTAGCCCAAAAATTCCACTTCCTTTACGTAAAATATACACTTCTTTAAATTTAAATATAATTTTTCGTCCCGAAGTGTAGATAGAATAATCCGTAGGTGAGACACATGTGAGTCAAAAGTGGTGCTATAAATCAATATGTCATCAAAGTACACCACCACAAATCGTCCCATGTATGGTTGGAATACGTGGGTCATCATTCGTGAGAAGGTGCTTGGAGCATTTGACAACCCAAATGGCATGACCATCCACTCGTAGAGCCCGTCCTTAGATTTAAATGCAGTTTTCCATTCATCCCCATCACGTATCCGAATCTGATGGTAACCACTCCGCAAATCCAATCTCGTGAAGATCGAGGCACCAGACAACATATCCAAAAGATCGTCCAATCTAGGGATGGGAAACCTATACTTGATAGTGATCTTATTTATGGCTCTACTGTCTACACACATACGCCACGTACCATCCTTTTTTGGAGCCAACAAAGCCGGTACCGCACACGGACTCTTGTTGTTCCTAATGAACCCCTTTGCCAATAAATCCGAAATTTGGGCTTGGAGCTCCTCATGGGCTGCGGGGTGCAACCTATAATGGGGATGATTAGGCAATGAGGTGCCCGACATAAAGTCAATGGCATTTTGGATATCACGTAGAGGGGGCAACGTAGGGGGAAACTCGTCCGGGTAGACATCCTTATACTCTTCCAGCAGTTTTTTTAATTCTTTGGGTAAATCTTCTAAAACCCCATTTTCTTTATTATTATTCAAAAGAACCAATGCATAAATAATCCCATCCACAAAGGGGTCCCTCTCAAATTTTCTCCTACCCATTAGGCTTACCAATTTATTCTCGACTGGGATTGTGGTATCCGTACTCGGTCTATTGGGTTCCTTTGGGGCCGTGGGTTTTAACGTGACTACCTTCCCATTATATTTGAACTCATAAGTGTTTGCCCTCCCGTAGTGGGTGACATCACGGTCATAGAGCCAAGGGCGGCCTAACAACACATGACAAGCATCCATAGGGATGACATCAAACCACACCTCATCCGTATATGACTTTATCGTAAGTGGAACTAGGCAACGCTTGGTGACCGGGATGGTTACCTTGTTGACCCAAGCCACTTGGTAAGGGGTAGGATGAGGCTCGGTAGCCAAATGCATCCGCATAACGGCGTTCTCGGAAACAATATTCATGCAGCTGCCGCTATCAATGATGAGCTTACAATATTTGTCCCCACTCTTAAAGAAGAGGGAGAAAATAGTGGACCTCTTCCAATCGTCAAACGGGCGAGGGGTCGTCAGAATTCAACGCATAACGCTAAGTAGGTGTCCATCCTCCATATCACTAGGCACACCATCCGTCTCATAACCCTCATCTGCCTCAATCACTAAATCTGCAAAGTCACTAGTGGACTCGTCTAGAAGAGCTAAAGTAGCCTTGGCCTTGGTGGGGCACTCATAGGCATAGTGGCCTTGAATACCGCAAGAGTAACACGTGGTGTTAGCCTTGCTCACCATGCCAATAGGGATTCTCTCACTATTAGGCTGCCTAGGGTTTCTCGCAGTCACGACAATTGGTTTGGACTCCCCAACCTTCGCCTTACCCTTATCATAATAAGTGGAGGAAAGGGCGCCTATGGGGGCCTTTCCCTTTTGTTGGGAGTAACGGGGTTGGGTTTTCATGGCCAGATGTTTTTCAATGTCCAAGGCAGCATTGAAATTAGTATTAATATCAGTGTGACCATATCGAAGAAGCTTCTTCTGAATGTCCGGATTAAGTCCCTTATGGAACCTAGAAAGCATAACCTCTGGCATCTCTTGGATCTCACACCGCACCATCTTATCCTTTAACTCACCCATGTAATCAGCCACCGATTTTGGACCTTGCCGAAGGGTGGCAAGATCGTCGAACATTTGAGTTCGGTGGTAAGCGGGCACGTATTGGTCGGTGAGCAAATTGTTCATAATCGTCCAACCAACTAGGGGTACACCATATCCGGTCCCTAAACGTCGCTCCTCATTTAACCAAAAGGTCTTGGCCATCCCGTTTAATTTCATACGAGCTACTTGAACCTTTTGCTCATCGGTAAGGTGATACCAATCAAAATAGCATTTTATGTCAACCACCCATGTAAGGAAGACTTGGGGGTCTCCCATACCATCGTAAGAGGGGGCTTCCATACGAATCGCTTTTGTTATATCGAACTCTCTTTCCAGATCGGGAACTTGACGGGCTGCTCCGGGGAAGTACCCATCATGTTCCGCAACATGCACCGGGGGTGGTCGGGGGGCTTGTCCGTGGTTAGGTGGTGGTGGTGTTTGAGCAGCTTGGTTCGCCAAAAGTTGTGTCAGCAAACCCCTCAACTCTCCTAATTCTTGCCTAAGCTCAGTGATAGCCGTAGGATTAGTTTCCTCATCAGGGTGTTCAGCCATAGTGGTGGTAGACGGGTTCATGTACTCCGTACCGTGCCGAGTACGCATTAACACCCTAAAAACCAAAGGCTAGAGCACAGTTTTCTCTTTGTTTTTTTGAATTTTGAAATTTTGAATTTTGAAATTTTGAAATTTGAAATTTGAAATTCGAAATTTGAAATTTGAAATTCGAAATTTGAATTTTGAATTTTTTTGAAATTTGAAATTTAAAATTTGAAAATTTGAAATTTGAAATTTGAAATTCGAAATTTGAAATTCGAATTTTGAATTTTGAATTTTTTTTTGAAATTTGAAATTTAAAATTTGAAATTTTGAAATTTGAAATTTGAAATTCGAAATTTGAAATTTGAAATTCGAAATTTGAATTTTGAATTTTTTTTTTGAAATTTGAAATTTAAAATTTGAAATTCGAAATTTGAAATTTGAAATTCGAAATTTGAATTTTGAAATTTTTTTTTTTTTTGAAATTTGAAATTTAAAATTTGAAATTTTGAAATTTGAAATTTGAAATTCGAAATTTGAAATTTGAAATTCGAAATTTGAATTTTGAAAATCGAAATTTGAATTTTGAATTTTTTTTTTAAATTTGAAATATAAAATTTGAAATTTGAAATTCGAAATTTGAATCCCGAAATCTGAAATTTGAATTTTGAGCGGGGGAGGAGTGCCAATTAGGAAACTGACGAGAACCTCCCTCTGATACCAAATTGATGTAGGGATTCGTCGGATTAAAATAGCGTACGGATTTTCTTACAACTCAAGCCCACGAAACACGTTCTAACGCGTCCTAACACAAACATTCTAGCCGCACGATTCACCGTCATCCCGCACAAACACGCGGAGGGGAGTGGACTAAAAGCGACGATCTAATTAAAGTCCAATCCTTTCCCACCGAAGATCGAAAGCAAAGGTCGCCACACCTTTTTGAGAGGAAGATCAATAACTATATGCCAAGATCTTCCTCAAGTAAAAGGATCCACCCGATCCGGCTTCTTGCAAGGTTTCGAAAATAAACGCAAGAAGGTTTTCGATTAAATCCAAAAGATCGTATTCAAGATCACGGATAAAAAGCCATTGCATCCATTCCAAATCTCACAAGAACTCACAAAGGAAAGATGTAGATATTACCCTCCCCAAGATGGGGTGAAGATCACACAAGGAAAGTGGAAGAGTCACACGTCCACGCACCACTGGCGTCACACCGAGCGGCAACCTTCTTCTTCGCCGGAGTCACACCGAGAAGCATCCGCCTCCGCGTTTCACAAGCCTTGGATCACCCAAGCGATTGGCTAACAAGGAGGAGAAGGAGGATGAAGGGGGGCAGCAATCCCAAAGGGAGGTGGCCGAAATTCTCAAGAGAGGATTAATTTAGGTTTTCAAATAACATGCCTTCATTTCTCATCAAATAAGCCTATATATAGGCAACTCCCAAAACAAGCAAAATAAATCTAGCCATCCAATTTATCATCTATTGGATGGCTATGAGCACACCAAAAATTAAATATGTCCAAAATAAAAGACAACATGAAATAATGATAACATTAAACTAGGAAAATAAAGGTGCAAATAAGGAAAGGGCTTAAGCCCGCCGCGAACGAAGATTGTAGCCACCAAGTTCACGAGTCGCGGTAGAAGGTCGTCGAGCATCTTTATGTTGCGCCGCATCAACTTGGTCACGAGCAACTTGATCATCATCCACAGCAACTTGATCACGAGCACTCTTAGCATCAACGGGCAAGGGGATGGGAGACGAGCCGGCATCAACACAATCCCCCCCCCCAACGGCACACAGGCCTCCAAATGGAACTCTTGCAAGGCCCCACCCGCTCAAGGTCTTATACCCGGGCTTGCCTACAAGCTCTGACGTCTCATGTCAGGATTCCAACAAACACAAACTGACCGATTCTAAGAAGCCTTGCCGGACCCCACCCGCTCATGGCCTCATTGCCCGGGCTTGCCCCCCATGCTTGGCATTCTCGTCAGTCTCACAGAAGGGGACTAGTCTCGCCGGGACACTCTCCACACATGATGTGAACGTCACGGGATAGCCAGCCGACCACGGAGACATAGCCACGCCTTGGCACATCACAAACCAAGACAATTCCACCCTAGTCCATCATTTGTAATGCAGCATTCCCGCGCACCAAGGAAACCATCTACAACTCATGCGGAGCTAACCTTGTACACCAAGGAAACCATCTACCGCCACGAGGAGCTAACCTTGTCCGGTTCCGACTACACGTACTCACTCGAGAAAAAGGGGAAACATCACCACATCACAAACGGCATCTTGCCGCAACGGAAACTCTACGAATCCTTAAAGTTCGTATATAACATCACCGAGTAGGACTAACGGTCGCGACTACGGCTTCACCCACCATGCCTAATCCACTAACGGAGTGGATTTCTAATGCAAATCATGCCGGGGACGGACTCAATCGACCCGGAGGTTCCCCTTGAACCTTGGCGACCCAAAACCCCTCTCATTTGAGTGTTTGGTGCCCAAAACCAGAAAAGAAATGATGCTAAAGACATGCATCCTAAGACCGAGAGGAGAAGTGTCGTTACCTTCCGAATCCTCTTCCTTGCCATGGCAAAATAGCCGGATGAAAACCTTCGCAGAGATCTAGCCTCGACGTATCTGGACTCGGCTCGCGATTTGGGGCACCGAAGCTTCTCCTACAGCCCAAACCCTCCCTCTCCTTCTTCCTTGCTCTCCCTTCTCTCTAGAATTTAGTAAGAGAAAATCTTGAAGAGGAATGAGGGTTTCCAACCCTATTCTCGGACTTAACTTCCCAAGAGCAGAGCTGAACCATCAGATCCCAAAATAGGGGAAGGAATGGCCACGATCCGTCTGAAAAATATAATACCTGGGCCGAACACGGCCTGGCACACGCCCGTGTCCAGGGTCGTGTCCCCCATTCGCCATCTCAAATCGACGTGCCTGGAACAGCACACGGGCATTCGACACGACCGTGTTCGACCCGACATGCCCTCGTCCCAACTGATACAGTCGTGTGCCTCCAGCGACACACCCCCGAAAAACAACCCGAGAAGGACACGGCCTGGGACACGCCCGTGTCCCAAGCCGTGTGCGAAGTCTCGACACTCGTCGACAGCCTTTGTGTCGACACCGTGGAAAACTGTCGAGCGAAGATCGTCGACCAAGCGGGACACGCCCTGTGACACGCCCGTGTCACAGGCCGTGTGCCCCAGTCTCGACACTCGACACTCGACACTCGTCGAGTGAACATCGTCGACTGACCCACACGGCCTTGGACACGCCTGTGTCCTAGGATGTGTGCCATGTCTCGACATATTGTCGAGCGAAAATGTCGACACCCCGGGCCGAGTGTCGACACAGGCTCAACACGCCCTGCGACACGCCCGTGTCGCAGGCCGTGTGCCCTGTCTCGACACTTCGTCAAGCGCAAAGTGTCGACTACACGGCCAAGTCGTCGACTCCAGCCTGACACGGCCTGGGACACGCCCGGGATGCGTGTCCCGGGCCCTGTGCCCCTTGGCAGAAACCAAAAATTGGCCAGAAACGCAAATCGACCCTCTCTCAAAATCTGGGGTGTTACAACTCTCCCCCCTTAAACAGAATTTCGTCCCGAAATTACAAAGCAAAAGGGAACATACTTAAATGATAACTGATTCGAAGAGCTCTGGATACTCTTCTAGCATGGCTTGTTCTCGCTCCCACGAGAGCTCCTCATGACTGCAGTTGTCCTATCGGACTCTCACGAGTCTAACCTCTTTATTCTGCAACTGCCGAGTCTCCGAATCCTCTATAGCAATCGGACGGACTCGCGTCCTCAAGTCTTCCTCTATGGGCACCGATGCCGGCTCAATCACCACACTAGCCTCCACCAAGGCTTTCCTCAAAACGGAGACGTGGAAGACGTCGTGCAATCCACTCAGCTCCGCGGACAACGCCAACCGATAGGCTGCTTCTCCCACCCGTTCAACAACTTCAAAAGGCCGCAAAAACCTTGGATTCAACTTCTTGAGTCAGCGAATCCGTGAGACGCCTTTGAACGGCTTGATCTTGAAATATACCCAATCACCTACCGCAAACTCCAACTTCCGGTGACGAGCATTAAAGTACTTTGCTTGCCAGTCTTGTGCCACCTTCATACGCTCTTGAATGGTCCGTACCAACTCACAAGCGTCAACCACCGCCTCCTTTCCCAAAATTTTGGTGTCTCCCGCTTCTGCCCAAGACATCGGTGTTCGACACCGTCTCCCATACAAAGCTTCGTATGGCGCCATTTTTATACTTGCTTGAAAACTATTGTTGTACGCGAATTCCACCATGAAGAGGTGATCCTCCCACTTCTTGCCGAAGTCAAGAACGCACATTCTCAACATATCCTCCATAGTACGGTTCGTTCTTTCAGTTTGCCCGTCAGTTTGAGGATGGAACACCGTACTGAACATTAGCTTCGTGCCCAAGCTCTTCTGAACCAGTCTCCAGTCCTTGGACGTAAACCGTCCATCTCGATCGCTAACTATGCTCTTATGAATCCCATGTAGTCGCACAATGTTGCAAACATACAACTCCACCAGCTTCTCCACGCTATCCTCTTTCCGATTTGGGATGAAATGGGCGACCTTGGTTAAGCGATCCACGACCACCCAAATAGCATCATTACCCTGCTGCGATCTAGGCAACCCATGTACAAAATCCATGGAGATGTCATCAAATTTCCAGCCAGGGATTGGAAGGGGCTTCAGGAACCCGCCCGGCTTCTGACATTCGTCCTTCACCAAGGCGCAAGTCTGGCAACGATTAATATACAAAGCTACGTCCCGCTTCAGCCCCGGCCACCAAAAGTATTTATTCATATCCAAGTACATCTTTGTATTGTCCGGGTGAATGGAGTACTTTGTGAAGTGAGCCTCAAACATCAACTCCTCACGGAGTTTGCCGAACTGTGGTATACAAACCCTTCCGTCCTTCCTCAGAATCCCATCAATCATCTCCCAGGCACTGCTCTCGCCCGTTTGAGCCTCCAATACAAATGGTTGAAACTCCACATCCAACCGAGTCGCTTCCCGAATGCGATCGGTCAAGTCGTTCTGCACTTCAATCCAGTTCAACCGAGCTACGCTGGACTCGCCTCTCGCAACACATTCCAAACCAAGGGACTCCCATTCCCGTACCAACCGCGCATCATGAGCTTCGATCTAATTCCCTTGCCCTGAGTACTTTCTACTCAAAGCATCAACCACCACATTAGCTTTAACTGGCGTATACTGAATCGCCACCTCGTAGTCTCCAAGAAACTCAACCCACCTGCGTTGCCGTATGTTCAAGTCTTTTTGATCCAAGAGGTACTTCAGGCTTTTATGATCCGTGAAGATCTCCACCTTTGCACCATAAACATAAGGCCGCCATATTTTCAACGCGAAAATTATCGCCGCCAACTCAAAGTCATGGACGGGGTAATTCCTCTCATGAGGCTTCAGCTGTCTAGACCTAAAAGCTATCACCTTGCCATGTTGCACCAAAACGCAACCCAAACCGCATCCTGATGCATCACTGAAAATCTGAAATCCCTCGGTCCCTTGCGGTAGACTTAGGATTGGAGCCATCATCAGTCTCTCCTTCAGTGCCTCAAATGCTTGACTGGACTCTTGAGTCCACACAAACTTATGATCTTTACGAGTGAGTGAGGTGAGGGGTAGAGATATCCGCGAGAAAATTTCCACAAATCTCTTATAGTACCCGGCTAGTCCAAGAAAACTTCGGACTTCCGCCATGGTCCTCAAGACTGGCCAATCCTTGATGGCCTCCACTTTTGTTGGATCCACTGCCACCCCATCCCCACTAATCACGTGGCCCAAAAATGCCACCTTCTCTAACCAAAACTCGCACTTGGAGAACTTTGCATACAACTGATTTTCCCTCAACACTTGCAAGACCACTCTCAAGTGGGTCTCATGCTCCACTTCCGATTTGGAATACACCAAGATGTCATCGATGAAGATAACCACAAAAGCATCCAAGTATTCCTGAAATACTCGATTCATAAGATCCATGAACACAGATGGTGCATTCGTCAGCCCGAACGGCATCACCGTAAACTCAAAGTGTCCATACCTTATACCAAAGGCAGTCTTGGGTATGTCCTCATCCCGAATTAGCAACTGATAATAGCCTGACTTCAAATCCAATTTGGAGTACACCACCAACGCCACCAGCTGGTCGAACAAGTCATCTATCCGAGGAATCAGATACTTATTCTTGACGGTCAATTTATTCAACTCTCGATAGTCTATGCATAGCCGCATACTACCGTCTTTCTTCTTTAAAAACAACACCGGCGCGCTCCACGGTGAAGAACTGGGTCTGATATACCCTTGCTCCAACAGTTCCTGTAACTGCACTTTAAGTTCAGCCAACTCCTTTGGTGCCATCCTAAACAGAGGACGTGACACCGGCCTAGCCTCCGGCACTAACTCGATCGAGAAATCGATCTCCCTCCGAGGAGGTGCCCCAGGAAGTTCATCCGGAAACACATCCTTGAACTCTGCCACTACGGGTACTTCCTCAATAGACAGCTGGGAGATACGAACCTCCAATAACGCTACCAGCGCTACACCACTCTGGCTAACCGCTCGCATCAACTGCATGGCCGAAATCAGGGAACAGGCCACTCCACAAAGGCCCTCAAATTTGACGTCCGCCTGCCCCTTACTCTTTAGGGTCATTACCTTAGATAGGCAATCAATACTAGCTCACTGCTCTACAAGCCAGTCCATGCCCAAAATGACATCGAACTCAACCAAAGGCAAAATCACTGCTACCAAAACGAAGTCAACTCAATCTAGCTCCCAACAGATGCGCCCTTTGGCCCCGGTGGTCATGGACGACCCATTAGGCATGCGCACTTTCAACTCCGCGTCTGCTGAGAAAGACTCAACTCCTATTCTCCGGATAAAGCTATCCGCAAGAAAGGAGTGCGATGCTCCCGTATCGAACAATACCCTAGCAGGGTATCCGGAAACTAATACGAAGCCTACAACATAGACATCACACAAAAAGGCGGTCTAAAAGTATGAAGCACAAAATTTCAACTTAAATTTTTTTCATACCTGTCACCACATCGGTTTGGCGGATCGCTTCTTGCTGTCCAAGGTTGTAAGCCCTTGGTTGCACCGGTTGGAACCGAGAAGCGCTCGACTCCGCCATCTTCCCTTTCTCTGCAGCACTGGGGCCGGAGCGCACAGTCTGCTCCTTCCTTGCCTCTTGCCCCGCTCCTCCTTGGGGACAAACACGAGGTATGTGCCCCACCTTACAGCAATTGTAGCACGTCGGCGGTCCCCTAGAGTGAGAACCTCCAGGTGTCCACTTGCTCTTCTCGCCGGACCTGGATGTGTGAGGCTTATTCTTCACCTACTCCCTTCAGACTTTCCATGGGATTGGGAAGGCTTCCCTTCCCCTTGCTTGGGAGTGAAACCATTACGATGCTGGGTTCACTCCAGATCGCTCTCCAACATCCTGGCAGCCTCAACCAACTCATTAAATCCAGCCCTCTTCATAGAAATGAGGGGTTGCCTTAGATTCTCCCTCAGCCCCTGGTAGAAGAGGTTATCCCTCTCTACATCATCTGCCATCGTCGTTCCCGCGTACCGACCCAAGCGGGTGAACTCCTGCACATACTCATCCACTGTCTTGTCTCGCTGCATTAAGTGCAGGAACTGCCTCTGAAGTGCCAACCGTGTAGAAACGGGAATGTATCTCTTCAGAAAAGCATCCCCAAACTCCTCCACCGACGGGGTGCGTCCCGGGAACTGGCGGCCACTATGGCTCACCCACCACAACTTGGCGTCTCCTTCCAACATGAATGCCGCATAGTCAGATTTCTTTTCTTCCGATGTCTCTGCCGCCCTCAAAAGCTCTTGAATGCGAACCCACCAATCCTCTACATCCGTTGGCGTACCAACTCCCTTGAAAGACGGGGGATGGAAGCTTAGGAAGTACTTCAAGTGACGGTCTCCATGTACGATAACTACCCTTTCCGCCAAAGGCTCCACTCGCCTGGCTTCTCCTCCTGGCACGGCCGTCACCGTATCCGGTGTAGCACGGGTTGCTACCTTGGCTGCCGCTGCAGCTTGGGCTGCCACCATCGCTTCTGCAAGAATGCGGCAGAAGTCGGACGGGTTTACACCCGTGCCCAAAAGACCTGGAGCAGTGGCACTGCTCGCCGAGAGTTCCTCTCTTGCTCTTGACGTACCCGCCTCGTTGCTTGCACTGTTCA
Source organism: Platanthera guangdongensis (assembly GCA_039583875.1). Classification (NCBI taxonomy): domain Eukaryota; kingdom Viridiplantae; phylum Streptophyta; class Magnoliopsida; order Asparagales; family Orchidaceae; genus Platanthera; species Platanthera guangdongensis. The sequence goes on from CM077148.1 coordinate 55,269,056, forward strand.
AGAAAACAAGAAACAAGGAATCAGTCTCTAAACTCAAGACTTACACATAAGGACACTCATGGCCCCGCGTTACTCTTAAGTGGATAACTTCTCTACGCATTGACCTTGAATCTAACCTGGCACTGATACCAAATTGTAACACCTCCCCTGTAATGAACGTATAATATGGGTCAGGCCGGGGCCCCACAACATACGGACGCCACAGTTTTAGTATTATAAGTTTATATAGCTTCCCACACTCAAAACACTTTGCACAACACAGCGGAAACAAAAGCAAGACTAGAAGTTATCCACTACAAGAAGAGTAATAACAATGGCCTTATGGCCTTACAACAAGTGTCCAAACTCAAATAATACAATAGTCAAGAAAGTGCATAGCACACCTAGTCTACCTCGGCATGCAAGTCAGACAACATGAATATCAAACATACAACATCATATAAGTAGAGCTACAAAAGAGAAAAGCACTTCATGAGGCTTAGGCCTTTCTGGCCGGCGAGCTAGCTCCTGCATGCGATCCTTGCCCTGTAAACTTTATTAGTAACGTGGGTCAGCAAAGGATGACCTCAAACTGTGTAACAACACATCTCCTCCCGGCCGCCCCTAACGGACCCCGGGGTACCCCTCCAACCTGCAAGTTATCACTTCGTATGCAATAATCATAAGAAAGAAAAGAAACTACAGAAACATGATTGGATGTCACACACATCATACATGTTCTCTACGGGTTGAGCATATAATAAAAAGGGCCTACTTATGCAATATGTATGCAACAACCCGGGCTTCACCCATAGCACCCTATCTCGTATGCATCTAGCACATCATCACATCACATGGGTACTCATCGTTTCCCTATTGGCGTAAAGCCACAAACAAAGTGGTAACATAATTCCCCCCCAACGGCACACAGGCCGCCAAATGGAACTCTTGCAAGGCCCCACCCGCTCAAGGTCTTAGACCCGGGCTTGCCTACAAGCTCTGACGTCTCATGTCAGGATTCCAACAAACACAAACTGACCGATTTTAAGAAGCCTTGCTGGACCCCACCCGCTCATGGCCTCATTGCCCGGGCTTGCCCCCCATGCTTGGCATTCTCGTCAGTCTCACAGAAGGGGACTAGTCTCGCCGGGACACTCTCCACACATGACGTGAACGTCACGGGATAGCTAGCCGACCACGGAGACATAGCCACGCCTTGGCACATCACAAACCAAGACAATTCCACCCTAGTCCCTCATTTGTACTGCAGCGTTCCCACACACCAAGGAAACCATCTACAACTCATGCGGAGCTAACCTTGTCCACCAAGGAAACCATCTACCGCCACGAGGAGCTAACCTTGTCCGGTTCCAACTACACGTACTCACTCGAGAAAAAGGGGAAACATCACCACATCACAAACGACATCTTGCCGCAACGGAAACTCTACGAATCCTTAAAGTTCGTATGCAACATCACCGAGTCGGACTAACGGTCGCGACTACGGCTTCACCCACCATGCCTAATCCACTAACGGAGCGGATCTCTAATGCAAATCATGCCGGGGACGGACTCAATCGACCCGGAGGTTCCTCTTGAACCTTGGCGACCCAAAACCCCTCTCATTTGAGTGTTTGGTGCCCAAAACCAGAAAAGAAATGATGATAAAGACATGCATCCTAAGACCGAGAGGAGAAGTGTCGTTACCTTCCAACTCCTCTTCCTTGCCATGGCAAAATAGCCGGATGAAAACCTTCGCAGAGATCTAGCCTCCACGGATCTGGACTCGGCTCGCGATTTGGAGCACTGAAGCTTCTCCTACAGCCCAAACCCTCCCTCTCCTTCTTCCTTGCTCTCCCTTCTCTCTAGAATTTAGAAAGAGAAAAGCTTGAAGAGGAATGAGGGTTTCCAACCCTATTATCGGACTTAACTTCCCAAGAGCAGAGCTGAACGATCAGATCCCAAAATAGGGGAAGGAATGGCCACGATCCGTTTGAAAAATAAAGTACCTGGGCCAAACACGGCCTGGCACACGCCCGTGTACAGGGCCATGTACCCCATTCGCCGTCTCAAATCGACACGCCTGGAATAGCACACGGGCATTTGACACGCCCGTGTTCGACCGGACACGCCCGTGTCCCAACTGACACGGCCGTGTGGTCGGCCGTGTGCCTCCAGCGACACAGCCCCGAAAAATAACCCGAGAAGGACACGGCCTGGGACACGCCCGTGTCCCACGCCGTGTGCGAAGTCTCGACACTCGTCGACAGCCTTTGTGTCGACACCGTGGAAAAACGTCGAGCGAAGATCGTCGACCAAGCGGGACACGCCCTGTGACACGCCCGTGTCACAGGCCGTGTGCCCCAGTCTCGACACTCGACACTCGACACTCGACACTCGACACTCGTCGAGTGAACATCGTCGACTGACCCACACGGCCTTGGACACGCCAGTGTCCTAGGACGTGTGCCATGTCTCGACACATTGTCGAGCGAAAATGTCGACACCCCAGGCCGAGTGTCGACACGGGCTCGACAAGCCCTGCGACACGCCCGTGTCGCAGGCTGTGTGCCCTGTCTCGACACTTCGTCGAGCGCAAAGTGTCGACTACGCGGCCAAGTCATCGACTCCAGCCTAACACGGCCTGGGACACGTGCCCGCTGCCAGAAACCAAAAATTGGCCAGAAACGCAAATCGACCCTCTCTCAAAATATGGGGTGTTACATTCCTTCGGGTAGACATGAATAGTCCCTGTTGTGTACATGTAGAGTACGTAATTGAGAACGGATATATGCATGATGTGTGAAGCCTACCCGGACAAGTTGGTCCGGATCGGTGATGTTGCATTGCATGAATGGCCAGAGAAGATACCGTACTAATGTTTGTTTTTTGGGTTTTCTACGTAGTAGATTGTAATAAGGAGCCTTGGGGATTAACTCCAAGGTGCACCTCTGAAAACTGGGCAGATGTGTGATTCTGCCATCATGGTGGCCTGGGAGCCAACTTGAACATAACCAGTTTATGTGAATTGTGTGATGAAATGGGACTCGAGGAAGCTTGACCCGCGCAGACGGCTTAAGTTGACGTTGCGGTGTAAGCAACGAGTTAGGCGGAACCGTACCCGATCTATATGGTTCGGTTAGAGAGACCTAAAGTACGTTGTACTCGCCGTTGTCTTAGATGGAGGGTCTTAGGCAGTGGCCAGAAATACCAAATGCTCACAAGATATTGCAGTCCAAGGAGCGGTGGTGAGTCAACGGACTTTGACCGTGTTCACCGAGAATGTGCCCTGAGAGCACGGGGTGTTAAGCTGTGTGTGCCCATGCCTGTGACGATGTGTTTATTCACTATACTTCTTGTTTATGCTAACAAAGTGCAGGGAAAGAGCATCGCCGCCCCGATTATAGGGGCGGGATCATTATAATTTGTTCAGCATAGCTGACCGTTGCTTTTGTTTGCCACCATTGCGGTGGATTGTTGCTTGCAGGTGCGGCGTCGCCGAGCGGTAAATAGCGGGCTAAAGCCCAAGTTGCTGAGCCGGCCCTCGAAAGCCAAATTTTGAGTGTTTACCTGTTTATTCATTTGTGACTGGCCTGCGTGTCGTGGTATGGAAGACACATTTTATTTAAGTAAACAATTGTAGGCCTTAAGGCCATTGTACTTGTATATGGTAATTCATTCCTATTACGTTTTGTAGTAGACATTGGTGCTTGTGGCTGGGTTCTTTAATTTGCAACTTTTAATAATCGCTTCCGCTAGAATGACTCTGTGTAGGACGTTGGTTATTATTTGGATGGTATTCCATTGAGTAACCACCCGGTCTGTCTGTGGTATATGGCGTCGGGCCTCGGCCGCACCTACTGCTATATGCTATGCGACGGATGGGGGGTGTTACAATTTGGTATCAGACTACTAGTTTCGGTCGGGCTTAAAATGAATTCGTGTGCGAATTCGTTTTCAGGGGTGGTGAGCACATGTGTGTGCGTCATCGTTATAACATCAATAGAACCATTAATGTCCACTTAGGAATGAAAATACACGTGTTTGAGGAAACTGCGTGTTCCTATAATTGCGTTTTGCAATTCTGCTTGGTCGCTTAACAAGGTTTTGTACAACTATAGGTGACCAGAAGAGGTGCAGGGCCGTCAGAACGTCCAGTTTTTGAGGCTAGTAGTGCACCAAACGATGCTCCAGCAACACCTCCCTCGGTTGAAAACATACGATTGGTGGCTGAAGCAGTGTTTGCCATGATCAATGCGCAGCCAGGAAGGCAAATGCAGTAGCCCGCTCCTACGATGCAGCAGGTACCGCTTCAAAGGGATGAACCGAGAAGAGTGGAGCAGGTAGTGGTGGAACCTTTGGTGCTGAGGAGAGCAACTGAAAGGCAACTCAAGCACGTTATGGGCTTTAATACTCCTGTGTTCTTGGGGTTGGGAACCCCATCTCAAGCTAAAGACTGGCTCTCCCGAGTGAAGAGAGTCCTGACAGCTACTGAAACAGAGGAGTGGCAGATGACCACTATAACTACATTCCTGTTGGATGGGGATGTGAGGCTGTGGTGGGAATGTTTAGATTTGCATCTCTTGAGAGGAAGGCAACTGACGGACGTCTCGATGGAAGAGTTCTCGAGACTGTTCTTGGCAAGATACCTCCCTTCGGCGTAGAGGATAGCTTTGGAGAATGAGTTCCTGAAGTTGGTGCAAGGAGAGAGTAGCGTGGATGAGTATCTCCACGAGTTTACTCGGTTGGGTCGGCATGCTAGCTCTACATTCGCGGATGAGGAGCGTAAGACCAACCGTTTCTACGAAGGTCTAAGAGATGACTTAAGGCTACTACTTTTGGGGCCGATGACGCAGGGCTTCTTGACCCTGGTCAACACGGCCCGGTATTTTGAGAAGGACTTGAAAAATGTGCAAGCAAAGAAAAGCTCTGGTGATAAGAGGACATAGGTCAAAGTGCCGGCTAATGCAAAGTTTGGGTATTGCAAGTTCAATAAGAAGGCTAGGACTTCGGGTCCAGCCCCTTCTTCTGGTGCTTCTAGGGCGACTACGGGTCGGACCCCGGGTGCATGTTTTACTTGTGGAAAGCCGAGGCACTTTTCCCCTGACTGCTGGAGCGGACGTCCCAAGTCCGAGAGGAAGCCAGGAGCAACTTATGAAGAGAAGGGCAAGGGGGTGGAGTCAACCGCGTCCCATTATGCTCTGGCTCAACCGAGAGTTTACAATCTTGGCCAACAGGAGGCAATTAAGCAAGCGGATGTGGTGACAGGTACGGTTTAAATTTATAGCAAGTCAATTTTTAAATACTTGTTATGCGCATATTACCTTACCACTGCTTGTTTAGGATTTGTTTTGATTTCTGAGAATCCGGCAAGAGCACTCTTTGATACGGGAGCTTCACACTCCTTTTTGTCCGAAGGTTTCATATCGCGCATCGGAGTACCTTCTTCGATGGCGAAGGACAAACTGGATGTGTTGTTGCTGAAGGGGTGTTTGATGCGCATGGAGAGAATCTATGACTTTAAGATTCGTATTGGGAGTCAGGAGTTCCATTTGCTAGCGTCGTTACTGCCGTTGGTGGAGTTCAACGTAATATTTGGCATGGACTGGCTCTCGGAGCAGCAAGCTTTCATTAATTGCTGTCGCAAGGAAGTCAAGTTGGGAATAGGTCGTGAGATGACTTTTACGGGCTTGAAAGGGTCGAGCAAGACTTTGATGTCTGCTCTTCAGGTGGTGAAGGCAGTTCATACTGGAGCAGAGCTGTTCTTTACGCTAGTGGAGGTTGCAAAGCCAAAGCCTACGTTGGATAGTATTTCAGTGTTAGCTGAGTACCCTGATGTATTCCCTGTCGATCTTCCTGGAACCCCGCCTCAACGGGAGATAGATTTCACGATTGAGCTAGCGCCTGGTGCTAAACCTGTGTCACGCTCTCCGTATCGGCTAGCGCCTAAATAAATGGCGGAGCTGAAGGTTCAACTGCAAGAGTTGTTGGAGCAGGGGTATGTGCATCCAAGTTCGTCGCCTTAGAGCGCACCGGTCCTCTTTGTTAAGAAGAAGGACAAAAGCTTGAGACTTTGTATTGATTATCGGGAGTTGAACAAGCTAATGGAGAACAAAAAGTACCCGATCCCGAGGATTTATGATCTGTTTGATCAGTTGGTCGGGTCAACGGTGTACTTAAAATTGGATCTCAAGTCCGATTATTATCAGTTGAGGATAAGGGAGAGTGATATCACTAAGACAGCTTTTAGTACGAGGTACGGGCATTACGAGTTTACGGTCATGACGTTTGGGCTGACGAATGCGTCATCGGTGTTCATGGATTTGATGAACAGGACTTTCAGGGAGTACTTGGACCACTTTGTGATCATCTTCATCGACGACATTTTGGTGTACTCGCAAAGTGAGGAGGATCACTTTAAGCATCTGCATTTGGTGCTGGAGACGCTGAGGAGGAATCAATTGTACGTCAAGTTCTCCAAATGCGAGTTTTGGTTATCCTCAGTGGCGTTCCTTGGTCACATAGTCAGTTGAGAGGGCATTGCGGTGGATCCAATGAAGATTGTTGCGATACGAGAGTGGCCCGTGCTTTCTATGGTAGCGGAAGTTCGGAGTTTTCTGGGGCTTGCTGGCTATTATAGGCACTTCATGGAGAACTTCTCGCGGATAGCCTTACCCCTCATGACCTTGATGAGGAAAGAGCAGAAGTTCGTTTGGACGTCGGAGTGAACGCGAGCTTTTGAGGAGTTGAAGTGTCGGTTGACCACGACTCCTGTGCTGAGTTCGCCAAGTGGGACCGAAGGTTTTGAGATCTATAGCGATACATCGGGCAGTTTCTTGGGTTGTGTGCTACTACAGCATGGAAGTGTGATAGCATATGGCACGAGACAGCTGAAGGTGCACGAGAGGAATTATCCGGTCCATGACTTGGAGTTAGCGGCCGTGATTTTTTGCCTTAAAGCTGTGGAGGCACTACTTGTATGGGGTGAAGGTCAATATCTATACCGACCATAAGAGCGTGAAATACTTGTTGGATCAGAAAGATCTAAATATTCCACAGAGGAGATGGATGGAGTTCCTGGGGGACTACACGTTCAAGATCCATTATGTGCCTGGTAATGGAAATGCGGTTGCGGACACATTGAGTCGTCGGGCCCCAGCTCAAGCCAATTGGCCGTCGGTCCATGACGAGCGGTTGGTTCAGGAGCTAGAGGTGTTGGAGATCTCTTGCATGGACAAGCAGTCGGGTGCTGAAGTGCTATTGAAATGGACGGAAGTTCAGTATGACCTAGCTGATCGGATTCAATAGGCTTTGGATGTGGATAGTAGCATGAAGCAACTCATGATAGAGGCTTTGGATGGGTCAAATTCCCAATATGAGGTTGTGGATGGATTGCTTTGGAAAGACGGTCGTCTGTGTGTCCCAAATATGGGCACTTTGTGGGTGGAATTGTTGTACGAGGCGCATCATACCAAGTACACGATTCACCCGGGGAGCATGAAGATGTACCGCGATGTGAAGAAATTGTTCTGGTGGTTAGGACTGAAGAAGGATGTGGCATTGTACATGACGAAGTGTCAAACTTGCACCTTGGTGAAGGCGGAGTGCCAAAAGCCGGGACGATTCTTGGAGTCCTTGCCTATTCCGGAGTGGAAGTTCGACGACATTACTATGGACTTTGTGCATGGGTTGCCAAGGTCGCAAAAGGGGAACGACACCATTTGGGTGGTCGTAGATCATCTAACGGAGGTGTCGCACTTAATTCCGCATAGGAAGGATGATGCGGTTAAGAAATTTGCAAAGCTGTATGTAGACAATATTGTGCGGCTTCATGGTGTGCCCCGCAGCATCGTGAGTGAACGAGATGGGCGGTTCACGTCCAATGATTGGAGATTGGTGCAGCAGATGTTGGAAACAAAACTGAATTTCAGCACAGCCTTTCATTCGCATACGGATGGGCAGACCGAGAGGGTCAATAGGACGATGGAAGACATGCTTCGCATGTGCGTCCTGAATTTCGGGAAGTAGAGGGAAGACTATCTATACTTGGTGGACTTCGCGTACAACAATAGCTACCAGACAAGCATTCAAATGGCGCCTTTTGAGGCCCTTTATGGTAGAAGATGTCATACGTCATTGTCTTGGCTGGAAACGGGCGAGTCAAAGTTGTACAAGCGACAAGAGGTGGAAGATGCTACTTCATTGGTGCGAACCATTTGAGAAAGGTTGCTAATCGCTCAGGACCGCCAGGCTAAGTACTATAATGCCAAGCACAGGAACGTGGAGTTCGCTGTTGGTGACTGGGTGTACTTGAAGATCAAGCCGCTCAAGGGTGTCTCGCGGGTGCGACGCTTGAAGAAGCTAAGCCCGAGGTACCTTGGACCGTTTGAGGTTCTGGAGCGGATTGGCGAAGCAGCGTATCGGTTAAAGCTATCAGTGGAGCTTAGTGGTCTACACGATGTATTCCATATATCAGTTATACAGAAGGCGGTGCAAGAGCCTTCGCATGTGATCGCGGTGGATCAAGTGTCGGATGATAATGGGTTGACGATGAAGGTCAAGCCCATACGCATTGAGGACTCGGAAGTCAAGCGGCTATGCAACAAAGAGATCAGGATGGTCAAGGTTCGTTGGCACAATTGCGGTCGGGAGGAGCTCTCGTGGGAGCGAGAGAAGACCATACTTGAGGAGTACCCAGAGTTATTCCACTCAGGTACCTTTTAAGCTTTGTGTTTATCTTTCCTTTATGTAATTTCGGGGACGAAATTCTTTTAAGAGAGAGAGAGTTGTAACGCCCGAAACTCAAAAGAGCGACGGGAGGCATTTTGATCCAAATTTGGAATTTGGCAGGGGGCACACGGCCTGGGACACGGGCGTGTCCCAGGGACGTGTCGTGCTCGTGCCGATGATCTGGCGGAGAGGTCGATGAATTTTGGAGTCGACGATCGTCGAGCAGAGAACACGGCCTGAGACACGGGCGTGTCCCAGGTCGTGTCCTTCTCGGGTTGAAACCAGGCTGTTTCTTTGGAGACACATGGTTTTGAAACACGGGACGTGTCGAATAGACACGTGCGTGTCAAATGGGACACGGGCGTGTACAAGACCCGTGTGGTTCTCGGGTTGGTGTTGGTCCTGTGTCGATGGAGGAACACGCCGGGGAACACGGGCGTGTACTGGATGACATGGGCGAGTCAGGTCAACACGGGCGTGTCGGGTGCCCGTGTGCATTTTGTGACTCGTCGGTTTCGACGGCGAATGAGGAACACGGCCCTGGACACGGGCGTGTCACAGGCCGTGTTCGGCCCAGATTTTGGATTTCCATGGCGAATTGTGGTCGTTCGTTTCCTTATTTTGGGATTTGACGACTGCGGATTGTTCCTGCTGGGTTATACCCGGGAATAGGGTTTCAAATACCTCATTTCTTTCACTTAAGTCTCTTTCTAATGTCTAGAGAGATGGGAGAGCAAGGAATAATAAAGTTGGCTAGATCCGGTCACCGGCGGTGCTTCGGAGCTCCAAATCGCGAGCCGACTTTTGATCTACGGAGGCAAGCTGATTGCGGTGCTTTCCATCGGCATACATTTCCATGGCGCTAAGGAAAAATACTAGGGTAATGATTCTCAACCTACGAAATGTGAAGTCGTCTTTTCCTTTGCATAGGAAGCCCGCTCTCGCGAGTTTGCGGTGAGTTGAGGCGTTCCTTCGGGTAGACATGAATAGTCCCCGTTGTGTACATGTAGAGTCCGTAATCGAGAACGGACATAGGCATGATGTGTGAAGCCTACCTGGACAAGTTGGTCTGGATCGGTGATGTTGCATTGCATGAATGGCCGGAGAAGACTCCGCGCGAATGTTTGTTTTTCGGGTTTTCCACGTGGTAGATTACAACCGGGAGCCTTGGGGATTAACTCCAAGGTGCACCCGGAAACTGGGCAGATGCGTGATTCTACCATCATGTTAGCATTTTAAGTTGTAAGAACTCAGCCACATGAATGTCCACTAAATGTATAAACTCCACATTTATATATAAACTAGGAATGTATATAATACACACACGCTCATGGCCTTAAGGACTTACAACTTGCTCTTTACAAATACACAACTACATACATCGGCACGCAGGCCGACCACACATGAAATACAAGAATTCTTCGCATGGCCTTCAAGGTCCTTTAAGCAGCAAGGTTTCATTCCCCTCAATTCAATCCAACTCATCAGCACCTGCAAGTAGCCATCCACCCCAAGAATAGTAAACAAAGCAACGGTCAGAATTAGCTGACCAATTATAACGACCCTACCCCTTACCCGGGGCATTGGTTCCTTCCCTGTATGCATTGCCAAAAATCTTGCTATCATCGCAATTATCACAACAGTATCACAAACGCCGGGTTCCGCAAGATGCTCAGTGCACTCAGAGCACCTTACGGTGTACCAGACTCCGTGGCAACACCACCGATTGGAGGTTATTTACTTGTTGGCTGGTCGATCCTAGTCCACCAATCACGCATGGTGGCGGCATTCCTCCCAAACCACTCAGAGGTGAGAACCTCACGGCAAACTTGAGCATTACCATTTCAGATCGACCCACCACTGTGGGGCAGCAAGACGAGTCTATCTCGCATCCCCCAGCCCTGCCACCCATCGATCTCCCAAAATAACCAAGGGTAGGTCAGCCTTTCCCGTGCTCATTCCGTCAGTACCGCACCACTAGACGCGGGTCGGCTTTCCCTCCTGATTAGCCGGAGCTTTTTCACTCTCTCAGAGCAAATAGCACTCACTACGCTCACACCACAAGGAGCATACCTGAAGCATCCAAGAGCAACATACAGTTCATGCAGAGCTTACAACAAAAGAACTACAGGCACCACGATTCATAGGAAGCACATACTACACGGAGTCTTCTCCGGTTACCAATATAACCATCACCAATCCAGACTAACCATCCAGATGGGCTTCACACAGCATGCCTATGTCGTACTACACACTTCCTGCTCTAGATGCAGACTCAACTTGGAATCACTTACGCTTTCCACCTATTGGTGGAGGATTCCATGCATATGCATAAAGAAAGGACATCGATTGTCCAAGAAGGAGATCGTTACCCTTGACGATCGCTTTGGAGCCATGAACTAGCCGGATGGAAATCACAGCCACGTCTTTGCCTTGACAAATCTGAACTCGGCTCCTGATTCCGCACGCTGAAGCTACTCCGGCAGCCGGCTTCCTTCTCCTTCCTCCTTCCTTGCTCTCCTCTCTCTCTAGCCCTTTAAAAAGAGAAAGGCTAAGATGGAATGAGACTAATCCATCCATCCTCAACCTTATAAAAGCATGGAAGGGCCTAATCCCTTGGATCCGGGAAGAAGGAAATGAATGGCCTTGATTGCCCAGAAATAAGCTGAACACGGCGAGACAACTCCATTCTTCCTCCTTCATTAATGGTCAGCATGTCCAACTTTTCTTTTAAACCTGTTGAGCTACAAGGATTGCTAGACAACTCACAGTTAATTAGCTCAGATTCATCAAACACTACATGAACTGATTCTTCTACAACTTATGTAGTCAAGTTGTAGACCCTATATGCCTTACTATTGTTGTTGTACCCAACAAATATCCCATCTTGGGATTTGGCAACAAACTTAGTTAGGTGAGACTTGCCAGTGTTAAGCATATAACACCTGCTACCAAAGATCCTAAAGTAGGATATATTTGCTTTTCTGCCCTTCATAATCTCATAGGGCATCTTTTTGTGGTTCTTAGTTATAGATGCTCTATTGAGAACATGACAAGCAGTATTTACTGCCTCAGCGCAGAAATATTTTGGGAGTGAAGTGTCACTGAGTAGAGTTCTACCAGCCTCAATGAGAGTTCTATTCTTTTTTTCAGCAATTCCATTTTGCTGAGGTGTTCTAGTTGAGGAGAATTCCTGATGAATCCCTAGTTCTTCACAAAACCATGTCATACACTCAGACTGAAATTCAGTTCCATGGTCACTTCTGATTTTGACCACTGAATTGTTAAATTCATTCTGAATTTGTTTAACAAAGTTATGAAAGACAGTAGGGGTTTCAGATTTCTGCCTCAAAAAGAAAACCGATGTATATCTAGAATAGTCATCTACTACCACAAAAGTATAAACTTTCCTACCTAGACTATGAACTGGCATAGGACCAAATAGATCCATATGCAGGAGGTACAAACACCTCACAGAGTCTTTGGTATCAAGACTATGAAAAGAGGATTTGCTCTGCTTGCCTTTTTGACAAGCTGAGCGTATACCCTCTTTTATGCACTTAAATTGAGGACCATTCCTCACTAACTCTAAACTATAGAGCTGTGCTATTGTCTTATAGTTCAGATGAGCTAGCCTCTTGTGCCATTGGACACACTAAGATGCTTTCTCATCTGCAACTAAACATACAGGGGAGTTCATGTCTACATAATCAAAATTTAAACAATAAACATTCCCTTTTCTATAACCAGACAAGATCACCTTCTGATCACTTGTCCTTTTGATCTGACACCCATTCTTAATAAATGAAATGTCATACCCAAGATCACTCAGCTGACTTATGCTTATCAAGTTATGTTTCAAACCTTTTACATAAGACACTCGAGTGATTGTTATAGAACTAGAAGAAATATTACCAAACCCTTTTATGACCCCTTTTTCTGATCCACCAAATATCACTTTGGGTCTATTCTCTATGGGAGTATAGTCCTTTAACATTCTCCTTATTCCAGTCATGTGCCTGGAACATCCACTGTCCAAGTACCATATAGGGGTATGGCAACTTGGACCCACCTGCAGCAAATTAAATTAATTTACCTTAGAACCCGAATTTTTATTGGGTTATAGGTTCATGTTAGAATGAAACTTGATATTCTTACCAGCAGCCTTCCTCACAGGTAAGCTGGCATTCTTTCTGACACTGGTGTTGTGCCAGCAATCCATGGTATAAAGTCATGTCTTACCACAGTACCAACACTCATATCTATAATACCTCTTTCTAGGTATAGTTTTAACAGCATTGCTGTCAGCTGTTCTTAACATTGTTGGTACAGTAGTTCTTTGCTTGAATGCTGAAGCTACATTCTTGTCATTTAGAATTTCAGGCTTACCAGAACCATGTTTGATATCATGATCATTTCAATTAGTTGGCTGCCATACGTTAGGAAATGCGGGGTTTGAAGGCTAGAGGTGGTACTGGGGCTTTGCCTTTTCTTTTGGAATTGGCAGCCCTTGCATTTCCCTCAAAGCCCAATCCAGTCTTACCCTTTTCAGGAATAAAGTCATCAATTAAAGGTAAAACTAATTTTGGCTTAGAGAACTTAGCCACCAAATCCTTTTCCATCTGAAGTTTGACTTCCAAACTTTTGATTTGATCATTCTTGAATGTTATAGTACCAATCTGAATTACAGTTATGTTTTTCAGTTTGGCTACTTCATTCATCTTTAGATCTAGCAGTTTTTCTGAGTTTAATGCAGGCAGCTTAAGATCAGCAATTTCCTTGGCCTGTGCTTTATTAAGGATTATGCTTTTCTTAAGTGCTTGCAGCAGGTCATCATATTCATCAATAAGTTGATGAACATCTCCTTCAGATTCAAATTCATCTACATCTCTTGATGCAGATGCTTCTGATTCTGAACCAGTATAGTAATCAGAATCTATTGAACAATTGTTTACCTTACTAGATCTAGGCTGATCCTGGCACTGATCTTCTTCTGTCAAGGACATCAGCCCTTTACAACAAGGTTCTTCAATTTCATTTACTGAATCCAGCCACTTCAAGAATTCAGCCTCTTCTACATCCTCTTCAGTTGCCAACAGTCCTATATATGCTTCAGCTTCAGCTTCAGCCTCAGAATCTGATGATGAAGAATCTGACCAACTTTTTTGCTTCTTTGCAACAAGGGATTTCTCCTTCTTGCCCTTGTTTTTTAGTTTCTTCCTATCATTAGATTCTTTCCTTTTGTCAGGACAATCAACTACCATATGTCCTGGCCTGTTGCAGTAATAGCAAACAATCTTAGTTGAAGATAATTTACTAGGTTTAGAGCTATACATGTCGTTCCTAGAGGATTTCTTTTTCTAATAGTAATCATCCTTGGATTGTGACGATGATGGTTTTGATCTCCACTGTTTCTTCTTCAAAAAACTTTGAAATTATTTTGAGAAAGCTACTAAGTCTTCATCAGTATTTGTACTATCTGATGTGTGACTGTCTGAACTTTCTGAAACAATTTCTGCAGCTTTTCTAGGAGGTGATGGAGACATCCTCCTATCCTTTCTTATGGCTTCAGTCTTGAAAGCCACTGACTTATCTCTGTAATCAACTTTATTACTTTTCTCCTCCTCCTTTCTGACCATCAGCTGCATTTCATATGAAATCAGTTTGCCAAATAATTTAAGAGGTGAAATTTCTGCTAGTCTGGCCACTTCCCTAATGGCACATATCTTTGTGTCCCAGTCTTTAGTCAATGAACTCAGAAACTTATCATTTATTAATTCATATGTGCTGAGTACTCTTCCATATGACATCAGTTCATTAACTATTTTGAAGAATTTCTTGTAACATTCAGTTATGCTGTCTGTTTTAGGTTGTCTAAAACTTTCATACTCCTGATTCAGCATAGACTTTCTATCTTCTCTCACCTCTTCTGAACCCTCCAAGTGGACTATAAGGGTGTCCCACATTTCTTTGGAGGTCTTGCAGTGGATCAAGTGTACAACCTTGGGCTCGCGAGAGGAGATCCAGTAAGCGAGAAAGGGGGACTGGCGAGATGAGAGGATGCCCACCTGCAAGAGGCGAGAGGTGGACAGCCCTATGAAGTAGACGAGACCTCTTAGTAGGCGAGACCTCTTAGGGGGCGAGATGGCCCACAGGGCGAGAGGTCGGCGAGACGGACAGGGCGGTCGTCTCGCCCGTCAGTTCCTTCCCCACTCGCCACATGTGAGAAGAGATGTCTATCTTTTTTACCCTCGAGGAGGATTTTACTTTTGTGCCCCAGGTGGTTTTCCATTTCTACCCCTGAGGGTCTGCGTATAGCTCTCCAGAACAGTTGAGTTTGGCTGTTGGCAGACCCAGCCCATGGTGTTTTGGTCATTTCAGGTTAATGCAAAAGTGATATTTGCAGATCGGATTCAGAGACCTATAAATAGACCGATAAGGTGCCTGAGAGGGTTGTTGAACCTTTCCACTATCTTCCTCACAGGCACCTAGCTCAGCATTGGCTAGGGAGGGGAAGATCTTTAGTTCTTCCAGGAAAGAGGTGGGACCTCTGAGCTGAGCCCCCTCGGTCTATTTTCAGGTCTCTTACTCTCGTCAGGACGGTAGCGCAGGGAGAGTACGTGTGGGCTGCATCCTGTTTCGAACTTTAGGAGGGACCAGAAAGCTAGTTCCAACATTTTTGCTGCGGTGAGCATGGAGCGCAGCCCTCAGAGAAGAACCTTGAGCAACCACATGGTGGGATGTCAGGGAGAAGGAGAAGGAGAGGGGTCAGACAACCCGGGAGGATTTGTTAGAAGAGAAGAGTTCATGGCTTCAATCAAGGGGATCATGGATTTGCTACAAGGGATCCCGCGACAGGGAGATTGTTCAACCTCACTGCCTCAAGTGCCGGCTCTCACAACACAAGAAGAACTCGTCTCGGCGCGAGTGGGATAAGACGCCCCGGGGAGGAGACCGGGGAAGGAGGTGATGGCAGAAGGGAGCGGGAGAGACATGGCAGGAATGGGTCTGTTCCCAAGTCCGACGAGTACCATCTTTCCAGGAGAGGTCATCGCGCGAGTAGGGGCGGCGAGACTGGCGATGAGAGGGTCCCCCTATTGCGAGCTAATCCTGTCAGCTCCCGTCCCGGAAGGTTTCTGAGAACCCGAGATGAACTACTATGTGGGGAAGGATAATCCCCTCCATCACTTGCAGTGGTTCGAGGACGCAGTTTCGATCAGGCCCATGACAAACGCATTCAAATGTCATCTTTTTGCCATCACTCTAAAGGACAAAGCTAGAGATTGGTTCCATCAGCTCCGGATTAGCTCGATATACTGCTTCGAGGACCTAAGCAGGAGTTTCCACTTGCGGTTCTCCACGTCTAAGAAGAGAAAGAGGAACCCGGAGTCGATCTTTTTGATTAAGCAGAAGGCAGATGAGTCGCTGGCTCGGTACGTGGATAGGTTCCAAGAGGAGATCTTGGATATACAGGAGGTGCCAGGGTTTGCCCTCCAGATGGCCGTTACTGTGGGACTACGGGAAGGTTTCTTCAAAATGAGCCTCACCCTGAAGGCGCCGCTATCTTTTGAGGGCTTGATGGAGAAGGCGGCGAAGGAAATAGCGATGGAGGCGGCGAACCCTGCTTTTGCACAGAAATTGGCAAGGCTTACTGAGGTGGAGTCGAGGGAGTCAGGTGGGAGACAACAGGATGCAAGGAGAAGAGAAGAGCCGAGGGCGCCAACGTATCAAGAGCTGGGGTGGAGGCAACAGGGAGGCCCTGCCCCAGGACAAGGTAGAGGATTTCCGTATGGGGGGAGGAACCAGCAAGGAGGACCGGGAAGGTTTCACCAGCAAGGGTGGGGGTATGGTCATAGACCACCCCTGCCCCCTCCGCAGTAGGCTATGGCCATCGGCCGAGGCAGAGGAAGAGGCCGGGAGAGAGGAAGAGGAGCAGGAGAGGGGAGAAGAAGAAACCCTCAGGAAGGAAGGCAAGGGGGGAGGTGGCGTTGCCATATTGCGACTTCCACGAGGAGGAAGGTCACGCAATGGCTACCTGCCCAGATTTCTTGGAAAAAAGGAGAACTCGAGGAGCAGGAGAACAAGAAAGACCGGTACGGATAGAGGAAGTGACAGCTACAGGTGAAGAGGATCGATGTGTGGATCGAACGGATGAAGGAGATCGCGGAGGAATTGGAGTAATCCATTTAGGGGTGGGGATAGAGGCGGCCCGAAAGGCGAGCCTTCACACTATATACCGCTGAAGCGTAGCCTCGACGTCATAATCCCCTCCCCCGGATGAAAAGATCACCTTTTCAAGAAAAGACATGCCAGATCATGAAGACCCTTTTTGTGACGCGCTGGTGATACGGACCGCCATCGAGAACTTTACAGTGTCACGGATCCTGGTAGACAATGGGAGTTCGGTGAACGTGATTTTCAAAAAAGCATTCAATGCGATGAGGGTGGAGGCCCGGAGGGTGCTGACGGCGGATGGACCATTGTTTGGGTTCTCAGGAGAGAGGAAAGAAGTCGAGGGGGGAGTGGGACTTCAGGTAACCCTGGGAGGGCTATCCCGAAATTGCCGCTTTGTCATAGTGGATTCTCCCAGCAGTTACAATGCTATCTTTGGGAGCCCCTTGATCAGCGCCTTCAGATGCATTCCGTCGTCGTTTCACCAGTACATGAAACTGAACTCAGGAGGTACCCAAATCTGGGTACGGGGGGATACAAAGGCTGCAAGGGAATGCTACGTGACGGCAGTGAACGTCGTCTCCTGGCAGGGAGATGCTGAGGAGATGGGAAGGAGGATGGAGCAATTGCAACAGGAACTGGGAGGCGAAGCAGAAAGTGGAGAGGAAGGTGCTGGAGGAGAGGGAGAAGTACTGGTGGCTGGAGGCAGTGCCGGGGAGCCAGAAATGGCGGGAGAGGAGTTCGGGGAGATGGGGATGGTAGAAGAGAGAGGAGTGGAAGGTGCTGGAGGAGAGGGAGAAGTAGTGGTGGCTGGAGGCATTGCGGGGGAGCCATAAATGGCGGGAGAGGAGTTCGGGGAGACGGGGATGGTAGAAGAGAGAGGAGAGGAAGGTGCTGGAGGAGAGGGAGAAGTAGTGGTGGCCGGGGACATGGCGGAGAAACTAGAAATGGCTGGAAAGGAGGGAGAAGAGACGGAGGCGGCAGGGGAAAAGAAGCCGAAAGAAAAGGAAGGGAGAAAACAGAAGAGGAAGATGGAAGAAGCGGGATGTCGCCCGGGAGGGGGGCCGGCCAGAAAAAAGAAGGGCCTCGTGGCAGGAAGAGGAGGACGCAAGCAAGTTGGAGATGTAAAAGCTGGGGGAAGAGATGATGATGGCCATCGTGGAAGACGAAGCCAAGAGGCAGGACACGCAGGCAGAGCAGGAAGGGGAGGAAGAGCCATCGAGGCTGAAAGCGGTCGTGGAGGTCCTCGAGGTAGAGATCCATACCAAGGAAGGCAGAGAGGGAGGAACCTCGAGGTGTACGTGGATGACTTGATGATCAAAAGCAAGAACCTCGAAGCTCATGTCCTAGATCTGGAGGAGACCTTTGGGACCCTAAGGAAGTATAAAATGAGACTCAACCCCCTGAAATGTGTTTTTGGAGCCAATAGGGGAAGGTTCCTAGGACATCTTCTCACTCCATCTGGAGTGGAACCCAACCCCAAAAAAGTGAGAGCAATCCTGGAGTTGGAGTCCCCTAGGAATGCTAAGGAAGTTCAGCGTCTCACAGGCAAGTTGGCGGGGCTAAGCAGGTTTCTCTCTCGAGACGGAGAGAGATGCTCGCCCTTATTTCGGACACTACGGGGAGGAAAGAGGTTTGAGTGGACCCCGGAATGTGAGAAGGCTTTCCAGGCTATAAAACAACAGCTCACCCAGACGCCCTTACTCCAGGGCCAAGGGAAGGGGAGGTCTTGTTTTTATATTTGGGGGTAGGGACTGGGGCAGTGAGCTCGGTTCTTGTGTGAGAAGAAGGGAAGAAGCAATTTCTGATCTATTACGTGAGCAGGGTCCTGAAGAAAGCGGAGCTCGGATACCCCATTCTTGAGAAGTTAGCATTTGCCCTCATCATCTCGGCCTGAAAGCTCAGGCCGTATTTATAGGCTCATTCTGTTCAGGTGGTAACGAATCACCCCCTCCGTCGCATCTTGGAGGGGGTATAACATTCCGGGAGGCTAGCTAAATGGTCAATAGAGCTCAGTGAATTCGACCTGGACTTTGTTCCCCGGCTCGCCATTAAGGCATAGGTGGTAGCCGATTTCCTGGTGCACTATGTAGCTGAGGTCCAGGAGACGGAAGTGTCCCCTCGAGCAACCTGGAAGATGTCAGTGGATGGAGCGTCGGGAAGAAATTTCTTTGGAGGAGGAATGGTCTTGATCAGTCCGGAGTGGACCCGAATCGAACAGGCCTTGTAGATTCATTTCACAATTACCAACAACCAAGCGGAATATGAGGCGATCATTGCGGGACTCAGGTTAGCCCGGGAGCTGGGCATACAAGTCATTGAAGCCTCGACAGACTCCATGGTGGTGGCAGGCCAGATCAAAGGGAAGTTCGAGGCAAGGGAGCCCACCATCCAGTTGTATCTAGGAAAGGTCAAGGGCATCATAGGACAGTTCCGAAGCTTTTCGATTCAGCACATCCCGAGGGAGGAGAGCACTCAGGCTGACCAACTCGCCAAGCACGGCCCTCGAGCCGGGGGAACAATGACGGAGCTCTTCAGACCGTCTATAGAAGAAGGGGAACTCATGGAAGTATGCCAGCAGAGGTCTTGGATGGACCCCTTCATCACCTTTTTAGCGTCGGGACAGTTACCCGCGAAGGAACTCGACAAGAAGCATACCAGATACAAATCGACGTACTACCTGCTGAAGGATGGGGTTTTATATCGCAAGACCCTGTCAGGTTTGTTGGCCAGATGTGTGTCAGAGGAGGAGGTTCCCAAGGTTCTGCAGGAGATTAACTAGGGAGAATGTGAGAGTCACTCGGGGAGCCGGACATTAGAAGGGAGGGTGCTGAGACAGGGGTACTTCTGGCCTACCCTCAGGAAAGATGCGGAGGAATTCGCGAAAAAGTCTCAAAATGCCAGGAGTTCGCCCCCCTACAGCTCCTTCCGGCCCAGAGGTTACGGACAATCACAGTCCCCTGGCCTTTCGCTATATGGGGGCTAGATCTGGTGGGCCCTTTTCCTCAAGCGAGTGGCCAGAGGAAATTCCTACTAGTCATGGTGGACTACTTTTCGAAATGGCTGGAGGTGAAGGCATTGGCCAAGGTAACATCGCAGGTGGTCAAGAATTTCGTATGGGGGGAGATCATCTGCTGGCATGGGTTGCCCCTACCCATTGTGACAGCTAACGGACCACAATTTGCAACTAGAGAATTCGTTGATTTCTGCATTCGTTTGGGAATAGATCTCCGTTTCGCCTCCGTTCATCATCCACGGAGTAATGGATAGTTGGAAGCCGCTAATAAGGTCATTGTCAATCTATTGAAGAAAAAAGTGGAGAATTTGAGGGGGAACTGGGTGGAGCAGCTACCTTCAGTACTGTGGGCCTTGAGGACCACACCAAACACCGCCACGGGGGAAACCTCGTTTAAGCTCTCTCATGGCTCAGAGGCTATCATACCTATCGAGTTTGAGGTCACATCACCGAGAGTAGTAGTCGCGAGGGAAGGAGCTGAAGGATGGAGAGCAAAGAACGAAGAAGAACATAGACTTTCTTTGGATCTCGTGGAGGAGCTCAGGGATTTGGCGATGGTCCGGCAGGAGGAGGTCAAGCGCCGGATGGCAAGGTACTTCGACAAGCATTTAAGGATCAGGCAGTTCGAGAAGGGAGATTTGGTCCTAAAAAAGGTAGATGCAGCAGGTAGAGGGGCCTCCGTAGGGAAGCTCAATCCCAATTAGGAGGGTCCTTTTGTAGTAAAGGAAGTCTTAAAGTCAGGAGGGTACTGCCTCCAGGTTGTGGACTGGGTATCCCTCGAGCGAGCCCGAAGTGGTGATGATTTAAAGAGATTTTACCCGTAGCACTCTGTCCATTGCACTTTTTTTTATTGTACAATGCTTACCAGTATAATGTGCTCTTTGGATGTGATGAAAGTGTGGGAGACCTTTTTAGGGCACCAAGGGCGAGATGGTTTAGAGAGGAGACCCCGAGCAGACCCGCTAACCAGGCTCTCACCTAGCTGGCAGGGCTGTAGGCTCACTCGGTGGTTGGAGACAGTTTTGAGAGGAGACCCCGAGCAGACCCGCTGACCAGGCTCTCACCTAGCTGGCAGGGTTGTAGGCTCACTCGGTGGTTGGAGACGGTTTGGAGAGGAGACCCCGAGCAGACCCACTGACCAGGCTCTCACCTAGCTGGCAGGGTTGTAGGCTCACTCGGTGATTGGAGATGGTTTGGAGAAGAGACCCCGAGCAGACCCACTGACCAGGCTCTCATCTAGCTGGCAGGGCTGTAGGCTCACTCGGTGGTTGGAGATGGTTTTGATAGGAGACCCCGAGCAGACCCGCTGACCAGGCTCTCACTTAGCTGGCAGGGCTGTAGGCTCACTCGATGGTTGGAGATGGTTTGGAGAGGAGTGATGAGTCTGATTTATATAGGGTATTTCGGACTCATCTGGGCTAGTTTTCATGCGTTTGCACTTCACTTTTAGTTCATTATCATATATATTTCATCTTGCCTATATTTCCATAGGAAGTGCACATTTAAGCCCATGGTTGTGTATTTTGTTATTTTTATAGTCTGTTCTCCTTTTTGTTATTGCCTGCAATGTCTGCACAGATTAGTGATTTGTTTTTCCTTCGGCACAGGGGTCGTGTGCATGTTTCGGGATGGTTGTGAAACAGGAATACTGCGCACGATCATGGGATCTAATGCGCAGGACCACTGGTCGTGCGCCCCTGATCGTGCGCACTACTCTACATTTTCCAGAATCAGCCTGGGGTATGCGCACTACCACTGGAAATAATGCGCACGACCACCGGTCGTGCGCCACTGATCGTGTCTATTGATTCCTCTTTTCTGGAGTCCTGTCTGGGGTAATCGCACGACCATTGAACTTAGTGCGCACGACCACTGGTCGTGCGCCACTACTCGTGCTCATTATCCCAGTTCTTCTTCCTGATCTTCCATGCCAGTGCGCACGAGCACCGGACATAGTGCGCACGACAACTGGTCGTGCGCCTGTGATCGTGCGCATTGTTCATTTCTGCTTTGTATAAATAGTGCAGGTCTTGCCCTAATTAGAGAGAGGATCCGCAGCTCGACATTTCTCCGCCAATTTCCGCCTTCTCCGCCATTCCACTTCATCTTCCACCCTAGGGAGGTGCTCCGGGCAAGCTTTCACCGCCAAATCCAAGCCGGAGCTTCCTCTCGGCCTTCTCCTTCATCCATGAGCTTCAATTAGGGTTTGACGCCATAGCCATCAAGCAAAGGAAAACTAGCAAACTTCATCCGCTATCGTGAGACGAAGAAGACGGGCCATTGGAAGGTGGTGACAGCCCTTCTCTACCCTGGACGCAGTTGAGGACCGAGCTTGGATGCGGAATGACAACCCGACGATTCCAACCGTGAATCCTCAGCAAGACTTCGGATTCGGTCCATCTCTTGACTTGTTCTTGCTTTACTGTTGAATATTGGTGTTTAACTTTATTTATATTGATGAAGTATGCTTAGTTTGTAAAACAATTTTATACAATCATGTCTATGTGATTTTGTATGTTTTCGTTATTTACTTGAGTTGCGCCATATTCCATCCACCACCATCCATTCTTGCCGCACTAGCAATTGCTAGTGGCGTGCGTAGCGAAGAGGTGCTCACGACCCTCATTCCGCTGTTCTAACCACCTCATCCGCTAGCCTTCTCGTTCATCCGCCTTGTGATTCGGTGCATAGCGGCCCGACTAGTCTTCCATCCTGCCTGGCGAAGCATCGCATAGCGGCGTTGCATAGGAGTAGTTGTTAGCCTTTTATTTTCTGTTTCCGCAAACATCAAAACCCCCCTTAGTTAGCTCCGACCTGAGGACTTCAATCTGAAGTCCTCCTCGAAATTAACTCCACCTTACTGTGTTCCTTGTGAGATCGATACTTGGGGAAACCCCCATTTTATATTACTTGTGCGACCGGTTCAATGTCGTGATCTTAAGCATCAAGTTTTTGGCGTCGTTGCCGGGGAACACAGTTGTGTGAGTTTCTGGAGAGGGAGACGTGAGATTTCTTTCCTTTTTCTTTGTAAATCGCTTTTGTTTTGTTCTATTTCTATTTTGCCTGCCTTTTCTTGTTTGTTTGGGCAATTATAGTAATATATTGTTGGATTTAGTAATTTGCACAATTTATTTTGAATTTACTGTTTTGACACCATGTGGGGATATTCGTATGCCCAATGTCGTTGGTGTGGGAAGCCTTCCCACGCTAGTCATGAATTCCCTACGAGAGATATTGCGCATAAGCTTCAGCGCACAATGCATGAGATGTTGTATTCGTATAGCCTTTCGAACACTGTGCCCCGAGCTTATGGTCAATCGTCCTCGCCACATACACCGTTCTCCTATTCCTCTCCGGCCCCACAAGGACCGCAGCGTAATGGGAGAAAGTGTTTGTATTGTTGTCGAATAGATCATGTCCTCAAGGATTGTGTCGAGTACCTCCGTGTTATGGAAGAGGATGATGAGCCGGACATCCGGATCATCCCGACTCCGACCCTTGGTGGCACACCTTCATCATCTGGTTATGTGTCCCTGTTACCTTCATTTGTTGAAGGGAATGATATGGACACAACCAACAGATGTGTGGCTGATCTAGGCTTCGACGTGGCTGAGCCCATCTCTCCTGTGCATACATCTCCAAGCGTGGAGCCGATTCTTTGTGAGGAACCTGCGCTTGACTTTTATTCAAGCAAAGTTCTTCCTCCTTTTGTGCATTCTACTTTAGTCATCTCTAATGACATTTTCGATGATGCAACACAAGTTGAGGCTTGTGATACATGGGCTGTTTCCACTCCCATGGAGGAGGACAACCTTCCTGGTGTCGAGGATTCTCCCTTGATACCAAAGGAGGACGTCCAAGTCTTGGTGGAGGAATCTATGGATCCGGCCGAGCCTTGTAGCATTGTCAACATTTCTGACGATATTTTTCTACCTCAGCCTTTGGGGAGTGAAACCGGGATCACTCCCCCGATTATTTCTTTATGTTCTTCGTCTCTTTTATTTCTCGACCCCCCTTCCTTATCTGAGCCTGTGCAGGTTGAATCTCCACGGGTAAGTTGGGTTGACGTTGAGCCTTGCGCTCAGGCTATCGACGAGTGCATCCTCTTGTGTGAGGAGGTTCCTACCTCCTTCACAGTGGAAGCCCATGCCGTCACCTTCTCCCCCAGCGAACTTGTGCTGGACGAAACCTTGCTAGGCAAGGATTTGTTTTGTGGTGAGAAGAGTGAGGACCAGCGCTCCTTCTCTTCTTACTTCCTATTTCCTCTACCTGTGTTGGGCAGGTATTACTATTTAGGTAGAGGGGTAACTGTTCTATCGCCGTATTGGTACCCGTTACCGAAACGGATAATGGAATAGTTGCCTGTGCATTTTTTATTTCATAGACCCATTAGCTAGAACTGTATAGAATTGAATAAGTCGTGCTAGGATGACAATAACCCCAGTACTTATCTTTCATTTTCTGCATTTTGTTTTTCGTGTCTATTTAGTTTTAGTATTTCTTTGTAGTTTGTATATTTTTGCTTTGTTTTGCGGAGCTCACCACTGCAGGTATTCATGGCAAATCGCATTGGCGGGGTTGTGATTCTTTGTATGGCGGGCCTACTTCAGGTTTCCACGCGTCTTCTGGTATGCTCACTGGCTGAG
The DNA here is from genome assembly GCA_039583875.1 of Platanthera guangdongensis. Lineage (NCBI taxonomy): Eukaryota > Viridiplantae > Streptophyta > Magnoliopsida > Asparagales > Orchidaceae > Platanthera > Platanthera guangdongensis. The sequence continues at coordinate 55,293,599 of CM077148.1, forward strand.
CATTGGGTAACCTCTTCCCTTAGCTCCTTATGATTTTAATTTCTTTATCATATGCCGTGTAGTTTAGTTTAAGTCTGGGGGAGAGATTTGTTACCTATTGCACGCACACATTTCTTATGCATACTAGAAGCCTTTATTGTTTTATTTTGCTTAGTTCATTGCATCACACACCACTGCACCCACATGAGCGCGTGCTTAGCTGTTAGTGTGCCGCAAGTTAAACTCATTTCTTCGTTAGATTTGGGAAGATTATGGTGCTGGCTTAGGATTGTGAGACAGAGTAAAATGTTGACCTTGTTGTGTTTTTAGTCAACTGCTCTCGTCTCGTGTAGAAATTTGAGTAGATTTAATTTTTATGTATGCTTTTAGTTTTATATTTTTCTAATTGCGTGAATACTTTTTATTCTACTCAAAAATTGGTGAATCCTGTGTGAATCCGACGGTAGCTTAGGGATGTGTGTAGACGGCCGTTAGTTTTGTATTGCTTGAGTCGGGAGGATGGATAGTCTTTCTCGTTGGCTAAGAACTTGTCCCAAGCTATTCTTGAAGCATGGGTATAGGTTAGTTCACTCGCATGAGCGTGATGTGGGCCATCATTTTGGCCCGGTTGAGCTTTGTACCATTCCTAACGTCTTGTCCTCGCTAGCCCCATTGTGCCTACCCATTCTTTTGATTCAGCTCCACCTTTATTTCACCAAAGCCTCAAAGCCAATCCTTGTCGCACTCCCAAGTTGAGCTTTAGAGTTTTACATTTTTCATGCTAGGGTGTTGCTGTGGTGCTGTTACATGTGAATATGTGGATGTGCTCCAAAGCTTCTATTTGCTGAAATTATTAAAAGAGAAGTAATTTGAAAAGAAAAAATAAAAGTTAAAAAAATGATGTTAATTGTGAAAAAGTGAAAAGTAAAAGTAAAATTGAAAATCCTATTTGAGATGTGAGTATTTTTGGAGTAGGCGGTGCACACACTCATATGTTAAAAGTTAAGTCTAGGGGTGTGATGTACCCGCATATATTTTGGTTAGCTGATGTATTCTTTCTTTGATAGCTCATTTGGGTTAGGTGCATAGCCTTCTTGTTTATCTTTGTTTACCTCACTGAAACCAAAGCCCCATCTCTTCACCTAAAGTCCTACTGATTCGTTTGTGAACCCAAACCAGTGCTGTGGAGAGAATGCGAAAGGGCAAGCATATGGTCACCGATATTGGTGGATTCCTTTGGAGGTTATCCGGAGCCCTGATCTTTGGCAATGCTCGCCTAGCGATTAGTCTACTTTCTCCCTACGCGTGACCGGGTGATTCACCGTGATTCTATTTTTGAGTAACAATAAAATGTTGATACCCATTGTGAAAAATATAAACTATTTTGTATACTTTGAAATTTCTTCTATTATATTTTTACGCGTGTGAGCATGTGACTTCGCATGGTACTCCGTATCGCAATATCCTTATTAGCTAAATCATTTTCTCTATCTGTTTAGATTTTGTTTGCTCGGGACGCGCAAACAGTTAAGTATGTGGGTGTGATGAGTCCGATTTATATAGGGTTTTGCGGACTCATCTGGGCTAGTTTTCACGCGTTTGCACTTCACTTTTAGTTCATTATCATATATATTTCATCTTGCCTATATTTCCATAGGAAGTGCACATTTAAGCCCATGGTTGTGTATTTTGTTATTTTTATAGTCTGTTCTCCTTTTTGTTATTGCCTGGAATGTCTGCACAGATTAGTGATTTGTTTTTCCTTTGGCACGGGGGTCGTGTGCGTGTTCCGGGATGGTTGTGAAATAGGAATACTGCGCACGATCATGGGATCTAATGCGCACGACCACTGGTGGTGCGCCCCTGATCGTGTGCACTACTCTACGTTTTCCAGAATCAGCCTGGGTATGCGCACTACCACTGGACATAATGCGCACGACCACCGATCGTGCGCCACTGATCGTGTGCATTGATTCCTCTTTTCTGGAGTCCTGTCTGGGGTAATCGCACGACCATTGAACTTAGTGCGCACGACCACTGGTCGTGCGCCACTACTAGTGCTCATTATCCCAGTTCTTCTTCCTGATCTTCCATGCCAGTGCGCACGAGCACCGGACATAGTGCGCACGACCACTGGTCGTGCGCCTGTGATCGTGCGCATTGTTCATTTCTGCTTTGTATAAATAGCGCAGGTCTCGCCCTAATTCGAGAGAGGATCCGTAGCTCGACATTTCTCCGCCGTTTTCTGCCTTCTCCGCCGTTCCCCTTCATCTTCCACCCTAGGGAGGTGCTACGGGCAAGCTTTCACCGCCAAATCCAAGTCGGAGCTTCCTCTCGGCCTTCTCCTTCATCCATGAGCTTCAAGTAGGGTTTGACGCCATAGCCATCAAGCAAAGGAAAGCTAGCAAACTTCGTCCGCTATCGTGAGACGAAGAAGACGGGTCATTGGAAGGTGGTGACAGCCCATCTCTACCCCAAACGCAGTTGAGGACCGAGCTTGGACGCGGAATGACAACCCGATGATTCCAACCGTGAATCCTCACCAAGACTTCGGATTTGGTCGATCTCTTGACTTGTTCTTGCTTTATTGTTGAATATTGGTGTTTAACTTTATTTATATTGATGAAGTACGCTTAGTTTGTAAAACGATTTTATACAATCATGTCTATGTGATTTTGTATGTTTTCGTTATTTACTTGAGTTGCGCCATATTCCATCCACCACCATCCGTTCTTGCCGCACTAGCAATTACTAGTGGCGTGCGTAGCGAAGAGGTGCTCACGACCCTCATTCCATTGTTCTAACCACCTCATCCGCTAGCCTTCTCGTCCATCCGCCTAGTGATTCGGTGCATAGCGGTCCGACTAGTATTCCATCCCGCCTAGCGAAGCATCGCATAGCGGCGTTGCATAGGAGTAGTTGTTAGCCTTTTATTTTCTATTTCCGCAAACATCAAAACCCCCCTTAGTTAGCTCCGACTTGAGGACTTCAATCTCCAGTCCTCCTCGAAATTAACTCCACCTTACTGTGTTCCTTATTAGATCGATACTTGGGAAAACCCCCAATTTATATTACTTGCGAGACCGGTTCACTGCCGTGATCTTAAGCATCAAGGAGACCCCGAGCAGACCGGCTGACCAGGCTCTCACCTAGCTGGCAGGGCTGTAGGCTCACTCGGTGGTTGGAGATGGTTTGGAGAGGAGACCCCGAGCAGACCCGCTGACCAGGCTCTCACCTAGGTGACAGGGCTGTAGGCTCACTCGGTGGCTGGAGATGGTTTGGAGAGGATACCCCGAGCATACCCACTGACCAGGCTCTCACTTAGCTGGCAGGGTTGTAGGCTCACTTGAGGGCAAGTCTAAGGGTAAGAGTTCGTGTGGAGAAAGGTCCATGTTCATCAGAAGATTGGTGGAAAATCCCTAAAAAAAGAGAGAAGGGTCAGGAATCAGGCCAGGGAAGAGGGTCTCTGGCCGACACTCAGCATGGGTGGTCTCGCCCATGGAGAGTGGACCCTCCTTATTCGAAGCACAAGACTGGCGCAAGGAGGTGGGGGCCTGTCAAGTAGGGCGGCTGGTCTCCAGGGACTTCAACGCAGGATAATCTTGCGGCGAGACGAGCGCTAACGGTCAGTTGATCTCGCGGATAGTATTGGCGAAGAGAGATCCAAAGTTTGTCTCGCACTTTTGGCTAGCTATCAAGCGAGACGGCGGAAGATAAAAGCAGCGATTAAATAACATCTAAAAAGTTTGTCTCGCGCTTTTGGCTAGCTATCAAGCGAGACGGCGGAAGATAAAAGCAGTGATTAAATAGCATCTAAAAAGTTTGTCTCGCGCGTTTCTCTAGCTATCAAGCGAGACGACGGAAGATAAAAGCAGCGATTAAATAACATCTAAAAAGTTTGTCTCGCGCTTTTGACTAGCTATTAAGCAAGACGGCCGAAGATGGAAGCAACAATTAATGTGTAAAAGGTTTAAACACAATATCCTTGGAACAAGAACACCTCGCTTTCCTTTTTCGAGGAATTATCTATCAAAACTACAAGTACTAGACGAGAAAAGAAAAAAGGTAAGAGAAGCCACTGCAGTTGATGATGCGCTACTCGCTGTCAGAAGAAGAGCTGCCGTCCGTCTCGCCGTACAAGCGGGGGACCAGGTCGCGGGGAGTTACCGTCTCAGCATCCTCGCGCACCACCCCCAGCTCCATCATTTTAAGAACAACCTCCGCCGTCTTGATATTTGGGTCTTGGCAGATGGCGTCCACCTCGTCTACTGAGTAGCGGGAAGGAACGGGAAATTGGTCCAAGGGGGGTGCCGCGCTGTTCCGGAGGCGGAGATTTTCAGCTTTCAATTTCTTGTTCTCCCCCTCCAACTCATCGATGCGCGAGCGCGTTCTGTTCGTCGTCTCGGCATCCTGCGGGAAGAGAGCGTGTAAGGTACTATAAAAAGTAGAGAGTAAGACTAGCAAAGCAACGGTTAGAAAACTTACCACGCCACCCTAGCTCTGCGCGAGGAGGTTGTCGGAAACAATCAATCGCTTCTCCAGGTCGGTGGATTTCTCCTGTTACGCGGGGAGACCGGCCTCCGCTTCCTTCCACTTACTATTGTTGAAAACAAGGCGGCGCGAGACTCGGTGCGCGAGCTCCAGGGAGCGAAATTGAGAACGGGCACTTTTTAGAATGAGATCCCGCGATGCCTCATTATCTGCGGGCTCAGAGCCAAGGCCATCATATAGCCCAAACCTTAGGGAGAAGGCGTGACTGGTGGGGGGGTCCTACTCTTTCCAGGAAGGAAGGAGAGTGGACACCGACACGCGGTTAGCGTCCTTGTCCCATAAGAGAACCGGCTCGCCGGCATCGTCATCGGTCACAGGCCCCATGTTGTAATTGGGGTGCGAGGCAGGAGCCGGGCGACTGGAGGAGCCAGTCTCGCCGGGAGGGTGCTTAGAAGGCTGAACATTGCTAGGGGCAGCTGGCTCTGATGATACCGTCTTGCGGACAGGCAAGACGGGTAGTCGGGAAGGTGAGGGGGACGATAAAGATATGGGGGTAGGGATCTCGATGGCTCTATCCTTTCTTTGACAGATCGTTTCTCCTTTTGGAAGGAGATAGACTTCTTCACCTTCTTCTTGGGGCTGTGCCGAGAAGTGCCCTCATCCCCGGGCCTCTTTTTTGGGGTGGGAGTCAGCGTGTCCTTCGCGGCCTCCGCCGCCATACTTGCTAAGGCGAGAGCCCGATTACTTTGATAAGGGGGATGGACGGGCACGGTTCTTTATCCTGGGCGAGATGACAGTCAGCATATGACAAATTTACAAGGCTAAAGAGGGGGGGACAGGAGCATACCTTCGCCAGGGAAGACGGCGGGCAGCGAGTCGAGGTCTCGCCTAAGGTAGTTGACCTTGAAATTCTTCCCTGCGAAGAAGTCGCAAAGGTCCTTCTCGGCACCCCCACCTTGGGGGTCTCATAGTAACATTCGGCAGGAGATACCGATGCGAGAGGGACGCCTCCTAAATCTCCGCGGATGAAGACGAAGCGAGTCAGCCAGTGGTGGTTTTTATTCGGTGTCTCGCACACCTTCTGGCCTTGGCCCGTAAAATAAGAGACGTCGTCGTCTTTTGCGTGGTAGATGAACAGCTTGCGAAAGGCTGTCAAGCTAAACTCGATGCACTCTCACCGCAGGTAGCAGGCGAAAGCAATCAGCATGGATATGGCGTTGGGGTTTAATTGGGCAGGGACAACCCCAAAGTTCTTGAGAACCAACTTGACCTCTGGCCAAAGAGGAAGACGTAGCCCCGCCTCGAAGTGCGAGACGTGGAAGGCCAGCTCATTGGGGTAGAAGGTGTTGATGCACTCGCCAACCTTGGGCGGCGGGATAAGTAACCGTAAGCGAGATACTCGCTGGTGAAGCGAGCATATTCTTCCTCTGGCAGTCTGTAGAGGGAAGTCGTGGTCCACGAACCGCTTTCCACAGCGGCTGCGCCCCTCGCCTTCTTCCACCTTCTTCTTTCCCATGACAGGCGAGAAGACAATAAAAGGGAAGAGAATGGCTCAGAGAGAGCGGGACGCGAGATGAGTGAGGAAGAGGAGAGAGACGGGAGCTGCAACCAGAGAGACGGCTTAGAATAACAAAAGCAGAGGAATGCCTGGGTTTGAGATATTTATGAGGAATGAGGGAGAGAGGGAATTAAGCGGGAAAGTCAAGCGACGGGAAATGAAGAGGCACCCCGACGCTTCGTCTCTCTCTTTCTCTCTCTCTCTCTCTCTCTCTCTCTCTCTCTCTCTCTCTTTTCCTCTCTCTATAACCCAAGGGGCGGGGGCGCCGCAGCGGTCTTTTCGATATAAAAGCCATCATTATTGAAAAAAGGGCCAATCAGGGTAATGATGAAAAACAGCATGATACGACAGGTACGGTACTGAAATAATAAAATATTTCATCCCGCAGAGGGGGCATCTCGCCCAGAGTTTTTATACAATGCATCAATAATTAAAAAGTTAAATCAGCAGCGATAATATAGGTGGGCCTGGAGAAGGCGAGACGGACCCACGGCAGCTTAGTTCCTGATCTATTTCCAGCGACCATCCTGACCTCCCGCCAAGGGAGGGCGGCCAGGAAGATTAAAAGCGCGAGCGGCGACGATATGAGATTTGATATTGTCAAACTAAAGAGAATTGAACTGTAGGCTCCAACAATACCACACACTTTCAGATGATCACAAAACTCAAGACTTAGATATTTGCTACCTCAATTAGATCTAAGTGCTTTTATCCTTTTTCCAAGCTGGTGTAACGACTCCATACATTCATATAGCATATAATAAATGGTTCGGCCCGAACCCCACACCATATGCCACAAACAGGCAGGGAAGTTACAGGTTAATACCACAACACAATCACGTCCTAACTCAGAGCATGCTAGCGGAAGATTTAACAATATATACTTGAACTCCAACGATGAATGACCACTATATATATAAACAGCCACATTTATATATCAACTCACGAAGGAATGTCCACAAATACAACATCGTTTGGCCTTATGGCCTTATAGTTACTTTTTACAATAGTGTGGATTTCAAACATCGGCGCACAGGCCGACCACACATGAACAAAACACAGTATTCTTCGCTTAGCCTTCAAGGGATAGCAGCTGCAGCTACAGCAGCAGGGACTTCAGCCCTTATGTGTCCCACTTGGCTCTCCATCACCTATATAAGGATAGCCCACCAAACGGTGGCAAACAAGGCAACGGCCAGCATTAATGAAAGAAATAGTACCTAATCACCTAGAGGGGGGGTGAATAGGTGAACTTAATCTTTTGAAAATTACAGGCAGAAACACTGAATAATAATGCTTGTATTTGCAATTCTCTACAGCAATTCAGCACAGATAATACAACAATCACAGAATTAATCACACACAGAGTACACACAGATTTTTATAGTGGTTCCCCAAGGTCTGGGTACATCCACTTTCCCCCTTCGCCTATCTAGTAGTGCACTAGATTCGGCCTAACTTCTCCACTTCTTCTCAGATCCTCAGATCTTACAACTCAGAACCACAAACAGGTTCCTACAGCTCAGAGTGACTCCACTCCTACAACTCAGGCACAAGGCCTTATCACTCAGTTTTCACCAAGACCTACACTCAGGCTAAACAGCCCTACCTCAGCCTTCAATCAAGGCCTACACTCAGAGAATAGAATCTCCTACACTCAGGCACAAAAGCCCTACCTCAGCCTTTATAAGATATACTTACAGCTCAGATCCCTTAGGATCCTACAGAAAATAAAGTTTACAAAGTAAATAACCACAATTCAGAAAGAGAGAGATGAATTGACTGGCTTCTTGATGAGTTCTTGGAAGAACTAGGCAGAGATCAACCACCTTTGGCTTTCTTCAAAGCTTCTTGAATTAGAACACATTAGGGTTGAATCTCCTGTGCAGATGATCTTCAATCAACTGCTGTCTTGTGAATCAGATCTCAATCTGAATCTTACTTATCAGCCTGGTTCAACAGCTGTTCTTCTTAGAAGGAGCTCTCTCTCTCTCCAACTTCTTAGATCTTCTCTTGAAGGTCTTCTTCTTTGTTGTGTTGTTTGTCAATTCATTGATCATCTTTTCTATCGAAGGAGAAAGGTCTTTAAATAGTCTTCCTCCAAGGTAACCGGCTGATCCGGTTTCTAACAACCTTCTGATAGCTCTGACAGTTGCAGTTGACCGGTTGAAATGGCAGCTGTCAAGTTATCCAGTCACTTCTTGAAATCTCTGTCACTGTCTGAAAGTGTCGAGACAGATAGTCATTATGTGTCGACACAAGTAGACTAAGTGTCGACACAAGTAGACTAAGTGTCGACACTAGCCTTCATGGTGTCGACACAACTCCTTATGTTGTTGTAACAGCTTCTCGACACTGCTTCATCAGAATATGTCGACACTGATCCTGTGTGTCGACACAAGCCTTCTGTAGAATGTGTCGACACTGATTGAGTGTGTCGACACAAGTCCTTCTTCTTCAATACTTAGTTGATTTCTGCTGTGTGTCGACAGAACTCCTTTGTGTCGACACAAATTCTTGTGTTGAAACTTGCTGAGTGTCGACACATCTCTATTATGTCGACACATGCCTTTATGTGTTGAAATCTCGCTGAGTGTCGACACATCTCCTTTATGTCGACACTTGTCTTCATGTGTTGAAACTTTGCTGAGTATCGACACATCTCCTTTGTGTCGACACATGTACTTAAACTTTGTTGAAGTTTGCTGAGTGTCGACACAGCATCCTGGTGTCGACACTTTTGATGTCGACAAAGTTTATCTGGGTATCGACACTGCTTCTAAGTGTCGACACTGATTATGTAGACAATTCTTCACTGTGTCTCGACACTGCCTGTATATGTCGATACTTTTCTTCTGGTGTCGACTCTGCCTCTCTGGTGTCGACACAATTACTCCAAGTGTCGACACAGCTTCTCTGGGTGTCGACACAAGCCTTCTTAAGTGTCGACACCTTTCTTCTAGGTGTCGACACATGGACTTATAAACTTTTCCTGCAATCCTGCAGTTACTTAACCTGCACAAATAAACTCAAAGCACATCAAATACATCTTGATGTATATCATTGAGTAGGGTGAGGCTTCTTCAAATTTGGTACATATATTCCAATGTACCCAACAATCTCCCCTATTTGGAGAAGTCATAACCCTTAGTCAATGATATACACCATACATAACAAATACTCAATATGATGTATAACAATATTAAATGACAGGGTAAATACAAAACATGTATAAACAAAACATGTATAACCAATCATTACAGAATACAAATGTAACAGATCAAACATTATTTTGTTATAACTTCCAATAGTTTCATAAACCAAAAGTTTACATTGATTTTAATGTAAAAGATTACAGAGTTGTAAACCTAAGAAAATCCTAATATATGGCTGTTCTGGTTCCTTGATAACAATGCCCTTTCCAGATTGAATCTTTGCTTGAATAGGAGCTTCATTGTCATCAACAGGCTTCTTCCCTTTAAGATCTTTCTTTTTCTGTTCTTTAGCCCTTATCTTCCGTCTTTCAAAATAGTGATAAGGCTTAGGGAAATACTTGCTAGGCTCCTGTGCATTAGGAGGTAGCTTCCCTAATTTAGCCTTCCTTCTGTATTGTACTATGGCCTCTTGCCTAGCCTCATGTTTCTTCCATTCCGGGTCAGAATACCATTTCCCTCTCTCTAGGAAATTATCCTTAGCATCCTTCCAAGCAGTTAATATGATATTCCTAGAGGTTGGGCTCCATTGCTCAAAGTCTGGCCTTAATTAAGCTTGCTCTCTGAACCTTTTCTGAGATAATTGGGCCTCTTGTTCTTTTAGAACTGCCTCTGGCATAGGCTGTACAAATTTTTCAAGAATAACATTCTGATTACCCTCAGGAGGACTATATATAGACTGTACCTCCTAATGTATCATGTCAAAATCAGCAGGAGGGTATATCACTTGAGCCACTTCAGCTTGCTCGCCTCCAAAGTATGCAGGATTGATGCCAGACTCTGCAACATTATCATCATCACATAAAGGTGGATATACAAGGGTAGCTCTGATGGAGTTTGAAATCCACTTTGCATGATTAGAGCCGACTTTGACTAACACCCTCTCCCCCTTTATGACTTCTCTCTCTATATGATCCCTAAGATCATCCTTCTAGAATCTGATTTGAGCATTTAAATAGTTAACTCCATCTTTATAAAAAGGTTTTAACCTTTGGAGCCTATCAGTAATAATCTTTTGAAAATCTGCAATAGCAGTGTGAACTGCAAGTAGGCTTTCTTGGAGTTGCTTATCAAACTCAGCTTTGGCAGTAGCACTTTGTGCAGTCTGGGCAGTAGCTAGATTCTTCATTTCAGTGACAATGGCATTATGAGAAGCAGTCAGATTATCATTCATTCTTAGCTGATATTCCAGGACATATCCTTCTTTGATTGTCATGTCATCAACCTGTTTCTTGATGTTCTCTTGATGAGTAGCCAGATAGACCACTGCATTTCCTCCTTTATGGAAGCAGTCAGTCATTTCCTTTTTATGTTGATTCACTTCAAATCTTATGGATTTTTTGTCTTCAGCTAAGGAAAATTGTAGCTCCTTATGGTGCTCATCCATATAAGTTTCCATTGCCTTCCTTTGCTCATCTAGCTTTATTTGTAATGCCACTAACAGAGAACTATAATCAGTAGTTGGGGCAGGCTGTGGAGCAATTGTCTGCAGTGCTTTCTTGTAGGTCTGGCTTCTCCTTTTAAAGACCTGAAATTTCCTTTTCTTGGCCCTAACAGCCTCTTCATCCTCTGAAGCAGAAGTACTAGCAATGTCTACCTTGTCCTTAGGACTAGGAGGTAAATCCTTCTCAGTCCTTGGTAGCTCCTCAGCATTCCTTTGCTCCTCAGGCTCTTTTCTTGCTGTCTCCTCGTGAGACCTAACCTGCTCCCCCTGAAGATCTACCTGCTCCCCCTCAACAGCTGCTTTCTCTTCCTCAAAGTCAGTTTGTAATAAGTCAGGGAACCACTCTTCTAGTGTAAACTCATGTTGAGGTTGTATCTGTGTTTGCTGATCAACATGAAGTAATGGTTCAGACAAAACTTCATCCTCAATATGGAAATTTAATTGATTTACTTCAGTAATTACCTCTAGAATAGTTTGGGTAGCCCTTTCACTATCCAAGTGAGTAGACTCTTCCACATATAGAGGCTCCCCCTGGAGTGGATCCAGGTGAATAGGGCTAGCTGATGGTAGCTCCCCCTGCCTCTGAACATCTTCTTGTCTTGCTGGTGACTGTCCAGCTTTCCCATCCTCTCCATCATCTGAACTAAACACCACTTGCTCCTCTGAGCTACTTGAGGATTCTTGGGCCACAATGGCTGTCTTCTTCTTCTTATTTTGATGTGTTTCCTTTTCTGGAGTTGGCAGTTCCTTTGTCAGCACTCTATCCTACCTTGAGAAAATTCTTACATTCATTCTCCTCATGTGATTTATCTTTAAACCAGCAGCTTGGTTCATCACTTCAGGGATACTTCCAGCTAAGTATAAACTCAGAATTCTTCCCAGATTGGGTTTCTTCAGGCTCTCTTTTTTCTTATCAAACATAACTACTGACCAGTCAGTCTTAAGCTGGAAAATTATCCTTGTCATCAGACTGAACATATGAGCTGAAATTCTATCATGCCCACCAGGCTTGCTCAGTATCACCTTCCCAACTATCTCAGATAAGAACTTTCCTTGTATATTCATTCCTTTCCTATTAAAGACTGAACCAATCTTCAAGCTTGAATCCAGTCCACACTATGTCAGTGCCTCCCTTGTTTTTGAAGCAGAAACATCTTCCTCTTCTTTAGTTCTTGGGAGATGTAGAATCTTCCTTAGACTCTTATAAGTGACCTTCACCTTTGCCCCATGAACTTTGGACTTAATCTTGAGTCCAGATTCATCAAGAGTTGCTGCACTCAAGAATTCGAGGTCTTCCTTCTTACAGATCTTGATAGGTTCTGAAACAAGATACTCTAGGCCAGTCTCTGCAATTAGGGTTACCACACCTTGGATTTCGGGTTCCGCATCATCAAAGGCGTGTCGCACGAGCTCATATCCTTCATTAATGTTCTCTTCTATCTTGGACGCCATTAGGGTTTGAAGAAATTTTGAATTTAGAGAAGAGAGATGTCGACACACAAGTTTGGTCTCGAAACTAAGGTGAGCGTGTCGACAAACAATGGGGAAAACCTATTTATACCTTTCTAGAATTGAAGGTGAAAAGGCGCGTTAAAATACTTGAATTGTGTCGACACTATGGAAAAGTGTCGACACTTACTTCTAATGTCTCGACAACTATGTGTCGACACAAATATAGTCGACAGAATATATGTGTCGACACTTATATATCTCAGCTCGACACTTAGTCGAGACTCTACTAGACTAATTCTGTGTAAATCCTAAGTGTCGACACCACCTTGGATGTGTCGACACCTACACTACATGTGTCGACACTAATTCTCTGAAGTGTCGACACAGATTTCCTAGATGTGTCGACACCATTTCTCTGAAATGTCGACATCACTTCTATGTGTCGACACAGACAACTCTGTGTGTCGACACTATTTTACTTTAGCCAATTTTTTGTAAACTATTCTATGTTTATCATTCATAATTCAATTTTAAACTTATTGCATTTGGTTTCATCTAAGGGCTTAGTAAACATATCAGCTAACTGATTATCTGTCTTAACATACTCTAGTGAAATATCTTCTTTTTCTACATGTTCTCTTAGAAAATGATATTTTATTTCTATGTGCTTAGTCCTACTATGTGAGACAGGATTATTTACAATAGAAATGGCACTTGTAGAATCACAAAATAAAGGTGTTCTACTTACTTGAATACCATAATCTTCTAGCTGATGTTGAATCCATAGAAGTTGAGCACAACAACTTCCTGCAGTAGCATACTCTGACTCTGCTGTGGAGATAGCCACACTGTTTTGCTTCTTGCTACTCCATGACACCAGCCTTCCACCTATAAATTGACAGGTTCCTGTGGTACTCTTCCTATCTTCCTTACAGCCTGCAAAATCTGCATCTGAATAACCTGTCAGTTCAAAATCTCCATTCCTAGGGTACCAAAGGCCTACATAAGGAGTGCTCTTAAGATATCTCAAAATTCTTTTGACTGCTGTCAAATGAGATTCTTTAGGGCAAGCTTGGTACCTAGCACAGACACATGTAGCATACATGATATCTGGTCTACTAGCAGTCAAATACAGTAGGGAGCCAACCATCCCTCTATACAAAGTTTCATTTACAGGTTTCCATGCATCATCTTTGCTTAGAGACATTGTTGACCCCATAGGAGTTTTCATGGTAGAGGATGATTTCATACCATACTTCCTTATTAACTCTAGGGTGAACTTAGACTGGCATATGGATAATCCATCTTCAGTCTGTCTAACTTGGAGACCCAAGAAGAACTTAAGTTCCCCCATACTTCTCATTTCAAATTGTCCTTGCATAATTTTTGCAAACTTTCTGCAAAGACTACTTTCTGTAGATCCAAATATTATGTCATCTACATATATTTGGACTAAGATAATCTTGCCTCTGAATTCCCTAAGGAATAGAGTCTTGTCTATTTTCCCCCTTGAGAATTTATTCTCAATGAGGAAACTAGACAGGGTTTCATACCAAGCCCTTGGGGCTTGTTTTAACCCATACAAAGCCTTCCTAAGTCTATAAACATAACCAGGTTTAAGAGAATTAACAAAACCTGATGACTGCTCTACATAGACTTCTTCCTTCAGATTTCCATTCAGAAAAGCTGACTTAACATCCATTTGATATACCTTAAATCCTTGAAATGTTGCATAGGCAAGGAAGATCCTTATTGCTTCCAGTCTTGCTACTGGATCAAAGGTTTGATCAAAATCAATACCTTCTTCCTGCCTATATCCCTTTGCAACAAGTCTAGCTTTATTCTTTATGATGATTCCATTTTCATCCAACTTGTTCCTAAAGATCCACTTAGTTCCAATAATTTTGTGATCCTTGGGTTTAGGAACTAGCTCCCAGACCTTGCATCTTTTGAATTGATTCAGCTCCTCTTGCATGGCCTCAATCCAATGAGAGTCTAGGATTGCTTCTTCAAATCTCTTTGGCTCAACTTGGGATATGAAACTTGAGTAAAGAACTGTACTTAGATACATGCTCCTAGTTTGCACCCCTTGTCTGGGATCTCCAATTATTTGATTGGCTGGATGATCCTTCAAATGCCTATTTGTTGGTGGCAGCCTGTCTTCAGGTTGTACACCTTCAGTCTCTTCATTTAGCTGCATCTCTTGGTCTTCTTCAGCATCAGGAGAATCTTGTACTCCCCCTGTACAACAGCCACCATCTTCCACTTGCTGACTTGCAGAAGAACCTTCTGTTAAGGTAAGCTTGTCCATCTTCTCAATTACACCTGTAGAGCTGCAAACACTTCTTGGCAATTCATTGTTAATGAGTCTAGCTTCATCAAAAACTACATGAACAGACTCTTCTACAACTTGAGTAATCAAGTTGTAGACCCTATATGCCTTACTATTATTGTTGTACCCAACAAAGATCCCCTCTGGGGATTTGGCAGCAAACTTGGTTAGATAAGACTTACCATTGTTATGGATATAGCACTTGCAACCAAAGATTCTGAAATAGGATAAATTTGGTTTTCTGCCCTTCACAATCTCATAGGGGGGTCTTCTTGTGGCTTTTGGTGATAGTAGCCCTGTTGATCACATGACAAGCAGTGTTAACTGCCTCAGCCCAGAAATATTCTGGGAGAGATGTGTCACTCAATAGGGTTCTACCAGCCTCTATCAAGGTTCTATTTTTCCTTTCAGCAATACCATTTTGCTGAGGTGTTCTTGGTGAGGAAAATTTCTGAAAAATTCCAAATTCTTCACACAGTTTTGTCATACTTTCATACTGAAATTCAGTACCATGGTCACTTCTGATTTTGACCACTGTACTGTCCAATTCATTCTGAATTTGTTTAACAAAACTATATAAGATACTTGGAGTTTCAGATTTTTGTGTAAGGAAGAACACCCGGGAAAACCTTGAATAGTCATCTACAACCACAAATGTGTAGACCTTCCTACCTAGGCTATGAACTGGCATAGGACCAAAAAGATCCATATGCAAGAGGTATCGACACCTCACAGCATCCTTGTTATCAAGGCTATGAAAGGTGGATTTGGTCTGCTTGCCCTTTTGACAAGCTGAGCCTATCCCATCCTTTATACACTTAACCTGAGGACCATTCCTCACTAACTCTTTGCTAAGGAGTTAGCCAATTGTCTTATAGTTAAGATGAGCCAGCCTCTTGTGCCATTTAACACAATATGAGACTCTTTCATCAGCTACAAGACAAATAGGAGAAACATTGTTCTCACACATAATGTCTAGACAATAGACATTTCTCTTCCTATATCCTATCAGAATGATCTTTTGATCATTTGACCTCTTGATATGACAACCATTTTTGACAAATGAGATGTCATATCCTAAATCACTCAGCTGACTTATGCTAATGAGGTTATGTTTCAAACCCTTTACATAAGCCACTTGAGTAATTGTAATTTGGTTACTAGTAATGTTACCAAAGCCTTTGATGATTCCTTTTTCTGAACCACCAAAGGTAACTTTAGGCCCATCTTTGATAGATGTATAATCCTTCAGCAACCCCCTAGTTCCAGTCATGTTCCTGGAACATCCACTGTCCAAGTACCATATAGGGGCATGGCCACTTGGACTCACTTGCAAAACAGATTACTTAACCTTAGAACCCAAATAATTCTTGGGTCCTTGGTGCAGGTTAGTTTGACTTTTAACAAAACTACATGTAGCTCTTCTAGCAGGTAGTTTGCTACTCTCCTTGACACTTGAATTGTGCCAACAGTCTATGGCAAAGTGGCATATCTTACCACAACACCAGCACTCAAACCTGTTGTACCTTTGTTTAGGTACAACCCTGGCTGAAGTATCTACAACAGGCTTTTTGTTTAGTGTTGGGGCTTTGCCCTTAGACTTGGACCTAGCAGTCCAGGCAGGTTTTGTAAATCCTAATCCAACCTTACCCTTATGAGGTACAAACTCATCTATCAAGGGTAAAATAGATTTGGGTTTAGAAAAGCTAGCCACAATATCCTTCTCCTTCTGAAGTCTAACCTCCAGATTCCTTATTTGATCATTCTTAAATGTAATAGTTCCCATCTGAATAAGTGCAATGTTCTTCAGCCTGGCTATTTCATTCAGTTTCTGATCAAACAACTTGTCTGAATCAGCAGCAGTTAATTTAAGACTAGCAATCTCCTTTGCTTGATTTTTGTCCAAGGTTTTGCTTTTCTTTAAGGCCTGCAACAAGTCCCTATATACATCAATTAACTGATGAATATCACCTTCAGATTCAGACCCACCCACATCACTTGATGCAGATGTATCTGATTCTGACTCAGTACAAGAAATTGAACTAGAAGAACAATTTTGTACCTTACTTGATCCAGGCTGATCCTAGATTTTGTCTCCTTCAAATAAGGCCATCAGCCCTTTGCGTTGATTGTCCGCATGCTCATAAATTGAATTCATTAACTGCATGAACTCATCTACCTCCTCTTCAGCAAACAACCCAATATAGGCTTCAGCTTCTGAATCTGTTTCTGAAGATAACTGATCAGTCAAACTTTTGTCTTTCTTGGCAACAAAGGACTTTTCCTTTTTGCCCTTAAACTGTGTCTTCTTTCTATCAGTTGACTCCTTCCACTTTTCAGGATAGTCAGCCACCACATGTCCCTGTCTATTGTAACAATAGTATACAATCTTTGAGGATGTAGTTGTACTTGGCTTGGACTTTCTTCTGTCATTCCTTGATGACTTCCTATTCTGATAGTAGTCATCTTTTGTATGTGAAGTAGATGGCTTAGGCCTCCACCGCTTCTTCTTCAGAAACTTTTGAAAATGTCTTGTAAAAGCAGCAAAGTCTTCATCACTTTCACTGTTATCTTAATTCTTGCTTTCTGATTCATCTGTCTCAGCCTCAGCAACTTTTGAGGTGGAGATGGAGACTTGCTTTTATATTTCCTAGTGGCTTCAGTCTTGAAGGCCACAGCTCTTTCCTTGTGCTCCACTCTTGTAGTCTTCTCTTCCTCCTTTCTAACCATTAACTTCATCTCATAAGATAACAGTTTCCCAAACAAGGTTGGAGGAGGTATATCAGCTAATTTGGCCATTTCCCTAATGGCACAAACCTTGGTATCCCAGTCCTTAGTCAGGGATCTTAAGAACTTGTCATTCAGCTCATAGTTGTTGAATTCTCTTCCATAGGACATCAATTCATTTACTATCTTATAGAACTTCTTGTAGCATTCAGTAATGCTATCAGACTTTCCTTGTCTAAAGCTTTCATATTCCTGATTTAACAAAGACTTCATGTCTTGTCTTACTTCTTCTGATCCCTCCATATAGACAATTAATGTGTCCCACATTTCTTTAGAGGTTTTACAGCGAATTAAATTCTGAAATGTTGCATCATCAATTGCACTAACAATAATATTCAGGGCCCTCTTGTCCATAGTGGCCAGAATAATTTCATCCTTAGTCATTTCTGAATAGTCTTTGGAAGTTCTCTGATTTGCATCCAGAATAGATACTTTCATTGGCACATATGGCCCTTCATTGACTGTAATGTATATTCTTGGGTCAGAGGCTTCCATAAAAATTCTAACCCTCTCTTTCCAAATGCCAAATATCTCTTTTCTACAGATTGGCAATTTCATGGACCCCAGCTCTTTGTGATTCTCACTAGAACCCATTTTCTTGAATCTTGATTATTCTGAATCTGCCTACAGGATCTTACTCAGACTGTTATGTCCTTTTTGAGTAACCTCGCTTTGATACCACTTGAAAGAAATAGTACCTAATCACCTAGAGTGGGGGTGAATAGGTGAACTTAATCTTTTGAAAATTACAGGCAGAAACACTGAATAATAAGACCTGTATTTGCAATTATCTACAGCAATTCAGCACAGATAATACAGCAATCACAGAATTAATCACACACAGAGTACACACAGATTTTTATAGTGGTTCCCCAAGTTCTGGGTACATCCACTTTCCCCCTTTGCCTATCTAGTAGTGTACTAGATTCGGCCTAACTTCTCCACTTCTTCTCAAATCCTCAGATCTTACAACTCCGAACCTTGAACAGGTTCCTACAGCTCAGAGTGACTCCACTCCTACAACTCAGGCACAAGGCCTTACCACTCAGTCTTCACCAAGACCTACACTCAGGCTAAACAGCCCTACCTCAGCCTTCAATCAAGGCCTACACTCAGAGAATAGAATCTCCTACACTCAGGCACAAAAGCCCTATCTCAGCCTTTATAAGATAGGCTTACAGCTCAGATCCCTTAATATCCTACAGAAAATAAAGTTTACAAAGTAAATAACCACAATTCAGAAAAAGAGAGATGAATTGACTGGCTTCTTGATGAGTTCTTGGAAGAACTAGGCAGAGATCAACCACCATTGGCTTTCTTCAAAGCTTCTTGAATTAGAACACATTAGGGTTGAATCTCCTCTGCAGATGATCTTCAATCAACTGTTGTCTTGTGAATCAGATCTCAATTTGAATCTTACTTATCAGTCTGGTTCAACAGCTGTTCTTCTTAGAAGGAGCTCTCTCTCTCTCCAACTTCTTAGATCTTCTCTTGAAGGTCTTCTTCTTTGTTGTGTTATTTGTCAATTCATTGATCATCTTTTCTATCGAAGGAGAAAGGTCTTTAAATAGTCTTCCTCCAAGGTAACCGGCTGATCCGATTTCTAACAGCCATCTGACAGCTCTGACAGTTGCAGTTGACCGGTTGAAATGGCAGCTGTCAAGTCATCCAATCACTTCTTGAAATCTCTGTCACTGTCTGAAAGTGTCGACACAGATAGTCATTATGTGTCGACACAAGTAGACTAAGTGTCAACACAAGTAGACAAAGTGTCGACACTAGCCTTTATGGTGTCGACACAACTCCTTGTGTTGTTGTAACAGCTTCTCGACACTACTTCTTCAGAATGTGTCGACACTGATCCTGTGTGTCGACACAAGCCTTCTGTAGAATGTGTCGACACTGATTGAGTGTGTCGACACAAGTCCTTCTTCTTCAATACTTAGTTGATTTCTGCTGTGTGTCGACAGAACTCCTTTGTGTTGACACAACTTCTTGTGTTGAAACTTGCTGAGTGTCGACAGATCTCCATTGTGTCGACACATGCCTTTATGTGTTGAAATCTCGCTGAGTGTCGACACAACTCCTTTATGTCGACACTTGTCTTCATGTGTTGAAACTTTGCTGAGTGTTGACACATCTCCTTTGTGTCGACACATGTACTTAAACTTTGTTGAAGTTTGCTGAGTGTCGACACAGCCTCCTGGTGTCGATACTTTTGATGTCGACAAAGTTTCTCTGGGTGTCGACACTGATTATGTAGACAATTCTTCACTGTGTGTCGACACTGCCTGTATGTGTCGACACTTTTCTTCTGGTGTCGACTCTGCCTCTCTGGTGTCGACACAATTACTCCAAGTGTCGACACAGTTTCTCTGGGTGTCGACACAAGCCTTCTTAAGTGTCGACACTTTTCTTCTAGGTGTCGACACATGGACTTAGAAACTTTTCCTGCAATCCTACAGTTACTTAACCTGCACGAATAAACTCAAAGGACATCAAATACACCTTGATGTATATCATTGAGTTGGGTGAGGCTTCTTCAAATCTGGTATATATATTCCAATGTACCCAACAATTAAGCTGACCAATTTATAATGACACTACCCCTTTCCCGGGGTAGTGGTATTCCTTCCCAGCAGGCATAACAATTCATAGGCAGATAGATACATCACACATTGTGCTCTCATGCACAAACAATCCATCACATCCATCAGCAACGCAGCCCGACGATCCGTGCACTCAGGGCACATTCTTGGTGTACCGACGAACCATGGTCCCACCACCATTCTAGGTCTGAAACCCAACGATAAAAATGGAGCATTTAGTCTTTCCAGCGCGCAGGCCTAAGACACTCATTATGGGCTCCAACTGACCGCACTTTCAGGTCTTCGAGTCGGACGGACATAACGCAGGTACGGATCAGGCAACCCCCATTGCTCAAGTCGCCTTGCCATCACCGAATAAAAACATACTCAAGGCCAAATATAAGGTGCGGGTCGGTTTCACCTTTCCTGTTCGGCACGATGCCTTTTCAAGAGCTCATCAAGCTCACAATAGCCATACTGTCCACCAAGGACTGGCTTCATAATAGCCACAATGTCCACCACGGACTGGCTTCACAATAGCCACAAAATGTCCACCACGGACTGGCTTCACAATCAACAAAGGGGAATTCATGCAAGCATCTTTCACGATCGCTTAGCGGGTTTCGCAGAACTCACTTTCTACACCCAACTCTGCCCAACCCCTGCAGCATCCTGCAGTGCCAGAAAACTGGTCTTGCCATAGCACACAGCACAAGCATCACAAGGGTGTTTTCCTGGACTACCACTCTAGTACTTCCTACTACTGCCCTTCACAGGTTCAACCCGTTGACTCCACAAACTACACATTTAACCACGGAGTCCTCTTCGGTGTGCAAATGAAACATTACCAATCAAGACCCCAGATGGGCTTCACACAACATGCCTATTACGTACTACATATTTATGGATCTATATACAAGACTATTGGGGATTCCAAGAATCAACCCAAGAAAATCCCTTCGCAATCCACCCTCTAGTGGGGGAAATCCATGAACATGCCAAAAGGAAGGACTTCACATGTCCAAGAAGGAAGATCGTTACCCTTGACGACCTCTTTGGAGCCATGGAAACCTAGCCAGTTGGAAAGCACCGCAACGACCTTGCCTCCAAAAATCTGGACTTGGATCTTAGTTCGACACTCTAATGCTCCACCGGTAGCCGGATCCCTTCTCCTCCTCGTCCTTCTCCTCCTTGCTCTCCCTTCTTTCTAGCTTTTTTAGAAAGAGAATGGCCAAAAGTAAAGTGAGACTCATCTTCTCAATTTCATCCTTAAAGCAGCAATGAGAAACCTGCGCCATCAGATCCCAGAGGAAGGAAACAAATGACTACAAAATTTCCTGAAAACGGCTATTTTGGGTCTGACACGCCCAGTGACACGCCCGTGTTACAGGGCGTGTACCTTAAGTGGCACACGAACTGACTTATCTAGAACAGGACATGACCATGTGACACGCCCGTGTCACATTGCTAACACGTCTATGTCACATGGCTGATACGCCCTTGTCTAGCTCTCGAGACCCACTCAAGACATACTCGAGACAACCACTCGAGTAATTGTTCATGACACGCCCGTGTCATATGGCTGACACGCCCGTGTCTAGCTCTCGAGACTCACTCAAGACCTACTCGAGAGAACCACTCGAGTAATTAGACAGGACATGGCAATGTGACACACCCGTGTCACAGGCCGTGTGCCTTACTCGAGACACTCGAGACCTACACGAGACCTTCTCGAGAGAACAACTTGAGTCTAAGCAGGACACGACCTGTGACATGCCCGTGTCACAGGCCGCATTCTCTCTCTCGAGCATTCGTTGAGCGCAACTACTCCATTGAAGTTCGACGACTAGAGGAGTACACGCCTAGGACACGCTCCCCGACACGCCCGTGTCGCAGGGCGTGTTCCCTCTCGAGACCTCATCGAGTGCATTTCGTCAAGCACTCGACAAGCTAGTCACCCGAGCAGGACGTGACCTGTAACACGCCCGTGTCCCAGGCCGTGTTGCCCAGTCTGAACCCAAACTTGGGATTTGTGGTGTTACAGCTGGTTGTCCACTTCATTCTTAACCTCGTTGAATATTCAAAGGTTCCGAACTTAGTCTTCATAAGATACACATATCAGTATCTACTGAATTGAATAGTAAATGTAACAAAATAGTGAAAACCACCTTTAGCCATAGAACTCATGGGTCCACATACATCACTATGTATTGTACCCAAAAGATAATTAGCCCTCTCAATATGAGTAGTGAAACGGGCTTTAGTCGTCTTGCCAAATAAATATGTTTCACATCTCGCAAATGATTCTTAATCAAATAATCTTAATAGTCCATCTTTATGGAGCTTGGATATGCGTTTCTTGTTTATATGGCCCAAATGACAATGCCAATGGAACAAAGGATTTGAGTCATTCATTTATAGTCTTTTAGTATTATCTACGTTATAGATCAGATGGTTTAAGTTCAAAATATATAGATCATTAAGCACCTGAGCTAAACCATAATAAACATCATTCATAAAGATTGAATAATAATTATTCTTAATTATAAATGATAAACTTTTTATGTCAAGACATGAAACAGATATAATGTTTCTAGTTATGACTACAATAAAATTAGAATTATTTGGTTCTATTACAAGCCCAGTGGGCTAATAAAGATGTTAAACCCCAATGACAATGACAACACCTCTTGATCTATTTCCAATATAGAGATCTAACTCTACTTACCCAACAGTCTTCTTCTTCTTAGTTCCTATATATCTGTACAAATGTGAGAACAACAATTTGTATCCAATACCCAAGATGGAGAAGCAGAATGGTTTATTTCTATAATATAAATACTTAAAGCAAAAGTCACACTTCCCTTTTTCCACTGCAGATCCTCAAGATAAAGTGGATAGTTCAAACTCCAATGTCATGCCTTAGCATAATGATTGCATTTCCCTTTCTTGGACAAGCCTTTCCTTTTTAGTGCTGAAGACTTGGGATCAAGATATTACTTAGGTCCAACCTTAGCCTTCTTAGATCCCTTGACCTTTCCCTTGCCTTTATGCACCATCAATATGGGGCTAGCAAGCTTGGCCTTCTTAATATTTATCTTGGCAGTTCTCAACATTCCTAAGAGCTCGGGTAGTGTCTTGTCAGTCTCATTCATCTTATAGTTTAAGACGAATTGCTAATAACTATCCTACAACGATTGTAAGATCAGGTCAGTGGCAAACTCCTGACCCAAAGGAAACCCCAGTCTCTCAAGGTTCTCAATGTACCCAATCATCTTCAGTACATGAGTACCTACCGGGTCTCGAGCTCTTATCTTGCACTGAAACAATGCCTTAAAGATGTCAAACCTCTCTTTTTGAGCTTGCCCTTGAAATATTTTCTTCAGGTGCTCGATTATCTCTTAACCATACATGTTCTCATGTTTCTTCTGAAACTCAGAGTGTTGAGAACATTGACCACAATGTCCTAGATTTGAAGAAGCCTCGTAATTCAATAATATACACAATTATGTATTCGATATTTCTCTAAGTTGTCATGTGCAGGTAATCAATATTTTATTGACAAATAACTTGGGAGTAAGTCAACACACAATAGAAGTGAAGAATATTTGCTAAGTACAAATGCATCAAGTCATCTCACTTTACTTGACGCTCATGGTCTATATGCGTTGACTCAATGCTATTGACTAAGCGCCACAAAAGAGAAGCATAGAATCTGCCTAAGTTCAAATGCATCAAGTCATCTTACATCACTCAACGCTCAAGATTAATATGCGTTGACTGAATACTACTCTCTCAATGCTTCAATAAAAGAGCAGAAATTCAGACCAAGTTAAAATACATCGAGTGAAGGTCTCTCACTCAACGACTCAGTAAAAGAGCAGAGATTCAGACCAAGTACTAATGTTTCGAGTGAAGACCATTCAATCAACGCCTCAGCAGTGAAGCAGAAAAACTATCTAAGTATAAATGAGTTGAGACATAAGATTTGAGTCATCGCCAAAGTTATATGCACTGAGTTAATTGTGGTCACTCGACGTCTTTCAGGAAGACTTCACTCAAAGCTTGAGCAGCTGCAGAAAAGCTATCAAAGTACAAATGCATCAAGACTCAAGAGATCACTCAACGCCTAAGTAAAATTTGTTAAGCTACGTGTTGTCTCTCAATGCTTCATCAGAGTTGAAGAATTTGACTATGTCATGTTGCTTCCAGCACTCAATGCCAGTACAGTATATCAAAAATTTACTTTAAGTCAAATAGTGTATAGTTTATTCTGCTGACATCATACAAAATTCAAATCGATGCTGATTGAGTGCTAAAAGATGGAAACTACGATATTTTTCTGACACACAATCTTAGGATGATTCAACCAATAAAGTCGGCCATGTCGCATAATTAAAAAGGATTATCGTCGTTGCAAATGATTAGATATTGAAAGTCTTAATTTAAAATGTAGCTAAACACCTAGAGGGGGGTGAATAGATTTTTGGCCTCTTCTTGAACTTTATCCACTTTAAGTGTGTTGTGAGTTAGTTAAATGTTAGCTTTCAAGAAATCACACAAAACACACTAGATTTATAGTGGTTTCCCAGATTTGGGTACATCCACTATCCCTCCCACCTTTCTAATAGTGTGTTAGATAAGGCACTTCTCCAAAACTCAGATCCTAAGAGCTTACAACACAGATCCATTTGGATCTCTCAGTCTTCTTCAAGACCTACCTCAGGCACAAGGCACTACCTTAGAGCAAGATTGCTCCCACAACTCAGTGATCTAAAGATCACCTACCACTTAGAGAGAATGACTCTCCTATAGCTAGGGCACAAAGTCCTACTCCATATCAAAAGCTGGAACCTATAACTCATGCACAAAGGCCCTACCACTCAGAGAGAATGACTCTCCTATCTCAGGAAAATAGCCCTACCTCAGGCACACAGGCCCTACACTCAGATCAATAAATGATCATACCTCAGCATTTATAAAGTAGTCCTACAACTTAGATCCAAATGATCCTATAGAAAGAAATAGTTTGTGTTGATATGAATCCAACACAATTCCTCTGAGTCTACTGCTTCCTGAGCTGAGAAAATCTCAGCCTTAACTTCTTCACAGCAACAAGAAAGAGAATCTTCAAGTAACTCCTGCTTGTGCTGGAAGATACATAGAAACATAAGTTTCTGATCTTACTGATGAAGACAGATGAGTTAACAGTTCTTGTTGTTCTTCAATCAGCATGCCTTGACTGCATAAATTAGAACACTGCTTCTTCTTCTTCCTCAGAAATCACTTCTAAACTTGTTGTAGCAGGTGAAGATAGTAACAGCTAACTGGGAGAAATTTTTGGTTCAGTGGGTTTGAACTTCACCTTCAAGCTCTACAATAATAGTGAGGAAGAAGTTGATGAAGTTCCGCCTCTTTACAAAATGATAAACCCTAAAAGTTTTTTTTGCTTCTGCCGATCTTATCACTTTTATCTTCCACTATCCAATGAATATTTAACCCATGGTACCGACTTTAGTTGTTGGCTGTAACTTTACTTTTACAGGAAAAGTCATGCAGTAGGCCTTCGGTGCCATTTGTCATGTACTGTAGCCTTCCCAAAATATTTTGAAACTTTGCTGACTCAAGCTAACTTCAGCATCTATGGATTTAGCCAAATTCTCTGATTCATCCCAGGCATTGAGTGTGTTGAGTGGGCTGGCTTCACTCAATGATTTTTCTCTTAACCAATTTCTTGTCCAATTCCAGGCATTGAGTGCATTGAGTGAACCGGCTTCACTCAACGATTTTGGACTTAGACAATTTCTTTTCCAATGCCAGCATTGAGCTCGTTGAGTGAACCTTCATCACCCAATGCTCCTGAACTTGGCCGCTTCACTAACTACCTGCTTTCAAGTTGAGGCATTGAGTGCACTAGCTTCACTCAATGCTTCTATACTTAACCACATCTATCTTTAACAATGCGTTGAGTGAGCCTTCATCACTCAATGCTTCTGCCTTTTCCTATCTTCTTTGATGAGGTGTTGAGTGAACTGCCTTTACTCATTGCTTTCGTACTCAGTCAATTTCTTGATGGGCTTGCGTTGAGTGAGTTGTCCTCACTCAATGCATCTGGACTTAAACTGATTTTTCTGTCTATCTCTTCTTAAGCTTTGACTAAACTCTGGTCTGTCGACGACTTCTTCTTTGGGCATTGGGTGAGCTGTCCTCACTCAATGCTTCTGGACTTAGCCAGAATTTCTCCCTTTCCAATGCAGAAGCTTTGACACACTGAGCTTTACTCGATGCCTCATGTTATATGGCGTTAAGTGAACTGCCTTCACTCAACGCCTGCGGACTTAGTTGCAAATCTGCTTTGCAAACTGTCAGGCTTTGACTGTCAATCATTTACTCAGCGCTTTTTGGCATCTGGCATCGAGTGAACATGCTTCACTTGACATTTGTGGACTTAGACAATTTTCAGTCTTTCCAGCATCCTTCCTTAACATCTGGCGTGGAATGAAATAGCTTCACTCGACGCCTGTGGACTTAGAAAAATTTCTCTCTCCACCTTTCTACCTTGTGACCACCTGTCACAATCACTTAGACAACCTGTCTAAACTTGTTCCAAGGAATATCCTGCATATGATAAACTTGAACAACCTCAAATACAAATATGCTCTTAGTGTTGATGGTGATGCCTCTTTAAATATAGGGAATATTAAGGGCAATATTCCCAATAGATATAAAAGATTAGTGAGTGGTACTTTTACGATAACTTTTTGGAAAATTTTCTGAAACCCATATTCGCAAAAAGTCGTCGTCAGGAAAGAGAAAATTATTTTTCATTATCTTCAAGCTTAGTAATCTGCAAAACTGATGAGTTGTAAATATGCATAATTTACGGTACATAATTTAGGTCATTTTAAGTTATTTTCGTTGTTTTTAGCTTTTTTCCTTCAATAAAATGTTTCTTTTTGTATATTCACTTCTAACTTGGCTCTATTCTATTCTCCTAAAAATTTTGCAGAAAAAGTTAAAAGTTCACTGTACACAACCGTGACCTTCAGTCTTGCCCGTAACCGGGGCGTGTCACTTTGATGCTAGTGAAAAAACTACATCCTGGTGTGAATCCGTGAAACAAGGGTAGAACACGCCCGTGTCATCCCGAACTCGCATGTATCGGTCAACGTGGTTTCAATCCGGCTCAGAATTTGTTGTTGCCGACATCCATTTTCTGCCAGGTGTCCAGTCACGCCCCCTACATGCCCGTGACCTTCGTTCATGCCCGTGACCACCACGTTAAAATTCCAGAAGATTCCATAATTCCACCAGTCACCAAATTTTTGGCTTCTCCAGCACGCCAACCTATCACGCCCCCCCCCCCGGTCACGCCCGTGACCAGGGTGTGTAATCCTGAATTTTTGTCTATAAATAATTTTTTTTTGTAAGACCCAAGGGGTCACTTTTTTGGACCAATTTATTATTTGTGGACTGCTTGGGTGCACTTTCCTTCTATGTAAGGATATTCCTCCCCCTCTCTTTAATTTTTTTAGCTTTTGTAACCCATTGTTTTCCTCAATAAAATAGGTCTTATTTTTCATCCTTATGTTGTGATGGATTGCATGTGAGTGCCCCACTTTTCTTCTCTTTTTATGTCTTGTTTTTCCTTGTTTTCTATGGGCATGTGGGTGTATGAGAGTAATTTTGTTCTTAATGTTTTCAAGTTTCTTTTTACTTTATTTTTCTTTATGTTGTTATGGTTATGTGTTTTTATGATAGCATTTCTAATCATTTTCCTTTAGCCTTGTTTTGCATTTATGCCTTTTATTTGCTTTTTATTCATTCTTATGAGTTTATAAAGGTGGATTTAAAGTGTTTTTATTTTCTCTTTAACTTAGTTTTCATTTTTAATTTGTAAACTTTTTGATCCTTTAATTTTTTTTCCCACTTTTTCTTGATTTTTATAAGTTATAAGAATAAATATGTCATTGTTTTAATTTTTAGATAACTTTGATTTTGCCTTAACTTTGTAAAAACCTTTTGTTCTTTTAATTTTTATTTTTACTTTTTCCTGATTTCTTTGAAGTTATAAAAGTAGAGAAGTTATTATTTTAATTTTTGGATCACTTTGTTTTTCTCTTTAATTTGTGTGTGTGAGTGTATGAAGTTAAGTTTTATTTTCTTTTGTCTTTATTTTGTTCCTTCAAATTTCTATAGAGTGTGTGCGTGTGTATCATATTACCCCATTCTATTTCTTGTAATTCAGTTTCTTTTTTTGTTAACTTAGTTTACTTTATGCAATTGCATTAGTTTCTCGCATACTTGTTTGATTAGGACTTGTATTTATTTTTTGCATACTCGTTTGAGTAAAACTTGCATTTATTCATGCCTACTCGTTTGAGTAGGACATGCTTTATTATAATTTATGCAATTTAAATTATGTAAACTTTCTTTTTGGTAACTTAATTTACTTTTGTAATTTTTCTTTCTTGTAATTTAGTTTCTTTTTTGTAACTTAGCTTTATTTCTTATTTATCATTTCTTTGAGTGTGTGAGTTCTCTTTTTAGTGAGTCTTATATTTTTCTAATATTTTGTTATTTTATGAATTTATTTACAATCCTTTAGCGTCTTGTTTCGAACTCACGCCTCATGAAATTCATAAGACGTCCCAGTTCCGATGAGTGGCTAATCACACTTAGCCCTCGGTATTGAAGAGTATTGGGACATAAAAATCACTTTAAATAATTAAAAGTCTATTTCTCACTTTAATTAGAGAACTTAAGGTTTACCCCGGGTATACGATGCGTAGAACCTCATATCAATGTGTGGGCTCTATTTTCGTTGTTCATACGCTATCTAGCAGTGAGGTCGTGCGTATGGACCGATCACCCTAGGGTAAAGAGAATTGCGCAAAATACCGCGAGAGAGGAGTAGCGGAATTCTACCGAATTTGGTTCCCCACCCAATAGCAGGGTTCTTAGCGTAAAGCGGGCATTAAGAGCAATCCTTCGTCGAATGAGATCTCAGTCGAATAGTATTAATATTCAGGTGAGCGATATTCCTTGAGAAAGGCGAGCTCATATTTGTGGAACCTCCACGACCAGGTTGTCCTTAATTAAAATGAAATTTAGGTTCTATAGGTATTAAAAGTTATTTTAGTCCTAAATCAGTTCGGTACCGAGCGTTATTCCTTCATCAAATTTTCTAAGTCTCTTTTCAGCTTTTAAATAGCCGCTCTAGTTAAGTTAAAATCCGACACCTTATTTTTAGTAAAATATTAGTAGCTCCTAGAGTAGTAGAAATAACCAACACGCCCCATGAAATATACGACCTTGATATTCCCCTTGAATTTCAGGTACTACTCGTGATAGCAACACTTTTCTCCTTTCGTTAAAACTTGTTTTTAACTTAAATCATCCGCGAAATTCGACCCCAGCGTACTAATTAAATAAAAGTCAAAGGCACGCGCCATCAAGTTTATGGCGTCGTTGCCGGGGAGCCTTGTGTTGTTATTTTGAATTTAGGAAACTATTACTTTTACCTCTTTTTATATATAAAAAAAAAATCAAAAAATAAAAAAGTACTTAAAAACAAGAAAAGTTTTTCACCCTTTGTCTTAACTTTTTAATTTTAATTCCGAAAATCCAAAAAAAATTAATCACATAGTATATATATATATATATATATATATATATATATATATATATATATATATATATATATATATATATATATATATATATATATATAGGGTGTATGACCCGTGGACAGCCTTCGGAGTCCCAAAATTTTAATTTAGATCCTGATATCGAACGCACCCTTCGGCGTATTCGAGCTAAACATCGGAATCTTTCTTTAGACCCCGAAGAATCCTTCGGAGAACCAGCACCTACAACTATGGCCGACCCTAACCCAAACGAAGCCGGGCAACGTACTATGTCTTACTACACCCGACCCAACTTGGATGATACTTGGTCTAGTATTGTTCGCCCGATGGTGGCGAACAATAATTTTGAGATAAAATCTAGCGTAATTCAAATTGTTCAAAACGTTGTGTCGTTTGATAGACTGCCAGATGAGGACCCGAATGTGCACTTATCTAATTTCTTGAAATTTGTGACACTTTCATGATTAATGGTGTCACTGATCCTGCCATTCTCTTACGTCTGTTTCCTTTTTCACTCAAATCCAAATCAAATGCTTGGTTAAACTCCCTCCCGCGGGGTTATATCACCACTTGGGCCAAACTGGTGGAGCTCTTCTTAATGAAGTATTTTCCGCCCGCAAAAATTACAAAGTTGCGGGCATATATTGTAATGACCCAAAACTCGAATATGAATGAGTAGTGTTTCTGAGAGCTTTGGAGCCATTTTGGTTTCACATGGCCTGTGACACGGGTGTGTCCAGAGTCGTGTCCTTTTATAGAATTGGCTGAGTTTATCGAGTGTTGAACACGGCCTGGGACATGAGCGTGTCCAGGTCGGACACATGCGAGTCTAGGGCGGACACGGGCATGTCCAAAGCCGTGTCCTGCTCTGTGTTCGCCGGTCTGTGTCGAGTGAGCAACACACCCTTGGACACAAACATGTCCAAAGCCGTGTCCTGTTCGGGCATGATGGTTTCAGCATCGATTGAGCCACACAACATGTGATTCGTGCGTGTCCAGAGTTGACACGGGCGTGTCCTTGGTTAACACGGGCGTGCTAGAGACCGTGTCCTGATTCGGAGATCGATGAAATATTATACGAAAGTGAGACACGGCTTGTGACACAGGCATGTCACAGGCCGTGTGCGGCCCCAGGTAGATGATTTTAAAGGTCAGTCTAGGCCGTTCATTTCATTTTAGAGGGATCCAACGGCCCAAAATCCCTCCTGTTGGTATAAGGCTGGGAAATGAGGGTTTATGCCTCATTTCATTTGGCCATTTCTCTTTCTAAGAGGTAGAGAGAGGGGAGAGCAAAGGGAGAAGGAGAAGGAGGTGTTCCGGCCATTATTGGAGCTTCGGAGCCCCAAATCGCGAGCCGAGCCCAGATCCGCGGAGGCGAGTCCATTGCGGTGGTTTTCATCTGGCTAGTTTTCCATGACGCCAAAGCGAACCTCTAGGGTAATGATTCTCTACTTGGACATGTGAAGTCCTTTTCCTTTTGCATAGGAAACTTTCTCCCGCGAGTGGGTGGTGAGCGTGAGATATTCCTTCATGTAGATATGGTTTATCCCCGTAATCTTACATATAGAGTCCGAAATCGAAGTACAGGCATAGACATGGTGTGTGAAGCCTATCCAGACATATTGGTCTGGATCGGTGATGTTTTCATTATGCATGTAATGCCTGAGAAGACTCCGTGCCATTTTGTTTTTCGGGTTTCTACGCGGTAGATTACAGCAGGGAGACTTGGGGACTAACCCCAAGGAGCACCCAGAAAACTAGGCATAAACATATTTCTTCCAGGCACCGCGGGGCGTTAGTAAAACCACCGGCGGTAGCTCTATTATTGTGGGGCCTGTCTCTTTGAGACCTGGGGGCCGTGTTGTGAGGACGTGTGCTCTGGTAGCCCAGTTTGTCTGGTCTGCGAGCCAGCCTTGTGCATAACCGGATTATGTACTATTGTATGATCGATACTTCGGGATTCAGGGATGCTTGGCACGCTCCAATGATTTAAATTGACATGGCGATGTGAGAAACGAGTGAGTGGAACTGTACCCTCTCTATGTGGCTTGGTTAAATAGACCTAATGTATGTGGCACTTACCGATGTCATAGAAGGCGGGTCTTAGGCTTCGGCCGGAAAGAATAAAATGCTCACGATGTTTGCCGTCCTGGGGGCTGTGGTGAAGCCTCGGATTTGACTGGAGTCACCGAGAATGTGCCCTGAGAGCACGGGGTGTGTGGCCATGCATGCCTACGCATGTGGTGAAGTTTGCTTAAATTGTACTTTCACTATCACGTTGGATTATACTAATAAATTGCAGTGAAGGATCACCGCCGCCCCGATTAAGGGGCAGGTCGTTATAATGTGGTCAGCTTTAGCTGACTGTTGCCTTGTTTTGCCACCCTACGATGGATTATTCTTATGCAGGAACATGTGAGCCTAGTGGCAAATAGCGGACTAAAGACCTTGGTGTTGTGATGTCCCTTGAAGGCCAAAACGAAGTGTTTTATTTTTATACGGTCATGTATGGCCGACCTGCGAGCCAAAGTTTGTAAGACACTTTTATTGACCAAACCAATGTAAGGCCATAAGGCCAAAGGATTGGTGTATGCTATTTCATTCTTAACGTGGTTGTAGTGGACATTCATGTGTTATGTTTGGGTTCTTATAACTGTTTTAAAAGCTTCCTCTAGAATGCTCTGAGTTAGGATGTGTATTCCTATGCTGTTAAGTTGGTATTCTTATGTAGTTCCACTAATTCTCTGTGGAATATGACATGGGGCCCCTGTAACATCCCTCAAATAACTAGACCCCTAGGAGTGGTTTTGTCATGACCAGGTCATGACAAAACCCTAGGAAGCCCAAGAAGGCCAAGTGAAGCGAGGAATGTGGGTGAGACCACCATGGTCTGTACATAGTAGATTTTTGAACTCTTGTTTAAGATGATCATGGGGCTTCACCAAGACTCCAAGACCCCACCATGGTTTCACCAATCCATTGTGAGGTTCATTAGAGCCCAGATGATCCATTGAAGTCAACCCAGTGGGGGCAAGTTGACCTAGAACCTCTTTAGGACTAAATTGGGCAATATGTCCTAACTAAGGGTAGGTGCCCTAGTAAAGCCCAACTAACCCTACCAGGGACTTCCTAGACCTAAGGTGGGATCAATGGGTCACTAAGGACCCATGGAGGGCAGTCAAAAGGGTTAAGTTGACTAAAGTCAACACTAACCCTAAATGGGTTAACCTGACCTACATAGGATCAATTGACCATCCCTTAGCCAAGTGGACCCCACACATACCTACATAACCCTAGTGAGAGGTCAATGGGTCACCAAAAAGGCTAAGTTGACCAAAGTCAACTCTAGACCTAAAGTGGTCAAAGTGCCCTGCCTAAGGGTCAAGTGACCTCCAAAGGACCAAGACAACCCTACCTAGGCCTTAGGGGAGTCCAATGGGTCACCAAGGACCCATTATGGGCAACCTCAAGGTCCAAATTGACCAAGGTCAACCCTAGTCAAGGTTTAGGTCAAGATAGCCCAAATGGGCTAACTCAAGCTCAAGCACAACTCACTTGGGCTAACCATGCCTTGATGGTTGAAATGAACATGTGGGCTGCCATTGGGTTAGGTAGGAGTCAAATTCAGCTTGGTGTGTAGGAGAGAGAAAAATCTCCAGAGGAAAGAAAGAGAAAATGAAGGAAAGTAATGGAGGAGGACTTTGGGCTCCTCCTTCCCCTTCCCCAACCTCCCCATTCAGTTCATTAAGACAAGGAATGCATCCCCAATTCAACAAGCTAATCCTTGACTGGTTGTAGCCAAGTTTCACCCCTACCTACCATGTCCGCCAACCTTGACTAAGGGCCAATAATGGCAAGGTCTCCTACAGCCACCTAACACCTCATTTCATCTTCTTAAAAGCCTCACTGGACTCCAAGGAGTCATTTCCACCACTTACCTGAAGGAGCCAAGCAGTTCCAATGTACAGTTGCAGAAATCCGACCACCACCACCACCATGGCTTCCCGGCGATCTTCCCGACTTCAGGCTACCAGAAAGGTCCTCCTCCTCGCCTTACTTCATTGGTAGATCATAACATCCTTTAGGGCCAAGTTTCGGGCTCAATTGAGCCCGATCCAAGTTCAAAATTTCAAGAATTTTTCGTGAATTTTCACCTGTCGGGATCGCCGGAATAAGGCTCTCTGGCGGCGGCGCCGCCGCCTGGCGACAGCCACCACCTCAACGGAGGTGGTCGTGGCGGTGGCCGGCCGGGGAGGTGGCCGGATCGCCGACGGCAACGTCTAGAAGAAGCTCCAGGATGGTGAGATCGGGACTGTCGGCTGGAGCTTGAAGATGACCAGATGTCGTCCACTGTTGCGTCAAGATTCGTGCTATATATGATAATATACTATAGGATATAATTTCTGATTATTTAATTCTGTCACACATTTTGTATTTAATGGTTTTAATGTTTAAAAATACTTAGGCCCCTCTACTGAAAAAGTCACCAACATGAAATTTGTAGCCTGGAGAGTCTATTATACAGCAAAATTGATTTGAACCCATTAGGGTGTCTGGTTTGACCAGGGCACCAATTTTGGTGGGACCTATACCTAGGGCTATCTTGAGATTAAAAAGGATGCCCACCCTTCATCCCTGTCCCAAATGACTTCAAATTTTGGCAGGGAGTCCTCCTAACCTAAATCTAGGCCTGCCCAAAAATGGGAATTTTTGGGGACAATATGTCTATAGTTTTGGAAATTATTTAATTTATCTAGAGTTAATTAATTTAAGGGCCAAATGACCTCCAAACTCACCCAAATTTTGGTGAGTGGTTCTTAGGCATATTATAAAGCTCTGGTTCAAATTTCATCACATTTGGAGGAGGTTTGAACTAAAATCATGCAAACCCTAGACTTGCCCTAAAAAGGGTATTTTGGTAAAAATTGCACTTTTGGTTTTGAGTGGCCAAATCACCTCAACAGAGGTTGGAATTGGGGCCCCTGGATTGGCATGATTTTTTGCACCTTCCCATGAAAGATGGGGTAGATTGGAATTGATTTTCCCTAAGATCTAATGTCAAGCCCTAAGGAAGTATTTTTGTGCCTTGTGAAGAGCATGAGTCCAAAACACCTTGACTGGACTTGAAATTTTATAGGAAGGGTGCTAGGGTAGATAAAACCCTATGGTAAAAATATTAAGGGATTTTGGAAAGGGTGGGGCCCACAAAACCCTAACCCTAGCTTAGGGCATAAACCTTGTAGTGTTAGGATAGGTTAGTGAAACCCCTTGAAAGATAATTAAATTTGGGTAGGGTGGTCATAAGGATATATTGAGCCTCTGGTAATTTATTTGGGAATTTTGGATCATTATTATTAGCACTTCATTTGTAACCAGTGGGATTGCCCTAATTAATGAATTGGTCATTATGATGCCACTGCCCACTAGAAGGTCATGTAAATTTGGCAGAGTGAGCTTTAGGCCATATTTATCATCTATGAATTTTAATAGAATTTTTGAATACATATTTAGGGTATCTACTTCACAAGTTCATAACTTTGAGAACATGCTAAATAATTCTTACAGAGCTCAAAACTTGATGAAAAATTATAAAACTTGATAAGTAGTGTTCCTAGTTCATTATGCTAATATGGGAATTTATTTGGAATTTATAGATGGATAATTGATATACTTTGTTCATTAACCCATTAACTTGGAATTTCGTGAGAAAATCAAGTATAAACTTATTATTCAATGATAAATTGTGAAACTTGATCTAGAGTACTTATATGCCCTTAGCATCATACATGAAGTTTCTCTGAAGTTTTGGAAGTATTAATGCTATAAATTCTTTTAAAATGATTTATTATGGGATTTATTTGAAATACAATTAAGGTCTTACAACCTTGCTGAAAAATTGGAAGACTTTGGATTTTAAGTTAATTATTCATTTTGTATTTAACATAAATTTATTGGAATATTATCTTGTACAAAAATGGTACTTCATGTTCAAACTAGGGATTTTTGACTACTAAAATAATTAAATAAATTATCAGATAAATAGGAAAATTGTTAAATTCTAGATTTAGGCTACAAAGCTCATAATGGACCCCCATTAATTATTATAGGACTACTGGATGATTATTTGGTATACCTCCCATTTTACGGGTCATATAGCTTAAGTGGTCTGCATATAGTAAAAACTGCAGAAATCATGTTGGAGTGTAATTTGAGCACATGAGTTGGGATTAATTGTTGGCTGGTTTGGATAGATAAAAATAAAGTTCGTCATTGGAAGTCGGATGAGTAGAGAGTTGGATTGGCTAGTGTTAGGTGGTGCTCGGGATCGACGAAAGATCGTCTTTCCCGTAGAAAGGAAAGGTCAAATGCACTAGGGTTAGTTCCATTACAACATTTAAGGGACTAGGAGTTGGGTATTAGCCAATAATAATAAGTGCCTTGCGAAAGGGAGCTTTGGGATTCAACCCATCATAGCTCCTAGTGCCCTCGAGAGCCCTTCGCGGGGAATACCTTGGGCAGTCCTTGGCTAAACCTAAATTGTTAGGCAAAACTGAAATATAAGAGTAATTAGTAAATCAGGGTTTCACCTTCTCACACCTCGATGTCTCAGGGAGTTAGGTTGGGTCTTGCGGGCAGTAAGCCCAGTGGTTTTGGTGATGGACAGCTTGGCCCGGCGAGCTTTGGCTCGGTTGTTGTTTATGATGGGCAGGTTGGCCCGGCGAGCTTTGGCTCGGTTGTTGTTTATGATGGGCAGGATGGCCCAGCGAGCTTGGGCTCGGTTGTTGTTTTTACGGACGGGATGGTCTGGGGAGCTTTGGCTCGGTAGCTGATACATAAGGTTGCATGTGCATAAAATATAAGGTGGTGGGTCATCGGTGTTGGAGGGTCGATGCACCGATGCCAACACGTTGACTCGGAGAGTGTGGTTTAGCACTTGGTCAAATGAAGTCTGGTGCGCCAGCCGGCAAGAGTTCGTAGGAGCTCCGCTTAGTGCACCACCGTTGAGGCGTACGATAGGTCTGACTGGTAGTGCACTTACCGATTTAGTGGTGGGCGAGGCCCAACCGACCACTTCTGTTTGCCACTACGGAGGTATCCTGGGAGGTTCGACTCCAGAAAGGGGGAACTAAAGTTCTGTGTATACACAGTCGAGGTGGGTGAGATGTACTTGCATGATCACATCATTGCATAATTGTATTTCATAGCATAATCATTGCATTTAACCTGACACCTATTGTATAAGTGGTATGAGACGCTTATACAATAGGCTCTGCAAAACAACCCCTTGGTTTATAAGTTCGTGCGAGCGTGCTTATAAGTTAAGGTTTTTATTCAATATTATATATAAATGCGTGCTGGAAAACCGACACCCTATCTTATAAATCGGTATGGGACTTTTTATACGATAGGAGCCCTGCAGAAGTGTAACAACCCCATCCGTTCATATGGTATATACTAGAAGGTCCGGCCGGGGCCCCACAACATATATCACAAAACAGGCGGTGAACGTACGGGATGATACCAGAGTAGCGCAGGGCACCTTAACACATTACATTCTAGCGGAAGCCTATACTAACACTTGAACTCCACACTTGAATGTCCAACATATAAAACAACTACACATTGTATATATATAATAGGAATGTCTTACAACAACACGAAAGTTGGCCTTATGGCCTTACATGGCTTTCGAAGCAGTGGCCTAAACATTGGCACGCAGGCCGGCCACATTAAAAGAAAACACAACATTCATACAATTAGCCTTCGAGGGCTAGCAGCAGCAGCAGCAGGGACATCAACCTTTATGCGTCCCGCTTGGCTCTCCAGCACCTGTATAGGGACAATCCACCCAAAGGTGGAAAACAAAAGCAACGGTCAGCGTTCAGCTGACCAAATTATAACGACCCTACCCTTTTTCTCAGGGCAACAGTAATCTTCCTTGCAGGCATATCATATCACAAGCATGGCAACATATCTCATATAATGTTCTTTCACGCACACATGCCATCACAACCGTCAGCCACCCGGCCCAACAGTCCGTGCACTCAGGACACATTCTTGGTGTACTGACAAATCAGTTGCCCACCACCGTATTAGGGTCGGAACCCAACGGCAACTCTCTTGAGCATTTACTCCATGGCGTGCAGCCAGAGTTCTAGTCTTAAAACACCGGGATGGCCCGTAGCCCCCCATTGTGTCATGGCACGCAGGCCTAAGACTCTCACTATGCGCTCCAACAGACTGCACCTTCTGGTCCACGTCGGACGGACATAACGCAGGTCGGATCCTCTACCCCCGGTTGCTTAAATCGCCTCACCTTAACCGAGTACGACGTACTCGTGGCTTAATCAAAGGCGCGGGTCGGTGTCACCAATCCTGTTCTTGGCATTCAAGCCTGGGTATTTCTATTACACACATTCATCTCACAACATCAGCGGGTCTTTCATGGGCACACTAGTACTTCCTGTTACACGTTCACAGGTACGACACCGCAATATCACAAATGTTAGGGGTCTTTACTGGGCACACCAGTACTTCCTGCTACTCTCTTCACAGGTACCACCTACGACATCAAGCATCACAAAGGGCCTTTCCTGGTCATACCAGTACTTCCTGTTACTCATTCACAGGTACGACCCAATAGAACAAGCATAACACAGATATTTCCTGGACTACCACTCCAGTACTTCCTGCTACTACCCTTCACAAGCATAACTCGTTGACTCCTTAAACTACACGTTTATCACGGAGTCTTCTCCGATTCGTATACAACATCACCAATCCAGACAAACCTGTCCAGATGGGCTTCACATAGCATGCATATTTCGTACTCCATTTTCGGATCTATATGCCAACAAAAGGGGATTCCATGAATCACCCAAAAGACTCCCAAAATCAGCCACCTTTTGGTGGGGGAATCACATGCATATGCCAAAAAGTAAGCCTTCACATGGCTAGGAAGAAAGTTCGTTACCCTTGAAGACCGCTTTGGTGCCATGAAGTTCCTAGCTGGCTAGGAAGAGCTTTTCCTCCGCAAAAATGGTCTCGGATTACCGCTTGACACTCCCAAGCTCCACCACCAAACAGCCCCTCTTCTTCTTCTCCGTCTTCCTTTCCCTTTCTCTCTCTAAACTTTTAGAAATATGAAGGAAATAACAAAATGAGAATACGTTCTCTGTTTTCGGCCTTATGGAAGCAGGAAAGAAGCTCAGCCCTTGGATCCAAGCTGAGAAAAATGGACGGCTACGAAAAATCTGGAAAACCGATTTTCGTGTCCGAAACACTGTGTGACACGCCCGTGTCACAGGTCGTATACTCAAAGCGGTGCTCAAGCCGCCTTAGCCCCAAAATAGGTGACCGCCACAGGACACGACCAAAGTCACGCCCGTGACACAAATCTGCACTCGACGATCTACGTTCGACGATTAGGCAGCGATCGTTGATCTCACCAGCGATCGTCGAGCCAGCCAGAGATCGTCAAACAGAGAGTTCGACGATTTTCGCTCGACCATCAGCATGTTCGACGATATCCGTTCGACGATCGGGCAGCGATCGTCGAATTGGCCCAGCGTTCGACGATTTCCGTTCGACGATTCCGCGCATTCAACTATTTCCCCAGCGTTCGACGATTTGCCAGCCCACGAAGCCTTTGCTAAATCATCGAGCTGAATGCGTTGAACACAGCATTTCGTCAACCTGACGCCAAACTCGAGCGGGACACGCCCTCTATCACGCCCATGCTCCATGGCGTGACCAGCAAAACACTTTCCGTCGAATGACTTTCGTCGATCTCGGCACGACTCCGCACCCGAGCAGGACACGGCCTGGGACACGCCCGTGTCCCAGGCCGTGTCACCCAAAATTTTGCCTGCTAAAAAATTGGGCTGTTACAACCCTCCCCTCCTACAAGAAATTTCGTCCTCGAAATTCGTACACAGGAAGGCAACCAGCAACCAAAAAGTTATAACATTAAAATTCTCATGTTACAACAACATATTTTCACTCGCCACTCATTACAGAAATAGCTCGGGAAACTCCACTCACATGGTTTGCTATCGCTCCCATGTAAGTTCCTCACGGCCGCAGTTATCCCACCAGACTTTAACCATCCCGACCGTCTTGTTCCGCAACTGTTTCTCGGCTCGATCCTCGATATGAATGGGTCTAACTCTCATTGTTAGCCCATACTCCACCGGCACAGGATCATCCGCGATCACTTGAGCTGGATCTTTAACGGCCTTCCGAAGCACCGAGATGTGAAACACATCATGTAATCCACCCAAGTCTGCCGAAAGAGCTAGCCGATATGCCGCTTCTCCGACTCTCTCAACCACTTCAAATGGACCCAAATATCTTGGACTCAACTTTTTCAAACGTCGAATCCTGGAGACACCTTTGAAGGGCTTGATCTTCAAGTAGACCCAATCGCCAACCGCGAACTCCACGTTCCGGTGCTTGGCATTGTAGTACTTCGCTTGCCGATATTGGGCTATGAGTAGCCTCTCTCAAATAGTCCGTATGGTTGAGTTTACTTCATCGACCTCATTTCGATTATACACTCGAGCTTCTCCCGCTTCTACCCAAGACAAGGGAGCACGACACTTCCTTCCATATAGTGCTTCATGCGGTGCCATCCCAATGCTCTCCTGGTAGCTGTTATTATAGGCAAACTCCACCATATAGAGATGATCTTCCCATCACTTTCCGAAATCGAGGGCACACATCCGGAGCATGTCCTCCATCGTTTTGTTGGTACGTTCTGTTTGGCCATCCGTTTGGGGATGAAAGGTCGTACTGAATGTCAATTTCGTGCCCAACAGTCGGTGAACTAGCCTCCAGTCATTTGACGTGAACCGCCCATCACGATCACTTACGATGCTCCGAGGAACACCATGAAGCCGTACAATCTGGTCAACATATAATTTTGCCAAACTTTCGACCAAATCAACCCGCCTGTTCGGGAGAAAATGTGCCACTTTAGATAGCTGGTCAACAATCACCCAAATGGAATCATTTACTCGCTGTGATCTCAGCAACCCGTGCACAAAATCCATGGAAATATCATCAAACTTCCACTCTGGGATTGGCAGCGACTTCAAATAACCACCAGGTTTTTGCCATTCTGCCTTCACCATCGCACATGTTTGGCATTTGGCCACATAGAGGGCAACATCTCTCTTTAGCCCTGGCCACCAGAATAGCTTTTTCATATCATTGAACATCTTCATGCTCCCGGGGTGAATGGAATACTTTGTTTAATGCGCTTCATACATCAGTTCTTCCCTCAATTTACCCACATTCGGGACGCACAAACGACCCTATTTTCGCAAAAGACCGTCATTCCAGGAGAATTTGCCCTCTGGCCCCTCGTTAACATAGCGTAAGAGATCTTCATCTAACCCCGTTGCTCGTCGAATCCGGTCTGCAAGGTCACATTGCACCTCCGTCCAGTTCAGACATGCATTGGCGGTAGAATTCTTGTCAACACAATAAATCTCTAACGCTTCTAGATCCTGGATGAGACGTTCATCATGCCTTTGTAACCAGCTCGCTCTAGCCGGAGCTCTCCGACTCAAGGCATCCGCGACTATGTTTCCCTTCCCGAGAGTATAGTGGATCTCGAAAGTGTAGTCCCCAAGGAACTCCAACCACCTTTGTTGTCGCATGTTCAAGTCCTTCTGCTCCAATATGTACTTTAAGCTCTTGTGATCTGTATAGATCTCCACCTTCACTCCATAAAGATAGTGTCGCCACAAATTTAGTGCAAAAATCACCGCCGCTAATTCCAAGTCATGGACGTGATAATTTCGCTCGTGCACCTTCAGCTGGCGTGAGCCATAAGCAATTACCTTTCCATTCTGCAGAAGAACGCAGCCTAAGCCGCTCCCTGAGGCATCACTATAAATAACAAATCCATCGGTCCCACTTGGCGAAGACAACACCGGCGTTGTGGTCAACCGAACTTTCAGCTCTTCAAAAGCTCGTGCGCACTCTGGCGTCCAAACGAACTTCTGATCGTTTCTCGTCAGAATGGTTAGCGACAAAGCGATTCGCGAGAAATTCTCAACAAATCTTCGATAGTAGCCCGCAAGTCCAAGGATAATATGCAAAGCATACAATCATGTCACACACACAAACCGCAAACACATAGGCACTAAGCAAAGCATACAAGCAAGATAATATGCCAAACTAAACTCATACCTATGACGATGTCACTCTGCTTGATGGCCTCCTGCAGGCCAAGATTATAGACCCGGGGCTACGCCTGCGAGGCAGAGGAGTCCACTACTGCCTTGCCCTTCTCCGCATACGACGCTCCCGCCTTCTTTTCATTCTTTGGCGGCACCCGACACTCTCGGGCTCTATGCCCCACCCGTCCACAATTAAAGCATGTACGAGTATCCGGCCTGGAGGTAGCCCCCGACGTTGCTCCCGCTGCAACTAATAAAGGAGCTTGTCCACTTGTTTTGCACTTCTTGCCCCATTTCTTCTTATAAAATGGTTTACCAGGTCGGGGCACCTTCCACTCCGGTTGCATCACAGCCAAAGCCCTCTTCCCTTGCACCCTCTTCATATCTTTTTCCAGCACGCTCGCAGTGTCGACCAATTCCTGGAAGCCTTGGTTCACAGAACTAGAAACCAGGAACCTCGGCTCGTCCCGCAGTCCTTCATAGAACCTATTTGTCTTCCTCTGCTCATCAGCAAAAATAGAACCCGCATACCGCCCCAAGCGTGTAAACTCATGCAGGTATGCGTCAACACTGCCATCACCTTGCGTTAGCCTTTGGAATCCATTTTCTATGGCTATCCGTTGAGCCGTCGGGAGGTGCTTCGCTAGGATGAGTCGGGAGAATTCTTCCATAGATACTTGTGTTAAGGGACGACCCGCCAAGTGATGCAACTCCATCTCGTCCCTCCACAATCTAGCTTCTCCTTCAAGCAGGAAGGTAGCTAAGGTGACTTTCTGATGCTCCTCCGATCCAATCGTCGTCATGATTCGCTTGACACGCGATTGCCAATCCTCGACCTGCGTAGAAGTTCTTGCTCCTGAAAACGTAGGCGGATGGAAACTCATAAACCGCATCAACTGCTTCTCAGCCGCTCGAGGAGCCACATCCACTACAGGTTCAGGCCTTGCAGCGACCTGTTCTGGCCTCACAGCCGATTGTTCCTGCCTAAGTGGATGGCCTTAGATCATGGCAAACAAAGCCTCAACAACTAGACGCACATGTTCCGCAGACGGTCGAGGTGTAGGCACCGCGACTGGTGCCGTACTTTCATCAGAATGCTGGGGCTCTGACTACCCAGCTCCACTCCGTGTCACCTAAAGGTGGACAAGACACACATATTAGCGGCAGTACATAATAAAAAAACACAAAATAGGAACACGCAGGTTCCTTAAACACATAAATTTGCATTCCTATCATTGACATTCAGGAGTTCAATCGTATAAACCTGGTTTGCACAGACACGTGCTCGCCACCCCACAAAAGAAGTCGACCACGACTTCGAGAGGGAAAGACCAAGACAACCGATACCAAAAATGTAACAACCCCATCCGTTCATATGGTATATACTAGAAGGTCCGGCCAGGGACCCACAGCATATATCACAAAACAGGCGGTGAAGGTATGGGATGATACCAGAGTAGCGCAGCGCACCTTAACACATTGCATTCTAGCGGAAGCCTATACTAACACATGAACTCCACACTATAAAACAACTCCACATTGTATATATATAATAGGAATGTCTTACAACAACACGAAAGTTGGCCTTATGGCCTTACATGGCTTTCAAAGCAGTGGCCTAAACATTGGCACGCAGACCGGCCACATTAAAAGAAAACACAACATTCATCCAATTAGCCTTCGAGGGTTAGCAGCAGCAGCAGCAGGGACATCAACCTATATGCGCCTCGCTTGGCTCTCCAGCACCTGCACAGGGACAATCCACCCAACGGTGGCAAACAGAAGCAACGGTCAGTGTTCAGTTGACCAAATTATAACGACCCTACACCTTTTCTCGGGGGAGCGGTAATCTTCCCTACAGGCATATCATATCACAAGCATGACAATATATCTCATATAATGTGCTTTCACGCACACATGCCATCAAAACCGTCAGCCACCCGGCCCAACGGTCCATGCACTCAGGGCACATTCTTGGTGTACTAGCAAATCAGTTGCCCACCACCGTATCAGGGTCGCAACCCAACGACAACTCTCTTGAGCATTTACTCCATGGCGTGCAGCCGGAGTTCTAGTATTAAAACACCGGGATGGCCCGTATCCCCCCATTGTATCATGGCACGCAGGCCTAAGACTCTCGCTATGTGCTCCAACAGACCACACCTTCTGGTCCACGTTGGACGGACATAACGCAGGTCGGATCCTCCACCCCCCATTGCTCAAATCGCCTTGCCTTGACCGATACGGCGTACTCGCGGCTTAATCAAAGGCGCGGGTCGGTCTCACCAATCTTGTTCTTGGCATTCAAGCCTCGGTATTTCTATTACACCCATTCATCTCACAACATCAGCGGGTCTTTCCTGGGCACACCAGTACTTCCTGTTACTCGTTCACAGGTACGACACCACAATATCACAAATGTCAGGGGTCTTTCCTGAGCACACCAGTACTTCCTGCTACTCTCTTCACAGGTACCACCTATGACATCAAGCATCACAAAGGGTCTTTCCTGGTCATACCAGTACTTCCTGTTACTGATTCACAGGTACGACCCAATAGCACAAGCATAACACGGATATTTCCTGGACTACCACTCAAGTACTTCCTGCTACTACCCATCACAGGCATAACCCGTTAACTCCTTAAACTACACGTTTATCTCGGAGTCTTCTCCGATTCGTATGCAACATCACCAATCCAGACCAACCTGTCCATATGGGCATCACACAGCATGCCTATTCCGTACTCCATTTTCGGATCTATATGCCAACAAAAGCGGATTCCATGAATCACCCAAAAGACTCCGAAAATCAGCCACCTTTTGGTGGGGGAATCACATGCATATGCCAAAAAGGAAGTCTTCACATGGCTAGGAAGAAAGGTCGTTACCCTTGAAGACCGCTTTGGTGTCATGAAGTTCCTAGCTGGCTAGGAAGAGCTTTTCCTCCGCAAAAATGGCCTCGGATTACCACTTGACACTCACAAGCTCCACCACCATACAACCCCTCTTCTTCTTCTCCGTCTTCCTTTCCCTTTCTCTCTCTAAACTTTTAGAAAGATGAAGACAATA
This sequence comes from Platanthera guangdongensis, assembly GCA_039583875.1. NCBI lineage: Eukaryota > Viridiplantae > Streptophyta > Magnoliopsida > Asparagales > Orchidaceae > Platanthera > Platanthera guangdongensis. The sequence continues at coordinate 55,338,353 of CM077148.1, forward strand.
ACAAAATGAGAATACGTTCTCTGTTTTCGGCCTTAAGGAAGCAGGAAAGAAGCTCAGCCCTTGGATCCAAGCTGAGAAAAATGGACGGCTACGAAAAATTGGGAAAACCGATTTTCGTGTCCGACACGCCCTGTGACATGCCCGTGTTACAGGCCATGTACTCAAAGCGGTGCTCAACACGCCTAATCCCCAAAACAGGTCACCGCCATGGGACACGCCCAAAGTCACGCCCGTGACATAAATCTGCGCTCGACAATCTGCGTTCGACGATTAGGCAGCGATCGTCGAGCTCACCAGCGATCGTGGAGCCCGCCAGCGATCATCAAACAGCGCATTCGACAATTTTCGCTCGACGATCAGCGCGTTCGACGATATCCGTTCGACGATCGGGCAACAATCGTCGAATTGGCCTAGCGCTCGACGATTGGCCCAGCGTTCGATGATTTCCGTTCGACGATTCCGCGTGTTCGACTATTTCCCCAGCGTTCGACGATTTTCGTTCGACGATTTGCCAGCCCACGAAGCCTTTGCTAAATCGTCGAGCTCAATTCGTTGAACACAGCATTTCGTCGACCTGACGCCGAACCTGAGCGGGAGACGCCCTCTGTCACGCCCGTGCTCCAGGGCGTGACCACCCAAACACTTTCCGTCGAACGAATTTCGTCGATCTCGGCACGACTCCGCACTAGAGCAGGACACACCCTGGGACACGCCCGTGTCCCAGGCCGTGTCACGCAAAATTTTGCCTGCTGAAAGATTGCGCAGTTACAAGAAGATCCCTTAGCTTATGTGTTTTCATATAAGTTAAGGTTACTTACTTATTCAGTTGTTCACACTTTATTACTGTCTTATATACTATAGAACTGATAGACTAGTTTCGCCGCCATCTGATATTTATTATTCTCCACTTTCATGTCCTCCCCTTCCTTCTCCCCGCTCGGTGCCTAGGATCCATGGGGAAGTGGTGGGGGATGATATGTCTGAGTCTTTTAGAGTAACGGTTTTCGAACCACATCATTTTAGGGGACCACGGAGCCCAGCATGGAGGAGCAGCCCCGGAGGTCGGCACGCTTGGAGATCAGGCAGTCTAGTATCGGAGTTCAGACGATAGGGACTGTGAGTCCTGATCACTAGTAGTTATATTAGTTTGCTTCCGCGATGAGAGATTTGTAGTGAGGACTTGATGTACTGGGCATGAGCCCAAGATTTAGTATTTATGATATATATGTGGACACTCCCTTCATTGAGAATATTTATATATATGTGATTTCTATGGACTTGCTTTACCATTGGCTACAGTTGTGATCGAATTGGCCGGCACGATTGGCGTTTTGTAGTGATGACCTTCCCGGGTGCGAAGGTGTCATCGCAAAGCGGCGGTTCTGGGCCTAGGACCCCGGTGTTTTAAAAAGAAAAAAAGGGGGTCTTACAAGTGGTATCAGAGGGGAACCTCGATCGACAAGTAGCAGTCCACAACCCCTGGGTCACCCCCGTACGGGTTTAGTTTGGGGACAAACTAAGCAGCGGAAGCAGTGGTGTGCCCATATGGGGGATCACATGTAAATCGTCCACTTTTAATTAGGTTAGAGTCGATTACTTACTAGTGGCTTTTGTTACGCAGCTCCCAGCACAGCCTACGCCACAAGGTGGAGTCCAGTAGACTCTGAATGATGCACCACCTCCCCCAATCCCCACTCCATTCCTACAGTCAGAGATGGGACAGACTCTAACAGCTATCCTGGAGGCGTTTAGGGCACAACAGGTTCCTGCTCCCCAGCCAAACCCGGGGGCCAACTGGCTGAGCATTTTCCGAGGACTTTCTCCCCCATCCTACTTTGGGATAGAGTCGGCCGTTCGGACGGAGGAATCGCTGGACATTATTTATGAGATGCTGCCGGGATCCGGTGCCCATGGGAGGAGAGGGTGCCCTTAGTAGTCTCATTCTCTGAGTCCCATTCCAAGAGATGGTGGAAGACGTCGCTGGACACGACATTTGTTGATAGAGAGGTTGCTGAGATAGCTTGGGGGGAATTCAGGGCTGCACTATTGGAGCATTTTGTTCTACAGTCGGACAGAGACGAGCTGGAGGATAGATTCCTACAGTTGAGACAAGGCAGCAAGACATTGGTGGAGTACCATCGGGAGTTCAACCATCTGGCCCGGTTTGCGGATTCCTAGCAGTTGGATGAGGCAGGTTACACCAAGAGGTTTTATAAGGGCCTGCGAGAGGATCTGAGGGAGGCTCTGTTGTTCGTGTCCGACAGGCCTATTCCTCGGATATTGGAGATGGCAAAAAGGATCGAGGAAAACTGGCATACTACCCGAGGCCGGAAGCGGCCAACTCTAGATCAGGGTCGGGGAGCCAGGAATGATCAGCGGTGTAACGCCCCGAAACTCAAAGGAGCAAAAGGGGAATAATTTGGGCCAGTTTGAGTTCTGGCTGCAGGCACACGGCCTGGGACACGGGCGTGTCCCAGGGCGTGTCAAGCCTGTGTCGACACTAAGGCGTGAAGTCGACACTTTGGTCTCGACATTGTGTCGAGACTGGGCACACGGCCTGCGACACGGGCGTGTCGCAGGGCGTGTCGACCCGTGTCGACACTTAGCCGTGAAGTCGACACAGTGCTTTGAAGTTGTGTCGAGACACGGCACACGGCCTGCGACACGGGCGTGTCGCAGGGCGTGTCAACCCGTGTCGACACTCGTCCCGCGAAGTCGACACTTTGGTGTTGACAGTGTGTCGAGACCTGGCACACGGCCTGCGACACGGGCGTGTCGCAGGGCGTGTCGACCCGTGTCGACACTTAGCCGCGAAGTGCCGAGACCTTGTACACGGCCTGGAGCCCAGGCGTGTCAAGGTGACACGGGCAAGGACACGGGCGTGTCCGAACCCGTGTCAGCGCTCGGGTTGGAAACGGGAGAAAATCATGGGGTACACGGCCAGATACACGGCCGTGTCAGTTGGAACACGGGCGTGTCAGATCGAACACGGGCGTGTTCGATGCCCGTGTGAGGTTCCAGGTGATTTGATTTTGACGGCGAATGAGGCACACGGCCCTGGACACGGGCGTGTGCCAGGCCGTGTTCGGCCCAGATTGGGCATTTCAGTCCCGAATCGAAGCCGTTCATTTCTTTGACTGAGGATCCAATGGCTGGGGGTTGTTCCTGAAGGGATATACCCGGGTTTTGACTTAGAAAACCCTCACTTTTTCCACTTGTTATCTCTCCAAATCCTTGGAGAAAGAAAAGCTAAGGCAAGAAGAAGAGGAACTAGATCCGCCATTGGAGGAGCTTCGGAGCTCCGAATCGCAAGCCGACTCCGGATCCACGGAGGCAACGCAAGCGCGGTGATTTCTATCCGATTACATTTCGATGGCGCCAAAGAGGAACGCAAGGGTAACGATCCTCACTTGTGAGCTTGATAGCTTTCTTTCTTAGCATAGGAAGCCCTCTCTCGCGAGTTTGCGAAGAGTTGGAGGCATTCCTTCGGGTAGATATGTAAAGTCCCCGTTGTTTAGCGTCCGTATGCGAGAACGGACATAGGCATTGTGGTTGAAGCCTACCCGGACATGTTAGTTCGGATCGGTGATGTTGCATTGCATAAGGCCGGAGAAGACTCCGTGCTATTTGGTGTTTTCGGGTTTTCTACGCGGTAGATTGCAGCAGGGAGCCTTGGGGACTAACCCAAAGGTGCACCCGGAAAACTGGGCGGACACGAGGTCTTGCCAACTTGGTGGCCTGAGTGCCAACATGAACATAACGGGGTTATGTGTCTTGCGGTAGAATGGGACTCGGTGAAAGTTTGACCCGCGCAAATGGCTTAAATTGCCGTTGCGATGTGAGCACGGGTTAGATGGAGCCGTACCCGCTTTATGTCGTTCGGGTTAGAGAGACCTAAAGTTACATGGCACTCGCCGTTGGCATAGATGTGAGTCTTCGGTGGTCAATGGCTTAAATTGACGTGACCAATACCATGAAGACGAATTGCTCATAGGAATGGCCGTCTAAGTGGCGGTGGTGAGTCCGGAATGTTAATGGCTTTAATTGACGTGACATCGACCGGTTCGCCGAGAATGTGCCCTGAGTGCACGGGACGTGTGGCCGTACGAGCCAACGTCTGTGATGAAATGGCTATGGTTATATGCATTGCTCGCTTGTGCTAATGAACTGCAGGGAAGGAGCATCGCCGCCCCGAGTTGGGGGCGGGATCGTTATAATTTGGTCAGCATTGCTGACCGTTGCTTTGTTTGCCACCGTGCGGTGGTTTGTTTGCTTGCAGGTGCAGCTGGACCAAGCGGTCAATAGCGGGCTAAAGCCCTTTTTGCGAAGCTGGCCCTCGAAGGCCCAAGTGGAAATGTTTTCTATTTTATTCATGTATGGCCGGCCTGCGTGCCGAGGTTTGTAAATCATGTAATAGACAAGTGAAACATCTTCGTAAGGCCTTAAGGCCGACTTTTGAGTATTTTGTAATGAAATTCCTTTTGGTTTTAGTGGACATTCATGCTTGTGCTGGGTTCTTGATTTGTAACTCTTATAAATTGCTTCCGCTAGAATGCTCTGTGTAGGACGTTGAGATTGGTTGGATGGTTTCCATACGTAACCACCCGGTCTGTCTGTGGTATATGGCGTCGGGCCCGGCCGGACCTACTGCTATATGCTATGCGACGGATAGGGGGTGTTACAATTTGGTATCAGACTACTGGTTTTGGTCGGGCTTGAATTGAATTCGTGGGCGAATTCTTTTTAAGGGGTGGTGAGCACATTGTGTGCGTCATCGTTATAACAGTAAAGAGAACCCATGAATGTCCACTTAGGAATGAAAATACTCGTGTTTGAGGAACCTGCGTGTTCCTATAATTGCTGTTTGCAATGTTATTTGGTCGCTTAACGGTGTTTTGTACCACTATAGGTGACCAGAAGTGGTGTTGGGCCGTCAGAACGCCGAGGTTCTGAGGCAAGTAGTGCCCCAGAAGTTGCTCCCGCAACACCTTTGTCGGCTGAAAATATAAGATTGGTGGCTGAAGCGGTGTTAGCCGTGATAAATGCGCAGCCTGGGAGGCAAGCGCAGCAGCCAGCTCCTGTGATGGAGCAAGTACCTCTTCAAGAGGCGGAGCCGAGGAGGATGGAGCAAGTGGTTGTAGAACCAATAGTGCCAAGGAGGGCGACTGAGAGGCAGTTGAAGCATGTAATGAGCTTTAACCCTCCGTTATTCTCGGGGTTGGGAACCCCATCGCAGGCTGAAGACTGGCTCTCTAGGGTGAAGAGAGTCATGACAGCGACGGAGACGGAGGAGTGGCAGATGACCACCATTGCTACGTTCCTGTTGGACGGTGAAGCAAGGATGTGGTGGGAAGGCTTGGAGCTGCATCATCTGAGAGGAAGACAATTGATAGACGTTCCGATGGAAGAGTTCTCGGAATTGTTCTTAGCAAGATACCTCCCTTCTACTCAGAGGATTTCAATGGAGAATGAGTTCCTGAGTTGGTGCAGGGTGAGCGAAGCGTGGATGAATATCTCCACGAGTTTACGCGGTTGAGTCGTTATGCGAGCTCTACCATCATGGATGAGGAGCGCAAGACTAATCGCTTTTTATGAAGGTCTGAGGGATGAGCTGAGACTATTACTGTCGGGGCCGATGACGCAGGGTTTCTTAACCTTGGTCAATACTGCCCGGTCCTTGGAGAAGGACATGAAGAGTGTACAGGCAAAGAAAAGCTTGGGTGAAAAGAAATCTGAGTTTAAAGTGCCGACTACTTCGAAGTCTGGCTATCGGAGGGCTTTCAAGAAGCATAGGACTTCGGGTCCAGCTCCTTCTGGCGCTTCTGGGGCGACTACGGGTCGGACCCCGGGTGCGTGTTTTACTTGCGGCAAGACGGGGCACTTTGCCCGTGATTGTTGGAGCGGACGTCCTAAGTCCGAAAGGAGGCCAGGAGCTACCTACGAAGAGAAGGGAAAGGCGGTGGAGTCGACCGCATCCCACTATGCTCCGGCCCAACCAAGGGTCTATAATCTTGGCCAACAGGAGGCCATTAAACAAGCTGACGTGGTGACAGGTACGGTTTAATTTATAGCAAGTCAATTCCTTTATATGCTTGTTATGTATATGTTACCTTACCACTGCTTGTTTAGGATTTGTAATGATTTGTGAAAATCCGCACGAGCACTCTTTGATACGGGAGCTTCACACTCCTTCTTGTCCGAAGGATTTATATCACGCATCGGAGTCCCTTCTTCGATGGCGAAGGACAAGTTGGATGTGTTGTTGCCCAATGGGTGTTCGATGCGAGCGGTTAGGATCTGCGAGGTTAAGACTCGTATTGGAGAGCAGGAGTTCGACCTGCGGGCGTCTTTACTTCCGTTAGTGGAGTTCGACGTCATATTTGGCATGGACTGGCTCTCGGAGCAGCAGGCCCATATAGATTGCGGTAGCAAGGAAGTCAAGCTGGGAGCAAGTCGTGAGACGACGTTTAAGGGCTTAAAGGGGTCGAGCAAACATTGATGTCTGCTCTTCAGGTGGTGAAGGCGGTTCGTGCCGGAGCAGAACTGTTCTTCACTCTAGTGGAGGTTGCAAAGCCGAAGCCCGCTATGGATTGTATTTCAGTGGTATCGGAATACCCTGATGTGTTCCCTGCAGATCTTCCTGGAGCCCCGCCTCAACGGGAGATAGATTTTACTATCGAGCTAGTGCCAGGTGCAAAGCCTGTGTCACGATCTCCGTATCGGCTAGCGCCTAAGGAAATGGCGGAGCTGAAAGTTCACAGTTGCAAGAGTTGTTGGAGCAAGGGTATGTGCGCCCGAGTTCTTCGCCTTGGAGCGCACCGGTCCTCTTTGTTAAGAAGAAGGACGGAAGCTTGAGGTTGTGTATTGATTATCGGGAGCTAAACAAGCTGACTGAGAAGAATAAGTACCCGATCCCCCGGATTGATGATCTCTTTGATCAGTTAGTCGGGTCGACGGTGTACTCGAAGTTAGATCTCAAGTCTGGGTACTATCAGCTGCGGATAAGGGAGAGTGATATCCCGAAGACAGCGTTTAGTACGAGATACGGGCATTATGAGTTTACGGTCATGCCGTTTGGGCTGACTAATGCGCCGTCAGTATTCATGGATTGATGAACAGGACGTTCAGGGAGTACCTAGACCATTTCGTGATCGTCTTCATCGACGATATTTTGGTGTACTCGCAAAGTGAGGAGGATCACTTCAAGCATCTCCATTTGGTGTTGGAGACACTCAGGAGAAACCAGTTGTATGCCAAGTTCTCGAAGTGCGAGTTTTGGCTATCCTCAGTAGCGTTCCTCGGGCATATAGTGAGTGGAGAGGGTATTGCGGTGGATCCGGCGAAGATTGTTGCGATACGGGAGTGGCCTGAGCTTGCTACGGTAGCAGAAGTCCGGAGCTTTTTGGGGCTTGCCGTTTATTATAGGCGCTTCGTAGAGAACTTCTCGCGGATAGCGCTACCTCTCACTACTTTGACGAGGAAGGAGCATAAGTTCGTTTGGACGCCGGAGTGCGCGCGAGCTTTTGAGGAATTGAAGTGTCGGTTGACCACGGCGCCTGTGTTGAGTTCGCCGGTTGGGACCGAAGGCTATGAGATATATAGCGATGCTTCAGGCAGCGGTTTGGGTTGCGTGCTACTGCAGCACGGCAGCGTGATAGCTTATGGCTCGAGACAGCTAAAAGTGCACGAGAGGAATTATCCGGTCCATGACTTGGAGTTAGCGGCCGTGATTTTTGCCTTGAAGCTGTGGAGACACTATTTGTACGGTGTGAAGATTGATATCTACACCGATCACAAGAGCCTAAAGTATCTAATAGATCAGAAAGATTTGAATATGCGGCAGCGTAGGTGGATGGAGTTCCTGGGGGACTATACTTTTAAGATCCACTACGTGCCTGGCAAAGGGAATGCGGTTGCGGACGCGTTGAGTCGCCGAGCCCCAGCTCAAGCGAATTGGCTATCAGTGCATGATGAGCGGTTGGTGCAGGAGCTGGAGGCGTTGGAGATTGTTTGTGTGGATAGACAATCTAGTGCTGAAGCAGTGCTGAATTGGACTGAAGTCCAATATGACCTGGCTGATCGGATTCGGCAGGCTTTGGATATGGATGCTCATATGAAGCAGTTCATGATAGAGGCTCTGGATGGGTCAAATTCCCAATTCGTCGTGGAGGACGGATTGCTTTGGAAAGACGGTCGTTTGTGCGTCCCAAGTGTGGGCAATTTACGGGTGGAGTTGTTGTACGAGGCACACCATACCAAGTACTCGATTCACCCGGGGAGCACGAAGATGTACCGCGATATCAAGAAGCTATTTTGGTGGCCGGGTTTGAAAAGGATGTGGCGCTATACGTAGCGAAGTGCCAAACCTGCGCCTTGGTAAAGGCGGAGTGCCAAAAGCCGGGAGGATTTCTTAAGTCCTTGCCTATTCCGGAGTGGAAATTCGACGACATCTCTATGGACTTTGTGCATGGTTTGCCAAGGTCGCAGAAGGGGAACGACGCCATTTGGGTGGTGGTCGATCGATTAACGAAGGTGTCGCATTTTATTCCGCATAGGAAGGATGATCCGGTGGAGAAGCTGGCGAAGCTTTATGTGGATAATATAGTGCGGCTTCATGGTGTGCCCCGCAGCATCGTGAGTGACCGAGATGGGCGGTTCACGTCCAATGATTGGAGGCTGGTGCAGCAAATGTTGGGAACCAAGCTGAAGTTTAGCACAGCCTTCCATCCGCAAACGGATGGGCAGACCGAGAGGGTCAATAGAACGATGGAAGACATGCTTCGCATGTGTGTCTTGGACTTTGGAAAGCAATGGGAGGACCACCTTTATTTGGTGGAGTTCGCATACAACAACAGCTACCAAGCAAGTATTCAGATGGCGCCTTTCGAGGCCCTATATGGTAGAAGATGTCGCACGCCGTTGTCTTGGTTAGAAACGGGCGAGTCGAAGTTGTATAAGCGATCGGAAGTGGATGATGCTACTTCTTTGGTGAGAACCATTCGGGAGAGGTTGCTTATCGCTCAGGACCGGCAAGCAAAGTACTATAATGCCAAGCACAGGAACGTGGAGTTCGCTGTGGGCGATTATGTATACTTGAAGATCAAGCCGTTCAAGGGTGTCTCGCGGGTGCGGCGATTGAAAAAGCTAAGCCCGAGGTACCTTGGACCGTTCGAGGTTCTGGAGCGAGTAGGAGAAGCGGCCTATCGGCTGAAGCTTTCAGTGGAGCTAAGTGGTTTACATGATGTATTCCATATTTCGGTGCTTCGGAAGGCGGTGCAAGAGCCTACGCAAGTGATCGCGGCCATCAAGTGCCGGTGGATAGTGGGCTAACGACAAAAGTCAAGCCCGTGCGGATTGAGGACTCGGAGGTCAAGCGGCTACGCAATAAAGAGATCAGGATGGTCAAAGTCCGGTGGGACAATTGCGGTCGTGAGGAGCTCTCTTGGGAGCGAGAGCAGACGATGCTTGACGAATATCCGGAGTTGTTCCGCTCAGGTACAAATTTTAGTTTTGGTACATGTTTTTCCCTTTATGTAATTTCGTGGGCGAAATTCTTTTAAGAGGGGTAGAGTTGTAACGCCCCGAAACTCAAAGGAGCAAAGGGGAATAATTTGGGCCAGTTTGAGTTCTGGCTGCAGGCACACGGCCTGGGACACGGGCGTGTCCCAGGGCGTGTCAAGCCTGTGTCGACACTAAGGCGTGAAGTCGACACTTTGGTCTCGACATTGTGTCGAGACTGGGCACACGGCCTGCGACACGGGCGTGTCGCAGGGCGTGTCGACCCGTGTCGACACTTAGCCGTGAAGTCGACACAGTGCTTTGAAGTTGTGTCGAGACACGGCACACGGCCTGCGACACGGGCGTGTCGCAGGGCGTGTCAACCCGTGTCGACACTCGTCCCGCGAAGTCGACACTTTGGTGTCGACAGTGTGTCGAGACCTGGCACACGGCCTGCGACACGGGCGTGTCGCAGGGCGTGTCGACCCGTGTCGACACTTAGCCGCGAAGTGCCGAGACCTTGTACACGGCCTGGAGCCCAGGCGTGTCAAGGTGACACGGGCAAGGACACGGGCGTGTCCGAACCCGTGTCAGCGCTCGGGTTGGAAACGGGAGAAAATCATGGGGTACACGGCCAGATACACGGCCGTGTCAGTTGGAACACGGGCGTGTCAGATCGAACACGGGCGTGTTCGATGCCCGTGTGAGGTTCCAGGTGATTCGATTTTGACGGCGAATGAGGCACACGGCCCTGGACACGGGCGTGTGCCAGGCCGTGTTCGGCCCAGATTGGGCATTTCAGTCCCGAATCGAAGCCGTTCATTTCTTTGACTGAGGATCCAATGGCTGGGGGTTGTTCCTGAAGGGATATACCCGGGTTTTGACTTAGAAAACCCTCACTTTTTCCACTTGTTATCTCTCCAAATCCTTGGAGAAAGAAAAGCTAAGGCAAGAAGAAGAGGAACTAGATCCGCCATTGGAGGAGCTTCGGAGCTCCGAATCGCAAGCCGACTCCGGATCCACGGAGGCAACGCAAGCGCGGTGATTTCTATCCGATTACATTTCGATGGCGCCAAAGAGGAACGCAAGGGTAACGATCCTCACTTGTGAGCATGATAGCTTTCTTTCTTAGCATAGGAAGCCCTCTCTCGCGAGTTTGCGAAGAGTTGGAGGCGTTCCTTCGGGTAGATATGTAAAGTCCCCGTTGTTTAGCGTCCGTATGCGAGAACGGACATAGGCATTGTTGGTTGAAGCCTACCCGGACATGTTAGTTCGGATCGGTGATGTTGCATTGCATAAGGCCGGAGAAGACTCCGTGCTATTTGGTGTTTTCGGGTTTTCTACGCGGTAGATTGCAGCAGGGAGCCTTGGGGACTAACCCAAAGGTGCACCCGGAAAACTGGGCGGACACGAGGTCTTGCCAACTTGGTGGCCTGAGTGCCAACATGAACATAACGGGGTTATGTGTCTTGCGGTAGAATGGGACTCGGTGAAAGTTTGACCCGCGCAAATGGCTTAAATTGCCGTTGCGATGTGAGCACGGGTTAGATGGAGCCGTACCCGCTTTATGTCGTTCGGGTTAGAGAGACCTAAAGTTACATGGCACTCGCCGTTGGCATAGATGTGAGTCTTCGGTGGTCAATGGCTTAAATTGACGTGACCAATACCATGAAGACGAATTGCTCATAGGAATGGCCGTCTAAGTGGCGGTGGTGAGTCCGGAATGTTAATGGCTTTAATTGACGTGACATCGACCGGTTCGCCGAGAATGTGCCCTGAGTGCACGGGACGTGTGGCCGTACGAGCCAACGTCTGTGATGAGATGGCTATGGTTATATGCATTGCTCGCTTGTGCTAATGAAATGCAGGGAAGGAGCATCGCCGCCCCGAGTTGGGGGCGGGATCGTTATAATTTGGTCAGCATTGCTGACCGTTGCTTTGTTTGCCACCGTGCGGTGGTTTGTTTGCTTGCAGGTGCAGCTGGACCAAGCGGTCAATAGCGGGCTAAAGCCCTTTTTGCGAAGCTGGCCCTCGAAGGCCCAAGTGGAAATGTTTTCTATTTTATTCATGTATGGCCGGCCTGCGTGCCGAGGTTGGTAAATCATGTAATAGACAAATGAAACATCTCGTAAGGCCTTAAGGCCGACTTTTGAGTATTTTGTAATGACATTCCTTTTGGTTTTAGTGGACATTCATGCTTGTGCTGGGTTCTTGATTTGTAACTCTTATAAATTGCTTCCGCTAGAATGCTCTGTGTAGGACGTTGAGATTGGTTGGATGGTTTCCATACGTAACCACCCGGTCTGTCTGTGGTATATGGCGTCGGGCCCCGGCCGGACCTACTGCTATATGCTATGCGACGGATAGGGGGTGTTACAAGCGGCGGGGCCGCATCACCGATGTGAGAAGAGAAGAAGACCAGCCTCAATAGGAGGTGATATAGGAGCAGAGGGGACCGATAGTGGTGGCCCCTCAGCCACCCCAGATGCGGGAGGTGCAGAGACCCGGGGTTATGGCATATCCCCCGCCAGAATGCTTCAATTGTCATCAGGTGGGGCATATCCGGAGGAACTGCCCTATGAGGGGGGCACACCACTAGCACCTCTGGCTGCCCCGCCAACTCAGTATTTTGGAGGCCGGGGACGTGGCCGAGGTGGTGGATACCATGGCAGAGACCACATAAAGGAGAGGGAGCAAGTTTATGCACTAGATCTGACAAAGCAACGGAATCCGGAGCAAGTGATCACAGGTACGCCGGTCAATTTCTAGTTTTCTCCTTCCTAAGTAATTAGAGTTAAGGTTATAAAACCGAGAAACTAGGAAAGAAAACCACAATTAGATTTCTAAGACCTTAAATTACCCCAGTCATAGTCTTCATCAGCGGCAAGCCTGCCTATAAGTTGTTCGATACGGGTGCTTCACACTCGTTCGTGTCAGAAGCCTTCGTGGAAGGGCTGGAAGACGTGGAGCGATTCCAGGCCAGATGATGCAGATATGGCTATCAGACGGATCAGAGTTATTCACCACCGCCCGCTGCAACATCGAGGCAGAGATCGGCGGAAAGATATTTGAAGCACCAGCGATGAACATGAAGATGCCAGTCTTTGATTTGATCCTGGGAATGACATGGTTGCACTGGAACCATGCTCAGATTGACTGCATGTCAAAGAGGATTACTGTGAGACATGGGGATTCCTACATTGACATCGAAAGTATTAGACCTATTCCCTCTCTTTTGTTGTTATCCGTGCAGGCCGTCAAGGCCCACTTACAGGGGGAGGAAGTCTATGAAGTGTTGTTTGAAATGGCTGAGGCCAAGAGTTCCATCTCGGATATTCCGGTGGTGCAAGATTTTGCCGACATATTCCCAGAGAAGCTACCAGGGCTACCCCCACACCGGGAGCAAGATTTCCGGATACAGCTGGTGTCGTGGGCTATGTCAGCATCTAGAGCGCCTTACCGGATGGCCACAAAGGAGCTGACAGAGTTTCGAAGCCAGCTGCAAGAGCTAGTGGAGGTCGGATTTGTCCGATCTAGCTCTTCCCCATGAGGGGCCCCAGTGTTGTTCGTCAAAAAGAAGGACGGGACACTTAGATTGTGCATCGACCACCGGGCACTGAACCGACTGACAGTCTGAAATACCTATCCATTGCCAAGGATATATGAGCTATCTGATCAGCTGGAGGGGGCACATTTCTTTTCAAAATTGGATTTGAGGTCGGGTTACTATCAGCTACGAATCCAGGAGGAGGACATAACAAAGACTGCCTTCAGCAGCAGATATGGGATGTTCGAGTTTACTGTGATGCCCTTCGGGCTCACGAATGCACTGTCGGCATTCATGAGCCTCATGAATAGGGTGTTCGAGGCATATATGGATGTGTTCGTCATTGTATTTATTGATGACATCCTCATTTACTCGAGGACAGAGGAGGAGCACACACGACATCTGACGCTGACCCTAGAGAGACTGCGGGAGCACTAGCTTTATGCGAAGTTCAGCAAATGCCAGTTCTGGCTGAGGGAGGTGGCTTTCCTAGGCCATATCATCAGTGGTGTTGGGTTGGCAGTTGACCCGACCAAGATTCAGGCAGTTTGGGATTGGCCGCAGCTGAAATCGTCCACAGATGTGCGGAGTTTCCTAGGACTTGCCGGTTACTACCGAAAGTTTGTAGAGGGATTTTCTTATATTGCCATTCCACTCACATCCCTGACGAGGAAAGATGTGCCATTTGTATGCACCACGCAGTGCGAGGTGGCTTTCCAGGAGCTGAAGGGTCGACTCACTTCGGCTCCTATACTCGCCCTTCCTTCGGGGAAAGAAGGATTCCAGGTCTACACCGACGCTTCCTACCAGGGCATGGGTGCGGTGCTGATGCAGAATGGGCATGTAATAGCATACGCTTCCCGGAAACTAAAGAAGCATGAACAGAACTACCCAGTTCATGACTTAGAGATGGGAGCGATCATATTCGCCCTGAAAGTCTAGCGACACTATCTGTATGGTGTCCACTGCGACATTTACTCTGATCACAAAAATTTAAGGTATATGGACACGCAAAAGGAGCTAAATATCAGACAGAGACGGTGGGTGCAATTTCTAGCAGATTATCCGTATGAGATGCACAACCACCCAGGGAAGGCGAATGTGGTGGCAGATGCGCTGAGCCGGAAGGCCACAGTCCCTGCAGCAGGACCACAGATGATGGCTTTGGAGTTGATCCAGACATTAGAAAAGATGCAGATATCCTTTGTGTCCGAGGATCACCCTGAGCTGTACCGGGAGTACCTAGCATCGTTGATTGCCCCAGATGACATTAGAGATAGATTCAGAGATGGGCAGAGGCACGATGCCCAGCTAGAGCCGGTATTTCAGGCCTTAGAAGCATGCACTACTGGGGATTACACGTTAAGGGATGGTCTAGTGTGTTTTAAAGGATGAGTGTACATACCAGAGGGAGGCCAGTTCCGGGAGGATATTATGATGGAGGCCCACTGCAGTCGGTATTCGGTATACCCGGGGATTACAAAGATGACTGCGGATCTGAAGAAGACTATGTACTGGCCAGGCATGAAGAAGGATATCACCCACTTCATGACCCATTGTGAGGCATGCCAGTTGGTGAAGGCAGAGTGTAGGAACCCCATAGGACTGTTGAAGCCACTCCCAATGCCGGAGTGGAAGTTTGACGACGTCGCGATGGACTTTATCCATGGGCTTCCCCGATCACGGACTGGGAACGATTCAATCTGGGTGATCAATGACCGACTGACGAAGGTAGCCAGATTTATCCAGATCAGGAAGGATGACTCGGTTGGTTTATTGGTTTGGAAGTTCGTGGAGCAGTTTATCCGTTATCATGGCGTACCCAGGTCAATTGTGTCAGACCGGGATGGACGGTTTACATCCAGAGAGTGGAGATCAGTACAGACTTACTTGGGCACTCGCCTAACATTCATTATAGTGTTTCATCCCCAGACAGATGTGCAGACGGAACGCACCAATCAGACTCTAGAACATCTGCTGTGACTATCCATATTGGATCGCGGTGAGCCTTGGGAGAAGCTGTTGCCACTAATCGAGTTCTAATATAATAACAGCTACCAGTCCAGCATAAGGATGGCTCCTTATGAGGCCCTATACGTGTAAGACCCCCTTTTTTTTTCTTTTTGGACACCGGGGTCTTAGGCCCAGAACCGCCGTTCTGCGGTGACTCCTTCACGCCCTGAAGAGTCATCACCACAAAGCGCCGATTCTGCCGGCCAATTCGATCACAGAAAAGTAGCAAAATAATGAAGTAAGTGTAAACCATCAGTCCACAAAGAATCACATGTCATAAGTAAATATAACTCCACGAAGGGAGTGTCCACAGAAAATAACATCAGAGTAGCAAAAACGGGCTTATGCCGGTACATCATAACCTCACTACAAGATCTCTCATGCAGAAACAAAAGTAGAAAACTACTCAAGGTCGAGACTCACGGTCCCGGCTGTATGAACTCCGGAGCTAGACTGCCCCACCTCCAAGCGCACCGGTCTCTGGGGCTGCTCCTCCATGCTGGTCTCCACGATCCCCTAAATGATGCGGTTCGAAAACCGTTAGTCTAAAAGACTAAGTCCTATCATCCCCCGCCCCTTCCCCCACGGCTCCTAAGCACCGAGCGGAGAGGATGAAAGGGGAGGACTTAATGGTGGAGAATAATCAAAAAGCAAGTGACAGCGGACCTATACTAGCAATCCTATAGACATAAGCTGAAATATGAAATGTAACCTTCACTTATGTGAAAAACACATAAGCCAAGGGGTCTTCTGCAAGGCTCCCATCGTATAAAAAGTCTCATACCAATTTATACGATGGGGTGTCGGTTATCAAACAGCAGTAAATATATATATCCAAATTAACCTTAATTTATAAACTTGCCCACACAAGCTTATAGACCAAGGGGTCGTGTAGCAGGTCCTAAAGTATAAGCGTCCCATTCCACTTATACTTTAGGTGTCAAGGTTAAAGGTGACGAATATGCTATGACATGCAAGTGGGTATGATGGACATGCAAGTGCAACACACACACCCGACTCTGTGCACACAGACATT
Source organism: Platanthera guangdongensis (assembly GCA_039583875.1). Classification (NCBI taxonomy): domain Eukaryota; kingdom Viridiplantae; phylum Streptophyta; class Magnoliopsida; order Asparagales; family Orchidaceae; genus Platanthera; species Platanthera guangdongensis. Next base: position 55,354,447 of record CM077148.1, read on the forward strand.
TAGTTCCCCCTTTTTGGAGCCGTAACCTCCCAGGATACCTCCGTAGTGGCAGACGGAAGCGGTGGGTTGGGCCTCGCCCACCTCTAAACCAGTAAAGCACTACCGGTCAGACCTATCGTACGCCTCAACGCTTGGTGCACGAAGCGGACTCCTGCGTACTCTTGCCGGCTGGCGCACCGGACTTCTGTTGGCGAAGTGCTAACCACACTTGCCGAGTCAACGTATTGGCGTCGGTGCATTGACCCTCCAATACCGAAGACCCATCACCTTAATTTCCTTTCCTGTTATGCACATGCAAATTAGCGTAATCAAGAATCGAGCCGAAGCTCCCCGGACCAACACGTCCGACTCAAACAATCGAGCCGAAGCTCCTAACCAACATCTGGTGCCATCAGTGCTGTGGAATGTGCAACCCTAATTACTAAGTTACTCTTTTCAGCTTGTTAAACAGTTTACGTTAACCCAGAACTGCCCCCGGTATTCCCTGTGAAGGGCTCTCAAGGGGCACTAGGAACTGTGTTGGGATTACGCCCAGCGTTCCCTTTCGCAAGGTACTTATTTTATTATTGGTTGATTCCCTTACCCTTTATTTTCTCATATTTCGATATGCTAATCCTAGGGTAATTTGACTCCAACTCTCCTTGGGTGGGACGATCTTTCGTCGGACCCGAACGCCTATAAACCCTAGACAAAACCACACCCTACTCACTCATCTTCCATAGATGCAGCCCCTTCCACTTGTCCTTACAGCAAACCACCAAGACCCATCATACGTGCCCTAATTCACATCCAAATGAAATCCTGCAGTTTTGCTATATGCAGACCACTTAAGCTACATGACCCGTGAAAAGGGAAGTACATGAAATATTCATCCAGTACCCTTATGATAATTATTAGAGGTCTAAAAAGACATTTGAAGCATAAATCCAGAAATCCATAATTTTCCTAATTTGTCTGATAATTAATTTATTTATTCTAGTGTCCCAAAAGGCCCAGGTTTGAACATGAAGTACCATTTTCAGACAAGATAATAATCCACTAAATTTATGATAATTACAAAATGCCTAATCAACTCTAAATCCTAAGTCTTCCAATTTTTCAGCAAGGTTTAGGCCTTTAAATTTAATTTCAAAGATGCCCTATAAAAAGTCATTTTAAAAGATTCTATAGTAATAACACCTCCAAAAATTCAGAGAAAATTCAGGGATGATTGTGATGGACTACAAGTACCCTAGAAAAAGTTTCATAATTTATCATTTGGAAATAAGGCTATATTTGATTTTCTTATGAACTCTCTAATTTAAGGGTTAATGAACAAAGTATGCTAATCAGTCATCAAATATTTCCACAAACTTTCCATATGATAACATTGAGCTAAAAACACTATGCAGCAAGTTTCATGATTTTTCAGTAAGTAATGGCCTCTGACAAGAATTATTTAATATGTAATCAAAATAAAGCACTTGTGAAGTAGATGCCCTAAATAGATATCCAAAAATTCTAACAAAATTCATACAAGATTATTATAACCTAAAACTAACTCTGCCCATGTTTCATACCCTCTCTATGGGCAGTGAGACCACAATAGCCAAAATAATTATTAGGGCATTACTATTGATTACAAATGAAGTGCTATAACCATTGTCCAAAATTCCTCAAGTAAATTGTCAGAGGCTCAAAATACCCTAGCCCCTCACTACCCAAATTTGGTTAAGTTTCAAGATGTTTAGCTAACCTAAATCTACACTACAAGTTTTAGGACCTAAGCTAGGGTTAGGGTTTTGGGGCCCCTATCCTTTTCAAATTAGCTAATATTTTTAACAGAGGGTTCTATATATCCTAGGAACCTCCTTGCAAAATTTGGAGTTCATCCAAGGTGTTTAGGACTCATACCCTTCACAAGGCCAAAAGGTCCCTCCTTAGGGTTTGACCTAGGAACTTAGGGCAAATCTATTCCTCTCTACCCCATATTCCATGGGGAGGTGATAAGTGCTATAACAAGCCAGTGGCCCAAATTTCAGCCTCTGTTGAGGTGATTTGGTCACTCAAAACCAAAAGTGCACCTTTTGACCAAAATGTCCTTATAAAGGTATAGTTAGGGTTGGGTCAAAACCTATTCAAAACACATCCAACTTAAATGAAATTTTATACAGATACCTAATTTGAACCCAGGGACCACTCACCAAAATTTGGGAGGGTTTGGAGGTGTTTAGGGCACCTATTTAATTTATTTAATAATTATTAAATATTTACAAAAACTATAGAAATATTTTCTCCAAAAATTCCCATTTTTGGGCAGGCCCTAGGTATATCTAGGATAGACTCTCTGCCAAAATTTCAACTAATTTGGGCTAGGGTTGAAGGGTGGGCACTCAATTTAATGACTGTCTAGCCCTAAGGGTATGTCCCACCAAAATCGGTGCCCTGATCAAACCAGGAGCCTATATTAGTTCAAACCAATTTTAAAATAAAGTAGACAGAAAGGGCTACAATTCATGTGTTGATTATTTCCTCATACAGAGCCTCTAACTATTTTTAAAAATTTAAAACATTAAATGTCAAAAGTGTGATAGAATGAAATAAAATAAAATTAATTTCCTATAGTTTAATCCTGATGCAGCACGAATCTTGGCGCAAGGATCAACGGCATCTGGTCATCGTCTTCGTTGAGCCGACGGCTGTGATTCGTCCCGCCTGGAGCGATTTCCAAGCCCTGCCGCCGGCGATCCAGCCCCTTCCCCGGCCGGCCACCGCCACCAACACCTCCGTTGAGGTGGTGGCTATCGCCAGGCGGCGGCTCCGCCGCCGGAGAGGCGTTTTCCGGCGGATATAGCAAGAGGATTTCTTGCCGAAACCATGAGGAATGCTGGATTGGATCGGGCTCAATTGAGCCCGAAACTTGAACCCTAGGAATCCTAAGATCTACCCGCGAGTTAAGGAGAGGAGGAGGACCTTCCTGGCGGCCTGGATGCGAGAGGAGCGGCGGGATGCCATTGACGACGGCGGCGGCGCTCGGCTTCTGCAACTGCACAGTGGAATGGCTCGTCTCCTCCAGGTAAACGCTCTAAAATGATCCCCTCGGCTCCCTGAAGGTGTTTAAATGGCAAATGGGGGAGAGGGGAGGCTGGTTCTTCAATGGCCATTAACACCATTAAAGGTGTGGCTCGGGTTGTGTGGAGGGGGGCTGAACCCACCCCTTGGTGGCCGGGAAACGGCTGGAATCAACTCCTCTCTCCTAGAGGAGTTGATTGCAGCCATAATTGGTGGCTGTTAGCCTTCCTTGGCCGGCCTCTCACTTCCCTTTCTTCTTCCTCATTTTCTCTCTCCTCCATTATCATGGAGGGGAGCTCCTTCTCTCTCCTAGTCACCCTGGTTGACTAGTCAACCTCACAAGCTAAATGCAGCCCACTTGATTATGATGGTCATGGGAATGGGTTTATCCTAGGGAAGAAGTGGCTTGGGCTTGGGTTAGCCCTTTTGGGTTAAGTTTGACTTGACCTAAATGAGGGTTGACTTGGGTCAACATGACCAATTGGGTTGACCCCATTGGGTCCTGGGTGACCCATTGGGCTCCCTTAAGGTCTAGTGTTACTTGAGTAGGGTTGGTTGGACATCTTGGGGGTCACATGTCCCTTGGCAAGGGAACTTTGACCATTTTAGGGCTAGAGTTGACTTGGGTCAACATGACCAATTAGGTTGACCCCTATGGGTCCTGGGTGACCCATTGGCTTCCCTTAGGGTCTAGGTAGGGTTATGTAGGGTTACCCTGTACCTTGGAGGTCACATACCCTTAGTAAGGGTACTTTGACCAGGTTAGGGCTTGAGTTGACTTGGGTCAACCTGGCCTCTAGGGCTGACCCCAATGTGTCCTTAGTGACCCATTGACCTCACTTTAGGGTTAGGAGGGCATAGGAGGGGTCCTTTAGGCTAGGTGTAGGTCAGTTGGCCCTAAGTAGGCTAGTTTGACCCATTTAGGGCTAGGGTTGACCTTGGTCAACTGGGCCTCTTGGGTTGACCCTAATGGGTCCTTTTGGCTCTAATGGGTCTCCCAAGTATTAGGGGTGTTGTGGTAGGGTCTTGGGTTAAGGTGTAGCCCATGGTCATCCTAAGCCATTGTTTAGAGTTCTACTATTTGCAGACCATGATGATCTCCACCTTTTTGTCCCCTATCTTCTGGCCCATTTCTGGCTTCCTAGGGTTTGTCATGACCTAGTCATGGCTAAAACCATTCTTAGGGGTCTAGTTGGAAATGGGATGTTACAAATCCCAATAAACAAAACAAAGATTTCGTCCCCGAAATCAAGGTTGAGCCTGCGGGACTTACTACCGAAGACAAGAACCTTGTAACATCCCAGCATAGCGGCTTGTTTGCTAATCTAGGTTTAAAGGAAAACTAGATCTATGACCACTTCGCCCAATCGGCAGACCAAGACCCAATAAACAAGGATAAGCCCCCAATAAACAAAGATAAGCCTCTATCTGCCTAGAGCAGCCCTTAGTAAATTTAAAGCAGGAAAAATAAATTAACATCTTGAGGGGTCTGAGAGGTATACCTGACTGAATAGCTCGGGGTATCTTTGTCGCATCAGGTCCTGCGGCTCCCAGGTATGCTCCTCCTGGCCGTGGTTCCTCCACAGGACCTTAACTACTGGGACCTTCTTGCGTCGCAAGACCCGTACTCCTCGGTCATCGATCCTCAATGGCTCCAAACGAACCGACCGGTCTGAAGCTACCGGCCCTTCGGTGGTCAAAATCTGCTGCTCCGGGCGTAGCAGAGCCCTCCTCAAAGAAGAAATATGGAAGACGTCGTGCAGCGCTTCCAGCTCTGGTGGTAACTCCAGCCGGTAGGCTAGGGGTCCGATCCGCTCCAGGATCCTATAAGGGCCCATGTACCTAGGACTGAGCTTCTTCCTCCGACCACGCACCCGCGAGACTCCATGCATAGGCCGGATCTTCAGAAACACCCGGTCCCCCACCTGGAACTCCACCTGCCGATGTCGGGCGTCATAGTACTTAGCCTGTCTACTCTGTGCCTCGAGCATCCTGTCCCTGATCAGCCTCACCTGTGCCTCGGTGTCTTCAACAAACTCTGACCCCAACACCTTCGGATCTTCGTTCTGAACCCAAGAAAGCGGGGTCCGGCATCTCCTCCCGTACAAGGCTTCGTAAGGCGCCATCCTGATGCTGGACTGGTGGCTGTTGTTATAGGAGAACTCGACCAGGGGTAAGAGTTTCTCCCACGGTTCCCCGCGGTCCAAGATGCATAGCCTCAAAAGGTCCTCCAGTATCCGGTTGGTGCATTCTGTCTGCCCGTCTGTCTGGGGATGAAATGCAGTACTGAAGGTCAATCGCGTGCCTAAGTAAGCTTGCACGGATCTCCACTCCCTGGAGGTGAACCGGCCATCCCGATCCGACACTATCGTCCTGGGCACGCCATGATAACGAATGAACTGCTCCACAAACTTCCGCACCAGTACTCCTACTGAATCGTCCTTCCTGATCGGTATAAATCGAGCCACCTTGGTCAACCGATCAACGATTACCCAGATCGAGTCATTCCCTGTCCGAGACCGGGGAAGCCCATGTATGAAGTCCATGGCTATGTCATCAAACTTCCACTCCGGCACCGGGAGTGGCTGCAATAATCCTGCGGGGTTCCTGCACTCCGCCTTCACTAGCTGACATGCCTCACAATGGGTCACGAAGTAAGAGACATCCTTCTTCATGCCCGGCCAGAACATCGTCTTCTTCAAATCAGCCGTCATCTTTGTGATCCCCGGGTGTACAGAATACCGGCTGCAGTGCGCCTCCGTCATAATATCCTCCCGGATCTGGCCTCCCTCCGGTATATACACCCGTCCTCTGAAGCACACCAGGTCGTCCCTCAGTGTGTAATCTCCTGCAGTGCCTGCCTCCAGAGCTTGGAAGATGGGCTCTAACTTGGCATCCTGCCTCTGCCCTTCTCTGATTCGGTCTCTGATGTCATCGGTAACGCCCATCGCGGCCAAGTACTCCTCATAGAGCTCAGGATCATCAGACGACACCAGAGTAATGTGCATGTCCTCTAGTCTCTGCAGCAGCTCCATAGACATCAACTGAGGCTCTGCTCCTGCTGTGGCGGCTCTCCGACTTAGTGCATCTGCTACCACGTTCGCCTTCCCCGGGTGATAGTGCATCTCGTACTGATAGTCGGATAGAAACTCCACCCACCGCCTCTACCTGATGTTCAGTTCCTTCTGCGTGTCCACGTACTTAAGGTTTTTATGATCGGAGTATATATCACAGTGGACTCCATAAAGGTAGTGTCGCCATATCTTCAGTGCGAATACAACTGCTCCCATCTCCAGGTCATGCACTGGATAGTTCTTCTCATGGGTCTTCAGCTGGCGGGAGGCATAAGCTATGACGTGTCCGTTCTGCATCAGTACTGCTCCCATCCCCTGATATGATGCGTCGGTGTAGACCTGGAATCCCTCCCTCCATGAGGGGAGGGTAAGAATGGGAGCCGAGGTCAGCCGATCCTTCAGCTCCTGGAAAGCTGTCTGGCACCGCGGGGTCCACACGAATGGTACCTCCTTCTTCGTCAAGGATGTGAGCGGGAGGGCGATTCGAGAGAATCCCTCTACGAACTTCCGGTAATAACCGGCAAGTCCCAGGAAACTTCTCACGTCTGTGGCCATCTTCAGCGGCAGCTAATCCCTGACTGCCTGAATCTTTGCCGGGTCCACCGCCAGCCCGGCTCCACTGATAATGTGGCCTAAGAAAGCCACCTCCTTCAGCCAGAACTGACACTTGCTGAACTTCGCATAAAGGCGATGCTCCCGCAGTCTTTCCAAGGTCAATGCCAGATGTCGTGTGTGCTCCTCCTCCGTCTTAGAATAGATAAGGATGTCGTCTATGAATACTATGACGAACACATCCAAATAAGCCTCGAAGACCCGGTTCATGAGGCTCATAAACGCCGACGGAGCATTCGTGAGCCCGAAGGGCATCACGATGAACTCATACAGTCCGTATCTGCTACTAAAGGCCGTCTTCGGAATATCCTCCTCCTGGATCCGCAGCTGGTAGTAGCCTGACCTCAAGTCCAGTTTCGAGAAATAATGGGCTCCCTCCAGCTGATCGAACAACTCGTCTATCCTGGGGAGCGGATAGGTATTTCGGACGGTCAGCCTGTTTAGTGCTCGATAGTCAATGCACAGGCGGAGAGTGCCATCCTTCTTCTTCACGAATAGGACAGGAGCTCCCCATGATGAGGAGCTCGGCCTAACAAATCCTGCCTCCACCAGCTCCTGCAACTGTGTCCGAAACTCCGCCAACTCCTTCGGGGCCATCCGATAAGGGGCCTTGGATACCGGCTTAGCCCCTGGTACCAACTGAATATGAAAGTCCTTCTCCCTATGCGGAGGCAGTCCTGGCAGCTTATCTGGGAAGATATCGGCGTAGTCACGAACCACCGGAATGTTAGCAATCAGGTCCTTCTCCTCAGTCATCTCGAATAATACTTGATATACCTCGTCCCCTTGCATGTGAGCCTTAACGGCCTGAATAGATGAAAGCAGGCGGCGGGAAGCCGGAGTAGTACCTTCGAATGTCGCATAAGTGTCGCCGTGTCTCAGCACGACCCTCCCTGCCGGGCAGTCAATCTGGGCATGGTTCCAGACAAGCCATGTCATGCCCAAGACAAGGTCGAAGTCCGGCATTCTCAGGATCGTCGCCGGAGCCTCGAGTGTCACCCCGTCTATGGTAACCTCCAGGAGGCACTTCTCAGTGGACTGGATCTCCATCCCATTGGGGAGACGCACCCTCCTGGATAATCCCGTATAACATCGAATCTGGTCCAGATCCTTGACGAAATCCTCCGACACAAAGTTGTGCGATGCCCCCGTGTCGAACAGGGTATGGGCAGGCTTGCCGCACACCATCACCATTCCTAAATCAGTTTTAAGAAAGAACTTGGTGTAAGGTTTTCTAACCTAGGTTGTGTAGTAGTTCTATCATTACTTTATATGAGCAGGGAATAATTCAAACTAAAATTATTCTCATACCTACAATAATCCTGTCCGGGTTCCGGGGCTGGGCTAAGTCCAAAGCGTAAATCTGCTCCCCGTTCTGTCTGCGGTCGCCTCCCTGGTAACCACATCCTCGGCCGCGTCCTCGGCCTCCGAAATGCTGGGCAGGTGGCCCACCCTGTGGTGCTGGAGGTGGTGCCCCCCTCATAGGGAAGTTTCTCCGGAGATGTCCCACCTGGTGACAATGGAAGCACTCCGGCGGGGGATATGCCATACCCCGGGTCTCGGCATCTCCTGAATTCGGAGAGGTTGAGGGGCCAAAACCGCCCGCTCTCTCGGCTCCTGCCTCACCTCCTGGCGAGGCCGCTCCTCTGTCCTCCTCCCATCTGGTATGGTGCCTCGCCGCTGATCATTTCGGGCCCTCCGGCCCTGGTCCTCCGCTTGCCGCTTCCGGCTACGAGTGGCGTGCCAATCGGCCTCAATCCTTTTCCCCATCTCCAAAATCCGGGAGATAGGCCCGTCAGAGACAAACAGCAAGGCCTCCCTCAACTCTTCTTTTAGGCCCTTATAAAACCTCTTGACATAACCTGCTTCGTCCAGCTGGTAAGAGCCCGCATACCGGGCCAAATGGTCGAACTCCCGGTGGTATTCCACCACCGTCCTGGTGCCCTGTCTCAGCTGCAAGAACCGCTCCTCTAACTCGTCCCTGGCCGACTGCGGACAAAGTGCTCCAGCAGCGTGGCCCTGAATTCCTCCCAAGTGATTTCTGCAATCTCCCTATCAGCAAATGTCGTGTCCAACAGCGTCTTCCACCACCTCTTAGCATGTGACTCCAAGCAAGATACCACCAGGGCCACCCTCTCCTCCCAAGGGCATCGTATCCCAATCAACATCTCGTACATAACATCCAGCCACTCCTCTGTCCGCACTGCCGACTCTGTCCCCAAGTATGATGGGGGAGAGAGTCCTCGGAAGGTGCTCATCCAGTTGGCCCCTGGGTTTGGCTGCTGGGCTGGAGCCTGCTGAGCCCGGAAGGCCTCAAGGATGGCTGTAAGGGTCTGCCCCATGTCCGACTGAAGGAAAGGTGTGGGGACCATGGGAGGTGGTGCAATGTCTGGAGTCTGCTGAGCTCCACCTTGTGGGGTGGGCTGAGCTGGGGGCTGCAAAACGAACTACATTAGTACGTAATCGACTCAATAAAAGTGGACAATTTACATGTGATCCCCCATATGGGCACACCACTGCTTCCGCTGCTTAGTTTGTCCCCAAACTAAACTCGCGCGGGGGTGGCCTAGGGTTGTGGACTGTTACTTTTCGATCGAGGTCTCCTCTGATACCACTTGTAAGACCCCCCCCCCTTTTTTTTTGGACACCGGGGTCTTAGGCCCAGAACCGCCGTTCTGCGGTGACTCCTTCACGCCCTGAAGAGTCATCACCACAAAGCGTCGATTCTGTCGGCCAATTCGATCACAGAAAAGTAGCAAAATAATGAAGTAAGTGTAAACCATCAGTCCACAAAGAATCACATGTCATAAGTAAATATAACTCCACGAAGGGAGTGTCCACAGAAAATAACATCAGAGTAGCAAAAACGGGCTTATGCCCGGTACATCATAACCTCACTACAAGATCTCTCATGCAGAAACAAAAGTAGAAAACTACTCAAGGTCGAGACTCACGGTCCCGGCTGTATGAACTCCGGAGCTAGACTGCCCCACCTCCAAGCGCACCGGTCTCTGGGGCTGCTCCTCCATGCTGGTCTCCACGATCCCCTAAATGATGCGGTTCGAAAACCGTTAGTCTAAAAGACTAAGTCCTATCATCCCCCGCCCCTTCCCCCACGGCTCCTAAGCACCGAGCGGAGAGGATGAAAGGGGAGGACTTAATGGTGGAGAATAATCAAAAAGCAAGTGACAGCGGACCTATACTAGCAATCCTATAGACATAAGCTGAAATATGAAATGTAACCTTCACTTATGTGAAAACACATAAGCCAAGGGGTCTTCTGCAAGGCTCCCATCGTATAAAAAGTCTCATACCAATTTATACGATGGGGTGTCGTTATCAAACAGCAGTAAATATATATATCCAAATTAACCTTAATTTATAAACTTGCCCACACAAGCTTATAGACCAAGGGGTCGTGTAGCAGGTCCTAAAGTATAAGCGTCCCATTCCACTTATACTTTAGGTGTCAAGGTTAAAGGTGAACGAATATGCTATGACATGCAAGTGGGTATGATGGACATGCAAGTGCAACACACACACCCGACTCTGTGCACACAGACCTTTAGTTCCCCCTTTTTGGAGCCGTAACCTCCCAGGATACCTCCGTAGTGGCAGACGGAAGCGGTGGGTTGGGCCTCACCCACCTCTAAACCAGTAAAGCACTACCGGTCAGACCTATCGTACGCCTCAACGCTTGGTGCACGAAGCGGACTCCTGCGTACTCTTGCCGGCTGGCGCACCGGACTTCTGTTGGCGAAGTGCTAACCACACTTGCCGAGTCAACGTATTGGCGTCGGTGCATCGACCCTCCAATACCGAAGACCCACCACCTTAATTTCCTTTCCTGTTATGCACATGCAAATTAGCGTAATCAAGAATCGAGCCGAAGCTCCTAACCAACATCTGGTGCCATCAGTGTTGTGGAATGTGCAACCCTAATTACTAAGTTACTCTTTTCAGCTTGTTAAACAGTTTACGTTAACCCAGGACTGCCCCCGGTATTCCCTATGAAGGGCTCTCAAGGGGCACTAGGAACTGTGTTGGGATTACGCCCAGCGTTCCCTTTCGCAAGGTACTTATTTTATTATTGGTTGATTCCCTTACCCTTTATTTTCTCATATTTCGATATGCTAATCCTAGGGTAATTTGACTCCAACTCTCCTTGGGTGGGACGATCTTTCGTCGGACCCGAACGCCTATAAACCCTAGACAAAATCACACCCTACTCACTCATCTTCCATAGATGCAGCCCCTTCCACTTGTCCTTACAGCAAACCACCAAGACCCATCATACGTGCCCTAATTCACATCCAAATGAAATCCTGCAGTTTTGCTATATGCAGACCACTTAAGCTACATGACCCGTGAAAAGGGAAGTACATGAAATATTCATCCAGTACCCTTATGATAATTATTAGAGGTCTAAAAGACATTTGAAGCATAAATCCAGAAATCCATAATTTTCCTAATTTGTCTGATAATTAATTTATTTATTCTAGTGTCCCAAAAGGCCCAGGTTTGAACATGAAGTACCATTTTCAGACAAGATAATAATCCACTAAATTTATGATAATTACAAAATGCCTAATCAACTCTAAATCCTAAGTCTTCCAATTTTTCAGCAAGGTTTAGGCCTTTAAATTTAATTTCAAAGATGCCCCATAAAAAGTCATTTTAAAAGATTCTATAGTAATAACACCTCCAAAAATTCAGAGAAAATTCAGGGATGATTGTGATGGACTACAAGTACCCTAGAAAAAGTTTCATAATTTATCATTTGGAAATAAGGCTATATTTGATTTTCTTATGAACTCTCTAATTTAAGGGTTAATGAACAAAGTATGCTAATCAGTCATCAAATATTTCCACAAAATTTCCATATGATAACATTGAGCTAAAAACACTATGCAGCAAGTTTCATGATTTTTCAGTAAGTAATGGCCTCTGACAAGAATTATTTAATATGTAATCAAAATAAAGCACTTGTGAAGTAGATGCCCTAAATAGATATCCAAAAATTCTAACAAAATTCATACAAGATTATTATAACCTAAAACTAACTCTGCCCATGTTTCATACCCTCTCTATGGGCAGTGAGACCACAATAGCCAAAATAATTATTAGGGCATTACTATTGATTACAAATGAAGTGCTATAACCATTGTCCAAAATTCCTCAAGTAAATTATCAGAGGCTCAAAATACCCTAGCCCCCTCACTACCCAAATTTGGTTAAGTTTCAAGATGTTTAGCTAACCTAAACCTACACTACAAGTTTTAGGACCTAAGCTAGGGTTAGGGTTTTGGGGCCCTATCCTTTTCAAATTAGCTAATATTTTTAACAGAGGGTTCTATATATCCTAGGAACCTCCTTGCAAAATTTGGAGTTCATCCAAGGTGTTTAGGACTCATACCCTTCACAAGGCCAAAAGGTCCCTCCTTAGGGTTTGACCTAGGAACTTAGGGCAAATCTATTCCTCTCTACCCCATATTCCATGGGGAGGTGATAAGTGCTATAACAAGCCAGTGGCCCAAATTTCAGCCTCTGTTGAGGTGATTTGGTCACTCAAAACCAAAAGTGCACCTTTTGACCAAAATGCCCTTATAAAGGTATAGTTAGGGTTGGGTCAAAACCTATTCAAAACACATCCAAATTAAATGAAATTTTATACAGATACCTAATTTGAACCCAGGGACCACTCACCAAAATTTGGGAGGGTTTGGAGGTGTTTAGGGCACCTATTTAATTATTTAATAATTATTAAATATTTACAAAACCTATAGAAATATTTTCTCCAAAAATTCCCATTTTTGGGCAGGCCCTAGGTATATCTAGGATAGACTCTCTGCCAAAATTTCAACTAATTTGGGCTAGGGTTGAAGGGTGGGCACTCAATTTAATGACTGTCTAGCCCTAAGGGTATGTCCCACCAAAATGGGTGCCCTGATCAAACCAGGAGCCTATTGTTCAAACCAATTTTTAAAATAAAGTAGACAGAAAGGGCTACAATTCATGTGTTGATTATTTCCTCATACAGAGCCTCTAACTATTTTTAAAAATTTAAAACATTAAATGTCAAAAGTGTGATAGAATGAAATAAAATAAAATTAATTTCCTATAGTTTAATCCTGATGCAGCACGAATCTTGCGCAAGGATCAACGGCATCTGGTCATCGTCTTCGTTGAGCCGACGGCTGTGATTCGTCCCGCCTGGAGCGATTTCCAAGCCCTGCCGCCGGCGATCCAGCCCCTTCCCCGGCCGGCCACCGCCACCAACACCTCCGTGAGGTGGTGGCTATCGCCAGGCGGCGGCTCCGCCGCCGGAGAGGCGTTTTCCGGCGGATATAGCAAGAGGATTTCTTGCCGAAACCATGAGGAATGGATTGGATCGGGCTCAATTGAGCCCGAAACTTGAACCCTAGGAATCCTAAGATCTACCCGCGAGTTAAGGAGAGGAGGAGGACCTTCCTGGCGGCCTGGATGCGAGAGGAGCGGCGGGATGCCATTGACGACGGCGGCGGCGCTCGGCTTCTGCAACTGCACAGTGGAATGGCTCGTCTCCTCCAGGTAAACGCTCTAAAATGATCCCCTCGGCTCCCTGAAGGTGTTTAAATGGCAAATGGGGGAGGGGAGGCTGGTTCTTCAATGGCCATTAACACCATTAAAGGTGTGGCTCGGGTTGTGTGGAGGGGGGCTGAACCCACCCCTTGGTGGCGGGAAACGGCTGGAATCAACTCCTCTCTCCTAGAGGAGTTGATTGCAGCCATAATTGGTGGCTGTTAGCCTTCCTTGGCCGGCCTCTCACTTCCCTTTCTTCTTCCTCATTTTCTCTCTCCTCCATTATCATGAGGGGAGCTCCTTTCTCTCTCCTAGTCACCCTGGTTGACTAGTCAACCTCACAAGCTAAATGCAGCCCACTTGATTATGATGGTCATGGGAATGGGTTTATCCTAGGGGAGAAGTGGCTTGGGCTTGGGTTAGCCCTTTTGGGTTAAGTTTGACTTGACCTAAATGAGGGTTGACTTGGGTCAACATGACCATTGGGTTGACCCCATTGGGTCCTGGTGACCCATTGGGCTCCCTTAAGGTCTAGTGTTACTTGAGTAGGGTTGGTTGGGCATCTTGGGGTCACATGTCCCTTGGCAAGGGACTTTGACCATTTTAGGGCTAGAGTTGACTTGGGTCAACATGACCAATTAGGTTGACCCCTATGGGTCCTGGGTGACCCATTGGCTTCCCTTAGGGTCTAGGTAGGGTTATGTAGGGTTACCCTGTACCTTGGAGGTCACATACCCTTAGTAAGGGTACTTTGACCAGGTTAGGCTTGAGTTGACTTGGGTCAACCTGGCCTCTAGGGCTGACCCCAATGTGTCCTTAGTGACCCATTGACCTCACTTTAGGGTTAGGAGGGCATAGGAGGGGTCCTTTAGGCTAGGTGTAGGTCAGTTGGCCCTAAGTAGGCTAGTTTGACCCATTTAGGCTAGGGTTGACCTTGGTCAACTGGGCCTCTTGGGTTGACCCTAATGGGTCCTTTTGGCTCTAATGGGTCTCCCAAGTATTAGGGGTGTTGTGGTAGGGTCTTGGGGTTAAGGTGTAGCCCATGGTCATCCTAAGCCATTGTTTAGAGTTCTACTATTTGCAGACCATGATGATCTCCACCTTTTTGTCCCCTATCTTCTGGCCCATTTCTGGCTTCCTAGGGTTTGTCATGACCTAGTCATGGCAAAACCATTCTTAGGGGTCTAGTTGGAAATGGGATGTTACAAATCCCAATAAACAAAACAAAGATTTCGTCCCCGAAATCAAGGTTGAGCCTGCGGGAGAAGACAAGAACCTTGTAACATCCAGCATAGCGGCTTGTTGCTAATCTAGGTTTAAAGGGAAAACTAGATCATGACCACTTCGCCCAATCGGCAGACCAAGACCCAATAAATAAGATAAGCCCCAATAAACAAAGATAAGCCTCTATCTGCCTAGAGCAGCCCTTAGTAAATTTAAAGCAGGAAAAATAAATTAACATCTTGAGGGGTCTGAGAGTATACCTGACTGAATAGCTCGGGTATCTTGTCGCATCAGATTTCTGGCTTCCTAGGGTGTGTGTTTGTTTCTTATTGTTCTGGATGTTGAATGTGTATATGTGTGAAGTTTACATGTTCATGTTAACCCTGTGATTATAATCATCATTTTGTAATTTTTAATTATGTGTATGTCATTGACAAGGGTTATGACTTCTCCAAATGGGGGAGATTGTTGGGTACATTGGTCAAATGTACCTGATTTGAAGAAGCCTCACCCACTCAATGATTAAAGTAAGTGTCGACACTCAACACAATGTGTCGACACCCAGAGGGAAAGTGTCGACACTTGAGAAAGCTTGTGTCGACACCCAGACAAGCTTGTGTCGACCCCAGTGTCGACACTTGGAGTCAGCATTTGAAGAATGTGAAGAAGAATCAGAGAAGCAGTGACACTTAGCAGAAGTGTCACAACTCAACATAATGCCTAGAAGAGCTGTGTCGACACTAGAAAGTGTCGACATTGGAGTTGTGTCGTCAGCAAAAGTCTGAGAGTCTAAGTACAAGTCGACACTACATAATGTGTCGACAGAAAGAATTTAAAGTAAGTGTCGACACTCAACACAATGTGTCGACACTATGCAGGAAGAGTCAGCATTTGAAGAATGTGTCGAACTCAACACAATGTGTCGACTATAAGTCAACATTTAAAGTCGACACTCAACACAATGTGTCGACACTATGCCATTTGAAGAATGTGTCGACACTCACACACACTACCAGAAGAATCATGAAGTAAGTCGACACCCAGCACAATGTGTCGACACTTAGCTAAAGACTCAACACTTGTAGAAAGTGTCGACACAAGGAGCTGTGTCGACACTTAGCAAAGAACAGAAATATCTACAAATATATTCTAAGTACAAGTGTCGACACTAAGGGAATGTGTCGACACTCAGCTGAAGAATCTATATTGAAGACTTGTGTCGACACCAAGAAGCAGTGTCGACACTTGACAGATTCAACACAAGAAGTTGTGTCGACACAAAAGAGATGTGTCGACACTTAGAAGAATACAGTTAAAGAATGAAGAACAAGTACTTGTGTCGACACTCAATTTCAGTGTCGACACATGCAGAAGAATCTGTGTCGAGACATACAAGGAGTTGTGTCGACACCTTGTAGACTTGTGTCGACACTTACACAGCATGTGTCGACACTTGGTCTATAAGTGTCGACACTTAAGAACAGAAAGTCTCGACACTATCTGACAGTTAGAGAATTTCAAGAAGTGACTGGTTGACATGACAGCTGCCGATCCAGCCGGTCTACAGCAACTGTCAGGGAAGTCAGAAGTCTGTTATGAACCGGACCAGCCGGTTACCATGAAGAATGTCTATAAATAGGCACCCACAGTTTACAGAAAGTGTGGTTGTTGTTGTTGAAGCTATTTGAAGTAATTGATCAGATTATTCAAGTAATCAGAAAAGTGGTACACAGAGTATCAACACAAGAAGATCTGGCAGTCCAACTGCAGATCTAAGAAGTTGGAGAGAGAGAGCTCCAATCAAGAATTCAGTCTTTGGAACTAGGCTGAGAAGAAGGATTCAGAGGCATCTGGATCTTAAGAAGCAGAGGTCAAGGAACAACTGCAGAGGATTCAGACTTATTCAGTTCTACTCAAGAAGCTTTGAAGGAAGCTAAGTCAGTTTGGATCTATCTGAGTTCTTCCAAGAACTCAGCAAGAAACTCACAACTCCTCTCTTATTTTCTGAGTTGTTGAGTTATTTGTTGCAATACTATTTTATCTTGTAGGATCTTTGGATCTGAGTGCATTGTAAGCCTAAATTTATAAAGGCTGAGGGTAGGGCTTGATAGCCTGAGTGTAGGAGTTAAAGAACTCTGAGTGTAGGCCTTGATTGGCTGAGTGTAGGCCTCGGTGGCTGAGTGTAGGCCTTTGTGGCTGAGTGTAGGCTTTGGAGAAAGCTGAGGTGTAAGGCTTTGGGCCTGAGGTAGGAACCAATTTGGGTTCTGAGACAGTGGAGAAGTTAGGCCGAATCTAGTACACTACTAGATAGGCGAAGGGGGAAAGTGGATGTACCCATATCTTGGGGAACCATTATAAAACACTGTGTGTTGTGCTGTGTTTGTGATGTGGATGATCTGTGTTTGTTTGATTATTGCTGACTGCTGAAATAAACTAGTTAGAAAACTGTGATATAACTGTTTGGCTGCCAACAAAGTTAGAAAAGGATTAGGTCACCTATTCACCCCCCCCCCTCTAGGTGTTTAGGTACCATATCTTTCAAGTGGTATCAGAGGGAGGTTCCTCAAAACAAGGACTAACAGTCTAAGGAGATCCTGTTTGGCAGAAACAGTCTAAGTCAGAAAACAGCTTCAAGAAAATCAAGAACCATGGGTTCTTTTGAAAATCATAAAGAATTGGGTTCCATGAAATTACCTATTTGCAGAAAGGAAATTTTTGGGATCTGGAAAGAAAGGGTAAGGCTATTTATGGAGGCCCCAGACCCAAGAATCTACATCACAGTTAAGGAAGGGCCTTATGTGCCAATGAAGATCTCAGTATTGGATGCAAATCAGAGGACTCCAAAGGATTTCTCTGAGATGACCAAGGATGAAATTGTCCTAGCCACTATGGACAAGAGGGCACAAAACATAATAGTGAGTGTCATTGATGATGCAACTTTTCAGAACTTAATTCACTGTAAAACAGCAAAAGAAATGTGGGATACCCTCATTGTCTATATGGAAGGTTCTGAAGAAGTTAGGCAAGATAGGAAGTCCTTGCTTAATCAAGAGTATGAGAGCTTTAGGCAAGGCAAGGGAGATAGCATCACTGAATGCTACAAGAAGTTCTATAGAATAGTTAATGAACTCATGTCTTATGGAAGAGAGTTCAGCAACTATGAACTAAATGACAAATTCCTAAGGTCCCTAACCAAAGATTGGGACACCAAGATCTGTGCCATAAGAGAAATGGCAAAGTTGGGAGAAATTCCTCCTCCTACACTATTTGGCAAGTTGTTATCATATGAGATGCAGCTGACAGTGAGGAAAGAGGAGGAGAAATCAACAAGGACTGAGCACAAGGAAAGGACTGTTGCCTTCAAGACAGATGTTCCCAGAAAATGCAGAACTAAGTCATCAACTCCACCTCCAGAGGTAGTTGAATCTGAGTCAGAAGAGTCTGTCAGTACAAAGTCTACAAGCAGTGAAAGTGATGAAGACTTTGCTGCCTTCACTAGACTCTTTCAGAAATTCCTAAAAAAGAAACAGTGGAGGTCCAGACCATCTACTTACAAGGGAAAAGAAGTCTTGTATCAGGAGAAAAAGCATTCTAAGAAGGACAGGAAGAAGACAAAGACAAGCAAGGCAACTGGATCAAAGATTGTGTGCTACTGCTGCAATAGACAGGGTCATGTCATTGCTGATTGTCCTGAGAAAAGAAAAGAATCCAGTGACAGGAAAAAGACTCACTTCAAAGGGAAGAAAGAGAAGTCTTTTGTTGCCAAGAATGAGAAGACTCTTTCAGATATTTCTTCTTCAAACACTGATACTGATGCTGAAGCCTACATAGGGCTATTTGCTGAAGAAGAAGAAGAAGAAGAATTTATGAAGATCTTGGAGTCAATTCATGAACAAGAAGACTGCCAGTGCCAAGGACTGATGGTATTGACTGAGAGTACCAAAATCCTGGAGCAGCCAGGACCTAGTCAGGTACAAAGTCCAACTCTAAGTTCAGTTTCTTGTTCTAGTTCAGAATCAGATTCATCTTCATCAAATGATGGAAGTGTTTCTGAGTCTGAAGATGATATTCATCAGCTCATAGATGAATATAAGATGCTGTTACAGGCTTATAAGAAAAGCAAGTCCCTTGCCAAAAGTCAGGCAAAGGAGATTGCTGATCTCAAGGCTGCTGCAACAGAATTTGAGAAGCAATTTGACCAAAAACTGAATGAGATAGCTAGGCTGAAACACATTACAGTGATTCAGATGGGTACTATCACATTTAAGAATGATCAAATTAAGAAACTGGAGACAAATCTTCAGAAAGAGAGAGAACTGGTTGCAAAGTTTTCAAAGCCTAAATCAGTTCTACCTTTGATTGATGATTTTACTCATCACAAAGGTAAGGCTGGACTGGGTTTTGTTAAACCTGCTAGGACTGTTCAGGATCAGTCCAAGTCCAAGGGCAAGGCCCCAACATTCAATAAGTCAACTGCAGTTAAGACAGCAAAGTCTGTACCAAAGCAAAGGTACAATAAGTTTGAATGTTGGTGTTGTGGCAAGGTTGGCCACTTTGCCTTGGATTGTTGGCACAATGCCAGTGCCAAGTTGAGTAGCAAGTTACCTGGTGGAAAGCCAGTAGGTAGCTATGTCATGTTGCAAACTAACAATCACCAAGGACCCAAGTTTACTTTGGGTTCTAAGGTTCATTAATTTGTTTTGCAGGTGAATCCAAGTGACCATACCCCAACATGGTACTTGGATAGTGGATGTTCCAGACATATGACTGGAACAAGGGGACTACTGAAGGACTATATTCCAATCAAAAATGGTCCTAAAGTGACCTTTGGTGGTTCTGAAAAAGAAATCATCAAAGGGTTTGGTAACATTTCTTCAAACCTTGTTACCATTACTCAAGTGGCTTATGTTAAAGGGTTGAAACACAACCTTATAAGTATAAGTCAGTTAAGTGATGTAGGGTATGACATCTCATTTGTTAAAAATGGTTGTCATATCAAGAGGTCAAGTGATCAAGAGATCATTTTGACAGGATATAGAAAGAGGAATGTCTACTGTCTAGACATCATGATTGAGAACAATGGTTCTCCTGTTTGTCTTGTAGCTGATGAGACAGTCTCTCATTGTGTCAAGTGGTACAAGAGGCTAGCTCATCTTAACTACAAGATTATTAGCAAACTCTTTAGCAAAGAGTTAGTGAGGAATGGTCCTCAAGTTAAGTGTGTTAAAGATGGCATTTGCTCAGCTTGTCAAAAAGGCAAGCAGACCAAATCCACCTTTAAAAGCATTGAGAACAAAGATGCTGTGAGGTGCTTATACCTCTTGCATATGGATCTTTTTGGTCCAATGCCAGTTCACAGCTTAGGTAGGAAGGTCTATACCTTTGTAGTTGTTGATGACTACTCAAGGTTTTCCTAGGTGTTCTTCTTAAGGCAGAAATCTGAAACACCTAGTGTCTTCTACAGCTTTGTCAAGCAAATTCAGAATGAACTAAATAGTACTGTGGTCAAAATTAGAAGTGACCATGGTACTGAGTTTCAATCTAAAAGCATGACAAAACTATGTGAAGACTTTGGGATATTTCAAGAATTCTCTTCACCTAGAACACCTCAGCAAAATGGCATTGCTGAGAGGAAGAATAGAACCTTGATAGAGGCTGGTAGAACCCTACTTAGTGATACATCACTGCCTGAGTATTTCTGGGCTGAAGCAGTTAACACTGCATGCCATGTGATAAATAGGGCTACCATCACTAAAAGACTAAACAAGACCCCCTATGAAGTAGTGAAAGGCAGGAAACCAAACCTATCCTATTTTAGGATCTTTGGTTGTAAATGCTTCATACTTAACAATGGAAAGTCTTACATAACTAAGTTTGCTGCCAAGTCCCAAGAGGGAATTTTTGTTGGGTACAGCAATAATAGTAAGGCTTATAGAGTATACAACTTGACTACACAAGTTGTAGAGGAGACTGTGCATGTAGTTTTTGATGAGACAAAACTTATTAACAATGAGTTGTCTAGTAATGTATGCAGCCCCACAGGTCTGACAAAGAGATTGGACAAGCTTACTATAGAAGAGATGCCTGCTGTAAGACAGCAAGTAGAAGGCAATGGCAGTTGTCCAGGGGGAGAACTACATGTACCAATAGCTGAAGAAATACAAGAAGTACAGCATGATGCAGATGCTGAAGAGGTTCAACCTGAAGCTAGGATGCCTCCAGCCCACAGGCATCTAAGAGATCATCCAGTAGAGCTGATTATTGGAGATCCAAGACAAGGAGTTCAGACAAGGAGCAGAAATCAGAATGCTGCAGTATATTCTAGTTTTCTGTCTCAAATAGAACCTAAGAAATTTGAAGAAGCTATACAAGATCCACAATGGACTGAAGCTATGCAAGAAGAGCTTAATCAGTTCAAAAGGTGCAAGGTTTGGGAGCTGGTTCCAAAGCCTAAAGACCACAATGTTATAAGAACTAAGTGGATCTACAGAAATAAGTTAGATGAACAAGGGGTCATCATAAAGAATAAAGCAAGACTGGTTGCAAAAGGATATAGGCAAGAAGAAGGTATTGATTTTGATCAAACCTTTGCCCCAGTAGCCAGACTGGAGGCCATAAGGATGTTCTTGGCCTATGCAACCTATCAAGGATTCAAGGTATACCAAATGGATGTCAAGTCAGCATTCCTAAATGGTAATTTGAAAGAAGAAGTCTATGTGGAGCAGCCTTCAGGTTTTGTTGATCCAACTCAACCTCATTATGTCTATAGACTTAGGAAAGCATTGTATGGGTTAAAACAAGCTCCTAGAGCTTGGTATGAAACCCTATCTAGTTTCCTCATTGAGAACAAGTTCACAAGGGGGAAAATAGATAAGACTCTATTCCTTAGGGAATCTAGAGGCAAAGTCATACTTGTCCAAATATATGTAGATGACATTATATTTGGGTCTACTGAAAGTAGCCTTTGCAAAAAGTTTGCAAAGCTTATGCAAAGTCAATTTGAGATGAGTAGTATGGGAGAGCTAAAGTTTTTCTTGGGTCTCCAAGTTAAACAGACTGAAAGTGGTCTATCCATTTGTCAGTCCAAGTTCACCCTAGAACTCATAAGGAAATATGGTATGGATTCATCCAGTACCATGAAGACTCCTATGGGGTCAAGTATGTCTCTTAGCAAGGATGATGCAGGGAAACCTGTAGATGAAACCTTGTATAGAGGGATAGTTGGCTCCTTACTATACTTGACTGCAAGTAGGCCTGACATTATGTATGCTATATGTGTTTGTGCCAGGTATCAAGCCTGCCCTAAAGAGTCTCACTTGACTGCAGTCAAGAGAATTTGAGATATCTAAAGGGCACTCCATATCTAGGCCTCTGGTACCCTAGGAATGGAGATTTTGATCTAACAGGTTATACAGATGCAGACTTTGCAGGATGCAAAGAGGATAGAAAGAGCACAACTGGAACCTGTCAATTCCTAGGTGGAAGAATAATTTCATGGAGCAGCAAAAAGCAGACTAGTGTGGCTATCTCCACAGCTGAGTCAGAATATGTAGCTGCAGGAAGTTGCTGTGCTCAACTTCTATGGATTCAACATCAGCTAGTTGACTATGGATTTTAGGTAAGTAGAACTCCACTTTACTGTGATTCTACAAGTGCTATTTCAATAGCTAACAACCCTGTATCTCATAGTAGAACAAAACATATTGAGATTAAATATCACTTTCTTAGGGAGCATGTAGAAAGAAATGATATTGCACTTGAATATGTTAAAACTGATAATCAGATAGCTGATATGTTTACTAAGCCCTTAGAAGAAGCTAAGTTCAATAGGTTCAAAATTGAACTAGGTATGATAAACTTAGACTAAGTTTACAGAACTAAAAATTGGCTAAGTAAAAAGGTGTCGACACATAGACAAGTCTATGTCGACACAGAATAGTAAGTGTCGACACTTCAGGAAAATGGTGTCGACACATCTAGGAAGTTGGTGTCGACACTTCAGAATGTTAGTGTCGACACATGTCGAGTTGGTGTCGACACATCCAATGAGGTGTCGACACTTAAGTTTTACTCAGAATTTTCTAAGTAACGTCTCGACTACATGTCGAGTAGTGTGGTGTCGACACATAACCAAGTGTCGACACATAAAATCTGTTGACTAAACCTGAGTCGACACATGAGTGTCGAGACATTATAAGTCAGTGTCGACACTTATTGCCAGTGTCGACACATCTTTAGTAATCCATCCCGCCTGTTCGTCTTCAAACCAGAAAGGTATAAATAGGATTCTGTCTTTGTTTGTCGACACGCTTTCAGAGTTTCGAGACCAAACTACTGTGTCGACATTTCTCTTTTATAAAGACTAATTCTACAAACCCTAATGGCTCCCAAGCTCGAGGAGAACGTCAATGAAGGCTATGAACTGGTTCGTGGCGCGTTCGACGATGGCGATCAAGAAATCAAATCGGTGGTAACCCTAGTCACCGATTCTGGATTGGAGTACTTGGTTTCAGAACCAACCAAAATATGGAAGAAGGAAGTTCTTGAATTCCTTACTGGAGCTTCTGTAGATGACTCAGGTTACAGAATCAAATCAAGAGTTCATGGGACTAAGGTCAAAGTTTCACCAAAGAGTTTGAGAAAGGTACTCCAGCTACCTAAAGAACATGATGAAGAGGAAGTAACTGCTTCAAAGACCAGGGAAGCTCTTACTTGGTGTGGACTGGATCCAAAGATGAAGGTAGGATCAGTCTTTAACAGGAAAGGCATGAATAATCAAGGGAAATTCATGTCTGAAATAGTGGGAAAGGTGATTCTCAGTAAACCTGGAGGGCATGACAGGGTGTCAGCCTCAATGTTCAATATCATGACAAGAATCATCTTCACCCTAAAAATAGATTGGTCAATGGTCATCTATGAAAAGATCAAGGAAAGTCTGAAAAAGCCCAATCTGGGCAGAATTATAAGTCTCTACCTGGCTGGTACAATACCAGAGGTAATGAGCACAGCTGCTGGAAGCAAGATCAATCATATGAGAAAGATGG
Source organism: Platanthera guangdongensis (assembly GCA_039583875.1). Lineage (NCBI taxonomy): Eukaryota > Viridiplantae > Streptophyta > Magnoliopsida > Asparagales > Orchidaceae > Platanthera > Platanthera guangdongensis. Next base: position 55,378,013 of record CM077148.1, read on the forward strand.
ATTCTAGGATATTCTCTAGGTGGGAAAGGGTGTTGTCAAAGGACATGCCTACCCCTGAGAAGCCAGTTTCTGAGAAAGTTACTCCTCCCAGGAAGAAGAGAAAGACTGCTGCTGTGACAGAAGAGTCCTCCAGCAGTTCTGATAGTGAAGAACAGGTTGTTTTCACACCTGATGACCATGAAGAAGTGGCTGTAGAGAAAACTCCTGCTCCTCAAGATGTAGCTGAGATCCAGGGGGAGCTGCCTCCAGCTAGCCCCATCCATAGGGATCACAGCCAGGGGGAGCTTCCAGCAGTAGAAGAAACATCTACTCTGGACAGTGAGCAAGCCACCCTCATTATCCAAGAGGTACTCACTGACTTAAAAACTTTAGAATATCTTATTGAAGATGCTGATTTGTCTAATGTTCCTCAGCAAACTCAGCTACCTAGCCAAGCTCCAGATGTTCGTCTTGAAGACACATCTGCTGTTGTGCAAAATGTTCCAGATACTACTCAAGTAGTTGAAGAACCAAGTACTTCTCCTGCACAGTTACCTCCTGAATACACAATGGAAGACCTCTTTCTGAATTTAGATCAAGAGGATTTTGACATGGACAAGGTTGCTGCTGAAGATAAGAGTGCTGCTGCTGAGGGGGAGCACATGGCAGTTCTGGAAGAGCCTTTAAGGCTAGACACTGAGAAAGCACCTGCTGTGCAGACTGAAAGGCCTGAAAGCCCTAAGAATAGAGTTGATATTGCAAGCACCTCTGCCTCTGAAGATGAGGAGAGTGCTAGGGCTAAAAAGAAGAAACTCTTTGTATTCAAGAGAAGAAGTCAGAGCTACAAGAAAGCCCTACAATCCATTGCCCCACAGCCTATAGTTCAGCATGCTCCATCTGCTGACTATAGTGCTTTACTGATTGCACTACAGATCAAGCTGGATGAGCAAAGGAAGGCTATAGAGACTTATGTTGATGAAGGGCACAAGTCCCTACAATTTGATCTGGCACAGGAAATCAAGTCATAAGGTTTGAAATGAACCTTAATAAAAAGGAGATGACTGAATGTTTTCCAAGGGTGGTAATGCAGTGGTCTATCTGGCAACCCACCAAGAGAAGATAAAGTCTCAAGTAGATGATATAGCACTGAAGCAAGGCTATGTGCTGGAGAATCAGTTGAGAATGAATGATAATTTAACTGCCTCCCACAATGCTATAGTCACTGAATTGAAGAATAAGTCTGCTGAACCTTCTACCTCTACTGATGCTGCCAAGGCTGATTTTGATAAAATCTTTCAAGCTGAGCTTACTGCTGTCAAAACTGCAATACAGGATTCCCAGAAAGCCATCTCAGAACAGCTTACAAAGCTTAAACCCTACTTTAAGGATGGAATCAGGTATTTGGATAGTCAGATTAGATTCCAAAAGGATGATGTAAGAGACCATGTGGCCAAGAAGTCATAAAGGGGGAGAGAGTGTTAGTCAAGGCCAGTTCTGAGCATGCAAAATGGATTTCAAATTCAATCAGGGCTACACTTGGATATCCTCCCCTGTGTGATGACAATGAAGTTGCTGAATCTGGACTGAACCCTGCCTATTTTGGAGGTGAGCCACAAGAAGTAGCTCAAGTCATTTATCCACCTCCAGATTTTGAAATGATTCATGCAGAGGTGAGCACTATGTATAGCCCATCTGGGGGCAAGGACAATGTCCATTTAGAAAAGGTTATTCAACCTATAACAGCAGCTATGCAAGAGGCTTTGGACAAAGAAGAAGAGACAAGGCTGTCAAAGAAGAGGTTTAGGGAATTAGCAGAACAAAAGCCAGATTTTGAACAGTGGAGCCCTACCTCTAGAAATATCATTCTAACTGCCTGGAAAGCTGCTAAAGACAACACTACTGATAGAAACAAGTGGTTCTCAGAAGCAGAATTGAGGAAGCATGAGATCAGGCAGGAAGCCATTGTCCAGTACAGAAGAAAGGCTAAGTTAGGAAAGCTACCTCCTACTGCAGTGGAGCCTAGCAAGTACTTTCCTAAGCCCTATCATTATTTTGAGAGACAGAAAATCAAGGCTGAAGAACAAAAGAAGAAGGACTCAAAAGGCAAGAAGCCTGCTGATGCTGAGCCTACTGCTACTGCTGCTGTCAAAGCTCCAGTTAAAGCTGGAAAAGGAATTGTTATCAAAGAACCTGATCAGAAATAGATTAGGAATTAAACTTGAAGCTTGTTGTAATCTTTTAAATGAAAAACATTTTTGTACAACATTGAAAATGTATAAGGAACAATGTTAGAACAATATATGATAAATATAGTATGATTGTTCTGAAATGTGTTTGTTTCTTATTTGTTCTGGAATGTTGAATGTGTATATGTGTGAAGTTTTACATGTTCATGTTAACCCTGCTGATTATAATCTGCTTTTCATCATTTTGTAATTTTTAATTATGAATGGTGTATGTCATTGACTAAGGGTTATGACTTCTCCAAATAGGGGGAGATTGTTGGGTACATTGGTCAAATGTACCTGATTTGAAGAAGCCTCACCCATCTCAATGATATACATCATAATGTATTTGATGTATGTTTGAGTTACTTGTGCAGGTTAGGTATTCACTGGACTGAAGCTAAAACTTTCTAAGTCCATGTGTCGACACCCAGAGGGAAAGTGTCGACACTTGAGAAAGCTTGTGTCGACACCCAGACAAGCAGTGTCGACACTTGGAGTCATTGTGTCGACACCCGGGATGAAGAGTCGACACCAGACAGAAAGTGTCGACACAAGGAGCTGTATCGACACTCAGTGAAGAAGAATGCAGAGAAGCAGTGTCGACACTTAGCAGAAGTGTCGACACCTAGAAGAGCTGTGTCTACATCAGAAAGTGTCGACATTTGGAGTTGTGTCGACACTCAGCAAAAGTCTGCAGAGTCTAAGTACAAGTGTCGACACTCAACATAATGTGTCGACACTATGCAGAAGAGTCAACATTTAAAGTAAGTGTCGACACTCAACACAATGTGTCGACACTATGCAGGAGAGTCAGCATTTGAAGAATGTGTCGACACTCAACACAATGTGTCGACACTATGCAGAAGAGTCAACATTTAAAGTAAGTGTCGACACTCAACACAATGTGTCGACACTATGCAGGAGAGTTAGCATTTGAAGAATGTGTCGACACTCAGCACAAGTGTCGACACACTACCAGAAGAATCAACACTTGAAGTAAGTGTCGACACCCAGCACAATGTGTCGACACTTAGCTAAAGACTCAACACTTGTAGAAAGTGTCGACACAAGGAGCTGTGTCGACACTTAGCAAAGAACAGAAATATCTACAAATATATTCTAAGTACAAGTGTCGACACTAAGGGAATGTGTCGACACTCAGCTGAAGAATCTATATTGAAGACTTGTGTCGACACCAAGAAGCAGTGTCGACACTTGACAGATTCAACACAAGAAGTTGTGTCGACACAAAAGAGATGTGTCGACACTTAGAAGAATACAGTTAAAGAATGAAGAACAAGTACTTGTGTCGACACTCAATTTCAGTGTCGACACATGCAGAAGAATCTGTGTCGAGACATACAAGGAGTTGTGTCGACACCTTGTAGACTTGTGTCGACACTTACACAGCATGTGTCAACACTTGGTCTATAAGTGTCAACACTTAAGAACAGAAAGTCTCGACACTATCTGACAGTTAGAGAATTTCAAGAAGTGACTGGTTGACATGACAGCTGCCGATCCAGCCGGTCTACAGCAACTGTCAGGGAAGTCAGAAGTCTGTTATGAACCGGACCAGCCGGTTACCATGAAGAATGTCTATAAATAGGCACCCACAGTTTACAGAAAGTGTGGTTGTTGTTGTTGAAGCTATTTGAAGTAATTGATCAGATTATTCAAGTAATCAGAAAAGTGGTACACAGAGTATCAACACAAGAAGATCTGGCAGTCCAACTGCAGATCTAAGAAGTTGGAGAGAGAGAGCTCCAATCAAGAATTCAGTCTTTGGAACTAGGCTGAGAAGAAGGATTCAGAGGCATCTGGATCTTAAGAAGCAGAGGTCAAGGAACAACTGCAGAGGATTCAGACTTATTCAGTTCTACTCAAGAAGCTTTGAAGGAAGCTAAGTCAGTTTGGATCTATCTGAGTTCTTCCAAGAACTCAGCAAGAAACTCACAACTCCTCTCTTATTTTCTGAGTTGTTGAGTTATTTGTTGCAATACTATTTTATCTTGTAGGATCTTTGGATCTGAGTGCATTGTAAGCCTAAATTTATAAAGGCTGAGGGTAGGGCTTGATAGCCTGAGTGTAGGAGTTAAAGAACTCTGAGTGTAGGCCTTGATTGGCTGAGTGTAGGCCTGGGTGGCTGAGTGTAGGCCTTTGTGGCTGAGTGTAGGCTTTGGAGAAAGCTGAGGTGTAAGGCTTTGGGCCTGAGGTAGGAACCAATTTGGGTTCTGAGACAGTGGAGAAGTTAGGCCGAATCTAGTACACTGCTAGATAGGCGAAGGGGGAAAGTGGATGTACCCATATCTTGGGGAACCACTATAAAACACTGTGTGTTGTGCTGTGTTTGTGCTGTGGATGATCTGTGTTTGTTTGATTATTGCTGACTGCTGAAATAAACTAGTTAGAAAACTGTGATATAACTGTTTGGCTGCCAACAAAGTTAGAAAAGGATTAGGTCACCTATTCACCCCCCCCCCCTCTAGGTGTTTAGGTACCATATCTTTCAGTTGAGGTGATTTGGTCACTCAAAACCAAAAGTGCACCTTTTGACCAAAATGCCCTTATAAAGGTATAGTTAGGGTTGGGTCAAAACCTATTCAAAACACATCCAAATTAAATAAAATTTTATACAGATACCTAATTTGAACCCAGGGACCACTCACCAAAATTTGGGATGTTTTGGAGGTGTTTAGGGCACCTATTTAATTTATTTAATAATTATTAAATATTTACAAAAACTATAGAAATATTTTCTCCAAAAATTCCCATTTTTGGTCAGGCCCTAGGTATATCTAGGATAGACTCTCTGCCAAAATTTCAACTAATTTGGGCTAGGGGTGAAGGGTGGGCACTCAATTTAATGACTGCCTAGCCCTAAGGGTATGTCCCACCAAAATGGGTGCCCTGATCAAATCAGTAGCCTAAATTGGTTCAAAAATTGGTTCCAATTTTAACATAAAGTAGACAGAAAGGGCTACAATTCATGTGTTGATCATTTCCTCATACAGAGCCTCTAACTATTTTTAAAAATTTAAAACATTAAATGTCAAAAGTGTGACACAATGAAATAAAATAAAATTAATTTCCTATAGTTTAATCCCGATGCAGCACGAATCTTGGCGCAAGGATCAACGGCATCTGGTCATCGTCTTCGTTGAGCCGACGGCTGTGATTCGTCCCGCCTGGAGCGATTTCCAAGCCCTGCCGCCGGCGATCCAGCCCCTTCCCCGGCCGGCCACCGCCACCAACACCTCCGTTGAGGTGGTGGCTATCGCCAGGCGGCGGCTCCGCCGCCGGAGAGGCGTTTTCCGGCGGATATAGCAAGAGGATTTCTTGCCGAAATCATGAGGAATGCTGGATTGGATCGGGCTCAATTGAGCCCGAAACTTGAACCCTAGGAATCCTAAGATCTACCCGCGAGTTAAGGAGAGGAGGAGGACCTTCCTGGCGGCCTGGATGCGAGAGGAGCGGTGGGATGCCATTGACGACGGCGGCGGCGCTCGGCTTCTGCAACTGCACAGTGGAATGGCTCGTCTCCTCCAGGTAAACGCTCTAAAATGATCCCCTCGGCTCCCTGAAGGCGTTTAAATGGCAAATGGGGGAGAGGGGAGGCTTGTTCTTCAATGGCCATTAACACCATTAAAGGTGTGGCTCGGGTTGTGTGGAGGGGGGGCTGAACCCACCCCTTGGTGGCCGGGAAATGGCTGGAATCAACTCCTCTCTCCTAGAGGAGTTGATTGCAGCCATAATTGGTGGCTGTTAGCCTTCCTTGGCCGGCCTCTCACTTCCCTTTCTTCTTCCTCATTTTCTCTCTCCTCCATTATCATGGAGGGGAGCTCCCTTCTCTCTCCTAGTCACCCCTGGTTGACTAGTCAACCTCACAAGCTAAATGCAGCCCACTTGATTATGATGGTCATGGGAATGGGTTTAGCCTAGTGGAGAAGTGGCTTGGGCTTGGGTTAGCCCTTTTGGGTTAAGTTTGACTTGACCTAAATGAGGGTTGACTTAGGTCAACATGACCAATTGGGTTGACCCCATTGGGTCCTGGGTGACCCATTGGGCTCCCTTAAGGTCTAGTGTTACTTGAGTAGGGTTGGTTGGCATCTTGGGGGTCACATGTCCCTTGGCAAGGGCACTTTGACCATTTTAGGGCTAGAGTTGACTTGGGTCAACATGACCAATTGGGTTGACCCCTATGGGTCCTGGGTGACCCATTGGCTTCCCTTAGGGTCTAGGTAGGGTTATGTAGGGTTGTACCTTGGAGGTCACATACCCTTAGTAAGGGTACTTTGACCAGGTTAGGGCTTGAGTTGACTTGGGTCAACCTGGCCTCTAGGGCTGACCCCAATGTGTCCTTAGTGACCCATTGACCTCACTTTAGGGTTAGGAGGGCATAGGAGGGGTCCTTTAGGCTAGGAGTAGGTCAGTTGGCCCTAAGTCGGCTAGTTTGACCCATTTAGGGCTAGGGTTGACCTTGGTCAACTGGGCCTCTTGGGTTGACCCTAATGGGTCCTTTTGGCTCTAATGGGTCTCCCAAGTATTAGGGGTGTTGTGGTAGGGTCTTGGGGTTAAGGTGTAGCCCATGGTCATCCTAAGCCATTGTTTAGAGTTCTACTATTTGCAGACCATGATGATCTCCACCTTTTTGTCCCCTATCTCCTGGCCCATTTCTGGCTTCCTAGGGTTTGTCATGACCTAGTCATGGCTAAAACCATTCTTAGGGGTCTAGTTGGAAATGGGATGTTACAATACGGACGGAGTTGTAGGACTCCGTTGTCATGGATATAGGACGAGGATCCGAAGGCCTTTGGTTTGGAGTTTGTCGAGGACGCCGAGGCTCAGGTGAGATTGATACAGGACAGGATGCTAGAGGCACAGAGCCGACAGGATAAGTATTATGACGCTCGACATCGTCGAGTGGAGTTCCAAGTGGGGGACCAGGTGTTCTTAAAGATCCGACCAATGCATGAGGTTTCACGGGTACGAGGTTGGAAGAAGAAGCTCAGCCCAAGATATATGGGGCCTTATAGGATCCGGGAGCGGATCGGTCCCTTGGAATACATGCTGGAGCTGCCACCAGAGCTGGCGAGTCTACACGATGTGTTCCATGTATCCTCTCTTAGGAGGGCTCTACTACACCCGGAGCAGCAGATTACGACCACTGATGGGCCGATAGCAACTGATCGGTCAGTTCACCTGGAGCCGGTCCGGATTGACGATAAGGGAATACGAGTCTTACGCCGCAAAAAGGTACCATTGGTTAAGGTCCTGTGGAGGAATCATGGGCGAGAGGAGCACACATGGGAGCCTCAGGACTTGATGTGACAGAGATACCCAGAGCTTTTCGATCAGGTATTACTCACAAACTCTCGGGATGTTATAATTTGCTTTCCATGTTTGAAACCCCGTAGGCCTAACTAGAATTTCGAGGACGAAATTTTTTGTTTATATATTGGGATTTGTAACATCCCTCAAACAACTAGACCCCTAGGAGTGGTTTTGTCATGACCAGGTCATGACAAAACCCTAGGAAGCCCAAGAAGGCCAAGTGAACCTAGAAATATGGGTGAGACCACTATGGTCTGCACATAGTAGATTTCTGAACTCTTGTTTAAGATAATCATGGGGCTTCACCAAGACTCCAAGACCACACCATGGTCTCACCAATCCATTGTGAGGTTCATTATAGCCCAGATGATCCATTGAAGTCAACCCAGTGGGGGCAAGTTGACCTAGAACGACTCTAGGACTAAATTGGGCAATGTGTCCTAACTAAGGGTAGGTGCCCTAGTAAAGCCCAACTAACCCTACTAGGGACTTCCTAGACCTAAAGTGGGATCAATGGGTCACTAACGACCCATGGAGTGCAGTCAAAAGGGTTAAGTTGACCAAAGTCAACTCTAACCCTAAATGGGTCAACCTGACCTACATAGGATCAATTGACCATCCCTTAGCCAAGTGGACCCCACACATACCTTCATAACCCTAGTGAGAGGCCAATGGGTCACCAAGGACCCATTGGGGCCAACCAAAAATGCTAAGTTGACCAAAGTCAAGTCTAGCCCTAAAGTGGTCAAAGTGCCCTACCTAAGGGTCAAGTGACCTTCAAAGGTCCAAGACAACCCTGCCTAGGCCTTAGGGGAGGCCAATGGGTCACCAAGGACCCATTACGGGCAACCTCAAGGACCAAATTGACCAAGGTCAACCCTAGTCAAGGTTTAGGTCAAGATAGCCCAAATGGGCTAACTCAAGCTCAAGCCCAACTCACTTGGGCTAACCTTGCCTTGATGGTTGAAAGGAACATGTGGGCTGTCATTGGGTTAGGTAGGAGTCAAATTCAGCTTGGTGTGTAGGAGAGAGAAAAATCTCCAAAGGAAAGAGAGAGGAGATGAAGGAAAGTAATGGAGAGTCTAGAAGAAGATCCAGGACGGTGAGATCGGGACCGTCGACTGGAGCTTGAAGATGACCAGATGTCGTCCACTATTGCGTCAAGATTCGTGCTATATATGATAATATACTATAGGATATAATTTCTGATTATTTAATTCTATCACACGTTTTGTATTTAATGGTTTTAATTTTTAAAAATACTTAGGTCCCTCTACTAAAAAGGTCACCAACATGAAATTTGTAGCCTGGAGAGTCTAGTGTACAGCAAAATTGATGTAAACCCATTTGGGTGACTGGTTTGACCAGGGCACCCATTTTGGTGGGACCTATACCTAGGGCATTCCTGAGATTAAAAAGGGTGCCCATCCTTCATCCCTAGCCCAAATGACTTCAAATTTTGGCAGGGATTCCTCCTAAACTAAATCGAAGTCCTGCCCAAAAATGGGAATTTTGGGGGAAAATATGTCTATAGTTTTAGAAATTATTTAATTTATATAGGGTTAATTAATTTAAGGGCCAAATGACTTCCAAACTCACCCAAATTTTGGTGAGTGGTTCTTGGAAGTATTATAAAGCTCTGGTTAAAATTCATCACACTTGGAGGTGTTTTGAACTGAAATCATGCAAACCCTAGACTTGCCCTAAAAAGGGTATTTTGGTAAAACGTGCACTTTTGGTTTTGAGTGGGCAAATCACATCAACAGAGGTTGGAATTGGGGGCCCTGGCTTGGCATGACTTTTTTCACCTTACCATGAAATATGGGGTAGATTGGAATTGATTTTCCCTAAGATCTAAGGCCAAGCCCTAAGGAAGGGTTTTTGTGCCTTGTGAAGGGCATGAGGCCAAAACACCTTGAATGGACTTGAAATTTTTTAGGGAGGGTGCTAGGGTAGATAAAACCCTCTGGTAAAAATAATAAGGGATTATGGAAAGGGTGGGGCCGACAAAACCCTAACCCTAGCATAGGGCATAAACCTTGTAGTACTAGGATAGGTTAGTAAAACCCCTTGAAATATAATTAAATTTGGGTATTATGGTCATAAGGTTATATTGAACCTCTGGTAATTTACTTGGGAATTTTGGATCATTATTACTAGCACTTCATTTGTAACCAATGAGATTGCCCTAATTAATGAATTGGTCATTATGATGTCACTGCCCATTGGAAGGTCATGAACATTTGGCAGACATATTAATCATCCATGAATTTTAATAGAATTTTTGAATACATATTTATGGTATCTACTTCACAAGTTTATAACTTTGGGAACATGCTAAATAATTCTTATAGAGCTCAAAACTTGATGAAAAATTATGAAACTTGATAAGTAGTGTTTCTATTTCAGTATGCTCATGTGGAAATTTATTTGGAACTTTTAGATGGATAATTGATATACTTTGTTCATTAACCCATTAACTTGGAATTTCATGAGAAAATCAAGTATAGACTTATTATTCAATGATAAATTGTGAAACTTTCTCTAGAGTACTTATATGCCCTTAGAATCATCCTCGAAGTTTCTCTAAATTTTTGGAAGTATTAATGTTTGTACATTCTCTTAAAATGATTTATTATGGGATTTAATAGAAATAAAATTAAGGGTTTAAAACCTTGCTGAAAAATTGGGAGACTTTAGATTTTAAATTAATTATTCATTTTGTATTTAACATAAATTTATGGGAATATTATATTGTCTGAAAATGGTACTTCATGTTCAAACTTGAGATTTTTGACTACTAAAATAATTAAATAAATTATCAGATAAATAGGAAAATTGTGAAATTCTGGATTTAGGCTACAAAGGTCATAATGGACCTCCATTAATTATTATCAGAGTACTGCATGATTATTTGGTATACCTCCCATTTTACGGGTCATATAGCTTAAGTGGTCTGCATATCGTAAAAACTGCAGAAACCATGTTGGAGTGTAATTTGAGCACATGAGTTGGGATTAATGGTTGGTTGGCTTGGATAGATAAAAATAAAGTTCTTCATTGGAAGTCGGATGAGTAGAAAGTTGGATTGGCTAGTGTTAGGTGGTGCTCGGGATCGACGAAAGATCGTCTTTCCCGTAGAAAGGAAATGTCAAATGCACTAGGGTTAGTTCCATTACAACATTTAAGGGACTAGGAGTTGGGTATTAGCCAATAATAATAAGTGCCTTGCGAAAGGAAGCTTTAGGATTCAGCCCATCGTAGCTCCTTGTGCTCTCGAGAGCCTTTCGCGGGGAATACCTTGGGCAGTCCTGGGCTAAACCTAAATTGTTAGGCAAAACTGAAATATAAGAGTAATTAGTAAATCAGGGTTTCACCTTCTCACACCTCGATGTCTCGGGGAGTTAGGTTGTGTCTTGCGGGCAATAAGCCCAGTGGTTTTGGTGATGGACAGGTTGGCCCGGCAAGCTTTGGCTCGGTTGTTGTTTATGATGGGCAGGTTGGCCCGACGAGCTTTGGCTCGGTTGTTGTTTATGATGGTCAGGATAGCCCGGCGAGCTTAGGCTCTGTTGTTGTTTATGACGAACGGGATTGTCCGGGGAGCATTGGCTTGGTAGCTGATACATAAGGTTGCATGTGCATAAAATATAAGGTGGTGGGTCATCGGTGTTGGAGGGTCGATGCACCGACGCCAACACGTTGACTCGGCGAGTGTGGTTTAGCACTTGGCCAAATGAAGTCCGGTGCGCCAGCCGGCAAGAGTACGCAGTAGCTCTACTTAGTGCACCAGCGTTGAGGCATACGATAGGTCTGACTGGTAGTTCAATTACCGGTTTAGAGGTGGGCGAGGCCCAACCCACCGCTTCCGTTTGCCACTACGGAGGTATCCCGAGAGGTTCGGCTCCAGAAAGGGGGAACTTAAGGTCTGTGTACACAGAGTCGAGGTGGGTGAGTTGCACTTGCATGATCACATCATGGCATAATTATATTTCATAGCATAATCATTGCATTTAACCCGACACCTATTGTATAAGTGGTATGGGACGCTTATACAATAGGCCCTGTAAAACGACCCCTTGCTTTATAAGTTCGTGTGAGCATGCTTATAAGTTAAGGTTTTTATTCAATATTATATATAAATACGTGCTGGAAAACCGACACCCTATCGTATAAATCGGTATGGGACTTTTTATACGATAGGAGCCCTGCAGAAGATCCCTTAGCTTATGTGTTTTCATAGAAGTTAAGATTACTTACTTATTTAGTTGTTCACACTTTATTACTATCTTATATACTATAGAACCGATAGACTAGTTCTGTCGCCATCTGATATTTGTTATTCTCCACTTTCATGTCCTCCCCTTCCTTCTCCCCGCTCGGTACCTAGGATCCATGAACTCAGCTCGATGATCGTCGAACTCAGCTCGACAAACTCAGAGTTCCTTCTCTGAGTTAAGCTCGATGAAAGTCTAGCTCAGGTCGACGCACTGTGAGCTTATATCAGAATCTCAGCTCGATGAAGTGCCTTCTCAGCTCGATGAACTTGGAGCTTAGTTTGGCAAGTACATTTTTCTGTTCGATGATTTTGGAGCACAGCTCGATGAAGAAGAATTCTTAGCTCAACGAACTTGGTGCTCAGGTCGACGAAAACTCTACTGAGTTTAACTAACTCCAACCAGGTTCTGTTCAACAAATCTTCTCTGCAGTTTCTCAGTTCGACTAAGGTAGTTTAATTTCAGTAACTAATAAAGTATTACTCTGATAATTAATGCTTAATATTCTCAAGAATATATTCGCTTCCTGACAGGCTTAATTAGGGATTTCACAGAGTTATTACTTAACATATTTACTGGGACAGTTGAGGAAATACATCGAAGATAAAATCATCCGTTTCATTTCCCAGAAAAATGCAGAGGACTTCAAGGAATTCAAAATTCAAATCAACAATCAATATATAAAAGAAATGTTTCAGAAGATTGCATAGTCTGATACTCTTACAGAGAACAACAGATAGTCAGGAAAAAGAATAAGAGAACATCTGCAACAAAGTACAAGAAACAGAGACACAGAACATCTTGTTCATCATTCTTCTCCTTCAAGCCTTTCTTCCAGCAACACAACATTCAATCTGAGACCAAAATTTCAATCACTCAGAAAAATTTACTGGAAGAAGAAGAAGTTTTCAACTTGAAGGCCTACACCCTGAAGCAAAGTCTCCTCTCCTGATCAGATCTATAACTTAGGGGAAGCTTTGACAACATCATCAAATCCACTAGTCTTCTCTCAGATTATTGACAGAGAAGAACATCTTCAATCTTTTTGTTTATTTCATCCAACTATGTACCGGGTTATAACTCCCTTCAAAAGTTAAACATTTGGTTCTCAAGTCTCCTGATCAAAAGACATGGTTTGGTTTTGGGGCACCTGATCAAAAGCTTAAAGGGTTGCTAGATCTCCATTAAAAAATAGGTCTTGTGATGGCAGGTCACCTGATCAAAAACCTGTAGTGGATTCCTACCAGGGTGGTAGAAGAGTGGATGTACCCAGGTTTATTGGGGAACCATTATAAATTTCCTTATGTCGTCTGGTTGTGATGTACTTTCTTATTTGATGTGTTGTGATATTTTCTTTTCTTTTATATATATATATATATATATATATATATATATATATATATATATATATATATATATATATATATATATATATATCACCTATTTTAATCCGCTGTAAAAATAACTTAAAGTTTTTAAAATACTATATCCCCCCTCCCCCCTCTATAATTAGTTAGATCAATACCTCAGCATCTGAGGCATCACTTTCATAGGCGGGTTGAACCAGATTTCCGGATGAGTGAGGCTTGGCTTCCTTGGACTGGTCCTTTCAATAAGACCTAAGTTAGTGTAATAAAGGGTGGTCAAATGACACTGCGACATGTGGCAAGGGAGCTAAACCTAATACCTTGTTATAAAATGGAAGAGCCCAACCCTAGTCGCCGCTATCCTTTCGTTTTGTTGTGCCATAACTATACGATACTGTCGGAGAGTAGCAACCGCCGGAGTCAGAGATTTTTGAAGGAAGATACGCCTGTTTCCGTGGAAGAACACCGCCAACGAAGGAGAGGATGCAACAATGAAGAGTAACGAGGTCCATGGCTGGAATGTCGGAACCGCCGGAAATGAGGTGAGCTTCCTACCCTCTCCCTTGGTGCTAGATCTATATTTAATTCCTAGGAGAGATGTCGACTCAAATGAGTTCGATTTGCAAGATGAAGATTACCTAGGAAGGGATCGTGTTAGGGCTTCGCCCTAGAGACTAGTTGACTTCAACCTCTCCGCCCTTCTAAGAGGAGACGGTGGACTTGGTTTCGTGAAGAAGAACGATCCTATGAGGGTGAATAAGGGAGGAGGAATGTTAGATTATTTTTTGGAAATATTGGCTAGACGAGGAAGATGAACCGAAGTCGTTCGTTCCGCTTTAAGATGCACGCAAAAATCTATTTTCTGCACGCAACGAAATTTGAGGCCGTTTTCGGGCAGGGAACGGCCAGATATGGGTTTTCGGCTAAACTCGAGAGTCGTACACCTTTGAAAGTCCTTTCCAATGGATGGTTACACGTTCTCATAAGACATATGTAGCCTCGGGAGAGCCCAATTGAACTTTCTGATTTGATACTTTATTCGTGCAGAAATCTGCTTCCTATACGCAGCAGACTTCGAGGCTGATTTCAGGTACATTACATCCTGATCTGGGTGATGGACCAAATACCAAAGTTGTAGTCCTTGGAAATACCTTTCCAACAAATTATTACACATCTTGATATGAATCTCGTATACTCGGTAATGTCTAGTCAAAATGGATGTACAGTCAAGCCATGTGAACTTAATATTCTTGGGTTAGTGAAGCATTGGGCTTGGTTTGAGAAAGAAACTGCAAGGATGAATGTTGAGGTTTTAGCGAACTTGGTCCTATGTGCATATGATAAACAAATGGTTGGGAAACCTAATAGGACATGAATGTAATTGTGAAATGGATTAGGCTTCGATGAATATGTTACGTTCGGTAATTGAACGAGTAAACCTTGAATTCATGTTAATGCTATGGGTTGACGATTTTTATGCTGATGCAATTACCGTGATGGAAGCATAATGGTTGGTGGACGGTTGATCCTTAGAAGGAATCGGAGGAGGTTGAAGCGTGGCCATGAGATGTGTTAAATAAGGTAGGTGAACAGTGGTCCACTGCTTAGTGTCGTGCTTCCCTTCGGGTAGCAGTGTGAGATTGGTGAGTTGTGAAGGTTGCTTGCCACCCATATTGATGAGGAACCCTTAAGTTCCAAGGAGCATGAGAATGTAAATGGGTGTAAGTTCATGTGTTTAACCGTACTGGATTAGTAATGATGAAAAGAGACTTTGGGCGGCTGGGCTTTGTAACGCCCCCGGTTTTTCTGTGTTTTGTTTGACCTTTGGCTGGCGTTACGATGACGTGTTTCCGGCTCTTTGCCATTTTAGAGCGTGGTATTAGCTCTTAGGGTTCCCTGTGTAGCCTGTTTGTAGCCTGTTAGCAAGATTCCCCAGCTAGCTGGAGTCCGTTTGCTTGACTCGGTTTGGCCTCTTAGGGAATGCTTGTGTTTTTGGCTTCGGGTGGTGATATCCCGGGTTTTGTTCGTCGAATGCTAATTTCGACTTCGCAGTTGTGTTCGTAGCGTGGGTTTTTAGCTGCTACGTGAATTTCGTCTTTTTCCGAGATGTTTCGGGTCTCGTGTTGTTTTGATATTGTGTGTAAGTAATTAATATGTATTGATTGTTTATTATTAAATGTTGTATATATATATATAGCCTTAGGTTAGAATTAGGGCTCGGTTCATTGTTTCTTTTCGTTTTCTTTGTTTGGAAGAAGCCGCTGCCTATGCGAGAGGAAGAGAACCGCCGGACTACCCTAGCTTTCAGACGCCGATTCCTGGAGATTTAGTGGTCGAAATTTGATTTCGAGAGTGGATCTGGACTGCCCTCGCCTGGATCTACATTCTTTCTGCTCCTCAGCTTGCTGCTCTGCGGCTGGATCCGTGAGTGGGGGAGGCCGCCGACCAAGTTTTTCCGGTATTGAGGCAAGTGATGTTCCCTCATCCTTGCCATAGTTTATCTTTGTCTTCTTTTGTTTAAATTTTATCTCTTTCCTGCTTAAATATTAGGTGTACGTTAGGGTTCGTTCCCGATTATACCGTGGTTAGTGTAGAAAAGTTCCCATTAAATCTCAGATTTCCTGAGGGATTGTGTTTATTAGGGGCAGATTTGGTTCGGTTCAGGTCGAGTAGTTGTTATTGTCGTTGGATGATGGAACTCTAGAGAGAGGCCTCGTTCTCGTTTTGGTTGTTTGCTGGGTTTAGCACCGGTGGCCAGTCGGGGTGTCGACACCTTTGTGTCGACACCGACCAGCAGTGGTGTCGACACTTGGTGTCGACACATGCAGCTGTGGCATCGACACTTGGTGTCGACACCAGCAGAGGGGGGGTGTCGACACTTGGTGTCGACACCAGCAGCTGTGGTGTCGACACTTGGTGTCGACACCAGCAGCAGAGGTGTCCACACTTGATGTCGACACCAGCAGCTGTGGTGTCGACACTTGGTGTCGACACCAGCAGCGGAGGTGTCGACACTTGGTGTCGACACTAGTAGCTGTGGTGTCGACACTTGGTGTCGACACCAGCAGCAGAGGTTTCGACACTTGATGTCGACACCAGCAGCTGTGGTGTCGACACTTGGTGTCGACACCAGTAGCTGTGGTGTCGATACTTGGTGTCGACACCAGTAGCGGATGTGTCGACACTTGGTGTCGACACCAGCAGCTGTGGTGTCGACACTTGGTGTCGACACCAGCAGCAGAGGTGTCGACACTTGATGTCGACACCAGCAGCTGTGGTGTCGACACTTGGTGTCGACACCAGCAGCGGTGGTGTCGACACTTGGTGTCGACACCAGCAGCGGTGGTGTCAACACTTGGTGTCGACACCAGCAGCAGTAGTGTCGACACTTTGTGTCGACACCAGCCGCAGTGGTGCCGACAACTTTGTGTTGACACCGGCTTGTCGTGGTGTCGACACAACGTGTCGACACTGGGTGCCGCGTTGGTTTTGGGGTCAGGTAAGATTCAAGGTTGGTTCTGGTTAGGCGTGCAAGGCCGTGTTGGTTGGACCCGACGTTTTTGCCTTGGGTTTGTGTGTTCCTAAGGATTGTTAGTGTGACTTTTCCCTAGGGGGGGCATTGGGTGTTCGGCTAGTTTCTGCATGCCGACATTTGGGTTGTGGCAGGTGGTGGAGTTTTGGTGGCCTCTGGAGGGGTGGTTTTATGTGGAGAGCTGTGGCCACCGCCTTTTGCCCCGGTTTGGGTTGCTGTGTGTGGGACCCTAAAGCTGCCACTGTTTGACCTCTTAGCCCTTTTTGGATCTGATTTTGGTTATGTATTCAGATCCATGTTTTTGACCACTGCCACTTACCCACGTGTTAGGACGGTCAGTCCCTTTCCTGTTTATGCTTTCTTTTCTTTTGGCATATATGTATATGTCTTGTTGCTGTTGCAGACTCTTTTGGTAGGGCATAATGGTTTTATTGCTCGCACTTGGTGTGCTCTGATGTGCTTTAGACAGTACTCTCTTCTTACTGTCACCCCTTTTCTTTTGCTTATAGCAGTTTGTTGTCGGGTTGGTAAACCCTTCTTCTTATTTTGCTCATTAATCTATTGTTCTATTTACCTTTTGTTTATTTTCTTGCTGAGGTGTTATTTTTCTTGAATGCCTCAGGCCCAGGTTGTAGCCAGTTCAGCGGCTAGTTCTTTTGGGGGCTTGTTGGTGGCCTCTTGGGTAGCTGAGATAGCTGATCCCCGTTCTCTTTTTTTGTGAGGTAGTTCTTTACTTTTTCTGTATAGACATACATACTCGCCAGTGGATTCTGTCAGGTTGTTGACGCCCACTGGTGGCTTCTTGCGATGCTGGGTATGACTTAAACTGCTGTTTTTGCCTATTTTATGGTTGGTTACTTGCTTCTGGGGAGGATTTATGTTAGGTTGCATGTTAGATATTTTAAAACCTAAAAGCATTATTATATGTACCTTATGCATAACATGTTTCTAAAACTAAGACACTATTTTTCCTCAGCGTAGAACACTATCTTTCATACCTGCTATATTCACCTTAGAGTCGTGCATACCATGAGTCGTCCCCCGGGGACACTCATGCTCATTTAGGGTGTCGACTTAATTGAACCAAAAGTACTTTCTGCTGCGTATAAGTATAATTTTAACTGTGGACTAGCTGATCCACCGTGCCGAGGGATACGACCATTCAACATAACTGATTTTCTATCACATTTAATCAACGATTTTCCTTAAAATCTAAGGTCTGGGGTTTTGCCTGAGCGTGTGCAGTTATCCCCTGCATGACGTGGCATCACGGCACGTGTTTTCTCTTGCTCTGATACGATTTCTTCGTTGAGAAAATGCGGGTTGTGATAGTTGGTATCAGAGGGAGGTTGCTTGACAAATGGTCGGGCAACCTTTCCCTTGTCTGCATTAGTGGTTAGTGTCATACCATTCACACACCGATATGTCATCAGCACGTCTTGGCCGAAGCACGAACACTACACTCATGAGCATAAAGAAGTATACAGGGCATATTATGTAGTATGGGATGCATAATATGTGTTTGTATATGGATCCACCATAAGAGGAAACATGTGAGGGTTATGTAGTATGGGATGCGTAACCTCACCACATGAATGCGGCTAGCACGTTATCTATTTTCGTTGCATGGGAATGTTATGTAGTATGGGATGCATAACATTTTCATGTGTACGCCGCCCGTGGCATGCACTAAGGCCTTTTTAGAATGCATAGCACATCATGCATAACATAACATTTCATAAGCACAACGTGCCAAGCTAAAGATTTGCAAGAAGACATATGTACACACATGGTTTTGAGTCAAAAAGAATACAAATACATGCATTCATGGTTTAGGCACCTGAGTTAGTATGATGGCGGTGAACCATCTTAGGTTAAGCATAACATCATCATGGTAAAAACAACTCCCAGAGCAAGTTTTGCAGTTGAAGTTCATATTTAAGTGTGTTTGTCCGTACCGGGTAGTTTTGTTCTAGCTGATGGGCTAGGTTTTGTCTAAAGCTTGTGAGATTTTAGGATGGCGAGACGTCCTGCGACGAGATCGACCCCCCAATCCGAGGGTGAGACGTCAGGAGCGCAGAGCCATGCGATGGTAAAAAGCCTGCGGCAGAGTAATGAGGCGTTATCGAGGCAGGTAGTGGCTATGCAGGCTCAGATTCAGTCCCTTGTTGCAGTGGTGGCAGGACAGACCCCGAGAGCTCAGGACCCCGCTGAGGGGGTAGCTGTTCCTGCCCCTCCTGCTCCTCCCGTGCCTTTGGTTATGGTGCCCCCGGAGATGACGTTCATATCCCAGTTTCAGCGGCTGAGACCCCCTACCTATGATGGGCAGGCAGATTTCATGATTTTGGATGACTGGCTGATTACCATTGAGGAGATGTTCTCTTACTCAGGGATTACGGACGATCAGAGAGTGATGCTCGCTGCCTACCAGCTCAAGGGCTTAGCAAAGAATTGGTGGCTGAGGGAGAAAGAGAGCTTAGTGGCAGGATGCACTTGGGAGTCATTTAAGGTGATGTTGTTAAGTAAGTTTCTGCCTTCAGTCGAGCGGGACCGGCTAATGAATGACTTTCTTCATTTAAAGCAGAGGAAACTCACGGTTAGTGATTATGAGATTGAGTTTAGTAAGTTGAGTCGGTTTGCTCCGTGTCTGGTGAGTGTTGAGGCAGACCGAGTTAAGCGATTTCTGGGTGGACTAAGAAGCAACATTCAGCAGCTAGCGAATGCCTATGGAGCTGTCAGTTATGCCAGCGTGGTTGAAGCTGCCTTGAGAGTTGAGGCCATTGAGAATGCCAAGAATAGAGGCCAGCAGTTAAGGAAGGATAAGCGGAAGTCCGGTGGAGGGAAGAGCCCTCAGGAACCTGATGCTGTCTCAAGAAAGAAGATCAAAGATATTTGTAGCTTTTGCGGCCGGCCAGGCCACCCCTTTGAGAAGTGTTTCAAAAGGTTGGGAGCGCAGAAGAAGGAACCAGGTGCACGCGATTCAGGGTGTTTCCAGGGGAGACTTGGTGTGTGCCTTGTGTGGAAGGAAGGGGCATGAGGCTGCCCGTTGTTGGTTAAAAGATAAGGTCTGTTTTTAGTGCGGCCATAAGGGTCATCTCAAGACGAGGTGCCCTCAGACCCAGCCTATTCTGCAGCCAGTTCCCCTCCAGGCTTTGCCACCGCCTCAGCAAATGGATAAAGGAAAGGGGAAGCTGAATGTGCTTTCGGCAGACGAAGCAAAGACCTCGACCCAGGTTATCTCAGGTTCGACTCCTCCCCAGTTGTCTCGTTACGTTCCCTTTTTGGTTGTAGTTTTCGTTTTAGCGCTTGTTGCCTTAGATGCGTGTGCAATTCGTAGGACGATTTAAGGTAAAGAACCGCTGGGCGCGCGTTCTCTTCGATTCCGGCACAACCCACTCGTTTGTGGCTAGAGCCTTCGTGGAGCGGTTCAGTTTGGGCCTAGATCGTGTTGGTGGTGCCTTCTGCGTTAAGTTTCCCTCCGGTGACTCTGTGGTTACGGACTTGGGTGTCCTAGATTGTCTGATTTTGTTGGGAGATTTTCTAGCCAAGGCAGATCTGAAGGTGATTGACCTGGAGGACTTCGATGTTATTTTGGGCATGGACTGGTTGTCAAGGTACGATGCCGTGATCCAGTGCAAGGGTAAGCGCTTGGACTTCATCAAAGACAACGGTCAGCCAGGGAGCGTTTATGGGTATTCCCTCCAGGAGTCTCCAGTCATTTCTGCGATGCGTGCTCGGAAGTTGCTTATTTCTGGCTGTTTTGCCTGTGTGGTCTCTCTGGTAGGGACGATTGTTAGGGTGCCCCATTTGGAAGAGATCCCCGTGGTGTGTGATTTCTCTGATGTGTTTCCTGATGATCTTCCCAGTCTTCCACCCGATCGAGATGTCGAGTTTGCGATAGATTTGGAGCCAGGCACGCGTCCTATTGTAAAGGCGTCGTACCGGATGGCCCCGCGAGAGCTGGAAGAGTTGCGAATTCAGCTGGATGAGTTGTTGGCAAAAGGCTTTATAAGGCCGAGTGCTTCGCCTTGGGGTGCACCAGTGCTGTTCGTTAAAAAGAAGGATGGGTCGATGAGGTTATGCATCGACTATAGAGAGCTGAACAAGGTTACTATTAAGAACAGGTACCCTTTGCCGCGAATCGACGATTTGTTTAACCACTGCATGGTAGTGCCGTGTTTCCAAGATATATCTTCGTTCGGGCTATCACCAGTTGAGGATTCGGGAGTCAGATGTTCGCGGACGGCATTCGCTCTCGTCATGGGCATTTTGAGTTTTTGGTTATGTCATTTGGTTTGACTAACGCGCCCTCAGCTTTTATGGATTTGATGAACAGAGTTTTCAAGGATTTTCTAGATAAGTTTGTTATTGTCTTTATAGACGATGTTTTGGTGTATTCTAAAGATGCGGAGGAGCATGATCGACATTTGCGGCTGGTCTTGGCGACTCTGAGAGACCATAAGCTATACGCCAAGCTGAGCAAATGTGAATTTTGGTTGACTCAAGTTTCTTTTATAGGCCACGTGATTAATAAGGAGGAATATCGGTGGACCCAGAAAAGATCGCTGCTGTTTTGGAATGGCGAGACCTGTTACTCCAAAGAGATCAGAAGCTCTTGGGTTTGGGTTTGGCTGGTTATTATAGATGATTTGTAGAAGGTTCTCTACCTTGTCCGCGCCATTGACCAAGTTGACGCAGAAGAATGTAGCCTTTATATGGGATGGTAAGTGTGAGAAGGCTTTGAGGAACTAAAAAGAAGGCTATGTTCGGCTCCAATTTTGTCTTTGCCTACGGAGGGTAGTGAGTATGATATATATGTGCATGCGTCGCATGTCGGACTGGGCTGCGTTTTGATGCAGGGCGGAAGGAAGGTGATGGCGTACGGGTCGAGGCAGCTAAAGACTCACGAGAGGAATTACCTACGCATGACCTGGAGTTTGCAGCTGTGATCTATGCGTTAAAGTTGTGGAGGCATTTGCTATATGGCGCGCAGTGCAAGATTTTCACGGATCATAGAGTTTGAAGTTTGTCTTCACTCAGAAAGAGATTGAATCTGCGCCAGCGGCGGTGGTTGGAGTACGGTGGCCGACTATGATGTTGAAAATTCAGTATCATCCGGGCAAGGCAAATGTGGGTGGCGATGCTCTAAGTCGGAAGTCAGGTAAGATTTTTAATCTTTCCGCCGAGCGTCTAGTGGAAGAGTTTTTTTGATGGACATTTCTGTGGGGAAGCTGCGATTCGCCAGAGTAGCTTGGCAGTGGCAGAACCTTCATGGATTGTGCTTACGAGATGCAATTTCAGAAGGACGATCTCGATCTTCCTGCTTTGTATCTTCGGGTGAAAAAGGTGAATTACCAGACTTCTCTATAGATGATGCGGGTACCTTGAAGTATCGTGGCAGGATTTGCATCCCCGCGGTTGGGGATATCCGGGATTTGGTGTGCAGAGAAGCCCACGGATCTAGTGTCGCCTACCATCCAGGGTCTACCAAGATGTATCATGATTTAAAATAGATTGCTGGTGGTATGGGATGAAGAAGGACATAGCCAGATTTGTTTCGGAGTGTTTCACTTGCAGGCGTGTGAAGCCGACCATGGGAGGCCTGGTGGCAAGCTGACTCCTTGGAGATTCGATGTGGAAGTGGGGAGAGTATCTCGATGGATTTCATTACCGGCTTACACGAGATCTCCTAAGGGGCATGATTCAGTCTGGATAATCGTAGACAGATTGACGAAGAGCGCTCATTTCGTACCATTTAAGATCGATTATCGATGAGGAAGATAGCCGAGCTGTATCTGGAAGAGGTTGTCAGATTGCATGGTGTACCCGTAATATCAATATCAGATCGAGACTCCAGGTTCACGTCGTTTTTTGGAAAAGAGCCTTCAAGAAGGGTTAGGTACAGATTTGAGATATTCTACGGCTTATCATCCCACATACAATGGTAAGACGGAGCGAGTAAATCAGATTGTGGAAGATATGATCCGATGCTATATTCTGGACACACAGAGGAGCGTGGCACGAGCGCTTGCGGCTTATGGAATTCGCTTATAACAACTGTTATCAAGAAAGCTTGCAAATGGCTCTTTGAAGCTTGTATGGAGGCGCTGCAGGACTCCCTTGTTTTGGGCTGAGCTTGGCGAGGGACTTTGTTGGGTCTAGAAGCGCTCGAGGAGATGAAAACCGCTGTGAAAGCTTATTCGGGAAAAGCTTCCGGATAGCCAGGAGAGATATGAGAAGAATGCCAATCGGCGTAGATCGGACTTGGAATTTGCGGTGGGGGACTCGGTGTTCTTAAAGGTCTCCCTGTTGACTGGAGTCAAGCGGTTTGGCAAGAATAGGAAGTTGGACCCGAGGTACGTGGGGCCGTTTCCGATTGTTGAGCGGATTGGGGTATCAGCCTACAGGCTGGCTTTGCCAGCAAATATCCCTGGCGTGCATGATGTCTTTCACGTCAGTCAGCTACGGAAATGTGTGATGAATGGTAGGCAGGTTTTGGATTATGTGCCTCAGTTGGAGCCGAATCTTTCTTATGTGGAGGTGCCTGTTCGAATTTTGGATTCTCAAGTTCGGGCATTGCGGAAGAAGACTATTCCTATGGTTAAAGTTTTATGGAGGAATCAGGATGTGGAAAGCGCGACTTGGGAGCTGCAGTAGGCTATGAGGGAGGATCACCCTCATCTGTTTCCCTGATCTTGTGTCTGGTATGCTCTGTTTTATTCTTATATATAGCCCTTTCCTGGCTCTTTCTCTCTCCTTCTTTATAGGAGTGTTGTGAGTAAAGTTTCGAGGCGAAACTTTCTTTTAGGGGGAGTGGTTGTAACGCCCCCGGTTTTTCTATGTTTTGTTTGACCTTTGGCTGGCGTTACGATGACGTGTTTCCGGCTCTTTGCCGTTGTAGAGCGTGGTCTTAGCTCTTAGGGTTCCCTGTGTAGCCTGTTTGTAGCCTGTTAGCAAGATTCCCCAGCTAGCCGGAGTCCGTTTGCTTGACTCGGTTGGGCCTCTTAGGGAATGCTTGTGTTTTTGGCTTCGGGTGGTGATATCCCGGGTTTTGTTCGTCGAATGCTAATTTCGACTTCGCAGTTGTGTTCGTAGCGTGGGTTTTTAGCTGCGACGTGAATTTCGTCTTTTTCCGAGACGTTTCTGGTCTCGTGTTGTTTTGATATTGCGTGTAAGTAATTAATATGTATTGATTATTTATTATTAAACTGCTGTATATATATATATAGCCTTAGGTTAGAATTAGGGCTCGGTTCATTGTTTCTTTTCGTTTTTTTTGTTTGGAAGAAGCCGCTGCCTGTGCGAGAGAAAGAGAACCGCCGAACTACCCTAGCCTTCGGACGCCGATTCCTGGAGATTTAGTGGTCGAAATTCGATTTCGAGAGTGGATCTGGACTACCCTCGCCTGGATTTGCATTCCTTCTGCTCCTCAGCTTGCTGCTCTGCGGCTGGATCTGTGAGTGGGGGAGGCCGCCGACCAAGTTTTTCCGGTATTGAGGCGAGTGATGTTCCCTCATCCTTGACATAGTTGATCTTTGTCTTCTTTTGTTTAAATTTTATCTCTTTCCTGCTTAAATCTTAGGTGTACGTTAGGGTTCGTTCCCGATTATACCGTGGTTAGTGTAGAAAAGTTCCTGTTAAATCTTAGATTTCCTGAGGAATTGTGTTTATTAGGGGCAGATTTGGTTCGGTTCAGGTCGAGTAGTTGCTATTGCCGTTGGATGATGGAACTCTAGAGAGAGGCCTCGTCCTCATTTTGGTTGTTTGTTGGGTTTAGCGCCGGTGGCCAGTCGGGGTGTCGACACCTTTGTGTCGACACCGGCCAGCAGTGGTGTCGACACTTGGTGTCGACACCAGCAGTGGGGGTGTCGACACTTGGTGTCGACACCACCAGCTGTGGTGTCGACACTTGGTGTCGACACCAGCAGCAGAGGTATCGACACTTGATGTCGACACAACACTGTGGTGTCGACACTTGGTGTCGACACCAGCAGCGGAGGTGTCGACACTTGGTGTCGACACCAGCAGCTGTGGTGTTGACACTTGGTGTCGACACCAGCAGCAGAGGTGTCGACACTTGATGTCGACACCAGCAGTTGTGGTGTCGACACTTGGTGTCGACACCAGCAGCGGAGGTGTCGACACTTGGTGTCGACACCAGCAGCTGTGGTTTCGACACTTGGTGTCGACACCAGCAGCAGAGGTGTCGACACCAGCAGCTGTGGTGTCGACACTTGGTGTCGACACCAGCAGCGGTGGTGTCGACACTTGGTGTCGACACCAGCAGCGGTGGTGTCGACACTTGGTGTCGACACCAGCAGCGGTGGTGTCGACACTGGTGTCGACACCAGCAGCGGTGGTGTCGACACTTGGTGTCGACACCAGCCGCAGTGGTGCCGACACCTTTGTGTCGACACCGGCTTGTCGTGGTGTTGACACAACGTGTCGACACTGGGTGCCGCGTTGGTTTTGGGGTCAGGTAAGATTCGGGGTTGGTTCTGGTTAGGCGTGCAAGGCCGCGTTGGTTGGACCCGACGTTTTTGCCTTGGGTTCGTGTGTTCCTTAGGATTGTTAGTGTGACTTTTCCCTAGGGGGGGCATTGGGTGTTCGGCTAGTTTCTGCATGCCGACTCTTGGGTTGTGGTAGGTGGCAGAGTTTTGGTGGCCTCTGGAGGGGTGGTTTTATGTGGAGAGCTGTGGCCACCGCCTTTTTCCCCGGTTTGGGTTGGTGTGTGTGGGACCCTAAAGCTGCCACTGTTTGACCCCTTAGCCCTTTTTGGATCTGATTTTAGTTATGTATTCAGATCCATATTTTTGACCACTGCCACTTACCCACGTGTTAGGACGGTCAGTCCCTTTCCTGTTTATGCTTTCTTTTCTTTTGGCATATATGTATATGTCTTGTTGTTGTTGCAGACTCTTTTGGTAGGGCATAATGGTTTTATTGCTCGCACTTGGTGTGCTCTGCTGTGCTTTAGACAGTACTTTCTTCTTACTGTCACCCCTTTTCTTTTGCTTATAGCAGTTTGTTGCCGGGTTGGTAAACCCTTCTTCTTATTTTGCTCATTAATCTATTGTTCTATTTACCTTTTGTTTATTTTCTTGCTGAGGTGTTCTTTTTCTTGAATGCCTCAGGCCCAGGTTGTAGCCATTTCAGCGGCTAGTTCTTTTGGGGGGCTTGTTGGTGGCCTCTTGGGTAGCTGAGATAGCTGATCCCCGTTCTCTTTTTTTGTGAGGTAGTTCTTTAATTTTTTTGTATAGACATACATACTCGCCAGTGGGTTCGTGTCAGGTTGTTGACGCCCACTGGTGGCTTCTTGCGATGCTGGGTATGACTTAAACTGTTGTTTTTGTCTATTTTATGGTTGGTTACTTGCTTCTGGGGAGGATTTATGTTAGGTTGCATGTTAGATATTTTAAAACCTAAAAGCATTATTATATGTACCTTATGCATAACATGTTTCTAAAACTAAGACACTATTTTTCCTCAACGTAGAACACTATCTTTCATACCTGCTATATTCACCTTAGAGTCGTGCATACCATGAGTCGTCCCCCGGGGACACTCATGCTCATTTAGGGTGTCAACTTTATTGAACCAAAAGTACTTTCTGCTGCGTATAAGTATAATTTTAACTGTGGACTAGCTGATCCACCGTGCCGAGGGATACGACCATTCAACATAACTGATTTTCTTTCACATTTAATCAATGATTTTCCTTAAAATCTAAGGTCTGGGGTTTTGCCTGAGCGTGTGTAGTTATCCCCTGCACGACGTGGCATCACGGCACGTGTTTTCTCTTGCTCTAATACGATTTCTTCGTTGAGAAAATGTGGGTTGTGACAGGCTTGGTCCTCGGTGGTCATTCCCGAGGCTCCTTCCACACTGAGTGGACCGTTGGGCTTGGTCCTCTGGTGATACATGTAACAACCCCATCCGTTCATATGGTATATACTAGAAGGTCCGGCCGGGGCCCCACAACATATATCACAAAACAGGCGGTGAAGGTACGGGATGATACCAGAGTAGCGCACCTTAACACATTGCATTCTAGCGGGAGCCTATACTAACACTTGAACTCCACACTTGAATGTCCAACATATAAAACAACTCCACATTGTATATATATAATAGGAATGTCTTACAACAACACGAAAGTTGGCCTTATGGCCTTACATGGATTTCAAACAGTGGCCTAAACATTGGCGCGCAGGCAGGCCATAATAAAAGAAAACACAACATTCATCCAAGTAGACTTCAAGGGCTAACAGCAGCAGCAGCAGGGACATCTACCTTTATGCGTCCCACTTGGCTCTCCAGCACCTATACAGGGACAATCCACCCAATGATGGCAAACAGAAGCAACGGTCAGCGTTCAGCTGACCAAATTATAACGACCCTACCCCTTTTCTCGGGGCAGCGGTATTCTTCCCTGTAGGCATCGCATTCACAAGCATGTATATAATTCATACAAATTTCCTCTCATGCACACACATGCCATCACAATTGTCAGCCACCCGGCCCGACGATCCATGTACTCAGGGCACATTCTTGGTGTACCGGCGAACCAGTTTCCCACCACCGTATCAGGGCCACAACCCAACGACAACTCTCTTGAGCATTTACTCCATGGCGTACAGCCGGAGTTGTAGTCTTAAAACACCGGGATGGCCTGTAGCCCCCCATTGTGTCATGGCACGCAGGCCTAAGACTCTCGCTATGCGCTCCAACAGACCACACCTTCTGGTCCACGTCGGATGGACATAACGCAGGTCGGATCCTCCACCCCCCGTTGCTCAAATCGCCTGCCTTCACCATGGACGGTGTACTCGCGGCTTGATCTGTAATGGCCCGAAACTCAAAAGAGCGACGGGGGACGTTTTGGGCTAGTTTTGGGTTCTGGCAGGAGGCACACGGCCTGGGTCACGGGCGTGTCCCATGGCGTGTCAGGATTGTGTCGACACTCAGCCGGCGAAGTCGACATTTTGCTCGACATTATGTCGAGACATGGCACACGGCCTGAGACACGGGCGTGTCTCAGGGCGTGTCGAGCCCGTGTCGACACTCAGCCCGCGAAGTCGACATTTTGCGCTCGACAAAGTGTCTAGACATGGCACACGGCCTGCGACACGGGAGTGTCGCAGGGCGTGTTGACCCGTGTCGACACTCGTCCCGGGGAGTTGACGAATTTTGCTCGACGATGTGTCGAGACAAGGCACACGGCCTAGGACACGGTCGTGTCCAAGGCCGTGTCGTGAGATCGACGAGCTTCGCTCGATGAAGTGTCGAGTGTCGAGACCATGTACACGGCTTGGAGCCCTGGCATGTTGAGGTAGACACAGGCAAGGACACGGGCGTGTCCTAGAACCCGTGCAGTTCTCGGGTTGTTTTCGGGATAAATCGATTGGTGTACACGTCTGGCCATACGGCCGTGTTAGGTGGAACACGGGCGTGTCAGGTCGAACACGGGCGTGTTTGATGCCCGTGTGTTGTTCCAGGCACGTCAATTTTGACGGCGAATGAGGCATACGGCCCTGGACACGGGCGTGTGCCAGGCCGTGTTCGGTCCAGATTGGACATTTCAGGCCCGAATCAAAGCCGTTCGTTTCTTTAAGTTGGGATCCAACGGCTGGGGGTTGTTCCTGATGGGATATACCCGGGATTGGACCCTTGAAACCCTCACTTTTACTTGAGTGGTTATCTTTCTAAAGCTTAGAGAGAGAGGAGAGCCAAGGAAGGAAGAAAAAGCTAGATCCGGCCATTGGAGGAGCTTCGAAGCTCCAAACCTCGAGCCGACTCCGGATCCACGGAGGCGAAGAGAGTGCGGTGCTTTTCATCCGCTTACTTTTCCATGGCGCCAAATAAGAACGCAAGGGTAACGATCCTCTTCTTGAGCATGTTAAGCTCTACTTCTTCTTTTGCAAAAGGGAAGCCCGCTCTCGCGAGTTTGCGGTGAGTTGGAGGCGTTCCTTCGGGTAGACATGAATAGTCCCCGTTGTTAGAGTCCGTAAGCGAGAACGGACATAGGCATGTTGTGTGAAGCCTACCCGGACATGTTGGTCTGGATCGGTGATGTTGCATTGCATAAATGCCAGAGAAGTCTCCGTGCGATTGGTTGTTTTTCGGGTTTTCTACACGGTAGATTGCAACAGGGAGCCTTGGGGACTAACCTTAAGGTGCACCCGAAAAACTGGGCAGATGCGTGATCTTGCCAACATGGAGGCCTGAGAGCCAACTTGAACATAACCGAGTTATGTGAAATGTGTGACGAAAATGGGACTCGGGAGAAGTTTGACCTGCGCTCATGGCTTAAATTGTCGTTGCGACGTGAGCATGGGTTAGATGGAACCGTACCCATTTCTATGTCGTTCGGTTAGAGCCGTTGGCATAGATGAGGGTCTTTGGTGGTCTATGGCTTAAATTGTCGTGACTCATGCTGGGAAGACAAATTGCTCATGTGTTTGGCCGTCAAAGTGGCAGTGGTGGGTCCAGAATGTCTATGGCTTTAACTGACGTGACATCGACCGGTTCACCGAGAATATGCCCTGAGTGCACGGGGTGTATGGCCGTGTGAGCCTACGCCTGTGATGAAATGAATATTATTATATTGCTCGCTTGTGCTAATAAAATTGCAGGGAATGAGCATCGCCGCCCCGAGTTGGGGGCGGGATCGTTATAATTTGGTCAGCATTGCTGACCGTTGCCTTTTTGTTTGCCACCGTGCGGTGGTTATGTTGCTTGCAGGTGCTGCTGGACCAAGCGGTCAATAGCGGGCTAAAGCCCAAATTGCGAAGCCGGCCCTTGAAGGCTTATTTAGAGTGTTTACTGCTTTATTCATGTATGACCGACCTTCGTGTCGTGATTTGTAAATCATGTAACATTAAGTAAACCATTTTGTAAGGCCTTAAGGCCAGAACTGGTGTATGTACTTCATTCCCGGTTGGCTATTTTAGTGGACATTCATGCTTTAGTGTTGGGTTCTTTATTGTAACTTATATAAACTGCTTCCGCTAGAATGCTCTGTGTAGGACGTTATGATTAGTTGGATGGTTTCCATTGAGTAACCACCTGTTCTGTCTGTAGTATATGGCGTCGGGCCCCGGCCGGACCTACTGCTATATGCTATGCGACGGATCGGGGGTATTACAATTTGGTATCAGACTACTGGTTTTGGTCGAGCTTAAATTGAATTCGTGGACGAATTTTTTTTAAGGGGTGGTGAGCACATGTGTGTGCGTCATCGTTATAATAGTAAAATAACTCATGAATGTCCACTTAGGAATGAAATACAAGTGTTTGAGGAACCTGCGTGTTCCTATAATTGCTATTTGCAATTTTATTTGGTCGCTTAATGGTGTTTTGTACCACTATAGGTGACCAGAAGCGGTGCTGGACCGCCAGAATGTCCGGTTTTTGAGGGGTTTAGTGCGCCTGTTGAGGTGTTTGAGACCCCTCCTTCGTATGAAACTGTTAGAAGGATCGTTGAAGCGATGTTCGCTGTGACGGGTGCACAACTTGGAGGAAATGTACAACCATGCGCCCTTGTTGTGGCTTCAACGCCGGTTAGCGTGATGGAGCAGATGACCTTGGGTAGACCATCGGGGCAGCAGCTAAATATGCATTTAGTGCAGGGAGCGCACACAGTTGAGGAATATTTGCAAGCATTTCTTATGATAAGCCGCTACCCATGCTTCGAGTTGGATAATGAGCAAGCTACAGTCGATAGATTTTATAATGGCCTGCGCGCCGAGTTACGAGTTTTACTGCTAGTACCAAAGTTATTGGGATTCCGAGCCTTGGTGGAATTAGCTAGAGCTTTAGAGGCAGATTTGAGGAAGACCCTCCCGATGCCAGCGACCATGGTATTGAAATATGCAAGCCCCATAAGAGTTGAATCTGTTGGAATGCTGGAGAAAGGGGCTATGACATCGACTAGCAAAGCTACTTACACATGTTTTACTTGAGGAAAGAAAGGGCACTTTGCCCGAGACTGTTGGAAAGGTGCTCAGAAGGCCAAGAAATCTATGTCAGGCACAGTCAAGGACTTTAGTGCAGAGGAGACGACATTCAAAGTGTCGAACACCTCAAAGTCTGTATATCGAAAATGGTATAAGAAGCATAGGACTTCGGGTCCAGCTCCTTCTGGTGCTTCTGGGGCGACTACGGGTTGGACCCCGGGCACATGTTTCAACTGTGGGGAGCCGGGGCATTATGCTCGTGAGTGCCTAAAGCCCTGGAGGAAGCACGCCGTCGTAAGGTCAGGTATGGTTTAAATATAGTTTTGTCTTAAATACTTGTCGCCCTTGTGCATGTTAGCTTAGAACTACTTGTGTAAAGCTTTGTTACGACTTTACTTTATCTGCGAGAGCACCGTTCATTTAGGGAGCTTCGCGTTCCTTTATTAGGAATTTAATTGTGCGTCGGAGTACCTCCTTCGATGGTAAGAGACAAATTGGATGCGTTATACTCCAATGGTGCTCATTGTGCGCGGGTAGAATTTGTTGCGCTTAGTTTTGGATTGGGAATCAGGAGTTCGATCTGCAGGCGTTGTTACTTCCGTTGGTGGAGTTCGACATTATATTTGGCATGGACTGGCTCTCGGAGCAGCAAGCCTATATAGATTGCGGTAGCAAGGAAGTCAAGCTGGGAGCAAGTCGTGAGATGACCTTTACGGGCTTGAAGAGGTCGAGCAAGACGTTGGTGTCTGCTCTTCAGGTGGTGAAGGCGGTTCATGCTGGTGCAGAGCTGTTTTGTACACTAGTGGAGGTTACAAAGCCGAAGCCCGTGTTGCTTAATATTTCAGTGGTATCGGAGTACCCTGATGTGTTCCCTAGAGATCTTCCTGGAGCCCCGCCTCAACGGGAGATAGATTTCATGATTGAGCTAGTACCAGGTGCAAAGCATGTGTCACGCTCTCCATATCGGCTAGCGCCTAAGGAAATGGCGGAGCTGAAGGTGCAACTTTTAAAAGTTGTTGGAGCAAGGGTATGTGCGTCCAAGTCCTTCGCCTTGGAGCGCATCGACCCTCTTTATTAAGAAGAAGGACGGAAGCTTGAGGCTATGTATTGATTATCAGAAGCTCAACAAGTTAACGGAAAAGAACAAGTACCCAATCCCAAGGATCGATGATCTTTGTGATCAGTTGGTCGGGTCAACGGCGTACTCTAAATTAGATAAGGGAGAGTGATATCCCTAAGATAACGTTCAGTACAGGATACGGGCGTTACGAGTTTATGGTCATGCCGTTTGGGCTGACTAATGCGTCGTCAGTGTTCATGGATTTGATGAACAGGACCTTTCGGGACTACTTGTACCATTTTTTGATCGTCTTCATCGACGATATTTTGGTGTACTCGTAGAGTAAGGAAGATCACTCCAAGCATCTTCTTTTGGTTTTGGAGATGCTAAGGAGGAATCAGTTGTATGCTAAGTTCTCGAAGTGCGAGTTTGGGTCATCCTCAGTGGCGTCCTCGGTCTTATAGTGAGTGAGGAAGGTATTGCAGTGGATCCGACGAAGATTGTTGCGATGCGGGAGTGGCCTGAGCTTTTTACAGTAGCGGGAGTCCGGATCTTTCTGGGGCTTACCGGCTATTACAGGCGCTTCGTAGAGAACTTCTCGCGGATAGCGTTACCCCTCACTACTTTGACGAGGAAGGAGCAGAAGTTCTTTTGGACGCCGGAGTGCGCGCGAGCTTTTGAGGAGTTGAAATGTCGGTTGACCACGGCGCCTGTGCTGACTTCGCCGAGTGGGACCGAAGGCTATGAGATTTAATAGCAATGCTTCGGGCAGTGGTTTGGGTTGTGTGCTACTGCAACACGGAAGTGTAATAGCTTATGGCGCGAGACAGCCAAAAGTGCACGAGAGGAACTATCCGGTCCTTGACTTGTTGTTAGCGGCCGTGAGTTTTGCCTTGAAGCTGTGGAGGCATAAACTTGTACGGTGTGAAGATGGATATCTATGTCGGTCACAAGAGCGTGAAGTATCTGATTGATCAGAAGGATCTGAATTTGTGGCAGCATAGATGGATGGAGTTCTTGGGAGACTATACATTCAAGATCCACTACGTGGCTGGTAAAGGTAATGCGGTTGCGGACGCATTGAGTCGCCGGACCCCGGCTCAAGCCAATTGGCTGTCGACCTATGACGAGCGGTTGGTTCGGGAGTTGGAAGTGTTGGAGATTGTTTGTGTGGATAAGCAATCAAGTGCTGAAGCAGTACTGAATTGGACTGAAGTTCAATATGACCTGGCTGATCGGATTCGGCAGGCTTTGGATATGGATGTCCATATGAAGCAGTTCATGGTAGAGGCTCTGGATGGGTCAAATTCCCAATTCGTTGTGGAGGACGGATTGCTTTGGAAAGACGGTCATCTGTGCGTCCCAAGTGTGGGTAATTTACAGGTGGAATTATTGTACGAGGTACACCATACCAAGTACTCGATTCACCCGGGGAGCACGAAGATGTACCGCGATGTGAAGAAACTGTTTTGGTGGCCGGGTTTGAAGAAAGATGTGGCGCTCTACGTAGCAAAGTGCCAAACTTGCACCTTGGTGAAGGCGCAGTGCCAAAAGCTGGGAGGATTTCTTAAGTCCTTGCCTATTCCGGAGTGGAAATTCGACGACATCTCTATGGACTTTGTGCACGGTTTGCCAAGGTCGCAAAAGGGGAAACGACATCATTTGGGTGGTCGTGGATCAGTTAACGAAGGTGTCGCATTTCATTCCGCATAGGAAGGATGATCCGGTGGAGAAGTTGGCAAAACTGTATGTGGATAACATAGTACGGCTTCACGGTGTGCCCTGCAGCATCGTGAGTGACCGCGATGGGCGGTTCACGTCCAATGATTGGAGGCTTGTGCAGCAAATGTTGGGAACAAAGTTAAAATTCAGCATAGCCTTCCATCCGCAAACGGATGGGCAGACCGAGAGGGTCGATATAACCATGGAATACATGCTCCGCATGTGTGTCTTGGATTTTGGAAAGCAATGGGAAGACCACCTTTATTTGGTGGAGTTCGCATACAACAATAGCTACCAAGCGAGTATTCAAATGGCGCCCTTCGAGGCCCTATATGGTAGAAAATGTCGCACGCCGTTGTCTTGCCTAGAAACGGGTGAGTCAAAGTTGTATAAGCGATTAGAAGTGGAGGATGCTACTTCTTTGGTGAGAACCATTCGGGAGAGGTTGCTTATCGCTCAAGACTGGCAAGAGAAGTACTATAATGCCAAGCACAGGAACGTGGAGTTTGCTGTGGGCGACTATGTGTACTCAAAGATCAAGCCATTCAAGGGTGTCTCGCGGGTGCGGCGATTGAAAAAGCTAAGCCCGAGGTACCTTGGGCCGTTTGAGGTTCTGGAGTGGGTTGGTGAAGCAGCCTATCAATTGAAGCTTTCAGTGGAGCTTAGTGGTCTACATGATGTACTCCATATTTCGGTGCTACAGAAGGCGGTGCAAGAGCCTACGCGAGTGATCTCGATCGATCAAGCACCGGTTGATAGTGGGTTGATGACAAAAGTAAAGCCCGTGTGGATTGAGGACTCGGAGGTCAAGCGGCTACGCAATAAAGAGATCAGGATGGTCAAACTCCGGTGGGACAATTGCGGTCGTGAGGAAACCTCTTGGGAGCGAGAGCAGACTATGCTTGGTGAGTATCCGGAGTTGTTCCGCTCAGGTACAAATTTTGGTTTTGTACATGTCTTTCCTTTATATAATTTCGTGGACGAAATTCTTTTAAGAGGGGGAGAGTTGTAACGCCCCAAAACTCAAAAGAGCGACGGGGGACGTTTTGGGCCCGTTTTGGGTTCTGGCAGGAGGCACACGGCCTGGGACACGGGCGTGTCCCAGGGCATGTCAGGCTTGTGTCGACACTCAGCCGGCGAAGTTGACATTTTGCTCGACATTGTGTCGAGACAGGGCACACGGCCTGAGACACGGGCGTGTCTCAGGGCATGTCGAGCCCGTGTCGACACTCAGCCCGCGAAGTCAACATTTTGCGCTCGACGAAGTGCCGAGACATGGCACACGACCTGCGACACGGGCATGTCACAGGGCGTGTCGACCCGTGTCAACACTCATCCCGGGGAGTCGACGAATATTTCTCGACGATGTGTCGAGACAAGGCACATGGCCTAGGACACGGGCACGGACATGGGCGTGTCCTAGAACCCGTGCAATTCTCGGGTTGTTTTCGGGATAAATCGATGGGGGTACACGGCCGACCACACGGACGTGTTAGGTGGAACACGGGCATGTCAGGTTGAACACGGGCGTGTTTGATGCTCGTGTATTGTTCCAGGCGCGTCGATTTTGACGGCGAATGAGGCACACGGCCCTGGACACGGGTGTGTGCCAGGCCGTGTTCGGTCCAGATTGGACATTTCAGGCCCGAATTAAAGTCATTCGTTTCTTTAAGTTGGGATCCAATGGCTGGGGGTTGTTCCTGATGGGATATACCCGGGATTGGACCCTTGAAACCCTCACTTTTACTTGAGTGGTTATCTTTCTAAAGGTTAGAGAGAGAGGAGAGCCAAGGAAGGAAGAAGAAGTTAGATCCGGCCATTGGAGCAGCTTCGAAGCTCCAAACCTCGAGCCGACTCCGGATCCACGGAGGCGAAGAGAGTGCGGTGCTTTTCATCTGCTTACTTGTCCATGGCGCCAAAGAAGAACGTAAGGGTAACGATCCTCTTCTTGAGCATGTTAAGCTCTACTTCTTTTGCAAAAGGGAAGCCGGCTCTCGCGAGTTTGCGGTGAGTTGGAGGCGTTCCTTCGGGTAGACATGAATAGTCCCCGTTGTTAGAGTCCGTAAGCGAGAACGGACGTAGGCATGTTGTGTGAAGCCTACCCGGACATGTTGGTCTGGATCGGTGATGTTGCATTGCATAAATGCCGGAGAAGACTCCGTGCGATTGGTTGTTTTTCGGGTTTTATACACGGTAGATTGCAACAGGGAGCCTTGGGGACTAACCTTAAGGTGCACCCGGAAAACTGGGCGGATGCGTGATCTTGCCAACATGGAGGCCTGAGAGCCAACTTGAACATAACCGAGTTATGTGAAATGTGTGAAGAAAATGGGACTCGGGAGAAGTTTGACCTGCGCACGTGGCTTAAATTGTCGTTACGACGTGAGCACGAGTTAGATGGAATCGTACCCATTTCTATGTCGTTCGGTTAGAGCCGTTGGCATAGATGAGGGTCTTCGGCGGTCTATGGCTTAAATTGTCGTGACCCATGCCGGGAAGACAAATTGCTCATATGTTTGGCCGTCAAAGTGGCGGTGGTGGGTTCGGAATGTCTATGGCTTTAACTGACGTGAGATCGACCGATTCACCAAGAATGTGCCATGAGTGCATGGGGTGTGTGGCCGTGTGAGCCTACGCCTGTGATGAAATGAATATTATTATATTGCTCGCTTGTGCTAATAAAATTGCAGGGAAGGAGCATCGCCGCCCCGAGTTGGGGGCGGGATCGTTATAATTTGGTCAGCATTGCTGACCGTTGCCTTTTTGTTTGCCACCGTGCGGTGGCTATGTTGCTTGCAGGTGCTGCTGGACCAAGCGGTCAATAGTGGGCTAAAGCCCAAATTGCGAAGTCGGCCCTTGAAGGCCTATTTAGAGTGTTTACTGCTTTATTCATGTATGACCGTCCTGCATGCCGTGATTTGTAAATCATGTAACATTAAGTAAACCATTTTGTAAGGCCTTAAGGCCAGAACTAGTGTATGTACTTCATTCCTGGTTGGCTATTTTAGTGGACATTCATGCTTTAGTGCTGGGTTCTTTATTGCAACTTATATAAACTGCTTCCGCTAGAATGCTCTGTGTAGGACGTTATGATTAGTTGGATGGTTTCCATTGAGTAACCACCCGGTCTGTCTGTATTATATGGCGTCGGGCCCCGGCCGGACCTATTGCTATATGCTATGCGACGGATAGGGGGTGTTACATAATCAAAGGCGCGGGTCGGTCTCACCAATCCTGTTCTCGGCATTCAAGCCTGGGTATTTATTACACCCATTCATCTTACAACATCAGCGGGTCTTTCCAGGGCACACCAGTACTTCTTGTTACTCGTTCACAGGTACGACACCGCAATATCACAAATGTCAGGGGTCTTTCCTAGGCACACCAGTACTTCCTGCTACTCTCTTTACAGGTACCACCTACGCTATCAAGCATCACAAAGGGCCTTTCCTGGTCATACCAGTACTTCCTGTTACTCATTCCCAGGTATGACCCAAAATCACAAGCATAACACGGATATTTTCCTGGACTACCACTCCAGTACTTCCTGCTACTACCCTTCACAAGCATAACCTGTTGACTCCTTAAACTACACGTTTATCACAGAGTCTTCTCTGATTCGTATGCAACATCACCAATCCAGACCAACCTGTCCAGATGGTCTTCACACAGCATGCCTATTCCGTACTCCATTTCCGGA
This sequence comes from Platanthera guangdongensis, assembly GCA_039583875.1. Lineage (NCBI taxonomy): Eukaryota > Viridiplantae > Streptophyta > Magnoliopsida > Asparagales > Orchidaceae > Platanthera > Platanthera guangdongensis. Next base: position 55,415,167 of record CM077148.1, read on the forward strand.
TCTATATGCCAACAAAAGGGGATTCCATGAATCACCCAAAAGACTCCCAAAATCAGCCACCTTTTGGTGGGGGAATCACATGCATATGCCAAAAAGGAAGCCTTCACATGGTTCGGAACAAAGGTCGTTACCCTTGAAGACCGCTTTGGTGCCATGAAGTTCCTAGCTGGCTAGGAAGAGCTTTTCCTCCGCAAAACTGGCCTCGGATTACCGCTTGACACTCACAAGCTCCACCACCGAACAACCCCTCTTCTTCTTCTCCGTCTTCCTTTCCCTTTCTCTCTCTAAACTTTTAGAAAGATGAAAGCAATAACAAAATGAGAATACGTTCTCTATTTTTGGCCTTAAGGAAGCAGGAAAGAAGCTCAGCCCTTTGATCCAAGCTGAGAAAAATGGACGGCTACGAAAAATCGGGAAAACCGATTTTCACGTCTGACATGCCCTGTGACATGCCCGTGTCACAGGCCGTGTACTCAAAGCGGTGCTCAACCCACCATATCCCCAAAACAGGTCACCACCACGGGACACACCCAAACTCATGCCCGTGACACAAATCTGCGCTCGACAATCTGCGTTCGACGATTAGGCAGCGATCGTCGAGCTCGCCAGCGATCATCGAGCCCTCCAGCGATCGTCAAACAGCGCGTTCGACGATTTCTGCTCGACGATCAGCGCGTTTGACGATATCCGTTCGACGATTGGGCAGCGATCGTCGAATTGGCCCAGCGCTCGACGATTGGCCCAGCGTTCGACGATCTCCGTTCGACCATTTCGTGCGTTCGACGATTTCCCCAGCGTTCGACGATTTCCGTTCGACGATTTGCCAGCCCACGAAGCCTTTGTTAAATCGTCGAGCTCAATTCGTTGAACACAGCATTTCGTCGACCTGACGCCGAACCCGAGTGGGACACGCCCTCTGTCATGCCCGTGATCCAGGGCGTGACCACCCAAACACTTTCCGTCGAATGACTTTCGTCGATCTCGGCACGACTCCGCACCCGAGCAGGACATGCCCTGGGACACACCCGTGTTCCAGGCCGTGTCACCCAAAATTTTGCCTGCTGAAAAATTGGGTTGTTACAACCCTTCCCTCCTTGTAACAGCCCAATTTTTCAGCAGGCAAAATTTTGGGTGACACGTCCTGGGACACGGGCGTGTCCCAGGGCGTGTCCTGCTCGGGTGCGGAGTCGTGCCGAGATCGACGAAAGTCGTTCGACGGAAAGTGTTTGGGTGGTCACGCCCTGGATCACGGGCGTGACAGAGGGCGTGTCCCACTCGGGTTCGGCGTTAGGTCGACGAAATGCTGTGTTCAACGAATTGAGCTCGACGATTAAACAAAGGCTTCGTGGGTTGGAAAATCGTCGAACGGAAATCGTCGAACGATGTGGAAATCGTCGAACGCGCGGAATCGTCGAACGGAGATCGTCGAACGCTGGTCCAATCGTCGAGCACTAGGCCAAGTCGACGATCGCTGCCCGATCGTCGAACGGATATCATTGAACGCACTGATCGTCGAGCGAAAATCGTCGAACGCGCTGTTTGACGATCGTTGGCGGGCTCGACGATCGTTGGCGAGCTCGACGATCGCTGCTTAATCATCGAACGCAGATCGTCGAGCGCAGATTTGTGTCACGGGCGTGACTTTGGGCGTGTCCCATGGCCGTGACCTGTTTTTGGGATAAGGCAGGTTGAGCACCGCTTTGAGTACACGGCCTGTGACACGGGCGTGTCAGAGGGCATGTCAGATGCGAAAATCGGTTTTCCCGATTTTTCGTAGCCATCCATTTTTCTCAACTTGGATCCAAGGGCTGAGCTTCTTTCCTGCTTCCTTAAGGCCGAAAACAGAGAACGTTTTATCATTTTGTTATTGCCTTCATCTTTCTAACTCATCAAAGGGAGGCTGTGGCCACCAACAACCCGCCTGTAGAGGGAGAGGGATTGGGGTGCTTAGGCTGCAGCCCGGTAACGGTCTAACGGAGGCCTAGTGGGCTGAGGCCCACGGACGGCCCAGGGGACATTACAATATGCTCCCATAGGCTCCTTCCATACCACGATGATATGAAACTGCATGTGGTGTGAGTAGACAGGCGGTGTTGTAATCCTGAGTTAAGGATAGTGTGGCAGGTCTGAAAGTGAGGGATAGATAGAATTTACTCTAGAGGGGGGGGGGGTGAATAGAGTATATAAAAAATTGATTAGATTTATTGCGGAATTAAAATATTGATACTAGTATGAAAGAGGGAAAAACATAAAGAACTATCACAGCACAATACAAAACAAAAAACACAAGGCAACCAGATGACACAAGAAATTTATAGTGGTTCCCCTAAACTTGGGTACATCCACTCTTCTACCACCCTGGTAAGAATCCACTTAGGTTGTTGATCAGGTGCCCTACCACCACAAGATCTGCTTTAGGTAGATCTAGAAACCCTTCAGGCTTTTGATCAGGTGCCTAAAAACAAATAGGTTTTTGATCAGGTGCCCTATCACCAAAGAGTTCACTTTTGAACGTAGTAATAACCCTGTACAAGAGAGGTTAAAGAAAAATAGATGGCAGTCTTCTCTTTCTCAAACAAAATGAGAAGACTATGTGGATTTGATAATGCCAAAGCTCCCCCTGAGATATTGAGTAGTTTCAGGAAGATGGAAGCTTTGTCCATGGTGTAGGTCTTCAGATTGATGTTGATTTCAGCTCTCTGTAGATTTATGAAGCCTGAGAAAAGAAGAAGACTGGAGAGAATTGAGTATTGATCAAGTTCTTCTTCTTCCTTGTTTCAGTAATGCAAGAGTCCTTGAGAGAAAAAATCTTTTTGACTGACTGTCTGGCTGATTCTTGTTGTTTCTTTTTATTTTGAGGTCTCTATATTTTTATCAGAATAACCAACGGCCTCAAATTTGAATTTGCAAGACAGTAATTAATTCTCTGCAAGAATTTAGGAGCCCAAATGGCTAGAATGGCTGGCAATCATAAATGCACTTCCATAACTGTATCCAAAATATTCTGTGAATACCATAATTAATGCTTCATGAAATACGGCTATCAGCCTTGAGAATGTCAGCATTAATTATCAGAATATATTTGCCTTAAAATAATTTATCATAACCAAAATAAATACTTTTGACCGATCTGAGAAAACTGATAACTGAAGGCAGCATAAAATCGTAGAGCTTAGTTCAGACATCGTCGAACTGGGTTAAGAGATCGTCGACTTGAGAACAACTATCGTAGATCTGAGAAAACTGCTAAGAAGCACTAGATCGTCGACCTGAGCTCGTAGATCGTCGAGCTCAGTTCAGAGTAGAGGACTCTGAGATCGTCGATGGGAGATCGACGATCGTCGAGCTGAGTTCGACTACAGTCGAGCTGATAAAGATAATCTACAACATCGTTCTGAATCTAAGTCTGATTCCACTGTAATGCTAGTCTGCACAATCCTGACCTAAAAGGATCTAACTAAGACTAGACAAGGACCCAGGTTATACATGGGGGTAAAGACATCCTAAGAGTGAACCTAGCACAAATCCAAACAAGGGTTCCAATAATCTCCCTCTATTTGTGTGAGGTCACTCAAAAACAAAACTGAAAAGAAATAAAAATACAAAGGCCATAAATATCTATAGGGTTGAAACAACATCAGTAGATATGTTATAGCAATGCATTGTACATAATCAGTTAAGCATTAAAAACAAATGCAAACTATAGTTTATTAGATGAAGGACAAGAGGAGGGTTTAGAAAAGATTATCTTTCTGGAGGGATCTGGTGTATCCTTCTTAGAAGTCATCAGGTCTTGACCACCAAGAGTTGTCTGAGCACCAGTCCTAGGCACAATTGCTTCTGGATGCAATGCCATATATTCAGCTGGATTGAAGACTTTCTTGGTAACTTGAAGTTTGTCCAGCTCTTTTTCTCTGTAGGAATACATGGTGGTAAAACTAGATGGATCTTCTCCTCCTGCTACAGCTTTTCTTATCTGAGAGAGACCAATCAGTTCTTGAAGCCTGGCCATCCTAAAGTTAGGATCAACTTCCTGTTCAATCGGTGGCTGATCTTCTTAAGGAGGCAACATTGAAACTGCTTTGAACTGAGTGGATTGAGCCTGAAAGTTTGTTGCGCTATGTTGTTTATCACTTTGAGAATAGATAGATCTTGGAGGAGCAACCACACTATATTTTCCTTTGGGCTTATGAGATTCATCATGTCTTCTTGACTGATAATCAACTGTCTTCTGAACCTTGGGAAGAACTTGTTATTGAGGAGGAGAGAAGGAGGGATTCTGATAAATAGCTTCCTTTATTTGCTCTGTAGAACTTTGATTTCTATGTTGTTGACTGCTTCCTTGGGAATAAGATCTGGAAGATCTGTCCTGCTTTTGATATGTTCTAGAGAATGAGGAAGGCTTGGACGATGCATTAGAGGCTTGAGAAACAGCTCCTGAAGCACCAGGAGGAGGAGGAGGAGGACCTCTTCTGAACTTCTGAGGAGGAGGTGAGTATCTCCTGCTCTTCTTCCTAGCTTTCTGTTCATTGTTAGATAGCCACATCCAGCTTTCCATGCCAGGGTATGGAGTAATCCCTTTCAAGATGTAGTAAGGAGTATCATTAGTATTGCCTGGCTTGGGAGCAGCCTGGGGAGCAACTTTTCTTTTCTTTGATACTTTTTTTTACTGGAATTTTCATCCTCTGAATCATCAACCTCATCAGCATCAGATGAATCAGGAGGATTGTCATATAGGTCATTTATTTCCTTCAGCTGTTTATCATGAATCTTTTCAGCAGCTTTTTCTTTAGCTTCTTCTTGAATGTCAAGAGCAATAAGATCATCCAAAGAGGGAAGAGGGCTAACATCTATGGGATAGGTAGGTCCAAGGGGACTTGGGACTAGATCAATATCCATAGAATGTATTTCAGCAAGGGGAGCACAGGGCTCACAAAAATTTATTAAACAAGTCTCTAGGGCTAAGGCCAGATTTCCAGAAGCCACTAGATCAATCAATGCACCAACAATCAAGAGATCATCAAGCTCATCCTTATCTTCTGTAACAAGCAAGGGCTCAAAAGCCATAGGAGATGGAATATCTGTACAAACTATAATTGACTGAATAACTGTACAAATTTGAGCATTTTGAGCTGACTGAATCTGCAAGAGTTGCTTCACAACTAAAGGACTCATGGGTCTGGTATAACAGACCATGGCCTTGGAAGAATGTGTCTCAACTGAAGTCCACACTGATCTAAACATAGAGAAAGAATGCAAAAGAAATTGTAAATCAATGGAGGGATGAATAAATCAGTAACCACTAGAAATGCCAGGGATTGACACATCAGTGTCCTCATCTGACACAAGAAAATCTAAATAATGAACTATATCTGCACAAAATTCCTGAAACACTTCTTCTTCCTGTACTGCTGGAGGAGACTGAGCTGGAAGTTCTGCTGAGGCTGAACCTGTTGCATCTTCATGGGACATCTCCCCCTGCCTGGTTTCAGTAAGAACTGAAATCAGGCCCCTAGATGAAGAAGGGACAGAGGAAGCAGAAAGGGAAGTAGATAGAGAGGCTGAAAGAGAGGAGAGAGATTGAGCAAGAGGTGAAATAGCCTCTACTATCAAAGATTTTAGAGTTGGAGTGAGGAGTTCCAGAAGATGAGAGAGAAAAGAGGGATCAACATGAAGAAACTCAGTGGGAGTCTGAGTTGAGACAGAATGATGAGAGGGAGGAGGAATGAAATCAGTCATGATGTCATCCTGAATAGGGAGGTCTCTCGAAGAATTTTGTGGAGATTGTGGTGTGGAGGCTTCAATGTTGATGGGTGAATCATGTGGACAAGAAGGGGATGAGTGAGGTGAGAGTAGGTCAAAATTTGGAAAGGATAGGGTGTGGAGGTTTTGAGGTTCAACATTATGAAGAGTAGATGGTGACTGAGTAGGTGAAGAAAGAGGGATAACTGGTGATGCTGGAGGTGGAGGAGGAGGAGGAACTTCTTCATTATGGTGAGGAGTGGTTGTTACAGCCCCTGTGTCCTCAGATATATTGGAGGAAGTTCCAGCCTTGGAGGGCTTTTGAATTGTCCTCTCCCACTTTCCAAACAGAGAGGAGTCCAACCTCTTGCTAGCATTGATAGCTATGGTTGTGGAAACCAGTAGCTCTTGGTGCTTTCTTCTGAAGGAAGATTCCCAGAATCCTTCCTAAGCAGACTTCCTTCTTACTGTTCTTTCTCTTAATCAAATCAAAGAACAAATTACCCCAGTCAATGGACATCTTATTAACTGGAGCGGACATAATGGCAAACTGTTGCCTGTTGATGTTGTCATGGGTCGAATGCTTACCCAGCAGTACCTTGCCCACAATATCAGCAAGGAACTTAAAACCGACAGATAAATTCTTCTTTAAGAACTTAGATGGGATGCCCTCAGCATGACCCATCTCCATTAACATCCTTATATACTAAGAACTATCATGTTCTAGCTCGTCTGTTCCATTTTTCAACTCAAAAATTTCGGTAAGAATTGCAGGGTTTAGAATCACCTGCTGTCCTGAAATGAAACCGATCATTGAGGAGTCATTTGTTGAGGAAGAATAAATCCATTCTTTGATCTCAGCAACAGATAGTTTGATCCTTGTAGACATGAACTTCTTTAGACCCTGATCATCACATAACTGTAACATTTCTTAAAAAATAGGATCACAGTGACTGATCGATTCGAAGTCGACGTCGAAACCAGTGTCGAACTTCATCGCTGAAAGAACCGCTGCAGAAATCACCATGGAAGATTTGTGGACTCAAGAGAGAAGAGATCAAGCGCAAAGGGAAAATAGAATATGAAAGCGCGGGATAGAGATCGAAGAGAAACCTACATATAGATTTTTGGAATATGAAAGGACGATCTTTGTCCGACGATAAAAATCAAAAACGTCAATCTTAGGTCAAAGATTAATTTATAAACAAATAATATCTTTGGTCTTTGATCTCAGCCGGAAATTAATTGTCGAGCATAGCTCGATGATTAATTTACTGAAGCAAAGTCGTCGATCTCCGGTCGACGATTTTTGTCTTCACACAGAGCTGTCGTCAAACTCAGGTCGACTAATTAGCTCAAGATCTGTTCGAAGATCGTCGATCTCCGTTCGACGATTTAGGAACAGATCCAAAAACTGAAGACAAAGATTAAATTAATCCTTCCCATTGATCATTTCAAGCTGATTCAGGAAGAATAGATGCTTCTTTTCATCAAGGGGTTTGGTGAAAATATCTGCTCTTTGAAAATCAGTGGAGATAAAGTCTAGATTAATTTTCTTTTTGTCTACATTATCTCTAATGAAATGATGTCTTATATCTATATGCTTTGTTTTAGAATAAAGCACTGGATTATGTGTTATAGATATAGCACTAGTATTATCACAGAAAATGGTTGAATTATTTAGATTGAAACCATAATCTAAGAGTTGGTTTTGTATCCACAAAATCTGTGAGCAGCAACTGCCAGCAACCATATATTTAGCTTCAGCAGTATATGTTGATACAGAGGTTTGCTTCTTGCAAAACCAAGACACAAGTCTATCACCCAAGAACTGGCAGGTTCCTGAAGTGCTCTTTCTGTCCACTCTGCATCCAGTATAATCAGCATCTGAAAATCCAGTCAACTCAAATGCTGACTCTGTTGGATACCAGAGTCCTATATTAGGACAACCCTTTATATATCTCAAAATCCTTTTTATAAAAATAAGATGGGATTCTTTAGGGTTCACTTGGAACCTAGCACATAGACATGTAGCAAACATGATATCTGGTCTGCTTGTTGCTAGATATAGTAGGGATCCAACAATGGCCCTATACCTGGTCTGATCAACAGGTTTTCCATGTTCATCAGTGTCTAAAGCAGCATTGGTAGCCATGGGAGTCTTCATAGAAGATGCATCAGCCATCTCAAATCTCTTAATAAGCTCATTAGCATATTTAGATTGGGAAATGAATATACCATCAGGAGATTGTTTCACTTGGAGACCAAGAAAATAAGATAGCTCTCTCATGCTGCTCATTTCAAATTTGGAATGCATTAGATTTGAAAATCTCTTGCACAATTTGGGATCAGTAGAACCAAATATAATATCATCTACATATATTTGTACTAATAAAATTTTATCATGATGCAATTTTGTAAAAAGGTTTTATCTACCATGCCTCTAGAAAAACCATATCCTAAAAGAAAGCTTGCTAAGGTCTCATACCAAGCTCTTGGAGCTTACTTTAGACCATAGAGAGCCTTATGCAATTTGAAAACAAATGAGGGATGAGTTGTTCAACATAGACTTCTTCTTTGAGTTTTCCATTTAAGAATGCACTTTTGACATCCATCTGATACACTGTGAACTTTTTGAATGCAGCATAGGTCAGAAAAATCCTAATAGTTTCTAGCCTGGCAACTGGAGCAAAAGTCTGATCATAGTCAATTCCTTCCTCTTGCCTATATCCTTGGGCAACAAGCCTAGCCTTGTTCCTCACAATCACACCTTGGGCATCAAGCTTATTCCTGAAAACCCACTTAGTTCCAATTACTGGATAGGCCTTAGGTCTTGGAACCAAGTCCCAGACTCTACATCTTTCAAATTGATTTAGTTCATCTTGCACTGCAATGATCCAATGGGGATCTTGCTCAGCATCAGTTATGGATTGAGGCTCAATTTGAAAGAAAAAATAGGCATGCATCTCATCATGGTTGAGTTGATGCCTTGTCTGTACACCTGCTGACATGTCTCCAATTACTTGGGATCTAGGGTGATCCCTAAGTGTGACAAAATCAGATGGTGGAGTTGGTTCAGCAACAACCATGGGAGTGAATTCCTCTTGTGGAATTACTTCTGCTGTTGGAGGAAGTTCAGTTTCTTCCATGGTTTCTTCTTCACTGTCTTCATTTGCTTGACGTGAGGGATGAGATATCACTTTCTGGGTGAGATTTAAGTCATCCAGCTTTTTACATAGGCTTGGTACCTGCAAATAATTACTGGTAGAAGGTTCCTTCTCCTTATAAAACATGTTAGCTTCATCAAATATAACATGTATAGACTCTTCAATTTTCAAGGATGATTTATTGAGAACCCTATATGCCTTTCTAATTTGGGAATATCCTAGAAAGATTCTCATTGTATCTTTGGCTTCAAACTTTCTAAGATAATCTTTGTTGTTATTATGTATATAAATGATACAACCAAAAATTCTAAAGTAGTCTATTTTAGGTTTCTTCCATTTGAGTAATTCATAGGGAGTCTTGCCTTTAAGTTTGTGTATCAAACTCCTATTCAGGATAAAATTTGTTGTGCTTACAGCTTCTGGCCAATAGGATAGAGGCATGTTAGCATCAGCAAGCAATGTGCCTGCAGTTTCAATGAGTGTTCTGTTTTTCCTTTCAACTACCCCATTTTGTTGAGAAGTTCTGGGAGCAGAGAAGCAGTGTCGGATACCTTCCTTCTCACAGAATTCTTGCATAGGAAGAGATTCAAACTCAGTGCCATGATCACTTCTGATCAATGCAACTGGAGTAGAGTACTCAATCTTTATGCATTTTAGAAAGTCTGTAAGAACTTTGAAGTTATCATACTTGTTTCTCGAGAAGAAAACCCAAGAGATCCTAGAGAAGTCATCTACAATAACTAAAGTATAGAACTTCCCTCCCAGGCTTTGTACAACAATTGGTCCAAAAAGGTCCAAGTGAAGCAGATACAAAATCCTAGGTGAATCACTCTTATTAACTGATTTAAAACTATTTTTAGTTTGCTTGCCTTCTTGACAAGCCTTGCAAAGGCTTTCCTTCTTGTAGGGGCAAGAGGGCAATCCTCTAACAAGGTTGTCCCGAGATAACCTAACAATGTTTCTAAGATTTACATGTCCTAGCCTTTTATGCCACACGGTATTATTATTGCTAACTTGGTTAAACAAACAGATTTCTAAACAAGCAGAATTAAAATCAACTAAATAGATATTGCCTAACCTAATACCTGATAACACAGTAAAACTGTTTAAAGAAATATTGCAGTTAGATTCAGTAAAACATACCTCATAACCTGCATCACATAGCTGACCTATGGATATCAAGTTATGTTTCAGCCCACTTACATATGCCACTTTCCTGAAAGTGACAGCTCCAAGTGTAAATTCTCCATAGCCTTCTGTCTCACCAAAGCTTGAGTCTCCAAATATAACATTTGGACCTAGCTTTGCCTTATAGTTGCTTAGATTGACCTTGTTTCTTGTCATGTGCTTGAAACACCCACTATCCAAATACCACTTATCTTGTATGGTAGGATAGGTCTTTATCTGCAAGGAAAAATAACTTATATATTTTGGACCCAGGTAACCTTGGGTCCTGGCTTCTTTTCATATTTAAAATTTGAAATATAAGAGTATTCAGGTTGACTTTTATAACCTATGGGATGAAATCTCCTAGGTGGTATTATCCAGTTGGTTAAGGGATAAAAAGGTTTAGAGTTAGAATTCTTATTGAAATTTCTGTTGAAATTATAGTTTTGATAAAACTGTTTTGAGTTCGACGATTTTAGTTGAGATCGTCGATCTGCGTTCGACGACCAGCATTGATATCGTCGATCTTGGTTCTCAGAATAACAGTGGCGATTATCTGGGTTCCACGATCGTCGATCTCTGTTCGACGATACATAATGATATCGTCGATCCCCGTTTGCAGAGTGTTTAGGCTCAAGCTCTGGGTTCTGAGATCATCGATCGTCGTTCGACGCATAATGCTGAGATCGTCGATCTTGGTATGACGATTTTTGTTCAGACTTAGCTTTTTGTTTTTCTTTATTTATCTCAACTTGTTTTAAAACTTTGTTAACTGTTTTAATTTGTCTCGTATTCTTCTTACCTTTTTTCTGAAATAAACTTTATAGGTTGTGAAAGGTGGTTTTTCTGAATAATTGGTTGTTCACTGGATGATGCACCTAATCCTAACTTACTTCTATTAAGTATAGCATTAAGTGTGCTGGTAATTTCTACTAGCTGTTTGCATCTTCCGTTCAGTGATTCCTCTAGCTATTTTGCTTTACTTAATTCAACTTTCAGAAAAGTGATTTGTTCACTATACATGTCTATTTCATTTTTCAATTTAATGTTTTCTGATACTAAGCTATCATAATCAAATTGTTTATCTCTGAGAAGTTTGATTTCCTTCTCATATCTAATCAGATCACTACACATAGATTTAAAGTCATTTTTAAAATCTTCAGAGGTAAAGTAAAAATCTTCCAATACCTGATCATAATCTGAACATTCTTCAGATTCTTCTTCTTCTGATACATGCCCTGAAGCATTTATGTCCATTAGGCAAATTTCTTTGGCCTTTGCTTCCTCTTCATCTTCACTAGAACTAGAGGAAGATGATTCTTCAGTGTCACTCCTTGTTTCTGCAACAAACCATCTCTCCTTCTTCTTGTGCTTGTAGGAAGATGGTTTGCAGGAGTACTTCTTGGAGTCTTTCTCCTTTCTCCTTTCCTTATACTTGTTTTCTGGACATTTTGGAAGAATATGTCCAAGTTTACTGCAACCAAAACAGATAATCTCTTTAGAAGGGGTTTTATCATACCTTGGGTTATCATCATTCCTTGATGATTTCCTTCTGAATTCTTTTCTCCCCATCTTGAAGAATCTCTTTGCAAAGAGACTCATCAACTCTTCATTTGATAGAGAAGTTTCTGATTCTTCTGAAGCTTTGAAGGCTATGTTCTGCTCCTTCCTAGTTGGTGTAGCAGTATTTTGTTGCTCAGCTTCTCTTGTCTTCAGCAGCTGTTCATAGGATTTCAGCTTTCCTAGGACTGATTCTATAGTCATCTCATGTATGTTTCTGGTCTCTCTGATATGCCAGATTCTAGAGTCCCATGAGCTGGGGAAGCACATGAGAATCTTGTCATTTATTTATGTGACTGAGATGTCTTTATCAAGAGTTTTCAGATCATTAACAATGATACTGAGTCTATTGTACATCTCAGAAACTTGCTCAGTTTCTTCCTTTTTAAAATTCTCATACTGGGAGATGAGATAAGCTTTCATGTCCTTCCTTTCATCTGTTGATCCTGCTACCATCTGGTTTAAGGAATCCCAGATGGCCTTAGCTGATTCACATTCAACTACTTTCTGAAATATATCATCAGACAATGTTTGTGCCAGTATGTTCATGGCTTTTGCATCAGCAATCTTTGCTTTCTTGTATGCATCATTGTAGTCTGGAGGAGGTACTGCAGTCATGTTTGTGGAAGTACTTGCAGGGGCAGCTGGTGGTGAAGGTACTCCTGTTAAGATAGAAGCAAAAATATCTTCATCAATAGAATTCATATAAAGCCTGATTCTTGTCTTCCAGATTCCAAACTTTTGCAAGTTGCAAACTGGAGGTCTGGTTCTTGAAAATCCTTGTACTGTGCCATGGTATAACAAAAAAGTGTAAATAAATATCTATCAGAAATCTTAGGTTTAGGTGTTAGCATGTACAACCTTAAAAAAACACACCCTCGGATACCAATTGAAAGTGAGGGATAGATAGAATTTACTCTAGAGGGGGGTGAATAGAGTATATAAAAAATTGATTAGATTTATTGCGGAATTAAAATATTGATACTAGTATGAAAGAGGGAAAAACACATAGAACTATCACAGCACAATACAAAACAGAAAACACAAGGCAACCAGACAACACAAGAAATTTATAGTGGTTCCACTAAACTTGGGTACATCCACTCTTCTACCACCCTGGTAGGAATCCACTTAGGTTTTTGATCAGGTGCCCTATCACCACAAGATCTGCTTCAGGTAGATCAAGAAACCCTTCAGGCTTTTGATAAGGTGCCTAAAAACCAATAGGTTTTTGATCAGGTGCCCTATCACCAAGGAGTTCACTTTTGAAGGGAGTAATAACCCTGTACAAGAGAGGTTAAAGAAAAATAGATGACAGTCTTCTATTTCTCAAACACAATGAGAAGACTATGTGGATTTGATGATGTCAAAGCTCCCCCTGAGATATTGAGTAGTTTCGGGAAGATGGAAGCTTTGTTCAGGGTGTAGGTCTTCAGATTGATGTTGATTTCAGCTCTCTGTAGATTTATGAAGCTTGAGAAAAGAAGAAGACTGGAGAGAATTGAGTATTGAGCAAGTTCTTCTTCTTCCTTGTTTCAGTAATGCAAGAGTCCTTGAGAGCAAAAATCTTTTTGACTGACTGTCTGACTGATTCTTGTTGTTTCTTTTTATTTTGAGTTCTCTATATTTTTATCAGAATAACCAACGGCCTCAAATTTGAATTTGCAAGACAGTACTTAATTCTCTGCAAGAATTTAGGAGCCCAAACGGCTAGAATGGCTGACAATCATAAATGCACTTCCATAACTGTCTCCAAAATATTCTGTGAATACCATAATTAATGCTTCATGAAATACGTCTATCAGCATTGAGAATGTCAGCATTAATTATCAGAATATATTTGCCTTAAAATAATTTATCATAACCAAAATAAATACTTCTGACCGATCTGAGAGAACTGATAACTGAAGGCAGCTTAAAACCGTAGAGCTTAGTTCAGAGATCGTCGAACAGGGTTAAGAGATCGTCGACCTGAGAACAACTATCGTAGATCTGAGAAAACTGCTAAGAAGCACTAGATCGTCGACCTGAGCTCGTAGATCGTCGAGCTCAGTTCAGAGTAGAGGACTCTGATATCGTCGATGGGAGATCGATGATAGTCGAGCTAAGTTCGACTACAGTCGAGCTGATATAGATAATCTACAACATCTTTCTGAATCAAAGTCTGAGTCCACTGTAATGCTGGTCTGCACAATCCTGACCTAAAATGATCTAACTAAGACTAGACAAGGACCCAGGCTATACATGGGTGTCAAGACATCCTAATAGTTAACCTAGCACAAATCCAAATAAGGGTTCCAAGAAGGTCTACGGGCTTGCCAGTCATCACACCGACGGGAGTTGATGGATAGACCATGGGATGTTGGGCTTGGTCCTCAGTGCTCATTCTCGGTCCTCCTTCCATTCAAAGTGGACAGTTGGGCTTGGTCCTTTGGTGATACGCAACCATAGGCTCCTTCTGTGTCATGATGTTAGGCCAGTTGGGCTTGGTCCTCGGTGCACACTTACCCGAGGCTCATTATGAGCCGTAGTACGCATATGAGCTCCGTTGTTGTGTCCTTAGCATTTGGGCATATGGAGGCCTAGGCTAGGTTGTGTGGATGCCCGTCTAGCAGTGGAAAATCCTGTTTCACTATCATCGTATGACCACAATGGGTGATGCCTGAAAGGTTAGCTACCTGCTCGAAAAGTGGGAACTACAGGTTTGTGCTGACATAGCGGTTACATGTGCATGAGCATGGGTGAGTCATTGCATTACATTCATATAATCACATTACATACACAAGATCCTTACCGTATAAGTTTGTATGCGCACTCTTATATTATGAGTTACTTTACTATTGAGCTGATCCTTAACTTATATGTTTGTATGGGCATTGATATAAGTTAAGTTACTTTCTATCGTACTTTCATACTATATGCTGTTGTAGATTGTAGAACTGCTAATGATAATTATTGTACTCATTTGTTGCAATTGCTGATATACACTAATATTGTTTACTCCTATACCACCTGTTTGTACTACTTATATATATATATATATATAGAGTACCTTTTTTCCTTTCTCCGCCCAGTGCCAAGGAGTCGTCGGGGGATCAGATGTGATGGCCACATACTCTTTATGACTAACGGTTGCTACGTCTTCCTTTTTAGGAGGGAAACCCGGAGATAGAGCAGCAACATGTTACGCAGGAGGGCAGCCAAGCCAGGACTACAGGGCCTGATGTGACGGTACCGTCGGTGACTGATATGAGTGTTTTTAGAGTGACTCCTTTGTAGCCTTTTGGGCATGTACTTTGATGTTATAAAATCCTTGGTTGCTTCTTATTTCTATTATAGTTTTGGACTATTATACTAGTGTGTATTTTGACTTCCGTTTTAAATTATTTGTGTTGGGTTGTAATGGACAATATGATTAGCCGGCAGGATATGCATCTTGTAGTACAGGTTATCCATGTGCTAACACTACCGCAAGGTAGCTGTTCTGGGAATAAGACTCCCCTCGTGCCATGTTTTGTGTTCCTGGAGGGGGGGTCTTACAAATGATATCGGATTGCTACGATCCTGAACTAAAGAAGTCATTGTATAATGGGCCACTCCCGTTCGATTAGTAATTTTGGAGACAAACTGACTTAGCGGAAGCAGTGGTGTACCCATATGTAATTCACACTAAGTATGTCCAATTTTGACCCTACGTTTAGCCAACCTTACCATAGGTTTGCACCTTACGTGTAGATACCAGCACAAGTAGAGCATGTAGGGGGCGCTCCTGCCCCTTCCGTACCCACACAGTTCCAACAAATAGAGCTGAGACATACACTAATGGCTATTCTAGACGCCTTTAGGTCCCAATAAATGCCAGTGCAGCAAGAGGATCCGGGCTCAAACTGGTTAACCACTTTCACAGCTCTCACCCCTCCTGCCTATCTTGGGACAGAGTGAGTCGTGCGTACGGAAGAATGGCTAGACACAGTGCATGAGCCGCTGGCAGGAATCAGTTGTCCAGCAAATATGGTTGTGACATTAGTAGTGGATATTTTGGAACTGCACTCCAAGAGGTGGTGGAAATCCATCATGGGTTCCACCTTCCAGGGCCGAGTTTATATGGATATTAGTTGGACGGAGTTCTCTGCCGCACTCTTTGAACATTTCATCCCATCGATCGCTAGAGACAAACTCGAGGAAAGATTCCTGCAGTTAAAATAGGGATCTAAGTCAGTTAAAAAATACTAGAGGGAGTTTCAGCATTTGGCAAGGTTTGTTAACTCCTACAAACTAGATGACCGAGGTTATGCTAAATAATTCTACAAAGGCTTGTGGGATCCCCTGAGGCAAGCCCTTTTATTTATAGCAGACTCGAGTTTATCTAAGATCATTGATATGGCAAAACGGCTGGAGGCAGATCATTTTGGGAGTAATAAGAGTCACGATGAGGGTGTGATGGAGGCTGGTCCTAATTATAGAAGGAGGCAGGAATACCGGGGAAGCAAAAATAATAGAGGTGGAGGTCGCTTCCGTCAGAATTTGAGAATGGAGCATCCGGCACAACAGCCAGCATTACCTCCATCGCAACCACAATAACTATAGACTAGGGAGCAACACGAGCGAGTCTGCTTCTATTGCAACCAGCCGGGCCACATCCGGCGCTATTGCCCACAACTAGGTGGGAATGCTCTCCCTTCCCTTCCTCCAGCAGCTCCACGAGGACGGGGACATGTGAGTGGATGAGGACCAATACTACGAGGAACGAATCCCGGACCTGCTCGGGATCAGGTGTTTGCGCTGGACATGGCGCAGGAGAGAAATCCCCAGGATGTGATTGCAGGTATGTCGTGATCTGATTAATATGTTATAAGCATTCTTTTCTATTGCCTAGGATATGCTAGGAGTCTAACATTGAGTCTTTGTAATTGATACCTATGTACCGTGATGGTTGCTGGGAAACCAGCTTATACTTTATTCGACACCGGTATGACACACTCACTTGTGTTGGCAGACTTCGTTAGATACTTGGAAGGAGTGCAATACTTCACTTGTATTGCTCGGAGAGTATGCCTCCCAGATGGCTCTGAGATGACTGCATCCGCTAAATGTGAGTTGGAGGAACTCCTTGGAGGAAAGGTCTTTGAAACCCCAGCCATAGTATTGAGAATGTCAGAATTCGACCTCATTCTGGGCATGGCATGGTTGGATTGGCACCGTGTCAGAATTGATTGTGCAGAGAAGAGAATTTTCTTGAGACATAGGGACTCTGAAGTCACCTTTTAAGGTATTAGATTAGCACCTCGTATGTTATTATCTTCTGTTCGGGCCTTAAAAGCCCACATCAAAGGGGATGAAGTTTACATGATTTGTTTCGAGTTGAAAGATATGGCGATTGATATGAAAGATATGCGACTGGTGCTGGATTCCCCCAAGGTATTTCCCGAGAGGCTTCTAGGACTACCTCCGTATCGAGAGGTGGACTTTAAGATTAAGTTAGTACCGGTTATCAAGACCATCTCAAGGACTCCTTATCGAATGGCCTTGAAAGAACTCGCCGAGTTTATAGTTCAATTGTAGGAATTAGTAGAGTCAGCGTTTGTTCGTCCGAGTTCATCACCATGGGGAGCCCCTGTTATATTCGTTAAGAAGAAAGATGAAACAATGTGATTGTTTATAGACTACCGAGAGCTAAACCGATTAACGTTGCAGAACACCTATCCTCTACCTCGGATTGATGAGTTATTCGATCAACTGGTAGGAGCTCATTGGTTTTCCAAGTTGGATCTACGCTCGAGGTATTACCAATTGAGGATACAAGAGGAGGACATCCGAAAAACGACATTTAGCTCAAGGTATGGGCTATATGAGTTCACCGTGATGTCTTTTGGACACACGAATGCCCCTTCAGCGTTCATGAGTCGGGTGAACAAAGTGTTTGAGCCATACCTAGATGTCTTTGTCATCGTCTTCCTCGATGACATTTTAGTCTATTCGAAGACAGAAGAAGATCACGTAGAACACTTGACCTTGGTGCTGAAGAAGCTAAAGGAGCATACCTTGTTTGCCAAATTTAGCAAGTGTTAATTTTGTCTCCGAGAAGTTGCCTCCTTAGGACATGTGAGCAGTGGTGCTGGACTAGCTGTGGATCCGGCCAAGGTGCGTGTTGTGAAGGAATGGTAGCCTCTGAAGTCAGCGGCCAATGTGCGGAGTTTCCTTAGACTTGTTGGGTATTATGGCAAGTTCGTGAAGGGATTCTCAAAGATAGCCCTCCCTCTCACAACTCTGACAAAGAAAGGTGTGTCGTACGAGTGGACACCCCAGTATGAAGCCGCATTCCAAGAACTGAAGCATAGACTTACATCCGCACTCATCCTTGCCCTTCCATCTGAGAAGGAAGGATTTCAAGTTTACAATGATGCATCATACCAAGGGATGGGAGCGGTGCTGATGCAGCACGGGCATGTGATCACTTATGCTTCGAGGCAATTGAAGAAGCATGAAGGTAATTAGCCAGTTTACGATTTGGAGTTGGGGGCAGTGGTATTCTCCTTGAAGGTTTGGATACACTATCTATACGACGTCTACTGTGAGATATTTTTGGATCATAAGAATTTAAAGTATTTTCATACTCAGAAGGAATTGAACCAGAGACAGCGGCAGTGGTTAAAATTTTTATGTGATTACGAATTTACCCTGAACAACCACCCTGGAAATGCAAACTCTGTATCCAAAGCTTTGAGCAGAAAAGTACCAGAATCGAACTTAGAGTCTCGGTTGATGAGTATTAAGTTAGCTTGGATGCTTGAAGAGATGGAGATCACCCTGGTGTACAAAGACCATTCTGAAGGGTATACAAAGTACCTAACTACAATGACCATAGTCTGTGATATTCGGGATTGAATATGGGCCGAGCAAGGGAAGGATGCTGCTCTGGCCCTAGTGTTTAAGTCAATAGAAGATGGATCCACTGACGAATATTCCCTAAAGGATGGCCTCGTTCATTTCCATGGCCAACCCTACATTCCCAATTGCAGAGTAATCTAGGAAGATATATTGAGACAAGCACACTGCTCCAAGTAATCGATGCATCACAGGATATCTAAGATATATAGTGACCTACGAAAGACCATGTTTTGGTCGGGAATGAAGAAAGCTATCAAGTACTATGTTATGCACTGCGAGACTTGTTAGAGGGTGAAGGCAAAATGTAAGAGCCCTGTGGGATTATTACAGTCATTGTCTATCCCTAAATGGAAGTTCGAGGATATCTCCATGGACTTTGTTCACGGATTGCCTAGCTCACACTCTGGGAATGATTTCGTTTGGGTTTTCATGGATCGTCTGACGAAGGTAGTCAGGTTTATTCCCATGAAGAAGGAGGCACAGTTGGACATTTTGGTGCGCCTCTTTGTGGAGCAGTTTGTACGGTACCATGGCATGCCAAGGACAATTGTTTCTGACTGGGATGGTCGTTTCACCTCCAAGGAATGGAAGGCAGTACAGGAATATTTGGGTTCATGCCTTACCTTCAGCATAGCCTTTCATCCTCAGAAGAACGGTCTGTCTGAGAGGACCTTCAGAACCCTGGAAGATCTATTAATATTATGTGTGCTAGATAGAGGAGATCCGAGGGAAAGGCTCTTACCCCTGGTAGAATTTTCTTATAACAATAGTCATCAAGCCAGTGTCGGGATGGCACCCCATGAAGCCCTTTATGGAAGAAGGTGTAGGACTCCCTTGTCATGGGTGTGAGATGAAGACCCGAAGGTTTTGGGAATTGAGTACATTGACGATATTGATGTTGTTATTAGACTAATACGGACCGCATGCTTGAGGCTCAAAGTCGGCAGGCTAAATATTAGAATGCAATGCACCGGATGGTGGAATTTCAAGTGGGTGACAAGGTGTTCCTGAAGATCCGACCAATGCATGGAGTGTCACGGGTGCATGGTATGAAGAAGCTCAGACCACAACACGTTGGGCCTTATGCTATATTGGAAAGGATTGGCCCTTTGGCCTATCAGTTGGAGCTTCCACCAGAGTTAAAGAATTTACACGAAGTGTTCCATGTATCGTCACTTCGGAAGGCGCTGTTGCGGCCCAATCAACATGTCCTCACCATAAATGGTGCAGTAGCAACTGATAGATCCATCCGACTAGAGCTAGTGCGAATAGTGGATAGCGAGACGAGGAGCTTGCAGCGGAAAAGTGTCCTGTTGGTAAAAGTTTTGTGGTCTAATCATGGGAAGGAGGAGTATACTTGGGAGCCGGTGGACTTGATGCAAAAGCGCTACCCGGAGTTGTTCCCCCAAGGTATCTTTAAAAGCATATTTTATCTTAATTTCATGCTTTTCTTCCCCATAGCCTTAGCCTAATTTCGGGGACGAAATCCTTCATTTTGTTTATAGGATTTTTAATGTCCTGTTTCGCGCTAGGCCCCTCGCGCACGTTCTGAGTCAAGAAACTTGACTCAGGCTCGGGGTGCACTGGCAAGAGGTGTCGAGTGCATTGGGTGAAGTGTTGGGATGGTTGATACCCAACAGATCGAAGGGGAATGGCCTAAGAGAAATTGGCCAAGGGAAATTCGTCGGATATCATCAGGGATATCCGACGAATTCGTCGAAAATCATTGGAGGAAAAGCTCATGGAAAATTCGTCGGATATTGCTGAGGATATCCGACGAATTCATCGAGTTTTATTCCTATTTGTCGAGTATCGCTGGTTGATGCTCGATACACTCAACGCCAGGATTTGGAGAAAATAGTCTAAGGGAAATTTGTCGGATATCATAGTTGATATCCGACAAATACGTCGAATATCGTTGAAGGAGTTCGACGGGATTGAAGTTGGAGTTTCAGCCAAAGAGAATTAGTCGAATATCACTAAAGATATTCGATGAATTCGGCGAATATCGCTTAGCCGATTCGGCTTGACCTAAGGAGGGTTCGTTGAATATGCTCGATGATACTCACCGATTCGTCAAGTAAGGAAGCCGATACTCGTCAAATTTGACTTGCGCATTTTTCGGCCCAAGCAGAATTCATTGTCTTGTGTAGGCAGGTTGAACCAGATTTCGGGATGAGTGAGGCTTGGTTTCCTTGGACCGGTCCTTTCAATAAGACCTAATTTAGGGTAATAAAGGGTGGTCCAATGACACGGCGAAATGTGGCAAGGGAGTTAAACCTAATATCTTGTTATAAAATGTAAGAGTCGAACCTTAGCCATCGTTATCCTTTCATTTTGCCAAGCCATAACTGTGCGAAACCGTAGGATAGTAGCAGTCGCCAGAGTCTGAGATTTCTGGAGGAAGATCCGTCTGTTTCCGTGGAATAACACCGCCAACGAAGGAGAGGATGACGCAATGAAGAGTAACGAGCTCCATGGCCGGAAATGTCAGAACCGCTAGAAACGAGGTGAGCTTCCTACCCTCTCCCTTGGTGCTAAATTTATAGTTAATTCCTAGGAGAGATGTCGACTCACATGAGTTCAATTTGCAAGATGAAGATTTCCTAGGAAGGGATCGTGCTACGCCCTAGAGACTAGTTGACTTCAACTTCTCCGCCCTTCTATGAGGAGACAGTGGACTTGGTTTCGTGAAGAAGAACGATCCTATGAGGGTGAATAAGGGAGGAGGAATGCTGGATGAAATTTTGGAAATATTGGTTAGAGTAGGAAGACAAACCGATGTCGTTCGTTCCGCATTAAGATGCACGCAGAAATCTATTTTATGTGCGCAGCGAACTTTGAGGCCGTTTTCGGGCATGGAACAGCCAGATCTGGGTTTTTTGAAAAACATGAGAGTCATATCCCTTTGAAATACCTTTCCAACGGATGTTTACACGTTCTTGTATGACGTCTGTAGCCTCGGGAGAGCTTAATCGAACATGCTGGTCTGATACTTTATTAGTGCAAAAATCTGCTTCCTATACACAGCAGACTTCGAGGCAGATTTCATGTACGTTACGCCTTGTTCTGGGTGTTGGACCAAATACCAAAGTTCTATTCCTTGGAAATACCTTTTCAACGGATGATTACACATCTTCATACGAGTCTCGTAGACTCAAGAATGTCCAGTTAAAGTGGTTGTACAGTCAAGCCTTGTGAACTTAATATTCTCGGGATAGTGAAGCATTGGGCTTGGTTTGAGAAAGAAATTATAAGGATGAATGTTGAGGTTTTAGCAAACTTGGTCCTATGTGCATGTGATAAACAAATGGTTGGGAAACCTAATAGGACATAAATGTAATTGTGTAATGGATTAGGTTTGGATGAAGATGTGACGTTTGGTAATTGAATGAGTAAACCGTGAATTCATGTTAATGCTAGGGGTGAACGATTTTTATGCTGATGCGATTACCGTGATGGAAGCATAATGGTTGGTAGACGGTTGATCCTTATAAGGAATCAGAAGATTTTGAAGCGTGGCCATGAGATGTGTTAAATAAGGTAGGTGAAAAGTGGTCCACTTCTTAGTGTCGTGCTTCCATTCAGGAAGTAGTGTGAGATTGGTGAGTTGTGAAGGTATCTTGCCACCCGTGTTGATGAGGATCCCTTAAGTTGTCACAACCCGCATTTTTCACCGCCAAAAAAGGTATATCAGAGTAAGGGAAAAATTCGCATCATGATGCCACGTCAGCATGGTATAACTGCGGACGCTTAGGCAAGACTCCTACTTAATCATGAAGAAAGATTCTTTAAGTTATTTAAATGTAAAATCAGTTTAAGTATGGTAGTTAGTCGTATCCCTCGGCTTAGTGGCTCATCTAGTCTACAAGAAAAGTAGTTAAATGCTGCGAAAAATATTTCTTTTTTCAGATTAGCCATCATACAAGAGATAGAGGTCTTAGAGGACACCTCATGGTATGCAAGTTTTAAGTTTATAATAACAGTAAAAGTAGATTTTTTTACGGTCATTCAATATAGTGATTCAGCATTTTAAAAGCGTGCAATTCATGAGGTAAAAATAGTAGTGTTTGTACTTGAAAATACCTACCATGTCATCCTAACATAAAACATCGCAGAGAGCAAGTAATCCAAACACATAGAAAGAAAACTAAGCAGCTAGCAAGTATCCAAAAAAAGGCAATCATGTGGGTATCACCAAACTGACACGAACCCACATAAAGTAAGGTATGTCTGAACTAGTAATGCAAGCTAAAATAACATACTACCTCGCTACAGCGAGGCAAAAACCACAGCCAACTCAACTTCCCAAGAACTCCAAAACCAGCACCGCAATCAGCTACTGCTCTGAGCCCGAGGCATTCCAAAGACAGAACACCTCAGCAAGAAAGTACAAGTGATGGCAGAAAGTAAGCCACAAGTAAACAAAGTCAAGGGGTACTAACCCAAGACAAAAGGAAAGATACTTAAAAATAAAGTACAGTAGTGAGGTACAAAGGTAAAAAGGGAACACTTACGTGAAGTGTCACGTATAACAACAGCACCCCTAATGCACAAGACTATAAGGGGAAAAGGTCAAGATTAAATCATTAGGAAGAGAAAAAAACCCATATTAGCCACCTGTGGTCAACTCCACCAAAAAACCAAAACGGGAGGGGTGGCCAACCCCGAAGACAATTAATCCGTCTAATTACGGGGGAGACTGGATGCTCCACCATACACCATAAATGCCCAAACACATGGTAGAGCCCCATAAAGTACTAATAGGGAGAACAAACGTTACGGCGGTGGTTTCATCAACAAAGAACACCCGCAACAAAGGGAAACCGGAAGGAAAACCAAGTAACGACCCAGGTTTATAGCTCAGAGGCCCACCACAACCTTTCCTGGCCTGGCAGCGTGTCTCGCCCCACGGTGTCGCCACGAAGGAAACCATGATATAAGTCTCAAGACAATTAAGTAACATCGGATTCTACTAGACAATTCTAGATTAGGAGCAGTTGATCAACCTTTAGGAAGAATTTACAATCCTAAACGAACTCTAACACGTCCTACTTAAATATTGAGGAATGATTATAAGAGTAAGATTTAACCACATATAACACTTACAAGATTAGGTAACAAAATCAAGAACATGTTGATTATACACGAAACTAGACAAGAGATATAAACAGCACTAAACATCAGCAAGTTATTAAAAATCAAGATATTAAGAAGTTAGTAATTTCTGCAAATCAAGATAAAGAAGGGAAAAGAGGGAGATAACCATCACTTGCATTGGTTTTATCGGAAAAATTCTCCAAATCACTCCTTGTCGTAGACCGGGGCTAAAGAAGACGAGGGAAGTTGAAACCTAACAAGAATTGCCAAAAATAGGAGTTAGGGCCAAAAACCCAAATGAGAAAAACTCAAGGGATGGGGAAGATTTTACCACGATGGTGAATCTCTCGCTGAGAGCTTTCTAGATCTATGATTGGTTGGATATTTCGAGCACCGGAGCACCGTTGGCTGCCACCGAAAGAATCACGGAAAAACTCTTTCTCTCGCTCACGTCGTTATGGTTCAGGAGATACATTAAATTCGGGCTAAATGAAGGAGGAAGAAGAAGTAGGCATATATATACTGAGGGCAAAATTAGAATAACATCACTTAAGAAAACGAATCAGGATCGGCTGAACCGGACTTCTCTAGAAGAAGTTAAGGGTTTCTCTAGATCAACCAGACCATTCTCGAGAACAACATGGCTCTCGAGTACTAGAAGATGCCTCTCGAGAAAAAAAATAGTTCTCGAGAATAAGGAGGCTTTCTCGAGTACAAAAAGGCAACAATTCACAAGAACAGAGAAGCACAACTCGAGAACTAAGAATGGATTTCTCGAGAGCTGAGAAAATATTTCTTGAGTGGAAGACATGTCTCGGGAATAGGAAGAAGATTACCCGAGTAGGAGCAGGATTCTCGAGTACAAAGGATGATGTCTCGAGAAAGTAAGATGACTTCTCCAGAACATTAGGCACATCTCGAGAACGACTAGGCGGAACTCGAGTACTAAAAGTCTTCTCGAAAATAAACAGGAAGGATAAATCTATTCGACGCTTCGTCGAGCTTAGCCCGACGTTCATCGAGCTCTGCTCGAAGTTTGTCCAACACAAAGGAAAAAACCCGTTTGACGAAGTCAGTTCGAAATACTCCCAACGCAAGGCCCGATCGACGAAATCTGCTCAAAGTTTGTCGAACCTAGAACCCAGAACCGCTTGACGCTTCCTCGAGCTCCGCTTGACGGTTCCTTGAGCTCCGCTCGACGGTTCCTCGAGCTCCGCTCGACGGTTCCTCGAGCTCCGCTCGACGGTTCCTCGAGCTCCGCGCGACGGTTCCTCGAGCTCCGCGCGACGGTTCCTCGAGCTCCGCGCGACGGTTCCTCGAGCTCCGCGCGACGGTTCCTCGAGCTCCGCGCGACGGTTCCTCGAGCTCCGCGCGACGCTTCCTCGAGCTCCGCGCGACGCTTCCTCGAGCTCCGCGCGACGCTTCCTCGAGCTCCGCGCGACGCTTCCTCGAGCTCCGCGCGACGCTTCCTCGAGCTCCGCGCGACGCTTCCTCGAGCTCCGCGCGACGACGCTTCCTCGAGCTCCGCGCGACGCTTCCTCGAGCTCCGCCCGTCGCTTCCTCGAGCTCCGCTCGATGATTCCGCGCAGCGCCCAAAAAATTCGTCGAATGCCTATGGTTGACGAAAACATTAACCCTACAGGGGGCTTCATGAGAATCAAAAGGAGGGCTAACCAAGAATTAGAACAAGGCATATAGCTTGCATAATAACAACAGAAATAATCAGATTCAAATAGTTGAACAAGGAAATATGAGTTCAAAATTGAGGCCCAAACACGCCGAATGAAATGAATTCAACAGTGACAACAACACTAGAATCCGACGTACCATTCATGAAACTCTATCATCAAAAGCTTACACAGGCAAAGAAAATCACACGGATGCAAACATGCGCCGAGACTCCAAAATGCTCGGATCGCAACAAAACTGGACAAGTCCAACTTCTCAAAACCTCATCCTTTATATCAAGGAAAACATTCCAACCCAACAAAATCCCAAAATCTGGATAAATATGCTCAATGGATGTGAAAACGCACAATCGGTGCAGCGCCGTCAACAAAACGAAAAAGGGTAACGCCCTGACGTCATAATTATGACGTCGACAAACCAAATAATAATATCGGAAAATCGGGGGCATTACAGTCACACCCTCTAAAAAGAAGTTTCGTCCCGAAACTTATCACAACTTTAAAACCAAACCCAAACCAAAACCCAATTATTACCAAAAACCTGAAGACATACCTGAACTAAGGGAAGAGATGCTAATGAGATTCTCACGTCGCCGACTCCAATTCCCACGTTGCACTCTCGACATTCTGATTTTGCCAGAGAACTTTAACCATGGGGATGGCCTTTCTCCGCAACACTCGATCTTGAGAATCCAAAATACGAACAGGTTCTTCCACGTACAAAAGGTTGGACTGAATCTGGGGCACCGAGTCAAGGACTTGACAATCACTATGAATACACTTCCGCAACTGGCTCACATGGAACACATCATGGACACCAGAGAAGGTAGCAGGCAACTCTAGCCTATAAGCTAACATGCAATGTGCTCAAGAATCTGAAAAGGTCACACGTATCGGGGGTATAAATTGTGATTCCTTCCAAACCTTTTAACACCTATCATCGGAGAAACTTTCAGAACAACCAAGTCACCAACAACGAACTCCAGATCAACCCTTCATTGATTAGCATATTTCTCATAGCGTTCTTGTGCTACACAGAGCTTCTCCCGAATATGAGTCACGACACAATTAATTTCTTCAAGGGCTTCCGGAACTAGTAATGGTCTCACCAACCTCAGCCCAAAACAAATGACTCCAGCAATGCCTACCATATAAGGCATCAAACGGGGCCATCTACAGACTCTCTTGGTAACTATTATTGTACGCAAACTCCATAAGTCTGAGACGTTCATCCCAAGCACCACCGTGATCCAAAATATAGCACCTGATCATATCTTCTACAATCTGATTTACTCTTTCTGTTTGACCATTCATCTGCGGATGATAGGCGGTGGAATACCTCAAGTATGTACCCAACCCCTCCTGTAAACTCTTCCAAAAACGAGACATAAATCTAGAGTCTCGATCTGATACGATGCACACAGCCACTCCATGCAATCTGATAACCTCATCAAGGTATAATTCAGTTATTTTCTTCATTGAATATCCAATCTTAAAAGGCACAAAGTGAGCACATTTAGTCAATCTATCAACTATCACCCAAATAGAGTCGTGCCCACGGGGAGATCTTGGTAAGACAGTGATGAAATCCATCGAAATACTCTCCCACTTCCAACTTGGAATATCAAGCGGTGTCAATTTACCTCGAGGCCTTCTATGTCCAGCCTTAACATGCTGACACGTATAACATTCTGACAGAAACTTCGCTATATCATTCTTCATTCCTGACCACCAAACAATTTGATTTAGATCTTTATACATTTTCGTGGAACTAGGATGGTAGGCAACACTGGAACCATGAGCTGCAGTGCAAATTTTAGCCCAAACATCACCAAAAGCGGGGATACAAAATCTACCCCAATACTTTAAGGTATCCAACTCATCCAAAGAGAAATCAGGTAGCACTCCCTTCTCAGTTCTATCTCGGAAATGTAATAAATCTGGATCATCCTTCTGATGTGCTCTGTAAGGAAAATCCAAGAGGGCTCTTCTGCTTCTAAACTAGTAGGCACAGTACTACTCCGAACTTCAATGTTCATCAATAAACATTTTTCTACCAAGGACTTAATAAATAGATTAAAAATTTTGGTTGTCTTTCTACTCAAAGCATCAGCTACTATGTTAGCCTTTCCTGGATGATAAAGAATCTCCACCTCATAACTGGCCACATATTCTAACCACCGACACTGGCGCAGATTTAGTTCCTTCTGAGAGAAGACATACTTAAAACTCTTATGGTCTGTATAGATCTTGCACAACGCGCCATACCATAAGTGTCTCCAAAGCTTCAGTGCATAAATTATAGCAACAAACTCCAAATCATGCGTAGGATAGTTTCTTTCATGAATCTTCAATTGTCTTGATCCATACGCGATCACCTTCCTGTCTTGCATCAAAACACAACCAAGTACAATATGTGATGTGTAACACCCCAAAATTTGAGAGAGGATGGACTTGCATTTCTGGCAAATTTTTGGTTTCTGGTAGGGGGCACACGGCCTGGGACACGGGCGTGTCCCAGGGCGTGTCAGGCTCCAGTCGACGTTTTGGTCGTGAGGTCGACGATTTTGGAGTCGGCGATCGTTGAGCAGAGAACACGGCTTGAGACACGGGCGTGTCTCAGGGCGTGTCGAGCCGTGTTGACGATCGGCCCGGGAGTCGACGATTTTCATTCGACGATGTGTCGAGACAAGGCACACGGCCTAGGATACGGGAGTGTCCATGGCCGTGTCAGTCAGTCGACGAACTTCGCTCGACGAATTTCACTCGACGAGTGTCGAGTGTCGGGACAGGGGCACACGACCTGTGATACGGGCGTGTCACAGGGCGTGTCCCGCTTGTTCGACGATCTTCGCTCGACGAAACGTCGAGACAGTGAACACGGCCTGGAGCCCAGGCGTGTTGAGGTAGACACGGGCAAGGACACGGGCGTGTCCAGTACCCGTGTAGTGCTCGGGTTATTTTCAGGGCTGTGTCGAAGGAGGCACACGGCCGCCAACACGGCCGTGTCAGTTGGGACACGGGCGTGTCAGGTCAAACACGGGCGTGTCGGATGCCCGTGTGATGTTCCAGGCGCGTCGATTTGAGACGGCGAATGGGGGACGCGGCCCTGGACACGGGTGTGTGCCAGGCCGTGTTCGACCCAGGTATTTTATTTTTCAGTCGGATCGTGGCCTTTCTTTCCCTGACTTTAGGATCAGATGGTTCAGGACTGCTCTTGGAAAGTTAAGTCCGAGAATAGGATTGTAAACCCGCATTCTTCTTCAAGCTTTTCTCCAACTACATTCTAGAGAGAAGGGAGAGCGGGGAGGAAGGTGAAGGAGGGTTTGGGCTGTAGGAGAGGCATCAGTGCTCCAAATCGCGAGCCGAGTCCAGATCCGTTGAGGCTAGACCTTTGCGAAGGTTTTCATCCGGCTATTTTTACCATGGCAAGGAAGAGGATTCGAAAGGTAACGACACTTCTCCTCTCGGTCTTAGGATGCATGCCTTTAGCATCTTTTCTTTCTAGTTTTTGGGCACCAAACTCTCAAATGAGAGGGGTTTTGGGTTGCCAAGGTTCAAGAGGAACCTCCGGATTGATTGAGTTCGTCCCCGGCATGTTTTGCATTAGAGATCTGCTCCGTTACTGGATTAGGCATGGTGGGTGAAGCCATAGTCGCGACCGTTAGTCCGACTCGGTAATGTTGCATACGAACTTTAGGGATTCGTAGAGATTCCGTTGCGGCAAGATGCCGTTTGTGATGTGGTGGTGTTTTCCCCTTTTTCTCGAATGAGTACGTGTAGTCGGAACCGGACAAGGTTAGCTCCTCGTGGAGGTAGATGGTTTCCTTGGTGGATAAGGTTAGCTCTGCATGAGTTGGAGATGGTTTCCTTGGTGCGTGAGAACGCTGCAGTATAAATGAGGGACTAGGGTGGAATTGTCTTGGTTTGTGATGTGCCAAGGCGTGGCTATGTCTCTGTGGTCGGCTGGCTATCCCGTGACGTTAACGTCATGTGTGGAGAGTGTCCCAGCGAGACTAGTCCCCTTCTGTGAGACTGACGAGAATGCCAAGCATGGGGGCAAGCCCGGGCAATGAGGCCATGAGCGGGTGTGGTCCGGCAAGGCTTCTTAGAATCGGTCAGTTTTGTGTTTGTTGGAATCCTGACATGAGACGTCAGATCTTGTAGGCAAGCCCGGGTCTAAGATCTTGAGCGGGTGGGGCCTTTGCAAGAGTTCCATGTCGCGGTCGGTGTGCCGTTAGGGGAAATGGTGTTACCCCCTTTGTTTGCGGCTTTATGACAATGGGGAATCGATGAGTACCCATATGATGTGATGATGTGCTAGATGCATCCTAGATAGGGTGCCTTGGGTGAAACCCGGGTTGTTGCATACATGATTGCATAAGTAGGCCCTTTTATTATATGCTCAACCAGTAGAGAACATGTATGATGTGTGTGACATCCAAGCCTGTTTCTGTAGTTGCTTTTCTTGCTTATGAATATTGCATTCGAAGTACTAACTTGCAGGTTGGAGGGGTACCCCGGGGTCTGTTAGAGGCGGTCGGGAGGAGATGTGTTGTTACACAGTTTGAGGTCAGCCTTTGCTGACCCACGTTACTAATAAATTTTACAGGGCAAGGATTGCATGAAGGATCTAGTTCGCCGGCCAGAAAGGCCTAAGACTCATGAAGTGCTTTTCTCTTTTGTAGCTCTACTTATATGATGCTGTATGTTTGAGACTCATGATGTCCGGCTTGCATGCCGAGGTAGACTAGGAGTGCTATGCACTTTCATGATTGGTGTATTGTTAAGTTTGGACTCATTTGTGTTGTAAGGCCATAAGGCCATTATTATTACTTTTTTAGTGGTGGATAACTTCTAGTCCTGTTTTTGTTTCCGCTGTGTAGTGCAAAGTGTTTTGAGTGTGGGTAGCTATATCGACTTATAATACTAAAGCTGTGGCGTCCGTATATTGTGGGGCCCCGGCCGGACCCATATTATACGGTCATTACAGGGGAGGTGTTACAATTTGGTATCAGAGCCAGGTTAGATTCAAGGTCAATGCGTAGAGAAGTTATCCACATAAGAGTAACGTTGGGCCATGAGTGTCCTTATGTTTAGGGACCATGAGTGCAAGCAATGAGGCGGGTACATCGAGAGCAAGAGAGAAACTCTCGGCGAGCAGTACCACTGCTCCAGGTCTTTTGGGCACGGGTGTTAACCCAGCCGATTT
This sequence comes from Platanthera guangdongensis, assembly GCA_039583875.1. Taxonomy (NCBI): domain Eukaryota; kingdom Viridiplantae; phylum Streptophyta; class Magnoliopsida; order Asparagales; family Orchidaceae; genus Platanthera; species Platanthera guangdongensis. Next base: position 55,445,691 of record CM077148.1, read on the forward strand.
CTGCCGCATGCTTGTAGAAGCGATGGTGGCGGCCCAAGCTGTAGCGGCAGCTCAAGTAGCAACCCCTACTACACTGGATACGGCGACGGCCGTGCCAGGAGGAGAAGCCTGGCGAGTGGAGCCTTTGGCAGAAAGGGTGGTTGTCGGGCATGGAGACCGACACATGAAGTATTTCCCGAGCTTCCATCCCCCGTAATTCAAGGGAGTTGGTAAGCCAACGGATGCGGAGGACTGGTGGGTTCACATTCAAGAGATTTTGAGGGCGACAGAGACGCCAGAAGAAAAGAAAGCTGAGTATGCGGCTTTCATGTTGGAAGGAGATGCCAAGTTGTGGTGGGTGAGTCATAACGGCCGCCAGTTCCCTGGACGCACTCCGTCGGTGGAGGAGTTTGGGGATGCTTTTCTAAAAAGGTACATTCTCGTTTCTACATGGTTGGCACTTCAGAGGCAGTTCCTGCACTTAATGCAGCGAGACAAGACGGTGGACGAGTATGTGCAGGAGTTCACCTGTTTGGGTCGTTACGCAGGAACGACGATGGAAGATGATGTAGAGAGGGATAATCTCTTCTATCAGGGGCTGAGGGAGAACCTGAGGCAACCCCTCATTTCCATGAAGAGAGCTGGTTTCAATGAGTTGGTTGAGGCTGCCAGGATGTTGGAGAGTGATCTGGAGCGCACCCAGCGCCGTAAGGGTTTCACTCCCAAGCAAGGGGAAGGGAAGCCTTCCCAATCCCATGGAAAGTCTGAAGGGAGTAGGTGGAGGAATAAGCCTCATACATCCAGGTCCGGCGAGAAGAGCAAGTGGACGCCTGGAGGTTCTCACTCTAGGAGACCGCCGACGTGCTACAACTGTGGTAAGGTGGGGCACATAGCTCGTGGTTGTCCCCAAGGAGGAGCGGGGCAAGAGGCAAGGCAGGAGCAGACTATGCGCTCCGGCCCCAGTGCTGCGGAGAAAGGAAAGATGGCGGAGTCGAGCGCTTCTCGATTCCAACCGGTGCAACCAAGGGATTACAACCTTGGACAGAAAGAAGCGATCTGCCAAACAGATGTGGTGACAGGTATGAATAAAATTTAAGTTGAAATTTTGTGCTTCATACTTTTAGACCCTTTTTGTGTGATGTCTATGTTGTAGGCTTCGTATTAGTTTCTGGATACCCCGCTAGGGTATTGTTCGATACGGGAGCATCGCACTCCTTTCTTGCGGAGAGCTTCATCCGGAGAATAGGAGTTGAGTCTTTCTCGGCGGACGCAGAGTTGAAAGTGCGCATGCCTAATGGGTCATCCATGACCACCGGGGCTAAAGGGCACATCTGTTGGGAGCTGGACGAAGTTGACTTCGTTTTGGTATCAGTGATTTTACCATTGGTTGAGTTTGATGTAATTTTGGCCATGGACTGGCTTGCAAAGCAGAGCGCCAGTATTGACTGCATATCTAAGGTAGTGACTCTAAGGAGCAAAGGGCAGGCGGAGGTCAAATTTGAGGGCCTTTGTGGAGTGTCATGTTCCCTGATTTCGGCCATGCAATTGATGCGAGCGGTTAACCAGGGTGGTGTAGCGCTTGTAGCATTATTGGAGGTTCGTCTCTCTCACATATTTATTGAGGAAGTGCCCGTAGTGGCAGAGTTCAAGGATGTGTTTCCAGATGAACTTCCTGGAGCGCCTCCTCGGCGAGAGATTGACTTCTCGATCGAATTAGTACCGGAGGCTAGGCCGGTGTCACGTCCTCCGTTTAGGATGGCACCAAAGGAGTTGGCAGAACTCAAGGTACAGTTAAAGGAACTGTTGGAGCAAGGGTATATCAGACCCAGTTCTTCGCCGTGGAGCGCGTCGGTGTTGTTTGTGAAGAAGAAAGACGGTAGCATACGGCTATGCATTGACTACCGAGAGCTGAAAAAATTGACCGTCAATAATATGTATCTGATTCCTCGGATAGATGACTTGTTCGACCAATTGGTGGGGTCGGTGGTGTACTCCAAATTTTACTTGAAGTCAGGCTATTATCAGCTGCGAATTCGGGATGAGGACATACCCAAGACTGCCTTTGGTACAAGGTATGGACACTTTGAGTTTACGGTGATGCCGTTCGGGCTGACGAACGTGACATCTGTGTTCATGGATCTGATGAATCGGGTATTTCGGGAATACTTGGATTCTTTTGTGGTTGTCTTCATTGATGACATCCTGATGTATTCCAAATCCAAAGTGGTGCATGAGACCCACTTGAGAGTGGTCTTGCAAGTGTTGAGGGAGAATCAGTTGTATGCAAAGTTCTCCAAGTGCGAGTTCTTGTTAGAGAAGGTGGAATTTTTGGGCCACGTGATTAGTGGGGATGGGGTGGCAATGGATCCAACAAAAGTGGAAGCCATCAGAGATTGGCCGGTTTTGAGGACCGTGGCGGAGGTCCGAAGTTTTCTTGGACTAGCCGGGTATTACAGGAGGTTCGTGGAGAATTTTTCTCGGATAGCTCTACCCCTCACCTGACTCACTCGTAAAGATCATAAGTTTGTGTGGACTCAAGAGTGCAGTCAAGCATTTGAGGCACTGAAGGAGAGACTGATGATGGCTCCAATCCTAAGTCTACCGTAAGGGACCGAGGGATTTCAGATCTTCAGTGACGCATCGGGATTCGGTTTGGGTTGCGTTTTGGTGCAACATGGCAAGTTGATAGCTTTTGGGTCTAGACAGCTGAAGCCACATGAGAGGAATTACCCCGTCCATGACTTGGAGTTGGTGGCGGTAATTTTTGCGTTGAAAATATGGCGGCATTATGTTTATGGTGCAAAGGTGTAGATCTTCACGGATCATAAAAGCCTGAAGTATCTCTTGGATCAAAAGGACTTGAACATGCGGCAACGCAGGTGGGTTGAGTTTCTTGGAGACTACGAGGTGGTGATTCAGTATACGCCAGGTAAAGCCAATGTGGTGGCGGATGCTTTGAGTAGGAAGTACTCAGGGCAAGGGAATTGGATCAAAGCTCATGATGAGCGGTTGGTACGGGAATGGGAGTATCTTAGTTTGGAATGTGTGGCGAGAGGCGAGTCCAGCGTGGCTCGATTGAACTGGATTGAAGTGCAAAATGACTTGACCAATTGCATTCGGGAAGGGACTCGGTTGGATGTGGAGTTTCAACCATTTGTGTTGGAGGCTCAAACAGGCGAGAGCAGCGCCTGGGAGATGATTGATGGGATTCTGAGGAAGGATGGAAGGGTTTGTATACCGTAGTTCGGCAAACACCGTGAGGAGTTGATGTTTGAGGCTCACTTCACAAAGTACTCCATTCACCCGGGCAGTACAAAGATGTACTTGGATATAAAGAAATCCTTTTGGTGGCCGGGGCTGAAGCGGGACGTAGCTTTGTATGTGAATCGTTGCCAAACTTGCGCCTTGGTGAAGGCCGAATGACAGAAGCCGGGCGGGTTCCTGAAGCCCCTTCCAATCCCTGAATTGAAATTTGATGACATCTCCATGGACTTTGTACATGGTTTGCCTAGATCGCAGCAGGGTAATGATGCTATTTGGGTGATCGTTGACCGCTTAACCAAGGTGGCACACTTCATCCCAAATCAGAAAGAGGATAGCGTGGAGAAGCTGGTGGAGTTGTATGTTCGCAACATTGTGCGACTGCATGGGATTCCTAAGAGCATAGTTAGCGATCGAGATGGACGGTTTACGTCCAAGGACTAGAGATTGGTTCAGAAGAGTTTGGGCACGAAGCTAAAGTTCAGTATGGCGTTCCATCCTCAAACTGACGGGCAAACTGAAAGGACGAACCGTACTATGGAGGATATGTTGAGAATGTGCGTTCTTGACTTCGGCAAGAAGTGGGAGGATCACCTCTTCATGGTGGAATTCGCGTACAACAACAGTTTTCAAGCAAGTATAAAAATGGCGCCATACGAAGCTTTGTATGGGAGACGGTGTCGAACACCGATGTCTTGGGCAGAGGCGGGAGACACCAAAATTTTGGGAAAGGAGGTGGTAGTCGACGCTTGTGAGTTGGTACGGACCATTCAAGAGCGTATGAAGGTGGCGCAAGACCGGCAAGCAAAGTACTTTAATGCTCGTCACCGGAAGTTGGAGTTTGTGGTAGGTGATTGGGTCTATCTGAAGATCAAACCGTTCAAAGGCATCTCACGGATTCGCCAACTCAAGAAGTTGAGTCCAAGGTTTTTGGGGCCTTTTGAAGTTGTTGAATGGGTGGGAGAAGCAGCCTATCGGTTGGCGTTGTCCGCGGAGCTGAGTGGATTGCATGACGTCTTCCATATCTCTGTTTTGAGGAAAGCCTTGGGGGAGGATAGTGTGGTGATTGAGCCGGCATCGGCGCCGATAGAGGAAGACTTGAGGACGTGAGTCCGTCCGATTGGTATAGAGGATTTGGAGACTCGGCAGTTGCGGAATAAAGAGATTAAACTCGTGAAAGTCTGCTGGGACAACTGCGGTCGTGAGGAGCTCTCTTGGGAACGAGAGCAAGTCATGCTAGAAGAGTATCCAGAACGCTTCATTTTAGGTACACTTTAAGTTTTTGTTCCCTTTTGTTTGGTAATTTCGGGACGAAATTCTGTTAAGGGGGGAGAGTTGTAACACCCCAAAATTTGAGAGAGGATGGACTTGCGTTTCTGGCAAATTTTTGGTTTCTGGCAGGGGGCACATGGCCTGGGACACGGGCGTGTCCCAGGGCGTGTCAGGCTCCAGTCGACGTTTTGGTCGTGAGGTCGACGATTTTGGTGTCGGCGATCGTTGAGCAGAGAACACGGCCTGAGACACGGGCGTGTCTCAGGGCGTGTCGAGCCGTGTCGACGATCGGCCCGGGAGTCGACGATTTTCGTTCGACGATGTGTTGAGACAAGGCACACGGCCTAGGACACGGGCGTGTCCAAGGCCGTGTCAGTCAGTCGACGAACTTTGCTCGATGAATTTCACTCGACTAGTGTCGAGTGTCGGGACAGGGGCACACAGCCTGTGACACGGGCGTATCACAGGGCGTGTCCCGCTTGTTCGACGATCTTCGCTCGACGAAACGTCGAGGCAGTGAACACAGCCTGGAGCCCAGGCGTGTTGAGGTAGACACGAGCAAGGACACGGGCGTGTCCAGTACCCGTGTAGTGCTCGGGTTGTTTTCGGGGCTGTGTCGAAGGAGGCACACGGCCGCCAACACGGCCGTGTCAGTTGGGACACGGGCGTGTCGGGTCAAACACGGGCGTGTCGGATGCCTGTGTGCTGTTCCAGGCGCGTCGATTTGAGACGGCGAATGGGGTACACGGCACTGGACACGGTCGTGTGCCAGGCCGTGTTCGACCAAGGTAATTTATTTTTCAGTCGGATCGTGGCCTTTCTTTCCCTGATTTTAGGATCAGATATTTCAGGACTGCTCTTGGAAAGTTAAGTCCGAGAATAGGGTTGTAAACCCTCATTCTTCTTCAAGCTTTTCTCCGACTACATTCTAGAGAGAAGGGAGAGCAGGGAGGAAGGTGAAGGAGGGTTTGGGCTGTAGGAGAGGCATCGGTGCTCCAAATTGCGAGCCGAGTCCAGATCCGTGGAGGCTAGACCTTTGCGAAGGTTTTCATCCGGCTATTTTTTCCATGGAAAGGAAGAGGAGTCGGAAGGTAATGACACTTCTCCTCTCGGTCTTAGGATGCATGCCTTTAGCATCTTTTCTTTCTAGTTTTGGGCACCAAACTCTCAAATGAGAGGGGTTTTGGGTTGCCAAGGTTCAAGAGGAACCTCCGGGTTGATTGAGTCCGTCCCCGACATGTTTTGCATTAGAGATCCGCTCCGTTAGTGGATTAGGCATGGTGGGTGAATCCGTAGTCGCGACTGTTAGTCCGACTCGGTGATGTTGCATATGAACTTTAGGGATTCGTAGAGATTCCGTTGCGGCAAGATGCCGTTTGTGATGTGGTGGTGTTTTCCCCTTTTTCTCGAATGAGTACGTGTAGTCAGAACCGGACAAGGTTAGCTCCTCGTGGAGGTAGATGGTTTCCTTGGTGTATAAGGTTAGCTCCGCATGAGTTGGAGATGGTTTCCTTGGTGCGCGGGAATGCTGCAGTACAAATGAGGGACTAGGGTGGAATTGTCTTGGTTTGTGATGTGCCAAGGCGTGGATATGTCTCTGTGGTTGGCTGGCTATCCCGTGACGTTCACATCATGTGTGGAGAGTGTCCCAGCGAGACTAGTCCCCTTCTGTGAGACTGACGAGAATGCCAAGCATGGGGGCAAGCCCGGGAAATGAGGCCATGAGCGGGTGTGGTCCGGCAAGGCTTCTTAGAATCGGTCAGTTTTGTGTTTGTTGGAATCCTAACATGAGACGTCAGAGCTTGTAGGCAAGCCCGGGTCTAAGACCTTGAGCGGGTGGGGCCTTTGCAAGAGTTCCATGTGGCGGTCGGTGTGCCGTTAGGGGAAATGGTGTTATCGCATTTGTTTGCGGCTTTATGCCAATGGGGAATTGATGAGTACCCATATGATGTGATGATGTGCTAGATGCATACGAGATAGGGTGCCTTGGGTGAAACCCGGGTTGTTGCATACATGATTGCATAAGTAGGCCCTTCTATTATATGCTCAACTAGTAGAGAACATGTATGATGTGTGTGACATCCATGCCTATTTTTGTAGTTGCTTTTCTTGCTTATGATTACTGCATTCGAAGTGCTAACTTGCAGGTTGGAGGGGTACCCCGGGGTCCGTTAGGGGCGGCCAGGAGGAGATGTATTGTTACACAGTTTGAGGTCAGCCTTTGCTGACCCACATTACTAATAAATTTTACAGGGCAAGGATCGCATGCAGGAGCTAGTTCGCCGGCCAGAAAGGCCTAAGCCTCATGAAGTGCTTTTCTCTTTTGTAGCTCTACTTATATGATGTTGTATGTTTGAGACTCATGATGTCCGGCTTGCATGCCGAGGTAGACTAGGAGTGTCATGCACTTTCATGATTGGTGTATTGTTAAGTTTGGACTCATTTGTGTTGTAAGGCCATAAGGCCATTGTTATTACTTTTTTAGTGGTGGATAACTTCTAGTCTTGTTTTTGTTTCCCCTGTGTAGTGCAAAGTGTTTTGAGTGTGGGTAGCTATATTGACTTATAATACTAAAGCTGTGGAGTCGGTATGTTGTGGGGCCCCGGCTGGACCCATATTATACGGTCATTACAGGGGAGGTGTTACATGATGCATCCACATACACAGTGTACTCAACCTCTTCGGTAAACAAGGTCAAAACTAGAGCAGTACACAATCTCTTCTTTAACTCTTGGAAAGCTTCATCACACTTATCACTCCAAATGAATGTAGTATTCTTCTGGGTAAGTCTAATTAAAGGAGCAGACAACACAGAAAACCCTTCCACAAATCTTCTATAATAGCCAGCCAAGCCTAAGAAGCTCCTAATCTCCTTAGGTGTATAAGGTCTCTCTCATTCCATCACAGCAGAAATCTTGGTCGGGTCTTTGGAAATACCATCCTTGCTTACAACGTGACCCAGAAAGGACACCTGAGATAGCCAGAACTCACACTTGCTCAACTTCGCATAAAGCTTATGCTACCTCAGGGTCGACAAAACCAATCGCAAATGTTGAGTATGCTCCTCAATACTGCAGGAATACACAAGGACGTCATTTATGAATACGATCACGAAACGGTCCAAGAAATCCTTGAACAGTCTATTCATTAAATCCATGAATGTAGAGGGTGCATTGGTCAAACTGAAAGACATCACCAAAAACTCAAAATGTACATGTCGCGAACGGAAAGCAGTTCGTGGAATATCTGCCTCACGTGTTCTCAACTGGTGATAGCCTGAACGAAGATCGATCTTTGAAAATACCGAGCTACCACGCAACTGATCGAACAGATCATCAATCCTCGGCAAGGGATATTTATTCTTAATGGTCACCTTATTCAATTCTCTATAATCGATGCAAAGCCTCATCAATCCAACCTTCTTCTTTACAAATAATACAGGAGCACCCCACGGAGAAGAACTCGGTCTAATAAAACCACACTACAGCAACTCATCAAGCGGAGTATGCAACTCATCCAACTCACGCGGAACCATACGGTACGATGCTTTGGCAATGGGATGAGTACTAGACTCGGGGTCTATCACAAACTCTATCTCCCTCACTGGAGGAAGTCCTGGAAGACAATCAGGAAAAACATCTAGAAACTCTCGCACCACTGAGACATCCTGAATACGTGGTGTAACAAAAGCAGTTTCCAAAGCATAAATAGAAACCAAAAATGCCACACAACCAGACTCTATAGCATTACAAGCACGTACCACAAAAATAATAGGGGAAACCTTGTCATGAAAACCATAGACACTCATAGGTTGTCCATTGTCCATCCTGAAATCCAGTCGCTTTGCCTTGTACTGGATGACCGCATCATACTTGGACAGCCAGTCTATGCCCAAAATCACATTAAAGTCCGTCAGTTCCAACGCCATAAGATCCGCAAAGGCTAGAAAATCACCTAGATAAATAGGGTATCTCAGAACTCCTTAATTAGATATCACTGAATCACCGGAGAGAAGCTTGACATTGAAGGAGTCTCCTAATTGATGCACTTTCAGACGATGCCTAAATACGAAACTCTGCGCCACAAAAGAGTGGGTGGAACCCGAATTGAAAAGAATGCGCGCCCACCTATTCTGCGCCTTAAACTCCACTAAAACCGTAGCATACATAACTAAACGAATGAAAACTAGGGCAACAATAGAGATTAAAAATTAAACTAGGGTCTAACCTGATATCACTTCTGTAGATGTCTGAGCTTCCTCCCTGGTCACCACATTCAGCTTTCCTTTTCCTCTGTCCTTAATTGGTGGCGGCGGTAGAGCCCAAAGCGGGGCAGGCTGCAGTGGAGTCTGAGCCTGGGGGCATGAAGACTTTAGGTTCCCCTTCTTCCCGCACTGAAAGCAAGTCTTATCCTTTGACCAGCAATGACTAATGTCATGACCCTTCTTTGCATAGATCAGGCACACCAGATCACCTTTGGGTGCACCTTGGATGGCGAGCACCTGCTGCTGCTTTAGGGTAGCAGCCTCTTAAAGCACCTTTCGAAAGGGTGGCCAGATCGACCACAGAAGCTACATACTTCTTACTTTTCTTCTTCGAAGAAGGGTCAGATGCCCTAGAGCTTCCATCCTCATCACCTTTCCTCTTCTCTTTCCTTGCCGTAGCACCTCGATTCTTGGCATTTTCAATCGCCTCAACCTTCAGAGCGGCTTCCACTACCTCAGCATAGCTTTCAGCTCTATAAGCGCATGTCAATTGTTGGACATCGCTTCTTAATCCTCTGAGAAAATGCTTCTCTCTTCCTTCATCCGAGGCTACCATATCAGGAGAAAATCTGCTCAACTTACTAAACTCAATCTCATATTCGCTCACTGTGAGCTGTCTCTACTTCAAATGTAGGAAATTATTCATCAAACGTCCCTGCTCGACCGAGGGTAAGAACTTCTTAAGCATCATCATCTTGAATGACTCCCAAGATCATCCTTCCTTCAAACTTTCCCTTTCTTGAATCCACCAAGTCTTTGCCAGGCCTTTTAGCCGGTAGGCAGCAATCATTACCTTCTGGGCTTCAGCAATCCCCAAATACGTTAACATCTCATCGATAGTGATGATCCAATAATCCAAAATCATAAAGTAGGCACTCACATCATAAGTGGGAGGTCTCAATCACTAGAAATGCAATATAAGGTTCATCTCTGGTGGTAACATCACTGGGGGCACCAGAGGAGCAGGATTAGCACGTACAGCTTGAACTGCGGCAGAATCTTGCTCTAAGGGTTGTTGCGCGGGAGCAGCAGACAATAAAGACTGAATCTACGACTGCATTGAAACTAACTGTCTCGACAGAGCCTCATTGCTCTGACGCAGACTCTCGATCAACACATAACTCTGCGCACCTGACGACTCACCCTATGACTGGGGAGTCAACCTCGTCGCAGGATGCTTTGGCGGCATTTCTAAAAAAAGGTAACGAACGACTCATCAAAAATCCTAGAATATAACTAGGCCACACAACTAGTTCAGGCCATACTTAAGACACTTGCTTATGTTGTAACTTGCTCTGGGATTTTATAATGATGTTATGTCCTACTTAGGATGATACCCTCTCATCATTTTTACTCATGTGCTTATGATATGAATGCATGAATTCTTTATTCTTCTTTAAAATCATGTGTGTATATGTGTCATCATGTATACCTTAACTTAGCATGCGTGTGATGAGTCCAATTATTACACTGATTTTTGGACTCATCTGGGCCAGTTTTATCGTCTTAGCACTGCACTTGAGAGCTATAACTGCTTATATTTGCTTAATTGTCTATTTCATGATTAAGTGCACTTTAAGCCCGTTTTCTGTGTGCTTTAGATATTTCTGCATTTCCGTTTGTTTTACGTGTTCTTTCGCCGTGTCTTGAGAATGTGGTGTGCACTTTTGGTGGCCTATCTGCCTCCTTTGATGGTGCATGGGTTGTGTGCGTGCTCGGGAACCGCTCGGGAGACCTAGACGATACAGGAACACTACGCACGATCACTGGACTCACTGCGCACGACCACTAGTCGTGCGCCACTGATCGTGCGCATTACATTCTCCTTTTCCCCAGTTTTGCCTTAGCCAATCGCACGATCAGTGTATTCAGTGTGCACGACCATCGGTCGTGATGGTCGTGCGCCACTGATCGTGTGCATATCTGCTGATGTTTCTGTCCAAGTTGCAGGTTTAATTGGAATTTGTGCGCGTTCATCGACCATCAGTGCGCACGACCACTGGTCGTGCGCTACTGATCGTGTGCTCTGCTTGTTTTGCCTCCGTATTTAAGGGCTTGCTCCACGATTTAGTGTACGACGGGTCATTTCTGCGATCGGAGAGTGCACGGGAAGTGTCGTTCTACCTCTCCAGCTGCTCCATCCACCTCCACCTTCATCGGGAATCTGTAGCCGGTGATTCTGAAGCTTTCCAAACCCTCCGGCGAAGATCCCGGCCATTGATGACCTCAACTCCAAGCTTTCCACCGGAGTTGGAGAAGAAGATGACCTAGAGAACGGACTCAAAGGCCTTTGAGGTGACAAATCGTTGGTACCGAAAGCTTCCTCAGACTGAGCCCGGAAGTGGATTGACAACTCGCTATTCCGGCCACGACCTGCGGTGGACCTTCACCCTCTAGTGGTTTACTCCTCTTCCCCTTCCTCCGTTGTATGGAATGAATTGATATTGTAATGAACTACATTTTCTACTCTATATCTAAGTGAATGTTGTAGTTTTCATTTGCTTTGAGTTGTGTGTTGTGAATGCGCCTCGCCTGCTCCACATCCACTCCATACCCTTGTTTCACCCGATTGCACTTCGCACAAGAACACTTCCATCCATTAGCTTTTCGTCCACTCGTCCAACCGAAGTTCGGCATCGCGGCCGATACACTCACCTCACCTTGCGAAGCGGTGCCTTCGACCCGCATAGCCTTAATTAGTTTATTAGATCAAGATCAAAATCTCACAAGCCACTTTTTACTCTTTTCTACGTATAACTCTCATAAAGATATTTTCTGAACTATTGTCGCTCTATGCTAATTGCATTCCTCAAGAGACCGACACTCGGGGATCTATTCCCAAACTTTATTACTTGTGTGACTAGTGCGCTTGCCGATTTCCATGCATCAAGTTTTTGGCGCCGTTGTCGGGGAATGCAACTATAGAGCGACTCAGGATGACTGAAAATTTCGATATAAGAGTTATTTGTGTCGCTAAAAGTAGTTTTTAGGAGTTGTTTTGTTTTGTTTTGTTTTGATCCCTTTTCTCTTGTGATGTCATTCTGTCAGTTGGAATTGTTAGTTTTATTCTCAGAATTTTTGCAAAGTAGTTGTATCCTTTATATTTGAAATCTCCGCAATGTGAGCCAATTTCAATATTCGTTGTCGTCATTGTGGAGACATCTCTCATGCTAGTGATAGATGCCCTCAGAAGTATAGTAGCCAGGAAATTCAGGAGTCTACATATCGTAGACATAAGCCTGTTAGCTACCGACCCGCGGAGCCATTGCCGCACTACTTCTATTCGGCTTCAGCACCCGTTGCATCGCTGAAGCCGGCTAAGTGGTGCCTTTTTTGTCAAAGCTGGGATCATGCATTGAAGGATTTAGCCTCTTACCTTGCTAAGCTAGAAGTGGATGACGAGCCGGATCTTCGGATTATCTCCACTTCAACCTTGGGCAGCACCCCTTCTATATCGGGTTGTGCACCATTGACATCTCTATGTTATGAAGAAGGCATCCCAGGTATGTGCACTGATACATGTGTTTATCCCCATTCCGACAAGGATATTTATACTCCTAAAGTGCATACATCACCTAGCAAAGAGTCTATTAGTTGCGAAAAGCCGGCGCTCGACATCCTACCGAGCTCCTTTCCTTCACCTTCTTCTTTGCATAGCATTCTTTCTTTTTCTTACAGTTTTGTTGAGGTTGATTCGCAGGTGGAAATTAGCAGTTCCAGCGTTCTGTTAGTTCCAGTCAAGGAGGACGACACCATGGCCGAGGTTGCGACCTCTACCCCATATGAGGATGCCCGATGTGCGGATGAGGCGGATGTAGCTCTAGAACATTCTTGCATCAGCTTAGACAGCTTTGTAGAAGCACCCACAATTCCACCGACGGGGTATGACTCCGAGACCATCCCCAAGATTGAGCTTTCTTTATGTTATTCTTCTAGTCTATTTCTTGACACCGCTCTCATGTCTACTTCCCTGCAGGACCACATCGTGGAACCGGTCCAATCAGTGCAATGGCATGTAATGCGACATAGTACTTATAGTGACCAAATACAGGTGTAGTTGGAGCCGGCGAGCTTCCCAAGTTACTTTCTGCCCATGCCTGACACACACGACAGGTATACGTATACAGGTATTGAGGCTTCGGTTCTGTCTCCGTTCCGATACCCGCTACCGAAAAGCAAACATGAACCACTGCCTGAGCATTTCAAGTTTCATACGCCAATCAGTTAGGAAATGCTCAGATTTTGAATAAGTCCTGTTGGGAGACAATAAACCCAACAGTTATCTAGGGTAGTGTTTGTTTTGTTTTAAATATATGTATGTATTTTTTTGTTTCTATTTTAGGATTATTGTTAAATTTATCTGTCGAAAGGGCGTGGTAGCCCAGCTGCGTGATAAGCTCTCTGTTGTGCCACGTTGTCAGCAGTGTGAAATTGACTGAAAAAAAATTAAACGGGCATGCGAAAAATTTAACTGCGCACGACTTATCATTGCACGACCACTGGTCGTGCGCCGGCCCAGTTTCTTTAAATTTTAGTCGACCGACCACTATGCGTGCGCCCTAATCTCTCGCTTGGTCTGCTGCGTGTGCGTTGTTCGTCGCTCCTCCCATTCTGATTCCTCTCCGGTGATCCGGCCCTTTCCCCTTCGGTTGGCTCCCGCAATCTCAGATTCTCTTCCTCCTTGTGCTGTAATGGAGCCTGGACGCCGCCACATGGTGAAGGCCTACCAACGCTCCGGTCGTGCTTCGGCAACCCCTGCTCAGATCTTGGGGAGAATGGGAACCTTCCTGAAGGCAGAGCATACTCAGCGCTACAATTCCTTGAAGGACAAGCCATTCCTCTCTCAGTGGCTTATTGACTGGAACGAGCTGCGTTCAATTGGGGATGATGGTGCATTGGCGGAGGCCTTGCTCCTCCTCTACTCTTTTGATTTTTGGAGCAAGTTGTTTGAGTGTGATGAGCTTGGATACCGGGAACTGACATTGGAGTTCCTTTCCACATTCGATTGGGAGACAACGGTGGACAACCGCTATTTGCCCACTTGTTCATTCCGGATAATGGGAAAAGTCTTCACTATCATATTGCCGGAGCTTGCCATTCATGCCGGCATCTATACCGAGGCGGAGGCATCCCGAATTAACTTCCCCCAGTTATGCATTGATTTTCTAGAGGGTGTGACTCCACATGCCGCTTGGCATTCTCTGACCGGAGGGAATGAGAAGTACGTTGCCCGCCGTGCCAAATCGACGAAGATTGTCTCCCCCGCTCTAAGGTATTTGCAGCATTTTCTTAGTCACTCACTCACCGCAAGGGCCCTGAGCAAGAATGTGGTGGGGTGGCAGGAATTGATTTCTCTGTTTAGTATGCAGTAGCAGTACCCCATCCATCTAGGGTACATGCTGGCTTATTTCTTCCACCACGAAGCCACTTATGGCCTCGCGGGCACGATCGGGGGTGCTTACTACATTACCCACATCGCTAAAAGTTTGGGAGTTTGGAGCCAGCTACCTCCAATGGTGCAGGTCACTGCCCCTTCCATGATCTTCAGGGCCAACCTGGTGAGTTGTCATTTGCTGTGATTAGTTGGGAGAAAAGTTAGCCTGAAGTTTGTTGTCAGCATGCCTGGTGATGCGCCTGAGGGTAGAGATAAGGGGGAAGATGAAGGAGAGCCTGGTGAATCTTCTGCTATGGGTAGGCGGCATACGGGAGTGCCACTGCATCAGAGTCAGCAGCAACTGAGGCCTCCAGTAAAGCATGAGGGGCAATCTAGCCCCCAGTTTAGCAAAGCTCAGGAGCGGGGCATCCCACATTTGTCTGAGCGCCTTGCTGATCTGGAAGCTTCACAATTTTGGATGCGGGACTTTATTTATCAGCAAGTGGTGAGAGGCGGGTTGGACATTCGACCACCACCTACCCGTGTCACTCCGTCGGTGCCTGCTCCTCGTCTGCCTCCCATCGAGATTCACGACAGCGATTGTGAGGGGGAGTGAGTGGAGTTCACCACGGAACTAGTCTACCACGCCTTCTGTTCTTATTTTTCGTGCTTTATTAAATTGGAGAAATTTTTGTACTTTATTTAGCAGGGTTAGACATGAGACAATTATATTTTTTTTTTGGTGCCCATCTGGGTGCCGTATGTTTTTTTATATACTTTATGAACTGCTAATATAGGTATTTGGCCCACCTTAAGGACGATAAACAAAAGGGCTTTCGGGAGACAACCCATGTTGGACCATTTGGTCTTGTGCTATGTTTTGAGCTCTTTATATATATATATATATATATATATATATATATATATATATATATATATATATATGTATGTATGTGTGTGTGTGTGTGTGTGTTTTCCATCTTTTGTTTTCCATCCATATTTAAATCGCAGGTGCACGAATTTTTGAGGCGCTGCAACTTGGTCGCACTTGGATATCTCGTCACACGACCGGTATGCTCAATTTTGAGCATGGTTACTTCTTCCCCTATCTCTTTATTTTTATTTACATGTTTTACTTTTTGTATTATCATATTCTAGTCTGGGGGTGGAGTTGCCTGTTATTACTACACAGCAGTTTATTGCATACTAGTCTGCCTTTATTTATTTCTTGATCACTAATATCACACACTGCTTCACCCACTTGAGTGCACACTTAACCATGCGTGCGGCTCAGGGCAAATGTACTACTTTTGTGTAAACTTTAAAAAGTGGTGCTGACTTAGGATTTTGGGATATAGTAGTTCGAAACTCATGCAATACTCCTAATCGAGTACTCATGATTTGCATAGAAATAGTATAGGATTACTTTTTCTTCATGCTCGTAGACTTAAATTTATTCTGCAAAAGTAAATTTTGTTTGTGCTACTTAAAATTGTAGAATCTGGAGTAATCGAACGGTAGTGTAGAGATGAGTGTAGCCGTCACTAGACTCGTATTGCTCGAGTCGGGGGGAAGGATCGTCTTTTTTGGGGACTGAGAACTTGCCCCAAGATACTTTCGAAGCATTGGTGCACGGTTTGTCGAGTGTGAGCGTGAGGTAGGCCATCATTTTGGCTAGTTTGAGCCTTTTTGTACCTAGTCCTAGCAGCTGACCCTTGCAAGCCATATTTTCTCCTACCCTCCTTTTGTTTCAGCTCCACCTTTATTCACCAAAGCCTAAAATCCAACCCTTCTGTCGCAACCAAAACCTTGAGCCTGATCGATTTCAAAATTTTGATATGTTGTGATATTTGTGATTCATGTGATGTGGAGATGATTTCATGCTTTGCTAATTTTTAGATTTGGGGATTGCTGAATGAAAACGAAGAAAAATGAAAAAGAAAACGATGAATAAAAAAAAGAAAAAAAAGAAACTTTAAAATTATTACAAGGAGAATTGCAATCCCAATCTTGTGTGTTAGTTTTTGGTCGGGATAGGCCGTGTGCATACCCAGTTTTGAAGCCAAGTCTGGGGGTGTGTCACACATGCATTTCTTCATGGTTGTTTGGGTTTAGCTCTTGTTCGCTCGCTTTGGTTGCATATAGCCTCCTTGTTTATCATTGACTACCCCACCTTAGCCTTAGCCCCATTCAAACCTACAAGTCTTGCCGATTCACACTTGAGTCTACTTAGCATCGTGGAGAGAGTGCGAAACGGCAAGATTATGGTTCCCGACAATGATGGATTTCTTTGGAGGTGATCACGAGCCCCGGTCTTGGGCAATGCTCACCTTAATGGCCTGTCTACTTTCTCCGTACACATGACTGAACGATTCTCCAGAATTCTAATTTTAAGTAGACACAATATTTATTTACCTTTGTCGAATAATTTAAACTTCGTAGTATAATAAAAAAGTTTTTCTATTCTATTTTCTATGTGCATGATGTATTTGATTTCTCGTCCTACTTTATTATGAAGTTTCTAAGCCAACTAGTTGTTTTACCGTCCCCGGAATAATGATTTGTGCGGGACGCACAAATGGTTAAGTCTGGGGGTGTGATGAGTCCAATTATTACAATGATTTTTGGACTCATCTGGGCCAGTTTTATCGTCTTAGCACTGCACTTGAGAGCTATAACTGCTTATATTTGCTTACTTACCTATTTCATTATTAAGTGCACTTTAGGCCCGTTTTCTGTGTGCTTTAGATATTTCTGCATTTCTGTTAGCTTTACGTGGTCTTTCGCCGTGTCTTGATAATGTGGTATGCACTTTTGGTGGCCTATCTGCCTCTTTTGCTGGTGCATCGGTCATGTGCGTGCTCCGGAACTGCTCGAGAGACCCCGACGATACAGGAACACTGCGCACGATCACTGGACTCACTACACACGATCACTGGACTCACTGCGCACGACCACTGGTCGCGCGCCACTGATCGTGCGCATTACATTCTCCTTTTCACCAGTTCTGTCTTAGCCAATCGCACAATCAGTGGATTCAGTGCGCACGACCACCGGTTGTGCGCCACTGATCGTGCGCATATCTGCTGATGTTTCTATCCAAGTTGCAGGTTTAATTGGAAATTGCGCACGTTCATCGACCGACAGTGCGCACGACCACTGGTCGTGCGCCACTGATCGTGCGCTCTGCTTATTCTGCCTCCGTATTTAAGGGCATGCTCCGCGATTTAGGGTACGACGGGTCATTTCTACGATCGGAGAGTGCACGGGAAGTGTTGTTCTACCTCTCCAGCTGCTCCAACCACCTCCAACTTCATCGGGAGTCTGTAGCCGGTGATTCCGAAGCTTTCCAAACCCTCCGGCGAAGCTCCTAGCCATTGATGACCTCAACTCCAAGCTTTCCACCAGAGTTGGCGAAGAAGACGACCTAGAGAACGGACTCAAAGGCCTTCGAGGTGATAGCTCGTTGGTACTGGAAGCCTCCTCGGACTGAGCCCGGAAGCGGATTGACAACTCGCTATTCCGGCCACGACCTGCGGTGGACCTTCACCCACTAGTAGTTTACTCCTCTTCTACTTCCTCCGTTGTATGGAATGAATTGATATTGTAATGAACTTCATTTTCTACTCTATATCTAAGTGAATATTGTAGTTTTCATTTGCTTTGAGTTGTGTGTTATGAATGCGCCTCGCCCACTCCACATCCACTCCATACCCTTGTTTCACTTGATTGCACTCCGCATAAGAACACTTCCATCCATTATCTTTCCGTCCACTCGCCCAACTGTAGTTCGGCATCTTGGCCGATACACTCACCTCACCTTGCGAAGCGGTGCCTTCGACCCGCATAGCCTTAATTAGTTTATTAGATCAAAACCACAATCTCACAAGCCCCTTTTTACTCTTTTCTACGTATAACTCTCATAACAATATTTTCTGAACTGTTGTCGCTCTATGCTAATTGCATTCCTCAAGAGACAGACACCCGGGGATTTATTCCCAAACTTTATTACTTGTGCGATTGGTGCGCTTGCCGATTTCCATGCATCAGCGTGCATATGCGATGATATGCTATGTATGTGGTGCTATGCATTCTAAAAAGGCCTTAATTCATGCATGAGCGACGTACACATGAAATGTTATGCATCTCATACTACATAACATCGCATGCAACGAGAAAATAAAACGTGCTAATGGGCACCTATGTGATGATGGTTATGCATCCCATACTATATAACCGTCACATGTTGCCTCCTATGGTGGATCCATATGTTGCCTCCTATGTTGCCTCCTATGTTGCCTCCTATGTAGTATGTAGTATGCATCCCATACTACATAATATGCCCTGTATACTTCTTATCATGCTATGAGTGTAGTGACTATGCTTCGGTTAATATGTACTGATGACACATTGGTGTGTGTATGCAAATGAATAAAGGGAAACAAACTAAACGAGATTGGTTGGTTCAACCAACTTGTCAAACCAACCTCCCTCTGATACCAACTATCACAACCCGCATTTTTCACTGCCAAAAAAGGTATATCAGAGTAATGGAAAAATACGCGTCATGATGCCACGTCAGTAGGGGATAACTGCAGACGCTCAGACAAGACTCCTACTTAATCACTAAGAAAGATTCTTTAAGTTATTTAAAGGTAAAATCAGTTTAAATATGGTAGTTATTCGTATCACTCGGCTTAGTGACTCATATAGTCCACAAGAAAAGTAGTTAAACGATGTGGAAAATACTTCTTTTATCAGATTATACATCCTACAAGAGATAGAGGTTCCCAGAGGACAACTCATGGTATGCAAGTTCTAAGTTTATAATAGCACTAAAAGTAGATTTTTTTACTGCCATTAAATATAGTGATTTAGCATTTTAAAAGCGTGCAATGCATGAGGTAAAAATAGTAGTGTTTGTACTTGAAAATACCTATCATGTTATCCTAACATAAAACATCCAAGAGAGCAAGTAATCCAAACACACAGAAAGAAAACTAAGCAGTTAGCAACTATCCAAAAAAGGCAATCCTGTGGGGGTCAACAAACTCACACGAACCCACATAAAGTAAGGTATGTCTGAACTAGTAAAGCAAGATAAAACAATAGACTAACTCGTATAATAACAATAGAAATAATCAGATTTAAATAGTTGAACGAGGAAATATGAGTTCAAAATAGAGGCTCAAACACACTGAATGAAACGAATTCAATAGCGACAATAACCCTAGAATCAGACGTACCATTCTTGAGACTCTGGCTTCATTTGTTTTAGCAGTGGAGGGTCGATCCGGCTGGTGGAAACGGAGAGTTCGAACTGGAGGGGGGAGGTGGCTGCTCCAAAGTGAGCTTTTTGGGCCGTTTCTCAAGGCGGGCGGGTGGAAATGGAGCAAACGCCGCTGGAGGTTCATTTGTTTACCCTCCTTCCGGCAGCATTTGCCCAAAACGGAATTGTGGAACGCCCAAACAAATAGAGCCTCTGTCATCAAAAGCTTACACAAGCAAATAAAATCACAAGGATGCAAACACGCGCCGAGACTCCAAAATTCTCGGATCACAACAAAACTTGACAAGTCCAACTCCTCAAAACCTCATCCTTTATATCAAGGAAAACATTCCAACCCAACAGAATCCCAAAATCTGGATAAACAGGCACAACGGACGTGAAAACGCACAGACGGTGCAGCGCCGTCAACAAAAAGAAAAATGGTAATTCCCTGACGTTATAATTATAACGTCGACAAACCAAATAATAACATCGAAAAATCGGGGGCATTACATAAGTTCCTTGGAGCACGAGAATGTAAATGGGTGTAATTGTATGTGTTTAACTGCACTTGATTAGTAATGATGAAAAGAGACTTTGGGTGGTTGGGCTTGGTCCTCGGTGCTCATTAACGAGGTTCCTTCCGTGCCTAGTGGACGATTGGGCTTGGTCCTCTGGTGAAACGCTCCCATAGGCTCCTTTCGTGCCATGATGATGTGAAACTGCATGCTGTGTGAGTCGACATGCGGTGTCGTAATCCTGTGTTAAGGATAGTGTGGCAAGTCAACGGGCTCGCCAATTGTCACACCGACGGGAGTTGAAAAATAAACCTTGGGTGGTTAGGCTTGGTCCTCAGTGATCATTTTCGGTGCTCCTTCTGTGCCAAGTCAATGGTTGGGCTTGGTCCTTTGGTTATACGCTCTCATAGGCTCCTTCCGTGCCAAGATGTTAGGCAAGTTGGTCTTGGTCCTCGGTGAGCACCTACCCGAGGCTCCTTCTGAGCTGTAGTACACATGTGAGCTCTATTATTGTATCCTTAATGTTGAATCATATGGAGGCCTAGGCTAGGTAGTGTGGATGCCCACCTAATAGTGGAAAAACCCTTTCTACTGTCACCGTCTGGCCACGATGGGTGATGCCGGAGAGGTTAGCTACCTGCTCGAAAAGTGGGAACTACAAGTCTGTGTCGACATAGGAGTTGCATGTGCATGTGCATGGGTAAGTCATTGCATTGCATTCATATCATTACATTACCTTACATACACAAGATCCTTATCGTATAATTGTTGGGTCCACTGATCCCAATGGCCCAGATTTGATGATGCCAAACAGGTCAATGAGATACACACAGTTGTATTTGATGTGTGTGTAAGTTCATGTGTGCAGGATAGTCTTGTGAGAAAGATTACACAGGTGGACTCAAAGAAGTGGTTGGAAGCGTAGAAGATTTGCCTAAGTCCTCAGGCGTTGAGTGAAGTATAGTCACTCAATGCCAGGTAAGTAACATCGTTGAGTATAGTCAGCTAAATAATTGGCAAGCTGAAAATGTGGCTAAGTCCACAGGTGTTGAGTGAAGTTCACTCACTCAACGCCATAACATCAAAATCGTTGAGCTCTGCCCAGTTAGTCAAAGCCACAAAAATTTTGTGTAAAATTTGGAGTAAGCCCACAGGCGTTGAGTGAAGCTTACTCCCTCAATGCCATAAGACAGAAAATCTGTCTAAGTGGTTAGGATTTGAGTGTAGCATACTGTAACACCCCCTATCCGTCGCATAGCATATAGTAGTAGGTCCGGCCGGGGCCCGACACCATATACCACAGACAGACTGGGTGGTTACTCAATGGAAACCATCCGACTAATCCAACGTCCTACACAGAGCATTCTAGCGGAAGCAATTTTATAAGTTGCAATTAAGAGAACCCAGCACCAAGCATGAATGTCCACTAAACACCAAATAGGAATGTAGTACATACACAAGTACAGGCCTTAAGGCCTTACAAAATGGTTTACTTAATATTACATGTTTTACATACCATGGCAAGCAGGCCGGTCATACATGAATAAAAGCAAGTAAACACTCCAATTCGGCCTTTGAGGGCCGGCATCGCAATTTGGGCTTTAGCCCGCTATTGACAGCTTGGTCCAGCAGCACCTACAAGCAACAAACCACCGCACGATGGCAAACAAAGTGCAACGGTCAGCAATGCTAACAAAATTATAACGATCCCGCCCCCAATTCGGGGCGGCGATGCTCCTTCCCTGCACTTATTAGCATAACCAAGCAGTATATAAATATACATTGCACCACAGGCGTTGGCACGCACGGCCACACGACCCGTGCTCTCAGGGCACATTCTCAGTGAACCGGTCGATGTCACATCAATTTAAGCCATAGACATTCTGATCTCACCACCGCCACTTTGACGGCCAAACATATGAGCATTTTGTCTTCTTGGCATGGGTCACATCAATTTAAGCCATAGATCGCCGAAGACCCTCATCTATTCCAACGGCTCTAACCGAACGACATAGAACGGGTGCGGTTCCATCTAACTCGTGCCAGCATCGCAACGACAATTTAAGCCATATGCGCGGGTCAAACTTCTCCCGAGTCCCGTTTCCATCACATTTCACATAACCCGGTTATGTTCAAGTTGGCTCCCAGGCCACCAAGTTGGCAAGATCACGCATCCGCCCAGTTTTCCGGGTGCACCTTAGGGTTAATCCCCAAGGCTCCCTATTGCAATATACCATGCAGAAAACCAGAAAAACAAACAATCGTACAGAGTCTTCTCCGAGATTTATGCAATGCAACATCACTGATCCATACCAACATATCCGGATAGGCTTCGCACATCATGCCTATGTCCGTTCTCGAATACGGACTCTAAACAACGGGGACTTTACATATCTACCCGAGGGAACGCCTCCAACTCACCGCAAACTCGCGAGAGCGGGCTTCCTATGCAAAGAAGGAGAGCTTCACATGCTCAAGAAGAGAATCATTACCCTAGCATTCTTCCTTGACGCCATGGAAATGTAAGCGGATGAAAAGCACCGCACTCTCTTTGCCTCCATAGATCCGAAGTCGGTTCGCGATTTGGAGCTCTTAAGCTCCACCGGTGACCGGATCTAGGCTTCTTCTTCCTCCTTTGCTCTCCTCTCTCTCTATACTTTAGAAAGAGAACCTCTCAAGTGAAATGAGGGTTTCAAGGGTCCAATCCCGTGTATATCCCATCAGGAACAACCCCCAGCCATTGGATCCCAAATTAAAGAAACGAACGGCCTTGATTCGGGCCTGAAATTCTAAAACTGGGCCGAACACGGCCTGCGACACGCCCGTGTCCAGGGCCGTGTCACCCATTCGCCGTCAAAATCGACACGTCTGGAACAACACACGGGCATCCAACACGCCCGTGTTCGACCTGACATGCCCTTGTTCCAACTGACACGGCCGTGTGGTCGGCCGTGTGGCCCCATCGACACAGCCCCGAAAACAACCTGAGACTCACACGGGTCTTGGACATGCCCGTGTCCTATTTGACACGCCCGTGTCAAACCCGAACACGCCTGGGCTCCAGGCCGTGTTCACTGTCTCGACACTTCGTCGAGCGAAGTTCATCGACCATCTGACACGGTCTTGGACACGCCCGTGTCCTAGGCCGTGTGTCTTGTCTCGACACATCGTCGAGTGAAAATCATCGACTTCCCTGGCCGATCGTCGACACGGGCTCGACATGCCCTGAGACACGCCCGTGTCTCAGGCCGTGTTCCCTACTCGACGATCGTCAACTCCAAATTGCGTCGACCTCACGGCCAAATCGTCGACTCGAGCCTGACACGCCCTGGGACACGCCCGTATCCCAGGCCTTGTGCCCCCTGCCAAATTCCAGATTTGGACCAAAACGCCTCTCGTCGCTCTTTTGAGTTTCAGGGCGTTACAACTCTCCCCCTCTTAAAAGAATTTCGTCCACGAAATTACATAAATAAAGGTAAGTACAAAACCAAAATTTGTACCTGAGCGGAACAACTCCGGATATTCGTCAGGCATAGTCTACTCTCGCTCCCAAGAGAGCTCCTCTCGACCGCAATTGTCCCATTGGACCTTGACCATCCTGATCTCTTTATTGCGTAGCCGCTTGACTTCCGAGTCTTCAATCCACACGGGTTTGACCTTTGTTGTCAACCCACTATCCACCGGCACTTGATCAACCACGATCACTTGCGTTGGCTCTTGCACCGCCTTACGTAGCACCGATATATGGAATACATCATGTAAACCACTAATCTCCACCGAAAGCTTCAACTGATAGGCTGCTTCACCGACCCGCTCCAGAACCTCAAACGGCCCAAGGTACCTCGGGCTTAACTTTTTCAATCGCCGCACCCGCATGACACCCTTGAATGGCCTGATTTTTAAGTACGCTCAGTCGCCCATAGTGAACTCCACGTTCCTGTGCTTAGCATTATAGTACTTCGCTTGCCTGTCCTGAGCGATTAGCAACCTTTCCCGAATGGTACGAACCAAAGACGTCGCATCTTCCACCTCTTGGTGCTTCTACAACATTGACTCACCCATTTCTAACCAAGACAACGGCGTGCGACATTTTCTACCATATAGGGCCTCGAAGGGCGCCATTTGAATACTCGCCTGGTAGCTATTGTTGTACGCAAATTCCACCAAATAAAGATGGTCTTCCCATTGCTTTCCAAAGTCCAAGACACACATGCGGAGCATGTCTTCCATAGTTCTATTGACACTCTCGGTCTGCCCATCCGTTTGCGGATGGAAGGCTGTGCTGAATTTTAACTTTGTTCCCAACATTTGCTGCACTAGCCTCCAATCAATGGATGTGAACCGCCCATCTCGGTCACTCACGATGCAGCGGGGCACACCGTAAAGCCGAACTATATTATCCACATAAAGTTTTGCCAACTTCTCCACCGGATCATCCTTCCTATGCGGGATGAAATGCGACACCTTCGTTAACCGATCTACTACCACCCAGATGGCGCCATTCCCCTTTTGTGACCTTGGCAAACCGTGCACAAAGTCCATAGAGATGTCATCAAATTTCCACTCCGGAATAGGCAAGGACTTCAGAAATCCTCTCAGCTTTTGGCACTCCGCCTTCACCAAGGCGCAAGTTTGGCACTTCGCCACATAAAGCGCCACATCCTTCTTCAAACCCAGCCACCAAAACAGTTTCTTTACATCGCGGTACATCTTCGTACTCCCCAGGTGAATCGAGTACTTGGTATGATGTGCCTCGTACAATAATTCCACCCGCAAATTACCCACACTTGGGACACACAGACGACCGTCTTTCCAAAGTAATTCGTCCTCCACAACAAATTGGGAATTTGACCCATCCAGAGCCTCTACCATGAACTGCTTCATATGGTCATCCATATCAAAAGCCTGCCGAATCTAATCAGCCAGGTCATATTGGACTTCAGTCCAATTCAGTACTGCTTCAGCACTTGATTGCTTATCTACACAAACAATCTCCAACTCCTCCAACTCCAGAACCAACCGCTCATCATGCACCGATAGCCAACTGGCTTGAGCTAGGGCTCGGCGACTCAACGCATCCGCAACCGCATTGCCCTTACCAGGCACGTAGTGGATCTTGAATGTATAGTCCCCTTGGAACTCCATCCATCTATGCTGCCGCATATTCAGATCTTTCTGATCAATCAAATAATTCAGGCTCCTGTGATCGGTGTAGATATCAATCTTCACACCGTACAAATAGTGTCTCCACAGCTTCAAGGAAACAATCACGGCCGCCAACTCCAAGTCATGGACCGGATAATTCCTCTCATGCACTTTCAACTGTCTCGAGCCATAAGCTATCACACTTCTGTGTTGCAGTAGCACGCATCCCAAACCGCTGCCCGAAGCATCGCTATAAATCTCATAACCTTTGGTCCCACATGGCGAACTCAGCACAGGCGTCGTGGTCAACCGACATTTCAACTCCTGCGTCCAAACAAACTTCTGCTCCTTCCTCGTCAAAGTAGTGAGAGGTAATTCTATCTGCGAGAAGTTCTCTACGAAGCGCCTATAATAGCCAGCAAGCCCCAGAAAGCTCCGGACTTCCGCTATCGTAGAAAGCTCAGGCCACTCCCGTATCTCAACAATCTTCGCCGGATGCACTGCAATACCCTCCCCACTCACTATATGACCGAGGAACACGACTGAGGATAACCAAAACTCGCACTTCGAGAACTTGGCATACAATTGATTCCTCCTTAGCGTCTCCAACACCAAATGAAGATGCTTGAAGTGATCTTCCTCACTCTGCGAGTACACCAAAATATCGTTGATGAAAACGATCACAAAATGGTCCAAGTACTCCCTGAAGGTCCTGTTCATCAAATCCATGAACACTGACGGCATATTAGTCAGCCTAAACGGCATGACCGTAAAATTCATAATGTCTGTATCTCATACGGAACGCTCTCTTCGGGATATCACTCTCCCTTATTCGCAACTGATAGTACCCGGACTTGAGGTCCAACTTTGAGTACACCGTCGACCCGACCAACTGATCAAAAAGATCATCGATCCGGGGGATCGGGTACTTGTTCTTTTTCGTCAACTTGTTGAGCTCCCGATAATAAATTCATATCCTCAAGATTCCGTCCTTCTTCTTAACAAAGAGGACCGGCGCGCTCCAAGGCGAAGAACTTGGCCGCACATACCCTTGCTCCAACAACTCTTGCAGCTGAACTTTCAACTCCGCCATTTCCTTAGGCGCTAGCCGATACGGAGATCGTGATATAGGCTTTGCAACTGGCACTAGCTCAATCGTGAAATCTATCTCCCACTGAGGCAGGGTTCCAGGAAGATCTCTAGGGAACACATCAGGGTACTTTGATACCACTGAAATACTATCCAATGCAGGCTTTGGCTTTGCAACCTCCACTAGTGTAAAGAACAGTTCTGCACCGGCATGAACCGCCTTCACCACCTGAAGAGCAGACATCAATGTCTTGCTCGACTCCTTCAAGCCCGTAAAAGTCGCCTCATTACTTGCTCCCAACTTGACTTCCTTACGACCGCAATCAATATAGGCTTACCGCTCCGAGAGCCAGTCCATGCCAAATATAACGTCGAACTCCACCAACAGAACCAATGAGGCTTGCAGATCGAACTCCTGATTCCCAATGCGAATCTTAACACCGCAGATTCTATCCGCATGCATCGAACACCCATTGGGCAACAACACATCCAACTTATCCTTCACCATCGAAGAAGGTACTCCGATGCGTGATATAAATGCTTCGGACAAAAAGGAATGTGAAGCTCCTGTGTCAAAGAGTGCTCTTGCCGGATTTTCACAAATCAGAACAAATCCTAAACAAGCAGTGGTAAGGTAACATGTGCATAACAAGTATTCAATGAAATTAACTTGCTATAAATTAAACCGTACGTGTCACCATATCCGCCTTTTTGATGGCCTCCTGTTGGCCAAGATTATACACCCTTCGTTGGGCCGGAGCATAGTGGGACGCGGTCGACTCCACCGCCTTGCCCTTCTCTTCGTAAGTTGCTCCCGGCTTTCTTTCGGACTTGGGACGTCCGCTCCAACAGTCGCGGGCAAAGTGCCCCGATTTTCCACAAGTAAAACATGCACCCGTGGTACGACCCGTAGTCGCCCCAGAAGCACCAGAAGAGGGAGCTGGACCCGAAGTCCTATGCTTCTTGTGGAATCTTCGATAGCCAAACTTTGAAGTAGTCAGCACCTTGAACTCAGATTTCTTGTCACCCAAGCTTTTCTTTTCTTGTACATTCTTCATGTCCTTCTCCAATGACCGGGCCGTGTTGACCAAGGTAAAGAAACCCTGCGTCATCGGCCCCGAGAGTAGTAACCTCAACTCATCTCTCAACCATTCGTAGAATCGATTTGTCTTGCACACCTCATCCGCGATGGTGGAGCTAGCATATCGACTCAAACGAGTAAACTCGTGGAGATATTCATCCACACTACAGTCCCAGTGTACCAACTTCAGGAACTCATTCTCCAACACTATCCTCTGCGCCGAAGAGAGGTATCTAGCCAAGAACAATCTTGAGAACTCCTCCATCGAGACATCAACAAGTTGCCTACCTCTCAATAGGTGCAGCTCCAATCCTTCCCACCACAATCTCGCTTCACCGTCCAAAAGGAACGTAGAAATGGTGGTCATTTGACACTCCTCTGTCTCTATTGCTGTCATGACTCACTTCATCCTAGAGAGCCAGTCTTCAGCTTGAGATGGGGTTCCCAACCCCGAGAATACCGGAGGATTAAAGCTCATGACATGCTTGAGCTGTCTCTCGGTTGCCCTCCTTGGCACCAACGGCTCCACTACTACCTGCTACATCGCAGGAGCGGGCTGTTGTATTTTCCTTGCATGCTGCGCATTCATCATGGCCAACATTGCTTTGGCCAACAATCGTATGGTCTCAGCCGATGGAGGTGTTGCAGGAGCTACATCTGGTGCACTGCTAGCCTCAGAAACTAGCTACTCATAATTGAAAGGGAAGACAAAACAAGATAAGAGAGGAACATTTTCATTACTTGCAAAAAAGAAGAGTACACAAAATATTAAAAAGATAAGACTATATTATGAAGAAAACTTGCAATAATGAAAAATCTAATACAATAATGAAACTAACAATAACAACTCAAAAGCACTTTCCACTCTCCAACTCAACACTCAAATTTAACTTAAAACTTCACTTCCCAAAATTCACTTCTTGGCTTGAGGGATGGGGTGGCTTTTATAGGAGATGGAGAAGCTTCTAGATGATAGGAAATGAAGGGGACATGAAGGGTGGTCGTCCATAGGCTTTGGAGAAGGTTCATGCATGAATTAAATGAAGGGAGAGAGAGGGTATGATGGATGCATTGTATGGCATTTAATGGAATGAAAATAGGAGATATTTAACATAAAGTGGATGAATGTAGAGGAGGGTGGCCGGCCATGAGGTTGGAGAATGCATGAATGCAATAAATGATGAGGGAGAGAGAGGGTAGGTTAAATGCAATGTATGGTGTTTAAGGGAATGAAGTAGAAAATATAAAATAGAGAAGGGGAATGAATAAGAAATAAAGAGGGGAGAAAATAATAAAGGGGAGAGAGAGAGCATGAGGTGGCCGGGTTTTGCATGAGGGGCTGCTTCAAGGGCTTTGCGGGCTCGGGTTGGACATGGTGGGCTGCTCCAAGGGCTCGGGTAGGTTGTAGGGGCTGCACCTTAAGGGCTCGGGTTGACTTGTGGGCTGCTCCATGAAGGCATGATTATGAGGGCTGCATGGATGTTGGACTTGAGCTCGGGTAGGGGCTGTACCAACACATCAAGGGCTGCATTTGTCAAGAGGACTGGAACCTACAAATAACAAGACAAAACATACATTAGACACATAATATTATTCATTAACATTGAACACAATAATTATAACAAATAAAACTAATCATCACATAATATAATATATATATTAATAAGACTAAACATAACAATAATAAGACATTAAATAAGACAATTAACAAAACATAAAAATAAACAACAAACATATTAAACATTAAAACTAAACTAAAAATAACATAACACAACATAACATAAAATAATAAGAACAAAACACATAATAAAATTATAATGTCATAACATGAAAGACATTAAACGAGAAATAAAACAAAACAGACATAAAATAAACAAATTTATAACTAAACTTAGGAATTTAGGCTTATAAACTATACGAAAAATGATGACTAAAAGTAGTCATCAAATTCCCCCATGCTAGAGCTTTTGCTTGCCCTCAAGCAAATAAAAATTAAAGAACTAGGGAAAGAAAACAAAGAAGATTTAGGTTGTATAATTAAGAAAAACAAAACATGAAAAATTAAACTATCCTAATTCCTATGTTAACAACTAGTGGGGTGAGAAGCGCACAATAGAAAACTTGAAAGTGAAGACTTAAAAATATCATTAGAACATAAAGAAAATTTACATATTTCTAAATCTTAAAACAAGACATCCAAAATTAATGAAAATAAGAGAAACAAGAGTAGAAATTCTAAATAAAAGGCGCATTAATGAACTACTAGGTTGCTAGAATAACAATTATCCCTAAGACACCTCAAGATAACCTCCAAAGAAATCCATCAATGATGGTGGCCATAGGCTTGTCCGTTCACACTTTCTCCACTACGCGAATTTATGTTCTAAAGATTAATAGGACTTCTAATAGGCATAAAAATTTGGCTTAGGTAAATGATTAGGAATTGAAAATAAGGATAAACATGATGGTGGTTAAATTACACTAAATCAAGGGTGAGCTTTAAATACAAAAATAAGACATGATAAGTACTTCAATTCAAGCTAAAACAAACATAAGGTCATATATTGTTTTTCTTTTCTTTTCATAATATTGGCCAAAAATAAACTACTCTTTTTTTCATTTCATTTTGATAATAGTTTTGATAATAACTCTTTTTTTAACTTTTAAGGAAAGCTCCAAATATAAGCTATAAATTTTCCTTTTCATTTCAAAGATATAACCCTTCACAAAATTAATATTTAAGCTCAAAGTTTAGTGTGAAAATAGGAAAGGGATTTTGGCTTTGGTGAAATAATGAAATGAAAGGTGGAGCTAAAAATAAAGAAACATGGAAAAAGGCCCAAAAATTGTTTTGCAATGGTAAATTTGTTGGTGGGCAAGAAAAGCTCAAACTAGTCAAAGGGTGGCCTAAATTATTTCTAAAGTACGTAAAAAATGGCACAAATGTTTCGAGAGTAGCTAGGGACAAGTTCTAGACACCAAGAAAGTATTACCCCACAAATGAAAAAGAGATAACATTACCTAGCAACCATTCGTAAGAAACTAACAGAATAAAAAGACATAACTACAAATTGCTAACTTATAACGTAAAAAAACGGATGCCTATATTTAAGAACAAGAAACTAGTAAAATTAAGTTATGTTAAACTGATAAATTTAGAAAACTGTTTCAAAGAAATCTAAATAGAACTAAGGAACCGCACGGGCCTACACATCACTAGAAGAAACATAAAAATAAAGATAGAAAATAATTTTATATTTTGTTTTTCAAATAGATTTTAGTATTTTTTTTTATAGATTTTTTTCTTTTTTTTTATTTTTGATAAGTCTAAAATAAAAGCAATACTAAAGAAGCTTAACAAAATTATACTAATTTTTTAGATTTTGATTTTAAGAAAGCAAAAGCTTTTTTTGGATTTTTGAAAGAAAAAGGAAAAAAGAAACTAACTAAACCCTCCCCCAAGCTTTGATTCTTCATTGTCCTCAATGAAATAAACAAAAAGAAAAATGAGAAAGAGAAGGAGACTGAGAAGGAGAGAAAAATGCAGAAAGTAAATGAAATAAAAAGAACAGGACTTCCCCGGGTTTGTGGGATGAAGGCGGATGTCGCTCCCCCATGCTTGCTTTCTAGTGCACTTGATTGTCAGTAGGTTTGACTTGATCCATCTTTACATAAGCAACGTTGGAGCGGCGGTAACGAACTTGCTTGGTTGGCCTCCGGAAGGAAGAGCAAAATAAAAGTAGAAAAAATAGAGTCCGTGAGCAGGTGCCCAAGATTGTTCTTTATTTCAACAATTTAAAGTCCAAATAAAATTAAAAGTTTCATAATAATAATAATAAGTCCAAAAATAAAAATGTTCCACAACAAGATAAATATTTAAGAGTCCAAGACAAGATCCTCCGTTGCAGGAGACACAGAATCATTTGAAAAATAAAGTTTAAGTATATTCCCATTCACTTTAAAATCACCCTTATCGGGGTGCGAAAGCAACACAGTTTCAAAAGAATAAACGTCCTTGACCGTAAACGGTCCAGACCATCTAGATTTAAGTTTGCCAGGAAAAATACGTAGGAGAGAATTAAAAAGAAGAACGTGATCGCCAGGTTTAAACATTTTAGGATGGCACAAGTTCTTATCGTGATAAAGTTTCGTGCGTTCTTTATAAATTTTATTATTTTCATAAGCGTATGCTCGCCACTCGTCAAGCTCATTTAGTTGGGTTTTTCTATGCTCACCGACCGAGTGCAGATCGAAATTAAAAAACTTTAATGCCCAATGCGCACGGTGCTCTACTTCTACCGGGAGATGACACGATTTTCCATAGACTTGTCGGAAAGGAGTACAACCAATAGTGGTCTTGTACGCTGTCTGATAGGACCAAAGAGCATCGTCTAACTTTAAATACCAATCCTTACGGGAAGTAGAAACGGTTTTTTCCAAAATTCTTTTAAGCTCTCGATTGACTACCTCGACCTGACTGTTAGTTTGGGGGTGATAAGCAGTTGATAGTTTATGCGTAACACCATATTTAGTTAAAGCTTTAGCGAGTTGAGCGTTGCAAAAATGACTTCCCTTTTCACTAACAATCGCTCGAGGAAATCCAAAACGAGAAAATATTTTTTTAAGAAAGGCGACTACGACGCGAGCATCATTTCTTGGTAAAGCTTGGTCCTCCGCCCACCTGGAAACATAATCTACTACGAATAGAATATATTTATTTCCTAAACTTGAGGGAAACGGGCCTACAAAGTCAATGCCCCATAAATCAAAAACTTCGCATTCCAGAAAAAAATTTTGTTCCATTTCATTTTTATTAGATAAGTTTCCAGTCCGTTGGCACCGATCACACCCGCTCACAAAGAGTTGCGCATCTTTAAATATGCTTGGCCAGTAAAAGCCCGCACTAAGAACTTTGTGGGCGGTGCGGTTTGCTTTAAAATGCCCGCCAGTCGGACCTTCATGAACATGCTTTAAAATTTGTTGACCTTCTTCCCGGAAAACACATCTTCTAACCACCTGATCCGCACAAATGCGAAATAGAAAGGGGTCCTCCCAAAAATAATAGTTCAACTCCGAAAAGAATTTCTTCTTTTGGTGAGAAGAGTATTCTTTTGGAAGGGCCCGGGCCACAAGATAATTGGCCAGATCGGCAAAACAGGGGGTAGAAGAAGAAATGTTTAAAATTCGTTCTTCCGGAAAAGAGTCATTAATAAAATTTTCATTTAAAATATCAAGTTTGGGATTTTCAAGACGAGATAGATGATCAGCCGCTAGGTTTTTCGCTACGTTCTTATCCAGAATCTCCAAGTCGAATTCTTGAAGTAAGTGGATCCAGCGAATATGACGCAGCTTGGCATCCGGTTTAGAAAGGAGGTACTTCAAAGCGGAATGATTCGTAAAAACAATAACTTTAGCAAGAGTAACGTACGGTCGGAATTTATCAAAAGCAAAAATAACAGCTAAAAGTTCTTTCTCCGTCGTGGTGTAATTTTCTTGAGCAGAAGTTAGAGTTTTACTAGCAAAGAAAATCGGATGAAAGTTCTTAGCAATTCGTTGTCCTAGAACCGCACCTACCGCATGACTACTCGCATCACACATTATTTCGAATGGTAAATCTCAAACTGGGGCGATAATAATAGGAGCATTTATAAATTTGGATTTAATTAATTCAAACGCAACGAGACAAGATTCATCAAAAACGAAAGGAGTTTCTTTTTCGAAAAGGTGGGTGAGAGGCTTAGTAATTTTTGAAAAGTCTTTAATGAATCGTCGATAAAAACCCGCGTGCCCTAAAAAACTTCTAATCGTTTTAGTATTTGTAGGCGGCGGTAAATTTTCAATTACTTCAATTTTTGCCTTGTCCACTTCAATTCTCTTAGCGGAAATCTTATGGCCAAGCACTAAGCCTTCAAGCACCATAAAGTGGCACTTCTCCCAATTTAAAACTAAGTTGGTTTCTTCGCAGCGTTGTAAAACTTTTTCCAAATTTTCTAAACATAAGTTAAAGGAGTCGCCAAAAACAGAAAAATCGTCCATAAATACTTCCATAATATTTTCTACGTATTTATCAAAAATAGCAAGCATACACGGCTGAAAGGTAGCGGGTGTGTTGCATAACCCGAAAGGCATTCTATGATAAGCAAAAGTTCCGAAGGGGCAAGTGAATGTTGTCTTCTCTTGGTCCTCGGGTGCGATAGGGATTTGAAAATACCCCGAGAGACCGTCGAGGAAGCAATAAAAACTGTGCCCGGATAAACGTTCTAAAATTTGATCGATAAAGGGGAGGGAGAAGTGATCTTTTTGAGTGGCATTGTTTAGCTTACGGTAATCAATGCACATCCTCCATCCCGTTATCGTCCTAGTTGGAATTAAGTCATTATTTTCATTCGTTACTACCGCGATCCCACCCTTCTTAGGAACAACCAGACTTACCCACTGACTATCGGATAAATTATCCCCGCATCTAATAACTTAAGCACCTCTTCCTTCACAACCTCTTTCATATTCGGATTAAGACGACGTTGTGGTTGGACTGCACCCATGGGATTATTTTCAAAAAATATTTTATGAGTACAAAAAGAAGGGCTTATGCTAGAAATGTCGGAAATTTGCCACGCTATAACTCGGCGATGCTTTTGTAT
The DNA here is from genome assembly GCA_039583875.1 of Platanthera guangdongensis. NCBI lineage: Eukaryota > Viridiplantae > Streptophyta > Magnoliopsida > Asparagales > Orchidaceae > Platanthera > Platanthera guangdongensis. Next base: position 55,479,584 of record CM077148.1, read on the forward strand.
TACTTCGATCAACTGATCGATTTTGGATTGAGAAAGATAGGCCAAGATTATAACGGGCAATTTAGAATTTTTTTCAAGAAAGGCATATTTTAGATGATCAAGGAGTGGTTTTAAATCAAGATGGGGCGGTTCATCATAAGAGTTTTTCAAATTCTTTTCTTTTTCAAAAATAAGATTTTCATACTTTTTTCTACCAAAGACAGAATCTTTTTCAAAATTTGCTTGTAATGACATAACCGTGTTTTCAAAATCATATGAAGAAATTTCAGAAAAAGAAGAGGAAAATTCATTTGAAGAGATGTTAGAAAGAGAAAGTGAAGAATCTTATTTTAAAACATCAAGAAAGAAGCATGAATCATCATTTTTTAAAGAGTTTTTCATTGATTGATTGATAGAAAATGTGACCTCATCATCTCCCACACGCAAAAACAACTTTCCATTACTAACATCGATGACCACTCGAGAGGTGGCTAGGAAGGGTAGACCAAGGATAAGAGGGACCTTGATGTCCTCTTCAATATCGAGAATGACAAAATACACCGGGAAGATGAATTTGTCGACCTTTACTAACACGTCCTCAATGATACCTAAAGGATACTTAATTGACCTATCAGCTAACTGGATACTCATTCTTGTAGGGCTAAGAGTGTCCAATCCTAGCTTTTTGAATAAAGAAAAGGGCATCAAATTGATGCTCGCTCCTAGATCCGCTAACGCATGTTTAACAAACAGATCACCAAAAACACAAGGAATGGAAAAATTACCCGGATCGTTTATCTTTTTAGGAAGAATAGAGTTTTTAATGACCGCCGAGCATTCTTCATTTAAGGTTACATGCGATAAATTTTCCAATTTCGTCTTGTTTGTTAATAAATCCTTAAGATATTTTGCATACTTAGGCATTTGACTAATCGCTTCATGAAATGGCAAATTAATATGAATTTGTTTGAACATTTGAAGGAAGCGTTGGTACTGATCGTCTATTTTTTCTTTCCCAAGTCGAGCCGGATAAGGAGGTGGAGGAAATTCCTTTATAACAACTGGAGCATCATTTTGAACGTCATCATTTTCTTTTCCAAAATCAGAAAAAACTGAAATATCTTTTTCTTTATCTAAAGTAGATTTTTCATTTCCAAAAGTTGATTTATCATTTTCCGTGGGGATAATTGTTTCCACAACAGGAGGGACAATCACCTTTGGATCCTCCCTGGTGGTGGGCTCGGTAATAACCTTACCGCTCCGAAGGGAAATCACATTTGCGTGCACCCTTGGGTTAGGTTCAGTGTTCGAGGGAAGAGTTCCAGGTGGTCTCTCCGAAAAAGCCTTGGCAAGTTGCCCGACCTGGTTTTCTAAACTTTTCATCGACCCTGTTAAGTTTCTAATAGTAGCATCGTTCGAGCTTATATATCTACATAAAATATTTTCCAAAGAGAGGGTTTTTTGAAGATTTTGGTTCTGTTGTGGTGGTGGTGGTGGTGTAAAATCGTGTGGTGGGCGTACAACATTAGCAGGGTTACTCCAAGAAAAATTAGGATGGTTACGCCATCCAGGATTATAAGAGTTCGAAGAAGAATTAAAACCAGGAGGTCCAGAAAAATTAGAAAAAGCAGAAAATTTATTGGCAGAATTATTTTGAGTAGGCCCGGGTATGTTCCCCAGATAATCCACCTGCTTGGCAGCAGCAGCAACATTCACATTTTCAAATACCTTAGCAGCGGAGGCAGCAGTCATCTCTGAAATCTTCTTGTTCAGCATCTCCACTTGCAGCGCTAGTTGCGACACCGAATCCACTTCATAGATACCTGCAGGTTTAGATGGGCGAGTCCTAGACGAATTCCACTGATAAGTGTTCATCGTCATGTCCTCGGTAAGCTCAAGAGCGGCTTCCGGAGTTTTGCGGTCCAAAGAACCAGCGGAAGCAGCATCTATCATTTGCTTAGTTTCTTGATTTAGCCCATTGTAAAATGTCTGGACCTATAACCATACAGGCAGAGCATGATGGTGGCAGCATCTCAAAAGTTCCTTAAACCTCTCTCAAGTGTCATAGAGGGTCTCAGAAGCAATTTGAGAGTACCAAGTTATATCATTTCTTAGCTTAGCAGTTTTGGCGGGGGGAAATAACGAGAGAGAAACTTTTCAGTTAAAATGTTCCAAGCAGTGATTGATCCTCTGGAAGAGAACTCAACCACTGTTTGGCTTTAGTTCTTAAGGAGAAGGGGAAGAGTCTTAGCCTTATAGCATCGTCTGAGACACCATTTATTTTGAAGGTGTCACAGATTTCAAGAAAATTGGCAATATGCAAGTTCGGATCTTCATCTTGTAATCCATCGAACTGTACATATTGCTGCACCATTTGTATGATGCTAGGCTTAAGCTCGAAGTTATTGTTTGCAATTGCAAGTCGAACAATACTTGTTTTAGTCCCCTCCAGGTTGGGTCGAGCATAATCGGACATGGTCCTTTGCTGAGCCATTCCTGGGTTGGGATCTCCCATTTCAGAATTAAAATTACAATCACCGTCGGAATCCTCAACCGCTGTTTGAGAAGTGGAACCTCTGAATCGCAAGTTTCTCTGAAAGGAGCGTTTGATTTCTGGGTCCAAGTCTACAAGTAGCGACGGATTCGTGCGGGTCATGCACTAAGAAAATTAGAAGGAGAATAGAGGAAAGAAAAACAGAAGAAGGGAAATAAAAACTTGAAGAAGAAAATAGAGGAAGGTAAAAATTTTTTTGATTTTTTTGCAGAAGTAATAGCGAAAGCGTTTTCCTAATATTGACGAAAAAGCATCCCCGGCAACGGCGCCAAAAACTTGGTGGGCTAAAACCCGAACAGGCAAGTGTACCTGTCGAATTGTAGTATCAAGGTCGTATTTAAACACGGGGTTGTCAAATACTGCTACTCATGCTTGAACTATTATCCTACCGAAAGAAAGTGGGTTTTGAGAAAAAAATTTTCGGAGAAAAATTAAAGATAATTTTTAGACGAAAAACGTATAATAAAATGTTAGCATTCGATCGAAGATTCACCATGAAACGAGATGAGGGAGATAAAAAGTATAGTTTTAAGCTTGCAAATCAAACTCGACCATGACGGATCCGAAAATAAGACGAAATCTCGCTAGAGCATTAAGTCTCCTAACTTATAGACGCTTTGATCGAAATCTCTTTACAAATCAAAGGGTCCTAAAGTCGCATTATCGAGGTGACCCGCACTATTGGATTTGACACCAATCCGGAAGATTTACGTCATCCAATCTCTAGGGTTGCGTTCAACTCCTTCCTTCTTTAAGTGATCTTTCACATTCACGAGCCTCTCGGCTACTCAAATATGAGATCCAAAGCCTACTACCGTATACCGGAAATACGGAGTCGACAAAATAAAAATCAAAGAAGGATCGAGTAAAATTAAGCAAAAATAAAACTATGAAATAAAAGAAACCCTCATCTCATTTTATGGATCCTCGCGATCGAAGGCTAAGAGAAATTAGCTACTCATAATTGAAAGGGAAGACAAAACAAGATAAGAGAGGAACATTTTCATTACTTGCAAAAAAGAAGAGTACACAAAATATTAAAAAGACAAGACTATATTATGAAGAAAACTTGCACTAATGAAAAATCTAATACAATAATGAAACTAACAATAACAACTCACAAGCACTCTCCACTGTAACGCCCCCGATTTTTCTGTGTTTTGTTTGATTTTGGATTGGCGTTACGATGACGCATTTCCGGCCCTTCGCCGTTGTAGAGCGCGGTCCTAGCTCTGTAGGTTCCTTGTGTAGCCTGGTTGTAGCCAGTTGGCAAGTTTCCCTAGCTAGCCGGAGTCTGTTTTGGTGACTCGGTTGGGCCTCTTAGGGAAATGCTTGCGTTTTGGCTTCGGGAGGTGTTAGCCCGAGTGTTCGATCGTCGGATGTTGTTTTCGACCTCGCCGTTGTTTTCGTGGCTTGGTTGTTTAGCTACGGTGCGAGTTTTGGTCGAAATTCGAGATCGTTTGCCTTCGCGTCGTTTCGGCGTTGTTTTGTTAGCTGCATGTTTGTAATGTTTGCTGTGCTGTGCGTGGTCTGTTGTGGCTGAGCTTGTAGGCTGGTGCCTTGTCTCTTGTTTGCTAGGTGTTAGCAGGTTTCTTTTCTGTGTAAGTTTGGGTGACACGGCCTGGGTCACGCCCGTGACCCAGGGCGTGTCGTGCTCGGGCAGAGCTCCCGTTCCTCCAGTCGACGAATTTTTGGTCGACGGGGTTTTTGTAGGAACACGGCCGTGACACGGGCGTGTCACGGGCGTGTCCCCCTTCGGTTCGTCGAGCTGCGCTCGATGGTCGTCAGGCGGTGTTTAGTGAGAACACGGCCCTGTCACGGGCGTGTCGTGTCGAACACGGGCGTGACTTTGGGGCGTGTCTCTCTGTTCGACGATCGGCGCTCCACGATCGTCGGGCGGTGTTCGAGTTGGTACACGGCCTGTGACACGGGCGTGTCACAGGGCATGTCCCTTGCTTCGTCGAGCGGAGATCGACTTTCGTCGAGTGGGTAGGTGCGTGAGTACACGCCCCGTGACACGGGCGTGTCGGGCCGTGTCACGGGCGTGTCTGGGGGGCGTGTCCCGTGTTTTCGTCGAGTAGAGATCGACGTTCGTCGAGTGTGTGAGTACACGCCCCGTGACACGGGCGTGTCGGGCCGTGTCACGGGCGTGTCTTGGGCGTGTTCCGTACTTTTTTCCTGAAATCGTCTTTTGTTGTCGTGTACTGTTTTTCCTCCTCATTTTTCATCGTTCCCGAGTCTGGAGAGCTTCCAGCGGAAGGGTTTTGAGAGGAGGCGGTGGTTGTTTTGGCCGGCGATTTCGGGAAGGTTAGAGCCCGTTTTTCTCGTGTGATAGCGGATTCGGTTTGCTCTCGGCTAGATCTTCCCTTCCATGTAAGTTTTTCTTGATTTAGGGTTCGATTCCAGGAATTTCTAAATATCTGATTTCTTTCTTCCCTCAAGTTTCAGCTTGGGTCTTCTATGTGGCCGATCTTGCCGCCGGAGCCAGGCCGTGGTGCGGCTGTTGTTTGTTTTTTTCCGAAGAGGTAGAGGCAAGTGGCCCCTTGCCCTTGCCAAATTTATTTTCTAACCCATGATCTTTTTTTTATTTCTTGTGCATAAGCTCTGTTCTCCTTGTTTTTCCTCCCTAGGGCAGCAGGTTGAATTATTTCATCAAACTTCTAATCAAGTGCTGATTCTTTATTTCTTTTTTCTGGAATTTTAATCAATGTCCTCTTTTTGTCGGATGTTTAGTGTCCAGTGGGTAGCTAGAGTTAGGGTGAGGTTGCTGTTAGTTACAGTTTAGGGTTAGCTGCGGTAGCTCCGAGTAGTTAGGACGGAACGGAGGGTTGGGATTAAATCTCCAACTCTCTGTTCTCGCGCATGAGAGGGCTTAGGCTGTGATTTTAGCAAGACTTACGTTTACCGTAAGTAGAAAGCGCCGTCACCCAGCGTAGAACTTGCGGCTAAGTATTTTTAGGCGTCAGGTGAGTGGGGTTTACTCCACGCTGCGTCGAGTGGGGCTCGACATTTCTGTCTTGAGTTCATGTGTACCTTAGGATTGTTAGTGTGACTTTTCCCTTCCTTTAGGGGGTGGTTTTGGGTGTTCGGCAAATTTTTGCTTGTCGACTCTTGGGTTGTGGCAGGTGGTGGAGTTTTAGTGGCCTCTCGAGGGGTGGATTTTGACGTGGAGAGCTGTGGCCACCGCCTGTTTGCCCTGGTTTGGGTTGGCGTGTGGGACCCTAAAGCTGCCACTGGCGACCCCTTAGCCCTTTTTGTTGGATCTGATTTTGGTTATGTATTCAGATCCATGTTTTTGACCACTGCCACTTACCCACGTATTAGGAATGTTAGACTCTTTTGTTGAGCTTGTTGCTTTTATTGCTCGCACTTGGTGTGCTTTGCTGTACTTTAGACAGTGCTCTTTTCTTACTGTCATGCTCTTTCTTTTGCTTATGGCAGCTTGTTGTCGGGTTGGTAAACCCTTCTTTTGCTCTTAACTCTAATGCTTTATTTACACTTTTGATTATTTCCTTGCTGAGGTGTTCTTTTCTTGAATGCCTCAGGTCCAGGTTGTAGCCGATTCAGCGGCTAGTTCTTTTGGAGGGGCTGGTTTGCGGCCTCTTGGGTAGCTGAGACAGCTGATCCCGATTCTGTGAGGTAGTTCTTTACTTTTCTGTATAGACATACATACTCACCAGTGGGTTCGTGTCAGGTTGTTGGCGCCCACTGGTGGCTTCTTGCGATGCTGAGTATGAACTTAAACTGCTGTTTTTTGCCTTTTAGTGGTTGATTACTTGCTTCTGGGAAGGATTTTTGCTAGGTTGCATGTTAGATATTTTAAACCCTAAAAGCATTATTATATGTAGTTCATGCATAGCATATTTATAAACAAAGGCACTATATTTCCTTAGCGTAAAAAGACTACTTTTTATATCTATTATATTCACTTAGAGTCGTGCATAACAGGAGTTGTCCCTCGGGGACACTTATGCTCACTAGGGTGTCAACTTAATTGAATCACACTATTTTCTGCTGCGTATACTTATACTTTTAATTGTGGACTAGCTGATCCACCGTGCCGAGGGATACGGCCAATCAACATAACCGCTTTCCTTTCATAATTAATCAACGTTTTTCCTTAAAATTTAAGGTGTGGAGTTTTGCCTGAGCGTGTGCAGTTACCCCTGCACGACATGGCATCACGGCACGCGTTTTCTCTAGCTCTGTTACGATTTTATCGTTGAGAAAATGCGGGTTGTGACAGTTGGTATCAGAGCCAGGTTGCTTGACAAATGGTCGGGCAACCTTTCCCCTTGTTTGCATTAGTGGTTAGCGTCATACCATACACACACCGATATGTCATCAGCACGTCTTGGCTAAATCACGAACACTACACTCATGAGCATAAAGAAGTATACGGGGCATATTATGTAGTATGGGATGCATAATATGTGTTTGTATATGGATCCACCATAGGAGGCAACATGTGAGGGTTATGTAGTATGGGATGCATAACCTCACCACATGAATGCGGCGAGCACGTTTTCTTTTTTCGTTGCATGGGAATGTTATGTAGTATGGGATGCATAACATTTTCATGTGTATGCCTCCCATGGCATGCATTAAGGCCTTTTTTTTAGAATGCATAGCACATCATGCATAGCATAACATTTCATAAGCACAACGTGTTAAGCTAAAGATTTGCAAGATGACATATGTACACATATGGTTTTGAGTCAAAAAGAATACAAATACATGCATTCATGGTATAGGCACCTGAGTTAGTATGATGGTGGTGAACCATCTTAGGTTAAGCATAACATCATCATGATAAAACAACTCCCAGAGCAAGTTTTGCAGTTGAAGTTCATATTTAAGTGTGTTTGTCTGTACCGGGTAGTTTTGTTCTAGCTGTTGGGCTAAGTTTCGTCTAAAGCTTGTGCGATTATAGGATGGCGAGACGTCCTGCAACGAGGTCGACCCCCCAATCCGAGGGTGAGACGTCAGGAGCGCAGAGCGAGGCGTTGGTAGAAAACCTGCGGCAGAGTAATGAGACCCTATCGAGGCAGGTGGTGGCTATGCAGGCTCAGATTCAGTCCCTAGTGGCAGTGGTGGCGGGACAGGCCCCGAGAGTTCCGAACCCCGCCGAGGGGGTAGCTGTTCCTGCCCCTCCTGCTCCTCCCGTGCCTTTGGTTGTGGTGCCTCCAGAGATGGCGTTTATATCCCAGTTTCAGCGACTGAGACCCCCTACTTACGATGAGCAAGCAGATTTTATGATTTTGGATGACTGGCTGATTTCTATTGAGGAGATGTTCTCTTATTTGGGGATTACGGATGATCAGAGAGTGATGCTCGCTGCCTACCAGCTCAAGGGCTTGGCAAAGAATTGGTGGTTGAGGGAGAAGGAGAGTTTGGTGGCAGGATGCTCTTGGGAGTCATTTAAAGGGATGTTGTTGAGTAAGTTTTTGCCTTCAGTCGAGAGGGACCGGCTGATGAATGACTTTCTCCATTTGAAGCAGAGGAAACTCACGGTCAGTGAGTACGAGATTGAGTTCAGTAAGTTGAGTCGGTTTGCTCCTGGTCTGGTGAGTGTTGAAGCAGACCGAGTTAAGCGATTTCTGGGTGGACGGAGAAGTGACATTCAGCAGTTAGCGAATGCCTACGGTGCAGTCAGTTATGCCAGCGTGGTCGAAGCTGCCTTGAGGGTTGAGGCCATTGAGAATGCCAAGAATAGAGGTCAGCAGTTGTGGAAGGATAAGCGAAAGTCCGGTGGAGGGAAGAGCCCTCAGGAACCCGATGCGGTCTCAAGAAAGAAGAGCAAAGAGGTTTGTAGTTTCTATGGCCGACCAGGCCACCCCTTTGAGAAATGTTTCAAAAGGTTTGGAGCGCAGAAGAAGGATCAGGTACACGCAATTCAGGGTGCTCCCAGAGGAGACTTGGTGTGTGCCTTGTGTGGAAGGAAGGGGCATGAGGCTGCCTGTTGCTGGTCGAGAGATAAAGTCTGTTTTCAGTGTGGGCAGAAGGGTCATCTCAAGACAAAGTGCCCACAGCTCCAGCCTGTTCTGCAGCCAGTTCCCCTCCAGGCTTTGCCACCGCCTCAGCAATTGGATAGAGGAAAGGGGAAGCTGAATGTGCTTTCAGCAGACGAAGCACAGACTTCGACCCAGGTTATCTCAGGTTTGACTTCTCCTCAGTCGTTTCGATATGATCCCTTTGTGGTTGTAGTTTTCGTTTTAGCGTTTGTTTCCTTAGATGCGTGCGCTATTTGTAGGACGATTTAAGGTAAAGAACCGCTGGGCGCGCGTTCTCTTCGATTCAGGCGCTACCCACTTGTTTGTGGCTAGAGCCTTCGTGGAGCGGTTCAGTTTGGGCCTAGATCGTGTTGGTGGTGCCTTTTGCGTTAAGTTCCCCTCCGGTGACTCTGTGGTTACGGACCTGGGTGTCCTTGATTGTCCGATCTTGTTGGGGGATTTTCTAGCCAAGGAAGATCTGAAGGTGATTGACCTGGAGGACTTCGATGTTATCTTGGGCATGGACTGGTTGTCAAGGTACGATGCTGTGATCCAGTGCAAGGGTAAGTGCTTGGACTTCGTCAAGGACAACGGTCAGCCAGGGAGCATTTATGGGTATTCTCTCCAGGAGTCTCCAGTCATTTCTGCGGTGCGTGCTCGGAAGTTGCTTGATTCTGGTTGTTCTGCCTGTGTAGTCTCTCTGGTAGGGGCTGTTGTTAGAGTGCCGTGTTTGCAAGAGATCCCTGCCGTGTTTCCTGATCGAGATGTCGAGTTTGCTATAGATTTGGAGCCAGGCACGCGTCCTATTGCCAAGGCGCCGTACCGGATGGCCCCGCGAGAGCTGGAAGAGTTGCGAATTCAGCTGGATGAGATGTTGGCAAAAGGGTTCATTAGGCCGAGTTCTTCACCCTGGGGTGCTCCAGTGCTGTTCGTTAAAAAGAAGGATGGGTCGATGAGGCTATGCATCGACTATAGAGAACTGAACAAGGTTACTATTAAGAACAGGTACCCTTTGCCTCGGATTGACGATCTGTTTGACCAACTGCGTGGTAGTGCCGTGTTTTCCAAGATAGATCTTCGATCGGGCTATCACCAGTTGAGGATTCGGGAGTCAGATGTTCCGCGGACGGAGTTCCGCTCTCGTCATGGGCATTTTGAGTTTTTAGTTATGTCATTTGGTTTGACTAATGCGCCCTCAGCTTTTATGGATCTGATGAACAGAGTTTTCAAGGACTTCCTGGATAAGTTTGTGATTGTCTTTATAGATGATGTTTTGGTGTATTCTAAAGATGCGGAGGAGCATGATCGGCATCTGCGTCTGGTCTTGGCGACTCTGAGAGACCATAAGCTATACGCCAAGCTGAGCAAATGCGAATTTTGGTTGCCTCAAGTTTCTTTTCTCGGCCACGTGGTGAATAAGGAGGGAATATCGGTGGACCCAGAAAAGATCGCTGTTGTTATGGAATGGGCGAGGCCTGTTACTCCCAAAGAGATCAGAAGCTTCTTGGGCTTGGCTGGATATTACAGGAGATTTGTAGAGGGATTCTCTACTTTGTCTGCGCCGTTGACCAGGTTGACGCGGAAGAATGCAGCCTTCATATGGGATAGCAAGTGTGAGGAGGCTTTCGAGGAATTAAAAAGAAGGTTATGTTCAGCTCCAGTTCTGTCCTTGCCTACTGAAGATAGTGAGTATGATATATATGTGAACGCATCGCACGTCGGACTGGGCTGCGTTTTGATGCAGGGCGGGAAGGTGATTGCGTACGGGTCGAGGCAGCTAAAGACTCATGAGAGGAATTACCCTACGCATGACCTGGAGTTTGCAGCTGTGATCTATGCGTTGAAATTGTGGAGGCATTTGCTTTATGGCGCGCAGTGCAAGATTTTCACGGATCATAAGAGTTTGAAGTATGTCTTCACTCAGAAAGAGTTGAATCTGCGCCAGCGGCGGTGGTTGGAGTACGTGGCCGACTATGATGTTGAAATCCAGTATCATCCGGGTAAGGCGAATGTGGTGGCCGATGCCCTAAGTCGGAAGTCAGGAAAGATTTTCAATCTCTCCGCCGAGCGTCTTGTGGAAGAGTTTCTTTTGATGGACATTTCTGTGGGAAGCTGCGATTCGCAGAGTAGCTTGGCAGTGGCAGAACCTTCGTGGATTGCGCTTACGCGACTGCATCAGAAGGATGATCCCGATCTTTTGCATTTGTACCTTCGAGCTGAAAAGGGTGAATTACCAGATTTCTCTATAGATGATGCAGGTACCTTGAAGTATCGTGGCAGGTTTTGCATTCCCGCAGTTGGGGATATCCGGGATATGGTGTGCAGAGAAGCCCACGGATCTAGTGTTGCCTACCATCCAGGGTCTACCAAAATGTACCATGATTTAAAGCAGATTGCCTGGTGGTATGGGATGAAGAAGGACATAGCCAGATTTGTTTCTGAGTGCTTCACTTGCAGGCGTGTGAAGGCCGACCATGGAAGGCCTGGTGGCAAGCTAACTCCCTTAGAGATTCTGATGTGGAAGTGGGAGAGTATCTCGATGGATTTCATCACAGGCTTACCGAGATCTCCTAAAGGGCATGATTCAGTTTGGGTGATCGTAGACAAATTGACGAAGAGTGCTCACTACGTACCATTTAAGATCGATTATCCGATGAGGAAGATAGCCGAGCTGTATTTGGATGAGGTTATTAGATTGCACGGTGTACCCGTGAGTATCATATCGGATCGAGACTCCAGGTTTACATCTCATTTTTGGAAGAGCCTTCAAGAAGGGTTGGGTACAGATTTGAGATATTCCACAGCTTATCATCCCCAGACCAATGGTCAGACAGAGCGAGTAAATCAGATTGTGGAAGATATGATCCGATGTTATATTCTGGAGCACGGAGGAGTGTGGGATGAGCGCTTGCGGCTTATGGAATTTGCGTATAACAACAGTTATCAAGAAAGCTTGCAAATGGCTCCTTTCGAAGCTTTGTATGGGAGGCGCTGCAGGACTCCCTTGTTTTGGGCTGAGGTTGGCGAGAGACCTTTGTTGGGTCCAGAAGCACTCGAGGAAATGGAAACTGCTGTGAAGCTTATTCGGGAAAAGCTTCGGATAGCCCGGGAGAGATATGAGAAAAATGCCAATCGGCGTAGATCGGATTTGGAATTTTTGGTGGGGGACTCAGTGTTCTTAAAGGTCTCCCCGTTGATCGGAGTCAAGCGTTTTGGCAAGAACAGGAAGTTGGACTCGAGGTTCGTGGGGCCGTTTCCGATTGTTGAGCGGATTGGGGTATCAGCTTATAGGCTGGCGTTGCCCGCAAATTTCCCTGGCGTGCATAATGTCTTCCACGTCAGTCAGCTGCGGAAATGTGTATCGAATGGCAGGCAGGTTTTGGATTCTGTGCCTCAGTTGGAGCCGAATCTTTCTTATGTGGAGGTGCCTGTCCGCATTCTGGATTCTCAGGTTCGTGCACTGCGGAAAAGGTCTATTCCGATGGTTAAAGTTTTATGGAGAAATCAGGATGTAGAAAGCGCGACTTGGGAGTTGGAGTCGGCTATGAGGGAGGCTTACCCTCATCTGTTTCCCTGAGCTTGTGCCTGGTATGTTTTGTTTTATTTATGATTATATAGTCCTTTCCTGGCTCTTTCTCTCTCCTTCTTCATAGGAGTGTTGTTGTGAGTAAAGTTTCGGGGCGAAACTTTCTTTTATGGGGAGTGGCTGTAACGCCCCCGGTTTTTCTGTGTTTTGTTTGATTTTGGATTGGCGTTACGATGACGTATTTCCGGCCCTTCGCCGTTGTAGAGCGCGGTCCTAGCTCTGTAGGTTCCTTGTGTAGCCTGGTTGTAGCCAGTTGGCAAGTTTCCCCAGCTAGCCGGAGTCTGTTTTGGTGACTCGGTTGGGCCTCTTAGGGAAATGCTTGCGTTTTGGCTTCGGGAGGTGTTAGCCCGAGTGTTCGATCGTCGGATGTTGTTTTCGACCTCGCCGTTGTTTTCGTGGCTTGGTTGTTTAGCTACGGTGCGAGTTTTGGTCGAAATCCGAGATCGTTTGCCTTCGCGTCGTTTCGGCGTTGTTTTGTTAGCTGCATGTTTGTAATGTTTGATGTGCTGTGCGTGGTCTGTTGTGGCTGAGCTTGTAGGCTGGTGCCTTGTCTCTTGTTTGCTAGGTGTTAGCAGGTTTCTTTTCTGTGTAAGTTTGGGTGACACGGCCTGGGTCACGCCCGTGACCCAGGGCGTGTCGTGCTCGGGCAGAGCTCCCGTTCCTCCGGTCGACGAATTTTTGGTCGACGGGGTTTTTGTAGGAACACGGCCGTGACACGGGCGTGTTACGGGCGTGTCCCCCTTCGGTTCGTCGAGCTGCGCTCGATGGTCGTCAGGCGGTGTTTAGTGAGAACACGGCCCTGTCACGGGCGTGTCGTGTCGAACACGGGCGTGACTTTGGGGCGTGTCTCTCTGTTCGACGATCGGCGCTCCACGATCGTCGGGCGGTGTTCGAGTTGGTACACGGCCTGTGACACGGGCGTGTCACAGGGCGTGTCCCTTGCTTCGTCGAGCGGAGATCGACTTTCGTCGAGTGGGTAGGTGCGTGAGTACACGCCCCGTGACACGGGCGTGTCGGGCCGTGTCACGGGCGTGTCTGGGGGGCGTGTCCCGTGTTTTCGTCGAGTAGAGATCGACGTTCGTCGAGTGTGTGAGTACACGCCCCGTGACACGGGCGTGTCGGGCCGTGTCACGGGCGTGTCTTGGGCGTGTTCCGTACTTTTTTCCTGAAATCGTCTTTTGTTGTCGTGTACTGTTTTTCCTCCTCATTTTTCATCGTTCCCGAGTCTGGAGAGCTTCCAGCGGAAGGGTTTTGAGAGGAGGCGGTGGTTGTTTTGGCCGGCGATTTCGGGAAGGTTAGAGCCCGTTTTTCTCGTGTGATAGCGGATTCGGTTTGCTCTCGGCTAGATCTTCCCTTCCATGTAAGTTTTTCTTTATTTAGGGTTCGATTCCAGGAATTTCTAAATATCTGATTTCTTTCTTCCCTCAAGTTTCAGCTTGGGTCTTCTAGGTGGCCGATCTTGCCGCCGGAGCCAGGCCGTGGTGCGGCTGTTGTTTGTTTTTTTCCGAAGAGGTAGAGGCAAGTGGCCCCTTGCCCTTGCCAAATTTATTTTCTAACCCATGATCTTTTTTTTATTTCTTGTGCATAAGCTCTGTTCTCCTTGTTTTTCCTCCCTAGGGCAGCAGGTTGAATTATTTCATCAAACTTCTAATCAAGTGCTGATTCTTTATTTCTTTTTTCTGGAATTTTAATCAATGTCCTCTTTTTGTCGGATGTTTAGTGTCCAGTGGGTAGCTAGAGTTAGGGTGAGGTTGCTGTTAGTTACAGTTTAGGGTTAGCTGCGGTAGCTCCGAGTAGTTAGGACGGAACGGAGGGTTGGGATTAAATCTCCAACTCTCTGTTCTCGCGCATGAGAGGGCTTAGGCTGCGATTTTAGCAAGACTTACGTTTACCCTAAGTGGAAAGCGCTGACAGCGTCGAGTGATCCGAGCTCACTCAACGCCGTCACCCAGCATAGAACTTGCGGCTAAGTATTTTTAGGCGTCAGGTGAGTGGGGTTTACTCCACGCTGCGTCGAGTGGGGCTCGACATTTCTGTCTTGAGTTCATGTGTACCTTAGGATTGTTAGTGTGACTTTTCCCTTCCTTTAGGGGGTGGTTTTGGGTGTTCGGCAAATTTTTGCTTGTCGACTCTTGGGTTGTGGCAGGTGGTGGAGTTTTAGTGGCCTCTCGAGGGGTGGATTTTGACGTGGAGAGTTGTGGCCACCGCCTGTTTGCCCTGGTTTGGGTTGGCGTGTGGGACCCTAAAGCTGCCACTAGCGACCCCTTAGCCCTTTTTGTTGGATCTAATTTTGGTTATGTATTCAGATCCATGTTTTTGACCACTGCCACTTACCCACGTATTAGGAATGTTAGACTCTTTTGTTGAGCTTGTTGCTTTTATTGCTCGCACTTGGTGTGCTTTGCTGTACTTTAGACAGTGCTCTTTTCTTACTGTCATGCTCTTTCTTTTGCTTATAGCAGCTTGTTGTCGGGTTGGTAAACCCTTCTTTTGCTCTTAACTCTAATGCTTTATTTACACTTTTGATTATTTCCTTGATGAGGTGTTCTTTTCTTGAATGCCTCAGGTCCAGGTTGTAGCCGGTTCAGCGGCTAGTTCTTTTGGAGGGGCTGGTTTGCGGCCTCTTGGGTAGCTGAGACAGCTGATCCCGATTCTGTGAGGTAGTTCTTTACTTTTCTGTATAGACATACGTACTCACCAGTGGGTTCGTGTCAGGTTGTTGGCGCCCACTGGTGGCTTCTTGCGATGCTGAGTATGAACTTAAACTGCTGTTTTTGCCTTTTAGTGGTTGATTACTTGCTTCTGGGAAGGATTTTTGCTAGGTTGCATGTTAGATATTTTAAACCCTAAAAGCATTATTATATGTAGTTCATGCATAGCATATTTATAAACAAAGGCACTATATTTCCTTAGCATAAAAAGACTACTTTTTATATCTATTATATTCACTTAGAGTCGTGCATAACAGGAGTTGTCCCTCGGGGACACTTATGCTCACTAGGGTGTCAACTTAATTGAATCAAACTATTTTCTGCTGCGTATACTTATACTTTTAATTGTGGACTAGCTGATCCACCGTGCCGAGGGATACGGCCAATCAACATAACCGCTTTCCTTTCATAATTAATCAACGTTTTTCCTTAAAATTTAAGGTGTGGAGTTTTGCCTGAGCTTGTGCAGTTATCCCCTGCACGATGTGGCATCACGGCACGCGTTTTCTCTAGCTCTGTTACGATTTTATCGTTGAGAAAATGCGGGTTGTGACATCCACTCTCCAACTCAACACTCAAATTTAACTTAAAACTTCACTTCCCAAAATTCACTTCTTGGCTTGAGGGATGGGGTGGCTTTTATAGGAGATGGAGAAGCTACTAGATTATAGGAAATGAAGGGGACATGAAGGGTGGTCGGCCATAGGCTTTTGAGAAGGCTCATGCATGAATTAAATGAAGGGAGAGAGAGGGTATGATGGATGCATTGTATGACATTTAATGGAATGAAAATAGGAGATATTTAATAGAAAGTTGATGAATGTAGAGGACGGTGGCCGGCCATGATGTTGGAGAATGCATGAATGCAATAAATGATGAGGGAGAGAGAGGGTAGTCTAAATGCAATGTATGGGGTTTAAGGGAATGAATTAGAAAATATAAAATAGAGAAGGGGAATGAATAAGAAATAAAGAGGGGAGAAAATAATAAAGGGGAGAGAGAGCATGAGGTGGTCAGGTTTTGCATGAGGGGCTGCTTCAAGGGCTTTGCAGACTCGGGTTGGACATGGTGGGCTGCTCCAAGGGCTCGGGTAGGCTGTAGGGGATACACCTTAAGGGCTCGGGTTGACTTGTGGGCTGATCCATGAAGGCATGATTATGAGGGTTGCATGCATGTTGGACTTGAGCTCGGGTAGGGGCTGCACCAACACATCAAGGGCTGCATTTGTTAAGAGGACTTGAACCTACAAATAACAAGACAAAACAAACATTAGACACATAATATTATTCGTTAACATTGAACACAATAATTATAACAAATAAAACTAAACATCACATAATATAATATATATTAATAAGACTAAACATAACAATAATAAGACATTAAATAAGATAACTAACAAAACATAAAAATAAACAACAAACATATTAAACATTAAAACTAAACTAAACATAACATAACACAACATAACATAAAATAATAAGAACAAAACACATAATAAAATTAGAATGTCATAACATGAAAGACATTAAACGAGAAATAAAACAAAACAGACATAAAATAAACAAAATTATAACTAAACTTAGGAATTTAGGCTTATAAACTATACCAAAAACAATGACTAAAAGTAGTCATCAAGAAGAAGACAGCCATTGCCTTGGGCTGATGGCTTTGACTGATGAAGAACCCAACTAGGAATAGCCTGGTCCAAGAAAAGTACATTCTCCATCCTCTTTATCAGATTTTAAGATAGGTCCAGAGTCAGAGACATCTGCATCAAGTGATGAAGATGGCTCTGAATCTGAAGGAGACATCAATCAATTGATTGATGACTATGGTGAACTCCTGTAGACACTTAAGAGAAGCAGGCTCCTAGGTAAAAAGCAGGGCTCAAGAGATTGCCTCTCTACATCTTGCTACCTCAAATTCAGCAAACTTGCTGGACTAGAAGCTGAATGAAATCAGTAAGCTGAAAAACATCATTGTTATTCAGATGGGCACAATATCCTTCAAGAATGACCACATCAGGAATCTTGAAGGTAAACTCCAAAAGGAGAAGGATCTAGTGGCTAAGTTTTCAAAGCCATGTTCTATGTTGCCTTTGATAGATTCCTTCTCCTCCCAAAAGAATAAGAAGATGTTAGGCTTCAAAGGGAACACTAGATCTGCCAAGTCCAAAAGGATGGGCAATGAGTCAGTGCAGCCACTAGCCTCCAAGCCTCTTATTCCTTTCAGGAGAGTGTTTCTACCATCTAATAGGTATGAGCAAAAGAGCATCTTTGGTCACTGGAATAATGGTGGATCCACCTGTGGAAATAAAGATGTTCATCACCATGGTGGTAGGAATGGAAAGGGTGCTAGTGCCCATAAGGCAGCCCATGAGGAGAACCAAATGGCCTACCCTAGACAATTTGTGTTTGGTGCACAAGCCCCGAGACTCAAGAATAAGGCTACAACCCCTTTTCAAAATCTGTTAGTCCACAATCAGACCAAAGGAAAGTCTGTTGACAAACCAGACTTGGGCATATCAGAAGCCATCAGGAGCATGCTCTCTGAAAAGAACTCAGCTGCTGGTAGGGTTCAAGATACCCCAAGTACCTCTACTGCCAGACATATTCTTAATCAAGCTGTGGCTGGACGACATAAGAAAAAGGCTGTTGTTGTACCTTCTGGACTGAGAGCTGCTGACAGCACAGCTGTAAAACCAGCTCTTAAAAGAAGGTACAACATCTATGAGTGCTGCTCCTGTGGCAAAGTGGGTCACTATGCCATTGATTGCTGACATAATAATAGTGTATAGAGAGCTAATGCTGGCTTACCTGATAGAAGAGCTACAGGCAGGCATATTCTTTTTCAACCTAACATGCACCTAGGACCCAATAAGATTTGGTGTCCTATGGTTAAATGATTTATGTTTTGCAGATGAGTCCAAGTTGCCATAAACCTATATGGTACTTGGACATTGGTTGTTCCAGGCACATGACTGGAACAAATAGCATACTAAAGGAGTACACTCCAGTAGAGAATGGACCCAAAGTCATCTTTGGTGGTTCAGAAAAGGGAGTAACCAAAGGGTATGGTAAGATATCAAATGGCATAATCACTATCACACAAGTAGCTTACGTGAAAGGTTGGCAACAGAACCTGATAAGCATAACCAACTATGTGATCTTGGCTATGACATTTCTTTCCTCAAGGATGAGTGCCAAATTAGGAGGTCAAGTGACCAAGGGGTCATCTTGACAGGCACTAGGAGAGGAAATTTCTATTGTCTAAATTTTGCTTGTGAGAGTAAGGACACTCTCATATGCCTAGTTGTAGATGAGAAAACCTCACACTGTGTCTAATGGCACAAGAGGCTAGCTAACCTGAAGTACATGACCATAGGCAAACTCTTTAGTGAAGAGTTAGTGATAAATGGACCTATGGTAAAGTGCACCAAGGAGGGTATCTGCTTTGCATGCCAATAGGGAAAGCAGACCAAGATCTCCTTCAAGAGCCTTGCTACCAAAGACTCAGTGATGTGTTTACACCTCCTACATATGGATCTATTTGGTCCTAGGCCAGTTCAAAGTCTAGGTAGGAAAGTCTACACCTTTGTGGTTGTTGATGAATTTTCTAGATTTGCCTGGGTGTTCTTCCTAAGGAAGAAATCTAAAACCCCTGATGTCTTCCAGACATTTGTTAATTAAATTTAGAATGAATTCAACAGCACTATGGTCAATATCAGAAGTGACCATGGGACTGAGTTTCAGTCTGAGTGCATGATAAGGTTCTATGAAGAGCATTAGATTCATCAAGAGTTCTCCTCTCCTAGAACAGTAGAGAAAACTGGAATTACTGAGAGGAAAAACAGAACCCTCATAGAGGTTGGTAGGACCTTGTTAAGTGACACATCTCTCCTAGAATATTTCTGGGCTGAGGTAGTAAGCACTGCATGTCATGTCCTTAATAGGGCTTCCATCACCAAAAGCAACAAGAAGACTCCCTATGAGATTTTGAAAGGAAGAAAATCAAACTTATCCTACTTCAGGATTTTAGGTAGCAACTGCTATGTTCTAAACAATGGTAAGTCCAATGTGACTAAGTTTGCTGCTAAGTCCCAAGAAGCGATATTTGTTGGGTACAATAACAATAGTAGGGTATATAGGATCTACAACTTGACTAGTTAAGTTGCAGAAGAATCAGTCCATGTTATCTTTGATGAGTAAAACTTGATTAACTGTGAGCTGCCTAGCTCCACTTCTAGTTCTGCAGGTTTAAAGGAGGTGATGGACAAGCTTACCATCAGAGAAGGTGATCCAGCATTACAAAATAAGAAAGAAATTGGTGTTATCCAGGGGGAGCTCAAGACTCACAAGCTGAGGATGAAGAACACCCAGCTGAAGACAATGAAGAACAGCCAGCTAAGGACAATGAAGAACAACAAGCTAAGGCAAGATTGCCTCCATCTGGGAGATATCTGAGGGACCATCCAGCACACCAAATCATTGGTGATATAAGACATGGTGTCCTAACAGCAAGAGCATCAACACAGCTCTCTGTTCAAGCTTTTTATCTCAAGAAGAGCCTAAGAAGCTTGAAGAAGCTATCAAAGACCCATTCTGGATTGGAGCAATGCAAGAAGAGCTAAACCAGTTCAAGAGATGTAGTGTCTGGAAGCTTGTTCCCAGACCTAAGGGACATAATGTCATAGGAAATAAATGGATCTACAGGAATAAGTTAAATGACAATGGCATTATTATCAAGAACAAGGCCAGATTGGTGGCAAAAGGATACAGACAAGAAGAAGGAATAGACTTTGACCAGACATTTGCCCCAGTAACCAGGCTGGAAGTAATAAGACTATTCCTTACATTTGCTGCCTATCAAGGAATCAAAGTCTATCAGATGGATGTGAAGTCAACATTCCTGAATGGGCACTTAAAAGAGGAAGTATATGTGAATCAGCCACCAAGTTTTATAGACCCTCACTTTCCTGATTTTGTTTATAGGCTTAGGAAAGCTCTATATGGGTTGAAGCAAGCCCCTAGAGCATGGTATGAAACATTGTCTAGTTTTCTCATCGAGAAAAAATTCTCAAGTGGTAAAATAGACAAGACCTTATTCCTAAGGGAATCTAAGGGTAAGATCATCCTAGTCTAGATATATTACGATGACATTATCTTTGAATCTACTGAGGACAATCTTTGTAGGATGTTTGCTAAACTTATGCAAGGGAAGTTTGAGATGAGCAGTATGGGTGAGCTCAAGTTCTTCTTAGGACTCCAAGTAAGACAGACTGATGATGGCTTGTCCATATCCTACTTAATGTTCACTAGAGAGTTGATTAAGAAATATAGTATAGAGAATGCCTCCACCATGAGAACTCCCATGGGGTCAAGCATATAGGAAAAGATGAGGCAGGGAAACCTGTTGATGAGTCTCTGTATAGAGGGATAATTGGGTCCCTTCTATACTTGACTACTAGTAGGCCTGACATCATGTATGCTACATGTGTCTGTGTAAGGTTTTAGACCTGCCCTAAATAATCTCATTACTATACTGCAAAGAGAATTTTAAGGTATCTTAAGAACACACCTGATCTTATTCTATGGTACCCTAGGAATAAAGATTTTGATTTAACAGGATTTTTAGATGGAGATTTTGCAGGCTGCAAGGAAGATAGGAAAAGTACTACTAGTACATGTCAATTCCTAGGTGGAATATTAGTGTCATGGAGAAACAAGAAGCAGACTAGTGTGGTTATCTCAACTGCAGAGTTAGAGTACATTTCAGCAGGTAGCAGCTGCGCTCAATTGTTGTGAATTCAGCATCAGCTTGAAGATTACAACATTAAGATAAGTAGAACTCCTCTATATTGTGATTCTACTAGTGTCATTTCTATTGCTAGGAATCCTGTCTCACACATCAGGACTAAGCACATAGAAATTAAGTATCATTTTATTAGGGAGCATGTGGAGAAAGAAGACATTAGCTTAGAGTTTGTCTCCACTGACAAGCAAGTGGTCAATATCTTCACTAAGCCACTTGATGAAGCCAAGTTCGACACCTTCAAGATTGAATTGGGTATGTTGAACTTAGAATAGCTTCATATACTTCCTAATGTATTTTTTTGTACAGGCTTGTTCTTTTGCAGGAGATGTAGATCTAGTGGATCAAGAACAAGATGAGAGAAGATGCTCTTATTGAGGGGGAGCAAGTCCAACAACTACAAAACTAAATTCAGCCTTGTATAAAGGCTAAGCTCACAGCTATACTACTGGCTTCATCTACATCAGCTAGGGGGAGAATATAAGGGGAGAGAAATAATTAATGCACCTACCTGATTATCTGAAGAAGTCAAAAAGGGGGAGAGAAGAGATTGATCAAATTCAAGTAGTATCCAAGGGGGAGAGACAAGCTCAAGAAAGGATCATGCCCCAACATGGCAGAAAGACAGGGGGAGAAAGTCATGGGGAGAAGAAATTGATGAAGCTGAGAGGTAAACCTCAATGGAAACACACACCTATAGCAATACAGGGGGAGTTGGTAAAAATTCATCTCATTAAATTTAATAAATTTTTACTGCCCATGTGATTGTGTATTTCATTGACTAAGGAAACTGATCAATGGTTTTGACATCTTTAAATAGGGGGAGATTGTTGGGCCCATTGATCCCAATGGCCCTGATTTGATGATGTTAAACAGGTCAATGAGACACACATAGCTGTATTTGATGCGAGTGTAAGTTCATATGTGCAGGATAGTCATTATGACAAAGAATAGGCAGGTGGACTCAAAGAAGTGGCTAAAAGGGCAGAAGATTTGCCCAAGTCCACAGGCGTTGAGTGAAGTCTACTCACTCAACGCCAAGTAAGTAAAATCATTGAGTATAGTCAGCTAAACAATTTGCAAGCTGAAAATGTGGCAAAGTCCACAGGCATTGAGTGAAGTCCACTCACTCAATGCCATAACATCAAAATCGTTGAGCTCTGCCCAGTCAGTCAAAGCCACAGAAATGCTGTGTAAAATTTTGACTAAGTCCATAGGCGTTAAGTGAAGCTTACTCACTCAACGCCATAAGAAAGAAAATTTGTATAAGTGGTTAGGCATTGAGTGTAGCTTACTCACTCAACGCCATAAGACAAAATTTGCCTAAGCAGTTAGGCATTGAGTGTAGCTTACTCACTCAACGCCATGAGACAGAAAATCTGTCTAAGTAGTTAGGGGTTGAGTGATGCTTACTCACTCAATGCCATGAGACAAATCCTGTCAAAGTAGTTCGGCGTTAAATGTAGCTTACTCACTCAATGCCATGAGAAAGAAAATCTGTCTAAATAGTTAGGCGTTGAGTGATGCTTACTCGCTCAATGCCATGAGACAAATTCTATCAAAGTAAGCTAGGCGTTGAGTGATGCTTACTCACTCAATGATATGGGGATATAGCGTTGACTGAATCCTAGTCAGTCGGAGCCATTATTCTTGACACAGAAATTTAGTTAAGTCCAAATACGTCGTGTTGAGCGCTAAGTTCGTCGAATTGAGTTCTGAGTTTGTCAAACTAAGCTTTCACTTTTCATCAAACTGCGCTTTCACTTTTCATCGAGCTGAGCTCAGAGTTCATCGAACTGAGTTCAGAGTTAGTTGAACTAAGCTTTCACTTTTCTTCGAACTATGCTTTCACTTTTCGTCGAGCTGAGCTCTAAGTTCGTCGAACTGAGTTCAACGTTCGTCGAACTGAGGCTGAAAATATTTCTAAATCTTTTGGCACTGAATGATGGTTGTTCACTCAATTTCTTCGCTACTGATGCTTGATTTTGTTTAAGTCCATAGAGATGGTGATGTCAGCAAAGTCAACAAGTCAAAGCAAGTTCAAATGTTGTGGGAATGCTGCTAGAGGCGCTGGGGGGGCCAACTATCATGATTTGTTGCACTAGGAACGAGATTACTTATTGGGGCCCACACAAAGCAAAGATCCATTGAATCCGCCATCAATGGAAAGCAGGTGGCTGAATCACAACCACCAATTCTAGCGAGGCCCACTGCTCAATATGACGGTAATCGACATCTATAAAAGGAGCAGGATCAGATCGAGAAATAACAATGAATCATTATCATCAGTAACAATCAACACCAAGAAGAGACGTAATTAGTGTTCTATGTATTCGCAATCTTGCGGCTAGACGATATCTTCTTCCTCGTTTTCTTGTGGAGCCAAAAGAAGAAGTTCAGACCAGACAACCTGAATGCGAAAAGAGTTAGCTGCTGCAATACTCATCTGCCACAGCAAGATTGGGATCAACTCCTAAAAAATAAGAAGATGGGGATGATATCTGCTCAGTCCAGGAAGATCGGGATTGACTCCTGAAGAAGAAGAAGCAAAGTTCTCTGCAAGTTGCTTCCAGAACAAGTTGTGCTTCAATTAAAGATTTCTTTCTCAACTTGTTGCTGTGAAGAAGAAGACAGGGCTGATAACTGCTCAGTACAGGAAGACAGACACAGAGTACTCTCTCTGTTGTCTGAATATTTCATCTCTTTGACATTCTCTATAAGATTCAATTCTGGGATCTGAGGGTAGGATTCTTTAGGGAATCTGAGTATAGACCTGTGTTATAAAGGCCGAGGTAAGATCTGTTGTAGATCTGAGGGTAAGATTCATTCTGGGATCTGAGGGTAGGATTCTTGTTAGAATCTGATTGGTAAGGCTTTGTTCCTGAGTATAGGCCTGTATTATGAAGGCCAAGGTAGGATCCAGTTGGGATCTGAGTGGTAGGGCTTAGTTCCTGAGTTGTGGGACTTGGATAAGACTGAGGGGTCCAGCGGGATCGTGTTGCAAGCTCTTCAGGAGCCGAGGAATTGGTGAAGAGTCTTGTCTAACACACTGTTAGAAAGGTGAAGAGGGGCAGTGGACGTACCCAAGATTGGGGATCCACTATAAAAATATCTGTGTCACTTGTCATTGTTCTTGAAAGCACAAATCAATTAATCACTAAGCACAGGATATCAGATATATGTCTGATTAATTAAAAAGCAGGCCTAAAACCTATTAACCCCCCCCCCCCTGCTAGGTATTTAGGTGACCATGAAAACAATACTTTCAATAAGTTTGTATGGGCACTCTTATACAATGAGTTACTTCACTGTTGAACCGATCCTTAACTTATATGTCTGTATAGGCATTCATATAAGTTAAGTTACTTTTTGCCGCACTTTTATATTATATACTGCTATAGATGGTAGAACTGCTAATTATATTTGTTGTACTCGTTTGTTGCAATTATTGATATACACTGATATTTTTTACTCCTATACCACCTTTTTGTACTACTACTTATTTATATAAATTGTACCTTTGTTCCTTTCTCCGCCCGGTGCCGAGGAGTTGATGAGTCTACGTTATACACATATTTTTGAACTCATCTGGGCCAGTTTTCTCGTTTTTGCACTACACTTGAGAACCATTATTGTTCATATTCGTTTCTCTGTCCATTTCATGATAAGTGCACTTTTAGGCTCGCTTTTCTGTTTCTACTACAGGTTTAGGGATCGTGTGCGTGTTTCGGGATTGTTCGGAAAATCCTAAACGGTATAGGAACATTGCGCACGATCAGTGGATCTATTGCGCACGACCACTGGTCGTGCTCAACTGATTGTGTGCACTATATTCTCCATTTTCCAAGTTCTGCCTGGGCAACCGCACGACCATTGGACATAGTGCGCATGACCGGTGGTCGTGCTCCACTGCTCGTGCGTGTTACTCCAGTTTTTCTGAAGTTCTGTCATTGCCAATCGCACGATCAATGGATTAAGTGAGCACAAACACTGCTCATGCGCCACTGATCGTGCGCATATATATTGATTTTTTTCTGTCTAACTACAGGCTTCTCTAGAGCAGAGCGCACGATCATCGACCGACAGTGTGTACGACCACCGATCGTCCGCCACTGATCGTGTGCTCTGATTTTCTACTTCCGTATTTAAGGCCCTGCTCCATAAATTAGGGCACGCCCTTTAAATTTTCCGCCTCGTTGTTGTGAGCGAAAGCGTTGTTCCTCTCCCCACAGTTCATCAACTCATCTCCACACTCCGGGAAGCATTCTCCAACCATCTGAAGTCGTCTTCAACCTTCGGAGAGCTCCCAGCCACCAGTAGCGAGCAATTAGATCTTTTGGTACTTTTCATCTGGACAAAAGGGAGAAAGGATTGAAGAAAAGGAAAGAAGAAGGAGGAAGACAAGTGGATTGATAACCCATTTGCATCTAGTAGCAACCACGGTCAGAGTCGTGAAGTGGACTGACAACCCACCACTCCGGCCAAGAACCACGGCTACGCTTTCCCCCCTTTTAATTAAGGTCAGGTTCATGCGGTCATAACCGCTTGACCGGTGAAAATAAGTCCCCCCAAACGGAGCCATAATATGTTTCGTTTTGAAGTTTTAATTTATTTTCAAGTTTTTTAAAAAATTTATATTTTTTTTATTAATTAAATAGTTTTGGCAACATTTATTAAATGTGACTCTAAACATTTTGAAAATGTTGCAATAGGTCCATATAAAAACTGTTGCCTTTACTAGGGATATAGGCAATAGCTTCAAGTAATGTTGCCTAAACATGTGAAAATTGTTGCCTTAGGTCTTTTGTAACACGGGCATAGGCATACACCCCTATGGCAACTGTTTTCAATGTTTTGGCAACGCTTTGCGGTTTTAGGCAACAGTTTTAAAATGTTGCTAAAGACCAAAAATGTTGTAGTGACCTCTTCTCTTTATGGAATGTACTCTTAAGCTTGTAATGTACCTAAACTTTCCTTTATTTATCTATGAATGAAGTACTACTTGGGTTAGTTATATACTCTATTGTTAGGTGTGATGCACTCTCCTCCGCTCACATCCACTCACTCACGCACTTGAACCACTCTAGCAAAGGCTAGTGTTGGTGGACGAAGAGGTGATTTCGACCCTCACTCTCCGCACGGTGTTCATTCCATCTGCTTGCTCTCCATCCATCCACCTAACAAAGCACGACATAGCGGCATGCACTAGTCCCATCCAACAAGCAAAGCGTACCTGCGACCCGCAGTAGTTTTCTTCTTGTTTCGTTAGCTTTAGGAATCAAAAACCAACCCCCTATTATTTCTTTCAACTCTTTGTAACGATCTTCATACGACGCTATCACATACCCTTCATGCATTCCCTCGAGATCGACATTCAGGGAAGCTATTCCCAAATTATTACTTGACACCGACCGGTGCACTTGCCGACGACCCATCAATTTTTTGGCGTTGTTGCCGGGGAATGTAGGTGTAAGTGATCTGGGTTGTCGAAGGTAGTTAATCAAGAGTTGTTGTTTTTTTTTATTTTTTATTGTTTTTTGTCATCTTTGGTGTATGTAAAGACAAGGATCGAGAGAGTTGCTTGCACGATCCTGAAATAGAGAGGACCGCTCGAGCACGGAGGCGTACTACAAACACTCGGTTAGAGATGGATCACAATCTAATTCAGGTTGAAGGCCATGGAAGAGGAGAAGAGCCCATCTTAGGGCAAATGCTGATGAGGACAATGGAAACCGGCATGGGCATGTTGGGTTTCTCTATGAGGATGGCACAACGCTTGTGCACGCAGCGGAAGAATAAAACATCAAGAAAACCCAAAAGAGATGGGATCGGGCCATGATAATTGAATCAAGAAGTTAACAAACAACTAGGCAAAAATTACCTCGGTGGCGTTGAGTCACAACTCAACGGAGATGCCCCAAACTTCATCTTCTTGCTAGCGGCGAGTTCTACGTGGAATAATATCCACGTCTCTGCAGAAATCCACACGAGCGGGAGAACACCGATCTTTCCGTCGCACGAAAAATCGGGAAGGAGAAAAGACCGCACCTTGCTTTCCACGGACTGCTAGTTCCGCGCCAGGAACAGCAACACCAGCGACAGTCGCCGGAGAAGAGGAGGTCAACGGAGCGATCACGACGGCGGAACCCTTCCGTCGGCGGGATTCGGGATCGGCGGAGCGAACGAACGGCGAGCGGAACACTTCCGTCGATTTCGATTAGATCGGCTGCCAAAAGCATAAGCCTGAAAACCCTAAGTGTCCCTTTTATACCGAAGGCATAAATAGACTTAGGTTAATCGCTATCCGCAGACCACCCAGAAAAACAGGGTTCCAGAATCGGCGAGAATCACCAGCCGATCGGTGAGAATCGATCGTCGAGAATCACTAAGGATCGGCGAGTATCGGCTAGGATCGGCGAGAACCAGTCAGCGAGAATCGGTCGGCGAGAATCACCAGCAGATTCGGCGAGAATCAATCGGCGAGAATGCCCGATGATTCACGTCGAATCGTAGGTTGACGATTCTCGTCGATCGTCGAGAATCACCGACGATACACGTCGAACAGGGTCGATGATTCTCGTCGATCGGCGAGAATCATAGTACAGTACTCGACAATTCTCGTCGATCGGCGAGAATCCGAGCACCGATCCACCAAGGCAACACTTTGCCCAACCCGACTCTCCTTTAAGGCAACACTTTGCCCACAACCCCATTCAGGTCGGTGATTGGTAACCTTTACCAACACAGTCAATCATCCAACTTCTCCACATCTCTTATGTGCGACCCTGCAGGCTCATATCGCATTGGCAGTGAGATTACATGTTTGATCACTTCCAGATCACAATGGTAACTCCAACAGGGCAGCCAATGCTTAGGGCTGGTCCAAGAGGGAATGGAGCTGCTACTGGAGGGCAGCATGTTGATAAGAATGAGGTGAATATTCCGAGGCCTCGCACAATGAGAGACTACACCACCCCCATTATTGGGAGTGTGTATTCAGCTTTTGGGCCGACAATCCCTAACCAGCAATTTGAAATCAAACCTACTATTGTAAACATGATACGCAACAATGCTCAGTTCTCCGAGTTGCCGAGCGAGGACCCACACATGCATCTTTCGGAATTTTTTGAGATATGTGGGGCCTTCCATTATTGTGGAATACCCGATGATACAGTGAAGATGAAGCTATTTATGTTTTCACTGCGTGATAAAGCCAAGGCGTGGCTGCACAGCTTATCTCCGGGAATTGCCACAACGTGGGATGCTTTAACCGCGCGATTCCTGGAGAAGTTCAATCTGGTAGACAAGATTATGCACCTGCGTTGGGAGATAGGTAACTTCCGCCAGTTTGATCAAGAGAGCCTAGTAGAGGCGGGGAAAAGCTTCAATGAATTGCTGAGGAAATGCCCAAACAATGAGTTCCAGCCTTGGAACTTGGTGTGTCAGTTCTACTTTGCCATCGAGCCCAATTATAGGGTTATGATTGACGCTGCTGCTGGAGGATCGTTGATGAACCTTACACCTGAGGTAGCACTGAGGCTTCTGCAAGATACTGCCTCGCACAACATATATTGGACTGTTCGGAGAAATACCCAAAGGAACACCCATGGAATCTTCGCTCTCAGATCAGTTGTACCCACTGCAACACCTGTCATGGCAATTTCTTGCCAAGGATGTGGTGGGGATGGCCATCACACATATGAATGCCAGGGAGAAGAACTGTCTGGTGAGCTGTATAATTTGAATATGAACGAATCTGTGAATTTTATTGCTCACCAAAATAGGGGTGTGCCATATGGGAATGCGTTTAACCCAAGGGTGAGAAATTACCACAAATTTTCGTGGAACAAAAATGCTGGTGGCCAACGATGGCAGCCAGGGCAGCATCAATTCGATGCTTTAGCCTCTGGGAGCCATCCGAGGCCGCCTAATCCGGGTTATAATCAGACCCCTTCGGCACCGAAGAAGAGTAATTTGGAGGAGATGATGGAGAAGTTTGTTGAGGTCGCTCAATTGAATATGGTTAATCAGACCGCATCTATGCGGAATCTGGAAGTGCAACTAGGACAATAAGCTCAGGTGCTAGCTGAGCATTCCCAAGGGACTCTTCCAAGTAACACAGAGAAGAACCCCGTAGATTAGGGGAGGGTCTTGCTGAGAAGGAAGAGGGGGTGTGTGGTGATCTAGTGATCTCTTGTACGTTCAACAACATGGAGACCTCCGCACTTTGTGTGTAACACCCCCTATCCGTCGCATAGCATATAGCAGTAGGTCCGGTCGGGGCCCGACGCCATATACCACAGACAGACCTGGTGGTTACTCAGTGGAAACCATCCAACCAATCCAACGTCCTACACAGAGCATTCTAGCGGAAGTAGTTTTATAAGTTGCAATTAAAATAACCCAGCACCAAGCATGAATGTCCACTAAACACCAAATAGGAATGTAGTACATATACAAGTACAGGGCTTAAGGCCTTACAAAATGCTTTACTTCAAATTACATGTTTTACAAACCACGGCACGCAGGCCGGTCATACATGAATAAAAGCAAGTAAACACTTCAATTAGGCCTTCAAGGGCTGGCTTCGCCATTTGGGCTTTAGCCCGCTATTGACCGCTTGGTCCAGCAGCACTTGCAAGAAACAAACCACCGCACGGTGGCAAACAAAACCAACGGTCAGCAAAGCTGACCAAATTATAACGATCCCGCCCCTAGTTCGGGGCGGCGATGCTCCTTCCCTGCATTTTATTAGCACAACCAGGCACTATATAAATTCATTGCATCACAGGCATTGGCATGCATGGCCACACGCCCCGTGCTCTCAGGGCACATTCTCGGTGATCACAGTCTAAGCCCGTTGACTCACCACCATCCCCAGGACGGCAATCTCTCATGAGCAATTTGGTCTTTTAGGCAGATGTTACGACACTTTAATATCATCAACAGCCTATGTCACGACATTTTAATATCATCGACGGTAAAGATCCGACCTCTATGCCCTCGGCATAAAGCAGGAACGGTTCCACTCAACCCGTTGTTCACTTGCCACGACACTTTAATATCATCGGCATGAGTTAAGTTTCCCCGAAGCCCGTGAATCGAACGCATAATATTACATAACCCAGTTATGTACAAGTTGGATCCCAGACCCACAAGTTTGGCAGAATCACGCATCTGCCCAGTTTTCCGGGTGCACCTTTGGGTTAATCCCCAAGGCTCCCTGCTGCAATCTACCGCGTAGAAAACCCGAAAAACAAACATTTGCGCGGAGTCTTCTCCGGCCATTATGCAATGCAACATCACCGATCCAGACCAACTTGTCCGGGTAGGCTTCACACATCATGCCTATGTCCGTTCTCGAATACGGACTCTAAACAACGGGGACATTACATATCTACCCGAAGGAACACCTCCACTCACCGCAAACTCGCGAGAGCGGGCTTCCTTTGCAAAGAAGGATAGCTTCACATACTCAAGAAGAGAATCGTTACCCTAGCGTTCTTCCTCGGCGCCATGGAAATGTAAGCGGATGAAAGCACCGCTGTAACAGCCCAAATTTCTGAAACAGGAATTTTTGGGTGACACGGCCTGGGACACGGGCGTGTCCCAGGGCGTGTCAGGTGACACGGCCTGCGACACGGGCGTGTCGCAGGGCGTGTCGAGGTTGTCTCGACGATTTTTGTCTCGACGATCCGTCGAGAGGAGGCACACGGCCCAGGACACGGGCGTGTCCAAGGCCGTGTTGCATGCTCGACGATTTTTACTCGACGATCGTCGAGTGTCGAGAAGTGAGTGTCGAGAAGTGAGTGTCGAGTGTTGAACACGGCCTGTGACATAGGCGTGTCACAGGGCGTGTCAAATCAGGTGACGAACTCAGCCCGCCGAGGTTTCGACAGGGCGTGTCTTTGTGCCGTGTCTGGGCACACGGCCTGGGACACGGGCGTGTCACAGGCCGTGTGAAGTCTCGGGATGATTTGGGATTTTTTTCACCCAGGTACACGGCCACAGACACGGGCGTGTCTGAAGGCGTGTTGGTGACACGGCCCATGACACGGGCGTGTCCCGTGGGCGTGTCACTGGTTTGGATAAGTCGGTTGACCACCGCTTGAGGCACACGGCCTGGCACATGGCCGTGTTCGAGGCCGTGTCGGGTCAAAATATGTGTTTTTGGCAGAATCGTGGCCGTCCATTCCTTCAGTCTGGATCCAAGGGCTGAAGCTTCTTCTTCTTTTTCCTTAAGGGCCGAAATCAGAGAGTGATATATCATTTTACTTTGGCCTTCATCTTTCTTCAAGAGAGAGAAAGAGAGAGAAAGGAGGAGGAAGAAGGAAAGGGGGCTGCTGCTGGTGGTGCTGCGGTTTACCGACGAGAGATCCGAAGCCAGCGTTGCGGAGGAAACGCTCTTGCGAGTCTTGCAAGCTAGCTTGGAAGCCATGGCACCGAAGCGATCGTCAAGGGTAACGACTTTCTTCCTAGCCATGTGAAGGCTTCCTTTTTGGCATATCTTTTGATTCCCCCACCAAGAGGTGGCTACTTTTGGGAGTCGTTTGGGTGATTCTTGAAATCCCCTTTGTTGTGCATATAGATCCGGAAATGGAGTACGGAATAGGCATGCTGTGTGAAGCCCATCTGGACAGGTTGTTCTGGATTGGTGATGTTGCATACGAACCGGAGAAGACTCCGTGATAAACGTGTAGTGTACAGAGTCTACGGGTTATGCCTGCGAAAAGGAGTAGCAGGAAGTACTGGGGTGGTAGCCCAGGAAAAATAACTATGTGATGGTTATGGGTCCAACCTGTGAATGAGGCACAGGAAGTACTGGTGGGACCAGGAAAGGCCCTTTTTGTGATGCTTGATGTCATAGGGTGTCCACCTGTGGAGCGAGTCACAGGAAGTACTGGTGTGCCCAGGAAAGACCCCTGACATTTGTAATTTGCGGTGTCCACCTGTGACGGGAGTCACAGGAAGTATTGGTGTGCCCAGGAAAGACCCGTTGTTGCTGTGAGGAAATGGGTATAGTGACATACCCAGGCTTGAATGCCAGAACAGGATTGGTGAGACCGACCCGCGCCTTTTATATAGCCATGATTACGCTGTACTCGTGGAAGGCAAGGCGATTTGAGCAACGGGGGGTGGAGGATCCGACCTGCGCTATGTCCGTCTGACGTGAGACCAAAAAGTGCGGTCTGTTGGAGCGCATAGCAAGAGTCTTCGGCCTGCGCGCCATGACACAACGGGGGGCTATGGGCCATCCCGGTGTCCGAGCACTAACTCCGGCTGCACGCCATGGAGTAAATGCTCAAGAGATTTACCGTTGGGTGATAACCCTGATACGGTGGTGGGCAAGAGGTTGCCAGAACACCAAGAATGTGCCCTGAGTGCACGGACCGTTGGGCCGGGTGGCGAACGGTTGTGATGGCTTGTGTGCGTGAAAGCACCTTTTAATGTTATAGCTTGCCATACTTGTGATATGATATGTCTGCAGGGAAGAATACCGCTGCCCCGAGAGAAGGGGTAGGGTCGTTATAATTTGGTCAGCTGAACGCTGACCGTTGCTTTGGTTTGCCACCGTTGGGTGGATTGTCCCTGTACAGGTGCTGGCGAGCCGAGCGGGACGCATAGAGGTTGAAGTACCTGCTGCTGTTGCTGCTGCTGTTGCGAGCCCTCGAAGGCTTGATGTTTTGTTGTGTGTTTTCTTTTAGTGTGGCCGGCCTGCGCGCCAATCTGTTTTAGGCCACTGATTGAAAGCCCTGTAAGGCCATAAGGTCAACACTTGATACATGTTGTAAGACATTCCTATATATATATAAAATGTGGAGTTTATGTTTGGACATTCATGAGGAGTTCAAGTAGTTTAGGCTTCCGCTAGAATGCTTGTGATAGGTGCGATGCGCTACTCTGGTATCATCATGTACCTTCGCCGACTGTTTTGTGCTATATCCTGTGGGGCCCCGGCCGGACCTTCTAGAATATAGCATATGAACGGATGGGGTTGTTACATTTTTGGTATCGGTTGTCTTGGTCTTTCCCTTTCGAAGTCGTGGTCGACTTCTTTTGTGGGGTGGCGAGCACGTGTTTGTGCACACCAAAGTCTACGAATGAACTCCTGAATGTCCATGATAGGAATGCATTTTGTATGTTTGAGGAACCTGCGTGTTCCTATTTTGTGTTGTTTGCTTGGGTATGACCGCTAATGTATGTGTCTTGTCCACCTTTAGGTGACGCGAAGTGGAGCTGGGCCGTCTGAGCCCCAGCGTTCTGATGAAAGTACGGCACCAGCCGCGGTGCCTACACCTCCACCGTCTGCGGAACATGTCCGTTTAGTTGCGGAGGCCTTATTTACCATGATTCAAGGCCAGCCCCTTAGGCAGGAGCAAGCGGCTGTGAGGCCAGAACAGGTGGCGGCGAGGCCTGAACCTGTCATGGATTTGGCTCCTCGAGCGGCTGAGAAGCAACTTACGCGGTTTATGAGTTTCCATCCGCCTACGTTCTTGGGAGCGGGAACCCCGACGCAGGCTGAGGATTGGTTATCGCGCGTCAAGCGAGTGATGACGGCGATCGGAACGGCGGAGCATCAGAAGGTTACTTTAGTTACCTTTTTGCTTGAAGGAGAAGCTCGGTTATGGTGGGATGAGATGGAGTTGCATCATTTGGCGGGTCGTCCGTTAACCCAAGTCTCAATAGAAGAATTCTTCCGGCTCTTCCTCGCGAAGCACCTTCCTGCGGCTCAGCGGATAGCTATGGAAAATGAGTTCCAACGGTTGACCCAAGGCGATGGCAGTGTTGATGCCTATTTGCATGAATTTACGCGCTTGGGGCGGTATGCGGGTTCGATATTTGCTGATGAGCAGCGGAAGACCAACAGGTTCTATGAAGGACTAAGGGACGAGTTGAGGTTCCTTGTGTCTAGTTCTGTGAATCAAGGTTTCCAAGCATTGGTTGACACTGCGACCGCGTTGGAAAAGGATATGAAGAGGGTGCAAGGGAAGAGAGATTTGGTTGTGTCGCAACTGGAGTGGAAGGCGCCCCGATCGGGAAAGTCATTCTATAAGAAGAGATGGGGCAAGAAGTCCAAGCCTAGTGGGCAAGTTCCTTCATCCGTTACAACGGGAGCAACGTCAGGGGCTACCTCTAAGCCAGATACTCGGGTCTGCTTCAATTGTGGCCGCATGGGGCATATTGCGCCAGATTGTCGGATGCCGCCAAAGAGTGAAAAGAAGGCGGGGGCATCTTATGCGGAAAAAGGAAAGGCGGTGGTGGATTCCTCTGCCTCGCAGGCGCAACCCCGGGTCTACAATCTGGCCTGCAAGAGGCCATCAAGCAGAGTGACGTGGTCACAGGTATGAGTTTAGTTTTGCATATGCGATTGTTTGTATGCTTTGCTTAATACCCCTATGTTTGTGGTTTGTGTGTGTGTGACATGTTTGTCATAGGTTTTGTAATGATTCGGGAACGCTGGCGCGAGCACTGTTTGATACAGGTGCATCGCATTCTTTTCTGTCTCGAGAGTTTCTTACGCGACTTGGGATACCCAGTCGTGCAAAGACAGATAGCGGAAGAGTGGTGTTGTCGAATGGTGTTGGATGCTTGTGGATCAAGCTTGCGATGTGGCGGTTCAGTTCGGAAGTCGGGATTTTTGTTTTAACCGCATTTGTTTTGCCAATATCAGAATTTCGATGTGATTTTTGGGATGGATGGCTTGCGGAAGCAGCATGCTATGATAGATGCCAGTCCAAAGAATATCACGTTAGGCCAGAATACCGAACAGGAGACAAAGTTCGGGGTATACGAGGAGTGGGCGGGACATTGATGTCTGCACTCCAGGTCGTCAAGGCTGTTCGGAAAGGTGCAGAGTGTTACTTTGCACTAATTCAGGCTGTTGAGCCTAAGGCCACTTTGTGCGAGGTTCCGATTGTGGCAGAATTTACGGATGTGTTTCCCACGGATCTCCCTGGGCTACCACCCAGCGGGAGATTGACTTCACGATCGAGTTGGTGCCAGGTGCGAACATGTGGCCCGCTCGCCATATCGCGTTGCGCCTAAAGAAATGGCTGAGTTGAAGGTTCAACTACAAGAAATGCTAGAGCAAGGCTATATCCCCCAAGTATGTCACCTTGGAGCGCGCCTGTGCTTTTTGTAAAGAAGAAAGATGGTGGGTTACGGTTGTGTAATCGATTACCGTGAATTGAATAAGCTGACCGAGAAGAATAAGTATCCTATACCTCGGATTGATGAGTTATTCGATCAGCTAGTGGGCTCGACCGTCTATTCGAAGTTGGACCTGAAGTCTGGTTATTACCAGTTAAGAATTCGGGAAGGTGACATTCCCAAAACCGCATTTGGAACGCGTTATGGGCACTATGAGTTCACAGTCATGCCATTTGGATTGTGCAATGCGCCTCGGTGTTTATGGATTTGATGCACCGTATTTTTCGCGAGTACCTGGATCTGTTTGTGATAGTGTTCATTGATGACATCCTGGTGTACTCGAAGTCCAAAGCTGAGCATGAGATTCAATTGCGGTTGGTGCTGAACACGTTGAGGCAAAATCAGCTCTATGCCAAGTCTCGAAGTGCGAGTTTTGCTATCGTCAGTGGCATTTTGGGCCATGTGGTGAGTGGAGCGGGCATTGCAGTGGATCCAGCGAAGATAAGAGCCATACAAGAATGGCCAATATTGTCTTCCGGGCCGAGGTCAGGAGTTTCCTGGACTTGCGGGCTACTATAGAAGATTTGTGGAGAACTTCTCGCGGATCGCTTTGCCGCTAACCACACTGACGCGAAAAGATCAGAAGTTCGTTTGGACGCCAGAGTGCGCACGAGCTTTTGAAGAGCTGAAGATTCGGTGACCACGGCGCCAGTGTTGTCTTCGCCACGTGGAACCGATGGATTTGTCATTTATAGTGATGCCTCAGGGAGCGGCTTAGGCTGCTTCTTCTGCAGAATGGAAAGGTGATTTCTTATGGCTCACGCCAGCTGAAGAGTGCACTAGCGAAATTATCCCGTCCATGATTTGGAACTAGCGGCGGTGATTTTTGCACTCAAGTTGTGGCGACACTACCTTTATGGAGTAAAGGTGGAGATCTATACCGATCATAAGAGCCTAAAGTATCTGTTAGAGCAGAAAGACTTGAATATGCGACAACGAAGGTGGTTGGAGTTCCTTGGGGATTACACTTTCGAGATTCATTATACACCCGGGAAGGGAAATGTTGTCGCGGATGCCTTGAGTCGGCGAGTTCCGGCTAGAGCAAATTGGTTACAAAGGCATGATGAACGGCTTATCCAGGAGTTGGAAGCCTTGGAGATCTATTGTGTTGATAAGAATTCCACTGCCACTGCATGTTTGAACTGGATCGAGGTGCAATGTGACCTTGCGTACCGAGTTCGACGGGCAACGGAGTTGGATGAAGATCTCTTACGCTATGTGAATGAAGGGCCAGAGGGCAAATTCACCTGGATTGACGGTCTTGTACGAAAAGAGGGTCGTTTGTGCGTCCCGAATGTGGGGAAGTTGAGGGAAGAACTGATGTATGAAGCACATTATACGAAGTATTCCATTCACCCCGGGGAGCACAAAGATGTTCAACGATATGAAGAAGCTTTTCTGGTGGCCAGGGCTTAAGAAAGATGTTGCCCTTTATGTAGCCAAATGCCAAACATGTGCGTTGGTGAAGGCGGAATGCCAAAAGCCGGGCGGTTATTTGAAGTCATTGTCGATCCCAGTGTGGAAATTTGATGATATTTCCATGGATTTTGTGCATGGATTGCCAAGATCGCAGCGAGGAAATGATTCCATTTGGGTGGTAGTTGACCGGCTAACTAAAGTAGCACATTTTCTCCCGAACAGGCGGGATGATTCAGTTGAAAGTTTGGCAAAGTTATATGTTGACCAGATTGTGCGGCTTCACGGTGTTCCTCGGAGCATCGTAAGTGATCGCGATGGGCGATTCACGTCAAATGATTGGAGGCTAGTTCACCGACTGTTGGGCACGAAGTTGACTTTCAGTACGGCCTTTCATCCCCAAACGGATGGCCAAACTGAACGTACCAACAGAACAATGGAGGACATGCTCCGAATGTGCGCCCTTGACTTCGGAAAGAGATGGGAAGATCATCTCTATATGGTCGAGTTTGCGTATAATAACAGCTACCAGGCAAGCATTGGGATGGCACCATATGAAGCCCTATATGGAAGGAAGTGTCGTACTCCCTTGGCTTGGGTAGAAGCGGGTGAAGCCCGGATGGTTAAACCAAATGAGGTGGATGAAGCAAACTCAACCATTCGGACTATTCGCGAGAGATTGCTTATTGCTCAAGATCGACAAGCGAAGTACTACAACGCCAAGCACCGGAATGTCAAATTTGCGGTTGGCGATTGGGTCTACTTGAAGATCAAGCCATTCAAAGGTGTCTCCAGGATTCGACGATTGAAAAAGTTGAGTCCAAGATATTTAGGTCCTTTTGAAGTGGTTGAGCTAATTGGCGAAGCGGCTTATCGGCTAGCTCTGTCGGCGGACTTGGGTGGATTACATGATGTCTTTCACATCTCGGTGCTTCGGAAGGCCGTGAAAGATCCAGCTCAAGTGATCACGGATGATCGTGTGCCGGTGGAGTATGGGCTAACAACGAGAGTTAGACCCATTCAGATCGAAGATCGAGCTGAGAAACAGTTGCGGAACAAGACGGTCGGCATGGTGAAAGTCCGGTGGGACAATTGCGGCCGTGAAGAGCTGACATGGGAACGCGAGCAGACTATGCGAGAAGAGTTCCCTGAGTTGTTTCTGTAACTTATAGCGCGGATGTTGTAACATAAACTTTTCTATGTTGTAACATTTTTCTTGCTGTTTCTGATTGCCTTCCTGTGTCTGAATTTCGAGGACGAAATTTCCTGAAGGAGGGGAGGATTGTAACAGCCCAAATTTCTGAAACAGGAATTTTTGGGTGACACGGCCTGGGACACGGGCGTGTCCCAGGGCGTGTCAGGTGACACGGCCTGCGACACGGGCGTGTCGCAGGGCGTGTCGAGGTTGTCTCGACGATTTTTGTCTCGACGATCCGTCGAGAGGAGGCACACGCCCAGGACCACGGGCGTGTCCAAGGCGTGTGTCGCATGCTCGACGATTTTTACTCGACGATCGTCGAGTGTCGAGATAGTGAGTGTCGAGAAGTGAGTGTCGAGTGTTTGAACACGGCCTGTGACACGGGCGTGTCACAGGGCGTGTCAAATCAGGCGACGAACTCAGCCCGCCGAGGTTTCGACAGGGCGTGTCTTTGTGCCGTAGTGTCTGGGCACACGGCCTAGGCACGGCGTGTCACAGGCGTGTGAAGTCTCGGGATGATTTGGGATTTTTTTCACCCAGGTTCACGGCCACAGACACGGGCGTGTCTGAAGGCGTGTTGGTGACACGGCCCATGACACGGGCGTGTCCCGTGGGCGTGTGTCACTGGTTTGGATAAGTCGGTTGACACCGCTTGAGGCCACACGGCCTGGCACACGGCCTTGTTCGAGGCCGTGTGTGTGTCAAAATATGTGTTTTTTGGCAGAATCGTGGCCGTCCATTCCTTCAGTCTGGATCAAGGGCTGAAGCTTCTTCTTCTTTTTCCTTAAGGGCCGAATCAGGAGTGTGATATCTCATTTTTATTTGGCCTTCATCTTTCTTCAAGAGAGAGAAAGAGAGAGAAAGGAGGTGAAGAAGGAAAGGGGGCTGGCTGCTGGTGGTGCTGCGGTTTACCGACGAGAGATCCGAAAGCCAGCGTTGCGGAGGAAACGCTCTTGCGAGTCTTGCAATAGCTAGCTTGGAAGCCATGGCACGAAGCGATCGTCAAGGTAACGACTTTCTCCTAGCCATGTGAAGGCTTCCTTTTTGGCATATCTTTTGATTCCCCCACCAAGAGGTGGCTGCTTTTGGAGTCGTTTGGGTGATTCTTGAAATCCCCTTTGTTGTGTGCATATAGATCCGGAAATGGAGTACGGAATAGGCATGCTGTGTGAAGCCCATCTGGACAGGTTGTTCTGGATTGGTGATGTTGCATACGAACCGGAGAAGACTCCGTGATAAACGTGTAGTGTACGGAGTCTACGGGTTATGCCTGCGAAAAGGAGTAGCAGGAAGTACTGGGGTGGTAGCCCAGGAAAAATAACTATGTGAGGGTTATGGGTCCCAACCTGTGAATGAGGCACAGGAAGTACTGGTGGTGGGACCAGGAAAGGCCCTTTTTGTGATGCTTGATGTCATAGGGTGTCCACCTGTGGAGCGAGTCACAGGAAAGTACTGGTGTGCCCAGGAAAGACCCCTGACATTTGTAATTTGCGGTGTCCACTGGGACGGGAGTCACAGGAAGTACTGGTGTGTGCCCAGGAAAGACCCGCTGTTGCTGTGAGGAAATGGGTATTAGTGACATACCCAGGCTTGAATGCCAGAACAGGATTGGTGAGACCGACCCGCGCCTTTGATATAGCCATGAGTACGCTGTACTCGGGGAAGGCAAGGCGATTTGAGCAACGGGGGGGTGGAGGATCGACCTGCGCTATGTCCGTCTGACGTGAGACCAAAAAGTGCGGTCTGTTGGAGCGCATAGCAAGAGTCTTCGGCCTGCGCGCCATGACACAACGGGGGGCTATGGGCCATCCCGGTGTCCGAGGACTAACTCCGGCTACACGCCATGGAGTAAATGCTCAAGAGATTTACCGTTGGGTGATAACCCTGATACGGTGGTGGGCAAGAGGTTGCCAGTAACACCAAGAATGTGCCCTGAGTGCACGGACCGTTGGGCCGGGGTGGCGAACGGTGTGATAGCTTGTGTGCGTGAAAGCACCTTTTGATGTTATAGCTTGCCATACTTGTGATATGATATGTCTGCAGGGAAGAATACCGCTGCCCCGAGAGAAGGGGTAGGGTCGTTATAATTTGGTCAGCTAAACGCTGACCGTTGCTTTGGTTTGCCACCGTTGGGTGGATTGTCCCTGTACAGGTGCTGGCGAGCCGAGCGGGACGCATAGAGGTTGAAGTACCTGCTGCTGTTGCTGCTGCTGTTGCGAGCCCTCGAAGGCTTGATGTTTTGTTGTGTGTTTTCTTTTAGTGTGGCCGGCCTGCGCGCCAATCTGTTTTAGGCCACTGATTGAAAGCCCTGTAAGGCCATAAGGCCAACACTTGATACATGTTGTAAGACATTCCTATACATATATAAAATGTGGAGTTTTTGTTTGGACATTCATGAGGAGTTCAAGTAGTTTAGGCTTCCGCTAGAATGCTTGTGATAGGTGCGATGCGCTACTCTGGTATCATCATGTACCTTCGCCGACTGTTTTGTGATATATCCTGTGGGGCCCCGGCCGGACCTTCTAGAATATAGCATATGAACGGATGGGGTTGTTACAACCGCACTCTCTTTGCCTCCGTAGATCCGAATTCGGCTCGCGATTTGGAGCTTCGAAGCTCCTCCAATGGTCGGATCTAAGCTTCTTCTTCCTCCTTTGCTCTCCTCTCTCTCTTGACTTAGAAAGAGAACCACTCAAAAGAAATGAGGGTTTCAAGGGTCCAATCCCGTGTATATCCCATCAGGAACAACCCCCAGCCATTGGATCCCAAATTAAAGAAACGAACGGCCTTGATTCGAGCCTGAAATGCTAAAACTAGGCCGAACACGGCCTACGACATGCCCGTGTCCAGGGTCGTGTCCCCCATTCGCCGTCAAAATCGATGCGCCTGGAATAGCACACAGGCATCTGACACGCCCGTGTTTGACCTGGCATGCCCGTGTTCCAGCTAACACGGCCGTGTGGGCGGCCGTGTGCCCCCATCGACACAGCCTCGAAAACAACCCGAGACCCACACGGGTCTTGGACACGCCCGTGTCCACGCCCGTGTCACACCCGAACAAGCCTGGGCTCCAGGCCGTGTTCATGGTCTCGACACTTCGTCGAGCGAAGTTCGTTGACTACCCGACACGGCCTTGGACATGCCCATGTCCTAGGCCATGTGCCTTGTCTCGACACATCGTCGAGCAAAAATCGCCGACTTCCCTGGACAATCGTCGACACGGGCTCGACACGCCCTGAGATACGCCCGTGTCTCAGGCCGTGTTCCCTACTCGACGATCGTCGACTCCAAATTCGTCGACATCGCGGCCAAATCGTCGACTGGGGCCTGACACGCCCTGGGACATGCCCGTGTCCCAGGCCGTGTGCCCCCTGCCATATTCCAGATTTGGCCCAAAACGCCTCTCGTCGCTCTTTTGAGTTTCGGGGCGTTACAACTCTCCCCCTCTTAAAATAATTTCATCCACGAAATTACATAAAGAAAGATAAGTACAAAACCAAAATTATACCTGAGCTGAACAACTCCGGATACTCGTCAAGCATAGTCTGCTCTCGTTCCCAAGAGAGCTCCTCTCGACCGCAATTGTCCCATCGGACCTTGACCATCCTGATCTCTTTATTACGTAGCTGCTTGACCTCCGAGTCTTCAATCCGCACGGGTTGACTTTTGTCATCAACCCACTATCAATCGGCACTTGATCGACCACAATCACTTGCGTAGGCTCTTGCACCGTCTTCCGTAGCACCGAACTATGTAATACATCATGTAAACCACTAAGCTCCACCAAAAGCTTCAACCGATAGGCTGCTTCACCAACCCGCTCCAGAACCTCAAATGACCCAAGGTACCTCGTGCTTAGCTTTTTCAATCGCCGCACCCGCGAGACACCCTTGAACGGCTTGATCTTTAAGTACACCCAGTCGCCCACAGCGAACTCCATGTTCCTGTGCTTGGCATTATAGTACTTCGCTTGCCGGTCCTGAGCGATAAGCAACCTCTACCGAATGGTTCGCACCAACGAAGTAGCATCCTCCACTTCTAATCGCTTATACAACTTTGACTCGCCTGTTTCTAGCCAAGACAACGGCGTGCGACATCTTCTACCATATAGGGCCTCGAAGGGCGTCATTTGAATACTCGCCTGGTAGCTATTGTTGTACGCAAACTCCACCAAATAAAGATGGTCTTCCCATTGCTTTCCAAAGTCCAAGACACACATGCGGAGCATGTCTTCCATAGTTTTATTGACCCTCTCGGTCTGCCCATCCGTTTGCGGATGGAAGGCTGTGCTGAATTTTAATTTTGTTCCCAACAATTGCTGCACTAGCCTCCAATCATTGGACGTGAACCGCCCATCTCGGTCACTCATGATGCTGCGGGGCACACCGTGAAGCCGTACTATATTATCCACATATAGTTTTGCCAACTTATCCACCGGATCATCCTTCCTATGCGGAATGAAATGCGACACCTTCGTTAGCCGATCTACGACCACCCAAATGGCGTCGTTCCCCTTTTGCGACCTTGGCAAACCGTGCACA
Organism: Platanthera guangdongensis; assembly: GCA_039583875.1. Taxonomy (NCBI): domain Eukaryota; kingdom Viridiplantae; phylum Streptophyta; class Magnoliopsida; order Asparagales; family Orchidaceae; genus Platanthera; species Platanthera guangdongensis. Next base: position 55,521,587 of record CM077148.1, read on the forward strand.
AAGTCCATAGAGATGTCGTCGAATTTCTACTCCGGAATAGGCACGGACTTCAGAACTCCTCCCAGTTTTTGGCACTCCGCCTTCACCAAGGCGCAAGTTTGGCACTTCGCCACATAGAGTGCCACATCCTTCTTCAAACCCGGCCACCAAAACAATTTCTTTACATCGCGGTACATCTTCGTGCTCCCCGGATGAATCGAGTACTTGGTATGGTGTGCCTCGTACAACAATTCCACCCGTAAATTGCCCACACTTGGGAAGCACAGACGACCGTCTTTCAAAAACAATCCATCCTCCACAACGAATTGGGAATTTGACCCATCCAGAGCCTCTCCCATGAACTGCTTCATATGAACATCCATATCCAAAGCCTGCCGAATCCGATTAGCCAGGTCATATTGGACTTCAGTCCAATTCAGTACTGCTTCAGCACTTGATTGCTTATCTATACAAACAATCTCCAACGCCTTCAACTCCCGAATCAACCGCTCATCATGCACCTATAGCCAATTGGCTTGAGCTGGGTCCCGGCGACTCAACGTGTCTGCAACCGCATTCCCTTTACCAGGCACGTAGTGGATCTTGAATGTATAGTCCCCCAGGAACTACATCCATCTACGCTGCTGCATATTCAGATCTTTCTGATCAATCAAATACTTCAGGCTCTTGTGATCGGTGTAGATATCAATATTCACACCGTACAAATAGTGTCTCCACAGCTTCAAGGCAAAAATCACGGCCGCTAACTCCAAGTCATGGACCGGATAATTCCTTTCGTGCACTTTCAGTTGTCTCGAGCCATAAGCTATCACACTTCCGTGTTGCAGTAGCACGCAACACAAACCGCTGCCGGAAGCATCGCTATAAATCTCATAACCTTCGGTCCCATACGGCGAACTTAGCACAGGCGTCGTGGTCAACCGACACTTCAACTCCTCAAAAGCTCGCGCGCACTCCGGCATCCAAACGAACTTCTGCTCCTTCCTCGTCAAAGTAGTGAGAGGTAACGCTATCCGCGAGAAGTTCTCTACGAAGCGCCTATAATAGCCGGCAAGCCCTAGAAAGCTCAGGACTTCCGCTACCGTAGAAAGCTCAGGCCACTCCCGTATCGCAACAATCTTCGCCGGATCCACTGCAATACCTTCTCCACTCACGATATGACCGAGAAACGCCACTGAGGATAACCAAAACTCGCACTTCGAGAACTTGGCATACAATTGATTCTTCCTTATCGTCTCCAAAACCAAATGAAGATGCTTGAAGTGATCTTCCTCACTCTGCGAGTACACCAAAATATCATCGATGAAGACGATCACAAAATGGTCCAAGTACTCCCTGAAGGTCCTGTTCATCAGATCCATGAACACTAACGGCATATTAGTCAGCCCAAACGGCATGACCGTAAACTCGTAATGCCTGTATCTCGTACTGAATGCTGTCTTCGGGATATAACTCTCCCTTATTCGCAGCTGGTAGTACCCGAACTTGAGATCTAACTTCGAGTACACCGTCGACCCGACCAACTGATCAAAAAGGTCATCGATCCAGGGAATCGGGTACTTGTTCTTCTCCGTCAACTTGTTGAGCTCCTCATAATCAATACATAGCCTCAAGCTTACGTCCTTCTTCTTAACAAAGAGGACCGGCGCGCTCCAAGGAGAAGAACTTGGGCACACATACCCTTGCTCCAACAACTCTTGCAGTTGCACCTTCAGCTCCGCCATTTCCTTAGGCGCTAGCCGATACGGAAATCGTGATACAGGCTTTGCACCTGGCACTAGCTCAATCGTGAAATCTATCTCCCGCTGAGGCGGGGCTCCAGGAAGATCTCTAGGGAAAACATCAGGGTACTCCGATACCACTGAAATACTATCCAATGCAGGCTTTGGTTTAGCAACCTCCACTAGTGTAAATAACAGTTCTACACCGGCACGAACCGTCTTCACCACCTGAAGAGCAGACATCAACGTCTTGCTCGACCCCTTCAAGCCCGTAAAAGTCGTCCCACGACTTGCTCCAAACTTAACTTCCTTGTGACCGCAATCAATATAGGCATGCTGCTCCGAGAGCCAGTCCATGCCAAATATAACGTCGAAATCCACCAACGGAAGTAACGACGCTTGCAGATCGAACTTCTTATTCCCAATACGAATCTTAACATCGCAGATCCTATCTGCACGCATCGAACACCCATTGGGCAACAACACATCCAACTTATCCTTCGCCATTGAAGAAGGGACTTCGATGCGTGATATAAATCCCTCGGACAAGAAGGAGTGTGAAGCTCCTGTATCGAAGAGTGCTCTTCCCGGATTTTCACAAATCAAAACAAATCCTAAACAAGCAGTGGTGAGGTAACATGTGCATAACAAGTATTTAAAGAAATTAACTTGCTATAAATTAAACCGTACCTGTCACCATATCCGCCTGTTTGATGTCCTCCTGTTGGCCAAGATTATACACCCTTGGTTGGGCCGGAGCATAATGGGACACGGTCGACTCCACCGCCTTGCCCTTTTCTTCATAAGTTGCTCCCGACTTTCTTTCGGACTTGGGACGTCCGCTCCGGCACTCACGGGCATAATGCCCCGACTTCCCACAGTTATAACATATGCCCGGAATCCGACCCGTAGTCGCCTTAGAAGCACCAGTAGAGGGGGCTGGACCCGACGTCCTAGCTTTCTTGTTCCACTTCCGGAACACAGACTTTGAGGAGTTCGGCACTCTGAAATCCGACTTCGTATCACCCAAGCTTTTCTTTGCTTGTACATTCTTCATGTCCTTCTCCAATGACCGGGCCGTGTTGACCAAGGTCAAGAAACCCTGCGTCATTGGCCCCGAGAGTAGTAACCTCAAATCATCTCTCAGCCCTTTGTAGAATCGATTCGTCTTACGCTCCTCATCCGCGATGGTGGAGCTAGCATATCGACTCAAACGGGTAAACTCGTGGAGATATTCATCCACGCTATTGTCTCCTTGAACCAACTTCAGGAACTCATTCTCCAACGCTATCCTCTATGTCGAAGGGAGGTATCTGGCCAAGAACATTCTCGAGAACTCCTCCATCAAGACATCAGCAAGTTGCCTACCTCTCAATAGGTGCAGCTCCAATCCTTCCTACCACAATCTCGCTTCACCGTCCAAAAGGAACGTAGCAATGGTGGTCATTTGCCACTCCTCCGTCTCCGTTGTTGTCATGACTCTCTTCACCCTAGAGAGCCCGTATTTAACTTGAGATGTGGTTCCCAACCCCGAGAATACCGGAGGATTAAAGCTCATGACATGCTTGAGCTATCTCTCGGTTGCCCTCCTTGGCACCAATGGCTCCACTACTACCTGCTCCACTGCAGGAGCGGGCTGCTGCATTTGCCTTGCAGGCTGCGCATTCATCATGGCCAACACTGCTTCGGCCACCAATCGTATGGTCTCAGCCGATGGAGGTGTTGCAGGAGCTTCATTAGGTGCACTGCTAGCCTTAGAAACTCGACGTTCCAACGGGCCAGCACCACTTCTGGTCACCTATAGTGGTACAAAATAACGTTAAGCGACCAAATAAAATTGCAAACGGCAATTATAGGAACATGCAGGTTCCCCAAACACGTGTATTTTTATTCCTAAGTGGACATTCATGGGTTCTTTTACTGTTATAACGATGACACACACACATGTGCTCACCACCCCTTAAAAAGAATTCGTCCACGAATTCATCGTAAGCCTGACCGAAACCAGTAGTCTGATACCAAATTGTAACACCCCCTATCTGTCTCATAGCATATAGCAGTAGGTCCGGTCGGGGCCCGACGCCATATACCACAGACAGACCGGGTGGTTACTCAGTGGAAACCATCCAACCAATCCAACATCCTACACAGAGCATTCTAGCGGAAGCAGTTTTATAAGTTGCAATTAAAATAACCCAGCACCAAACATGAATGTCCACTAAACACCAAATAGGAATGTAGTACATACACAGGTTCAGGCCTTAAGGCCTTACAAAATGGTTTACTTCAAATTACATGTTTTACAAACCACGGCACGCAGGCCGGTCATACACGAATAAAAGCAAGTAAACACTTCAATTAGGCCTTCAAGGGCTGGCTTCGCTATTTGGGATTTAGCCCGCTATTGACCGCTTGGTCCAGCAGCACCTGCAAGCAACAAACCACCGCACGGTGGCAAACAAAAGAAACGGTCAGCAAAGCTGACCAAATTATAACGATCCCGCCCCCAGTTCGGGGCGACTATGCGCCTTCCCTGCATTTTATTAGCACAACCAAGCAGTATATAAATTCATTGCATCACAGGCATTGGCACGCATGGCCACACGCCCCGTGCTCTTAGGGCAAATTCTTGGTGATCACAGTCTAAGCCCGTTGACTCACCACCATCCCCAGGACGGCAATCTCTCGTGAGCAATTTGGTCTTTTAGGCAGATGTTACGACACTTTAATATCATTAACAGCCTATGTCACGACATTTTAATATCATCGACGGCAAAGACCCGACCTCTATGCCCTCGGCATAAAGCAGGAACGGTTCCACTCAACCCCTTGCTCATTTGCCACGACACTTTAATATCATCGGCATGAGTTAAGTTTCCCCGAAGCCCGTGAATCGAACGCACAATATTACATAACCCAGTTATGTACAAGTTGGCTCCCAGGCCCACAAGTTTGGCAGAATCACGCATCTGCCCAGTTTTCTGGGTGCACCTTTGGGTTGATCCCCAAGGCTCCCTGCTGCAATCTACCGCGTAAAAAACCCGAAAAACAAACAGTAGCGCGGAGTCTTCTCCAACCATTATGCAATGCAACATCACCGATCCAGACCAACTTGTCCTGGTAGGCTTCACACATCATGCCTATGTCCGTTCTCGAATACGGACTCTAAACAACGGGGACTTTACATATCTACCCGAAGGAACGCCTCCACTCACCGCAAACTCGCGAGAGCGGGCTTCCTATGCAAAGAAGGAGAGCTTCACATGCTCAAGAAGAGAATCGTTACCCTAGCGTTCTTCCTCGGTGCCATGGAAATGTAAGTGGATGAAAAGCACCGCACTCTCTTTGCCTCCGTAGATCCAAAGTCGGCTCGCGATTTGGAGCATCGAAGCTCCTCCAATGGCCGGATCTAAGCTTCTTCTTCCTCCTTTGCTCTCCTCACTCTCTTGACTTAGAAAGAGAACCACTCAAAAGAAATGAGGGTTTCAAGGGTCCAATCTTGTGTATATCCCATCAGGAACAACCCCCAGCCGTTGGATCCCAAATTAAAGAAACGAACGGCCTTGATTCGGGCCTGAAATGCTAAAACTGGGCCGAACACGGCCTGCGACACGCTCGTGTCCAGGGTCGTGTCCCCCATTCGCCGTCAAAATCGACGCGCCTGGAACAGCACACGGGCATCCGACACGCCAGTGTTCGACCTGACACGCCCGTGTTCCAGCTAACACGGCCGTGTGGGCGGCCGTGTGCCCCCATCAACACAGCCCCGAAAACAACCCGAGACTCACACGGGTCTTGGACACGCCCGTGTCCACGCCCGTGTCACGCCCGAACACGCCTGTGCTCCAGGCCGTGTTCACGGTCTCGACAATTCTTCGAGCGAAGTTCGTCGACCACCCGACACGGCCTTGGACACACCCGTGTCCTAGGACGTGTGCCTTGTCTCGACACATCGTCGAGCAAAAAATCATCAACTTCCCTGGCCGATCGTCGACACGGGCTCGACACGCCGTGAGACACTCCCGTGTCTCAGGCCGTGTTCCCTGCTCGACGATCGTCGACTCCAAATTCGTCGACATCGCGGCCAAATCGTCGACTGGGGCCTGACACACCCTGGGACACGCCCATGTCCCAGGCCGTGTGCCCCCTGCCAGATTCCAGATTTGGCCCAAAATGCCTCCCGTCGCTCTTTTGAGTTTCGGGGCGTTACATTGTGATTCCTGATCTTCTAGAAACATTCTCTCTTTGCAAGACGTCGAGAAGTTTGATTTAAAATTAAATCCGGATGATCGTACCTCTCTTGTTTTAGCTAACGGAGTTCTAGTGGAGACTGAAGGAGAGGTGAAAGAGGTTAAAGTTACGGTGGACGAAACCCTGGTTGTAGCTGATTTCCAAGGATTGGGGCCTATCGAAAATACTTCGATCCCAATCATGGGAGTCCCATTTTTGAGGGAGAGCAGCGCCATCTTGGATTTTTCCAAGGGGCGGGTGGTTGTACCTAATGCGGTGAAACCGCCGTGCTTACCTGACTCCATGACTGAACCTCTGTACCCCCCTCCTAATTTTATCACTAATGAATTGTTTAGTAATGTGGATGACATAGATAAACAGGAAACGTGGAAGCAGAAGTAGAAAAGAAGTACGTCTGAAGAAGAGCGTGGTGATGAGGAAGAGAAGGAGTTGTTGGTTCGTGAGGAGGTTGCTAATGAAATTAATGAGTTTAGATTTGTAGGGGAGCATGATTCTCCTCATGCTAAATTTATGAATAAAAAATTTAATCGTAAGGTTTCGTGGGCCGATCTGGTTGCCACTATGGCATCGGAGACGATGAAACCTAAAACTTTAGATGGGGAGTTAGTTGATTACGCTAAGTGGCGTTCCCCCACAGTGGAGAAAAAGAGAAATGAATGTTTATTGCGATCCGCTCGTTCTATTGCTCTCCAGGGAGAGAATCTAGGGGCTTGGGGTAAGTTGGGTAAAACCAACTTGAACCCTAAAGCTTCAAATCCTTGCCTTTTTCACTCCTGTGGGGAGCTCTATCATAAATCTGTGTTTAGTTGATAATTTGTTGGATAGATCTGCTAGCAACTGCCTGTGGACTTGCTTAGTTTTTTTTTTGCTTATTTAGTTGTTGAGGACATAAAACTCTATATCATGCTAATACAGGTATTTGGTCCACCTTAAGGACAGTAAACAAAAGGGCTCGTGGGAGACAACCCAAGTTGGACCACATGGTACTGTTTTCTGCTGTGTTTTCTTTATATATATATTTCTATATTCTTGTTTTGCATTGATCTCTAATTCGCAGGTGCTGGAATTTTTGGACGCGCAGCAAACCGGCCCTAACGGACAACTTCCCAGCACGACTGGTATGCCCAATTCTGAGCATAGGTACTTCTTTCCCCTAGCTCTTTAATTTATTTGGAATGTTTAAATTTTACTAGTTGTTGCATTCAAGTCTGGGGGAGAGCATGCATGTGATCACTACACAAGCACATAATTTATTGCATACCAGTCTCTTATTTATTTATTTCATAATTACTGTTGCACACACTGAATCACCCATACAAGCGTGCTCTTAGCCACATGCGCAGCTCGAGTCAAATGTATTCATTTTGTGTAAAATTTAAAATAGCGGTGCTGGCTTAGGATTTTAAGATAGAGTAGTTCGAAACTCGTGCAGTGCTCCTAATCGAGTACTCATGGTTTGTGTAAAAATAGTATAGATTTAATTTTTCTTTATGCTCGTTGATTTATACTTTTCTACAGATGTAAATATTATTTGTACTACTCAAAAATGTGAATCTGGAGTAATCGAAAGGTAGTAAAGGAATGTGTGTAGCTGTCACTAAACTTGCATTGTTCGAGTCGGGAGGAAGGATCATCTTTCTCGGTGGCTAAGAACTTTTCCCAAGCTACTCTCAAAGCTTTGGTGTCTGGTTAGTCAAGCGTGAGCATGACGTAGGCCATCATTTTGGCTAGTTTGAGCTTTGATTACCTAGTCCTAGCTGCTAATCATTACAAGCCAAGTTTGTGCCTACCCCTTCTTTGATTCAGCTCCACCTTTATTCACCAAAGCCGAAAGTCAATCCTCCTATCACAACCAAATCCTTGAGCTCATGTGAATTTAATATTTTGACGTGTTGTGATGTGTGGAATTCGTGTGATGTGGTGATAAATTCATGAAATTCTACTTGCTAAATTGGGGATTGCAAAAGAAGAAAAGAAAAATAAAAAAATTGAAAAAGAAAATCTAAAAAGAATTACAATGAGAAATGGAATCCCCATCTAGTTTTTCATGATATTGGTCGGGTTAGGCCGTATACATGCCCGGTATGACAACCCGCAATTTTCACCGCATATAATAACTTATCAGAGTAAGGGAAAATGCGCGTCATGATGCCACGTTAGCAGGGAATAACTGCGGACGCTCAGGAAAACACCTACATAATCATGAAGAAAGATTATTTAAGTTATTTTAAGGTAAAAATCAGTTTAAGTACAGTAGTTAGTCGTATCCCTCGGCTTAGTGGCTCATCTAGTCAACGAATCAAATTATAATTATATGCTGCGGAAGATACTTGTTTAGATTGACTCCAACATCCTACATGAGTATAAACGTCCTCAAAACACAACTCATGCTATGCAATACCCTAAATTTATAATAGTAGTAAAGATAACTTTTACGGTCGCTAATTAATATAACAAGTTAGAGTTTTAAATTATGAAATGCATGGAGTAATAGTAGTAGATTTTATACTTGAAAATACCTAACATGCATTCCTAGCATAAATCCTCCCAGAGAGCAAGTAATTCACATCCACGTATAGAAAACTAAGCAGCTAGCAAGTATCTAAAAATAACAATTATGTGGGCGTCAACAAACTGATACGAACCCACATACAGCAAGTATGTCTGAACCAGTAAAACTAAATAAGCAACAAACTACCTCGCTAAGATGAGGCAACAACCACGGCCAACACTGCCGCCCAAAAACTCTGAAACCAGCTCTGCTATCTGCTACTGCTCTGAACCTGAGGCATTCCAAAGACAGAAGAACCTCAGCAAGAGGGTACAAATGGCGGCAGAAAAATGAGTCAAAATAAACAAAGGTCAAAAGGGGTACCAACCCAAGACCCAAAAGCATTGAAGTAAAGTACAAAAAGAAACAAGACATCATCAGGAAAAAGAACTCTTACGTGTTTCGTCATGTACAGCAAGAGCACACTAGACGTACGAGGCTACAAGGTGACAACATGAATAACTTTTAAGGAAGAAAAACAAAACCTTTATTAGGCACATGTGGTCGACACTACCCAAAAACACGCGCGAGGTGGTCACTCAACTGGACACACCCTCACGAATTTAAATTCGTCAAACTGCGAGGGAGTCTCATACTCTCCACCATACAACGCAGTCGCCCAAAACCTGATAGACTTCCACAGGGTATTAATAAAGGAAACAAATATTGCGGAGGTGGTGTCGTCCACTAAATCCCGCAATCAAGAAAATCCATAAGAAAATCACCACATATATCTTGGGATTTGGCTCGTCAGACTCTACTTAACATTACTAGATTCAAGACGCGATTGATCAACCCTTACGAAAGATTTACAATCCTAGATAAACTCTAATACGTTCAATAATGATAAATAAGGCATTTAAAGCCATCAATAAGGCACTTCAAGAACGATTAGATATAACCTGACAAGATCGAGTTCACCATGACAAAATCTTATAACATCAAGTGATCATCAAGAAGGTTAATCATAGCAATAAATCGGAAGACAAAGTGCAGAAAATTTTAAAGAACATAAAAACCTAGTCATTACCATCAAATCGGACAGGGAGAAACGAGGGGGAAACCACCACTTGCCTTTGTTTTACCGGAAAAGTTCTCCAAATCAGTCCACGTCGCAGATCGGGGCAAAAGAGGATGGGGGAAGTTGAAATCTATACAAAAATGGCCGAAATAGGGGTTAGGGCCGAAAAATCCTAACGAGAAAACTCAAGGAATGGGGAAAGTTATATCAGGATGGTGTATCTCTCGACGAGAGCTTTCTAGATCTATACTCGGTTGGAGATTTCGAGCACCGGAGCACCGTCGGCGGCCACCGGAAGATTCACGAATAGCTTCCTCCCTCACGCCTATTTGTCTCTAGGTCGGTTCAGAATGTTGGAGAAGATGAAGTTTTTCGCTAATAAGAGTATATATACATATAATTATAAAAAGTTTTGTCTAAAAACGGACTATTTACGAGCGGGTGCGCAGAAAATGAGAATAGAGATTTAGGATCGCTTCAAATCGAAAAGTTCTTAACATGAAAGTTGTAGATCTCGTCGAGACAAACAAATTTCATGTTAACCATTTTTCCATACGACATCGTTCTGACTCTAAAAAAGGCTCCCGAACGCAAACTATAACGGGCTACACGAGAAGGGCTGAAGACCACTCGAGATAAGTTTACAGGTACTCGAGAGGTAGAAAACAGGCTACTCGAGTGGTTGGAAGCAGCACTCGAGTAGCTAGAAATGACACTCGAGTGGTAGAAAGATCAATCGAGTAAGCAGAAACAGCCACTCGAGTAAATAAAAATTCAGTACTCGAGTATAAATTAAACAACACTCGAGAGGCAGAAAAGGTTCTCGAGTGAAAAGCATGAGTACTCGAGAGGTTAGAACAACACTCGAGTAATGAAAAGGCAGCACTCGAGCGGGGGGAAAGGAGCACTCGGGAGGAATCAGCAGAAAAGCTCGAGAGTTGGAGGAATCACTCGAGAAGATCAATAACCACTCGAGAGGCAAAATTAGAATTTGCATAATCAGTAAATTTTTTACAAATATATCCAAAGAAATTAAACTATATAAATGAATAGTAAAAGATATTTTTGAATAGTACTATAATATTAAAATAATCATACTTATATATTTTTGAATAAGAAAACACGAGTTTAAAACGGAGGCCCTAACGCGCGCCGTATCAAACAAAAATCGCACCGTAGGCGAACACTGATGCTACGAACACAATGCCAAAGTCAAAACCAAAATCAGTCATTCTCGTGATATAAATTTTCAAAGTTTATGCTGAACATAAATTCCACAAAACTTCAGAAAATCACTGAGGCCCAAATATAGCTCAGATCGCGACGAAACTTGACGAGCAAGTCCAAAATTACTTAACTTAAATTCCAAACGCAAAATTTTCTCATTACAACAAGAATTCGGGCGACTCGACCGCACGGACGTGAAAATTCCTTAACGGCATTACGTCGTCAACTCGACGTTAAAAGGAATGCTATGACGTCATAAATATGATGATACTCATTCAAATAAAATCATCGAAAAAAATCGGGGTCGTTACAGTCACTCCCCCTAAAAAAAAGTTTCGTCCCGAAACTTAACACAACTCCAAGACCAAACCAAAATGATAAAATCAAACATGACTGAAAACATAAAGACATACCTGAAACTAAGAGAAGAGGTGCGGATGAGATTCCCTCATCACCGATTCCAATTCCCACATCGCGCTCTCGACGTCTTGATTTCTCCAAAGAATCTTGACCATGGGGATGGTCTTTATTCGCAACACACGCTCTTGAGAATCCAGAATACGAACAGGTTCTTCCACATACGTAAGGTTGGTCTTAATCTGGGGCATCGAGTCGAGGACTTGACGATCATTACGAACACACTTCCGCAACTAGCTCACATGGAACATATCATGGACACCAAGGAAGGTGGCAGGCAACTCCAGCATATACGCTGAAACTCCGATGCGTTCAAGAATCTGAAAAGGTCCCACATACCGGGGGTCTAACTTATAGTTCCTTCCAAACCTTTTAACGCCAGACATCAGAGAAACCTTTAGAAAAACCAAGTCTCCAATGGCAAACTCCATATCGACCCTTCGTTTATTAGTATACTTCTCATAGCGCTCTTGAGCCACATAAAGCTTTTCTCGAATATGAGTCACAGCACAATTCATCTCCTCAAGGGCTTCCGGACCTAGCAATGGTCTCTCACCAACTTCAGCACAAAACAAAGGAGTTCTTCAATGCCTCCAATATAAGTCCTCAAACGGGGTCATCTGCAGACTCTCTTGATAACTATTATTGTAAGCAAACTCCATGAGTCTGAGACGCTCATCCCAAGAACCACCATAATCCAAAATATAACACCTGATCATATCTTCTACGATCTAATTTACTCTTTCCGTCTGACCATTCGTCTGCGGATGATAGGCGGTGGAATACCTTAAATCGGTACCCAACCCCTCCTGTAAACTCTTCCAAAAGCGAGACGTAAATCTGGAGTCTCGATCTGATACAATGCTAACAGGCACTCCATGTAATCTGATGACCTCTTCAAGATATAGCTCAGCTATCTTCTTCATCGAATACCCAATCTTAAAGGGAACAAAGTTAGCACACTTTGTCAATCTATCGACTATCACCCAAACAAAGTCATTCCCATGGGTAGATTTTGGTAGACCGGTGATGAAATCCATTGAAATACTCTCTCATTTCCAACTTGAAATATCAAGCGGTGTCAATTTACCACGAGGCCTTCTATAATCAGCCTTAACACACTGACACGTATAACATTCCGATACAAACTTCGCGATATCATTCTTCATCCCTGACCACCAAATAATTTGCTTCAGATCTTTATACATCTTAGTGGAACCAGGGTGGTATGTTATACTGGAACCATGAGCTTCAGCACAGATCTTAGCCCGAATGTTGCCAAAGGTGGGGACGCAAAATATACCTCGATACTTCAAGGTATTAAACTCATCCAAGGAGTAATTCGGTAGCTCTCCCTTCACAGTTCTATTCCGGAGGTGCAACAAATCAGGATTATCCTTCTGGTGTGCTCGAGTAAGGGAAATCCAAGAGGGTTCTTCCGCTTCCAAACTAGCAGGCATAGTACGACTCCCAACCTCAATATCCATCAACAAGAATTCTTCTACCAAGGACTGTACCGATAGATTAAAAATTTTAGCGGTCTTTCTACTCAAAGCATCGGCTACTACATTAGCCTTTCCTGGATGATAAAGAATTTCCACTTCATAATCAGCCACATATTCTAACCACCGACGCTGGCGCAGATTTAGTTCCTTCTGAGTGAAGACGTACTTTAAACTCTTATGGTCCATATATATATCTTGCACAGCGCGCCAAACAATAAGTGTCTCCAAAGCTTCAGCGCATAAATTACAGCAAACTCCAAATCATTCGTAGGATAGTTTCTCTCATGAGTCTTTAGTTGCCTCGATCCATACGCGATCACCTTACCATCTTGCATTAAAACACAACCAAGTCCAATGTGTGATGCATCAACATACACAGCATACTCAACTTCTTCAGTAGGTAAGGTTAAAATTGGAGCAGTACATAATCTCTTCTTCAATTCTTGGAAAGGCTCTTCACACTTATCACTCCAAATGAATGCAGTATTCTTCTGAGTAAGTCTAGTTAGAGGAGCAGATAACATCGAAAACCCTTCCACGAATCTTCTATAATAGCCAGCTAGGACTAAGAAGCTTCTAATCTCCTTAGGTGTAGAAGGTCTCTCCCATTCCATCACAGCAGAAATCTTGGTCGGATCTACAGAAATACCGTCCTTGCTTATAACATGACCCAGAAAGGACACCTGAGGTAGCCAGAACTCACACTTACTCAACTTTGCATATAACTTATGCTCCCTCAGGGTCGACAAAACCAAACGCAAATGCGAGTATGTTCCTCAACATTGCGGGAATACACCAAGACATCATCTATGAATACAATAACAAATCGGTCCAAGAAATCCGTATACACCGTATTCACCAAATCCATGAAAGCAGAGGGTTCATTGGTTAAACCGAAAGACATCACCAAAAACTCATAATGTCCATGCCGCAAACGAAAAGCGGTTCAGGTAATATCTACCTCACGAATTCTCAACTGGTGGTAGCCTGAGCGAAGATCGATCTTTGAAAATATCGAGCTACCACGCAACTGATCGAAGAGATCATCAATCCTTGGCAGGGGATATCTATTATTAATGGTCGCCTTATTCAATTCTCTGGAATCGATGCAAAGCCTCATCGATCCATCTTTCTTCTTGACGAACAAAACAGGAGCACCTCATGGAGAATAACTTGGTATAATAAAACCACACCTCAGCAACTCATCGAGCTGAGTACGCAACTCGTCCAACTCATGCAGAGCCATATGGTACGGTGCTTTGGCAATAGGGTGAGTACTTGGCTCAAGGTCTATCACAAACTCTACATCCCTTTCAGGAGGAAGTCCTGGAAGACTATCAGGAAAGACATGTAACACCCCCTATCCGTCGCATAGCATATAACAGTAGGTCCGGCCGGGGCCCGACGTCGTATGCCACAGACAGACCGGGTGGTTACTCATGGAAACCATCCAACCAATCTCAACGTCCTACATAGAGCATTCTAGCGGAAGCAGTTTATAAAAGTTGTAAATAAGAACCCAGCATTAAAGCATGAATGTCCACTAATACAAAATAGGAATATTATACATAAACCAACACAAGCCTTAAGGCCTTACAAAATGTTTCACTTGTTATTACATGATTTACAAACCACGGCACGCAGGCCGGTCATACATGAATAAAACAGTAAACACTTCCAATTAGGCCTTCGAGGGTCGGCTTTGCACTTGGGCTTTAGCCCGCTATTGACCGTTTGGTCCAGCAGCACCTGCAAGCAACAAACCACCGCACGGGGGCAAAACAAGGCAACGGTCAGCAATGCTGACCAAATTATAACGATCACGCCCCCAACTCGGTGCGGCGATGCTCCTTCCCTGCATTTCATTAGCATAAGTGAGCTATATATAACCATAATCATTTCACCACAGACGTTGGCTCGCACGGCCACACGCCCCATGCTCTCAGGGAACATTCTCGGTGAACCGGTCGATGTCACGTCAATTAAAGTCATAGACATTCCGGACTCACCGCCGCCACTTAGGCGGTCAAACCTATGAGTATTTTGTCTTCCTGGCCTGGGTCACGACAATTTAAGTCATTGACCGCCGAAGACCCTGTTGGGTACATTGGAATAAATGTACCTGATTTGAAGAAGCCTCACCCTACTCAATGATATACATCAAAATGTATTTGATGTGTTTTGAGTTTAGTTGTGCAGGTTAAGTATTTGCAGGGAAAGCTGAAAAGTTTCTAAGTCCATGTGTAGACACCTAGAATAAAAGTGTCGACACTTAAGAAGACTTGTGTCGACACCCAGAGAAGCAGTGTCGACACTTGGAGTGATTGTGTCGACACCAGGAATGCAGAGTCGACACCAGAAGGAAAGTGTCGACACATATAGGCTGTGTCAACACTCAATGAAGAAATGTCCAGAGAAGTTGTATCGACACTTAGAAGCAGTGTCGACACCCAGAGGAACTTTGTCGACATCAGGAAGTGTCGACACTTGGAGGCTGTGTCGACACTCAGCAAAATTACAACAAAGTTCAAGTACAAGTGTCGACACTAGGAGGCTGTGTCGACACTCAGCAAACTTCAACAGAGTTCAAGTACAAGTGTCGGCATAATGAAGAATGTGTCGACACACAGCAAAAGACTCAACACATGAAGAAAGTGTCGACACTAGGAGGCTGTGTCGACGCTCAGCAAATTTCAATAAAGTCTAAGTACAAGTGTCGACACATCTCCTTTGTGTCGACACTCAGCAAGTATCAATACAGAAGGCAAGTGTCAACACTAAGAAAATGTGTCGACACTCAGCGAGTATCAACACAAGAAGATGTGTCGACACAAAGGAGTTGTGTCGACACTTACAAGAATTCAACTAAGTACTAAAGTACAAGGAGTTGTGTCGACACACAATATCAGTGTCGACACATGTTGAAGCAGCAGTGTCGAGAAGCAGATTCTACAACACAAGGAGTTGTGTCGACACTATGAAGGCTTGTGTCGACACTTAGTCTACTTGTGTCGACACTTAGTCTATATGTGTCGACACTTAAAAACAGACTGTCTCGACACTTTCAGACAGTTACAGAAAATTCAAGAAGTGACTGGATGACTTGACAGCTGCCATTCTAGCCGGTCTACTGCAACTGTTAGAGATGTCAGAAAGCTGTTAGGGACCGGATCAGCCGGTCACTATGAAGAAAGCCTATATAAAGGCTTATTCTGTCAACAGAAGAAGAAGATTCTACACATCAGAAAAAGATTAACACGGATCAAGGAATCATTGAAGTACAACACAACTAGAAGAAGACCTTCAAGTGAAGATCTAAGAAGTTGGAGAGAGAGAGCTCCTTCCAAGAAGACAGCTGTGGAACCAGGCTGTGAAGAAAGTTTTAGATTGAATTCTGATTCTTAAGTTAGCAGTGATTGAAGATCAGCTGCATAGAGACTCAACTCTATTGTGTTCTAAATTCAAGAAGCTTTGAAGGAATCCAAGGAAGGTTGATCTCAGCAAAGTTCTTCCAAGAACTCATCAAGAAACCTGTCAACTCTTCTCTCTTATTCTGAGTTGTAGGTTTATACTTTGTAATCTTAATTTCTTGTAGGATCCTAAGGGATCTGAGTTGTAAGCCTGAAATTATAAAGGCTGAGTGGTAGGGCTTGTGTTCCTGAGTGTAGGAGATCTATTTCTCTGAGTGTAGGCCTTGTTGAGGGCTGAGTGTAGGCCTTGGTGAAGGCTGAGTGTATGTCTTTGTGAAGACTGAGTGGTAGGGCCTTGGGCCTGAGTTGTAGGAACCTGGTTGGGGTTCTGAGTGTAAGATCTGAGGATCTGAGGTATAGTGGAGAAGTTTGGCCAAATCTAGTACACTACTAGATAGGAGAAGAGGGAAAGTGGATGTCCCCAGACCTTGGGGAACCACTATAAAACTGTGTGTACTCTGTGTATGTGATTGATTCTGTGTATGATGTTTTATGTTCTGTGAAATCTGTGATATAATCTGCCTAAAAGTTTAAAAATATTAAGTCACCTATTCACCCCCCCCCCCCTCTAGGTGATTAGGTACAATTTCGTTCAAGTGGTATCAAAGCGAGGTTACTCAAAAAGGACATAACTGTATGAGTACAAGATCCTGTTGGCAGATTCAGTATAATCAAGTGCAGAATCAAGAAAATCAAGAAAATGGGTTCAATAGAGAATCACAAAGAACTTGGATCCATGAAGTTGTCAATCTGTAAAAAGGAGATTTTTGGCATCTGGAAAGAAAGGGTTAGACTATTTATGGAAGCCTCTGACCCTAGAATCTATATCACAGTCAAAGAAGGGTCATATGTGCCTATGAAAGTATCAGTCCTGGATGCAAATCAGAGAACCCTTAAGGACTTTTCAGAGATGACCAAAGATGAGATTATTCTGGCCACCATGGACAAGAGCGCTCAGAATATTATTGTGAGTACAATAGATGATGCAACATTCCAGAACTTGATTCACTGTAAAACATCAAAGGAAATGTGGGACACATTGATAGTGTACATGGAGGGCTCTGAAGAAGTTAGACAGGACAGAAAGTTTTTATTAAATCAGGAGTATGAAAGTTTCAGACAAGGCAGGTCTGATAGTATAACAGAATGCTACAAGAAATTCTATAGGATTGTCAATGAGTTGATGTCTTATGGAAGAGAATTTAGCAATTATGAGTTAAATGATAAGTTCTTGAGATCCCTAACTAAAGACTGGGATACTAAGATTTGTGTCATAAGGGAAATGGCCAAGTTAGCAGATATTCCTCCTCCAACATTGTTTGGAAAGTTGTTATCCTATGAAATGCAGCTAATGGTTAGGAAGGAGGAAGAGAATACTACAAGAATTGAGCATAAGGAAAGAGCTGTGGCATTCAAGACAGAAGCCACCAAGAAATATAAAAGTAAGTCTCCATCTCCACCTCCAAAAGTTGCTGAGACTGAGACAGATAAGTCTGAAAGCAAGAATTCTGAAAGCAGTGAGAGTGATGAGGACTTTGCAGCTTTCACAAGACATTTTCAGAAGTTTCTAAAGAAGAAACAGTGGAGGTCTGAGCCATCCACTTCACAAAAGTCATCAAAGAATGATAGGAGAAAGCCCAAGTCAAGTAGAACTACATCTTCAAAGATAGTTTGTTATTGTTGTAACAGACAAGGACATGTTGTTGCTGACTGTCCAGAGAAGTGGAAAGAGTCAACTGATAAGAAGAAGACTCAAATCAAGGGCAAAAAGGAAAGGTCCTTTGTTGCTAAGAAGGACAAAAGTCTATCAGATATGTCTTCTTCAGAAACTGATTCAGAAGCTGAAACTTACATTGGACTGTTTGCTGAAGAAGAGGAAGAGGAGTTCATCCAGTTAATGAACTCTATATATGAGCATGAGGACACTCAGTGCCAGGGACTGATGGCCTCATCAGAAGGAGACAAAATCCAGGATCAGCCTGGACCAAGTCAGGTACAAAATTGTTCTTCAAGTTCAATTTCTAGTGCTGGATCAGAATCAGATTCATCAACATCAAGTGATGAGAGTGGATCTGAATCTGAAGGAGACATTCATCAATTAATTGATGAATATAGAGTAGTGTTGCAAGCTTTGAAGAAAAGCAAATCCTTGGCCAAGAGTCAGGCTAAGGAGATTGCTAATCTTAAAGTTGCTGCAACAGATTTTGATAAGTTGCTTGATCAGAAACTAAATGAAATAGCCAGGCTGAAGAACATTACTGTTATTCAGATGGGGACTATTACATTCAAGAATGATCAAATCAGAAATCTGGACATTAGTCTTCAGAAAGAGAGAGATATAGTAGCAAGGTTTTCTAAACCAAAGTCTGTTCTACCTTTGATAGATGAGTTCATTTCTCAAAAAGGTAAAACTGGATTGGGGTTTACTAAACCTGCAAGGACTGTTCAGTCCAAGTCTAAGGGCAAAGCCCCAGTCCTCAACAAGCCTGTTGTAGATAAAACAGCTAGGGTTGTACCTAAGCAAAGGTACAACAGATTTGAGTGCTGGTGTTGTGGCAAGGTAGGCCACTTTGCCATAGACTGTTGGTACAATTCAAGTGCCAAGGTGAGCAGCAATCTGCCTGCTAGAAAAGCTACAGGTAGTTTTGTTAAGAGGCAAACTAACCAGCACCAAGGACCCAAGAATTCTTTGGGTTCTAAGGTTAACTAATCTGTTTTGCAGGTGAGTCCAAGTGGCCATGTGTAACGCCCCAAAAGTTGTGTGCGGGTCGGTCGCGAAAAAGGGTTTTTGGTGCCTGTAGGGGTACACGGCCTAGGACACGGGCGTGTCCAAGGCCGTGTCTGGCTGGTGATTTTTGGTCGTTTTCAACCCGAGAAGGACACGGCCAGAAACACGGCCGGATGACATGGGCGTGTCATCCGACACGGGCGTGTGCCAACCCGTGTCCCTACCCGTGTCCTGATGGGTCGTGTCCGTTGCCGTGGCGGTTATGCGTGACACGCCCACGAACACGGGCGTGTCGAGGAACCCGACACGGGCGTGTCAGGTCAGACACGGGCGTGTCTTGGCCCGTGTGCGTTTCTCAGTTCGACGATCGTGCCTGGATCGAGGCACACGGCCTGGGACACGGCCGTGTGCCAAGCCGTGTTCGGCCTAGGTCTGGAGAATTTTGGGCAGATCCGAGCCGTTCGTTTCCTTTAATTTAGATCTGAGGGCTCAGATGATTCCCTGCTCTATTTAGGCCGGGAATAGGAGGTTAATTCCCCATTTTCTCTCCAAAGTTCTCCCCTTCCAAAGTGAGAGAGAGGAGGAAGAAGAAGGAGGTTTCCGGCCGCCGGCGGAGCATCGGAGCACCGTTTCGAAATCGGAGAGCGGATCCGTGGAGGGAAGGTCATTGCGAAGAGTTCTAACCGCGTAGTTTTTCCATGGCGCCAAAACGGACTACAAGGGTAACGATTCTCAACTTGAGCGTTTGAAGCTCTTTCTTTTGCATAGGGAACCCCGCTCCCGCGAGTATGCGGTGAGTGCGTGGTGTTCCTTGGGGTTGACGGGAATAGTCCCCCTTGTGTTACATATAGAGCCCGGAATCGTAAGTACGGGCATAGGCATTGTGTGTGAAGCCTACCTGGACGTGTTTTGTCTGGATCGGTGATGTTGCATTTGATGTGGTTTTGCCGGAGAAGACTCCGTGCTTTGGGTTTTTCGGGTTTCTACGCGGTAGATTGCAGCAGGGATCCTTGGAGGTTAGCTTCAAAGTGCACCCGGAAAACTGAGCGGAAACGTGTTCTGCTAACTTGGCAGTCTGGGAACCGGCCTTGATCATAACTGGGTTATGAGATTGTTTTGGAAAATTTGGGATCCGAGAGAAGCTTGGCCCGCGCAAAGGACTTAAATTGGACATGCGGCGTGAGCAACGGGCAAGTGGAATTGGACCTAGGCTATGTGGTTCGGTGCGAGAGACCCGAAGACGGGGACTGGCCGTTGGCATAGTCGGAGCCTTAGACGGTGGTCAGAAAGGCTAAATGTTCACATGTTGTTTCCATCCTGGGGGTGGTGGTGAATGCACTGATGGGTCAGGGTTCACCATAAATGTGCCCTGAGTGCACGGGGTCTATGGCCGTGCGAGCCTACATCTGTGGCAAATTATAATTACGCTATATATATTGTTGGGCTAATGTTATGCAGGGAAAGAGCACCGCCGTCCCGAGTAAGGGGTGGGGTCGTTATAATTTGGTCGGCTTTTAGCTGACCGTTGCTTTATTTGCCACCGTGCGGTGGTATGTGCTTGAAGGTGCTGCGGAGCCGAGCACCAAATAGCGGGCTGGAGCCCATGTTGCTGTGCTGGCCCTAGAAGGCCGTAGAATAGTTGTTTTTATATTTATCATGTGTGGCCGGCCTGCGAGCCGATGTATGTAAAACACTCTTTATTAAGTGAACATTTGTAAGGCCATAAGGCCATGTACCCGTTTCTATGTATTTGGGGTTTCATTCCTGTTGTTGTAGCTGTGGACATTCATATTGATGGATTTATTTTTGGGGTTCTTTAAACTTTAAAATCTTTCGCTAGAATGTCTGTGATTAGGACGAGTAGTCTTAATTGGTTGGTTTGATTATTCATTTAGTATCCCTTCCGACTGTCTGTGGTATATGGCGTCGGGTTCCAGTTGGACCTTCTGTTATATGCCATGCGACAGATGGGGGTGTTACAATTTGGTATCAGACTTCTGGTTATGGTCAAGCTTAAATGAATTCGTGGGCGAATTCTTTTAAGGGGTGGTGAGCACATGTGTGTGTCATCGTTATAACATCAAAAGAACCCATGAATGTCCACTTAGGAATGGAAAATACACTTATTTTGTGGAACCTGAGTGTTCCAATGATTGCTTTTAGCAATTTGTTTGTTGTCTAATCGTGTGTCTTTGCTAATTTAGGCAGCTAGGACCGGTGCTGGTCAGTCAGAGCGTCCGCAATCAGCGGAAAGTAGTGCACCAAGGGACGTGCCTGCTACACCTCCTTCAGCGGAAACCATCAGGATGGTGGCTGAAGCAGTGTTCGCAATGATAAATGCCCAACCTGCAGGGCAAATGCATCGCGCACCTCCTGCGAATGAGCAAGAACCGATTAGGGCGGCAGAGGCGAGAGTGGTGGAACGCGCAGCAGTGGAGTTAGTAGAGCCGAGAAGAACTACGGAGCGGCAGCTAAAGCATGTGATGGGCTTTAATCCTCCGAGGTTTAATGGGGTTGGAACGCCAACTCAAGCTGAGGACTGGCTCTCTTCCATAAAGAGGGTCTTGACGGCCACAATAACTGAGGAGTGGCAGAAGACCACCATAGCGACTTTTCTTTTGGAAGGTGAAGCGAGGCTGTGGTGGGACGAGATGGAGTTTCATCTTCTAGTGGGAAGTCAACTTGCGGATGTGCCGATGGAAGAATTTTCAAGATTGTTCCTAGCCAGATTTGTTCCTTCTGCTCAGAAGTTGGAGATGGAGAATCAATTTCTTGGGTTGTCTCAGGGATCCAGAAGCGTGGACGAATATCTGCATGAGTTCACACGGTTGGGTCGTTATGCTGGTGCTATGTTTTCAGAATAAGAGAGGAAGACCAACCGATTTTATGAGGGTCTTCGAGGCGATTTACAGTTACTCCTTGTTGGGCCTAAGGCGCAGGGCTTCCTAGCCTTGGTCAATTCGGCCCGATCGTTGGAAAAGGTTGCGAAGAAAGTTCAAGAGAAGAGGGACCCAGGAGAAAGGAAGACCGAGTTCAAGGTGCCAAGTAAGAAGACAGGCTTCCGCAGATGGAAAAATAAGCGGAGGACTTCGAACTCAGCCCCTTCGGCTGATGCATCGGGGGCAACTACAAGTCGAGTCCCCGGAGCTTGCTACAACTGCGGGAAGACGGGGCATTTTGCTCGGGAGTGTTGGAGCGGACGTTCAAAGTCCGAGAGGAGACCTGGAGCGACTTATGAGGAGAAAGGGAAGGAGGTGGAGTCAACCGCATCCCATCATGCTCCAGCCCAGCCTAGAGTCTACAACATTGGTCTGCAGGAGGCCATTAAGCAAGCAGACGTGGTGACAGGTATGAGTTAAATTATAGTGATTTAACTTTTATAGTTGTTGCCTTTGTATTTGTAAGCTTATGTTTGTTAGTGCTAGGCTTTGTGTTAATCTTTGGGTTTCTGGCGAGAGCCCTTTTTGATACGGGAGCATCACATTCCTTCTTGTCCGAAAAACTTATATCGCGCATCGGAGTTCCGTTCTCGATGGCAGAAAACAAGTTGGATGTGTTGTTGCCTAATGGGTGCTCAATGCGTGCGGATAGGGTTTGTGTTGTGAAGATTCAGATTGGAGACTGGGAGTTTGATTTGCGGGCGTTGGTTCTACCGTTGGTGGAGTTCGACGTAATTTTCGGTATGGATTGGCTCTCGGAGCAAAGTTCATGTATTGATTGCAGCCGTAAAGAAGTTAAGTTGGGTCTGGACACTAATCAAGAGACTACTTTTGCGGGCATGAAGGGGTCAGGGAAAGTTCTGATGTCGGCCCTTCAGATGTTCAAGGCAGTTCGGTCTGGGGCAGAACTATATATCACTCTAGTGCAGACTTCGACGCCTAAGCCTAGTTTGGACAGCATCCCAGTTGTGTCCGAGTATCCTGATGTGTTTCCAGATGATCTCCCAGGAGCCCCTCCTCAGCAGGAGATAGACTTTACTATAGATCTGGTACCGGGTGCCAAACCGGTGTCACGCTCCCCCTATCGGATAGCTCCAAGAGAAATGGCAGAGTTGAAGGTGCAACTGCAAGAGTTGCTAGAGCAAGGTTATGTGCGTCCAAGTTCGTCGCCTTGGAGCACACCAGTTCTCTTTGTTAAGAAGAAAGATGGGAGCTTGCGGCTTTGTATCGATTATCGGGAATTGAACAAACTTACGGAGAAGAACAAATATCCAATCCCGAGGATTGACGATCTATTTGATCAGTTGGTTGGATCAACTGTATATTCGAAGTTAGATTTGAAGTCCGGTTACTATCAGTTGAGGATAAGGGAGAGCGACATCCCAAAGACAGCATTCAGTACACGGTTTGGGCATTACGAGTTCACGGTTATGCCGTTTGGGTTGACGAATGCGCCATCCGTGTTTATGGATTTGATGAATAGGACGTTCAGAGAATACTTGGATCAGTTTGTGATAGTATTCATCGATGATATTCTGGTGTATTCGCGGTGCGAGGAGGATCATTACAAGCATTTACACATGGTGTTGGAGACATTGAGGAAAAGTCAGTTGTATGCAAAGTTCTCCAAGTGTGAATTCTGGTTATCCTCGATAGCGTTCCTTGGTCATGTTGTCAGTGGAGAAGGAATAGCTGTGGATCCGGCGAAGATAGTGGCGATACGAGAGTGGCCTACTTTGACTATAGTGGCAGAGGTCCGGAGTTTTCTGGGGCTTGCTGGCTACTACAGGCGCTTCATAGAGAACTTCTCGCGGATAGCACTACCACTCACGACGTTGACAAGAAAGGATCAGAAGTTTGTGTGGTCTTCGGAGTGCGAACAGGCTTTTGAAGAATTGAAGAGGCGGTTGACCAGGGCGCCCATTTTATGTTCGCCAAGTGGAACCGAAGGGTTCGAGATCTATAGTGATGCTTCGGGCAGTGGTTTGGGCTGTGTCCTGCTACAGCATGAGAGAGTGATAGCTTATGGTTCACGACAACTGAAGATTCACGAGAGGAATTATCCGGTCCACGACTTAGAGTTAGCGGCCGTGGTATTTGCTCTAAAGCTTTGGAGGCACTATCTGTACGGTGTGAAGGTCGATATTTACACCGATCATAAGAGTTTGAAGTACCTATTTGACCAAAAGGATCTGAACATGAGGCAGTGGAGATGGATGGAGTTCTTAGGGGACTACACCTTCAAGATACTCTATGTGCCTGGAAAGGGAAATGCAGTGGCGGATGCGTTGAGTCTTAAGATTCCCGCACAAGCCAATTGGTTATCAGTACATGATGAGAGATTGGTCCAAGAATTGGAGGCATTGGAGATATCTTGCGTCGATAAGCAGTCTAGTGCCGAGGCGAAACTGTTTTGGACAGAGGTGCAGTGTGACCTAGCGGATAGAGTTCGGCGGGATTTGGTTCAGGATAGCAGCATGAAGCAAATCTTGGATGAAGCTTTGGATGGGTCAAATTCCCAGTTGTGGTTGAAGATGGGTTGCTAAGGAGGGATGGTCGTCTATGCGTTCCTAGTGCGGATAATATTCGGGAGGAGTTGATGTATGAGGCTCATCATACCAAGTACTCAATCCACCCGGGAAGCACAAAGATGTATAGAGACATGAAGAAATTATTCTGGTGGCCGGGTTTGAAGAAGGATGTGGCACTTTATGTGGCCAAATGTCGTACTTGTGCATTAGTGAAGGCGGAATGCCAGAAGCCCGGAGGTTTCTTGAAATCCCTTCCTATCCCAGAATGGAAGTTTGACGACATATCTATGGATTTTGTGCACGGTTTGCCGAAATCGCAGAAGGGAAACGACGCCATTTGGGTGGTCGTGGATAGGTTGACAAAGGTGTCGCACTTTATCCCAGTGAGAAAGGAGGTTCCGGTGGAAAAGTTAGCCAAACTCTACGTGGATAACATTGTACGATTACATGGTGTGCCTCGCAGTATCGTTAGTGATCGTGATGGACGCTTCACGTCAAATGACTGGAGGTTGGTGCATGGTCTGTTGGGTACTAAGCTAAAGTTCAGCACAGCCTTTCACCCGCAGACAGATGGCCAAACCGAGAGAGTCAACAGGACTATGGAGGACATGCTTCGCATGTGCGTCCTAGATTTCGGGAAGCATTGGGAGGATCACTTGTACATGGTGGAGTTTGCGTACAACAACAGCTTTCAGGCAAGTATTGGAATGACGCCTTTTGAAGCCTTGTACGGGAGGAAGTGTCGTACGCTGTTGTCTTGGTTGGAGGCAGGCGAATCAAAGCTGTATAAACGTCAAGCGGTGGAAGATGCCACTTCAATGATACGGATAATTCAGGAAAGGCTGAAGATTGCTCAGGACAGGCAGTCAAAGTATTACAATGCCAAACATAGAAATGTGGAGTTCAACGTTGGCGACATGGTATATTTAAAGATCAAGCCGTTCAAGGGTGTATCGAGGGTTCGACGCTTGAAGAAGCTGAGTCCGAGATACCTTGGACCATTTGAAATCCTGGAGCGTGTTGGCGAGGCGGCGTATAGGTTGAAGCTGTCGACGGAGTTGAGTGGGTTGCATGACGTATTCCACGTATCGGTGTTGCGTAAGGCAGTGCAAGAGTCTTCGCAGATCGTTACGGACAATCAGGTACTGGTTGATTATGAGTTAACAACAAGGGTCAAGCCAGTACGAATTGAAGATGTTGCAGTCAAACGACTCTGCAACAAGGAGGTCCGAATGGTTAAAGTCCGTTGGGATAATTGCGGACGTGAGGAGCTTTCTTGGGAACGAGAGCAGGCTATGTTGGAGGAATACCCCGAGTTATTCCACTCAGGTATCATTTAGCTTTTGTATACCTTTACTTAATTTCGGGACGAAATTCCTTAAGTGGGGGAGATTTGTAACGCCCCGAAAGTTGTGTGCGAGTCGGTCGTTTCCTTTAATTTAGATCTGACGGCTCAGATGTGTCCAAGGTCGTGTCTGGCTGGTGATTTTTGGCCGTTTTCAACCCGAGAAGGACACGGCCAGAAACACGGCCGGATGACACGGGCGTGTCATCCAACACGGGCGTGTGCCAACCCGTGTCCCTACCCGTGTCCTGATGGGTCGTGTCCGTTGCCGTGGCGGTTATGCGTGACACGCCCATGAACACGGGCATGTCAAGGAACCGACACGGGCGTGTCAGGTCAGACACGGGCGTGTCTTGGCCCGTGTGCGTTTCTCAGTTCGACGATCGTGCCTGGATCAAGGCACATGGCCTGGGACACGGCCGTGTGCCAAGCCGTGTTCGGCCCAAGTCTGTAGAATTTTGGGCAGATCCGAGCCGTTCGTTTCCTTTAATTTAGATCCGACGGCTCAGATGAGTCCCTGCTCTATTTAGGTCGGGAATAGGAGGTTAATTCCCCATTTTTCTCTCCAAAGTTCTCCCCTTCCAAAGTGAGAGAGAGGAGGAAGAAGAAGGAGGTTTCCGGCCGCCGGCGGAGCATCGGAGCACCGTTTCGAAATCGCAGAGCGGATCCGTGGAGGGAAGGTCATTGCGAAGAGTTCTAACTGCGTAGTTTTTCCATGGCGCCAAAACGGACTACAAGGGTAACGATTCTCAACTTGAGCGTTTGAAGCTCTTTCTTTTGCATAGGGAACCCCGCTCCCGCGAGTATGCGGTGAGTGCGTGGTGTTCCTTGGGGTTGACGGGAATAGTCCCCCTTGTGTTGCATATAGAGCCCGGAATCGTAAGTACGGGCATAGGCATTGTGTGTGAAGCCTACCTGGACGTGTTTTGTCTGGATCGGTGATGTTGCATTTGATGTGGTTTTGCCGGAGAAGACTCCGTGCTTTGGGTTTTTCGAGTTTCTACGCGGTAGATTGCAGCAGGGATCCTTGGAGGTTAGCTTCAAGGCGCATCCGGAAAACTGAGCGGAAACGTGTTCTGCTAACTTGGCGGTCTGGGAACCGGCCTTGATCATAACTGGGTTATGAGATTATTTTGGAAAATTTGGGATCCGAGAGAAGCTTGGCCCGTGCAAAGGACTTAAATTGGACATGCGGCGTGAGCAACGGGCAAGTGGAATTGGACCTAGGCTATGTGGATCGGTGCGAGAGACCCGAAGACGGGGACTGGCCGTTGGCATAGTCGGAGCCTTAGACGGTGGTCAGAAAGGCTAAATGCTCACATGTTGTTGCCATCCTAGGGGTGGTGGTGAATGCACTGATGGGTCAGGGTTCACCATGAATGTGCCCTGAGTGCACGGGGTGTATGGCCGTGCGAGCCTACATCTGTGACGAATTATAATTGCGCTATATATATTGTTGGGCTAATGTCATGCAGGGAAAGAGCACCGCCATCCCGAGTAAGGGGCGGGGTCGTTATAATTTGGTCGGCTTTTAGCTGACCGTTGCTTTATTTGCCACCGTGCGGTGGTATGTGCTTGCAGGTGCTGCGGAGCCGAGCGCCAAATAGCGGGCTGGAGCCCATGTTGCTGTGTTGGCCCTAGAAGGCCGTAGAATAGTTGTTTTTATATTTATCATGTGTGGCCGGCCTGCGAGCCGATGTATGTAAAACACTCTTTATTAAGTGAACATTTGTAAGGTCATAAGGCCGTGTACCCGTTTCTGTGTATTTGGGGTTTCATTCCTGTTGTTGTAGCTGTGGACATTCATATTGATGGATTTATTTTTGGGGTTCTTTCAACTTTAAAATCTTCCGCTAGAATGTCTGTGATTAGGACGAGTAGTCTTAATTGGTTGGTTTGATTATTCATTTAGTATCCCTTCCGACTGTCTGTGGTATATGGCATCGGGTTCCAGCTGAACCTTCTGTTATATGCCATGCGACAGATGGGGGTGTTACACCATGCCCCAATATGGTACTTGGACAGTGGATGTTCCAGGCAAATGACTGGAACTAGGGGATTTCTAAATGACTACACACCAATCAAGGATGGTCCTAAAGTCACCTTTGGTGGTCCTGAAAAAGGAATCATCAAAGGTTTTGGTAACATTTCTAGCAACCTTATAACAATTACTCAAGTGGCTTATGTTAAAGGTTTGAAACACAACCTCATTAGTATAAGTCAGCTGAGTGACTTAGGATATGACATCTCATTTGTCAAAGATGGTTGTCATATCAGGAGATCAAATAATCAAGAGATCATTCTGACTGGTTATAGGAAGAGAAATGTCTATTGTCTAGACATTATGTGTGAGAACAATGTTTCTCCAGTGTGTCTTGTAGCTGATGAGAAAGTCTCTCATTGTGTCAAATGGCACTAGAGGCTAGCCCATCTCAACTACAAGACAATTGGCCAACTCTTTAGCAAAGAGTTAGTGAGGAATGGTCCTCAGGTTAAGTGTATTAAAGATGGGATATGCTCAGCTTGTCAAAATGGCAAGCAGACTAGATCCACCTTTAATAGCATTGAAAACAAAGATGCTGTAAGGTGCTTATACCTTTTGCATATGGATCTTTTTGGTCCTATGCCTTTTCACAGCCTAGGTAGGAAGGTCTACACATTTGTAGTTGTAGATGACTACTCAAGGTTTTCCTGGGTGTTCTTCCTTAGACAAAAATCTGAAACACCTAGTATCTTCTATAGTTTTGTCAAACAAATTCAGAATGAGTTAGACAATACAGTGGTCAAAATAAGAAGTGACCATGGTACTGAATTCCAGTCTGACAGTATGACAAAGCTATGTGAAGAATTTGGGATATTTCAGGAATTTTCTTCACCAAGAACACCTCAGCAAAATAGCATTGCTGAAAGGAAAAAATAGAACATTGATAGAGGCTGGTAGAACCCTATTAAGTGACACATCTCTCCCAGAATATTTCTGGGTTGAGGCAGTAAACACTGCATGCCATGTAATTAATAGGGCTACTATCACCAAAAGTCACAATAAGGCCCCCTATGAGATTGTGAAAGGCAGAAAACCAAATCTATCCTATTTCAGGATCTTTGGTTGTAAATGTTATATACTTAACAATGGTAAGTCTTACTTAACCAAGTTTGCTGCCAAATCCCAAGAGGGGATCTTTGTTGGGTACAGCAACAACAGTAAGGCTTATAGGGTCTACAACTTGACTACTCAAGTTGTAGAAGAGTCTGTACATGGAGTATTTGATGAAGCTAGACTCATTAACAATGAATTATCTAGAAGTGTATGCAGCTCCACAGGTGTGACTGAGAAGATGGACAAGCTCACTATAGAAGAAGGACCTACTGCAAGTCAGCAAGTAGAAGATAGTGGCTGTTGTCCAGGGGGAGTACTAGATGCACCTGATGCAGAATAAGACCAAGGAGTGCAGTAAGTTGAAGAAGCTGAAGGTGTTCAACCTGAAGACAGGCTACCTCCAGCAAATAGACATCTAAAAGATCATCCAGCCAATCAAATCATTGGTGATCTCAGACAAGGGGTACAAACAAGGAGCAGAAATCTAAGCTCATTACTCTACTCCAGTTTTCTATCCCAAGTAGAGCCAAAGAAATTTGAAGAAGCCATCCTAGACCCTCATTGGATTGAGGCTATGCAAGAGGAGCTGAACCAGTTCAAAAGATGCAAAGTCTAGGAGCTTATTCCTAAACCAAAAGACCACAACATAATTGGAACTAAGTGGATCTTTAGGAAAAAGATGGATGAACATGGAGTGATTATAAAGAACAAAGCTAGACTGGTTGCTAAGGGATATAGGCAGGAAGAAGGTATTGACTTTGATCAAACCTTTGCTCCAGTAGCCAGACTGGAAGCTATAAGGATGTTCTTGGCCTATGCAACCTATCAAGGGTTTAAAGTATACCAAATGGATGTTACGTCAGCTTTTCTGAATGGAAATCTGAAAGAAGAAGTCTATGTGGATCAGCCATCAGGTTTTGTTGATTCTACCAAACCTAATTATGTCTATAGACTTAGGAAGGCTTTGTATGGGTTAAAACAAGCCCCTAGGGCTTGGTATGAAACTCTGTCTAGTTTCCTCATTGAGAATAAATTCACAAGGGGGAAAATAGACAAGACTCTATTCCTTAGGGAATCGAGAGGTAAGATCATTCTAGTCCAAATATATGTAGATGACATCATATTTGGCTCTACTGAAAGTAGTCTTTGCAAAAAGGTTTGCAAAACTAATGCAAGGACAATTTGAAATGAGCAGTATGGGGGAACTTAAGTTCTTCTTGGGTCTCCAAGTTAGACAGACTGAGGATGGTTTATCAATATGCCAGTCTAAGTTCACCCTAGAATTGATAAGGAAGTATGGTATGGAATCATCCAGTACCATGAAAACTCCTATGGGGTCAAGTATGTCTCTTAGCAAAGATGATGCAGGGAGACCTGTAGATGAGACTTTGTATAGAGGGATAGTTGGCTCCCTATTGTATTTGACTGCAAGTAGACCAGATATCATGTATGCTACATGTGTCTGTGCTAGGTACCAAGCTTGCCCTAAAGAATCTCATTTGACAGCAGTCAAAAGAATACTGAGATATCTTAAGGGCACTCCTTATCTAGGCCTTTGGTACCCTAGGAATGGAGACTTTGAACTGACAGGTTATTCAGATGCAGATTTTGCAGGCTGCAAGGAAGATAGGAAAAGTACAACTGGTACCTGTCAATTCCTAGGTGGAAGACTGATTTCATGGAGTAGCAAGAAACAAACAAGTGTGGCTATCTCCACAGCAGAATCAGAGTATGTTGCTGCAGGAAGTTGTTGTGCTCAACTTCTGTGGATGCAACATCAGCTAGAATACTATGGTATTCAAGTAAGTAGAACATCTCTATTTTGTGATTCTACTAGTGCTATTTCTATTGCAAACAATCCTGTCTCTCATAGTAGGACTAAGCATATAGAAATAAAATACCATTTTCTAAGAGAACATGTAGAAAAGGAAGATATTTCCCTAGAGTATATTAGTACAGATAATCAGTTAGCTGATATGTATACTAAGCCCTTAGATGAAACCAAATTCAATAGGTTCAAAATTGAATTAGGTATGATAAACTTAGAATAAGTTTTCAAAATTGGCTAAGTAAAATGTTGTCGACACACAGAGTTGTCTGTGTCGACACAGAAAAGTGGTGTCGACATTTCAGAGAAATGGTGTCAACACATCTAGACAGTCTATGTCGACACTTAAGAGAATTAGTGTCGACACATAAATAGTAGGTGTCGACACATCCAAGGTGGTGTCGACACTTAGGATTTACTCAACATTAGTCTGGTAAAGTCTCGACTAAGTGTCGAGCTAAGCGGTGTTGACACATGAACAAGTGTCGACACATATATTCTGTCGACTATACTTGTGTCGACACATTGTCGTCGAGACATTATAAGTAAGTGTCGACACTTTTCAACAGTGTCGACACAATTTAAGTATTTTGACGCGCCCTTTCATCTTCGATTCTAGAAAGGTATAAATAGGTTTTCGCCATTGTCTGTCGACACGCTCACCAAAGTTTCGAGACCAAACTTGTGTGTCGACATCTCTCTTCCTAGATTCAAATTTCTTCAAACCCTAATGGCGCCCAAGCTAGAAGAGAATGTGAATGAAGGATATGAACTCGTGCGGCATGCTTTTGATGACGCGGAACCAGAGATCAAAGGCGTGATAACCCTAATAACTGAGACTGGATTAGAATTTCTTGTTTCAGAACCGATCAAGATCTAGAAGAAGGAGGTCCTGGAATTTCTGAATAGAGCAACACTAGATGAATCAGGACTCAAGATAAAGTCAAGAGTTCATGGGGCAAAGGTAAAGGTCTCTCCTAAGAGTCTGAGAAAGGTACTTCAACTACCTAGGACTAAGGAAGAAGAAGATGTTTCTGCTACTAAGACTAGAGAAGCATTAACATGGTATGGTTTGAACTCAAATCTGAAAATTGGATCTGTGTTCAATAGAAAGGGAATGAACATGCAAGGCAAATTTTTATCTGAAATTGTTGGCAAGGTTATCTTGAGCAAACCTGGAGGACATGATAGAATATCTGCTTATATGTTCAGTCTAATGACAAGAATTATCTTCCAACTTAATACTGATTGGTCTGCAGTTTTGTTTGATAAGATAAAAGAGAGTATGAAGAAGCCCAATTTGGGTAGGATTCTAAGTCTTTACCTGGCTGGTAGTATACCAGAGGTGATGAACCAAGCAGCTGGAACTAAGATTAACCACATGAGGAGAATGGATTTGAGAATCTTCTCTAGGTGGGATAGAGTGTTAACCAAAGAAATGCCAACTCCTGAGAAGGTAACACCCCAAAGGAAGAAGAAAAAGACAGCCCCTGTGGCTCAAGAATCATCAAGCAGCTCTGAAGAGCATGTAGTGTTCACTCCAGATGAGGAAGACACTGGAAATGCTGGACAATCTCCAGCAAGACATATAGATGCAGAGAGGCAGGGGGAGCTACCCTCAGCAAGCCCACCAGGATTCAATACAGGGGGGGCCTCTACTTGTGGAAGAGCCTACTCCACTTGAGAGTGAACAGGCTATCCACACAATACTTGAGGTAATAACTGAAAATAAAAAAATAAATTTCCCTATTGAGGATGATGTTTTGTCTGATTCATTACCTAATGTTAATCATCAAACACAGACACATAGTCAACCTCAGGATGTTGTCATGGAAGACACATCTGTTGCAGATAAAGTTGTTGATGAGATAAGAGATTCTCCACCCCATCCTCAACAAGAGTTTACACTAGAAGAGTTATTCCCAGATCTTCTACAAATAGATTTTGAGAAAGAAAAAGCTACTGAAGAGGGGGAGACAATAACTATTGAGGGGGAGCAGGTAAATCTTCAGGGGGAGCCAGTTAGGTCTCAAGAAGAAATTGCAAGACAAGAACCTGAGATGCAACAGCATGTTGAGGAGTTACCTAGGAAGGATTTACCTCCTAGCCCTAAGGACAGGGTTGATATTGCAAGCACATCTGCTTCTGAAGATGAAGAGGCTGCAAGATCCAAGAAGAGAAAATTTCAAGTTTTCAAGAGGAGGAGCCAGACATATAAGAAAGCTTTACAAACAATAGTACCACAGCCTGCACCACAGCCTGCCCCATCTACAGATTTCAGTTCTCTGATGGTTGCATTACAGATAAAGATGGATAAGCAAAGACAGGCTTTGCAATCTTATATGGATGAAGGGCATAAGTCATTACAATTTGATCTGGCCCACTCAAGTCAATCAGATTTGAAGTAAATCTGAACAAGAAAGAAATGACTGACTGCTTACATAAGGGATTAAATGCAGTAGTCTATCTGGACACACATCAAGAGAAACTGAAGACAAAACCTGAAGAACTTGAAGTGAAGGAAGGCTATGTTCTGGAGAATCAGATCAGAATGAATGATAATTTGATAGCTTCACACAATGCCATTGTAACTAAACTGAAGAGTATAGCAACTGCTCAGAATGCAGCCCTGACCACTGCCAAAGAAGAATTTGACAAAGCATTGCAAGAGAGCCTAACTGCTGTTACTTCTGCACTTCAGGATTCTCAGAAGCTAATAACTGAAAAGCTCCAAAGGTTGAAACCTTTCTATAAGGATGGAGTAAACTATCTGAATGTACAGATAAGATTCTAGAAAGATGATCTGAGGGATCACATTGAAAGAGAAGTCATAAAGGGGGAGAGGGTGTTAGTCAAAGCAGGCACTGATCATGCAAAGTGGATTTCAAATTCCATCAGAGCCACCCTTGGATATCCTCCATTATGTGATGATGATAATGTTGCAGAGTCTGGAATTAATCCTGCATATCTTGGAGGGGAGCCAGCTGAAGTAGCTCAAGTGATATACCCTCCACCAGACTTTGATATGATACATCAAGATATACAGTCAATGTATAGTCCTCCTGAAGGAATTCAGAATGTCATCATTGAGAAAGTAGTTCAGTCTGTGCCAGAGGCAATACTGAAAGAACAAGAAGCTTTGTTAAAAGAACAAGAGACTCAATTGTCTAAGAAGAGATTCAGAGAGCAAGCTGAACTTAGGCCTGACTTTGAACAATGGAGCCCCACTTCCAGGAATATCATCTTGACTGCACGGAAGGCTGCCAAGTACAATATCCAGGATAGAAACAAGTGGTATTCTGAACTGGAGTGGAGGAAGTATGAGACAAGGCAAGAGGCCATTGTGCAGTATAGAAGAAAGGCTAAGATGGGAAAGCTACCTCCTAATGCACAAGAGCCTAGCAAGCACTTTCCTAAGCCTTATCATTATTTTGAAAGGCAAAAGATCAAGGCAGAAGAGTTGAAAAAGAAAGATCTTAAAGGGAAGAAGCCTGCTGCTGATGAAGATACTGAAGCTCCTGTCCAAGCCAAGATACAAACTGGAAAGGGCATTGTGATCAAGGAGCCTGAGCAGCAATAGGATAGAAATTTTTCTTTAGTTTACAGTTATAATCATTTGATTTTAAAATCTCTGTAAACTTTTGAATAATGAATATGTTGAAGTTGTTAGAACAATGTGATATTTGTTAAATCTATTACATTAATGTTCTGAGAAATTTGAGTATACATGTTTTGTTTATACATGTTTATGTACTTACCCTGTTATATAATCATATTTTACATCATACTGTGAATTTGTTATGTATGGTGTATATCATTGACTAAGGGTTATGACTTCTCCAAATAGGGGGAGATTGTTGGGTACATTGGAATAAATGTACCTGATTTGAAGAAGTCTCACCCTACTCAATGATATACATCAAAATGTATTTGATGTGTTTTGAGTTTAGTTCTGCAGGTTAAGTATTTGCAGGGAAAGCTGAAAAGTTTCTAAGTCCATGTGTCGACACCTAGAAGAAAAGTGTCGACACTTAAGAAGACTTGTGTCGACACCCAGAGAAGCAGTGTCGACACTTGGAGTGATTGTGTCGACACCAGGAATGCAGAGTCGACACCAGAAGGAAAGTGTCGACACATACAGGCTGTGTCGACACTCAATGAAGAAATGTCCAGAGAAGTTGTGTCGACACTTAGAAGCAGTGTCGACACCCAGATGAACTTTGTCGACATCAGGAAGTGTCGACACTTGGAGGCTGTGTCGACACTCAGCAAAATTACAACAAAGTTCAAGTACAAGTGTCGACACTAGGAGGTTGTGTCGACACTCAGCAAACTTAGACAGAGTTCAAGTACAAGTGTCGACATAATGAAGAATGTGTCGACACACAGCAAAAGACTCAACACATGAAGAAAGTGTCGACACTAGGAGGCTGTGTCGACACTCAGCAAATTTCAATAAAGTCTAAGTACAAGTGTCGACACAAAGGAGATGTGTCGACACTCAGCAAGTATCAACACAGAAGACAAGTGTCGACACTAAGAAAATGTGTCGACACTCAGCGAGTATCAACACAAGAAGATGTGTCAACACAAAGGAGTTGTGTCGACACTTACAAGAATTCAACTAAGTACTAAAGTACAAGGAGTTGTGTCGACACACAATATCAGTGTCGACACATGTTGAAGCAGCAGTGTCGAGAAGCAGATTCTACAACACAAGGAGTTGTGTCGACACTATGAAGGCTTGTGTCGACACTTAGTCTACTTGTGTCGACACTTAGTCTATATGTGTTGACACTTAAAGACAGAATGTCTCAACACTTTCAGACAGTTACAAAAAATTCAAGAAGTGACTGGATGACTTGACAGCTGCCATTCCAGCCGGTCTACTGCGACTGTCAGAGATGTCAGAAAGCTGTTAGGGACCGGATCAGCCGGTCATCATGAAGAAAGCCTATATAAAGGCTTATTCTGTCAACAGAAGAAGAATATTCTACACATCAGAAAAAGATTAACACGGATCAAGGAATCATTGAAGTACAACACAACTAGAATAAGACCTTCAAGTGAAGATCTAAGAAGTTGGAGAGAGAGAGCTCCTTCCAAGAAGACAGCTGTGGAACCAGGCTGTGAAGAAAGTTTCAGATTGAATTCTGATTCTTAAGTTAGTAGTGATTGAAGATCAGCTGCATAGAGACTCAACTCTATTGTGTTCTAAATTCAAGAAGCTTTGAAGGAAGCCAAGGAAGGTTGATCTCAGCAAAGTTCTTCCAAGAACTCATCAAGAAACCTGTCAACTCTTCTCTCTTATTCTGAGTTGTAGGTTTATACTTTGTAATCTTAATTTCTTGTAGGATCCTAAGGGATCTGAGTTGTAAGCCTGAAATTATGAAGGCTGAGTGGTAGGGCATGTGTGCCTGAGTGTAGGAGATCCATTTATCTGAGTGTAGGCCTTGTTGAGGGCTGAGTGTAGGCCTTGGTGAAGGCTGAGTGTAGGTCTTTTTGAAGACTGAGTGGTAGGGCCTTGGGCCTGAGTTGTAGGAACCTGGTTGGGGTTCTGAGTGTAAGATCTGAGGATCTGAGGTATAGTGGAGAAGTTTGGCCGAATCTAGTACACTACTAGATAGGCAAAGGGGGAAAGTGGATGTACCCAGACCTTGGGGAACCACTATAAAACTGTGTGTACTCTGTGTATGTGATATATTCTGTGTATGCTGTTTTATGTTCTGTGAAATCTGTGATATAATCTGCCTAAAAGTTTAAAAAGATTAAGTCACCTATTCACCCCCCCCCTCTAGGTGATTAGGTACAATTTCGTTCAGACCCTAATCTATGCCAACGGCAAGTGCCACATGCCTTTAGGTCTCTTTAACCGAACGACATAGAACGGGTATGGTTCCATCTAACCCGTGCTCACATCACAATGACAATTTAAGCCATTTGCGCTGCTCAAACTTCCACCGAGTCCCTTTTCCATCACAATTCACATAACCCGGTTATGTTCAAGTTGGCTCTCAGGCCACCAAGTTGGCAAGATCTCGCATCCGCCTAATTTTCCGGGTGCACCTTTGGGTTAATCCCCAAGGCTCCCTGCTGCAATCTACCGCGTAGAAAACCCGAAAAACAATCAATAGCACGGAGTCTTCTCCGGCATTTATGCAATGCAACATCACCGATCCAGACCAACATGTCCGGGTAGGCTTCACACATCATGCCTATGTCCGTTCTCGCTTACGGACTCTAAACAACGGGGACTTCACATATCTACCCGAAGGAATGCCTCCAACTCTCCGCGAACTCGCGAGAGCGGGCTTCCTATGCAAAGAAGGAGAGCTACTCATGCTCAAGAATAGAATCGTTACCCTAGCGTTCTCTTTGGCGCCATGGAAAAGTAAGCGGATGAAAAGCACCGCACTAGCTTTGCCTCCGTGGATCCGGAGTCGGCTCCCGATTTGGAGCTTCGAAGCTCCTCCAATGGCCGGATCTAACTCCTTCCTTCCTTGGCTCTCCTCTCTCTCTAAGCTTTTAGAAAGATGATAACTTATGAAAAGTGAGGGTTTCTAAGTCCAATCCCGGGTATATCCCTTCAGGAACAACCACCAGCCGTTGGATCATCAATTAGAGAAATGGACGGCTTTGATTCGGGACTGAAATGCCCAATCTAGACCGCACACGGCCTGGCACACGCCCGTGTCCAGGGCCGTGTGCCTCATTCGCCGTCAAAATCGGCTCTCCTGGAACCTCACACGGGTATCGAACACGCCCGTGTTCGACCTGACACGCCCGTGTTCCACCTGACACGGTCATTTGGTCGGCCATGTACCCCCATCATTTTTCCCCGAAAACAACCCGAGCACTACACGGGTTCTAGTACACGCCTGTGTCCTTACCCGTGTCACCTCAACACGCCTGGGATCCAGGTCATGTACACGGTCTCGACACTCGACACTTCGTCGAGCGAAGATCGTCGACCTGATGACACGGCCTTGGACACGCCCATGTCCTAGGCTATGTGCCTTGTCTCGACACAATGTCGAGAGCAAAGTGTCGACTTCCCGGGAGGAGTGTCGACACGGGTCAACACGCCCTGCGACACGCCCATTGTCGCAGGCCGTGTGCCATGTCTCGACACTTCGTCGAACGCAGAGTGTCGACTTCGCGGGCTAAGTGTCGACACGGGTCGACACGCCCTGCGACACGCCCGTGTCGCAGGCCGTGTGCACAGTCTCGACATAATGTCGAGAGCAAAATATCGACTTCCCGGCTGAGTGTCGACACAGCTTGACACGCCCTGGGACACGCCCATGTCCCAGGCCGTGTGTCTGCTGCCAGAACCCAAAACTGGCGCAAAACGTCCCCCGTCGCTCTTTTGAGTTTTGGGGCGTTATAACTCTCCCCTATTAAAAGAATTTCGTCCTCGAAATTATATAAAGGAAAGACATGTACAAAACCAAAATTTGTACCTGAGCGGAACAACTCCGGATACTCGTCAAGCATAGTCTGCTCTCGCTCCCAAGAGAGCTCTTCACGACCGCAATTGTCCCACCGGACCTTGACCATTCTAATCTCTTTATTGCGTAGCCGCATGACCTCCGAGTCCTCAATCCGCATGGGCCTGACCTTTGTCGTCAGCCCACTATCCACCGGCACTTGATCAACCGCAATCACTTGCGTAGGCTCTTGCACTGCCTTCCGAAGCACTGAAATATGGAATACATCATGTAAACTACTAAGCTCCACTGAAAGCTTCAACCGATAGGCCGCTTCACCGACTCGCTCCAGAACCTCAAACGGCCCAAGGTACCTCGAGCTTAGCTTTTTCAATCGACGCACCCGCGAGACACCCTTGAATGGCTTGATCTTTAAGTACACATGATCGCCCACAACAAACTCCACGTTCCTGTGCTTGGCATTATAGTACTTTGCTTGCCGGTCTTGAGCGATAAGCAACCTCTCCCGAATGGTTCTCACCAAAGAAGTAGCATCCTCCACTTCTGATCGCTTATACAACTTTGACTCACCCGTTTCTAACCAAGACAACGGCGTGCGACATTTTCTACCATAAAGGGCCTCGAAGGGCGTCATTTGAATACTCCCTTGGTAGTTGTTGTTGTATGCGAACTCCACCAAATAAATGTGGTCTTCCCATTGCTTTCTGAAATCCAAGACACACATGCGGAGCATGTCTTCCATGGTTCTATTGACCCTCTAGGTCTGCCCATCCGTTTGCGGATGGAAGGCTGTGCTGAATTTCAGCTTTGTTCCCAACATTTGCTGCACAAGCCTCCAATCATTGGACGTGAACCGCCCATCTCGGTCACTCACGATGCTGCGGGGCACACCATGAAGCCGTACAATGTTATCCACATAAAGGTTTGCCAACTTCTCCACCGGATCATCCTTCCTATGCGGAATGAAATGTGACACCTTCGTTAACCGATCAACAACCACCCAAATGGCGTCGTTCCCCTTTTGCGACCTTGGCAAACCGTGCACAAAGTCCATAGAGATGTCGTCAAATTTCCACTCCGGAATAGGCAAGGACTTAAGAAATCCTCCCGGCTTTTGGCACTCCGCCTTCACCAAGGCGCAAGTTTGGCACTTCGCTACGTAGAGCGCCACATCCTTTTTCAAACTCGGCCACCAAAACAGTTTCTTCACATCACGGTACATCTTCGTGCTCCCCGGGTGAATCGAGTACTTGGTATGGTGTGCCTTGTACAACAACTCCACCCACAAATTACCTACACTTGGGACTCACAGACGACCGTCCTTCCAAAGTAATCCGTCCTCCACGACGAATTGGGAATTTGACCCATCCAGAGCCTCCACCATGAACTGCTTCATATGAGCATCCATATCCAAAGCCTGCCGAATACGATCAGCCAGGTCATATTGGACTTCAGTCCAATTCAGAACTGCTTCAGCGCTTGATTGCATGTCCACACAAACAATCTCCAACGCCTCCAACTCCCGCACCAACCGCTCATCATGCACCGATAGCCAATTGGCTTGAGCTGGGGCTCGGCGACTCAACGCGTCCGCAACCGCATTCCCCTTACCACGCACGTAATGGATCTTGAATGTATAGTCCCCCAGGAACTCCATCCATCTACGCTGCCGCATATTCAGATCTTTTTGATCAATAAGATACTTCAGGCTCTTGTGATCGATGTCGATATCAATCTTCACACCGTACAAGTAGTGTCTCCACAGCTTCAAGGCAAATATCACGGCCGCTAACTCCAATTCATGGACCGGATAGTTCCTTTCATGAACTTTTAGCTGTCTCGAGCCATAAGCTATCACACTTCTGTGTTGCAGTAGCACGCAACCCAGACCGCTGCCCGAAGCATCACTATAAATCGCATAGCCTTCGGTCCCACATGGCGAACTCAGCACAGGCGCCGTGGTCAACCGACACTTCAACTCCTCAAAAGCTCGCGCGCACTCCGGCGTCCAAACGAACTTATGCTCCTTCCTCGTCAAAGTAGTGAGAGGTAATGCTATCTGCGAGAAGTTCTCTACGAAGCGCCTATAATAGCCGGCAAGCCCCAAAAAGCTTCGGACTTCCGCTACCGTAGCAAGCTTAGGCCACTCCCGTATCGCAACAATCTTCGCCGGATCCACAGCAATACCCTCTCCACTCACTATATGACCGAGGAATGCCACTGAGGATAGCCAAAACTCGCACTTCGAGAACTTGGCATACAACTGATTTCTCCTTAGCGTCTCCAGAACCAAATGAAGATGCTTAAAGTGATCTTCCTCACTTTGCGAGTACACCAAAATATCGTTGATGAAGACGATCACAAAATGATCCAAGTACTCCCTGAAAGTCTTGTTCATCAAATCCATGAACACTGACGGCGCATTAGTCAGCCCAAACGGCATGACCGTAAACTCATAATGCCCGTATCTCGTACTAAACGCTATCTTCGGGATATCACTCTCCATTATTCGCAGCTGATAGTACCCAGCCTTGAGATCCAACTTCGAGTACACCGTAGACCCGACTAACTGATCAAAAAGATCATCAATCCGGGGGATTGGGTACTTATTTTTCTCCGTCAGCTTGTTGAGCTCCCGATAATCAATACATAGCCTCAATCTTCCGTCCTTCTTCTTAACAAAGAGGACCGGTGCGTTCCAAGGCGAAGAACTCGGGCGCACATACCCTTGCTCCAACAACACTTGCAGTTGAACTTTCAGCTCCGCCATTTCCTTATGCGCTAGCCGATAAGGAGATCGTGACACAGCCTTTGCACCTGGTACTAGCTCAATCGTAAAATCTATCTCCCGCTGAGGCGGGGCTCCAGGAAGATCTGCGGGGAACACATCAGGGTATTTCGATACCACTGAAATACTATCCAACACGGGCTTCGGCTTTGCAACCTCCACTAGTGTAAAGAACAGTTCTGCACCGGCACGAACCGCCTTCACCACCTGAAGAGCAGACATCAACGTCTTGCTCGACCCCTTTAATCCCGTAAAAGTTGTCTCACGACTTGCTCCCAGCTTGACTTCCTTGCGACCGCAGTCAATATAGGCATGCTGCTCCGAGAGCCAGTCCATGCCAAATATAACGTCGAACTCCACCAACGGAAGTAAAGACGCCTGCAGGTCGAACTCCTGATTCCCAATACGAATCTTAACATCGCAGATCCTATCTGCTCGCATCGAACACCCATTGGGCAACAACACATCCAACTTATCCTTCGCCATCAAAGAAGGGACTCCGATGCGTGATATAAATCCTTCGGACAAGAAGGAGTGTGAAGCTCCCGTATCG
Organism: Platanthera guangdongensis; assembly: GCA_039583875.1. NCBI lineage: Eukaryota > Viridiplantae > Streptophyta > Magnoliopsida > Asparagales > Orchidaceae > Platanthera > Platanthera guangdongensis. The sequence continues at coordinate 55,563,010 of CM077148.1, forward strand.
AAGAGTGCTCGTGTCGGATTTTCACAAATCAATACAAATCCTAAACAAGCAGTGGTAAGGTAACATGTGCATAACAAGTATTTAAGGAAATTGACTTGCTATAAATTAAACCGTACCTGTCACCACATCAGCCTGTTTGATGGCCTCCTGTTGTCCAGGATTATACACCCTTGGTTGGGCCGGAGCATAGTGGGACGAGGTCGACTCCACCGCCTTGCCCTTCTCTACATAAGTCGCTCCCGGCCTCCTCTCGGACTTAGGACGTCCGCTCCAACAGTCACGGGCAAAATGCCCCGTCTTTCCACAAGTAAAACACGCACCCGGGGTCCGACCCGTAGTCGCCCCAGAAGCACTAGAAGGAGCTGGACCCGAAGTCCTATGCTTCTTGAAAGACCTCCGATAGCCGGACTTTGAAGTAGTCGGCACTTTGAATTCAGATTTCTTCCCACCCAAGCTTTTCTTTGCTTGTACATTCTTCATGTCCTTCTCCAAGGACCGGGCAGTATTGACCACGGTTAAGAAACCCTGCGTCATCGGCCCCGAGAGTAATAACCTCAACTCATCTCTCAAGCCTTCGTAGAATCGATTCGTCTTGCGCTCCTCATCCACAATAGTGGAGCTAGCATAACGACTCAAACGAGTGAACTCATGGAGATATTCATCCACGCTCTTCTCACCCTGAACCAACTTCAGAAACTCATTCTCCAACGCTATCCTCTGCGTCGAAGGGAGGTATCTAGCCAAGAACAATCTCGAGAACTCTTCCATCGAGACATCACCAAGTTGCCTACCTCTCAGTAAGTGCAGCTCCAATCCTTCCCACCACATTCTCGCTTCACCGTCCAGAAGGAACGTAGTGATGGTGGTCATTTGCCACTCCTCCGTCTCCGTTACTGTCATGACTCTCTTCACCCTGGAGAGCCAGTCTTCAGCCTGAGATGGGGTTCCCAACCCCGAGAATAACGGAGGGTTAAAGCTCATTACATGCTTAAGCTGCCTCTCGGTTGCCCTCCTTGGCACCACCAGTTCCACAACCACTTGCTCCACTCTCCTCGGCTCAGCCTCTTGAAGAGGTTCCTGCTCCATCATAGGAGCGGGCTGCTACGTTTGCCTTACAGGCTGCGTATTTATCACGGCCAACACCGCTTCAGCCACCAATCGTATATTCTCAGCCGATAGAGGTGTTGCAGGAGCAACATCTAGTGCACTGCTAGCCTCAAAAACTCGGCGTTCTGACGGCCCAACACCACTTCTGGTCACCTATAGTGGTACAAAACACCGGTAAGCGACCAAATAAATTGCAAACAGCAATTATAGGAACACGCAGGTTCCTCAAACACATGTATTTTCATTCCTAAGTGGACATTCATGGGTTCTTTTACTGTTATAATGATGACGCACACAATGTGCTCACCACCCCTTAAAAAGAATTCGCCCACGAATTCACTTTAAGCCCGACCAAAACCAGTAGTCTGATACCAAACTGTAACACCCCCTATCCGTCGCATAGCATATAGCAGTAGGTCCGGCCGGGGCCCGACGTCGTATGCCACAGACAGACCGGGTGGTTACTCATGGAAACCATCCAACCAATCTCAACGTCCTACACAGAGCATTCTAGCAGAAGCAGTTTATAAAAGTTGCAAATAAGAACCCAGCATTAAAGCATGAATGTCCACTAATACAAAATAGGAATGTTATACATAAACCAACACAAGCCTTAAGGCCTTACAAAATGTTTCACTTGTTATTACATGATTTACAAACCACGGCACGCAGGCCGGTCATACATGAATAAAACAGTAAACACTTCCAATTAGGCCTTCGAGGGTCGGCTTCGCACTTGGGCTTTAGCCCGCTATTGACCGCTTGGTCCAGCAGCACCTGCAAGCAACAAACCACCGCACGGTGGCAAAACAAGGCAACGGTCAGCAATGTTGACCAAATTATAACGATCCCGCCCCCAACTCGGGGAGGCGATGCTCCTTCCCTGCATTTCATTAGCATAAGCGAACAATATATAACCATAATCATTTCACCACAGACGTTGGCTCGCACGGCCACACGCCCTGTGCTCTCAGGGCACATTCTCGGTGAACCGGTCGATGTCACGTCAATTAAAGCAATAGACATTCCGGACTCACCGCCGCCACTTAGACGGCCAAACCTATGAGCATTTTGTCTTCCTGGCCTGGGTCACGACAATTTAAGCCATTGACCGCCGAAGACCATAATCTATGCCAACGGCAAGTGCCACGTGCCTTTAGGTCTCTTTAACCGAACGACATAGAACGGGTACGGTTCCATCTAACTCGTGCTCACATCGCAACGAAAATTTAAGCCATTTGCGCGGGTCAAACTTCCACCGAGTCTCATTTCCATCACAATTCACATAACCCGGTTATGTTCAAGTTGCCTCTCAGGCCACCAAGTTGGCAAGATCTCGCATCCGCCCAGTTTTCCGGGTGCACCTTTGGGTTAATCCCCAAGGCTCCCTGCTGCAATCTACCGCGTAGAAAACCCGAAAAACAATCAATAGCACGGAGTCTTCTCCGGCATTTATGCAATGCAACATCACCGATCCAGACCAACATATCCGGGTAGGCTTCACACATCATGCCTATGTCCGTTCTCGCTTACGGACTCTAAACAACGGGGATTTCACATATCTACCCGAAGGAACGCCTCCAACTCTCCGCGAACTCGCGAGAGCGGGCTTCCTATGCAAAGAAGGAGAGCTACTCATGCTCAAGAAGAGAATCGTTACCCTAGCATTCCTCTTTGGCGCCATGGAAAAGTAAGCGGATGAAAAGCACCGCACTAGCTTTGCCTCCGTAGATCCGGAGTCGGCTCGCGATTTGGAGCTTCGAAGCTCCTCCAATAGCCGGATCTAACTCCTTCTTCCTTCCATGGCTCTCCTCTCTCTCTAAGCTTTTAGAAAGATGATAACTTATGAAAAGTGAGGGTTTCTAAGTCCAATCCCGGGTATATCCCTTCAGGAACAACCCCCAGCCATTGGATCATCAATTAGAGAAATGGACGGCTTTGATTCAGGACTGAAATGCCCAATCTGGACCGCACACGGCCTGGCACACGCCCGTGTCCCAGGCCGTGTGCCTCATTCGCCGTCAAAATCGGCTCGCCTAGAACCTCACACGGGTATCGAACACGCCCGTGTTCGACCTGACACGCCCGTGTTCCACCTGACACGGCCGTGTGGCTGGCCGTGTACCCCCATCATTTTTCCCCGAAAACAACCCGAGCACTGCACGGGTTCTAGGACATGCCCGTGTCCTTGCCCGTGTCACCTCAACACGCCTGGGCTCCAGGTCGTGTACACGGTCTCGACACTTGACACTTCGTCGAGCGAAGATTGTCGACCTGATTACACGGCCTTGGACACGCCCGTGTCCTAGGCCGTGTGCCTTGTCTCGACACAATGTCGAGAGCAAAGTGTCGACTTCCCGGGACGAGTGTCGATACGGGTCGACACGCCCTGCGACACGCCCGTGTCGCAGGCCGTGTGCCATGTCTCGACACTTCGTCGAACGCAGAGTGTCGACTTCGCGGGCTAAGCGTCGACACGGGTCGACACGCCCTACGACAAGCCCGTGTCGCAGGCCGTGTGCCCAGTCTCGACACAATGTCGAGAGCAAAATGTCGACTTCCCGGCTGAGTGTCGACACAGCTTGACATGCCCTGGGACACGCCCGTGTCCCAGGCCGTGTGCCTGCTGCTAGAACCCAAAACTGGCCCAAAACATCCCCCGTCGCTCTTTTGAGTTTTGGGGCGTTACAAGACATCTGGAAACTCTTGCACCACCGAGACATTCTCAGGATACGGTGTAACAAAAGCTGTTTCCAGAGGAGAAATAGAAACAAAAAATGTCTCGCAACCAGACTCTATAGCACGATAAGCACGTACCGCATAAATGATAGGGGAAACCCTATCCTGAAATCTATAGATGCTCATAGGTTGGCCGTCGTCCATTCTGAAATCCAGTCGCTTAGCCTTGCACTGGATGACCGCATCATACTTGGACAGCCAGTCCATGCCCAAAATCACATCAAAATCAGCCTGATCCAAAATCATCAGATCCGCAAAGGCCAGCAAATTGCCGAGATTAATAGGGCATCTCAGAACTCCTTGATTAGATATGACCGAATCACAGGAGGGAAGCATGATATTGAAGGAGTCTCCTAATTGATCCAGACCCAGGCGATGTTTATCGACAAACCTCCTGGCCACAAAGAAATCAGTGGCACCCGAATCAAAAAGAACGCGCCCCCACCTATTTCACACCTTAAACTCCCCTAAAATCGTAGCATACATAACTAAACGAACGATAACTATGGCAACAATGATAAATAATAAACATAAATTAAACTGGGGCTAACCTGATATCACTTGCGTAGAGGTTTGAGCTTCCTCGCTGGTCATCACGCTCAGCTTCCCTTTTCCTTTATCCAGGTTTGGTGGTGGTGGCAGAGCTCGAAGCGAGGCAGGCTGCAGTGGGGACTGAGCCTGGGGGCATGAAAAATTCTGGTGTCCCTTCTGCCTGCACTGGAAGCAAGTCCTTTCTTTCATCCAATAATGACTCACATCATGACCCTTCCTTGCACAGAACGAGCACACTAGCTCTCCCTTGGGTGCACCTTGGATGGCGTGCACCTGCTGCTGCTTCAGGATGGCAGTCCTCTTGAAACACCTTTCGTAAGGGTGGCCAGGATGACCACAGAAGCTACACACTTCCTTACTTTTCTTCTTCGAAGAAGGGACAGATGCCCTGGAGCTACCATCCTCAACACCTTTCCTTTTCTCTTTTCTCGTCGCAGCACCGCGGTTCTTGGCGTTTTCAATCGCCTCCACTTTCAAAGCGGCTTCCACTGCTTCAGCATAACTTTCAGCTCGATAAGCACATGCCCAATGCTGGATATTGCTTCTTAATACTCCAAGGAAACACTTCACTCTACCCTCCTCAGAAGCTACCAAATCAGGAGCAAACCTACTCAGTTTGCTAAACTCAATCTCGTACTCGCTCACGGTGAGTTGTCTCTGTTACAGATACAGGAAGTTATTCATCAGGCGGTCCTGCTCGACCGAGGGTAGGAACTTCTTTAGCAACATCTTCTTAAAAGATTCCCAAGAATAGCCTTCCTTCAGACTCTCTCTTTCCCAAATCCACCAACTCTTTGTCAGGCATGTTAACTGATAGGCTACAATCATCACCTTCTGGGCTTCTAGAATTCTGGAATACGAAAATATCTCCTCGATGGATATGATCCAGTCATCTAAAATCATAAAGTCGGCACTCCCATCGTAGGTGGGAGGTCCCAACCGTTGGATGTGCGATATGAAATTCATTTCTGATGGTATCACCATCGGGGGCACCAGAGGAGCAGGGGTATCAGGCATGCCTTGGCCCAAGGCAGGCTCTTGCACTAAAGGTTGCTGCGCGGGATAGGTAGACAACAAAGACTGAATTTGCGATTGCATCACAACTAATTGCCTTGATTGAGCCTCATTGCTCTGATGCAGACTCTCGATAATCGCATCACTTTGCGCACCTGATGACTCACCCTCCGACTGGGGAGTTGACCTCATAACATGACGCTTTGGCGGCATTTCTAAAAAGCAAACGGACAACCCATCAAAATCCTAGCTGACAACAAAGCCACATGACTAGTTCAGACCATACTTAAAAGACACTTGCTCACGCTGCAACTCGCTCTGGGATTTTATAATGATGTTATGTCCTACTTATGATGATATCCTCTCATCCCATTGACTCTTGTGCCTATGAATTGAATGCATGTATTCTTTATTCTTATTTAAAATCATGTGTGTACATGTGTCATCATGTAAACCTTAACTTAGCACACGTGCTTATGCGATTCTATGCAATGTATGTAGTGCTATGCATTCTAAAAAGGCCTTAATGTATGTTATGAGTGGCGTACACATGAAATGTTATGCATCACATACTACATAACATTGCATGCAATGAGAAAATAAAAAGTGCTAATGGGCACCAATGTGATGGTGGTTATGCATCCCATACTACATAACCGTCACACATTGCCACCTATGGTGGATCCATATACAAACATATATTATGCATCTCATACTACATAATATGCCCTGTATACTTCTTATCATGCTATGAGTGTAGTGACTATGCTTCAGTTAAGACATACTGATGACACATCGGTGTGTGCATGAAATGTCACTAAATAACTAACACTAACAAGGGAAGGTTGCCCGACCAATTGTCAAGCAACCTGGCTCTGATACCAACTGTCACAACCCGCAATTTTCACCACATATAATAACTTTTCAGAGTAAGGGAAAATGCGCGTCATGATGCCACATCAGCAGTGGATAACTGTGCACGCTCAGACAAACACCAACTTAATCATGAAGAAAGATTCTCTAAGTTATTTTAAGGTAAAAATTAGTTTAAGGGCAGTAGTTAGTCATATCCCTCTGTTGGGTACATTGGTTTAAATGTACCTGATTTGAAGAAGCCTCACCCTACTCAATGATATACATCAAAATGTATTTGATGTATTTTGAGTTGCCTTGTGTAGGTTAAGTATTTGCAGGGAAGATGAAAAAGTTTCTAAGTCCATGTGTCGACACCCAGAGGGAAAGTGTCGACACTTATGAAGGATTGTGTCGACACCCAGGCAAGCAGTGTCGACACTTGGAGTACTTGTGTTGACACCAGGGATGCAGAGTCGACACCAGACAGAAAGTGTCGACACAAGGAGCTGTGTCGACACTCAATGAAGAAAAGTGCAGTGAAGCAGTGTCGACACTTAACAGTGCCGACACCCAGAGGAACTGTGTCTACATCAGAAAGTGTCGACACTTGGAGGCTGTGTCGACACTCAGCAAAAGTCAGCAGAGTCTAAGTATTAGTGTCGACATAATAAAAAATGCGTCGACACTCAGCAGAAGACTCAACACTTGAATAAAGTGTCGACACAATGAAGAATGTGTCGACATATAGCAGAAGACTCAACACATGAAGAAAGTGCCGACACTATGATGCTGTGTCGACACTCAGCAAAGTTCAGAAAATTTTAAGTACAAGTGTCAACACTAAGGAGATGTGTCGACACTCAGCCAGAGTCTCAACATAAGAAGAATGTGTCGACACAAGGAGCAGTGTCGACACTCAGCAATTATCAACACAGAAGGCATGTGTCGACACCAAGAATATGTGTCAACACTGAACAAGTTCAACACATGAAGATGTGTCGACACAAAGGAGTTGTGTCGACACTTAGAAGAATTCAACAAAGTACTGAAGAACAAAGTATTGTGTCGACACTCAATATCAGTGCCGACACATGATGAAGAAGCAGTGTCGAGAAGTGAATTCTACAACACAAGGAGTTGTGTCGACACCTTGAAGGCTAGTGTCGACACTTAGTGTACTTGTGTCAACACTTGGTCTATAAGTGTCGACACTTAAAGATAGACAGTCTCGACACCTTCAAACAGTTACAGAATTTTCAAGAACTGACTGGATGACTTGACAGCTGCCATTCCAGCCGGTCTACTGCACCTGTCAGAGTTGTCAGAAATCAGTTAGGAACCGGACCAGCCGGTTACCATGAAGAAGGCCTATATATAGGCTTATACTGTCTACAGAAACAGATGATTAATTGTAGTTCAAGTGATCATTCACAAGATCAATAACAATAAGAAGATCTAACTAATCCTTGAAGAATCAAGTGAAGATCTAAGTAGTTGGAGAGAGAGAGCTCCATCCAAGAAGACAGTCGTTGGAACCAGGCTGAGAAGAAGGGTTCAGATTTTGTTCTGAATCTTAAGTAGCAGAGATCAAGGATCAACTGCAGAGGAGATCAATCTTATTGTGTTCTACATTCAAGAAGCTTTGAAGAAAGCCAAGTCAGGTTGATCTCATCTGAGTTCTTCCAAGAACTCATCAAGAAACTCACAACTCTTCTCTCTGTTCTCTGAGTTGTAGAGTTTACATTTTGTATTCATATTATCTTGTAGGATCCTTAGGGATCTGAGTTTGTAAGCCTGTAATTATAAAGGCTGAGTGTAGGGCCTGTGTGCGTGAGTGTAGGAGATCTGTATCTCTGAGTGTAGGTCTGTTGTGGCTGAGTGTAGGCCTGTGGTGGCTGAGTGTAGTCTTTGTGAAGAAGCTGAGTGTAGGTATTTGAAGAAGACTGAGTTGTAGGGCCTTGGGCCTGAGCTATAGGAACCTGTTTTGGGGTTCTGAGTGTAAGATCTGAGGATCTGAGATAGTGGAGGAGTTTGACCGAATCTAGTACACTGCTAGATAGGCGAAGGGGGAAAGTGGATGTACCCAAATCTTGGGGAACCACTATAAATTTGTGTGTTCACTGTGTGCTGGATTGATTGCTGTGATTGCTGGTTAATTGCTGTGTTAAAGTAATTATAATTCTGTGATAAACTCTGAATTCTGCCTAAAAAGTTAAAAAGATTTAAGTCACCTATTCACCCCCCCCCCCCCCTCTAGGTGATTAGGTACAATATCTTTCAAGTGGTATCAAAGCGAGGTTACTCAAAAAGGGACATAACTGTCTGAGTAGATCCTGTTGGCATATTCAGTCTAAGTACAATTGCAGAATCAAGAAAATCAAGAACCATGGGTTCCACTGAGAATCATAAGGAATTGGGATCCATGAAGCTACCCATTTGCAGAAAAGAAATCTTTGGCATCTGGAAGGAAAGGGCGAGACTATTTATGGAAGCCTCAGACCCTAGAATTTACATCACAGTTAAAGAAGGGCCATATGTGCCCATGAAGGTTTCAGTCTTAGATGCAAATCAGAGAACACCTAAGGATTTCTCTGAAATGACAAAGGATGAGATAATTCTATCCACAATGGACAAGAGGGCTCAGAATATCATTGTGAGTGCTATAGATGATGCTACCTTTCAGAATCTAATACACTGTAAGACATCTAAGGAGATGTGGGATACTCTTATTGTGTATATGGAGGGTTCTGAAGAAGTGAGACAGGATAGAAAATCCTTATTAAACCAAGAATATGAAAGTTTTAGGCAAGGTAGGGCTGATAGCATAACTGAATGCTATAAGAAGTTCTTTAGGATTGTGAATGAGCTAATGTCCTATGGCAGAGAGTTCAGTAATTATGAGCTTAATGATAAGTTTCTAAGGTCCCTTACAAAAGATTGGGACACCAAGATCTGTGCCATTAGGGAAATGGCAAAGTTAGCAGAAATTCCTCCACCAACACTGTTTGGAAAACTGCTGTCCTATGAAATGCAATTGATGGTGAGGAAAGAAGAGGAGAAGACTACAAGAAGTGAACATAAGGAAAGGACAGTGGCATTTAAAACAGAAGCCCCCAGAAAATACAGAAGTAAGTCTCCTTCACCACCTCCAAAGGTAGCTGAAACTGAGTTAGATGAGTCAGCAAGCAGAAAGTCTGAAAGCAGTGAAAGTGATGAGGACTTTGCTGCCTTCACAAGACACTTTCAGAAGTTCTTAAAGAAGAAACAGTGGAGGAGAAAGCCATCTACTTCACAGGGTAAAGAAGACTATTATCAGAACAAAAATTCATCCAAGAAAGACAGGAAAAAGGCCAAGTCTAGCAAAGCAACACTATCAAAAATTATATGTTATTGCTGTAATAGACAAGGACATGTTATTGCAGACTGTTGAGAGAAAAGGAAGGAGTCTAATGATAAGAAGAAGACTCAATTCAAGGGCAAGAAGGAAAGATCTTTTGTTGCCAAAAAGGATAAGAGTCTGTCAGACTTATCTTCATCAGAAACTGAGTCAGATGTAGAAGCATACATAGGACTGTTTGCTGAGGAAGAAGAAGAAGAGTTCATCCAGATCATGAACTATATATATGAACAAGAGGACAGTCAGTGCCAAGGACTGATGGCATTGACAGAAAGTGACAAAATCCAGGAGCAGCCTGGACCAAGTAAGGTACAAAATTGTTCTTTCAGTTCAATTTCTTGTGCCAGTTCAGAATCAGATTCATCATCATCAAGTGATGAGAGTGCATCTGATTCTGAAGAGGATATTCATCAATTGATAGATGAATATAAAGTTCTGTTGCAAGCATTTAAGAAATGCAAATCCTTGGCCAAGAGTCAAGCTAAGGAGATTGCAAGTCTCAAAGTGGCTGCAACTGATTATGAGAAGTTGTTTGATCAAAAACTTAATGAGATAGCCAGACTGAAGCATATAACTGTGATTCAGATGGGGACTATAACATATAAGAATGATCAAATCAAAAGTCTGGAGATTAGTCTTCAGAAGGAAAGAGATTTAGTTGCTAGGTTTTCTAAACCAAAGTCAGTTCTACCCTTAATTGATGAATTTGTTCATCAAAAAGGTAAAGCTGGACTGGGGTTTTCTAAACCTGCTAGGACTGTTCAGTCCAAGTCCAAGGGCAAAGCCCCAGCTCTCAATAAGCCAGCTGTAGATAAAACAGCTAAGAATGTACCTAAGCAAAGGTACAATAGGTTTGAGTGTTGGTGCTGTGGCAAGGTAGGCCACTTTGCCATGGACTGTTGGCACAATGCAAGTGCCAAAGTGAGTAGCAAACTGCCTGTTGGAAAACCTGCAGGTAGCTTTGTTAGGAAGCAAACTAACCAGTACCAAGGACCCAAGAATTCTTTGGGTTCTAAGGTTCACTAATCTATTTTGCAGGTGAGTCCAAGTGACCATGCCCCAATATGGTACTTGGACAGTGGATGTTCCAGACATATGACTGGAACTAGGGGATTGCTAAAGGACTACACACCTATCAAGGATGGTCCAAAAGTCACCTTTGGTGGTTCTGAAAAAGTAATCATCAAGGGTTTTGGTAACATTTCTAGCTCCCATATAACTATTACTCAAGTGGCCTATGTTAAAGGTTTGAAACATAACCTTATTAGTATAAGTCAATTGAGTGATGTAGGATATGACATCTCATTTGTCAAAGATGGTTGTCATATCAGGAGGTCAAATGATCAAGAGATCATTTTGACAGGTTATAGAAAGAGGAATGTCTATTGCCTAGACATTATGGTTGAGAACAATGGTTCTCCAGTGTGTCTTGTAGCAGATGAGAAAGTTTCTCATTGTGTCAAATGGCACAAGAGGCTAGCCCATCTCAACTACAAGACAATAGGCCAACTCTTTAGAAAAGAGTTAGTGAGGAATGGTCCTCAAGTTAAGTGTATTAAAGATGGAATATGCTCAGCTTGTCAAAAGGGCAAGCAGACTAGATCCACCTTTAGTAGCATTGAAAACAAAGATGCTGTGAGGTGTTTATACCTCTTGCATATGGATCTCTTTGGTCCTATGCCAGTTCACAGCCTAGGTAGGAAGGTATATACCTTTGTAGTTGTAGATGACTACTCAAGGTTTTCCTGGGTGTTCTTCCTTAGACAGAAATCTGAAACACCTAGTATCTTCTATAGCTTTGTCAAACAAATTCAGAATGAACTAGACAGTACAGTGGTCAAGATAAGAAGTGACTATGGTACTGAATTTCAGTCTGATAGTATGGCAAAACTATGTGAAGAATTTGGGATATTTCAAGAGTTTTCTTCACCAAGAACACCTCAACAAAATGGCATTGCTGAGAGGAAAAATAGAACCTTGATTGAGGCTGGTAGAACCCTATTAAGTGATACATCACTACCAGAATATTTCTGGGCTGAAGCAGTTAATACTGCATGTCATGTTATTAATAGGGCTACCATAACTAAAAGCCACAACAAGACCCCCTATGAGCTTGTGAAAGGCAGAAAACCAAACCTATCCTACTTCAGGATCTTTGGTTGTAAGTGCTTTATACTTAACAATGGAAAGTCTTACTTGACTAAGTTTGCTGCCAAGTCCCAAGAGGGGATCTTTGTTGGGTACAGCAATAATAGTAAAGCTTATAGAGTCTACAACTTGTCTACTCAAGTTGTAGAGGAGTCTATACATGTAGTATTTGATGAAACTAGACTTATTAACAATGAGTTGTCTAGTAGTATATGCAGCTCCATAGGTATAACAAAGAAGATGGACAAGCTCACTATAGAAGAAGAACCTACTGTAAGACAGCAAGTAGAAGATAGTGGCTGCTGTCCAGGGGGAGTACTACATGTACCTAATGAAGAAGAAGTTCAAGGAGTGCATCAAGATGAAGAAGTTGAAGAAGTTCAACCTGAAGCAAGGATGCCTCCAGCTAATAGGCATCTAAGAGATCATCCAGCAGAGCAAATCATTGGTGATCTAAGATAAGGGGTACAAACAAGGAGCAGAAATCTGAATGCAGCACTCTACTCCAGTTTTCTATCCCAAGTAGAGCCAAAGAAGTTTGAAGAAGCCATCCTAGACCCTCATTGGATTGAGGCAATGCAAGAAGAGCTGAATCAGTTCAAGAGATGCAAGGTCTGGGAGCTTGTTCCTAAACCAAAAGACCACAACATAATTGGGACCAAGTGGATCTTTAGGAACAAAATGGTTGAACATGGAGTCATCATTAAGAACAAAGCAAGATTGGTTGCTAAAGGGTATAGGCAGGAAGAAGGTATTGACTTTGATCAAACCTTTGCTCCAGTAGCCAGACTGGAAGCCATAAGGATGTTCCTGGCCTATGCAACCTTTCAAGGATTTAAAGTTTACCAAATGGATGTAAAGTCAGCCTTTCTGAATGGTAATCTAAAAGAGGAAGTCTATGCGGAACAGCCATCAGGTTTTGTTGATTTAACTCAACCTAATTATGTCTATAGACTTAGGAAAGCATTATATGGGTTAAAACAAGCCCCTAGGGCTTGGTATGTAACCCTATCTAGTTTCCTCATTGAGAATAAGTTCACAAGGGGGAAAATAGGCAAGACTCTATTCCTTAGGGAATCCAGAGGCAAAGTAATACTAGTCCAAATATATGTAGATGACATCATATTTGGGTCTACTGAAAGTAGTCTTTGCAAAAAGTTTGCAAAACTAATGCAAGGACAATTTGAGATGAGTAGTATGGGGGAACTTAAGTTCTTCTTGGGTCTCCAAGTTAGACAGACTGAGAATGGATTATCCATATGCCAGTCTAAGTTTACCCTAGAACTCATAAGGAAGTATGGTATGGATTCATCCAGTACCATGAAGACTCCTATGGGGTCAAGTATGTCTCTTAGCAAAGATGATGCAGGGAAACCTGTAGATGAGACTTTGTATAGAGGGATAGTTGGCTCCCTTCTCTATTTGACTGCAAGTAGACCAGATATCATGTATGCTACATGTGTCTGTGCTAGGTACCAAGCATGCCCTAAAGAGTCTCATTTGACAGCAGTCAAAAGAATACTGAGATATCTAAAGGGCACTCCTTATCTAGGCCTTTGGTACCATAGGAATGGAGACTTTGAACTAACAAGGTATTCAGATGCAGATTTTGTAGGATGCAAAGAAGACAGAAAAAGTACATCTGGAACCTGTCAATTCCTAGGTGGAAGACTGATTTCATGGAGTAGCAAAAAGTAAACAAGTGTGGCTATCTCCACTGTAGAATCAGAATATGTGGCTGCAGGAAGTTGTTGTGCTCAACTTCTATGGATACAACATCAGCTTGAGCATTATGGAATTCAGGTAAGTAGAACACCACTGTTTTGTGATTCTACTAGTGATATATCAATTGCAAACAATCATGTTTCACATAGTAGAACTAAACATATTGAAATAAAATACATTTTCTTAGGGAACATGTAAAAAAGGAAGATATTTCACTGGAATATGTAAATACTGATAATCAACTAGCTGATATGTTTACTAAGCCCCTAGAAGAAACTAAGTTCAATAGGTTTAAAATTGAACTAGGTATGATAAACTTAGAATAAGTTTACAGAAATGACTAAGTAAAAGGGTGTCGACACACAGAGTTATCTGTGTCGACACAGAAAAGTGGTGTCGACACTTTAGGGCAAAGGTGTCGACACATCTAGGACGTTGGTGTCGACACTTCAGAAAATTAGTGTCGACACATATTAAGTAGGTGTCGACACATCCAAGGTGGTGTCGACACTTAGACTTTATGCAGAATTAGTAAAGTAATATCTCGACTATGTGTCGAGCTAAGCAGTTTCGACACATAAACAAGTGTCGACACATATATTATGCTGACTAAACTTGTGTCGACACATAGGTATCGAGACATTATAAGTCAGTGTCGACACTTTTCAACAGTGTCGACACAATTTAAGTTAGTTAACCCGCCCTTTCATCTTCAAACCTAGAAAGGTATAAATAGAATTTCTCCATTGTCTGTCGACACGCTCACTAAAGTTTCGAGACCAAACTTGTGTGTCGACACCTCTCTTCTCTCCAGTCAAATTCTTCAAACCCTAATGGCGCCAAAGCTCGAGGAGAACGTCAATGAAGGCTACGAACTGGTGCGGCATGCGTTTGACGATGCAGAACAAGAAATCAAGGATGTGGTAACCCTAGTCGCAAACTCAGGGTTAGATTTTCTTGTTTCTGAACTGACTAAGATCTGGAAGAAAGAAGTACTGGAATTCCTGAATGGAGCTAAAGTAGATGAATCTGGACTCAAGATAAAGTCTAAGGTTCATGGTGAAAAGGTGAAGGTATCACCTAAAAGTTTGAGAAAGATCCTAAATCTACCAAGGACAAAAGAAGAGGATGAAGTAATTGCTTCTAAGACCAGAGAAGCATTGACATGGTGTGGTCTGGATTCAAAGATGAAAATTGGATCAGTTTTCAATAGGAAAAGCATGAACAGCCAGGGAAAATTTATATCTGAAATTGTTGGAAAAGTGATCTTGAGTAAGCTTGGAGGGCATGATAGGGTCTCAGCCCATATGTTCAATCTTATGACAAGGTTAATCTTCACATTGAAAACAGATTGGTCTGTTATTGTCTTTGAGAAGATTAAGGAGAGTCTGAAGAAACCCAATTTGGGTAGGATAATTAGTCTGTACCTTGTTGGTAGTATACCAGAGGTCATGAGTCAAGCTTCTGGATCCAAGATCAACCATATGAGAAAGATGGACATGAGGATATTCTCTAGGTGGGACAGAGTTTTAACCAAGGAATTACCTACTCCTGAGAAAATTACTCCACATAAGAAGAAGAAGAAGCCTGCCCCAGTGGCTCAGGATTCCTCTAGCAGCTCTGGTAGTGAAGAGCAAGTTGTCCTTACTCCAGAAGAGGATGTAGAAGGAAATGCTGGGAAGTCTCCAGCTCAACAAGATGCTGCAGAGAGGCAGGGGGAGCAACCACCAGCTAGCCCCATACACCAGGATCAAATCTAGGGGGAGCCTCTAGTGGTGGAAGAGCCAACTCCTCTTGAAAGTGAAAGAGCCACCCACATCATCCTTGGGGTAATCACTGAGCTTAATGCTTTAGATTTCCTTATAGAGGATAATGTTTTGTCTGATTCCTTAAATAATGTTAATCAGCAAACTCAGATTGATAGCCAACTCCCAGATGTTGTCATGGAGGACACATCTGTTACAGTTCAAGTAGTATCTGATCCAGTGGTAGATGAGCCAAGAGTTTCTCTAGCCCATTCTCCACAAGAATATACAATGGAAGATCTTTTCCTCAATCTGGATCAAACAGACTTTGACAAGGAAAGTGCTGCTGCTGAGGGGGAGAAGTCCCAAGTTGAGGGGGAGCAGGTAATACTTGATGAAGAACCTGCAAGGCAAGAAACTGAGAAGCCCAAGGAAGTTGAGGAGCTACCTAAGGAGAGGGTAGAGATAGCCAGTACATCTGCTTCTGAAGATGAGGAGGCTACAAGGGCAAAGAAACGAAAATTCCAAGTATTCAAAAGAAGAAGTCAAACTTATAAGAAGGCATTGCAAACTATAGCACCACAGCCTGCACTACAGCCAGCACCCACTGTAGATTACAGTGCTTTGATGGTTGCTATGCAAATTAAGCTGGATGAGCACAGGAAAGCCATAGAAACCTATGTGGATGAGGGGCATAAATCTCTACAGTTTGATCTAGCCCAAGATATAAAGTCTATAAGATTTGAAATGAATCTCAATAAAAAGGAGATGACTGACTGCTTCTACAAGGGAGGGAATGCAGTAGTCTATCTTGCCACTCATCAAGAGAAGATAAAAGCTCAAGTAGATGAACTTGAAGTAAAGCAAGGCTATGTACTGGAAAATCAAATCAGAATGAATGATAACTTGACAGAATCCCACAATGCAATTGTAACTGAGATAAAGAATATAGCCACTGCACAGTCTGCAGAAAGTGCCACAGCCAAAGAAACTTTTGATAAGCACTTGCAAGAGAGCTTAACTGCTGTTACAACTGCAATTCAAGACTCTCAGAAGTTGATAACTGACAAACTCCAAAGGTTGAAACCTTTCTTTAAAGATGGAGTCAACTATTTGGATAACCAAGTGAGATTTTAGAAAGATGATGTCAGAGATCACATAGAAAGAGAAATCATAAAGGGGGAGAGGGTGTTAGTCAAAGCCAGCTCTGATCATGCTAAGTGGATTTCTAATTCTATCAGAGCTACTCTGGGTTATCCTCCTTTGTGTGATGATGACAATGTGGCAGAATATGGGATACATCTTGCATATCTAGGAGGGGAGCAACCTGCAGTGGCTCAAGTAATCTACCCTCATCCAGATTTTGATATGATACATGCTAATATACAGTCCATGTATAGCCCACCTGGGGGAAAGGACAATATCATCATAGAGAAGGTGGTTCAGCCAGTATCTGAGGCTATGCAAGAAGCTTTGCTGAAAGAACAGGAAGCCAGACTGTCTAAAAAGAGGTTCAGAGAGCAAGCTGAACAAAGACCAGACTTTGAGCAGTGGAGTCCCACTTCAAGAAACATTATCTTAACTGCATGGAAAGCTGCTAAAGATAATATACAAGACAGAAACAAATGGTTTTCTGAACTACAATGGAGAAAGCATGAGACAAGGCAAGAAGCCATAGTGCAATACAGGAGAAAGGCCAAGATGGGAAAGCTACCTCCTACTGCTCAGGAGCCTAGCAAGTATTTTCCCAAGCCTTATCATTATTTTGAGAGGCAAAATATTAAAGCTAAAGAGCAAAAGAAAAAGGATCTGAAAGGCAAGAAGCCTGCTAATACTGAAGTTGCTGAAGCCCCTGTTCAAGCCAAAGTACAATCAAGAAAAGGAATTGTGATTAAGGAGGCTGATCAGAAATAGAATTGCATTATCTTAAGTTTACTATGTAATCACTTGTATTAAAACATTTTGTAAACTTTTGTGTAATGAATATGACAAAGTATTAGAACAATGTGATGTGTTATTAATCTATTTCATAATTGTTCTGAGATGATATCTGAGTATACATGTTTTGTTTGATACATGTTTATGTTTGCCCTGTTATATAATCCTGCTTTACATCATGCTATGATTTTATTCTGTATGGTGTATATCATTGACTAAGGGTTATGACTTCTCCAAATATGGGGAGATTGTTGGGTACATTGGTTTAAATGTACCTGATTTGAAGAAGCCTCACCCTACTCAATGATATACATCAAAATATATTTGATGTATTTTGAGTTGCCTTGTGCAGGTTAAGTATTTGCAGGGAAGATGAAAAAGTTTCTAAGTCCATGTGTCGACACCCAGAGGGAAAGTGTCGACACTTATGAAGACTTGTGTTGACACCCAGGCAAGCAGTGTCGACACTTGGAGTACTTGTGTCGACACCAGGGATGCAGAGTCGACACTAGACAGAAAGTGTCGACACAAGGAGCTGTGTCGACACTCAATGAAGAAAAGTGCAGTGAAGTAGTGTCGACACTTAGCAGTGTCGACACCCAGAGGAACTATGTCTACATCAGAAAGTGTCGACACTTGGAGGCTGTGTCGACACTCAGCAAAAGTCAGCAGAGTCTAAGTATTAGTGTCGACATAATAAAGAATGTGTCGACACTCAGCAGAAGACTCAACACTTGAAGAAAGTGTCGACATAATGAAGAATGTGTCGACACATAGCAGAAGACTCAACACATGAAGAAAGTGTCGACACTAGGATGCTGTGTCGACACTCGGCAAAGTTCAGAAAAATCTAAGTACAAGTGTCGACACTAAGGAGATGTGTCGACACTCAGCCAGAGTCTCAACAGAAGAAGAATGTGTCGACACAAGGAGAAGTGTCGACACTCAGCAAGTATCAACACAGAAGGCATGTGTCGACATCAAGAATATGTGTCGACACTGAACAAGTTCAACACATGAAGATGTGTCGACACAAAGGAGTTGTGTCGACACTTAGAAGAATTCAACAAAGTACTGAATAACAAAGTATTGTGTCGACACTCAATATCAGTGTCGACACATGATGAAGAAGCATTGTCGAGAAGTGAATTCTACAACACAAGAAGTTATGTCGACACCTTGAAGGCTAGTGTCGACACTTAGTGTACTTGTGTCAACACTTGGTCTATAAGTGTCGACACTTAAAGACAGACAGTCTCGACACCTTCAGACAGTTACAGAATTTTCAAGAACTGACTGGATGACTTGACAGCTGCCATTCCAGCCGGTCTACTGCACCTGTCAGAGTTGTCAGAAATCAGTTAGGAACCGGACCAGCCGGTTACCATGAAGAAGGCCTATATATAGGCTTATACTGTCTACAGAAACAGATGATTAATTGTAGTTCAAGTGATCATTCACAAGATCAATAACAATAAGAAGATCTAACTATTCCTTGAAGAATCAAGTGAAGATCTAAGTAGTTGGAGAGAGAGAGCTCCATCCAAGAAGACAGCCGTTGGAACCAGGCTGAGAAGAAGGGTTCAGATTTTGTCCTGAATCTTAAGTAGCAGAGATCAAGGATCAACTGCAGAGGAGATCAATCTTATTGTATTCTACATTCAAGAAGCTTTGAAGAAAGCCAAGTCAGGTTGATCTCAGCTGAGTTCTTCCAAGAACTCATCAAGAAACTCACAACTCTTCTCTCTGTTCTCTGAGTTGTAGAGTTTATATTTTGTATTCATATTATCTTGTAGGATCCTTAGGGATCTGAGTTTGTAAGCCTGTAATTATAAAGGCTGAGTGTAGGGCATGTGTGCCTGAGTGTAGGAGATCTGTATCTCTGAGTGTAGGCCTGTTGTGGCTGAGTGTAGGCATATGGTGGCTGAGTGTAGGCTTTGTGAAGAAGCTGAGTGTAGGTCTTTGAAGAAGACTGAGTAGTAGGGCCTTGGGCCTGAGCTATAGGAACCTGTTTTGGGGTTCTGAGTGTAAGATCTGAGGATCTGAGATAGTGGAGGATTTTGGCCGAATCTAGTACACTGCTAGATAGGCGAAGGGGGAAAGTGGATGTACCCAAATCTTGGGGAACCACTATAAATTTGTGTGTTCACTGTGTGCTGGATTGATTGCTGTGATTGCTGGTTAATTGTTGTGTTAAAGTAATTATAATTCTGTGATAAACTCTGAATTCTGCCTAAAACGTTAAAAAGTTTTAAGTCACCTATTCACCCCCCCCCCCCCTCTAGGTGATTAGGTACAATATCTTTCACCCTCGGCTTAGTGGCTCATCTAGTCCACAAATCAAAATATAATTATACGCTGCAGAAGATACTTGTTTAGATTGACTCCAACATCCTACATGAGTATAAACGTCCCCAAAGAACAACTCATGCTATGCAAGACCCTAAATTTATAATAGTAGTAAAGATAACTTTTACGGTTGCTAAATATAACAAGTTAGAGTTTTAAATTACGCAACGCATGAAGTAATAGTAGTAGATTTTATACTTGAAAATACCTAACATGCATTCCTAGCATAAATCCTCCCAGAGAGCAAGTAATCCACATCCACATATAGAAAACTAATCAGCTAGCAAGTATCTAAAAATAACAATTCTGTGGGCGTCAACAAACTGACACGAACCCACATACAACAAGTATGTCTGAACCAGTAAAATAAAATAAGCAACAAACTACCTCGCTAAGATGAGGCAATAACCACGGCCAACACTGCCGCCCAGAAACTACGAAACCAGCTCTGTTATCTTCTACTGCTCTGAACCTGAGGCATTCCAAAGACAGAACACCTCAACAAGAGGGTACAAATGGAGGCAGAAAAATGAGCCAAAATAAACAAAGGTCAAAAGGGTTACCAACACAAGACCCAAAAGCACTGAAGTAAAGTACAAAAAGAAACAAGGCATCATCAGGAAAAATAACTCTTACGTGATTCGTCACGTACAACAAGAGCACACTAGACGCACGAGGCTACAAGGCGAGAACATGAATAAATTTTAAGGAAGAAAAACAAAACCTTTATTAGGCACCTGTGGTCGACACTACCCAAAAACACGGGCGAGGTGGTCACTCAACTGGACATACTAATGAGTTGTAAATATAAGCATTTTCTGTGTTTTATTATATTATTATAGTTTATTTTTGCATTTTTTAGTTAGTTTTATTTAATAAATTGCTACTTTTTGTAAATATTATTTCTAACATAGCTTAATTTTGATTTCTGAATTTTTTCAGAAAATGGTCAAAAATTGACCTAACAAGCCCGTGTCGACCATCCCGACACGCCCGTGTCATGCCCTCGACGATTGTTGACCTCAACTCCCAGCTTGAAGTTCAACCTTTATCAACCTGAGTAGGACACGCCCGTGTTAGCCAACCCGACACGCTTGTGTAACCGCGCTCGATATTTTGCGTTCGACGTTCGCCAACCCGACCGACACGCCCGTGTCCGATGATCTGACACGCCCGTGTCCGATGATCCGACACGCCTGTGTCATTCCCAATCGATGATCAAGGCTTTCAGCTCGATGAAACCGCATTCAACGTTCGTAGACCCGACCTTATACGCCCATGTCAAGATGCCACACGGACGTGTGCTCCTCCACCTGGCCGACAAGACCGCGCCGGCGAATTTTCGACACGACCCGCGCCCAGTTCTACCTCCCCGACATGCCCACCGTCACGCTCGTGACCTGGGGCGTGACCATCGTGTTTTCGGCCCCAAAGTCAACTTTGCCGTCAAATCAATGGTCACCTCTCGTACAGTTGTGACACCCCCCCCCCCCCGACACGCCCATGTCGGCGGGGGTGTTCTATGAAAATTTTGCCAATAAATTCCAGTGTTCTGTATGTATTCTTGTTCCCCTTTTTTGGACCACTTTGCTTAGGTTAGGGCTGTTCTTGGGGGCTGTTATGCAATGTAAGGGAATTTTCTCCCCCCCCCCCCTTCTTTTATGTATTTGTTTTTGCTTCATTGTAACCCTTTTTTTACTTAATAGAGATGTTTTTTTCTCCTCTATGTTGTATGAAAATCCGCCAAAGCGCCCTACCTTAAGTAATTTTTCGTTCTTCTTTTTGTGCCTTTTTATTTTTTTCTTTAGCTTTGGTAACTAGTTTAACTTAGAAATGGATCAATTTTTTAGCCGTCGTAATCGCAAAATTATTTTCATGAACGGTACTTGTTTAGGTTTAGATTATTATTTTTACTTTGTTTTCATTCCTATGGGTTTATAAAAATATTTCAAAAGGTAGTTTTTAATTTTCTTTAACTTTGCCTGTTTAGGATGGTAAAACTTTTCATTCTCTTTTAGTTTTATTTTCACTTTTTATGTGTTTCTATAAAGTTATAAGAATGAAAACGTAGTTGTTTTAATTTTTCGAGCACTTTGATTTTCGCTCAAAGCCGTTTTGCTTATTTAATTTTTCTAACTTTATTTTACACATTTCTACAGCATTCTTGTGGTAGAAATGTATTCATTTTAAATTTTCGAGCACTTCCATTTTGCGTTTATTTGCAAAAATTTTTGCTTTGTTAATTTTTATTTTCACTTTTTATGCATTTCTACCGCATTCTAGCTGTAGAAATGCAGTCGTTTTAATTTTTCAGCAACTTAGTTATTCTTATTTTTTTGTACGTGTATGTGCGTGTATGAGTTAGTTTTTATAGCTTTCTTTCATTTTCAGTAGAGTGAGTGTGTGTTTATTTCATGTCGAGTGAGTGTGTGTGTTGTATTTATTTCTGCCTACTCGTTAAGAGTTAAATGGCATGTCTTTATTTTCCACATACTCATTTGAGTAGGATTTGCGTGTGTGAGTTTTCAATTTCAGTAGAGTGCGTGTGTGGGTGCTTTTATTTTCTCCTACTCGTTTGAGTAGGACTCGCTTTATTTTGTCTCGCCCACTCATTTGAGCCGGGACTTGTCATTTTCTGCTTTCATTTCAGTCTCACTTGTTTGAGTGGGACTTGCAATTTACTGCTTTCCTTTACTGCTTTATTTTTATCGCTTTCACAGCAAGTCGTCCCCATTCCGATGAGTGGCTAACCGTTCTTAGCCCTCAATATCGAAGACCATTGGGACAGAAAAAATAGCTTTAAATAATTAAAGGTTCTGTTTTTCTTATTAATTAAAATTACTTAAGGTTTTCTCGGGTTTTACGATGCGTAGAATCACATATCGATGTGTGGGCTCTATTTGTATAGTCCATACGCTAGCTAGCCGAGAGGCCGTGCTATGGACCGATTGCCCCTTGGTAAAGGGAGTTCCACACTAACCCTCGAGAGAGGAGGCGCGCAAACTCTACCGGATTGGGTTCCCCACCCAATAGCGGGGTTCTAAGCGTAATGCGGGCATTAAGAGTAATCCTTCATCGGACGAGAGCCCGGTCGAGTAGTCCTAATATTCAGGTGAGCGATATCCATATAGCTAGCTGAGCTCATTTTAGTGGAACCTCCACGGCCAAGTCTCCGCCTTAATTAATTTGAAATTTAGGATCTCTTTTTATTAAAAGTTAATTTTAGTTCAAATTTAATTCGATGCGGTTGCACTAAGCTTTTCATCGGCTCTATCTTTTAATTGCTTTTATTTTCTGCCTTTTTATTATATATAAAAATATAACCCGACAAGTTTAATATCGGTAAAATAATAGTCCCCTCCAGGAAAGTTAGAAATAATTGATCCGACCCCGAGAACAATACGACCTCGATATTCCACACCGGAATATCATGTACTACTCACGATAGGTGCACTTGCCTCCTTTCGTTAAAATTCGATCTAAACTCTTTCTATACTTAAAAAATAATTTGCGCACCTCATCCTTCCAAAATAAAATATATAAACCACTCGTTTGCTAAATAAACACCCGCGGGGTGCCGTGAGTTTTAATCAATCAAGTTTTTTGCGCTGTTGCCGGGGAATATTCGTGTTGTTATTTCGAACTCTGGAATACTATTAATTTTACATATTATATATATACAAAAAAATTGCCAACAACAATTAAAAATAATAATAAGTATTATTAATAAAAACTTAAAAATTTTTAAAAAAAACTACTTAAAAAAATAAACAAAAACTTAATAATTTTATATGTTATCTATAAAAACATATAAATAAAATGACGTCGTTTTCTACTAACAAAAACAAACAAAAAAAAATAACTAACTAAAAAACCGAAAAAAACTCAAAAATCTAAAAAACTTAAAAACTAAAAAATCCAAAAAACTTAAAAACTTAACATCCAAAAATCTAAAAAAATATAAAAACTAAAAAACTCGAATCCCTAAAACACTAAAAAGCCACAAAAACCCAAAAAATTCCCCTCCTAAAAAACCCACAAAAATTTACCGTATATATGTTTTGTTTTAACTTATTTCGTTTCAAAACTCCAAAAAAAATTTACCAAAAAAAAAACTAAACATTTGACAAAAATAAAAATTTTTTATTATTAAAATATTATATATTTATTTTGTTACTTCGTCGCACTTCACACTATTATGCGTGCTAGGGGTTCGTATACCTGTAACGCTCTTATAGCTAAGACGTTAGCTTACGAGTCACACACACTTGCCCCCCTACTGCTCGCAACCTTTTGACCGACTTTCTCTTTTTTGTTTTTCAGTTCTCTTTCTGCTATCTTTTATTCATAATGCAGTGTTTCGCTTTCATAACGGGACTCCCCGAACGCGTTTTCAGGGAAGCTTTCTTAACTCCTGTTTTTCTTTTTATCTTTGTACATAACTGCTTGGACTTTATTTCTTATTCCTCATACTTAGTGCAACATTGGGGACAATGTTGGACTTAAGTATGGGAGTGTGTTTCCTGCTTTTTGTTCTTTTACTTTTTGCTCTTTTATTTTCTGCACCCAATCAAAAATACCAAAAAATTGCAAAAATTTAAAAACTTCAAAAAAAAAATTTCATGTTTTTATAATCAAAAACTCAAAAAAAAACTTAACACAAAAATCGCAAAAAAATTTACTTTGTAATTATTTTTTAAAAATATTCTCTTTCCTCTTCTTTTTTCCTTCTTTTCTTTATAAATAACACCTCTTTCTTTCCCTCATTCTTGTAAATAACTTAAAAAAACAAAAATCAGAAATCAAAAAATTTTGAAAATCCAAAAAAAAAGAATAACTCTAAAAATCCAAAAAAAGACAATAATCAAAACACCAACAAAAGATAAAAACCCTAAAATCAAAAAAATCCTTTATTATGAAACACATAAAATCGAATATGTCATATCTTAACCCTTTTTGCTTTCCAAAAATCTAGTTTCGGCTTAATTTTTATGCGAATTTTACTTATTATTTGTTTACTATTCATTTATTTATTAAAGTTTGATAGATTTAAGTGTCTGGGGTTAAGTTTTAAAGAATTTTTTATGTTTTTCCTTATAATAAATAACCTATTTTTCACCACCACTTCTAATTTTAATAAATAGAAGGTCGTATTTTAAGGTAGAAAATAACAATCATGCATTTCAATTATTTCTACCTTTTGCTTTTAGAAACATTGGAACATTCATTTTAAAAAGGTTGCTCTCAAAACTTTTTTTATTAAAATCTAGTTTTCTTTGAAAAAATATAAACCCACCTCCATTTTTTTCATGTCTTACTTGGCATGATTACCCCTATTTTATCCCTTAAAAGATCCTATGTCAATGGGAAAAGATTTCATTCCGTAAATATAGACACCCAATATTTAAAAAGATTATATGTTACGGAGTAAGAGGATAAAATTCATTACTCCTGCACATATACATTGGGTTAATTTTATTATTATGAAGTTGAAAAAAATCATATTAGAAAAATAAGATTTCATTTTCCTAATAGTCCAAAAAGAAAAAAATGGAGGTTTGAGAAAAAATTACCTCACCTCAAACTCTAAGCCCTCTTCATAACCCTCCAAACCACTTATCTTATTTCAATGATTCTAGAATTAATTTAAATTTTTTTTGAGAGCATAATTTTTAAATTGCATTATTTCCTTTAACTTCTTTTAAGCTGAAGTTTTTTATGTAATTTCAATCTATCTTTGCTAAACTACCAAAAAAGTAAATTTTTGTTCTCTATTTTATTTTATCTAGAAGTCTTTTTGAAACTCTTCCTCTATTTATAATATTTTCATAATTTATGATTTAACTCTAGTACTCCGGATGTTTATTTTGATCTTTCTTTTAATTAATTCAAACGGTAGCAAAACTTAGGATTTCTTTAATTCCTTATAAGTTCATCTCCAACTTTTGCTCTGGAATAGCAAAAGCTTAAGTATGGGGGTATTTGATCAGTTGTAAATATACGCATATTTCTGCATTTTTATTATATTATTTTAGTTTAGTTTTGTGTTTTTTATTTAGTTTTATTTAATAAATTGCTCCTTTTTATAAATATTATTTCAAACATAGTTTAATTTTGATTTCTAAATTTTTTCAGAAAATGGTCAAATATTGACCTAACACGCCCGTGTCGACCATCCCGACAAGCCCGTGTCATGCCCTCGACGATTGTTGACCTCAACTCCCAGCTTGCAGTTCAACCTTCGTCAACCTGAGTAGGACACGCCCGTGTTAGCCAACCCGACATATCGATGTAACCGCGCTCGACATTCTGCGCTTGACATTCGCCAACCCGACCAATACGCCCGTGTTCGATGATCCGGCACGATCGTGTCATTCCCGATCGACAATCAAGGCTTCTAGCTCGACGAAATCGCGTTCAACGTTCGTCGACCAGACCTGACACGCCTTTGTCAAGATGCCACACGGACGTGTACTCCTCCACCTGGCTGACAAGACCGCATCGGCGACTTTTTGACGTGACTCGCGCCCAGTTCTACCTCCCCGATACGCCCACAGTTACGCCTGTGACCTGGGGCGTGATCGCCGCGTTTTCGGCCCCGAAGTCAACTTTGTCGTCAAATTGATGGTCACCTCTTGTACAGTTGTGACATGCTTCCCCGACACGCCCGTGTCGGAGGGCGTGTTCTTTGAAAATTTTTCCTATATATTCCAGTATTCTGTATGTATTCTTGTTCCCCTTTTTTGGACCACTTTGCTTAGGTTAGGGCTGTCCTTGGGGGTTGTTATGCAATATAAGGCAATTTTCTTCCCCCCCCCCTTTTTTATGTATTTGTTTTTGCTTCATTGTAACCCTTTTTTACTTAATAGAGATGTTTCTTTTCTCCTCTATGTTGTCCGTCAAAGCGCCCTACCTTAAGTAATTTTTCGTTCCTCTTTTTGTGCTTTTTATATTTTTCTTTAGCTTTGGTAACTAGTTTAACTTAGAAATGTATCAATTTTCTAGCCGTCGTAATCGCAAAATTTTTTAAAAGGATGGTACTTGTTTAGGTTTAGATTATTATTTTTACTTTGTTTTCTTTCCTATGGGATTATAAAAATGTTTCAAAATGTGGTTTTTAATTTTTTTTAACTTAACCTGTTTAGGATCGTAAAACTTTTCATTCTCTTTTAGTTTTATTTTCACTTTTTATGCGTTTTTATAAAGTTATATGAATGAAAACGTAGTTGTTTTAATTTTTCGAGCACTTTGATTTTCGCTCAAAGCTGTTTTGCTTATTTATTTTTTCTGACTTCATTTTACGCATTTCTACCGAATTCTAGCGATAGAAATGTATTCATTTTAAATTTTCGAGCACTTCCATTTTGCGTTTATTTGCAAAAACTTTTGCTATGTTAATTTTTATTTTCACTTTTTATGCATTTCTACCCCATTCTAGCAGTAGAAATGCAGTCGTTTTAATTTTTTAGCAACTTAGTTATTCTTATTTTTTTATACGTGTGCGTGCTTGTATGAGTTAGTTTTTACAGCTTTCTTTCATTTTCAGTAGAGTGAGTGTGCGTGTTTATTTCATGTCGAGTGAGTGTGCGTGTTGCATTTATTTTCGCCTACTTGCTAAGAGTTAAAGGGCAGGTCTTTATTTTCCACCTACTCATTTGAGTAGGATTTGTGTGTGAGAGTTTTCAATTTCAGTAGAGCACGTGCGTGGGTGCATTTATTTTCTCCGACTCATTTGAGTAGGACTCGCTTTATTTTGTCTCGGCCACTCGTTTGAGTCGGGACTTGTCATTTTCTCCTTTTATTTTAGTCTCACTCGCTTGAGTGGGACTTACAATTTACTGCTTTTCTTTACTGCTTTTTTTATCGCTTTCACCGCAAGTCGTCCCCATTCCTATGAGTGGCTAACCGTTCTTATCCCTCGGTATCGAAGAGCATTGGGACAGATAAAATAGCTTTAAATAGTTAAAGATCATGTTTTTCTTATTAATTAAAATTTCTTAAGGTTTTCCCGGGGTTTACGACGCGTAGAACCACATATCGATGTGTGGGCTCTATTTTCGTAGTCCATACGCTAGCTAGCCGAGAGGCCGTGCATATGGACCGATCTCCCCTTGGTAAAGGGAGCTCCGCACTAACCCTCGAGAGAGGAGGCACGCAAACTCTACCGGATTGGGTTCCTCACCCAATAGCGGGGTTCTTAGTATAATGCGAGCATTAAGAGGAATCCTTCGTCGGATGAGAGTCAGGTCGAATAGTCTTAATGTCCAGGTGAGCGATATCTCTATAGCTAGTTGAGCTCATTTTAGTGGAACCTCCACGGCCAAGTCTCTGCCTTAATTAATTTGAAATTTAGGATCTCTTTTTATTAAAAGTTAATATTAGTTCAAATTTAATTCGATGCGGTTGCGCTAAGATTTTCATCGGCTCCATCTTTTAATTGCTTTTTATTTTCTGTCTTTTTTATTATATATAAAAATATAACCCGACAAGTTTAATATCTGTAAAATAATAGTACCCTCCAGGGAAGAGTAGAAATAATCGACCCGACCCCGAGAACAATACAACCTCGATATTCCACACGGGAATATTCTGTACTACTCACGATAGGTGCACTTGCCTCCTTTCGTTAAAACTCGATCTAAACTCTTTTTATACTTAAAAAAATCTGTGCACCCCGTCCTTACAAAATAAAATATATAAACCGCTCTTTTGCTAAATAAACACCCACGGGGTGCCGCGAGTTTTAATCAATCAAGTTTTTGGCGCCGTTGCCGGGGAATATTCGTGTTATTATTTCGAACTCTAGAATACTATTAATTTTACTTATTATATATATACAAAAAATGGCCAACAAAATTAAAATTAATAATAAGTATTATTAAAAAAAAACTTTAAAATTTAAAAAAAAAACTACTTAAAAAACAAACAAAAACTTAATAATTTTAAATGTTATCTATAAAAACATATAAATAAAATGACGTCGTTTTCTACTAACAAAAAAAAACAAAAAAAAAACTTACTAACTAAAAAATCGAAAAAAAACTCAAAAATCTAAAAAACTTAAAAACTAAAAAATACAAAAAACTTAAAAACTTAACATTCAAAAATCTAAAAAAATATAAAAAATAAAAAACTTGAAACCCTAAAATAATAAAAAACCACAAAAACCCAAAAAATTCCCCTCCTAAAAAATCCACAAAAATTTACCGTATATATGTTTTGTTTTAACTTATTTCATTTCAAAACCCCAAAAACATTTTACCAAAAAAATACAAAACATTGGACATAAATAAAATTTTTCTATTATTAAAATATTATATATTTATTTTGTCACTTCGGCGCACTTCACACTATTATGCGTGCTAGGGTTCGCATACCTGTAACGCTCTTATTGCTAAGATGTTAGCTTACGAGTCACACACACTTGCCCCCTACCGCCCGTAACCTTTTTGCCGACTTTCTCTTTTTTCATTTTTCAGTTCTCTTTCTGCTATATGTTATTCATAATGCAGGGTTTTGCTTCCATAACGGGCCTCCCCGAACGCCTTTTTAGGGAAGCTTTCTTAACTCATGTTTTTCTTTTTTATTTTTGAACATAACTGCTTGACCTTTATTTCTTATTTCTCATACTTAGTACAACATTGGGGACAATGTTGGACTTAAGTATGGGGGTGTGTTTCCTACTTTTTGTTCTTTTATTTTCTACTCTTTTATTTTCTGCAACCAATCAAAAATACCAAAAAATTGCAAAAATTAAAAACTTTAAAAAAAATTCAGGTTTTTATAATCAAAAACTCAAAAAAAAAAACTTATAACACAAAAATCCCAAAATATTTACTTTTTATTTATTTTTTGTAAATATTCTCTTTCCCCTTCTTTTTCCTTCTTTTCTTTATAAATAACACCTCTTTTTTTTCCCTCATTCGTGTAAATAACTTAAAAAAACAAAAATCAAAAAATTTTGAAAATCCAAAAAATAGAATAACTCTAAAAATCCAAAAAAAGACAATAATCAAAACACAAAAAAAAGATAAATATCCTAAAATCAAAAAACAAACTTTATTATGAAACTCATACAATCGAATATATCATATCTTAACCCTTTTTGCTTTCCAAAACTCTAGTTTCGAGTTAATTTATATGCGAATTTTACTTATTCTTTGTTTATTATTCGTTTATTTATTAAAGTTTGATAGATTTAAGTGTCTGAGGTTAAGTTTTAAAGATTTTTTTATGTCTTTTCCTTATAATAGAGAACCTGTTTTTCACCACCACTTGTAATTTTTATAAATAGAAGCTTGTATTTTATGGTAGAAAATAACAAACATGGATTTCAATTATTTCTACTTTTTGCTTTTAGAAACATTGGAATATTCATTTTAAAAAAGTTGCTCTCAAAACTTTTTTTATTAAAATCTAGCTTTCTTTGAAAAAATATAAACACACTTCCATTTTTTTTCATGTCTTACTTGGCATGATTACCCCTATTTTATCCCTTAAAAGATCATATGTCAATGGAAATAAGATTTCATTCTGTAAACATAGGCACCCAATATTTAAAAAGATTATATGTTACGGAGTAAAAGGATAAAATTCATTACTCATACACATATATATTGAGTTAATTTTATTATTATGAAGTTGAAAAAAAATCATATTAGGAAGATAAGATTTCATTTTCCTAATAATCCAAAAAGAAAAAAATGGAGGTTCGAGAAAAAATTACCTCACCTCAAACTCTAAGCCCTCTTCATAACCCTCCAAACCATTTATCTAATTTCAATGATTCTAGAATTAATTTAAATTTTTTTGAGAGCATAATTTTTAAATTACATTATTTCCTTTAACTTCTTTTAAGCTAAAGTATTTTATATAATTTCAATCTATACTTGTTAAACTACCAAAAAAAGTAAATTTTTGTTCTCTATTTTATTTTATCTAGAAGGCTTTTTTAAACTCTTCCTCTATTTATAATATTTTCATAATTTATGATTTAACTCTAGTACCCCGGATGTTTATTTTGATCTTTCTTTTAATTAATTTAAGCGGTAGCAAAACTTAGGATTTCTTTGATTCCTTATAAGTTCATCTCCAACTTTTGCTCTAGAATAGCAAAAGGTTAAGTGTGCGGGTATTTGATGAGTTGTAAATATACGCATTTTTCTGTGTTTTTATTATATTATTTTAGTTTAGTTTTGCCTTTTTTTAGTTAGTTTTATTTAATAAATTGCTCCTTTTGTAAATATTATTTCTAACATAGCTTAATTTTGATATCTGAAGTTTTTCAGAAAATGGTCAAAAATTGACCTAACACGCCCGTGTTGACCATGCTGACACGCCCGTGTCACGCCCTCGACGATCGTTGACCTCAACTCCCAGCTCGAAGTTCAACCTTCATCAACCCGAGTAGGACATGCCCGTGTCAGCCAACCCGACACGCCCGTGTAACCGCGCTCGACATTCTGCGCTCGACGTTCGCCAACCCGACCGACACGCCCGTGTCTAATGATCCGACATGCCCGTGTCATTCCCGATCGACGATCAAGGCTTCCAGCTCGACGAAACCGCGTTCAACGTTCGTCGACCCGACCCGACACGCCCGTGTCAAGATGCCATAGGGACGTGTACTCCGCCACCTGGCCGACAAGACTGCGTCGGAGACTTTTCGACGCGACCCGCGCCCAATTCTACCTCCCCGACACGCCAACCGTCACGCCCGTGACCTGGGGCGTGACCGCCGCGTTTTCGGCCCCGAAGTCAAGTTTGTCGTCAAATAGATGGTCACCTCTTGTATAGTTGAGACACCCCCCCCCCCCCCGACACGCCCGTGTCGGAGGGCGTGTTCTTTGAAAATTTTGCCTATAAATTCCAGTGTTCTGTATGTATTCTTGTTCCCCTTTTTTGGACCACTTTGCTTAGGTTAGGGCTATTCTTGGGGGCTGTTATGCAATGTAAGGGAATTTTCTTTCCCCCCCCCCTTTTTATGTATTTGTTTTTGCTTCACTGTAACCCTTTTTTACTTAATAGAGATGTTTCTTTTCTACTATATGTTGTATGAAAATCCGACAAAGCGCTCTACCTTAAGTAATTTTTCGTTCTTCTTTTTGTGTTTTTTATGTTTTTCTTTAGCTTTGGTAACTAGTTTAACTTAGAAATGTATCAATTTTCTAGTCATCGTAATCGCAAAATTATTTTCATGGACGGCACTTGTTTAGGTTTAGATTATTATTTTTACTTTGTTTTCATTCATATGGGTTTATAAAAATGTTTTAAAAGGTGGTTTTTAATTTTCTTTAACTTAGCATGTTTAGGATCTTAAAACTTTTCGTTCTCTTTTAGTTTTATTTCCACTTTTTATGTGTTTCTATAAAATTATAAGAAAGAAAACGTAGTTGTTTTAATTTTTCGAGCACTTTGATTTTCGCTCAAAGCCGTTTTGCTTATTTAAATTTTCTGACTTCATTTTACGCATTTCTACCGCATTCTAGCGGTAGAAATGCATTCGTTTTAAATTTTCGAGCACTTCCATTTTGCGTTTATTTGCAAAAACTTTTGCTCTTTTAATTTTTATTTTCACTTTTTATGCATTTCTAGCGCATTCTAGCGGTAGAAATGCAGTCGTTTTAATTTTTCAGCAACTTAGTTATTCTTATTTTTTTTTTGTACGTGTGCGTGCGTGTATGAGTTATTTTTTACAGCTTTCTTTCATTTTCAGTAGAGTGAGTGTGTGTGTTTATTTCATGCCGAGTGAGTGTGCGTGTTGCATTTATTTCCGCCTACTCGTTAAGAATTAAATGACAGGTCTTTATTTTCCACCTACTCATTTGAGTAGGATTTGCGTGTGTGGGTTTTAATTTCAGTAGAGTGAGTGGGTGGGTTCTTTTATTTTCACCTACTCATTTGAGTAGGACTTGCTTTATTTTGTCTCGCACACTCGTTTGAGCCGGGACTTGTCATTTTCTGCTTTCATTTCAGTCTCACTCGTTTGAGGGGGACTTGCAATTTACTATTTTCCTTTACTGCTTTCTTTTTATCGCTTTCACCACAAGCCCTCCTCATTCCGATGAGTGGCTAACCGTTCTTAGCCCTCAGTATCGAAGAGCATTGGGACAGATAAAATAGCTTTAAATAATTAAAGGTCATGTTTTTCTTATTAATTTAAATTACTTAAGGTTTGCCCGGGGTTTACGACGCGTAGAACCACATATCGATGTGTGGCCACTATTTCTGTAGTCCATACGCTAGCTAGCTGAGACGTCGTGCGTATGGACCGATCGCCCCATGGTAAAGGGAGTTCCGCACTAACCCTCGAGAGAGGAGGCGCGCAAACTCTACCGGATTGGGTTCCCCACTCAATAGTGGGGTTCTTAGCGTATTGCGGGTATTAAGAGGAATCAATCATCGGACGAGAGCCCGGTCGAATAGTCTTAATGTTCAGGTGAGCGATATCCCTATAGCTAGGTGAGCTCATTTTAGTGGAACCTCCACGGCCAAGTCTATGCCTTAATTAATTTGAAATTTAGGATGCCTTTTTATTAAAAGTTAATTTTAGTTCAAATTTAATTCGATGCGGTTGCGCTAAGCTTTTCATCGGCTCCATCTTTTAATTGCTTTTATTTTCTGCCTTTTTTATTATATATAAAAATATAACCCGACAAGTTTAATATTGTTAAAATAATAGTCCCCTCCAAAGAAGAGTAGAAATAATCGACCCGACCCGAGAACAATACGACCTCGATATTCCACAACAGAATATCATGTACTACTCACGATAGGTGTACTTGCCTCCTTTCATTAAAACTCGATCTAAACACTTTATATACTTAAAAAACATCTGTGTGTCGCGTCCTTCCAAAATAAAATATATAAACCGCTCTTTTGCTAAATAAACACCTGCGAGGCACCGCGAGTTTTAATCAATCACACACCCTCACGAATATAAATTCGTCTAACTGCGAGGGATTCTCATACTCTCCACCATAGAGCGTAGACGCCCAAAAATCTAGTAGACTTCCACAAGGTATCGTCCGCTAACTCCCGCAATCAAGAAAACCCACAAGAAAACCACCACATATATCTCGATATTTGGCTCGTCAGACTCTACTTGACATTACTAGATTCAAGATGCGGTTGATCTACCCTTACGAATGATTTACAATCCTAGATAAACTCTAATACGTTCAATAACGATAAATAAGGCATTTAAAGCCATCAATAAGATACTTCAAGAATGATTAGATATAACCTGACAAGATCGAGTTCACCATGACAAAATCTTACAAAATCAAGTGATCATTAATAAGCTTAATCATACCAATAAATCGGAAGAACAAGTGCAGAAAATTTTAAAGAACATAAAACTTAGCCATTACCATCAAATTGGATAGGGAGAAACGAGGGGGAAACCACCACTTGCCTTGGTTTTACCGGAAAAATTCTCTGAATCAGTCCACGTCGCAGATCGGGGCAAAAAAGGATGGGGGAAGTTGAAATCTAGACAAAAATGGTCGAAATAAGGGTTAGGGCCGAAAAACCCTAACGAGAAAACTCAAGGAATGGGGAAAGTTTTCTACGATGGCGTAGCTCTCGACGAGAGCTTTCCAGATCTATACTCTGTTGGAGATTTCGAGCACCGGAGCACCGTCGGCGGTCACCGGAAGATTCACAAACAGCTTCCTCTCTCACGCCTATTTTTCTCTGGATCGGTTCAGAATGTTGGAGAAGATGAAGTTTTTCTCTAATAAGAGTATATATATATATTTATTTATAAAACGTTTTGTCTAAAAATGGACTATTTACGAGCGAGTGTGCAGAAAATGAGAATAAAGGTTTAGGATGTCTTCAAGTCGAAAGGTTTCCAACATGAAAGTTATAGATCTCATCGAGATAAATAAATTTTATGTTAATCATTTTTCCATACGGCATCGTTTTGACCCTCAAAAAGGCTCCCGAACGCAAACTGTAACAGGCTACACGAGAAGCATTGCAGACCACTCGAGACAAGTTTACAGGTACTCGAGAGGTACAAAACATGTTACTCAAGTGGTTGGAAGCAACACTCGAGTAACAAGAAACGACACTTGAGAGTTAGAAAGATCACTCGAGTAAGCAGTAACAGCCACTCGAGTAAATAAAAATTCAGTACTCGAGTATAAATTAAACAACACTCGAGAGGCAGAAAAAGTTCTCGAGTGAAAAGCCTGAGTACTCGAGAGGTTAGAACAGCACTCGAGTAATGAAAAGGCAACACTCGAGTGGGGGGGGGGAGGAGCACTCGAGAGGAATCAGCAGAAAAGCTCGAGAGGTGAAGGAATCACTCGAGAAGATCAATAACCATTCGAGAGGCAAAATTAGACTTTGCATAATCGGTAAATTTTTTACAAATATATCCAAAGAAATTAAACTATATAAATGAATAGTAAAAGACATTTTTGAATAGTACTATAATATTAAAATAATCATATTTATATATTTTTGAATATTAAAACACGAGTTTAAAACGGAGGCCCGAACGCTCGCCGAATCAAACGAAATTCGCACCGTAGGTGAAAACTGACGCTACGAACACAACGGCGAAGTCAAAACTAAAATCCGACCAGCCATTCTCGAGATATAAATTTTCAAAGTTTACAATGAACATAAATTTCACAAAACTTCGGAAAATCGCCGAGGCCCAAATATCGCTCAGATCGCAATGAAACTTGACGATCAAGTCCAAAATTACTTAACTTAAATTCCAAATGCAAAATTTTCCCATTACAACAAGAATTCGGCCGACTCGACCGCACAGACGCGAAAATACCTTAACGGCATTACGTCGTCAACTCGACGTTAAAAGTAACGTCACGACGTCATAAATATGACGATACCCATTCAAATAAAATCATCAAAAAAAATTGGGGGCGTTGCACCCGGTTTTCAAGCTAAGTATGGGGGGTGTCACACGTGCATTTCTGAGTGGCTGTATTGGTTTTGTTGTTGTTCGCTCTCTTTGGTTGCGTGTATCCTTCATGTTTATCTTTGACTACCAAACCTTAGCCTAAGCCCCATTCGATCCTACAAGTCCTGTTGATTCTTCGCTTGAGTCAAACTAACGTCGTGGAGAGAGTGTGAACGGGCAAGCATATGGTCCCTGACATTGATGGATTTCTTTGGAGGTGATCACGAGCCCCGGTCTTTGGCAAAGCTCATCTTAGTGGTCTGTCTACTTTCATCATATGTATGACCGAACGATTCTCTAGAATTCCAAGTTTGAGTAGATACAATATTTATTTACGCCTCTCGAATAATTTAAATTACGTACTATAATTAAAAGTTTATCTATTATATTTTCTATGCCCATGGTATATTTGAATTCTCGTAATACTTTATTTTGAAATTACTAAGCCAGCTAACTGTTTTCTAGTCCACGGAGTGATGATTTGCTCGGGACGCACAAATTGGTAAGTCTAGGGGTGTGGTGAGTCCAAGTTATGCACATATTTTTGGACTCATTTGGGCCAGTTTTCTCGTTTTTATACTACACTTGAGAGCCATTATTGTTCATATTCGTTTCTCTGTCCATTTCATGATAAGTGCACTTTTGGGCCTGTTTTCAGTGTGATTTTATAGTTTTGTACTTTTGCCCTATACTTGGTGTTTCTTGTGGCTGGAGAATGTGGTCTGCCCTTTCTGGTGGCTTTTCTGTTTCTACTGCAGGTTCAGTGGTCGTGTGCGTGTTCCGGGATTGTTCGGGAAATCCCAAATGGTACAGGAACACTACGCACGATCAGTGGATCTATTGCGCATGACCACTGGTCGTGCGCCACTGATCGTGCCCACTATATTCTCCATTTTCCAAGTTCTGCCTGGGCAACTGCACGACCATTGGACATAGTGCGCACGACCGGTGGTCGTGGGCCACTACTCCTGCGTGTTACTCTAGTTTTTCTGAAGTTTTGCCATTGCCAATCGCACGATCATGGGATCAAGTGCGCACGACCACTGGTCATACGCCACTGATCGTGCGCATATATAATGATTTTTTCTGTCCAGCTACAGGTTTCTCTAGAGTAGAGTGCACGATCATCGACCGTCAGCGCGCACGACCACCGGTCGTGCGCCACTGATCGTGCACTCTGATTTTCTGCTTCCGTATTTAAGGCCCTGCTCTTTGAATTAGGGCACGCCTTTTCATTTTTCTGCCCCGCTGCTGTACGCGGAAGCGCCGTTCCTCTCCCCACAGTTCCTCCACTCATATCCACCCTCCGAGAAGCATTCTCCGGCCATCCGAAGTTATCTTCAACCTTCGTAGAGCTCCCGGCCACCAGCAGCGAGCAACGAGATCTTTTGGTACTTTTCATCTGGAAAAAAGGGAGACAGGATTGAATGAAAGGAAAGAAGGAGGAAGATAAGTGGATTTACAACCAATTTGCATCTGGTAGCAACCACGGTCAGAGTCATGAAGTGGACTGACAACCCACCACTCCGGCCAAGAACCACGGCTATGTTTTCCCCCCTTTTGGTTTATTCTACCTCTTCTCTTTGTTGAATATACTCTTAAGCTTGTAATGTACCTAAACTTTCCTTTATTTGTCTATGAATGAAGTACTGCTTGGGTTAGTTATATGCTCTGTTGGTAGGTGTGATGCACTCTCCTCCGCTCACATCCACTCACTCGCGCACTTGAACCACTCTAGCAAAGGCTAGTGTTGGTGGACAAAGAGGTGATTTCGACCCTCACTCTCCACACGGTGTTCGTTCCATCCGCTTGCTCTCCGTCCATCCGCTTAATGAAGCACGGCATAGCGGCATGCACTATTTCCACCCACCAAGCGAAGCGGTGCTTGTGACCCGCAGTAGGTTTCTTCTTGTTTCGATAGCTTTAGGAATCAAAAACCAACCCCCTGTTGTTTCTTTGAACTCTTTGTAACGATCTTCATATGATGCTATCACATACCCTTCCTGCATTCCCTCGAGATCGACATTCGGGGAGGCTATTCCCAAATTATTACTTGACAGCGACTGGTGCACATGCCAACGATCAATCAGGAGTCGCCGGGTGTCACGACCCTCATTTTCTCCGTATTCAAAAATACGTTAGAGTAGAGAAAATATGCGTCATGATGCCACGCCATGCAGGGGACAACTGCAGACGCTCAGGCAACCTGTCCTCACATTTATTTCATGTAAAATATTTATGAAATTAAGTTAAAAATAATGCATATAAGTTGTTAGAGTTAATGACCGTGTCCCTCGGTCGGGTGGACCACTAGTCCATAGGTGAGAAAATATATAAGTTTTAGGCGGCGGAGAGAAAAAACAAATACTGAGTTGGTTCATTTATTAACCTATATGAGAGTGGAAGTCTAGTATCTTAAAATACTGAGTTGGTGCACTTTTATGTAACATCCCGGTTTAGAGCTCAGAGGGTACTGCACCCGAATGGGCCGCATAGCGTGTCTCGCCCTGGTGCCCCATTACAGGACTGCATTCCGTGCCACCCAAACCCATCTTCGCACTTGTTTCTCAATACGGTGGGTTTTTGCAAACGCGGGGATTCGAACCCACGCCGCCTTGATTAGGCACCTTCCACAGTCCTCATCACCAACTGAGCTGCAGCTCAGTTGGTGATGAGGACTGTGGAAGGTGCCTAATCAAGGCGGCGTGGGTTCGAATCCCCGCGTTTGCAAAAACCCGCCGTATTGAGAAACAGGTGCGAAGATGGGTTTGGGTGGCACGGAATGCAGTCCTGTAACGGGACACCGGGGAGAGACACGCTATGCGGCCCATTCGGGTGCGGTAGCCTCTGAGCTTTAAACCGGGACGTTATACCGGGGGAGTGAATGTGATAGCCAATTAGTCTTTATCACTAACGATTGTTACATCTTTCTTTTAGGAGGGAATCCCGTAGATAGAGCAGAAACAGGTTACACAGGAGGGCAGTCAGGCCAGGACGATAGGGCCTGATGTGACGGTGTTGTCACTACTGAAAGTCTTTTGTTTTCAATGATAGCTAAATCACCTAGAGGGGGTGAATAGGTTATTAGTCTCTTTTCTGATTTCTTAAATATTTCTTATTTAAGAGCTTTAACTGTTAGTTGTTTTATGCTTTCAAGATGTACACAACCTGCACAAAGAAACAAGACAACAAGCATACACAGATGTATAGTAGTTCCCCTAACAAGGGTACATCCACTTTTCCTCCCACCTATCCAACTATCTTATTGGACTAGGCACTTCTCCAAAACTTGATCCAAAGAGCATACACCTTAGATCCCTCAGGATCTCTAAGTCTCCTCCAAGACTTACTTTTCAGCCACAAGGGCCTACAACTCAGCAGTCAGCAGACCACCTACCTCAGGCTGTTAAGCCCTACACTCACGCTGGGAGGATATCCCTACCACAGATACATTAAGGATCCTACTGCAGAGCTCTACAGTGCTCCTACACTCAGTGACCCTCAATCCACCTACCTCAGCCTTATACAAAGGCCTACAGTTCAGGCTTCTCAGCCCTATAATTTCAGGCACAATGCCCAATGCTCAGAGTGTTGCAGCACTCTTACAGCTCAGTAACCAGCATATACCTACCTCAATGCCTTCTAGGCACCTACAGCTCAGTGATTCATTAATCACCTACCTCAGGCACAAAGGCCCTACACTCAGAGAGTAGCACTCTCCTACCTCAGGCAATTAAGCCCTACAACTTAGATCCATAGTTGGATCCTACAGGATGAAAGTGGGTTGGAGTGATGATTGGTCGCAAGTGAGATTTCACTGTGCTAATCTACCTGGACTGAGATAAACTCAGCCCAACCTTGACTCCAGGAAATATATTTCCTCAGTCTACTTATCTGGACTAAGAAAATACTTAGACATAATTTTCTCTTCTCAGCACCAGGGATTTTATCCTGCTGGAACTAGAGAAGTAAGTGCAGCAGATCTTGCTGCAACTTGAGCTGGAAGAATCCCAACACAACTCCTTTCTTCACAGCAACAAGGATGGAAATCTTGCTTTGTCCTGTGCTGGAAGTAACTTGCAAATTAGTTATCTGCCCCTTTCTGAACTGAGCCAAATGCTCAGCCCTATCTCCTTCTTCACAGCTCCCTAAGAGAATGTTCTTTAGAATTTGTTGGTTGGGTCTGTGAAGCACCTACAGCAATGGTCGGCCCAAGCTGCTACCTTTTCCTCAGAGAATCCCTTTGAGCTAACTTGCTAGTGCAGATGAAGATCACATCAGCTACCTTTATTTTGAAGATGTTTTTACCAACAGCTAATTTGCTCTTCGTCTTGATGACTCGAGCTTCCTGTTCTTCATCATAGCAACAATGGCAGAGAAGAAGAACTATCTAATTGCTTTTCTTTTAAGAATTGTTTTTCTCTGTAAAGCCTTTTCCTTTTATTGATTTTGACCCAACGGCTCTTGAGCAGTGGGCCCCATACATTTAATGGCCTGTAGCAACCTTGCTTTAACGCCAACTGTCGTACAGTAGGTCTGCGACAACATTTGTTGCTTACTGTAGCCTTCCCGCCACTAATTTGAAATATGTTGACACGTTGACTTGCTGACGTCACCAGCTGTGTACTTAGCCAAAAATCAAACAACATTATCATAGGCGTTGAGTAAGTAAGCATCACTCAACGCAAAAATACTTAGACATATTTACTATCTATTGGCGTTGAGTGAGTAACCTTCACTCAATGTCAAACTACTTAGAATATAAATCTATTTCTAGGCGTTGAGTCATTCAGCTTCACTCAACGCCAACTTGTTTTATTAGCTTTCTGCTGCTTGACGTTGAGTAAGTGAGCATCACTCTACGCCAAACTACTTAGACAAAATTCTGTCTTCACTAGGCGTTGTCAACGTTGAGTGAGTAATGCACACTCAACGCTTTTTGCCTTAACAGTTTCTGCAGCCTATTCTGCATGTAAGGCTTTGAGAGCGTTGAGTGAGCATGTCTCACTCAACGCTTTTTTCCTTAACCATTTCTGCTTCTTCAGCATCTTAAGCATTGACAGCGTTGAGTGAGCATGTCCCACTCAACGCTTTTTGCTTTAACAATTTTTGCATTATGGCATTGAGAGCGTTGAGTGACCACGCCTCACTCAACGCTTTCTGCCTTAGCCAAATTTTTGTGTTTAAAAATACTGGCTTGACTGTGTATGTTACTCAACATTTCTGAGGCTATGGCGTTGAGTGAGTGACCTTCACTCAATACCTATGGACTTAGCCAGTTTTTTGCCTCTTAACCTTAGGCAATGACTGTCTCAGCCAGCCTCACTCTGAATTGAGTTCGATGAATGGTGAGCTCAGCTCGATGAACTCTGAACTCAGTTCAATGAATTCTTAACTGAGTTCGACAAACTCAGAATCTCAAACTCTGAATTTAGCTCGATAAATGGTGAGCTCAGCTCGACGAACTCTGAACTGAGTTCGATGAACTCTGAACTCAGTTCAAATCACAGCATTTTGTTTATGGCGCTGAGTGTGTCTTCATCACTCAACGCAAAACTACTTGGCCATATTTCTACCTATAGCTGTATGGCGTTGAGTGAATGACCTTAACTCAACTCCTGTGGACATAGACTCATTTCCAGCTTGCCAACATTCTTCCTTTCCTCTAGCTTTGAGCGAGCTTGCTCCACTCAATGACTGTGTACTTGGCTACATTTTCAATTGCTCCTTCACTTGTGGCATTTAGTGAGCTTACCTCACTCAATGCCTGTGGTCTTAGGCAAATGATTGCCTTTCCAGCATCTTCACTTTGTGAACACCTATCACATCACTTAGACAATCTATCTAGACTTGTTCCATGGAACATACTGCACATGATGAGCTTAAACAACATCAAATACAACTATGCACTTAATGTTGATGGTGATGCCTCTTCAAATCCACTCTAGGTAACATTGTGGGCAATGGACCCAACAATCTCCCCTTATTTGAAGAAGGCAGAACACCCAGCAATACTAAGAGGCATTAACATAATAGGCAAAATAATTTCATGCAGCTGTAGATTATAATCTGCTATAACTGCTAGTTTATGTTATATTAATTCAATGTGCTCCATTTAATTATATTGACTCAAAAGGTTATGTCAATTCATCCCCATACTACTTGAGCAATTGCTCAAGTAATATGCACTCTCCTTTATACCACTTAATATTTAAATGGTGCACCACTAGAAGAACTTACCTTAAAATATGCTCTGACACAATCATGGCTCAACATGTAGTTAGTCGTTGCATTACTCATACTACTAGAATCTTTTCCAGTAATATTAACCAACTCAACATGACCTAGTCATGTCAAGTATTGCTTTTATATCTCCAATCTCCCCCATTAGAAGTATTTTCACATCTCTCCTCTCCAGTATTGCTACACATCTCCCCCTTTCTGGCTTCTTTAATAGGTATATCTATTGATGGAGGAGAAAGGATCATGGGAGAGATTACTCTTGATCCTAGT
The DNA here is from genome assembly GCA_039583875.1 of Platanthera guangdongensis. Lineage (NCBI taxonomy): Eukaryota > Viridiplantae > Streptophyta > Magnoliopsida > Asparagales > Orchidaceae > Platanthera > Platanthera guangdongensis. The sequence continues at coordinate 55,605,032 of CM077148.1, forward strand.
CAAAGTCCTATGTTAATAACACTAAGGAAATTATCCTTGTGATCAATCTACTTGATTAGGAGTCATAAATTTTGTGTTGATACATTGAAACAACACAACATTGCACCACTTGAACTTGTTGCACAAATAGTTCCACTCGTTGATGTTGTATCTACAAAATCAGTATCCACTTGTGGTGATATCATTGATACACCACATTATTACAGTCCCTTGACTCTTGAGTGAACGATGGATCCACTTGAGCTGGTTGCTAGTTGTTCCTCTTCTCATAATCTCCCCCTTGGACTGTGCATTATCATTAAGACAATCTGATCCCCAGTTGTGACAGCTGATCTACTGCAGCTGCCTACTCCCCCTCAACTAAGGCATCCTTTGTCAGATTCCTAGTAGACAATCTAGTCTATGCCAGTCGGGATACCACTTGATGGTCTTTATAGTCTTGATGTCATATCAAGGACTTATCTACTTGCAAGAAAAGTAAATCATGCAACACAAACTAAAATTTGGAGCTGTTGAAGCTATCCTAAGTTCCACATACCCAACTCAAGCAAGATGGCGTTGAACTTGACTTCATCTAGTGGCATGATAAACATGACATCCACTTGTTAGTCTGGACAAACTCAGGATTGAGTTCTTCCTTATGCTCCCAAACTTATTGATACTTAGTCTACATATGCATAGTCTTGTTATGACAGACAGGATTCCTAGCAACTTAGATTATACTAGTAGAATATAAATATAAAAAAGGTTCTACTTATTTGGAGGTTATGTTTCTGGAGCTGTGGCTGGATTCACATCAGTTAATCACAGCAGCTCCCTTGCACCATGATCACTTCTTCCTGAGTCAAATCTTCTCCTTGTCTTTAGCAACAGGCTTGCCTTTGGCTTTAGCTTTCTGATCAGCAGCACAAGAGTGTTCAGCCAACTGAGTACTATTTTGATCTTTACATTGATCTCCCCACTTGGTTTCTAATTAGTCAGGGAGGAGCGGGTCTGCTGTGATTCTCTTCTCCCCCTAGTTGATTGCTGATGAAACCACTGGTGCAGCTGCCGACTTTTTCTTCTCCTGCGGCTGCTGGTCTTTAAAACCACTTGATACCATCCTCTAATTTTATTACCAAGTCTTTCTTTACACTGCAAATCCCATATAAATGTGTTGACTTATATCAGCAATAGCTGGAGCAAACTAGTTGTTCTTATGAACTTGCTCATTCACAGCAGTTTCGAACATCTGAGTAGTCTCTCTCATACTCAGCATTGTCTATGGAGACATTGCTGAACTTTTGCAGTAGTGCTGATCTTTTCAGTGTTGGTGGTACTCTAGGTAAGACTCAACCTTGTCCAGCAACACTGACTGAACATGCTCTCCAACTAGCAGTATCTAGCATGACAGTATTCCCCTTAGAATTTGCACAAGCCTGTCTATAAAGCCCACTGACTTGGATATCCTTTGCTACAGGTTCAGATAATGTTGAACCTGAGCACACTTCTTTTCTGGTTCCCACTGGAGTGCAAGATGGCTGATGATACCTCTTGAGAAACTTTTCAGCTGAGCATAATGTGCTCCTTCCCTGGTTCTCTCAGAATAACTTATTCTTTACAGCTTTTCTCAGTGATTACAACCTACTTTTCCTCACTAGTTTGCTTGTGTGGCAGCAAAACTTTGTCCAACCAGCCAGGCATCTTGTCCTTAATGGATGGATTTAGCTGGTCTTCATCCATGAGTGTGCACTTATCCTTCTTTAGGATTTCACTCCACATTATCTTACTCTTAGGCAGTAAGAGGAGTATCCTTGATGGTCAATATCCATCACCAACTTCTCAACTAAAGATCTTAGGTCTTTCCCACACTGGAGTCCGATCCATAAGATGACTTTCTTGTTCCAGTCCAAGTTCTGGAACATCTTCTGTCGAAGTACCCCATGGGGGTTGGCACTTAGACTGACCTGCAAAACAGATTACTTTATCTTAGGACCCCAAAAGGTATTGGGTCCTAGGTTCTGATTAGTCTGAAATCTAACTTGCCTACCTGCAACATTTCTGACAGGTAGGGTAACTCTTGCTCTAAACATAGAAGGATTGTGCTAGCAATCTAGGGCAAAATGCCCCACCTTACCAAATCACCAACACTCATGGATATTATATCTTCTTTTTTGAGCAGGTCTTGCAGTGTGGCTATCTACTGCCTGAGCAGAAGGAAGAGGAGCAACATCTTTCTTCAGGTTCATTTTAGCAAAGATCTGATTGAAGGTTAGTCTTCCAGCAAACTTCCTTTGTATACTCTGAATGCTATTTACAGTTGTCTTCTTTGTAGATGACATGTTGTTTATAACATCAGAATCAGCCAAGTCAGGCTTACTGGTAGACTGACTCTTGGTCTGAGTCCTTGTTGGATGGGCTTGAGTGAAAGCCACTGCCTTATCCTTGTGAGTTGGGGCTGAGGCACCAAATATAAATGGTTCAGAATGAGCCATTTGTACTTGTTCATGGGGAGCCTTAAAGGCACTCATTCCCCTATCCTTTCTTCTTCCATTGTAAGAGACATTTGTAGTCTTATAAGGAAGATTCTCATTCCTCCAGTGACCATCCCTGGGGTCTTGGCCATACCTGTTGGTAGAGAGAATTACCTTGTGAAAGGTAGGCTAAGGCCTGACAGGAACTTGGCCTCTTTTCTGAGATTTGATCACTTTAGAAATCCACTCAGATTCATATCTTCTCTTGATGGAATCTATCTTAGAGAAGTTAACCACAATTCTCCTCTCTCTATCAAGTTTCTCTTCAAGATTCTTGATAATAGAGTCCTTATATTTTAAGGACTCAACATGGATATCTACCATGATCTTTAGATGGGCTGCTACCCTCTCTTTTAGATATAGCAAGGATGAAACTTCATCTTGCTAGGAAGCAGTCTTCTATAGGGAGGCTATTTCCTTTGATTGTTTCTTAACAAGCAGCTTGCTTTCCTTGAAAGCTTTCAGAAGGGCAACATGATTGTCAATCAATAGATTGATATCATCATCTGTCAAAGGACCCTCATCATCACTTGATGAGGAGACATCAGAGTCTGTACAGGATTCATATCCAGACTCTGAGGATGAACTAGATGGGGAATATATATAACTTATTTTGCCAGGCTGATCCTGACAAAATACTTCTTCTGGTGTATCTATTGGTCCATAGCATCTGCTTTCACCTTCTTCACCAAGAGCAGTCAACAGCCCAATGCAGATCTTGTCCTATCTACAGATTTGATGCTCCATAGAGTTCCACATCTTATGTTTCGTCTTTGAACACATAAGTTTAACCTTTTATCTATCCTTGGATGTCAACTCAGACTGTTAGGTCCTTTGTGAGCAACCTCCCTCAGATACCACTGGAAAGGCTTTTATTTTCAAGTATAGCTAAATCACATATAGGGGGGGTGAATAAGTTATTGGTCTTTTTTCTGATTTCTTAAATATTTCTTCTTTAAGAGCTTTGACTGTTAGTTGTTTTATGCTTTCAAGATATACACAACTTGCACAAAGAAATAACACAACAAGCGCACACAGATGTATAGTGGTTCCCCTAAAAAGGGTACATTCACTTTCCTGCCCACCTATCCAATTATCTTGTTGGACTAGGAACTAGGGGTGAGCATGAAAAACCGAAACCGCAAAAACCACCCGCACCATAAAAACCGCACCGATTTTTAAACCACACTGCGTGGCTTAGGTGTGGTGCGGTTTTAAACTTTTACAAACCGAGCGCGGTTCGGTGGTGTGCGGTTTTTGGATTTTGAAAATCGCAAAAACCGCACCACACCGAATATTTTGTGTATTTAATTTTTTATAATTATGTGACGTCACATTTAAGTATATTAAGTAAGAGTTGATATATTTATACGATATCTTACCGTTATAGTTATTATAATTAGGTGATATATTTTGCTGAATCATCTCTTCCACACACACTGTAATAGAATAAAGGCTTAAAACTATAAGGAAAACATGATGTACGCATTAGTGGGAATATGTCAAGATATTGCACAATGGCGACAAATGATCCATATACCCAACCACACTATAATGAGATAAAGGTTTGAGTGTTGTTGTATCTCTTCCACACACAAACAACTTGGATATCAATTAGAACATTCTCTTAGTTTTAATAATCCAAATTAAAATAAAATATTGCATAAGAAGTGTTGATATATAAGAATGAATGAATCTCATGCAACAAAATTTAGTGTGAAAATATTTGTCTATAAAACATGATATTCACAAAATATTATATAGTTCATAAGTTGTTATGACATCTCCAAAAAGAAAGACAAATAACTGCATCAAAATCTATGAAAAATAAATCACCTGTTGTAAGAAAATGATGTAATTTAATACAATAAAGAAAGAAAAATATCAAAACATAAAAGAACTCATAAATTATCAAGCAACATTCATAGTTCTGATGCTTACCTGTAGTCTATGTAAAATACATGTTAAAAATCGCACCGAAACCGCAACCGCACCGAAAAAAACCGCACCAAACCGAAATCGCACCGCATAATTTCGGTGCGGTGCGGTTTTGCTCGGGCAAAAACCAAGCCCTTACGGTGCGGTTGCGGTTTGGGCTAAAACCGCACCAAACCGCATCGTGCATACCCCTACTAGGAACTCCAAAACTTGCTCCAAAGAGCTTACACCTCAAATCCCTCAAGATCTCTAAGTCTCCTCCAAGACATACTTTTCAGTCACAAGGGACTACAAATCAGTGGTCAGTAGACCACCTACCTCAGGCTGTTAAGCACTATACTCAGGCTGGGATGATAGCCCTACCACAGATCCAAAAAGGATCCTACCTCAGAGCTCTATAGTGCTCCTATACTCAGTGACCCTCAAGCCACCTACCTCAGCCTTATACAAAGGCCTACAGCTCAGGCTTCTCAGCCATACAGTTTCAGGCACAAAGCCCAATTCTCAGAGTACTGCAACACTCTTACAGCTCAGTACCCAACAGGTACCTCCCTCAGTGCCCTTTCAGGCACCTATAGCTCAGTGATTAACTAATCACCTACCTCATGCACAAAGTCCCTACACTCAAAGAGTAGCACTCTCCTACCACAGAAAATTAAGCCCTACAACTCAGATCCACACATGGATCCTACAGGATGAAAGTGGGTTGGAGTGATGATTGGCCAAAAGTGAAATTTCATTGTGCTAATCTACCTGGACTGAGATAAACTCAGGCCCAACCTTGAATCCAGGAAATATATTTCCTGAGTCTACTTATCTGGACTAAGAAAATACTTAGACCTTACTTCCTCCACTCAGCACCAGGGATTTTATCCAGTTTGAACTAGAGAAATAACTGCAGTAGATCTTGCTGCAACCTGAGCTAGAAAAATCTCAGCCCAACTCCTTTCTTCACAGCAATAAGGATGAAGATCTTGCTTTAGCCTGTGGTGGAAGTAACTTGCAAATCAGCTTCTCTGCCCCTTTCTGAACTGAGCCAAATTCTCAGCCCTATCTTATTCTTCAAATCTCCCCAAAAGAATGTTATTTAGGATTTGTTAGGTGTGTCTGTGAAGCACCTGCAGCAAGGGTCAGCCCAAGGTGCTATCGTTTCCTCAGAGAATCCCTCTGAGATAACTTGCAGACGCAGATGAAGATCACACCAGCTACCTTGCTGTTGAAGATGTTTTTACCAACAGCTAGCTTGCTCTTCGTCTTGCTGACTTGAGCTTCCTATTCTTTAGCACAGCAACAATGGCGGAGAAGAAGAACTATCTAATTGCTTTTCTTTTAAGAACTGTTTTTCTCTATAAAGCCTTTCCCTTTTATTGATTTTGACCCAACGACTCTTGAGTAGTGGGCCTCACACATTTAATGTCCTTGCAGCAACCTTGCTTTAACGCCAACTGTCGTATAGTAAGTCTGTTGCAATATTTATTGCATACTGTAGCCATCTCGCCACTAATTTGAAATATGTTGACTTGTTAACTTGTTGACGTCACCACCTGTGAACTTAGCCAAAATTCAAGCAACATTAGCATAGGTGTTGGGTGAGTAAGCATCACTCAATGCCAAAACACTTAGACAGATTTATTGTCTCTTGGCGTTGAGTGAGTAACCTTCACTCAACACCAAACTACTTAGAATACTTCTGTTTCTAGGCGTTGAGTGATTCAACTTCACTCAATGCCAACTTGCTTTTATCAGCTTTCTACTGTTTGGCGTTGAGTAAGTGAGCATCACTCAACGCCAAACTACTTAGACAAAATTCTGTCTTCACTAGGCGTTGACAGCGTTGAGTGAGTAATGCACACTCAACGCGTTTTGCCTTAACAGTTTATGCAACCTATTCTACATGTAAGCCGTTGAGATCGTTGAGTGAGCATGCTTCACTCAACGCTTTTTACCTTAACCATTTCCGCTTCTTCAGCATCTTAAGCGTTGATAGCATTGAGTGAGCATGTCTCACTCAACGACTTTTGCTTTAACATTTTCTGCATTATGGCATTGAGAGCGTTGAGTGACAACGCCTCACTCAACGCTTTCTGCCTAAACCACATTTTCGTGTTTAAAAACACTGGCTTTGACTGTGAGTGTTACTCAACACTTATGAGGCTATGGCGTTGAGTGAGTGACCTTCACTCAACACATGTGGACTTAGCCATTTTTCTTCCTCTTAACCTTAGGCAATGATTGTCTCAGCCAACCTCACTCAAAACTGAGTTCGACGAATGGTGAGCTCAGCTTGACGAACTCTGAACTCAGTTTGACGAATTCTGAACTGAATTCGACAAACTCAGAATCTCAAACTCTGAATTTAGCTCGACGAATAGTGAGCTCAGCTCGACGAACTTTGAATTGAGTTCGACGAACTCTAAACTCAGTTCAACTCACAGCTTTTTGATGTATGACACTGAGTATGTCCTCATCACTCAAAGCCAAATGACTTATTCATATTTCTACCTATAGATATATGACATTGAGTGAATGACCTTCACTCAACACCTGTGCACATAACCATATTTCTAGCTTGCCAACATTCTTCCTTACCTCTGGCATTGAGTGAGCTTACTCCACTCAACGCCTATGGACTTGGCTGCATTTTCAATTGCTCCTTCACTTATGGCATTAAGTGAGCTTACTTCACTCAATTCCTGTGGGCTTAGGTAAATTCTTGTCTTTCCAGCATCTTCACTTTGTGACCAACTGTCACATCACTTAGACAATCACTCTAGACTTGTTCCATGGAACATCCTACACATGATGAGCTTAAACAACATCAAATACAACTATGTTCTTAGTGTTGATGGTGATGCCTCTTCAAATCCACTCTAGGGAACATTGTGGGCAATGGACCCAACAGTTGTCGTCGGTGATTGATGTGAGTGTTTTTAGAGAGACTCATTTGTAGCCTTTTAGGCATGTACTATGATATTATAAAAACATTGGTTGTTTCTTATTTCTATTGTAGTTCTGAACTATTATACTAGTGTGTATTTTGACTTTTGTTTTATATTCTTTGTGTTGGGTTGGCATGGATGATATGATTAGCCGACAGGATAGGCGTCTTGTATTACAGGTTAGCCGCACGCTAACTCTACCGTAAGGCGGCTGTTCTAGGCATAAGACTCCCCTCGTGCCGTGTTTTGTGCTCCGGGAGGGGGGGGGGGGTGTTACAACAAGTCTTATTTTGTGGAAACTGACGAGAACGCCAAGCTTTTAGATAAGCCCGAACGATGAAGCCTATGAGCGGGCAGGGTCACGCAAGGGTTCTTAACATCAGTTGAATTATTATGATGGGACTGACGCAAGCGTCGGAGCTTGCAGGAAAGCTCGCGTGTTAAGACCCATGAGCGGGTGGTTCCTATGCAAGAGTTTTGTGTTGCAGCTTGAACGTCGATGGGGGAAATTAGAAGTACCCGTGTAAATGATGTCATATGATGATGTGTGATGAAATGTTAGAATCATACACGCAAAAGGGTGCCTTGAGTGAAATCTAAGTTTGCATACATGCTGCATTGTAGGCCTCATTTATTTAAATGCTCAACATAGAAATGTGTTTGATGTGTGAGACACCAAAACCTGTTATTTTATATGTTTATTCATGTCTATTTACGTATGCATACAAAGTACTGACCTGTAGGGTGATGGAGTGCCCCGGGGTCCGCTAGGGGCAGCCGAGAGGAGGGGTGTTGGTTATATAGTAGATGTCAGCCTTTGTTGACCCACGTTACAACAAATTCTTACAGGTCAAGGATCGTAGGCTTGAGCAAGCTCGCCGGCCAAAAATGCTTAAGCCTCATGAATTGTACCCATTTCTCGTATTTTTCCTATGTCTGCATGTTATACTTCATTCACTGTAATCAGGCTTGCATACCGAGGTAGACTAGGAGTGCTATGACATATTGATGTTTGGTGTTGACGTTGTTGTGGACACTTGAATGTTGTAAGGCCTTAAGGCCATATCGGACTCCTATATAGTCATGGACAACTTCTAGTCTTGTGGTTGTGTTTCGGCTGTCATGCCTTCTTGGTTTTGTGATGGGTAGTACTTTTGTATCACTTTATAATGCTCAAGCTGTGACGTCTATATATTGTGGGGCCCCGGCCGGACCCATATTACATGGTCTTTGAAGGGGAGGTGTTACATATATCGTTTCTCTGTTTGGAATTCGCTCTGCTCCCTCTCTAGCGTGCACAACGACTGACACTCACTTGGACGCTTTTGTGAGCCCGGGAGAAGGCACTGGAATTTGCTTCCGCTGACGCCGACGTGAAGACATCACATGATTTTAGGAACTTGACATTCTTCTCTGCAGGAGCGCTCTCATCAAGGCTCTTACTCTACAAGAGCGCTTTCATCAAGGTTCTGAGTACTTATCATTTTTCCCCACTTGAACGCTCTCATCAAGGCTCCGACTCTACGGGAGTGCTTTCATCAAGGCTCCAAGGACTTGTCATTTTTCCCCACTGGAGCGCTCTTATAAAAGCTCCGACTCTACGAAAGCACTTTCTTCAAGACTTCGAGGACTTAACATTTTCTCCCCACTAGAGTGCTCTCACCAAGACTCTGACACTACAGGACTGATTTCATCAAGGCTCCGAATACTTAGCATTTTCCCCCATTGAAGCGCTCTCACCAATGCTCCGAGAACTTAGTTTATTTTCTACTGTTATAATATTTAAAGCTTGTAATGGAGAAGTGACATGTCACCCTCCGAGCAAACTCTCAAAACTTGCAAATTCAGTGAAATAATGGATTTTGTCCAGATACAGATTCGATCACGTGATTTTTCACCCTTTCCGAGTTTTCCATGGTAAAAAAGTCTCGTCATTTGTCCTGAATTTTCATTGACTGTTTGCGCGCCCAGTACAACTCCGAGCTACGACAGTCTGATTCCCCGAACCGGAAAAAACCGGATGCCCCACAACAATCCCGTTGGAGCAGCTAGGACGCCAGTTTCGCTCAGAGGAAGCAAAAGTTTTGACACGCAAAGAGAGGTTTGGTTTTAAAAATGAGATTGATCCTGCCCCTATGTATCTCCGCATGATGAGCATGATACCTATAACATGCACCAAAATATTTTTCCAATCTGGAGCGACTTCCCTTTAATTGTATGAAACGTCCCATCCTATGCTTAGTCAAAGAACGTCATCGCCTGGAAATTTAAAGTGCCCGTTACTGACCAACGCTTAGTGATTGACTCCAACTAATGCATTTATTGAATAATTTTTTAAAAAAAAGCAACGTTCACACGGCAGCATAGCCCCAACGGTCCCAGCAAATTCTAATCTAGGCATCTTCTCATAACACCCGGCTTACTTTATAAAAATATAGGAACAAATACTTGAAATGGCTAAGAAAACGACCCCCTTAGAGTTAAATAATCACAATTAATCGCCTCTAATTTTTTCCATTGACGATGACGTTGCGTGCCCAACCTGCAAGGTTGCAATCTCTTCAACATCTGGGTTTCATCCGTGGAACAACGATTTTAGTAGTTATAACTCACAGAGTTTCTATTTTCTTCCTCCCTCCTCACCATTTCCAAATGTCCTTCCATTCGGCCCTTTCACAACTTTTCTTCTTCACTATTTTCTGCTCACCATATGCTTCCTTCTTCTCCGTGTGTGGCGCCGATTCCTCTTGCCCTCAACAACAGTTCACCTGTGGAAATGCAACTTTGCCCATAAAGTTTCCTTTCTACACCAACGATTCCGTCTCGCCATGCTCTGGTGTTCACTTCATCCAGTGCATAGATCTGGTTCCAGCAGTTCGATTCTATGGGAACGATTACCTGTATCCTGTGAGGACCATCTCGTACCCTGATAAGACCATCACAATCCATGACCTGAAGCTTAGCTCCTACTTCAGAGGATCGAATTGCGAATTTCTATATGATTTCCAAGCACCAATCCAAGGGTTCAACTTCACCTCCCTTTCTGTCTCCCTGGGGTCTGGTGAATCATTCTTTAGCTGCAAAGACAACTATGCCTTTTCTCGTGATATATTTTTTCTAGACTACAATCTCAGTCTGTGCGGAAACTATAGCCTTTATTACTTCAAGGACGCTGGCGATGAAAATTCAGTTTTACTTCCCAGCGCCTGCTCTGCTTACCAAGATCTCTGGTTCCATTGGACACTCTCATTTGGAGATGGCAAAGATGGTCGAAAAACCTCTCTACTCCGCGCGGGATTTTCACCCAGATGGACAGGCACGGATTGCTTCACTTGCCAGTTTTCTGCAAACAATTGCAGTGATGAGCTTGGTTATGCATGCAGCTGTATAAGCAGTTGCAAGGGTAATTCGATTTGAATATCATTAGAGTGCGTGCTTTGAGTATTAATGACTATGCATTGACATAATTTGTGTCGTTCACTTATAATTTGTTGTAGGGGCTCAGAAGAACAGGAGCAAGGGAATTATAATTGGTGAGTTCTCAGAATCTAGGATCTGAATTAATCTCTTGAAATTATGAACCTTGTTACAAAAACAGCATAGTTTTATTACATCAGCTCACTGGACTTGACTGCTTCATTGACAATAATAGGTGTATCACTTGCCGGGGGAATTGGTTTCTTCATCATAAGCATTATCTTCTGCTTCCGTTATCTCCAGAGTCGGAAACGCAGGCACCGCCAACGTACGCCAAATCAAACGGCATCGTCTACTCTACTGTTCTATCAATCCTCCATCATAAGTCATCCATTCACCGAGAATGGCCAAGAGATCTCAAGTACCCACATTTTTTCATACGATGAGTTGTATAAAGCAACAAATTCATTTGACACGGCCATGGAGATAGGCGACGGCGGGTTCGGTACTGTCTATAGAGGTAAAGACAGTAGTTCTACAATCTGTCTGCTGAATGCTTAGGTGCATCCACAGGGAAGCTCCGTGACGGACGCGACGTCGCCGTGAAACGCCTTTATGAGAGCAACATCAAGCGAGTGGAGCAATTCGCCAACGAGATAGTTATTCTTTCCCGCCTCCGGCACCAGAATCTTGTGTCACTCTACGGATGCACCTCGCCGAGAAGCCGCGAGCTCATCCTCGTCTACGAGTTCGTCAGCAATGGCACGGTGGCCGACCATCTTCACGGAGAACGATCTCAAGAGGGCCTCCTAACGTGGCAACTCCGCCTCTCCATTGCTGTCGAGACGGCGACCGCCCTCGCCTATCTCCACGCCGTCGATCCCCCTATCATCCACCGCGATGTGAAGACCGGGAATATCCTACTCGACGCCGAATTCCATGTTAAAATTGCCGACTTTGGCCTTTCCCGCCTATTCCCACCCGACGGTGCCGCTTACATCTCCACCGCGCCGCAGGGGACGCCGGGCTATCTCGACCCCGAGTACCACCAGAGTTATCAGCTAACAGACAAGAGCGACGTGTACAGCTTTGGCGTCGTGCTGGCCGAGCTGATAACATCAAAGCCGGCCGTCGATCTCGGACGCAACCGGCTAGAGATAAACCTATCCACCATGGCCCTGAACAGGATACAGAACGGGAATTTGGATGAGTTAATGGATCGGAAACTTGGATTCGACTCCGACAGGGAAACGAACAGGATGATGAGGCTTGTTGGGGAGCTTGCTTTCCAGTGCCTGCAGGTGGATAGAGAGATGCGGCCGCCCATAAAAGAGGTGCTTGAGGTGCTAAAGGGAATTAAGAACAGGTCCTTCGTGAAGCATTCCGGCGAACTGGCAGAGTGCACCGCTGGAAAAGCGAACGAGAAACGGCCATCCTCGCCGGATTCAGTGATGGAGAAGTGGATGAGTTGGTCCCAAACACCCAACTCTAGCCATTGAGATTGGTGTTTTTGGCACTTTGAACCCTCAACATACATATGGGCTTTTGACATTTTGCATTAGGAAGGTTTAAATTTGACACATTGCTTTCGGGAAATACATTCATTAACACTTTGCACTAAATGGTGAAATTTTAAGGGTATTTTTGTCCGGGCAACTCCTTCACATCCTTGTTGTCCTCATGTGGAATTCGCAATCTGAACTAGGACGGTTTTGCCTCGCCATTTCGAGTGTGAGGAGATGAGTTGTTCCATGGCTAGAAGCTTGAGGTGATTGTCTTGAATGTCAATGTCGTCCGCACCGCGGAGTAATATTTTGTTGGCAAACTGCTCCATGATTCCGTCAACACCGAGCAACAAATCACGGTCGAATGATGGTGCAGGGGACAAAAGCGCCCCTTAAATTTCGACCTAGAGTGCAAAGTGCAAAAAATAAAATAGTTTAAGGGTGCAATGTGACAAAACATCGTATTTCGGAGGTGCAAAGTGCCAACAAAAACATGAGATTGTTTAACAAAATTTTAGATTTTTACACGTAAGTCTTTGAAATTCAAGGCGATGTTTATTGCGTCATTAGTAACAGTACTATTCTTATACATCGTAGTAAGCATCGAAGAAAAATCTTATTCTAAATTATGAAAGTCGCCGCCAATAGCGGAGCCTCTAACAACCCCCAAAGCAAAGAGGAACCCATTGTTTTTTGGGATTTTTTTAAAAATCTTCAAAATTTTAAGATATGTAGATTCGCCATTAAAAAATTATGATACAGTTCAATGTCATGTCTATTTAGGTGCTTTACTCAACAATGTGCTGAAATGGGAATTAAAGCTATATTGACAAGTTATAGGTTCCGTTTCGGGGGGTTTTTTTTCACCGGTCAAGCAGTTACAATCACATGAATCGGACCTTACTTATGTTCTGATTCATGCGGTCGTAACCACTTGACCGGTGAAAATAAGTCCCCCCAAACGGAGAAATAATCCCAGGAGGGACATATTGGCAATACTTTTGAGTCGATTGTAACGCGGATGAGCATAACTCTAATGTTTGCCTGACTTCTCCTATAGTTTTTTTTTTTGGAAATTTGTGAAAATTTCTTTTTGTGCATAACATTTGAACTAGAAGCCTCCCCTTTCTTTGTTACTTTGGTTTGTCAAATGTGATTTTTTGATGTTGTTTTACAATTTAGCTGGGTTTTTTTGAAAATTTACTGTTTGTTTTGCAGTAAATGTTGTTCATGGTAGTGTTTTATGTTTGAGGTAGGCAATTTGTCTGATATGATCTTTGACATTCTTTTGATGGAGATTTTGTGATGGGGCTTGAAAATTTATGATATTATATAGGTTGTTGTTATTCAGTAGACTTTATTGAATTTGTGCTTAATTTCATTGATGATGTTGTAGTTCTCATGAGTCAGCTTTATCAGAATTTTGGTTTTCTAGACGAGGTTGCTTGTTGGTTGAGAAATCTTCAATAATCACGGTTGAGCTGCCTTCTGGGCTTATGCCTTCAAGTTGTATGGGCATTTGTATTCATTGTTTTGAAGGAACAAAAAAAATCTTCATCTAAGAATAACGTAGCTTTGTGGACTTGCTCATTCTGGTTGAACTGTGGGGGTGAAGTGTAAAACCCCCCTTGCGTGCCTAACACCAAGCCTAGGAGAGTATATTTTCAGTGCCACCGGTTTGATTGTGATAGAGTGGTCTTGAGAATGAGCCGGGAGAGTACCCCTTGCATGCCTAACACCAAGCCTAGGAGACTATATTTTCAGTGCCACCGGTTTGATTGTGATAGAGTGGTCTTGAGAATGATCCGGGGAAAGTCTATCCCAAGTTGTTTTGCAACACCATGTTTATACCCTTTAGAACTCATAAGTATGGAGTACAACCAGGCATTGTGCATGGGGAGTTTATAGATTCGAACTCGTTGAGTGTCTGAATCTATTCATGCTTTACCGTGTGTTTGATGACGCAAAACCATGCACGTGATGAGACGCGATCGTGCGGTTCTGCATATTGCTGCAAGTCGTAATGTCACTCCTTCCAGCTAATCGCGAGTGACACGCATGATCGTGCACCATAATGCATGAAGATGCATGTCTGTGCTCTCCAGCCGACGTACGTCGAGTTATAGGATGATTGTACAACAAATTTTCAATTAGTGTATGCTCGTGCATGGTGGAACTCGACTGCGCGCATTATGAGCTATCAAAAATGAATTTTGAGAGATCTGTCATTTTACCCATGCGCTAATTGACGCACGACGGTTTTCCCTTCCAAGTGATCGTGCATGCGTTAACTTGATAAGATGCATGACCGTGCACATTATGACACACGATCGTGCACATCATGACGCACACCCTAATACAGATATTTAGGCATCCTTTTTGCTCACAAAATCATGTTAATTGCTCCTTTTTATTGTGATTTAATTGCTTTACGTCATGTTTTTCATAAGATGACACAAGAACACAAATGCACAATTACAGCTAAAAGGAGTACTCTCATGGTCCTAATAGTCATGGGGAGACACATGCAAGACTCTGAATATGGTGCACAGTCTTTGTGCTCAGCTTAGTATTGTTGAAATTGTTGAAGTGAAAGTGACAGCCTGGGTGGAATGTTCGTGCAGATTGTGCAGACAGTTTCGGCGGTCTCGGTGGTCAGACCGTGCGGTCTGAGCTGACAGAGCTGGCGACTAGCCATGTCGGCCAGTGTTCTGTAGCTTGTTCTCCAGGCAGTAACCAGGCGGATAGTTCTTTGTATCCGCGGTTGGGGCGATCTGGTGTTGGTGTCTGTTTGTTCCAGCAGACTGTTGGTGTGGTCTGGTTCTGTTTCTAAGTCCAGACGGGTTGTCCAGGGTGTTGCGCAGTTTGCACGGTCTGTAGGGGTGGAAAAGGGTCAGGCCAGGTCAGGCTTTATGGAAAACAGACCCGGCCTACATTAGTATTTTTGGGCCTGAGCCTGACCTATTAGCCTGATGTAGGCCAAAATGTAGGCCTGACCTGGCGTATTTTGTAAAACTGGTAGACCTGGCCTGCCCTGTAGGCATACTTATATCTATTTAAATATTCATTTTTATATAGTCTTTCTTAATATATGATTTGTAATTAGGTATATATAATTAATTTATATTTGATTAATATTTAAGTTTATATAATAAATTTATATTAATTATTATTTAAAAATAATATAGCTCGGCCTGCAGGCTTACATGCCAGACTTTAATAATAGAGGTGTAGGCCTATTTTAAAAACAGGCCCAATTATGGGCCTATGTTTTTTATGGTAAATAGAAAATAGGCCAGACCAGGCTAGGCCGATGGCAGGCCAGGCCGCAAGCCTCTTATAGGTCGCCTGCTGACTGTCGAGTCCACCGAGTTCGGCAGTTAGTCTTATGACCTTGGTTGCGGGCTCGGGATATGCGGGATGAAGTTGTCTGCATGCACATGGGGACTGGAGCTCTCTTTTGTGCGGACTGATGTTTGTCCGCAGGTGTGCGGACTATTGTTCTATCCGAAGAGTCCGCCTGGTTGGCGATCTTGTGGCAGCTTGGCTTGAGTTCTTGCTGTGATGGTGCGACCTCAGCGGGTGTGGGGTCCATTGTCCATAATGTCCCAGATTTGAAGAAGTCAATCATGTCAATGATATACATAAAATTGTATTTGATGTGTGCTTAAGTTCATGCATGCAGATTGTCTTTGAAACATTGATAGGATAAGTATTCTAAGTGATTGGACAGGTGGACACAAAGATAGATGTTGGGCAGATAGGAATTTACCTAACTCCACAGTCATTGAGTGAAGCTTACTCACTCAACGCCAGATGCAGGAATTTGGTTAAGTCCACAGACGTTTAGTGAAGTCTACTCACTCAACTCCAGATGCAAAGGGAAGATGCTGGATTGGTTGGAAATCGCCTAAGTCTACATGTGTTGAGTGAAGCTTACTTACTCAACGCCAGTTAAGTAAAAGCGTTGAGTATAGATCGGTTAGTCTAAGCCTAACTTTTGTCTAGACTGAAAAGTGAGCAAGTCCACAGGCATTGATTGTAGTCTACTCACTCAACGCCATACAACTAAAAGCGTTGAGTAATACTAAACCTGTCAAAACCTAAGAAGAAATAGGTAGAAATGTGGCTAAGTCCACATGCATTGAGTGAAGTCCACTCAATCAATGTCATACAACATAAATCGTTGAGTATAGCTCAGACAGTCAACGCCACAAAAATCTGTGTAGATATTTGATTAAATCCACAGGCGTTGAGTGAAGCTTACTCACTCAACGCCATGTGATAAAAAGCGTTGACTGAACCTTAGTCAGTCAGAGATTGTGATTTCACAGAAATTTGGTTAAGTTCAAATGTGTTGAGCGAAGCTCACTCACTCAACGCCAAGTGACTAAAATAAAATCTAAGTGTTGTGGCGTTGAGTGAAGCTTACTCACTCAATGCCACGTGACAGAACTTCAGTTAAGCAGTTTGGAATTGAGTGAAGCTTAATCTTTTAACGCCTAGAGACAGAGAAATTTTTCTAAGTATTTTGGCGTTGAGTTAAGGTTGCTCATGCAATGCCTAATGACAGAAAACTTTGCTAAGTATTTTGACGTTGAGTGAAGGTTTCTCACTCAAAGCTTTTTGACAGAGAAATTTTTCTAAGTGCTTTGTCGTTGAGTGAAGGTTGCTCACTCAACGCCTAGTGACAGAAAATCTGTCCAAGTGTTTTGACATTGAGTGAAGCATACACACTCAATGCCTATACTAATGATGCTTGATTTTGGCTAAGTCCGCAGAATGGTAACATCAGCAAAGTCAACAAGTCAACTGTGTACAAATTAAGTGGGGGAAAGCTACAGAACATGACAAACACTGCCGGAAGACAACTGTATGACTTCTTCTATTAAAGCAAGATGCAGATGTCTGCTGCAGGTCATCCCCACAAGCTTCCTACAGCCGTTATTCAGTAGAAGATAAAAGGTATTGCACCCGGATGTTGAAGGCAACTTTTAGGGTTTTATTCAACAAGAAAAAGAGCAGCTGCACTTCATCTTCCTCGCCATTGCTGTCAAGAAAAAGCTTAAAGTCTTCCAACAGAACAAGAAGTTTAGTTAGTTGTAGCATTTTCTTTTTATACAGCAAGATCAGAAATACTTCTGATAAAGAAAGTTAGGAGAGCCTTCAATCTTCTAGAGGTTCAGTTAGATGTTTGAAGAGCTCAAGACCTGCAGATCTTCAGCCTTCTACAACAAGTTCAAAAACTATATTCTGAGTTACTTCCAGCAGAGGCAGCCTCCTATTGAAGAATATCTTCCTGCTGCTATGAAGAAAGATATAGTTGAGATAACTCAGCTCTAAGTGTTGACGTGGAGAAATTTCTCTGTGTCAAATTAATTAAAACAACTATATTTTTGTAGGATCATTTTGGATCTGAGGTATAAGGACTTTGTCCTGAGGTAGGGAAAATTTACCTAAGCTGTAGGAGAGTGTTACTCTCTGAGTGTAGGATTCAGCTTGGATCTGAGGTAGGTGATCTTTTGATCACTGAGCTGTAGGGCTTTTGAGCCTGAGGTAGGAGAGTCATTCTCTTTGAGTTGTAAGGCACTTATTTCTAAGTTGTAGGATCCTTTGGATCTGAAGTAGGGCCTTTGGACCTGAGCTATAGGAGAGTTATTCTCTCTGTGGTAGGAGCAAGTTTGCTCTAAGGTAGGGCTGTCCTCCCAACCTGAGTGGTAGGGCCTTTGGCCCGAGGTAGGTGATCAGTTGATCACTGAGTTGTAAGGCATAGTGCCTGAGCTGCAAGTCTTGGAGAAGACTGAGAGATCCTAAGGGATCTGTTGTAAGACCCCCCTCCCCCTTACCAAGGAGGGATACCGGATCTTATGCCCAGAAACGCCGTCTTACGGTGGCACTAACTCACGAGTTAGTTGACACCGCAATACGCCGATTCTGCCGGCTAGTACGATCATTAACCTATAGGCCAATATGAGAAGAAGGAAGTAAACTGTATATGTAAAACTATCAGTCCACAAGTCACATAGTACAATCATGTAAAAGAAATGAATAGTACATCACAATAGTCCACAATAGAGTACAAATGAAAGAGTAAAAAGGGCTTATGCCCAGTACATCAAATCTCTCTCTCACAAAATCATAAATGCGGAAGCTATGCTAGAACATCATATCTCGTCCCACCTGAGGACGCACAGTAGTGGTAGTAGCCTGCTGAAGCGGTATCTGCTCCTCATGTCCTGCCTCCTCGACGTGCTGGTGCTCCATCTCCACGGGCTCCTAAAAATAGTTGGTCACCGACCATTAGTCAAAAAGACTAAGTCGTTTCCTCCGCACCTCGCCCCGCAGCTCCTAGGCACCGAGCGGGAGGACGAAGCGGAGGACAACAAGGGGTAGCAAAGTGGAAGCAGGTGACAATATCTAACTAGAGTTGTAATAAGTAATGTAATTCTACTCTAGCAGTTCTAAGTACGGTACAAGTAATAAGTAAGAGCGGTGCAGTAAAGGAAAGTAAAGAACAGAAATATGAACAAGTAAATAAACTAACTACCACTATGCTATCATCACAAACGTACCCTAACTTATATAAATGCCCATACAAATATATAAGTTAGGGTTTCCAGGAAATTTAACTTATCATATAAAAGAGCCCATACTAATTTATATGATAAGGATCTATGAAGCGTATGACCTAATATGAATGAATGATATGATACAATTTTATGCGCAGGCAGTGCAACTCACACACAACGACTCTGTGATCACAGACCTTTAGTTCCCACTTTTTGAGAGCTAGCATCACTCTCAGGTACCACCGCTGTGGCTACGGCAGCAGCGGAGCGGGCGTCTCCGCTTCTAGACCGATATACACACTACCAAGCCTTAGACCCCTCTCATACGCCTCTGTACACGTCCAAGGTGCACTCTAGAGTCTCGCGTACGTACTTTGCTGACAAACCCGTCAGTCTTGTTGGGTCGGATGTGTGTTATCGGGGATCGTCCTCCATACCGCAGTGTAAAAACAACCCACTGGCCCCTCTAACTCTCACAACCGCCTGGTGCACCGTACTGCCATCGGTGTGACGAACGGCCAGTACCGCATGCCCTGCCATGATATTTATGCACATGCAAGTAATTCATACCGAGCCTCCCGCTCGCAGGACCAAAACCCGTCCTGAATCCCTCAAACCCAAACCCGGGTGAGATCGCACATTAGTGCCTTTATACCAACTCCGTCAAACCCCAAACGGGTGAGATCGCACATCAGTGCCTTTATACCAACTCCCTCCAACCCTAAACGGGTGAGCATATATCATGAATCTCTCTAACCCTACACAGGAGAGAAGGTACAACAATGTCTTAACCTATTAAACTACTCTTGTCTACGGTTTATTATACTTAGAGATTTAAGGTTAATCCCAGGACTGCCTCTGGTATTCCCTGTGAAGGGCTCTCAAGGGGCACTAGGAACTGTGTTGGGATTACGCCCAGCATTCTCTTTCGCAAGGATACTTATTTTAGTTGATGGCTACCCATGTATCTCTCCAGCTCTCCTCATTGCTCTAGTACAACCCTAGTGACTTAAGGTGTTACCGGGATGCCGACGGTCTTCCGCCGACCCCCACTCCAGTTGCTAACTAAGACTTGCACTTTTGATCCCTCACTAAGACAACTCTACCCACCAGGGTTACTCATGTTGAACTCTCTTATTTCTGTCGATAATCAATCCCCTGGTAACCCCTAAGGCAAGACCTATTTGTGTTATGTGCAGACCATGACCTATGACTACCCTAAAAATGTGATCTTCCAAACCTTAAGGCATCTTGCCTCTAAATATTTATCCTAGGGTGGTATGGACTAAGGGAGCTACCCTATGAGTTCTCATAATTTTTCTTGGCCAAATAGTCTTTTAATTAAATCTTTTAATTTAATCACTAGGTCACTTTACACATGAAGTACTATGATTTAGCATCCTCTGACCTAGGCAATTTTTCTTGAGATGTATATTGATAAAATATGGCTGCTTACAGAGTTTCATAATTTTCCTTAAATTATTTATTCTCATTTCCTATTTAATATCAATTCCACACAAATTCCATTTTTCCAAATGAAGTATAGGTATTATGTAATCAAAAATTCCAGAAAAATTACAGAACTTTTAGAACACTAGTTTATTACTATTGGCAGAGTATCATCAGCATTTATTGTGTAATGGCCTATAAAATTCCATTATAACGTATTTACCAAAAATGTCATTGTATTAATCTAACAACTAACAATGCATCCATTAATTCTGAGAAATTCATGAAAAACTAATAATATCATTTTATATCAGTAGAATAAATTCCAAATTTTTCAGAGGTATATATCCATCATTTCAAGAATTAACAAAATAAGGGTAAAATGGGCAATTTAAGATATCTACTCCAAAAGTTCTTCAAAACAGAGGAATCATATTTTTCCTAAGTCAAATGTGACATTATCTATGCCTTGGCAAAATTTTTGGATTTGTACTTGAGGAAATCCTATTTTCCAATTTTATTTCCAAAATAGCTATATTTAAAATAAATTCCAATAAATGGATTTTTTGATTCCAAAAATTCCATGATTAATTTGAGGGATGAAATTTACCCTAATGAACCACTGTAAATAATTTCAAGACCTTTGCATGTCACCATTAGGCTAAATACACTATATTTGCATTTTTGCTAATTGCACACCAAGGCATAACATAAGCTAACACATGCAAGTGGATTCTCTAACATGCAGTGAACCCAAGGTGCTGAAAATTTTATCATGCACCAAGGATGTCCCCACTGACCTACCACCAAGATTTGGGACCATGGGGAGGTGTAGAACTCCTTATATTTCATTTATTTGTATTTTGATATTTTGGCAAAAACTATAGGAAAATGTTCTCTAAAAATTCCTATATTTTGTCAGGAGTTAAGCATGCCCTAATCATGCATGTGCCAAAAATTTGGGGCCATGGTGACTAATGGTTTGACCTGGGCATCCAATTTAATTTCTGCCCTACTCTAGGACCAGTCCTAGGAGAAATGTTCTACAGGACTGCACACTACACCAAATCACATGTTTAGGGTGGCAAATTAAATATAAACCCCTTGGCTACAATTTTCATTAAGAGACTAAGTTCTGAAAATGCCTCTAAGAGGCCTAAAATTAACATGCAAGGTGGCTGTAAAAATGTGACAGAAATTTCACTATTCATTAAAACTATAACAAAATAATTTGATTTTGTTTTTAAATAATCAGCCGCACGAATCTTAAAGCATGTTTTAACGGCATCCGTTTATCTCCTACCTCCATCCAACGGCAGGGATTGAATCTGGCTGGAGCATCTTTGCTGGCTGTTTCCGGCCACCTGAGGCGGCGCCACCCCCGGCCAACGGTGCCATCACCTTCACGGTGGTGGTGGCTATCGTTTCCCGGTGATGGGGCGGCGGGAGACGGCAATCCCGAGTGGTTTAGAAAGCTTGGAAAATTCTCTCATTTCTCCCATGGCATCGAGCTCAATGGAGCCCGATATCTCCCCTAGTTGATCTAGGATTCTAGTACGGGTAGAGGTGAAGTGAAACGGACCTGAATGGCGGCGCGACGGTGAGTTTGACGGCGGGTGGCCATTCCCGACCTTGCTCCGGCGAGATTTCCTGGATTCATGGTTCCTGCACCGTTTCCTTCGATCCAGTAGTCGATTTCTACTCGCCTGAGCTCACTGAAGCTAATGGAGGGGGTGAATTGGGCTGAGGTGGGCTATATGTGGAGTTAACTCCAAAGTTAGCTCGGTTTTGAGCTTTGGAGGCTTCACCCAGCTACCAAGTGGCTCACATCCCTGGTTTTCTGCTGGAAATGAAGAGGGGAGGTCGGCCACCTGGTTTTGGGCAGCTAAAACCAACTGATGGGGTGGCCATGTGGCCATCCTTCCCTTTATTTCCCCTTTCTCTCTCCTCTTCTTCTCCAAATTCCTTTTCTACCCCTTTGCATGTATTCTCTTTCCTGATCTTGGGGGTTATGGGTTGTCTTTGACCACTTAGGTTGGGCTTGGGCTGACTTGGATGGGCTTAGCCCAAGGGGGTTGGGCTTGGCCTTCATTTTCTCTCTTTAGGTCAATTTGTTGACCAAATTGACTTTCAGGGTTGACTGGTCAACCATGGTAGGTGGACTGACCCTACTTGGTGGAAATGGGTCTAGTGGCACCACCCAACTTGGGTTGGGTCAAGGGGGTGTCCTACTTAGGCTAATTAGGCCTATGAGTGTGGGTTTGACCAAATTAAGCCCAAGGTTGACTTTGGTCAATTGGGGTCAAGGTGTTGACCTAGTGACATGCCCTAGGGTCCACTTAGATTGTTTTTAGGGTTAGGGCAATGTGGTGGGGTCATGGTGTGGCTAGGGTCCCTATTTAGGCTAGTTTGACCTAGTTTGACTTTGGTCCTATAGTGGGCTCCACATGGCTACCACCCACTACCTAGGGTCAAACCTAGTTGATCTCCTTAAATCTTACCCCATGTCTAACCCAATCTAAGTTGAGGGGTCCAGAAGTAACATGGGATGTTACAAATTCCAATAAACAAGAAAATAATTTCGTCCCCGAAATTTAAGTTCGGGTCTACGGGGTTCTATTCGCAAGAATCATCAAGAAATTTAAAGTCACAACTTAAAAGTACCTGATGCGAATAGCTCCGGGTGTTGCTCCAGCATCAGATCCCTCGGCTCCCAAGTGTGCTCCTCCCGTCCATGGTTGGACCACAGCACCTTCACAAGAGGGACCTTCTTCTTCCGCAACACTCGGATGGATGTATCGTCAATCCGGATCGGCTCCAATCTCACTGATCTGTCAGGCTCTACTGGTCCGGCTGTAGTAGTAATGTGCTGCTCCAGCCGAAGGAGAGCTCTTCGCAAGGAAGAGACATGGAAGACGTCATGTAATGCACCCAACTCCGGTGGCAGCTGCAGTCGGTAAGCTAGGGGGCCGATCCGCTCCAGGATCAGGTATGGCCCCATGTATCGTGGACTGAGCTTCTTGTGCCTCCGCACCCGAGAGACACCGTGTACTGGACGTATCTTCAAGAATACCCTATCTCCAACCTGGAACTCCACCTTCCGGTGCCGAGCATCATAATACTTTGCCTGTCTGCTCTGGGCCTCTAGTAGCCGATCTCTGATCAATCGAATCTGAGCCTTAGTGTCCTCTATATAATCAGATCCAAGAGCCCTGGTATCCACATCCTGAACCCATGATAGCGGTGTCCGGCATCTCCTCCCATAAAGTGCCTCGTATGGAGCCATCCTGATGCTCTCCTGGTGGCTGTTATTATACGAGAACTCAATCAATGGTAGCAACCTCTCCCAAGGCTTCCCCGTATCCAATATGCATAATCTGAGCAGGTCCTCCATGGTCCGGATGGTCCACTCGGTCTGTCCGTCGGTCTGCGGGTGGAAGGCGGTACTAAAGGTAAGTCGAGATCCCAAGTAAGCATGCACGGCCCTCCACTCGCTCGAGGTGAACCGACCATCACGGTCCGAAACAATAGTCCTGGGGATGCCATGATATCTGACGTACTGCTCCACAAATAATCTCACCAGAACTGCAACTGGGGCATCCTTCCGAACTGGAATAAACCGCGCTACCTTGGTCAATCTATCCACTATAACCCATATAGAATCATGCCCAGAGTGGGAGCGAGGCAATCCGTGTACAAAGTCCATAGCAATGTCCTCGAACTTCCACTCTGGAACTGGCAGTGGCTGTAGTAAACCTCCCAGGCTCTTGCATTCTGCCTTCACACGCTGGCAGGTCTCACAATGGGTCACAAAATCCGTGATCTCCCTCTTCATCCCGGGCCAATACATAGACCTCCGCAAATCTGCCCACATCTTGGTGATGCCGGGGTGCACTGAATATCTCGAGCAATGTGCCTCTCTGAGTATGTCCTCCCGGATACTGCCTCCTGCTGGTATATAGATGCGCCCACGGAACCGAAGAAGATCATCCTGTAGCGTGTAGTCCTCGACCTTGCCCCTCTCTAGGGCACTGAAAATCGGCTGTAACGCAGCATCCAGCCTCTGATGTGCTCGGATGCGCTCTTGTATATCATCGTCACTGGTCACTGAGCTCAAATACTCTCTATATACTACTGGCTCGGTCTCGGACACCATGGTAATGTGAATGTCCTCCATCTTCTGTAGCAGCTCCATAGACATCAATCGGGGCTCCAGTCCAGAAGTGCCGGCCCTCCTGCTCAAAGCATCCGCAACCGTGTTCGCTTTCCTCGGGTGATAGTGGATCTTGTAATCATAATCGCAGAGGAACTCCAACCACCTCCTCTGTCTCAGGTTTAGGTCCTTCTGTGTATCGATATTCTTAAGATTCTTGTGATCTGAAAAGATGTCACAATGAATCCCATATAAATAATGCCTCCATATCTTTAGGGCGAAAACCACAGCTCCGAGCTCTAGGTCATGTACTGGATAGTTATGCTCATGCTTCTTCAACTGTCTCGAAGCATAAGCAATAACATGTCCATGCTGCATCAGGACTGCACCCATCCCCTGATAAGAGGCGTCCATGTAGATCTGAAATCCTTCGCTCCCGGATGGAAGCGCAAGAATGGGGGATGAGATGAGTCGGTCCTTCAGCTCCTGAAAAGCCGTCTCACACCGCTCTGACCAAACAAAATCTGTGTCCTTCTTCGTCAAGGACGTGAGGGGGAGTGCTATCCTCGAGAACCCCTCCACGAACTTGCCGTAATACCCTGCTAGTCCCAAGAAACTGCGGATGTCAGATGCGGTCTTCGGTTGTGGCCAATCCCTCACTGTCTCTATCTTGGCTGGGTCCACTGCTAACCCAGCCCCACTGATCGTGTGCCCCAGGAAAGCCACCTCCTGCAACCAGAACTGGCACTTCGAAAATTTTGCGTACATCTGGGTCTCCCTCAGCCTCTGCAGGACCTGTGCCAGGTGCTCCGTATGCTCCTCCTGAGTCCGAGAATATATAAGGATGTCGTCGATGAATACAATCACGAAGCGGTCTAAGAAAGTCTCGAATACACGGTTCATTAGACTCATGAATGCGGCAGGAGCATTCGTGAGCCCAAAAGGCATCACCGTGAACTCGTATAATCCATAGCGTGAACTGAATGCCGTCTTCAGTATGTCCTCTTCCCTGATACGGAGCTGGTAGTAGCCGGATCGCAAATCTAGCTTGGAGAACCAGAAGGCTCCCTGTAGCTGGTCAAATAACTCATCTATCCGAGGCAGAGGATAGGTATTGCGGACCGTTAACCGGTTCAGCTCTCGGTAATCTATACATAATCGCAGTGATCCGTCCTTCTTCTTCACAAAGAGAACTGGCGCTCCCCATGGCGATGAACTGGGCCGTACAAATCCTGACTCGACTAGCTCCTGTAGTTGAGTCCTGAACTCTGCTAACTCCCTGGGAGCCATCCTGTAGGGTGCCCGGGACACCGGCTTCGCTCCCGGTACTAGCTGAATCCTGAAATCCAAGTCTCTAGCAGGCGGTAGCCCGGGCAATTTCTCCGGGAATACGTCGGAGAAATCCCGGACCACCGGAATATCTGAGATAGTCGCCTCTGTTCCCACCATCTCGAAGCAGACAAGATAAACTTCTTCACCCTGCTCATGGGCCTTCACAGCCTGTATAGAAGATAACAGTAGGTGGCAGATAGGCTGGATACCTTCAACGATAACATGAGAGTCGCCATGCCTTAGCGTGATCCTCCTGGACGGGCAATCTATCTGGGCATGGTTCCGATGCAACCAGGCCATGCCCAAGATCAAGTCAAAGTCCTGCAGCTTCAGAATAGTTGCCGGCGCCTCAAATGCCTTGCCGCCAATCTCGGCCTCCATATCATAATGTGTAGTGGTCCGCAGCTCCGACCCATCGGGTAGACGCACCCTCATCTCTAGTCCAGGGAACCTCTCTACGCCTTCGAGTCCGTCAATGAAGGCCTCAGATACGAACGAGTGTGAAGCACCCGTGTCGAAGAGAGTATGAGCGGGCTTGCCGCTGATCATAACTATGCCTGAGGTTTGTTTTTATGAAAGTTAATTGTTATCCTATAGTTCCAAGTACTATATATATAATTGAAAATACATGGAAATCCATAATTAATTTTTAAGTACCTGTGATAACCTCCTCGGGGTTCCTCGGCTCTGTGAGGTCCAAGGCGTATATTTGCTCCTGCTCGCGTCTCCTGCCGTGATATCCCCGACCTCGGCCTCGTCCTCGGCCCTGCTGTACTGGGGCCACTGGAGGTGGAGGAGGGGGATAGAATCGGTGCGGGCACTCCGACCTGATGTGCCCGGGCTGGCGGCATCCGTAACAAACCACTTGTCGATGGCCTTGGTCATCCTGTCTCCTCGGATCATGCATCTGTAGAGGTGGGGGAGCCAATGCTGGAGGAGGCCCCTGCTCCTGCCTGAAGTTGGGACGACGACGTCCCCCACCCTTCCTGTATCCGATGGTCCTGCCTCTCTGAGAGCCCCTGCTACTCTCTCCTGATGTTGATCCATCAAATGGTCTCTTCCCTCCGGCTCGCACCATCAGCTGGTCAGCCTCCAGCTTCTTCGCCATCTCGATGATCTGCCTAGATGTGCCATGAGAAATAAACAGCAAGGCCTTCCTCAAATCATCCCTGAGGCACCGGTAGAACCTCTTGGCATACCTCCTATTATCGGTATCCTGAATCCCCGCGAATCTGGCCAAGTGGGAGAACTCTCTCTGGTACTCTATCACCGATCTAGTCCCCTGCTTGAGGTTCAAAAACCTCTCCTCCAAAGCATCTCTGTCCGTGGCAGAGACGAAGTGCTCCAGAAACACATCGCCAAACTCCTCCCAAGATATCTCTGACAGCTCAAAGTCTGCATAAGTAGACTCCCGGACTGATTTCCACCATCTCTTTGCATGAGCCTCCAGCACAGAGGTGGCTAGAGGTACTGCCTCGCCGACTGGGCAGCTGATGCCTGCTAAGATCTCATGTATGGCCTCCAGCCATTCTTCCATCTTCACCGCATCCTCTGTCCCACGGTACGTCGGTGGGGACAGGCTCTTGAATGCACTCAGCCAGCTCGACCCCGGATTTGGCTGTGGAGCCGGGACTTGCTGGGCTCTGAAGGCATCCAGAATCGCCGTCAAGGTCTGCCCCATCTCCGTATGTAGGAATGGAGTGGCAGCTGGAGGGGGAGGAGCCGCATTTTGCGGCGCGGCGACCTGTGGAGGTTGCATAAAGGTAAGGTTAAAACAAAACTGGCCTAACTCATTGTACTTTGTGGACCATTCATGTGACTTTTGTACATGGGCACACCACTGCTTCCGCTGCATAGTTTGTCCGCAAACTAATGCTCGGGCGGGGGTGGTCCCATGTTGTGGACTTCTTTCTCATATGATCGTTGTTCAAGTGATACCAGTTTGTAAGACCCCCCTCCCCCTTACCAAGGAGGGCTACCGGATCTTATGCCCAGAACTGCCGTCTTACGGTGGCACTAACTCACGGGTTAGTCGACACCGCAATACGCCGATTCTGCCGGCTAGTACGATCATTAACCTGTAGGCCAATATGAGAAGAAAGAAGTAAACTGTATATGTAAAACTATCAGTCCACAAGTCACATAGTACAATCATGTAAAAGAAATGAATAGTACATCACAATAGTCCACAATAGAGTACAAATGAAAGAGTAAAAAGGGCTTATGCCCAGTACATCAAATCTCTCTCTCACAAAATCATAAATGCGGAAGCTATGCTAGAACATCAGATCTCGTCCCACCTGAGGACGCACAGTAGTGGTAGTAGCCTGCTGAAGCGGCATCTGCTCCTCATGTCCTGCCTCCTCGACGTGCTGGTGCTCCATCTCCATGGGCTCCTAAAAATAGTTGGTCACCGACCATTAGTCAAAAAGACTAAGTCGTTTCCTCCGCACCTCGCCCCGCAGCTCCTAGGCACCGAGCGGGAGGACGAAGCGGAGGACAACAAGGGGTAGCAAAGTGGAAGCAGGTGACAATATCTAACTAGAGTTGTAATAAGTAATGTAATTCTACTCTAGCAGTTCTAAGTACGGAACAAGTAATAAGTAAGAGCGGTGCAGTAAAGGAAAGTAAAGAACAGAAATATGAACAAGTAAATAAACTAACTACCACTATGCTATCATCACAAACGTACCCTAACTTATATAAATGCCCATACAAATATATAAGTTAGGGTTTCCAGGAAATTTAACTTATCATATAAAAGAGCCCATACTAATTTATATGATAAGGATCTATGAAGCGTATGACCTAATATGAATGAATGCTATGATGCAATTTTATGCGCAGGCAGTGCAACTCACACACAACGACTCTGTGATCACAGACCTTTAGTTCCCACTTTTTGAGAGCTAGCATCACTCTCGGGTACCACCACTGTGGCTACGGCAGCAGCGGAGCGGGCGTCTCCGCTTCTAGACTGGTATGCACACTACCAAGCCTTAGACCCCTCTCATACGCCTCTGTACACGTCCAAGGTGCACTCTAGAGTCTCGCGTACGTACTTTGCTGACAAACCCGTCAGTCTTGTTGGGTCGGATGTGTGTTATCGGGGATCGTCCTCCAGACCGCAGTGTAAAAACAACCCACTGGCCCCTCTAACTCTCACAACCGCCTGGTGCACCGTACTGCCATCGGTGTGACGAACGGCCAGTACCGCATGCCCCGCCACGATATATATGCACATGCAAGTAATTCATACCGAGCCTCCCGCTCGCAGGACCAAAACCCGTCCTGAATCCCTCAAACCCAAACCCGGGTGAGATCGCACATTAGTGCCTTTATACCAACTCCCTCAAACCCCAAACGGGTGAGATCGCACATCAGTGCCTTTATACCAACTCCCTCCAACCCTAAACGGGTGAGCATATATCATGAATCTCTCTAACCCTACACGGGCGAGAAGTTACAACAATGTCTTAACCTATTAAACTACTCTTGTCTACGGTTTATTATACTTAGAGATTTAAGGTTAATCCCAGGACTGCCCCCGGTATTCCCTGTGAAGGGCTCTCAAGGGGCACTAGGAACTGTGTTGGGATTACGCCCAGCGTTCCCTTTCGCAAGGATACTTATTTTAGTTGATGGCTACCCATGTATCTCCCCAGCTCTCCTCATTGCTCTAGTACAACCCTAGTGACTTAAGGTGTTACCGGGATGCCGACGGTCTTCCGCCGACCCCCACTCCAGTTGCTAACTAAGACTTGCACTTTTGATCCCTCACTAAGACAACTCTACCCACCAGGGTTACTCATGTTGAACTCTCTTATTTCTGTCGATAATCAATCCCCTGGTAACCCCTAAGGCAAGACCTATTTGTGTTATGTGCAGACCATGACCTATGACTACCCTAAAAATGTGATCTTCCAGACCTTAAGGCATCTTGCCTCTAAATATTTATCCTAGGGTGGTATGGACTAAGGGAGCTACCCTATGAGTTCTCATAATTTTTCTTGGCCAAATAGTCTTTTAATTAAATCTTTTAATTTAATCACTAGGTCACTTTACACATGAAGTACTATGATTTAGCATCCTCTGACCTAGGCACTTTTTCCTGAGATGTATATTGATAAAATATGGCTGCCTACAGAGTTTCATAATTTTCCTTAAATTATTTATTCCCATTTCCTATTTAATATCAATTCCACACAAATTCCATTTTTCCAAATGAAGTATAGGTATTATGTAATCAAAAATTCCAGAAAAATTACAGAACTTTTAGAACACTAGTTTATGACTATTGGCAGAGCATCATCAGCATTTATTATGTAATGGCCTATAAAATTCCATTATAACGTATTTACTAAAAATGCCATTGTATTAATCTAACAACTAACAATGCATCCATTAATTCTGAGAAATTCATGAACAACTAATAATACCATTTTATATCAGTAGAATAAATTCCAAATTTTTCAGAGGTATATATCCATCATTTCAAGAATTAACAAAAATAAGGGTAAAATGGGAAATTTAAGATATCTACTCCAAAAGTTCTTCAAAACAGAGGAATCATATTTTTCCTAAGTCTAATGTGACATTATCTATGCCTTGGCAAAATGTTTGGATTTGTACTTGAGGAAATCCTATTTTCCAATTTTATTTCCAAAATAGCTATATTTAAAATAAATTCCAATAAATGGAATTTTTGATTCCAAAAATTCCATGATTAATTTGAGGGATGAAATTTACCCTAATGAACCACTGTAAATAATTCCAAGACCTTTGCATGTCACCATTGGGCTAAATACACTATATTTGCATTTTTGCTAATTGCACACCAAGGCATAACATAAGCTAACACATGCAAGTGGATTCTCCAACATACAGTGAACCCAAGGTGCTAAAAATTTTATCATGCACCAAGGATGTCCCCACTGACCTACCACCAAGATTTGGGACCATGGGGAGGTGTAGAACTCCTTATATTTCATTTATTTGTATTTTGATATTTTGGCAAAAACTATAGGAAAATTTTCTCTAAAAATTCCTAAATTTTGGCAGGGACTACGTATGCCCTAATCATGCATGTGCCAAAAATTTGGGGCCATGGTGACTAATGGTTTGACCTGGGCATCCAATTTAATTTATGCCCTACTCTAGGACCAGTCCTAGGAGAAATGTTCTACAGGACTGCACACTACACCAAATCACATGTTTAGGGTGGAAAATTAAAGATAAAACCCTTGGCTACAATTTTCATTAAGATATTAATTCTGAAAATGCCTCTAAGAGGCCTAAAATTAACATGCAAGGTGGATGTAAAAATGTGACAGAAATTTCACTATTCATTAAAACTATAACAAAATAATTTGATTTTGTTTTTAAATAATCAGCCGCACGAATCTTAAAGCATGTTTTAACGGCATCCGTTTATCTCCTACCTCCAGCCAACGGCAGGGATTGAATCTGGCTGGAGCATCTTTGCTGGCTGTTTCGGCCACCTGAGGCGGCGCCACCCCCGGCCAACGGTGCCATCACCTTCACGGTGGTGGTGGCTATCGTTTCCCGGTGATGGGGTGGCGGGAGACGGCGGCGACGGCGATCCCGAGTGGTTTAGAAAGCTTGGAAAATTCTCTCATTTCTCCCATGACATCGAGCTCAATGGAGCCCGATATCTCCCCTAGTTGATCTAGGATTCTAGTACGGGTAGAGGTGAAGTGAAACGGACCTGAATGGCGGCGCGGCGGTGAGTTTGACGGCGGGTGGCCATTTCCGACCTTGCTTCGGCGAGATTTCTTGGATTCATGGTTCCTGCAGCGTTTCCTTCGATCCAGTAGTCGATTTCTACTCGCCTGAGCTCACTGAAGCTAATGGAGGGGGTGAATTGGGCTGAGGTGGGCTATATGTGGAGTTAACTCCAAAGTTAGCTCGGTTTTGAGCTTTGGAGGCTTCACCCAGCTACCAAGTGGCTCACATCCCTGGTTTTCTGCTGGAAATGAAGAGGGGAGGTCGGCCACCTGGTTTTGGGCAGCTAAAACCAACTGATGGGGTGGCCATGTGGCCATCCTTCCCTTTATTTCCCCTTTCTCTCTCCTCTTCTTCTCCAAATTCCTTTTCTACCCCTTTGCATGTATTCTCTTTCCTGATCTTGGGGGTTATGGGTTGTCTTTGACCATTAGGTTGGGCTTGGGCTGACTTGGATGGGCTTAGCCCAAGGGGGTTGGGCTTGGCCTTCATTTTCTCTCTTTAGGTCAATTTGTTGACCAAATTGACTTTCAGGGTTGACTGGTCAACCATGGTAGGTGGACTGACCCTACTTGGTGGAAATGGGTCTAGTGGCACCACCCAACTTGGGTTGGGTCAAGGGGGTGTCCTACTTAGGCTAATTAGGCCTATGAGTGTGGGTTTGACCAAATTAAGTCCAAGGTTGACTTTGGTCAATTGGGGTCAAGGTGTTGACCTAGTGACATGCCCTAGGGTCCACTTAGATTGTTTTTAGGGTTAGGGCAATGTGGTGGGGTCATGGTGTGGCTAGGTTCCCTATTTAGGCTAGTTTGACCTAGTTTGACTTTGGTTCTATAGTGGGCTACACATGGCTACCACCCACTACCTAGGGTCAAACCTAGTTGATCTCCTTAAATCTCACCCCATGCCTAACCCAATCTAAGTTGAGGGGTCCAGAAGTAACATGGGATGTTACATCTGTGGTGTAAGCTCTTTGAGTTGAATTTTGGAGAAGTGTCTTGTCTAACTGAAAGTTAGAAAGGTGGGAGGAGACTGGAAGTATTCATAATCTAGGGAATCACTATGATTTCTGTGTGTGTTTTTTGTGTTGTTTATTTATTGCAGGTTCTTGAAATCTTATAACTGCTAACACACCAAGCCCTAAAGGAAGAAACTTAAATAAAGTCATAGGATACAAACAAACCTATTCACCCCCTCTAGGTTGCAAACTACCTTGAAAACAAAGACTTTCAAGTGGTATCAGAGGGAGATTGCTGAAAAATGATTTAACAATCTGAGTGATCTCTAAGGTAGCTACAACTCTGTTCTTATGGGTTTAGAGAGAGCCATAAGGAGTTAGGTTCCATGAAACTCCCCATCTACAGAAAGGGGACTTTTGGAATTTGGAAGGAGAGGGTCAGGATATTTATGGAAGCCTATGACCCTAGTATCTTTGTGACACTAAATGAGGGACCCTTCATCCCATTGAAGATTTATGTTCTGGATGCAAATGTATAGACACCCAAGACTTATTCAGAAATGACTAAGGATGAGGTCATGCTGGCTACCTTGGACAAGAGAGCACAGAACATCATAGTCAATGCTATTGATGATTCTACCTTTCGTAACTTGGTCAACTGTCAGACCTCCAAAGAGATGTTGGACACCCTTGTGGTATACATGGAGGGTACTGAAGAGGTAAAAGATGATAGAAAGTCCATGCTCAATCAGGAGTATGAGGCTTTCAGGCAATCCCTGAAAGAGAACATAACTACTTTCTATGAAAGATTTTTCAGGATTATTAATGAACTGAGGACCTATAGGAGGTTATTCAGTCATTATGAAATAAATGACAAGTTCATAAGATCTCTCTCTAGAGATTGGGATGCTACGATTTGTTCCATAAGAGAGGTGACCAAGCTTGCTGAAACTCCTCCCCAAATATTATTTGGAAAACTGCTCTCCTATGAGATGAAGCAAGCTACCAGAAAAGAGGAGGAGGCCACTAGTAAATCCAAAGCCAAGGAGAAGTCCTTGGCATGCAAGGCAGACTGCATTAGGAAGAGTAAGGAGAGGATTCCCTCTCCTCCAAGAAGACAAGCTGATTCAGACAGCTCAGAGTCAGATGCATCAGAATGAAGCATGTCAAATGAGGACTTTGCTGCCTTCTCTAGTCACATTCATAAGCTGATAAAGAAGAAATAGTGGAAGAGCAGACCTTTCACCTCTTCTCATAACAGAAGGAATCATTCCAAGGCTGATAGGTATGATTATAAATCAAGTAAATACAATTCCTCTAAAGTTTTCTACTACTCTTGCAGCAAACTAGGGCATATGATAGCCGACTGCCCAGTGAAGAGGAAGGAAGCTGCTGAGAAGAAACAACACCAGCATAAGGGAAAGAAGGAGAATTACTTTGTTGATAAGAAAGAGAAGAGATGGAGAGACTCATCTTCATCTGAGTTTGAAGAAGAAGCCTATATTGGGTTAGTTGCTGTTGTTGCTGAACAAGAAGCTGTAGCAGCAGATGAAGACTATCCTGCTACCAGGATAGGTATCAGGGCCCCTCTATCACACTCAAATTGTGATTCAGAGGTGGATGATGAGGATGAAGAAGATGCCTATAGCTACTATGGGCTGATGACAATGACTGATTAGAAATCTAGCCAAGATCTGCCGGGTCAAAGCAAGGTAAAATCTCTATCATGCTCTTCTTCTAAGTCAGGATATGAGACTTGTACCTATATAGAAGCTTCTTCATACAGTGGTGAAGATGATTCTGAATCAGAAGGAGATGTCAATCAATTGATTGACAGGTATGGTGAACGTTTGGATGCATTTAAGAGGTGCAAGAAGTTGACTAAAAAACAAGCTGTGGAGATTGTCTCTCTTCAGCTAGCTGCTTCCCAGCTAACTGAAACAATCACTATGTTAGATCAGAAAGCAAGGGAAGTTAGCCAACTAAGAAACATCACTTTCATTCAGATTGGCACCATCAAGTTCAAGAATAGTCTCATAAGGGACTGAAAGTCTATGATTTCATGAATAACTAAATCACCTAGAGGGGGGGGGGGGGGTGAATAGGTTTCTTAGTCCTTAGTGACTATCTTTGAATTTCTCCTAGTTGGATGCTTTATTAGTTGAATATATTATGCTTTCAAGACATGCAATCTGCAATAAAGCCAACACAGAAAAACACAAACAAGATTTATAGTGGTTACCCTAATAAGGGTACATCCACATTCCCTCCCACCCATCCAACTAACTTGTTGGACTAGGTACTTCTCAAAAACTCTGCTCCAAAGAGCATACACCTTAGATACCTCAGAATCTCTCAGTCTTCTCCAAGACCTACAACTCAGCCATAAGGGCCTACAACTCAGTGATCAGCTGATCAGCTACCTTAGGACAAAGGCCCTACACTCATGCTGGGAGGACAACCATACCTCAGATCCACTAGGGATCCTATAGCTCAGTGAGAATGACACTCCTACAATCTCAAGAACAAAGGCCTGGCACTCAGATCTGCACCCAGATCCTACCTCAGCCATAAGTTCCCTACAGCTCAGTGAGAATGACTCACCCACCTTAGACTTTAAACCAAGTCCTACAGCTCAGATTCACAACAAATCCAACCTCAGAGCAAACTTGCTCCTACCACTCAGATCTAAAAGGATCCTACAAGATGGAAGTGAGTTGGTGTGGTTTTTTATTGGACATAAGAGAAATTTCTCTATGCCAATCTACCTTGACTGAGATAGACTCAGCCTAACTTTAACACCAGGAATATATTTCCTGAGTCTACCTTTACATGAACCGAGATACAATCAGTCATAACTTCTTTTTCACAGCACCAGGAATATTTCCTGCTGGATATATGAAATGATTGCAATAAAACTTGCTGTAACTTTAGTTGAAAAGATTCTCAGCTTAACTTCTTCACAACAGCAAGGATACCGAACTTGTTTTGCTTGTGCTGGAAGTAACTGGCAGAAAAAAGTTCTGCTTCTTCTTTATTTCCTGGGATAAGGATGTTCACCCCTAACTTCTTCTTCACAGCCTCTAGTAGATGTTCTTCAGTATTATGTTGCTGGATCTGTGAAGAACCTGCTGGTGCAGATGGAGAAATGGCCCCAGCTAACTTCCATTCTCCTCTTCAGAGATTTGCTCTGATCTTGCTATCGTCGAAGATGAAGACAAACAGCTAACTTGTTGAGCCTTTAGACCTCCAGTCTTTTTACTCTATATTATTATCTTCATAGCAATAATGGAGATGAGGAAGAACTACATCAACAGCCTCATTTCCTATAAAGGACTTCTCCTTTTATTGATTGCAAGACAACGACTCTTTTAGCCATGGGTCCCATACATTTAATGTAAGACCCCCCTCCCGGTTCCCAAAACACAGCACGAAGGGGCTCTTATGCCCGGAACAGCCGTCTTGTGGTAGCATTAGCATACAGGCTAACCTGTACCACAAGACGCCTATTCCGCCGGCGACAACTAATATCAATGTAAACATGCCAACCCAACCAAAATATAAGCAAGAAGAAGTCAAATCCACACTAAGTAAATAGTCCAAATATAACAAAAAGAGAAGCTAAAATATGCTTCTTCAATATCAGAGTACAGCTATGAAATAACCCAAACGGGCTACATCAAAGTCGCTCAACAAAACTCACATCGGTAACCGATGGTTGAGATGGTACTGTCACTTCAGGCCCTATCGTCCTGGCCTACCTGTCCTGCTGCAAAGTCTGCGACTGCTCTACCTGTGGGGAGACCTCCTAAAAAGGAATACGTAGCAACTGTTAGTCGAAAAGACTAGGTGGCTTCACATCCGCTCCCCCGACGACTCCTCGGCACCGGGCGGAGAAAAGAGCAAGGGTACAAGTATAATAAATAGTGTAACAGTAGAAGCAGGTGGTAATGGTACAATAAGATTAATAGCATTTTATTTTAGTAGTTCTACATAAACAATAACAAACTATCAAGTACATGTGTCTACAACATGAAAGTAACTTAACTTATAAGGATGCCCATACAAGTTTATAAGTTAAGGATCAGGTTACATAAAAGTAACTCATCATATAAGAGTGCCAATACAAACTTATACGATGAGGATCTTGTTGTGCAATGATATAAAATGGTATGTATGCTATGCTATGACTCACCCATGATCACACATATGCAATTGGCATGTCGACACAGACTAGTAGTTCCCACTATTCGAATAGGTAGCTAACCTCTCAGGCATCAACCGCCGTGGCCAGACGGTGACAGTAGAGCGGGCTTCTATACTACTAGGCGGGTATCCACACTACTTCACCTAGGCCTCTATAGGCCTCAACGCTAAGAACACAACATCGGAGCCCATGCGTACTATGGCCCAATGGGGTCTCGGGTAGATGTGCACCGAGAACACAGCCCGAACTGGCCTGGTGTGACCCAAAAGGGGCCTCAGAAGAAAACACGAGGACACTGCCCAACCGTTCACTTGGCACAGAAGGGGCCTCGGGATGTGAACACCGAGGACACAGCCCAACCACCCAAAGTCTAACTGTCAACTCCCGTTAGTGTGACGATCGGCGAGCCCGTAGACCTGCCACACTATCCTTAACCCAGAATTACGACACCGCATGTCGACTCACACCGCATGCAAATTCCACATCACCTTGGTATGGAAGGGTACTCAGAAGTAAGCACGAGGACACGACCCAACCACCCATCTATACGTCATCTCAACACTAACCCAACTAGTGACGGTCAACACCGCACTTACATCCCTCCACAATACTACCCGTAGGGAGACTACGCTCTAAGTAGTGGACTAATAAATTTCATTCCAACCCTCAAATATACTCATGGCCATAGTTTATCTTTATATATGTCATTCCAAATGATTTCAACATAATATAACATGATGCGCATAAATAATAGTCTACAAATTTCTAACAAGTCACTTTGTTTAAATAAGCTTGCTTCACAATTCAGTTATATGAAATCCAATTAGTAATCTTCATCATTCATAGAAATACGGTGGTTAAAATAAAATAGTTCACCAAAATCTCGAGTTAATTTGCAACATCAATTTCATCGAATCCAGATTCATATTATATAAAAACCCAAAATTTAAGTGCAGAATAAATCTGGACAGCAACTTCAACCGGAGATTCCTGAAGCTACAGGACGCCGGTGAAGATGTGTAACCCCTCGATGGAAAGGTCTTTCCATGAGCTACAACGTTTAAGTTCAGACCACAACCCAGATTCAAAAGTATAAAACTTGAAATCAGCCTTGAATTCTGCTGCGTACAGAACACAATTTCTGCATGCAGGATTTATCGGACATCATGTTCGTTCAGACTTTCTTGTGGCTACATACTTCACATGAATACATGCAACCCCTCGTTGGAAAGGTATTTTCAAGGGCTTAAACTTTCGTGTTTAGTCGGAAGCCCTGATCTGGCCATATCACACCCAAAAATGGCCAAAACTATTACTGCTCGCAGAACACGGATTCTGCACGCATCTTAAAGAGGAATGAACGACATCGGTTCATCTTCCTCCTCAAGTCGATCCTCCAAAATCACCTCCAGATATTCCTCCACCCTTATTCACCCACATGAGGCCTTCACTCTTCACGAAGCCATCCCCCATCTTCGCATAGAAGTTTGGAGAGGTTGAAGACACGACTATCCTTAGAGCTCAAGCCCTAGGACAGCCTCTTCCTAGATAAGTCACCATCTCGCAAGTCTAGACTCTTCTGAGTCGACATCTCGCCTAGGTAACTACAGATCTAGCACCAAGGGAGAGGGGAGGAAGCTAACCTCATTTCCAGCATTTCCACTATTTCTGGCCATGGATCGTGTAACTCTTCTCGGTGGCATCTTCTCCGTCACGGCGGCGGTAGATCTCCTTCTCTAGAATTAGCTACAACAACTTCCTTCTCTCAAGAGGAGTTTCTCTCAGAAAATAAGGGATGAAATGAGCATGAAAATGGATAGGGTTTTCATTTCCCTTTATATATGAAAAGTGACACGGGTAGGGACACGCCCGTGTCCTTACCCGTGTCCTACTTGGGCGAAACAGCAACGACGGTTTCCGTGTTGGTTCAATACTCGACACAGGTAAGGACACGTCCGTGTCCTGACCCGTGTCCACATGACACGGCCGTATTCCCTGGCCGTGTCCTTCTCGGGATACCTTTCGACGAACTCAACTCGACACAACGGCACACGGGTAGGGACACGCCCGTGTCTCTACCCGTGTCATATAATTCGTCGACCTCGACACGTAGTTCGTCGATCTCGACACGCTCTGTCGAGTTTCACTCGACACACACGGGTAGGGACACGCTTGTGTCGCTACCCATGTCATATGATGTCGACACACCTCGTCGATCTCGACATGCCTCGTCGAGTTTAACTCGACACACGGGTAGGGACACGCCCGTGTCTCTACCCGTGTCATACAATTTGCCTATCTCGACACGCATTTCGTCGATCTCGACATACTGTGTCGAGTTTAACTCACGCACAAGGGTAGGGACACGCCCGTGTCTCTACCCATGTCACTTCATATGGGTAGTGACACGCCCGTGTCACTACCTGTGTCCTTCTCTGGACATACTCGAGTCTTCGACTAGAGAGCTGGCCACTCCCACATGGGTAGGGATACACCCGTGTCTCTACCCGTGTACTATGCTTGACTAATTTCTCCTCCTGTCCACATGTGTTGCCCAGTTGTCAGCACTCCCCATGAACCCTAGTCAGCTCTCCTGACTCAAAAACACGCACGAGGGGCCTAGTGCGGTTCGGGACGTTTCAAATCCTATAAACAAAATAAAAGATTTCGTCCGCGAAATCAGGCTTAGGCTATGGGGAGAAAAGCATAGCAGAAAATATAGTATGTTTTTAAATAAAATTACCTTTAGCAAACAACTCCGGGTAGTGTTTTTGCGTCAAATCCATCGGCTCCCATGTATATTCCTCCTTCCTATGTCCATTGCACCTTCACCAAGGGAACACTTTTGCGGCACAACATTCTTGCCTCGTTATCTACGATCCGCACCGGTTCTAGTTGCACAGACCTATCTGACGCCACAACACCATTAGTTGTGGGGATATATTGATCGGGCCGCAACAGCGCCTTCCGAAGCAACGATACATGGAACACGACGTGGAGGTTCTCTAGCTCAGACGGTAACTCCAACCGATAGGCCAACATGCCAATCCTATCCAATATAGTATAAGGCCCAACATACCGTGGACTGAGCTTTTTCACACCACACACACATGACACTCCATGCATCGGTCGGATTTTCAGGAACACCCTATCACCCACTTGAAACTCCACCATCCGGTGCCATGCATTATAATACTTCGCCTGCCGACTTTGAGCCTCAAACATGTGATCCCGTATCAATCTAACTGCCGCATCAGTATCATCAATATATTCAACACCCAAAGCCTTCGGGTCTTCATCTTGCACCCAAGACCAGGGGGTTCTACACCTTCTTCCATAAAGAGCTCCATGAGGAGCCATGCCGATACTAGCCGGATGATTGTTGTTGTAGGAGAATTCCACCAGCGGTAAAAGCCTTTCCCACTACTCTCCTCTATCTAACACACATAACCTCAACAAATCTTCTAGTGTTCTGATGGTCCTCTCAGACTGCCCATCCGTCTGAGGATGAAACACGGTGCTAAAGGTAAGGCGCGAACCCAAATACACATGTACCGCCTTCCATTCCCTTGAGGTGAAACGACCATCGCGTTCAGAAATGATTGTCTTAGGCATGCCATGATACCGTACGAACTGCTCCACAAATATGCGTACTAAGACATCCACATGAGCTTCTTTCTTCATTGAGATAAACCGGGCTACTTTCGTCAGACGATCAACTATCACCCACACTGAATCATTTCCTGAGCGTGAGCGAGGTAACCCATGGATAAAGTCCATGGAGATATCCTCAAACTTCTACTCGGGGATGAGCAACGATTGTAGCAAACCACCGAGACTCTTGCATTCCGCCTTCACCCTTTGATAAGCTTCGCAGTGTGTAACAAAATATTGGACATCCTTTTTCATTCCCGGCCAACACATGGTCTTCCGTAGGCCGGCGTACATCTTAGCAATGCCCGGGTGCACTGAATATTGAGAGCAATGAGCCTCTCTCAAGATATCCTCCCTGATTTTACTGCCTTTTTGAATGTAGAGCCGACCACGAAAATAAACGAGGCCGTCTTTTAGCGTATACTCATCCGTAGTCCCATCTTCGACTGAATTTATTGTCGGGGCCAGAGCCGAATCCATTCCTTGCTCCACTCTGATTCGGTCCCGGATATCACAAACTATGCTCATGCTTGCCAAGTACTCTGTATACTCTGCCGAAGGAGCCTTAAATATCAATGTAATATACATCTCCTCAATCATCCGAGCCAACTCCATACTCATCAACTGAGACTCTGGACTAGAACCTGATACCTTTCTACTCAATGCATCAACCACCGAGTTCGCCTTTCAGGGGTGGTAGTTCATGGTGAACTCATAGTCGCATAGAAATTCTAACCACCGTTGTTGTCTCAAGTTCAACTCCTTCTGAGTATGAAAGTACTTCAAGTTTTTGTAATCTGAAAAGATCTCGCAGTGGACGCCGTATAGATAATGCCTCCAAACCTTCAAGGCGAACACCACTGCTCCCAATTCCAAATCATGAATCGGGTAATTGATTTCATGCTTCTTCAACTGTCTTGAAGCGTAGGCAATCACGTGTCTGTGCTGTATCAACACCGCTCCATCCCTTGATATGATGCGTCAGTGTAGACTTGAAATCCTTCCTTCCCAGACGGAAGTGCAAGGATGGGGGCGGAGGTAAGTCTATCCTTCAGCTCCTGGAATGCCGCTTCACATTGGGGTGTCCACTCAAATGGCACAACTTTCTTCATCAATGAAGTAAGAGGAAGAGCAATCTTTGAAAATCCTTTTACGAACTTGCGGTAGTACCCGACAAGTCAAAGGAAACTCCTCACATCGGCCACCGACTTCAAAGGAGACCACTCCTTCACGGCACGCACCTTGGCCTGATCCACTGCTAGTCCTGCTCCATTGATCACATGCCCCATGAAAGCAACCTCTTTAAGCCAAAATTCGCACTTGCTGAACTTGGCGAACAAGGCGTGCTCTTTTAATTTCTTCAATACCAAGGTCAAGTGCTCAACATGCTCCTCCTCCGTCTTTGAGTAGACCAAGATGTCGTCGATGAAAACAATGATGAAGACATCCAAATAAGGTTCAAACACCTTGTTCAGCAGGCTCATGAAGGCCGAAGGGGCATTTGTGAGCCCAAACGGCATTACCGTGAACTCGTACAGTCCATATCTTGAACTAAAGGCCGTTTTCTGGATGTCACCTTCTTGTATTCTCAACTGATAATACCTTGAGCGCAAGTCCAGCTTAGAAAACCAATGCGCTCCCACTAATTGATCGAACAACTCATCGATCCAAGGTAGCGGATAAGTGTTCCGCACCGTCAGCCGATTGAGTTCCTAATAGTCTATGTACAAACGCAGGGTCCAATCCTTCTTCTTCATGAACAATACAGGGGCTCCCCAGGGAGACGAACTGGGGCGAACGATCCCTGACTCCACTAGTTCTTGCAGTTGAACTCTAAACTCCGCGAGTTCCTTCGGGGCCATTCGGTAAGGGGCCTTGGATACCGGTTTGGCACCCGGTACTAGATTAATCCGGAAGTCAAACTCTCTATGCGGGGGTAATCCTGCCAGTTTCTCAGGAAATACCTCGGGGAAATCCCGCACTACCCGTACATCTTTCATATCCAGCGCCTTCTCCTTCAACTCGAACCAGATCATGAAGACTTCATCCCCCTTCATATGGGTTTTTACTGTCTGAACTGAAGATAACAACATACGAGGTGCGAAACTAATACCTTGGAAGATGACATATGAGTCCCCATATCTCAAGTAGATTCGTTTTTCCACGCAATCAATCCTTGCAAAGTGCCAGTCCAACCACGACATGCCCAAAATGATGTCAAACTCCGGCATTCTCAAGACCGTGGCAGGCGTATCAAAGGACTTTCCTTCTATAAATATCTCGAACTCGCACTTAGCGATTGCAATCATCTCTGATCCGTCCAGTTGGCACACTCGTCGGGCTATACCAGTAGTATTGCACGCCCTCCATGTCCTTAATGAAGTCCTCAGACACAAAGGAGTGTGAGGCACCGATATCGAAGAGCGCATAGGCCGTCTTCCCGCCAACTATCACGGTGCCTAAGTACCAATAACCAAAACTTATTGCTAGGTGTCTAGTATGTCTCAAGCAACTTCAAGTTAAACAATGAAAACGTGATAATTACTTAAATCATACCTGCAATCACATCTTGGGGATTCCGTTCTTGTACTATGTCCAGCGCGTACACTTGATCCCGAGAAGGGTCGGGGTTTCCTCCTCGCGGCCCTCGTCCTGGACCATGCATGTAACCCCTCCCCCGCGGAGATGCCAGAGGGGGAGCGGGAGGGACATTCCCATACAAACGTGGGCAGAAACGTCGAATGTGGCCCGGCTGGTTGCATTCAAAACACACCAGACCACAACACACTTCATGTTGCTGAAATTGTTGAGGCTGAGGCGGTGGAGGCAACGCAGGCGACTACGGAACTGGATGCTACCCCCTAAGGTATCGGTGGAAATGTCCTCCACCTCTTTGATTTCCTCTTCCTCCTCTGAAGTCCCGCATCCTTCTATTGCTTGGACCAGCTTCCATCACATCTTCCGCAGGCCTCTTACCATTACTCAAGTGATCCACCTCCAATATCTTCGCCATGTCGATAATCTCCGCCAAGCTAGCGTCTGCTATAAAAAAGGGCCTTCCTTAGGGGATCTCGCAGCCATTTTTAGAAACGCTTGGCATATCCTCTATCATCCAGGTCATATGAGTCTGCGAACCTTGCGAGATGATGGAACTCTCGGTGGTATTCTGTAACCAATTTTGATCCCTGCTTCAGTAGTAGAAACCTCTGCTCGAGCTCGTCTCGAGACGATGTATGAATGAAGTGCTCCAAGAAGATACCCAAGAACTCGCTCCAACGTATCTCGGTATACACTCGTCCTTGGAACGTGGAGCACATGAGTGACTTCCACCACCTCTTAGCATGTAGATCCAAGACGGACACCGCCAACGATACAGCCATGTTGGTCGGGCAATAGATCCCCGCCAATAGCTCTTGGACCGTGTCAAGCCATTCCTCCGTGCGTACGGCCGACTCCGTCCCGAGGTAGGCGGGAGGGGAGAGAGCCCGAAAGGTGCTCAGCCAGTTAGAGCCCGGAGCCTGTTGTTGAACCGGAGACTGCTGCGCCCTAAAGGTATCCAGGATGGCGGTGAGAGTCTGCCCCAACTTGGATTGTTGAAACTGAGTGGGTATGGAAGGGGTAGGATTTACCCCCATCGGCTCAGTGTGTACTGGAATCTACACGTATAACACAAATGTATGGTCAGATTGGCTAATCCTGAGGTCAAAGTTGGACAACTTAGTGTGAATTACATATGGGACACCACTGCTTCCGCTAAGTCAGTTTGTCCACAAACTGACTAATCGAACGGCGGTGGTACCATTGTTGAATGACTTCTTTAGTTGAGGATCGTGGCAA
This sequence comes from Platanthera guangdongensis, assembly GCA_039583875.1. Taxonomy (NCBI): domain Eukaryota; kingdom Viridiplantae; phylum Streptophyta; class Magnoliopsida; order Asparagales; family Orchidaceae; genus Platanthera; species Platanthera guangdongensis. The sequence goes on from CM077148.1 coordinate 55,649,248, forward strand.
ACTGATACCATTTGTAAGACCCCCCCTCCCGGTTCCCAAAACACGGCACGAAGGGGTCTTATGCCCGGAACAGCCGCCTTGCGGTAGCATTAGCACACAGGGTAACCTGTACCACAAGACGCCTATTCCGCCGGCTACAACCAATATCAATATAAATATGCCAACCCAACCAAAATATAAGCAAGAAGAAGTCAAATCCTCACTAAGTAAATAGTCCAAATACAACAAAACGAGAAGCTAAAACATGCTTCTTCAATATCAGAGTACAGCTATGAAATTGCCCAAACGGGCTACATCAGAGTCGCTCAACAAAACTCACATCGGTAACCGACGGTTACGATGGCACCGTCACTTCAGGCCCTGTCGTCCTGGCCTGGCTGTCCTGCTGTAAAGTCTGCGGCTGCTCTACCTGTGGGGAGATCTCCTAAAAAGGAAGACGTAGCAACCATTAGTCAAAAGACTAAGTGGCTTCACATCCGCTCCCCCGGCGACTCCTCGGCACCGGGCGGAGAAAAGAGCAAGGGTACAAGTATAATAAATAGTTTAACAGGTAGAAGCAGGTGGTAATGGTACAATAAGATTAATAGCATTTTATTCTAGAAGTTCTACATAAACAATAACAAACTATCAAGTACATGTGTCTACAGCAGGAAAGTAACTTAACTTATATGGATGCCCATACAAGCTAATAAGTTAAGGATCAGGTTACATAAAAGTAACTCATCGTATAAGAGTGCCCATACAAACTTATACGATGAGGATCTTGTTGTGCAATGATATGAAATGGTATATATGCTATGATATGACTCACCCATGATCACACATATGCAATTGCCATGTCGACACAGACTAGTAGTTCCCACTATTCGAGCAGGTAGCTAACCTCTCAGGCATCAACCGCCGTCGCCAGGCGGTGACAGTAGAGCGGACATCTCTACCACTAGGCGGGTATCCACACTACTTCACCTAGGCCTCCGTATGCCTCAACGCTAAGAACATAATAGCAGATCCCATGCGTACTATGGCCCAGCAGGGTCTCGGGTAGATGTGCACCGAGAACACAGCACGAACCGGCCTAGTGTGACACGGAAGGGGCCTCGGAAGAAAGCACGAGGATATAGCCCAACCGTTCACTTGGCACGGAAGGGGCCTTAGGACGTGAACATCGAGGACATAGCCCAACCGCCCAAAGTCTAACTGTCAACTACCATCGGTGTGACGATCAGAGAGCACGTAGACCTGCCACACTATCCTTAACCTAAGATTACGACACCGCGTGTCGACTCACACCGCATGCAAATTCCACATCACCGTGGTATGGAAGGGGCCCAGAAGTAAGCACGAGGACACAACCCAACCACCCATCTATACCTCATCTTAACACTAACTAAACTAGTGACGGTCAACACCGTACTTACATCCCTCCACAATACTACCCATAGGAAGACTACACTCTAAGTAGTGGACTACTAAATTTCATTTCAACCCTCAAATATACTCATGGTCATAGTTTAACTTTCTATATGTTATTCCAAATGATTTCAACATAATATAACATAATGCGCATAAATAATAGTCTACCAATTTCTAATAAGTCACTTTGTTTAAATAAGCTTGCTTCACAATTCAGTTATATGAAATCCAATTAGTAATCTTCATCATTCATAGCACTACGGTGGTTAAAATAAAATAGTTCACCAAAATCTCGAGTTAATTTGCAACATCAATTCCACCGAATCCAGATTCATATTATATAAAAACCCAAAATTTAAGTGCAGAATAAATCTGGACAGCAAATTCAACCAGAGATTCTTGAAGCTACAAGAAGCTGGTGAAGACGTGTAACCACTCAATGGAAAGGACTTTCCATGGGCTACAACTGTTAAGTTCATACCACAACCCAGATTCAATAGTATCAAACTTGAAATCAGCCTTGAAGTCCGCTGCGTACAGAACCCAATTTCTGCATGCAGGATTTATCAGACTTCATGTTCGTTCAGACTTTCTTGTGGCTACAGATTTCGCATGAAGACGTGCAACCACTCATTGGAAAGGTATTTGCAAGGGCTCCAACTTTCGTGTTTAGTTGAAAGCCCTGATCTGGACATATCACATCCGAAAATGGCCAAAACGTTACTGTGTGCAGAATACAGATTCTGCACGCATCTTAAAGAGGAATGAACGGCATCGGTTCATCTTCCTCCTCAAGTCGATCCTCCAAAATCACCTACAGAAATTCCACCACCCTTATTCACCCTCACGAGGCTTTTACTCTTCATGAAGCCATCCCACATCTTCGCATAGAAGGTTGGAGAGGTTGAAGACATGACTAGCCTTAGAGCTCAAGCCCTAGGACAGCCTCTTCCTAGAGAAATCACCATCTCGCAAGTCTAGACTCTTTTGAGTCGACATCTCTCCTAGGTAACTACAGATCTATCACCAAGGGAGAGTGGAGGAAGCTCACCTCATTTCCGGCGTTTCCACTATTTCCGGCCATGGATCGTGTAACTCTTCTCGGTGGCATCTTCTCCTTCACGGCAGCGGCGGATCTCCTCCTCTAGAATTAGCTACAACAACTTCCTTCTCTTAACAGGTGTTTCTCTTAGAAAATAGGGGATGAAATGAGCATGAAAACAGCTAGGGTTTTCATTTCCCTTTATATACGAAAAGTGACACGGGTAGGGACATGCCCGTGTCCTTACCCGTGTCCTGCTTGGGCGAAACGGCAACGACGGTTTCCATATAGGTTCAATACTCAACACGGGTAGGGACACGCTCGTGTCCCGACTCGTGTCTACATGACACGGTCGTGTCCTTCTCGGGATACCTTTCAACGAACTCAACTCGACACAACGGCACAAGGGTAGGGACACGCCCGTGTCTCTACCCATGTCATACAATTCGTCGACCTTGACACGTAGTTCGTCGATCTCGACACGCTCTGTCGAGTTTAACTCGACACACGTGGGTAGGGACATGCCCGTGTCTCTACCCGTGTCATATGATGTCGACACACCTCGTTGATCTTGACACGCCTCATTGAGGTTAACTCGACACACACGGCACACGGGTAGGGACACGCCCGTGTCTCTACCCGTGTCATACAATTTGCCGATCTCAACACGCAGTTCGTTGATCTCGACACACTGTGTCGAGTTCAACTCACGCACATGGGTAGGGACACGCCCGTGTCTCTACCCGTGTCACTTCACACGGGTAGTGACACGCCCGTATCACTACCCGCGTCCTTCTCTGGACATACTCGAGTCTTCGACTAGAGAGATGGCCACTCCCACATGGGTAGGGACACGCTCGTGTCTCTACCCGTGTACTATGCTTGACTGATTTCTCCTCCTGTCCACATGTGCTGCCCAGTTGTCAGCACTCCCCATGAACCTTAGTCAGCTCTCCGACTCAAAAACACGCACGAGGGGCCTAGTGCGGTTCGGGACGTTACATTTAATGCCAGCTGCATCGTAGCTTTAATGCCTAACTGTCGTACAGTAGGTATGTGGCACCTTTTTCATGTACTGTAGCTTTGCCGCTAATAATTTGAACAAGGTTGACTTGTTGACATGTTGACGTCAGCACCTGTGGACTTAGTCAAAAATGAAGCATCTGTAGAATAGTCATTGAGTCAATGAGCTTCACTCAAAGCCAAAGTACTTAGACAGAATTCTGCCAATCTAGGCGTTGACAGCGTTCAGTGAGTAAGCCTCACTCAACGCTTTGGCCTTAACCATTTCTGCAGCCTTTTCTGCATGCCTGGCGTTGAGAGCGTTGAGTGAGCACACCTCACCCAATGTCTTGTACCTTAGCCATGCATTCTATAATTTAGGTGTTGAGAGCGTTGAGTGAGCTTGCCTCACTCAATGCTTTTTGCCTTGACCAATTTTCTGCTTCTTCAACATCTTAAGCATTGAGAGCGTTGAGTGAGCATGCCTCACTCAACGCTTTCTGCTTTAGCCAACTTTTCTAAATCATGGCGTTGAGAGCATTGAGTGAGCATGCCTCACTTAACGCCTTCTGCCTTCGCCAGATTTTTCTTCCCCTTGGCGTTGAGTGAGTAAGCTCCACTCAACTCCAAATTACTTAACAGATTTTATTTTGTTTAACTGGCATTGTGTAACACCCCCTATCCGTCACATAGCATATAACAGTAGGTCCGGCCGGGGCCCGACGCCATATACCACAGACAGACCGGGTGGTTACTCATGGAAACCATCCAACCAATCATAATGTCCTACACAGAGCATTCTAGCGGAAGCAGATTACTAAGTTGCAATAAAGAACCCAGCACAAAAACATGAATGTCCACTAATACCAAATAGGAATGTTGTACATACACAAGTACAGGCCTTAAGGCCTTACAAAATTGTTCACTTCATATTACATGTTTTACAAACCACGGCACGCAGGTCGGTCATACATGAATAAAAGCAGTAAACACTCCAATTAGGCCTTCGAGGGCCGGCTTCGCAAATTGGGCTTTAGCCCGCTATTGACCGCTTGGTCCAGCAGCACCTGCAAGCAACAAACCACCGCACGGTGGCAAAACAAGGCAACGGTCAGCAATGCTGAGCAAATTATAACGATCCCGCCACCAGCTCGGGGCGGCGATGCTCCTTCCCTGCATTTCATTAGCATAAGCGAGCAATATATTAATATTCATTTCATTACAGACGTTGGCTCGCACGGCCACACGCCTCGTGCTCTCAGGGCATATTCTCGGTGAACCGGTCGATGTCACGTCAATTAAAGCCATAGACATTCCGGACTCACCACCGCCACTTTGACGGCCAAACCTATGAGCATTTTGTCTTACCGGCATGGGTCACGACAATTTAAGTCATAGACTGCCGAAGACCCTCATCTATGCCAACGGCTCTAACCGAACGACATAGAAATGGGTACGGTTCCATCTAACCCGTGCTCACATCGCAACGACAGTTTAAGCCATATGCGCGGGTCAAACTTCTCCCGAGTCCCATTTCCATCACAATTCACATAACTCGGTTATGTTCAAGTTGGCTCTCAGGCCTCCAAGTTGGCAAGATCACGCATCCGCCCAGTTTTCCGGGTGCACCTTTGGGTTAATCCCCAAGGCTCCCTGTTGCAATCTACCACGTAGAAAACCCGAAAAACAATCAATCACACGGAGTATTCTCCGGCATTTATGCAATGCAACATCACCGATCCAGACCAACATGTCCGGATAGGATTGACACATCATGCCTATGTCCGTTCTCGCTTACGGACTCTACACAACGGGGACTTTACATATCTACCCAAAGGAACGCCTCCAACTCACTGCAAACTCGCAAGAGCGGGCTTCCTATGCAAAGAAGGAGAGCTTCACATGCTCAAGAAGAGAATCGTTACCCTAGCGTTCTTCTTTAGCGACATGGAAAAGTAAGCGGATGAAAAGCACCGCACTCTCTTCGCCTCCGTGGATCCGGAGTCGGCTCACGATTTGGAGCTTCGAAGCTCCTCCAATGGCCGGATCTAGCTTCTTCTTCCTTCCTTGGCTCTCCTCTCTCCCTAAACTTTAGAAAGATAACCACACAAGTAAAAGTGAGGGTTTCAAAGGTCCAATCCTGGGTATATCCCATCAGGAACAACCCCCAGCCATTGGATCACCAATTAAATAAACGAACGGCTTTGATTCGGGCCTGAAATGTACAATCTGGACCGAACACATCCTGGCACACGCCCGTGTCCAGGGCCGTGTGCCTCATTATCCGTCAAAATCGACGCGCCTGGAACAACACACGGGCATCGAACACGCCCGTGTTCGACCTGACACGCCCGTGTTCTACCTGACACGGCCGTGTGGCCGGCCGTGTACCCCCATCGATTTATCCCGAAAACAACCCGAGAACTGCACGGGTTCTAGGACACGCCCGTGTCCTAACCCGTATCCACTCGAACATGCCTGGGCTCTAGGCCATGTACACGGTCTCGACACTCGACACTTCGTCGAGCGAAGTTCGTCGACCTCACGACACGGCCTTGGACACGCCCGTGTCCTAGGCCGTGTGCCTTGTCTCGACACTTCGTCGAGCAAAATTCGTCGACTCCCCGCGATGAGTGTCGACACGGGCTCTACATGCCCTGAGACACGCCCGTGTCTCAGGCCATGTGCCATGTCTCGACACTCCGTCGAGCGCAGAGTGTCGACTTCGCGGGCTGAGTGTCGACACAGGCTCGACACGCCCTGAGACACGCCCGTGTCTTAGGCCGTGTTCCCTGTCTCGACACAACGTCGAGAGCAAAATGTCGACTTCGCCGGCTGAGTGTAGACACAAGCCTGACACGCCCTAGGACACGCCTGTGTCCCAGGCCGTGTGCCTCCTGCCAGAACCCAAAACTGGCCCAAAACGTCCCCCGTCGCTCTTTTGAGTTTCGGGGCGTTACAACTCTCCCCCTCTTAAAAGAATTTCGTCCACGAAATTATATAAAGGAAAGACAAGTACCAAAACTAAATTGTACCTGAGCGGAACAACTCCGGATACTCGTCAAGCATAGTCTGCTCTCGCTCCCAAGAGAGCTCCTCACGACCGCAATTGTCCCATCGGACCTTGACCATCCTGATCTCTTTATTGCGTAGCCGCTTGACCTCCGAGTCCTCAATCCGCGCGGGCTTGACTTTTGTCGTCAACCCACTATCCACCGGCACTTGATCAACTGCGATCACTTGCGAAGGCTCTTGCACCGCCTTCCGAAGCACCGAAATATGAAATACATCATGTAATCCACCAAGCTCCACTGAAAGCTTCAACCAATAGGCTGCTTCACCAACTCACTCCAGAACCTCAAACGGCCCAAGGTACCTCGGGCTTAGCTTTTTCAATCGCCGCACCCGCGAGACACCGTTGAACGGCTTGATCTTTAAGTACACATAGTCGCCCACAGCGAACTCCGCGTTCCTGTGCTTGATATTATAGTACTTCGCTTGCCGGTCCTGAGCGATAAGCAACCACTCCCGAATGGTACGCACCAACGAAGTAGCATCCTCCACTTTCAATCGCTTATACAACTTTGACTCACCCGTTTCTAGCCAAGACAACGGCGTGCGACATTTTCTACCATATAGGGCCTCGAAGGGCTCCATTTGAATACTCGCTTGGTAGCTATTGTTGTACACGAACTCCATCAAATAAAGATGGTCTTCCCATTGCTTTCCAAAATCCAAGACACACATGCAGAGCATGTCTTCCATAGTTCTATTGACCCTCTCGGTCTGCCCATCCGTTTGCAGATGGAAGGCTGTGCTGAATTTTAGCTTTGTTCCCAACATTTGCTGCACAAGCCTCCAATCATTGGAGGTGAACCGCCCATCTCAATCACTCACGATACTGCGGGGCACACCGTGAAGCCGTACAATGTTATCCACATACAGTTTTGCCAACTTCTCCACCGGATCATCCTTCCTATGTGGAATGAAATGCGACACCTTCGTTAACCGATCTACGACCACCCAGATGGCGTCGTTCCCCTTTTGCGACCTTGGCAAACCGTGCACAAAGTCCATACAGATGTCGTCGAATTTCCACTCCAGAATAGGCAAGGACTTAAGAAATCCTCCCGGCTTTTGGCATTCCGCCTTCACCAAGGCGCAAGTTTGGCACTTCGCTACGTAGAGCGACACATCTTTCTTCAAACCCGGCCACCAAAATAGTTTCTTCACATTGCGGTACATCTTCATGCTCCCCGGGTGAATCGAGTACTTGGTATGGTGTGCCTCGTACAACAATTCCACTCGCAAATTACCCACTCTTGGGACGCCCAGACGACCGTCTTTCCAAAGCAATCCGTCCTGCACAACGAATTGGGAATTTGTCCCATCCAGAGCCTCTACCATGAACTGCTTCATATGGACATCCATATCCAAAGCCTGACGAATCCGATCAGCCAAGTCATATTGGACTTTAGTCCAATTCAGAACTGCTTCAACACTTGATTGCCTATCCACACAAATAATCTCCAACACCTCCAACTCCCGCACCAACCGCTCATCATGCACCGATAGCCAATTGGCTTGAGCTGGGGCTCGGCGACTCAATGCGTCCACAACCGCATTACCTTTACCCGACACGTAGTGGATCTTGAATGTATAGTCCCCCAGGAACTCCATCCATCTACGCTGCCGCATATTCAGATCCTTCTGATCGATCAGATACTTCAGGCTCTTATGATCGGTGTAGATATCAATCTTCACATCGTAAAAATAGTGTCTCCACAGCTTCAAGGCAAAAATCACGGCCGCTAACTCCAAGTCATGGACCGGATAATTCCTCTCGTGCACTTTCAGCTATCTCGAGCCATAAGCTATCACACTTCCGTGTTGCAGTAGTACGCAACCCAAACCGCTGCCTGAAGCATCGCTATAAATCTCATAGCCTTCGGTCCCACATGGCGAACTCAGCACCGGCGCCGTGGTCAACCGACATTTCAACTCCTCAAAAGATCGTGCGCACTCCGGCGTCCAAACGAACTTCTGCTCCTTCCTCGTCAAAGTAGTGAGAGGTAACGCTATCCGCAAGAAGTTCTCTACGAAGTGCCTATAATAGCCGGCAAGCCCCAGAAAGCTCCGGACTTCCGCTACCGTAGCAAGCTCAGGCCACTCCCGTATCGCAACAATCTTCGCCGGATCCACATCAATACCCTCTCCACTCACTATATGACCGAGGAACGCCACTGAGGATAACCAAAACTCGCACTTCTAGAACTTGGCATACAGTTGATTCCTCCTTAACGTCTCCAAAACCAAATGAAGATGCTTGAAGTGATCTTCCTCACTTTGCGAGTACACCAAAATATCGTCGATGAAGACGATCACAAAATGGTCCAAGTACTCCCTGAAAGTCTTGTTCATCAAATCCATGAACACTGACGGCGCATTAGTCAGCCCAAACGGCATGACCGTAAACTCATAATGTCCGTATCTCGTACTAAACGCTGTCTTCGGGATATCACTCTCCCTTATTCGCAGCTCATATTACCCAGACTTGAGATCCAACTTCGAGTACACCGTCGACCCAACTAACTGATCAAAAAGATCATCAATCCGGGGGATCGGGTACTTGTTCTTTTCCGTCAACTTCTTGAGCTCCCGATAATCAATACATAACCTCAAGCTTCCGTCCTTCTTCTTAACAAAGAGGACTGGCGCGCTCCAAGGCGAAGAACTTGGGCGCACATACCCTTGCTCCAACAACTCTTGCAGTTGAACTTTCAGCTCCACCATTTTCTTAGGCGCTAGCCGATAAGGAGATCGTGACACAGGCTTTGCACCTGGCACTAGCTCAATCGTGAAATCTATCTCCCGCTGAGGCGGGGCTCTAGGAAGATCTCTAGGGAAAACATTAGGGTATTCCGATACCACTGAAATACTATCCAACGCGGGCTTCGTCTTTGCAACCTCCACTAGTGTAAAGAACAGTTCTGCACCGGTACGAACCGCCTTCACCACCTGAAGAGCAGACTTCAACGTCTTGCTCGACCCCTTTAAGCCCGTAAAAGTCGTCTCACGACTTGCTCCCAGCTTGACTTCCTTGCGACTGCAATCAATATAGGCTTGCTGCTCCGAGAGCCAGTCCATGCCAAATATAACGTCGAACTCCACCAACGGAAGTAACGACGCTTGCAGATCGAACACCTGATTCCCAATACGAATCTTAACATTGCAGATCCTATCCGCATGCATCGAACACCCATTGGGCAACAACACATCCAACTTATCCTTCGCCATCAAAGAAGGGACTCCGATGCGTGATATAAATCCTTCGGACAAGGAGTGTGAAGCTCCCGTATCGAAGAGTGCTCTTGCCGGATTTTCACAAATCAAAACAAATCCTAAACAAGCAGCGGTAAGGTAACATGTACATAACAAGTATTTAAAGAAATTGACTTGCTATAAATTAAACCGTACCTGTCACCATATCCGCCTGTTTGATGGCCTCCTGTTGGACAAGATTATACACCCTTGGTTGGGCCGGAGCATAGTGGGACGCGGTCGACTCCACCGCCTTGCCCTTCTCTTCATAAGTCGCTCCCGGCCTTCTCTCGGACTTGGGGCGTCCGCTCCAACAATCGCGGGCAAAGTGCCCCGTCTTTTCACAAGTAAAACACGCGCCCGGGGTCCGACCCGTAGTCACCCCAGAAGCACCAGACGGAGCTGGACCTGAAGTCCTATGCTTCTTGAAGGACATCCGATAGCCGAACTTTGAAGTAGTCGGCACTTCAGATTTTTGCGCACATCTTAAAGCGAAATGAACGTCATCGGTGTTGGATCCCTAGTTTGATTTGGGCTAGGTTCCCTATCTAGGATAATTGACCCAACATATATAGCCAGGGTCATGTCTGTGTTCTAGAGTTTAAGCTAAGTCCTTAGAAACAACCACACATGGACCATCCAACAGAAGACTGCAGAAGACTCAGATTTAGAAGAAAATCAAGTTCAGGAAAGTGAGTTCGACGTTTGTCGAACACAGCTCGACGAAAGTCGTGCTCCTTTCGATGAACTCAGAGCAAATTCTCTGAGTTAAGATCGATTATATTCGAGCTCAGGTCGACGAATTCTGGGTGATCAACTTCAACACATTAAGTCTAGAATCCTTTCTCTGAACTCTGGTTGACGAATTTACATTATCAGCTCGACAAACTTAGAACACAGAAAAGGGAAATTCTTCATAGAAAGCAGTTAGCTGATCTCAGGTCGACAAACTTAGTTCTCAGGTCGACGAATAAGGATTCCCAGGTCGACAAACATGATTTCTCAGCTCGACGAACTCTGGACTCAGGTCGACGAAATCTGTTCTCTCCTCGACGATTGCTGTGCAGTTCCAGACTTGAAATTTTCCCTTCTTTTTGTCCTTATTCTATTGTAGTAATTCCTGAATAATCAATGCTTATATTCTCTGGAAATAACCGTTAGTGGCAGCATTGTTTATGGTATTCATCAGGATTATTACTTGTCATTTTTTAATAGGACAGTTGGGGAAATCCATTAATGCAATATTCTCTCTAGCCGGATTTTCATTCTCCAGGCAATCAGCATTCAATGCATACAATTCAAATTCAAAGGAGAAATTAGACAGAGATATATAAAAGATATTCTTCTCTTTCAGTCAAAAAAAAACACACAACAGACAATAAGGATAGCAAAACACAAAGAAAGACAGGCACTAGAAAATATTCAAAAAAAGAGGCTCTATATGTCTTCATCAAGGGTTCTTCCCCCAGCAAGCTAAAAAGAGACAATCAACTACTATCTGTCTACAACTTTCTGGAGATCTTTTCAAGAAGACCTACTCACCCTACAAACCTTCCACTCTTCCTGAACAAATCTTCATCTCAGGGGGAGCTTTGACAACATCAAGATCCACTAGTCTTCTCAGTTGTTTTGAGAAAGAGAAGACACCATAACTCTCTCACCACCTCTCTATACAAAGGGTTCTTTAACTCCCTTCAAAAGTTATTCCTTGGTTGCAAGTCTCCTGATCAAAAGACTTGAGTTGGTTTTTGAGCACCCGATCAAAAGCTCATTGGTGGCAATCACCTGATCAAAACCTGTAGTGGATTTCTACCAGGGCGGTAGAAGAGTGGATGTACCAAGGTTGGGGAACCACTATAAAAATTCTTGTGTTGTCTAGTTGCCCTTTTCTTTTTGTTCTTGTCTAGTTGCCCTTTTCTTTTTGTTCTTGTTGTCCCTATGATAAATTAGGTTATATGTGTTGTGTTAGAATCGCTTAACTTAGGATAACTTTTATCTTACTGTTAATCTGATATCTCTCAAGCCATTACTCTGATATTGTTTCTTAAACAGTAAAAAGATTTTTTTTATTACTCTATTCACCCCCCCCCTCTAGAGTAAATCAGGTCTAACCCTCTCTTTCAATTGGTATCAGAGCAGTTTCCTTTGGCTGCACAAGCTAACCCTTGAGCCAAAAGTTCCTGTGTTAGATCCGATCCTTTATTTTTCTTAGGATAATTTTCACAGCATGGCACAGAACAAGGATTATGCAAGCATCATACCTCCAGTTTGCAATTTAAATAGATTTGTAATCTGGAAGGCAAGAATAAAGCTCTATATGAACTCTATTAATGAGGACATTTTAAACTCTATTTTGACAGGTCCTCCTCAAGCAACTGCTTCTACATCCACATCAACCTCTAGCACTCATGCAGCTCCACCACCTGAGTGGACTGATGTATAGAAGAAAGCTAAGATTGCAGATGCCAAAGTCATGAACATTCTAGCTCAGACTATGTCTGATGATATATTTCAAAAGATGGCTGAGTGCACTTCATCCAAAGCCATCTGGTATTCTCTAAATCAAATGGTGCTGATGAGAGAAAGGATAGGAGATCCAATCTCATCTCACAATATGAGAACTTCAAGAAGGATGAAGCTGAGTCAGTGAGTGAGATGTACAACAGGCTTAGCTCAATCATGAATGAGTTAAATACCTTGGACAAGGACATCACTCTGACAGAAATCAATGATAAAATCCTTATATGCTTCCCTAGAACATGGGATTCAAGAATCTGGCCAATCAGAGAAGCCAGAAGCATGATTGAAATCTCTACTGAATTACTGCTTTGAAAGCTAAAATCCTATGAGCAATTAATGAAGATCAGAGAAGCGGCAACTGAACAGAAGACTCTAACACCTATCAGGAAGGAGCACAACATTGCATTCAAGGCTGCTGAAGAGTCTGAAGGGACTCCAGTCAATGAAGAGCTGATGAGCCTCTTTGCCAAAAGATTCTTCAAGATGGCAAAGAAGGACTTTAGAAGAAATTCATCAAGGCAAGATGATAAGCCAAGGTGTAACAAGACTCCATCTAAGGAAATTGTCTATTTTGGATGCAGGAACCTGGACACTTCATCTCAGAATGTCTAGAAATTCAGAAGATGGATAGAAGAAGAGAAAAGGATTCCATAAGAACACATCATAGCAAGCCCTCATCCAGCAATTACAAGAGGAAGGAGAAAGGTTTTGTTGCAGAAACTTGTAGTGATACCGAGGAAGAGTCATCATCCTCAAGCTCCTGTGATGATGAAGAAGAAGAGAAGGCAAAGGAAGTTTGCCTACTGGCAATAGATAATTCCTGCAGTCAGTCAGAGGCTGAAGCTTCAGAAGATGAGAGATCTCTATCTGCAGAGGATCAGGTAATAGCATCCTATAATTTTAATTCAGAAGAATTTAAAACTGAATTTAAAAATCTGTGTTTAGATCTAATAGACTCTGAGAAGGAAATCAAACTTCTCAGAGAAAGATTAACTGAACAAGATAAGTACATTACTGAAAATGCTAAACTAACAGATGAAATTACCTCAGCAAATGAACAAATTGCTTTCTTAAAAACTGAATTAAGCAAAGCCAAGAAATTAGAAGAATCACTTAATGGTAGAAGTTTAAAACTGTTAGACATAACTAGTACTCTAAATGCTAGGGCAAATAAGAGTAAACTAAGACTAGGTGCATCATCTAGTGAACCACCAATAATCCATAAGAATCATTTATCTAAACTTATAATTTCATTTCAGATAAGGGTAAGAAGAATACTGAACAAGTAGAGAAAGTAAATGAAGTCTTAAAACAAATGGAACTCAAACAAAAATCTAAGAAGAAGAAGAAAAATAACTACAACAATGTTCAACAGATTTCGTCGAACTCGGATCGACAAAATATGTACAGTTCATCGACCTCAGAACAACAAACTCTGAACGCCAACTATAATAATAGTTATTCTTCGATCCACGATCGATGAAACCAGACTGGTTTGTCAACCAGAGATCGACGATATTGGTGCCTGAGAATGAATACTTTCATTCTTCGAGCAGAGATCGAAGATCTTATCCCAATTCGTCAACCTCAGTTCGACGAATGTACCAGAGTTCGTCGATCCCAGATCAATCTTATAGAAACTTCAACTCCAACAGAAAGTATAATAATCACCTTAATCAACCTAGGGAGAATATCAACTCATTCACCCAATGGATAATTCCTCCCAGAAGATTTCACCTCTTAGGGTATAAAAACCAACCTGAATGTTCTTACATTTCTAGTTTTTCTTATGAAAAGAAACAAGGACCCAAGATGACCTGGGTCAAGAACATCTAACTTGTTTCCTTGCAGGTGAAGAACTATCCTGTCACTCAAAATAAGTCGTATCTGGATAGTGGGTGCTCCAAGAACATGACTAGATGCAAGGACAGCCTAATCAATTTCAAGGCAAAGCTGGGTCCAAGAGTGATCTTTGGAGATTCCAGCTTTGGACAAACTGACGGCTATGGAGACTTCAACAGTGGAGCTGTCACTTTCAAAAAAGTGGCATATGTAAATGGTCTCAAACATAACCTAATATCCATAAGTTAGTTATGTGATGCAGGTTATCAGGTTTGCTTTACTAATTCCAAATATATTATTTCTTCAAATAACCAAACTGTTTTAACAGGTTGTAGACAAGGAAATATATACCTAGTAAATTTTAACTTTGCTAGTTCAGAACTATGTTTATTCAATCAAGTTAGTAATAACAATATTCTTTGGCATAAGATACTAAGTCATGTTAACCTTAAGAACATCGCTAAGCTATCTAGGGACAACCTTGTCAGAGGATTTCCCTCTAGCCCCTACAAGAAGGAAAGCCTATGCATGGCTTGTCAAGAAGGCAAGCAAACTAAAAATAGCTTTAAGTCAATTAATAAGAGTGACTCACCTAAGATTCTGTACTTGCTCCATATGGATCTTTTTGGACCCATTATTGTACAAAGCTTAGGAGGGAAGTCTTACACTCTAGTTATTGTAGAAGACTTCTCTAGATTCTCTTGGGTGTTCTTCTTGAGAAATAAGTCAGATAACTTTAAAGTCCTTATAGACTTTCTTAAGAGCATAAGGATTGAGTATTCTACTCCAGTTGCATTGATCAAAAGTGATCATAGTACTGAGTTTGAATCTCTTCCCATGCAAATATTCTATGAGGAGGAAGGTATCAGGCATTGTTTCTCTACTCATAGAACTCCTCAACAAAATGGGGTAGCATAAAGGAAAAAAACAGAACCCTCATTGAATCTGCAGGAACATTGCTTGCAGATGCACACATGCCCATATCCTTTTGGGCAGAGACTGTGAGCACAGCAAACTATAAGCTGAATAGAAGTTTGATACACAGACTTAATGGTAAGACCCCCTATGAATTACTCAAAGGGAAGAAACCTAAAATTTATTACTTTAGAATTTTTGGATGTAGATGTTTCATTCATAATAATAATAAGAAACACATTAGAAAATTTGTAGCTAAAGCTACAGAGGGAATTTTTCTTGGATATTCCCAAGTTAGCAAGGCTTATAGGGTTTTCAATAAATCATCCTTAAAAATGGAAGAATCTGTACATATTTCATTTGATGAAGTTAGCATGTATTATAAGAAGAAAGATTCTTCTACCTCAGATCTTTTGCAGGTACCTCACTTGTGTGAGAAATTGGGTGAGTTAAACCTTACACAAAAGGTCATATCACAGGAAACTTCACAAGCTGATGAAGACAGTGAAGAAGAATTTTTGGAAGTGGTTGAACCTCCTTCAAAAGCAGACATTACTCCATAAGAGGAATTAACTCCAAATACTGTTGCTAAACCAACTCCACCCACTGACCTTTTCACACTAAGGGATCACCCTAGATCTCAAGTGATTGGGGACATGTTAGTAGGTGTACAGACAAGGCATCAACTCAACCAAGATATGATGCATGCTTGTTTCCTCTCTCAAGTTGAGCCTCAATCCATGAATGATGCAGAGCAAGATCCCCACTGGATTATTACAATGCAAGAGGAGCTCAGTTAATTTGAGAGATGTAGAGTTTGGGACTTGGTTTCAAGGCCCAAAGGCTATCCAGTAATTGGAACCAAGTGGGTATTCAGAAACAAACTTGATGCCCAAGGTGTAATTATGAGAAACAAGGCTAAGCTTGTTGCTCAAGGCTATAGGCAAGAGAAAGTCATTGACTATAATCAAATCTTTGCTCCTATTGTAAGGCTAGAAGCAATCAGGATTTTTATTGATTATGCTGCTTTTAAGAAGTTTAAAGTCTTCCAAATGGATGTCAAGAGTGATTTCTTAAATGGAGAACTAAAGGAAGAGGTTTATGTTGAACAACCCCCAGGTTTTATCTCTTCTACTCATCCCTTATATGTTTTTAGACTGCATAAAGCTCTCTATGGTTTAAAGCAAGCTCCAAGAGCTTGGTATGAGACCTTAGCTAGCTTCTTGATAGAGCATAAATTCTCTAGAGGCATTGTAGATAGGATATTATTCACTAGGCACCATAAGGATCAAATATTGTTAGTATAAATTTATGTAGATGATATTATATTTGGGTCTACAGATTCCAAACTATGTAAGAGGTTCTCTGACCTCGTGCATTCAAAGTTTGAAATGAGTAGCATGGGTGAGCTCTCATACTTCCTTGGTCTCCAAGTGAAGCAACTACTTGATGACATCTTTATATCCCAGGCTAAGTATGCTAAGGAGCTTCTCAAAAAGTTTGGGATGGCCGATGCCTCAGCAAAGAAAACACCCATGGCCACTAATGCTATAATAGACTCTGATTAACATAGGAAACCTGTTGATCAGAAATTATATAGGGGCATTGTTGGGTCCCTACTATACCTTAAAGCAAGCAGACCTGACATAATGTTTGTCACATGTCTTTGTGCTAGGTTCCAAGTGAACCCTAAAGAATCTCATGTAATTTTCTTAAAAAGGATTTTGAGATATATAAAGAGTTGTCCTAGTCTAGGACTTTGGTATCCCACTGAGTCAGAGTCTGAGTTAACTTGATAATCAGATGCTGACTTTGCTGGATGCAGAGTAGACAGAAAAAGTACCTCAAGAACATGCCAGTTCCTTGGTATGAGATTAGTCACTTGGTTTTGCAAGAAGCAGACTTCTGTGTCTTCGTCAACTACTGAAGCAGAATATATAGCAGCTGGTAGTTATTGTTCCCAAATGCTGTGGATTCTGAACCAACTTCTAGACTATGGTTTCAACTAAAATAATTCAACTCTACTATGTGACATCACAAGTGAGATATCCATAGCACAAAATCCAGTCCATCACAGTAGGACTAAGCATATAGATATTAGGCATCATTTCATAAGAGAGTGTGTAGACAAAAATAAAAATAATCTTGTCTATATCTACACTGATTTACAAAGGGCAGATATCTTCACCAAACCTTTGGATGAGAGGAATCATCTATTCTTCATAAATCAGCTTGGTATGATAAATGGAGAAGCTTTAATTTGATTTCTGTCTATGGTCGACGAATTTTTCAAAGTTCGTCGAATGGAGCTCGATGAACAGAGAAACGTTCTAGAGAACTTCGTCGAACGGAGATCGACAAATTCTCTGTGAGTGAAGTTATTTTCGTTGACCGGAGATTGACAAATTTTCTTCGGGAAACATTCGTCGAATGGAGCTTGACCAAATGTTTTCACATCTTCTGACTGAGATCGATGAATTCTTTTGACTATGAAATATTTCGTGAAACTCAGATCGAAGAATTTTTATTTTTCGTCGAATGGAGTTTGTCGATTCATATTCTGAAAAATCTTATATCTAGATTTTCTTCAATCTCCGTCCCGCGCTTTCAGTTTCCTTTGCACTGGATCTTTGTTTTTCTCTTGCAGGTCCATTCATGGCGATTCCAGCAAGCTCTCTCTCTTCCATGAAATTTTTATGGGTTTTGACATCGATTTTGACTCCTTCCAGTTCTCTGACGCCATCTTTGTCGAAATCCTGAAGTTATTCGAAGAACAACATCTGAAACAGTTCATGACAATGAGAATCAAGATAGCGATGACTGAAGTTAAAGAATGAGTGTACACATCTACAACTCTAGAAGAAGATAATATGACTGGATCCGTTTCTGGAAATCTAGTTACCCTCTCCCCTTTCGTACTAACCGACACTTTTGGTCTTTTAAATGGAGCAGAAGAAATTGAAATGGACTCTGAGGAGTATGGAAATATGCTGACCAAGATGGGTCATTCCGGCGACAACCCTAACAAACTGCTCAAGAAGAACTTGTCTCCTGAGTACAAGTTCTTGGCTGACGTAGTCGGCAAGGTTCTGCTGGGCAAACACACCGCCCACGACTGCATAACCAGGCACCAGTTCACGGTGATGAGTGCTCTGGTCGAGAAGAAAGCAGCAAATTGGTGAAAGCTGATGTTTGATCTAATTAAAAAGAAAAACAACAGGAAAGAGGTTTGCTTTGGCCGAATTCTGGAGATATTTCTGCAAGAAAAAGCACAAGAACAACTGGTCTCTACACCAGTGTTCATCAATGCCTCCAAGAGGCTTACCTCTGCCCTCTTTGGTAGATGGGAGAGGAAGATAACCAAGACAACCAAGGCTTCCTCTTCCTCCAGACCTTCTGAGAGTACAAAGGTTGTTCCAGCCACTCCCCACCCTGCTGAAGATGTTCCACCTCCACCACCTCCAGCCTCCCCAATTCATCTCACTTCACCAGCTCATACCACAGTCCATACTCCAACACCTCCATCATAACATGGTACACCAACTCCATCACACCATGGTACACCAACTCCATCATAAAATGGTACACCAACTCCATCACACCATGGTACACCAACTCCATCACAACATGGTACACCAACTCCATCACAACATGGTACACCAACGCCATCACAACATGGTACACCAACTCCATCACAACATGGTACACTAACTCCATCACAACATGGTACACCAACTCCATCACAACATAGTACACCACCCTCCTCTCCTCTACCATTACACCTAGATCACATCCCCCTTTCCAACCTTCTATCACTACCTTCTTTTGTCCTATTGTCATACCTCCTTCATACTCCATCACCTACAGATGAGCCAATGTCAGATACTCTACCTTCTCCTCCACCATCATCTTCCATCCATACTTCTGTATCCACTCAGACACCTTCTGAGTTCATGCAATTGGACCCCCCTTCCATTCAACCTCTTCTGGCCATTCTCACTCCACTCATCAGAAACTTGATAGTATAGGTTATTTCCCCTCTTGCTACTTCCATCTCATCCCTTGATGCCCACCTCTCTACCTTCTCTGTCCCTCCTTCTTCAGTCAGGGGCCTGGCTCCAGTGCCTACTGAAACCAGGCAGGGGGAGATACTCCATGAAGAACTAGCTCCAGCTCTAGCAGAAGCAGCAGCAGCAACTGCAGCAGAAGCAGCAGTAGAAGTAGCAGCAGACACAGTTATCCCTGCTGATTTAATTGATTTCATTGAGTCTGATATAGATATGGATGAGATAGCTATAGTTATAATAAACACTGTTGGTGATTATATTATCAATCCCACAGTAAATATTTTGAGTTTGTTAAATTCTTTTGATACAGTTCATTTGAACTTTCTTCCAGAAAATAGCCTAAAGCCTGCTATGGATATAGTTCCTTATACTTATCCAATAAGCCCCAAAGTTGCCATGCAACTCAAGGCCAGTTTTGCAAGTATAGAGGCTCCAGTTGTTCCATCTCCACCAAGAGCAGATTCTGTCATTGTATCATCCCCTCCCAAAGCCATCTCTCCTCCAACATTCAAGATGGATGACAGTCCCATGCCAGATCTGGACGAGATCATGATTGCAAACATAGAATAAGAGAATCAGTTGTCTTTATTTGCCGAAAAAGTTATTGAATTAGTTATTCTATCTCCAGCTGCTCCTCAGGCTGAAAATTTGTTGATATCTGCAGAAGCTCTAAAGGAAATTACTGCTTTCTATGATAATCCCCAAGATTCTTCAGATGATGATGATGAAGATGATTCTGATGACAGTCCTTCTGCAAATAAAAATAAAATCTCTAAGAAAAGGAAAGCCCCTCCAGCTATTGCCCAAAAACCTAATCCCACTCATGATACCTCATATTACATTCTTCAGAAAATCACTCCTTACAAGGGTATGCCAGCTTGGATGTGGCTGTCAAAGAATGAGCAGAAAGCCAAGAAGAAAAGCAGGAGATACTATCCTCCTCCACCTTCTCAAAGATATAGGAAAGACTCACCTCCTCCTCCTCCACCTGCTGCTGGTGCTTCAGGACTTACTTCTCAGAGGTCTACCTCTTATTCTCAAACATACAAAAGACAACATGGTAGATCTTCTTCACATTCTGGAAGTAGCAAGCAGAGGCACTCCTCAGGCAGACAACATCAACAACATCAACATCAACAACCACAGCAACATTTACAACAAGCACCTGAACATCAAAAAGTTGATAGTCCAAAGAGGCCTGAATATCCTGCTGTTCCCTTTGAGGATACTGAAACAGCTATTACTGCTAGAATGTCCAGGTTCCAAGAACTAGTTGGATTATCTATGATAAATAAGGCTAAAGTTGAAGGAAAGGATCCCTCACAATATTCAACTATGTCCAAATACAGGAAAGAGGAATTAAACAGGTATGCTAAAGCAAACAAGTTCTTTAATGTAGATGATTATATGCAATTACATCCAGAGGCTGTAGTACCTAGAGCCACTTCTCTCAATATAATTGGTGCTGCTGATATGACAATGTCAAAGAGAGAAGCTGTCAACCCAAACAGAGAAATTATATTCAGACAGCCTTCTGGAAGTTCTGATAAAGGAAACTAGGAAAAGGAAAAGCTGAAGAAAAAGCATTAAACATTCTGCTTAATTTTTTATATATACATTCTGAACTCTTAATTGTTATTTCACAAAGCTACATTGTAAATATCTGCTGAAAGTTTTAAATTTTTCTGCCAGATATATTTTTTCTTTTGCTTTGTGAATATTTTTTGTTTGTATTAGTGACCTCACCCAAATATGGGGAGATTGTTGGATCCTTAGTTTGATTTGGGCTATGTTCACTATCTAGGATAATTAACCCAACATGTATAGCCATGGTCATATCTATGTTCTAGAGTTTAGGCTAAGTCCTTAGAAAAAACCACATATGGACCAGCCAACAGAAGACTGCAGAAGACTCAGACTTAGAAGAAAATCAAGTTCAGGAAAGTGAGTTCGACGTTCGTCGAACTCAGCTCGACGAAAGTTGTGCTCCGCTCGAAGAACTCAGAGAGAATTCTCTGACTTGAGCTCGACGATATTCGAGCTCAGGTTGACAAATTCTAGGTGATCAACTTCAACACATTAAGTCTAGAATCCTTTATTTGAACTCAGGTCGACGAAGTTACATTATCAGCTCGACGAACTTAGAGCACAGAAATGGGAAGTTCTTCACAAAAAGCAGTTAGCTGGTCTCAGGTCGACAAACAAGGATTCCCCGGTCAATGAACAAGATTTCTCAACTCGACGAACTTTGGACTCAGGTCGACGAAATCTATTCTCTGCTCGACGATTGTTGTGCAGTTCCAGACTTGAAATTTTCACTTTTTTGCCCTTATTCAATTGCAGTAATTCCTGAATAATCAATGCATATATTCTATGGAAATAGTTGTTAGTGGCAGCATTGATTATGGTATTCATCAGGATTATTACTTGCCATTTTTTAATGGGACAGTTGGGGAAATCCATTAATGTAATATTCTCTCCAGCCGGATTTTCATTCTCCAGGCAGTCAGCATTCAATGTAGATAATTCAAATTCAAAGGAGAAATTAAACAGAGATATATAAAAGATATTCTTTTCTTTCAGTCGAAAAAAAACACACAACAGACAACAAGGATAGCAGAACACAAAGAAAGACAGGCACTAGAAATTATACAAAAAAAGAGGATCTGTCTGTCTTCATCAAGGGTTCTTCCTCCAGCAAGCTAAAAAGAGACAATCAACTACTATCTGTCTACAACTTTCTGGAGATCTTTTCAAGAAGACCTACTCACCCTGTAAAGCTTCCACTCTTCCTGAACAAATCTTCATCTCAGGGGGAGCTTTGACAACATCAAGATCCACTAGTCTTCTCAGTTGTTTTGAGAAAGAGAAGACACCATAACTCTCTCACCCCCTCTCTGTACAAAGGGTTCTTTAACTCCCTTCAAAAGTTATTCCTTGGTTGCAAGTCTCCTGATCAAAAGACTTGAGTTGGTTTTTGAGCACCTGATCAAAAGCTCATTGGTGTCAGTCACCTGATCAAAACCTGTAGTGGATTCCTACTAGGGTGGTAGAAGAGTGGATGTACCCAGGTTGGGGAACCACTATAAAAATTCTTGTGTTATCTGGTTGCCCTTTTCGTTTTGTTCTTGTTGTGCCTGTGATGGATTAGGTTATATGTGTTGTGTTAGAATAGCTTAACTTAGGATAACTTTTAGCTTACAGTTAATCTGATATCTCTCAAGCCATTACTCTGATATTATTTCTTAAACAGTAAAAAGATTTTTTATTATTACTCTATTCAGCCCCCCCCCCCCAGAGTAAATCATGTCTAACCCTCACTTTCAATCGGTTTGTCTTCCTCCTCCAACCGATATTCCCAAATCACATCCAGAGTTCATCCCCCCTATTCACCCTCAAAAGCCAACTGTCTTCACGAAACCAAGTCCTCATCTCCACATAGAAGGAAGGAGTAGTCGAAGACATCATCTCTCTATGACACAAGTCCTAGCATGACCTCCTCCTAGGAATACTCTTCTCACGAATCAAGACTCCTTTGAGTCGATATCTCTCATAGGAATAACTAAAGATCTACCACCAAGGGAGAAGGTAGGAAGCTCACCGCATTTTCGGCATTTTCGGCCATGGATCTCGTCACTCTTCTTTACGATATCTTCTTCTCCTTTGGTGGTGTTTGTTTTTTACGGGAGGGAAGATCGGCTCCAGCGAATCCTCCTACTGTTCCTTCCACTCCCGATGGTTTCGGCAAAGGAACTTGCTCGGCAAAAATGGCAATGTGACCTTAGGGTTTTCCGCAAGTCTTTTTATAATTAGGGTTAACTGCATGCCACATGGCGGCCTGACATTGGACCGCTTATTATTGCTTTAAATGTGTCATAATGAAAAATGTGTCCAATATATTCATTTTAGCGCAATTCCCGAAATTCGGTTCAGACCGACATGTGAGTGATAGTACATTTTGTAGTCTAAACTACTAGGGTAATTACTAGTTTTTAATATAGAAATCATGTTTGTATAGTTTTATTTTGACCTCGTTTTGTATATATTTTAGTGCCACTAATGGTTTCTCTTATTTTTGCAGGTTTTCTCAGCTTTTGGCCAAAATGACCTAACACGCCCCCCTTACATGCCCTCCCTGGGCATGTCATATGGTCGTGTAACCCAATCCCGAGGAAGTTTGCTACCTGAGCCCAAACCCCGAGCAAAATCCCCTGACACACCCCCCGGACACGCCCTTCATGGGCATGTCACTAGGCGTGTCACCAGGCGTGTCGCCCTCTTCCTAAAGCCTACTGCCACATTTAAAGATTTCCTGTCGCTGCACATCAACAGTACTGGCACGCCCCCCCTACACGGGCGTGTCCCAGGGCGTGTTTTGTAATTTCTGCTGTTTGACGGATTCCTGACCAATGATTGAAGCTTGACGTGCCTTACATGCTCCCGCTATACGGGCGTGTCCACCGACGTACAAATGAAATCATGATTTCCGCCAGAATTCAGCTCCCGATGTCTTTCTCGTACATGACATGCCCCCTGACATGCCCTACCAGGGCGTGATAGGGGGGCGTGATCGACCCGCAAATTTTCTATAAATTCAGCACCCCTTGTTTCTAGAGCATAGTTTTGGAGTGAGAGGGGAGGTGCTGCCCTTTTGTTTTCTTGTAGTTTTTCATGCTTCTCCTCTCCCTCTTCTCATTTTGAGCTTTGTAATCCTAGCTTAGTTTACTATTTTTTTTATTAGTTTTTGTAATTGCTTTAGTAGCTTAATGTTAATGCTAGCCTAGTTCTTATTTAATTGCACTTGTAATCTTTTATTTCAAGTTGTAGCTCTCTTTTTATATTAATAAAAAGTGTGCCTTTTCTTTGTTTACTTAATGTTCTTCTACCCTACTCTTTTCCTCCACTTGTCCATGATTAACAAATCTGTTAAATTTTCTCAACGTGGTCAGCAAGATAGCCCAAACGCCAAATTAATATCTTCGGAACTACCCAGTTCTCACGTTGAACCAGCGGAACCAAGGAATAGAGGTAACACCCAACAAACAATGGAAGCACAAGCAGGTCTTTTATACATTCACTTCTTTACAACACGAGGCATACATAGCGAGACATGATTTCGCTAGTATAACAACTGTAAACAGAAAGCACCAAAAAATAAGCCGGGCGGACAACATCGGAGTCCGCCGAGACCGCGAGGTCGCCGAGGTCGCCGAGTCCGCTGAGATCGCCCGAGCTAAGCTGTAATCCGCCGAATAGACACGGAGTCCGCCAAAGCCGCGAGGCCGCGCGGACACACCGTTATTCGCCTCCTGCTGAACCTGAACTGAGGAACACCCCTACCCGCCTGAAGCCGGCGGACAGGTTATTGAAGCTGGCAAAGATGAAACAGAGCTGACAAGCCGCAGAGCGACCTCCTGCTGAGTCCGCAGAGACCGCACACTTCCAAGTACTTGACCGAAGTCACAGCCAAACTCCTGGCTCCTTGAAGCTACCCGCGCGACCTGCACACAGCAAACGTCAGCACTGAAATAATCCGCACGGACTTACAAACAGAGACCGCAGCACTTCGCTCAACCCAACTTACTGTTCACTCAGGTTACTTAGGTTTGCCAGGGGGGTCCTATTTATAGGCAAGGTGAGGAGTGTGGTCACCGCCCAGGAGATAGCGACACCGCCCTAGCCCGCGCGATAGCAAAAACACCGTCCGCTGAGTCCGCAAGGACTTAGCCGGATACCAAGGAAAACCGCCAAGAGCAAGGCAACCATTGACGAACCCTCTCTAGTCCGCCCAAGCTATGAGGACAAGGCATCAGCCCGCAAAGCTCCAACCACTGCAGGACAGCAACCCCCTTCAATGGCTGTCCGCACCAACCCGAGGCAGTCCGCAAGACTCACACCTCAATCCGCCACAAGTCCACGACCAAAGGCAGACAGCAACAGTCCGCCCGGTCACAGCGGACTTGGCAAATACTGCGAACACCATGATCTTGGCACAAAGTGTGACCAAGTCCAAAACCACCAAAGGCCCATGCGAGCATGGCGGACACAAACTCCCGTCCGCCAAACACCCTAGCACAGACCGCCATCAGTCCGCGAGCTCCTCGCACTCCTGTCCAACGCAGCAGCCATCCCCGGACTCCAAAACCAGTCCGCCAATCGACCTCCACAGCAAAGCACCTGCTGTGCCACCAGAGCTCGACAAGGCCTCAGCCAAGCTCTAAGCTCAGTCCGCAACAGCCCAAACCGCGGACACACCAGTCCACAAGCTACCCGCGAACATGAGCCAACCCGCCTATCAGCACAAGCTTACACCTGCGGCCACTGAGCAATGCACCAGTCCGCAAGCATTCATCCGCTCAGGCCGCTCCTTGGCAAAGCCAATCAGCAAACACCCTATCCGCAGAAACCAGGCCGCATAGTCCGTGGACTTCATGTAGCAAGCCGCTCAGAAGACAGCCGGCTTTCCACTAGACCTTCCACCAGGCCGCACATCTCAGTCCGCCCAGTCCGCCTAGTTCGCCAACGCTGTCCGCCCCAGGCCGCCCGGCCTGTCCCGTCACCCACTTCCACTTCACAAATTTCAACACTCCCCCTTGAAGTGGGAAGTGGTGACCAAGCCCAGCAAGCTGCGCAAGCGTTCAAAGGGCCCCTTCGATAGTGGCTTCGTGAAGATGTCAGCAAGATTATCTTCACTCCGAACATGCCCGACCAGCAGAGACCCCTCCAACACCTTCTCCCTGATGAAGTGGTGATCAATCTCTATATGCTTGGTCCTAGCGTGACACACTGGATTGTTAACCAGTTTGAGAGCACTCTCATTGTCACCCCGGAGTAAAGTAGGCCCTTGTACTTCTTCATGAACATCCTCTATAAGCCTCCTCAACCAAACGGCTTCCCGAGCAGCCAAGGCCGAAGCCTTATACTCCGCCTCCATGGTTGAAACCGACACCGAGTCCTGCTTCTTGCTACACCACGAGATGCTAGCTGAACCGCAAGTGAACACATAACCTGAAGTAGACCTTCGATCATCCGAATCACCGCCATAGTCAGCATCCGTGTACCCGAGCAACACAAACTTCGCGTCCCTTCTATAGAGGAGTCCCATGTCAGAAGAAGTCTTGACATACTTCGGAATTCCCTTCGCCGCCACTAGATGAGATTGCCTTGGTTCAGCCATATACTGACTTACTCGGCCAACAACATAAGCAATATCCTGCCTTGTAATCGTCAGATAAATCAAGCTCCCAACAAGAGCCCTGAACACCAAGGGATCACAAAGAACCCTTCCCTCATCCCGTCGAAGCTTCAGCCCAGATTCCAGTGGAGTAGAGCACTTCTTCCCTTTGCCCATGCCGAACCGCTTCACAATACGATCAGCATACCCTTTCTGGAAAATGAGAACCCCGCACTCCTTCCTCTCCACTTCAAGACCGAGAAAGTGATGCAACTCTCCCAAGTCTTTCATCTTGAAGCGTATAGCAAGCTCAGCCCTGAGCCTTGCTACTTCCCCCTCCGAATTCCTTGTGATGATCATATCATCCACATACAACAAGACCAAGACTCGTAGCTCCCCCTTCTTCTTGACGAACAAGCTTGAATCCGAGTTTGAAGCAAGGTATCCACAGAATTGCAAGTACTCTGCAATCTTCCCATACCACGCTCTAGGAGCTTGCTTCAACCCATAGAGAGCCTTCCTGAGTTTACAGACATAGTCCGGATGCTTTTCAGAGACAAAACCAAGCGACTGATCCATGAAGATATCCTTGTCAATCTCTCCGTAAAGAAAGGCATTCTTCACATCGAGTTGCCACAACCTCCATCCCTTGCTAGCAGCCAAGGCGTTCACCACTCTTACAGAAGTCATCTTTGCAACTGGAC
Organism: Platanthera guangdongensis; assembly: GCA_039583875.1. Lineage (NCBI taxonomy): Eukaryota > Viridiplantae > Streptophyta > Magnoliopsida > Asparagales > Orchidaceae > Platanthera > Platanthera guangdongensis. The sequence continues at coordinate 55,676,248 of CM077148.1, forward strand.
TGAATGTCTCCTCATAGTCTTCTCCATACTGCTGTGAGATTCCTCTAGCAACCAGGCGAGCTTTGAACCGATCAATGCTCCCATCATCCTTCTTCTTCAAATTATACACCCACTTGCAAGTAACCGGAGTAATGCCATCAACCTTGGGCACAAGGTCCCAGGTTTCATTCTTCTTCAGAGCATCAATCTCTTCTTTCATGGCATCATTCCACTCCTTTAATCCAGTGGCCTCGTTGAAGTTTGCAGGCTCTCTCTTATCCAGAGAACCTGCAAAGAAGCGGGAGACAAAGCTCACTACATTCGCATCACAGTACCGAGCCGGTGGATTAACTACCCTCTTCGATCTCCGAAGACATGGCTCCTTGCTCACGGCTTCCGTTGCTTCTTCGGGCTCCACTTCTGCCTGGGGCAAGCATTGAGCAGTGCTCCCCCTGCTTCCTGAGCCAGAAGGCTCAGCCTCGGAGTTCGAAGCAACAGGAGCTGCTGGTGAAACAACAAGCTCCTCTTCCAAGCCTTCAGCAGCCACCACCGGTGCTTCATCAACCTTGCTACTTCCGGTTAGCTCCACCGAGCCACCTCCATATGACGTCAGCTCGTCAAAGACAACGTCTCTTGACACCACGAACTTCTTCGTCACAGGGTCCATGCATTTCCATCCCTTCTTCCGCTCATCATAGCCAACAAAGACAAGTTTCCTTGCCTTCGCATCAGCTTTGTCCGTGAAGCATCCGGGACATGCACGTAGCAAGTTGAACCGAACACCCGAAGGTGTCCAACACTCGGCTTCTCCTTCAGCAACAGCTCAATCGGAGTCTTCATGTTGATAGGGCTGAGTGGCATCCGGTTGATAACATAAGTAGCACAAGACATTCCCTCCGCCCAAAAAGACCTTGGGATATCTTTCGCATGAAGCCAACATTTGCAGGTCTCCGTCAAATGACGGATCTTTCGCTCCGCTACCCCATTTTGTTGTGGAGTGTGGGCACAAGTAAGCTCCCGTTGGATACCGTGCTTCCTGCAGAAGTTAGAAAAATCGGAGGAGACAAACTCACCCTCGTTATCAATTCTAAGCTTCTTAATCCGCAAGCCAAGCCGGCCTTCTACCAACTCCTTAAACTCCACAAACAAACGGAAGGCTTCCGACTTCTCCTTTAAGAAGTACACCCAAGTATACCTTGAGTAGTCATCAACCAAGACAAGCATGTATCTGCTTCCTCCAAGGCTGGCAGTAACCGTTGGTCCCATCAGGTCGCCATGAATACACTCCAGTGGCTTCTTGCTCCTTGTTTGTGATTTATCAAATGGAAGGCGATGTGCCTTACCGTATTGACAGCCCACACAAACATGCCCATCACCAAAGGAGGACAACTTCGACAACCCCCTCACCAAACTTCTACTCGCCATCGCCTTCAGCTTGTCCATGCCAACATGCCCCAGCCTCTCATGCCAGATAGCAGCACTATCATTGGCTCTCATTTTATCAACATAAGCACTGGTGGAAAGAACAAACAAGTTCTTCACCCTCCTCCCAACATGAGCAACATCAGCCTTTACCGCTGATACGTTGCGAAGGAACCTCACGTCTGTTGGCCCAAACAGAACGTGATACCCAGCGTCCACCGCATTGGTCATCGAGAAGAGGTTTTTATTCATTCCCGACACGTGATACACACTCCTTAACGTGAGTGGCCCCAGATCACTACCCAAACACACGACCCCCTCTTTCTCTACTGCATAAACAGTATTATCAGCAGTGATAATAGCTTCATTACCTGAGTAAGCCTGCATGGAGGTGAACTTCGACTTGTCTCCGGTGAGGTGATGACCACACCGGGAGTCCACGATCCACTCGCTGTTGAAGTCCTCAGCAGACAAGGCCCGGACACAAGTGCCCATCATAAAAGCTTCCCCCCATTCTGCTTCTTCACTTCTTGAGCAAGCTTCCTCCTTTCCCGCAGCATGCCCAGGATGCAGTTTGACCTTGCAGTCCCGCTTGAAGTGCCCTCGCCGATGACACCGGTAGCACTTCAGATTCTTCTTCCAGTCCTTAGGAGCATTGCTCCTCTCCGGCGGATATGAAGTTGAAGTCTCCTTCTCAACAGCGACCTGCACCTTCTTCTTCTTCTTCCCTTCCCATCCTTTATTCTTGCCTGAGAAGAGAGCTTCGCTGCCTTCCTTATTTAGGTTCACTCCAGCCATCTGCCTTGCTAAGCTATCCTGCGAGGCAAGCAAATTCTCCAGCTCCAGCAACGACGGCTGAGTAGCCCACCCTTGAACAGATGTGACAAAGGCCACATACTCCTTCCGCAAGCCACGAATAATGTGCCTTTTCATCTTTGCCTCATAGATAGGCTCATCAGGATCCAGTGCCGACAGCTCAGCATATAAGCTCTTCATCTTTAAGAAGTACTTGGAGATGGAAAGGTCTCCCTGAGTTGCCCTGGCCAACTCATTCTCCAGGAACTGAAGCCGCGCCACATTCTTCCTATTGAACAACTCATCAATGGTTGTCCAAATATCAGCAGCCGACTCACACCCAACGATGTGATCAAACAGTTCCGGAGACACGGTTCTCTTCAGAATGAACTCCGCCTTAGCATTTGTTCTTCTCCAGAGCCTAACCTGCTCAGCAGTACCGAAAGCAGCAGTGACTTCCTGTCTGTCGTCACCACCGACGACTTCCCACAGCTCCTCGCCAAGAAGATAACTCTTCATGCACGACTTCCACTTCTTTAAGTTAGTCGGCGTTAAGATTTCAATGCCCAGACCTCTTGCAAAACTCCCTTCCATTGCAACACCTGTTGGCAACCGTTCAGCAGCTCCGAGCAACAACACAGGTTGAGCACCACTCAATCACTGAGTAACAACACTGGCTGACTTCCGCTCATGCAACTGAACCTCAGGAACCTCCCTCTGATACCATGTTAAATTTTCTCAACGTGGTCAGCAAGATAGCCCAAACGCCAAATTAATATCTTCGGAACTACCCAGTTCTCACATTGAACCAGCGGAACCAAGGAATAGAGGTAACACCCAACAAACAATGGAAGCACAAGCAGGTCTTTTATACATTCACTTCTTTATAACACGAGGCATACATAGCAAGACATGATTTCGCTAGTATAACAGCTGTAAACAGAAAGCACCAAAAAACAAGCCGGGCCGACAGCACCGGAGTCCGCCGAGACCGCGAGGTCGCCGAGGTCGCCGAGTCCGCTGTGATCGCCCGAGCTAAGCTGCAATCCGCCGAATAGACACGGAGTCTGCCGAAGCCGCGAGGTCGCGCGGACAAACCGTTATTCGCCTCCTGCTGAACCTGAACTGAGGAACACCCCTACCCGCCTGAAGCCGGCGGACAGGTTATTGAAGCTGGCAAAGATGAAACAGAGCTGACAAGCCGCAGAGCGACCTCCTGCTGAGTCCGCAGAGACCGCACACTTCCAAGTACTTGACCGAAGTCACAGCCAAACTCCTGGCTCCTTGAAGCTACCCGCGCGACCTGCACACAGCAAACGTCAGCACTGAAACAATCCGTGCGGACTGACAAACAGAGACCGCATCACTTCGCTCAACCCAACTTACTGTTCACTCAGGTTACTTAGGTTTGCCAGGGGGGTCCTATTTATAGGCAAGGTGAGGAGTGTGGTCACCGCCCAGGAGATAGCGACACCGCCCTAGCCCGCGCGATAGCAAAAACACCGTCCGCTGAGTCCGCAAGGACTTAGCTGGATACCAAGGAAAACCGCCAGGAGCAAGGCAACCATTGACGAACCCTCTCCAGTCCGCCCAAGCTATGCGGACAAGGCATCAGCCCGCAAAGCTCCAACCACTGCAGGATAGCAACCCCCTTCAATGGTTGTCCGCACCAACCCGAGGCAGTCTGCAAGACTCACACCTCAATCCGCCACAAGTCCACGACCAAAGGCAGACAGCAACAGTCCGCCCGGTCACAGCGGACTTGGCGGATACTGCGGACACCATGGTCTTGGCACAAAGTGTGACCAAGTCCAAAACCACCAAAGGCCCATGCGAGCATGGCGGACACAAACTCCCGTCCGCCAAACACCCTAGCACAGACCGCCATCAGTCCGCGAGCTCCTCACACTCCTGTCCAACGCAGCAGCGATCCCCGGACTCCAAAACCAGTCCGCCAATCGACCTCCACAGCAAAGCACCAGCTGTGCCACCAGAGCTCGACAAGGCCTCAGCCAAGCTCTAAGCTCAGTCCGCAACAGCCCAAACCGCGGACACACCAGTCCGCAAGCTACCCGCGAACATGAGCCAACCCGCCTATCAGCACAAGCTTGCACCTGCAGCCACTGAGCAATGCACCAGTCCGCAAGCCTTCATCCGCTCAGGCCGCTCCTTGGCAAAGCCAATCAGCAAACACCCTATCCGCAGAAACCAGGCCGCATAGTCCGCGGACTTCATGCAGCAAGCTGCTCAGAAGACAGCCGGCTTTCCACTAGACCTTCCACCAGGCCGCACATCTCAGTCCGCCCAGTCCGCCTAGTCCGCCAACGCTGTCTGCCCCAGGCCGCCCGGCCTGTCCCGTCACCCACTTCCACTTCACAAATTTCAACAAAATCCCCTTTGTACTCGATCTTGATGATCTGAGGTTCGAGTTGATTAAGTTATGATGCTTTAATTTTACTTTTTCTTTTTAGGGTTTAGGCCTTGATTTACTCTTGATTAATCTTGTTCGGAGTTATATCATCGATATATAATTTCCATATTTGTTTTCACTCTTAGCTATCTGAGAGGCTCGTAGTTTGAAGTGAACACTCAAAAGTAAAGAGAGTTGCATGCACCCCTCGAGAGAGGCAGACGTTAAATCTCCCGGATTGGAGTGAAATCCAATAGTGGGGTTCAACACGTAAAGCGAGCTTTAGGTCTCCGATTTGGACGAGAGTTCGGTCGGACCTTCTAAAATTCAGTTGGGCACAGCTTCAAGAGAAGCATTTTCATGCTTTAGGAACCTCCAAGGTCAAGGTCTTCTAACTTATTAAGTTAGGGTTTATTATCACATTTTTTTTAATCAACTTTAGCCAAGGTGATTCTCGATCGAGTGCTTTTCTTTATCATCATCTCAACCCCTCATTGTAATCTCTTTTAGGAGCACTCTATTTAACAACAAGTAGTTATCTTTTTAGCGCCATATTTCTTTTCTTAATTGCAATTAGCTTTCTCTTAAATGCCTAAAACATTTCTTCTATAAGATAATAGTTTTCGTGTGAGTAAGATTACTCAACAGTTCCCGGATTCTAATACGACACTTGTGTCCCCTAGCTGCATTTCGATAGGTATACTTGCCTCGTTGGATTGCTAGTTCGGGTTTTAATCTCTTTGCGAATATTCTCTCACCAAGTTTTTGGCCCCGTTGTCGGGGAGCAACTTTTGCTGATAATTTAAAAGCACGAACCTATTACTTTTATCACTTCTCTTTCTCACCCTTTTTATCAAAAATTAAAAATTAAAAAAAAATATATTACCACACTTAATAGAAACCAAAATCACAATTTTTTTACACCACCTAACTCTCTCTAAAAGGGCAACGTGGCTATAAATGCCACTATCTTGTCTAGTACCTTGCGAACCCTTCACCGGGTAGCCCTTGGGAAGTTCGGGAGTTGAAACATAAAAAAATCTATTTCAAAAAAAAAAATATTAACTCTTGTTCTAGTTTATTTATTTCTCTTTCTTCATCTTCTCCTCTTCTAGTGCATGACCCGCGGGAATCTGTCGGTTATTTTGGACTTGGACCACGAAATTGAGCGTACTCTTCGGAGAAGATCGCGATTTCAAGGCCCTACTATCCAAATACTGGTTGAGGATTACAAGTCATTTTCTACTCTAAGAATGGAAGAACCCCACATAGAGGAAGTCGTGCATAGGCCTATATCCTATTTTTCACGACCGAATCTAGAGGGTACAAAATCAAGCATTGTTCACCCTGCTATAGCTAATAATAATTTTGAACTTAAGCCTAGCATAATTCAAATGGTGCAACAGTATGTGCAATATGATGGACTTCAAGATGAAGATCTGAACGCGCATATAGTAAGCTTTCTTGAGATTTGGGACACCTTTAAAACCAATGGTGTTACAAATGATGCTATTAGGCTAAGACTCTTCCCTTTCTCCCTTAGAACTAAGGCTAAGCAATGGCTGAACAATCTACCAAAAAAACAGAATCACCACCTGGGATCAACTAACTGAAAAATTTTTAGCGAAGTATTTTCCGCCAGCTAAAACCGCAAAACTTAGGAATGATATTTTTGCCTTTGGACAAATAGATTCTGAAACATTGTATGAAAATTGGGAAAAATTTAAAGAACTCTTAAGACGATGCCCCAATCACGCACTGCTTGTATGGTTGCAGGTGCAGACGTTTTATAACGGACTAAATCAAAGTACAAAGTAAATGATAGACGCAGCTTCCAGTGGTACCTTAAACCACAAAACCCCAGAAGAAGCTCTTGAGCTTTTTGAGGACATGGCCATGAACACATATCAGTGGAATGTGCCTAGGTCCCGCCCAAACAAACCTGCAGGTATATTTGAAGTGGACAACGTCTCCCAGCTAGCTCTGTAAGTGAAAATTTTAAGTAAAAAGATAACAGAGATGACTGCTGCCTCTGTAACATCCCATTTCCAACTAGACCCCTAAGAATAGTTTTGGCCATGACTAGGTCATGACAAACCCTAGGAAGCCAGAAATGGGCCAAGAGATAGGGGACACAAGGTGGAAGATCATCATGGTCTGCAAATAGTAGAACTCTGAACCATGGTTTAGGATGGCCATGGACTACACCCTAACCCCAAGGCCCTACCACAACACCCCGAATACTTTGGGAGGCCCATTAGAGCCAAAAGGACCCATTAGGGCCAACCCAAGAGGCCCAGTTGACCAAGGTCAACCCTAGCCCTGAATGGGTCAACCTAGCCTACTTAGGGCCAATTGACCCACTCCTAGTCTAGAGGACCCCACCTATGCCCTCCTAACCCTAAAGGGAGGTCAATGGGTCACTAAGGACACATTGGGGTCAGCCCTAGAGGCCAGGTTGACCCAAGTCAACTCAAGCCCTAATCTGGTCAAAGTACCCTTACTAAGGGTATGTGACCTCCAAAGTGCAGGGTAACCCTACATAACCCTACCTAGACCCTAAGGGAAGTCAATGGGTCACCAAGGATCCATAGGGGTGAACCCTAATGGTCATGTTGACCCAAGTCAACTCTAGCCCTAAAATGGTCAAAGTGACCTTACCAAGGGGCATGTGACCCCCAAGATGCCCAACCAACCCTACTCAAGTCTTCCTAGACCTTAAGGGAGTCCAATGGGTCACCAAGGACCCATTGGGGTCAACTCAAATGGTCTTGTTGACCAAGGTCAACTCTGTTCTAGTGTTAGGTCAACTTAGCCCAAAAAGGGCTAACCCAAGCTCAAGCCACTTCTCCCTTAGGCTAAACCCATTCCCATGACCATCATAATCCAGTGGGCTGCCTTTAGCTTGTGAGGTTGACTAGTCAACCAGAGGTGACTAGGAGAGAGAAAAGAGCTCCTCTCCATGATAATGGAGGAGAGAGAAAATGGGGAAGAGGAAAGGGAAGAGAGAAGCCGGCCAAGGAAGGCCAACAGCCACCAGTTATGGCTGTAATCAACTCCTCTAGGGGAGAGGAGTTGATTCCAGCCGTTTCCCGGCCACCAAGGGGTGGGTTCAGCCCCCCTCCACACAACCCGAGCCACACCATTAATGGTGTTAATGGCCATTGAAGAACCAGCCTCCCCTCTCCCCCATTTGCCATTTAAACACCTTCAGGGAGCCGAGGGGATCATTTTGGAGCGTTCACCTGGAGGAGACGAGCCATTCCACTGTGCAGTTGCAGAAGCCAAGCGCCGCCGTCGTCGTCAATGGCATCCCGCCGCTCCTCTCGCATCCAGGCCGCCAGGAAGGTCCTCCTCCTTCTCTTTTCTCATGGGTAGATCTTAGGTTTCATTAGGGCCAAGGTTCGGGCACAATTGAGCCCGATCCAACTCGCAAAATTCATGGCTTTTGGCAGAGAATTTATTTGGTTGGATCGCCGGAATCCGCCCCTCCGGCGGCTGTGCCGCCGTCTGGCGATAGCCACCACCTCAACGGAGGTGATGGTGGCGGTGGCCGGCCGGGGAAGGGACTGGGTGGCCGGCGGCAGACACTTGAAGTCGGCACAGGAAGAAGCGATCCTGGCCGTTGGCTCATCGGGGACGATAACCCAGCGCCGACGATCTGCGCCAAGATTCGCGCGGCATCAAATCAAATACTATAGGATTTAAATAAAAATCATTTCATTTCTGTCACACTGGATGTATTTAATGTATTTAATTTTTAAAAATACTTAGGGACCCTGAATGGAAATCTGCCCAACATGAAAATTGTAGCTTAGGGAGTCTAGGTTGTAGCAAAAATTGCTTGGACCCCTTTGGGCCACGGGTTAGACCAGGGTACCCTTTTTGGTAGGACCTATACCTAGGCCTAAACAGAAATTATTTTGGGTGCCCACACTTCATTCCTTGTCCAAACAAGTTGAAATTTGGGCAGTGAGAAAGTCTTAGTCATATCTAGAACCTGTCCAAAATTTAGAATTTTTGGAGAAGAGTTTTCTATAATTTTTAGAAAAATTTAATAAATCATGATTAATTTAATTATGTGACCCAATTAATTTAAAACTCCCCCAAATTTTGGTGGGTGGTCTTAGATGTCATGATAGGTATAGGGTTAAAACTGTAGCTCATTTGGAGATGTTTAGGATAGGTAATTTACCCACCCTATATATGACCTTATAAGGGTATTTTGGTCAAAAGCCACTATTTGATGGTTGAGTGGCCAAATTCCCTCATCAGAGGCTGAAATTTTGGCCACTGATATAATTTGACTTTTTACACTCACTTATGAAGTTTGGAGTGGTTTGGACTAGGGTAGCCCTAGAATTTTAGGGTAGGCCCTTTAGGGTAAATTTCTAGGGTTTGAAGAATTTGGGGTCAAAAGACCTTGGATGGACTTGAAACTTGGGAATGATGTCCATAGGGTTACTATGGTCCTGTGGTTAAAATTTTAGGGCATTTGGAAGAATTTAAACCCCTTAAATCTATAACCCTAGTTTAGGGCACTAGCCTTGAAATCATAAGCTCTAATACCAAAACTTTCTGAAAAGGGCTGAGTTTTTGAATGGGTAGTTGTTTAGGGTATATATATCTCTGGAAATTTTATAATAAATTTTGGATGAATATTTTTGGTACTTTATTCACAAAGTCATGTTTTACAAGTTTCACTTAGGAATTTTTGGAGAAAAATATACTTGATTAAATCTGATGAAACTTAGCAAAGGGGCTTGTAATCATGGTACCCATCTCTGTAAAGTTTTATGAAATTTTGGAAGAATGATATTTAGTAGTTGCTTCTTTAATTATGTAATTCTATGGAACTTTGGTAAATTTAATAATGACATTTAAATTGTCTGAAAAATTTTAATTTCTTCATCATGATGTTTCTAGTTCCTTATGAAGCCCTAGTAATTTTTACATAATTATTGGAGACATATTTGTGGCACTTCCTTCATTATATTTGATCTTAGGAATTATTTTTAATAAATCTTTTAGAGGTCAAGAACTATCTGGAAAATTATGAAAATTGGCAACCAATAATATTTCTCTGTTATTTAGTGAATAAAATTTTAGGAGGCCTTTACCTGAGAAAATCTTATGGTTCATGTTCAAATTGACTATGGCCTAGTTTTTGAGGAAAATTCAATAAATAGTAGTTTAATTGGGAAAAATATGATTTTCTGAATTTAGACTATATTTATCATAGTAGACCTCTGGTAAAATTTGTAGAGTTATTGGAGGAGAAATTAGAGTATCACCTATTGAGTACATCATATTAGCTTAGGGTGGTCTGCAATTAGTAAAAACAGCAGAAATCAAATTAAAGTGCACAATGAGTTTAGGAAGTTGGAATAATGGGGCATTAGTCTGGTAGGTGGATTAGGTTTGTCATCAGAAGTGTAGATGAGTAGTGGAGGTTGGTTAGAGTTGTGTGGGGTTCGGGATCGACAAAGGATCACTCATCCTCGTTGAAAAGAAGGAGTCATATACACTTGAGTTAAAATTCAATTATAACCCTAAGGGATTGAGAGATTTGTGTAGTAACCAATAATAATAAGTGCCTTGCGAAAGGGAGCTTTGGGCGTAATCCCATCGTAGTTCCTAGTGCCTTCGAGAGCCCTTCACGGGGAATACCTTGGGCAGTCCTGGGCTAACGCAACTCATAGGAATAATGAAACTTCAAGAGTAACTAGAATAATTAGGGTTTCACTCTCACACACCCCGAGGTTACGGGAAGTAGTTTTGGCTAGATGATCAAGCAGTAGGCTCGGTCGTTGTGGTAAGAGGGCAGGATGGCCCGGTGAGCTTCGGCTCGGTGTTGGTACGTAAATTTGCATGTGCATAAAAGGAATGAAATTAAGGTGGTGGGTCTTCGGTATTGGAGGATCTTAGCACAGACACCAATACGTTGACTCGGCAAGTGTTGTGATAGCACTTCGCCAACAGAAGTCCGGTGCGCCAGCCGGCAAGAGTACGCAGGAGTCCGCTTAGTGCACCAGCGTTGAGGCGTACGATAGGTCTGACCAGTAGTGCTATACTGGTTTAGAGGTGGGGAGGCCCAACCCACCGCTTTCGTCTGCCACTACGGAGGTATCCTGGGAGGTTACGGCTCCAGAAAGGGGGAACTAAAGGTCTGTGTGCACAGAGTCGGGTGTGTGTGTTGCACTTGCATGTCCATCATACCCACTTGCATGTCATGGCATAATCGTTACCTTTAACTTTGACACCTAAAGTATAAGTGGAATGGGACGCTTATACCTTAGGACCTGCTAAACGACCCCTTAGTCTATAAGCTTGTGTGGGCAAGTTTATAAATTAAGGTTAATTTTGATATATTTAGCTACTGCTGTTGACCACCGACACCCCAGCGTATAAATCGGTATGGGACTTTTTATACGATGGGAGCCTTGCAAAAGACCCCTTGCTTATATGTACCCATATAAGTTAAGGTTACTTTACTTTATTTGTTTACAAATATGATTAGTTACTATCTAAACTGCTAGTTTTAGGTCCACCGTCACCTGCATTTGATATACTCTCCACTTTCAAGTCCTCCCTTTCTTCCTCTCCGCTCGGTGCCTAGGAGCCACGGGGGAAGGGGTGGGGGATGATAGGACTTAGTCTTTTAGACTAACGGTTTTCGAACCACATCATTTAGGGGATCGCGGAGACCAGCATGGAGGAGCAGCCCCAGAGACCGGTGCGCTTGGAGGTGGGGCAGTCTAGCTCCGGAGTACACACAGCCGGGACCGTGAGTCTCGACCCTGAGCAGTTTTCTACTTTTGTTTCCACATGAGAGATCTTGTAGTGAGGATTTGATGTACCAGGCATAAGCCCGTTTTGCTACTCTGATGTTGTTTTCTGTGGACACTCCCTTCGTGGAGTTATATTTATTATGTCATGTGATTCTCTGTGGACAGATAGTTTACATTTACTTCATTATTTTGCTACTTTTATGTGATCGAGATGGTCGGCAGAATCGGCGCTTTGTGGTGATGACTCTTCAGGGCGTGAAGGAGTCACCACAAAACGGCGGTTCTGGGCCTAAGACCCCGGTGTCAAAAAAGAAAAAAAAAAGGGGTCTTACAAGTGGTATCAGAGGAGACCTCGATCGAAAAGTAGCCGTCCACAACCCTGGGTCACCCCCGCGCGGGTTTAGTTTGGGGACAAACTAAGCAGCGGAAGCAGTGGTGTGCCCATATGGGGGGAATCACATGTAAATTGTCCACTATCATTAGGCATTGAGTCGATTACCTACTGATGTAGTTCGTTTTGCAGCCCTCGGCTCAGCCCACCCCACAAGGTGGAGCTCAGCAGACTCCAGACATTGCACCACCTCCCATGGTCCCCACACCTTTCCTCCAGTCAGACATGGGGCAGACCCTTACAGCTATCCTTGAGGCCTTCCGGGCTCAGCAAGCCCCAGCCCAGCAGCCAAACCCAGGGGCCAACTGGATGAGCACCTTCCGAGGACTCTCTCCCCCATCTTACTTAGGGACAGAGTCGGCAGTACGGACAGAGGAGTGGCTGGATGTGATGTACGAGATGTTGACTGGGATACGATGCCCTTGGGAGGAGAGGGTGGCCCTAGTGGTATCTTGCTTGGAGTCACATGCCAAGCGGTGGTGGAAGACGCTGTTGGACACGACTTTTGCTGATAGAGAGATTGCAGAAATCACTTGGGAAGAGTTCAGGGCCACGCTGCTGGAGCACTTTGTTCCTCAGTCGGCCAGGGACGAGTTGGAGGAGCGGTTCTTGCAGCTGAGGCAGGGCACCAGGACAGTGGTGGAGTACCACCGAGAGTTCGATCATTTGGCCCGATATGCGGGCTCCTATCAGCTGGATGAAGCAGGTTACGTCAAGAGGTTTTATAAGGGCCTAAAAGAGGAGTTGAGGGAGGCCCTGCTTTTTGTCTCTGACGGGCCCATCTCCCGGATTTTGGAGATGGCGAAGAGGATTGAGGCCGACTGGCACACCACTCGGGGCCGGAAACGGCAAGCGGAGGACCAGGGCCGGAGGGCCCGAAATGATCAGCGGCGAGGCACCGTACCAGATGGAAGAAGGGCAGAGGAGCAGCCTCGTCAGGAGTTGAGGCAGGAGCCGAGAGAGCAGGTGGTCTTGGCCCCTCAACCTCTCCGGATCTAGGAGATGCAGAGACCCCGGGGTATGGCGTATCCCCCGCCGGAGTGCTTCCACTGTCACCAGGTGGGACACCTCCGGAGAGACTGCCCTATGAGGGAGGCACCACCTCCAGCACCACGGGGTGGCCCACCGGCCCAGCATTTCGGAGGCCGAGGACGCGGCCGAGGACGTGGTTACCAGGGAGGCGACCGCAGGCAGAATGGGGAGCAGATTTACGCTTTGGACTTAGCACAGCCCCGGAACCCGGACAGGGTTATTGCAGGTATGAGAGTAATCTTAATTTTGGATTCATTCATTACTCATATTAAGTGTTAATAGAACTACTAAATGACCTAGGTTAGAAAACCTTACACCAGAGTTTCTTCCAAACTGATTTAGGAATGGTGATGGTGTGCGACAAGCCTGCCCATACCCTGTTCGACACGGGGGCATCGCACAACTTTGTGTCGGAGGATTTCGTCAAGGACCTGGATCAGATTCGATGTTATACGGGACTACCCAGGAGGGTGCGCCTCCCCAATGGGATGGAGATCCAGTCCACAGAAAAGTGCCTCCTGGAGGTTACCATAGACGGGTTGACACTCGAGGCCCCGGCAACGATCCTGAGGATGCCGGACTTCGACCTCGTCTTGGGCATGACATGGCTTGTCTGGAACCATGCCCAGATTGATTGCCCGACAAGGAGGGTCGTGCTCAGCCACGGCGATACTTATGCGACATTCGAAGGTACTACACCGGTCTCCCGTCGCCTACTTTCATCTATTCAGGCCATTAAGGCTCATATGCAAGGGGACGAGGTATATCAAGTATTGTTCGAGATGACTGAGGAGAAGGACCTGATTGCTAACATTCCGGTGGTTCGTGACTACACCGACATTTTTCCGGATAAGCTGCCAGGACTACCTCCGCATAGGGAAAAGGACTTCCAGATTCAGTTGGTACCAGGGGCTAAGCCGGTATCCAAGGCCCCTTACCGGATGGCCCCGAAGGAGTTGGCGGAGTTTCGGACACAGTTGCAGGAGCTGGTGGAAGCAGGATTTGTTAGGCCGAGTTCCTCATCATGGGGAGCTCCTGTCTTATTCGTAAAGAAGAAGGACGACACTTTACGCCTGTGCATCGACTATCGAGCACTAAACAGGCTGACCGTCCGAAATACCTATCCGCTCCACAGGATAGACGAGTTGTTCGATCAGCTGGAGGGAGCCCATTACTTTTCGAAGCTGGACTTGAGATCAGGCTACTACCAGCTGCGGATCCAGGAGGAGGACATTCCGAAAACGGCCTTTAGTAGCCGATATGGATTGTATGAGTTCATCGTGATGCCCTTCGGGCTCACGAATGCTCCGTCAGCGTTTATGAGCCTCATGAACCGGGTCTTCGAGGCTTATTTGGATGTGTTCGTCATAGTGTTCATAGACGACATCCTTATCTATTCTAAGACGGAGGAGGAGCACACGCGACATCTAGCATTGACCCTGGAGAGACTGCGGGAGCATCGTCTTTATGCGAAGTTCAGTAAGTGTCAGTTCTGGCTGAAGGAGGTGGCTTTCTTAGGTCACATTATCAGCGGAGCCGGGCTGGCAGTGGACCCGGCAAAGATTCGAGCTATTTCGGAGTGGCCGCAGCTGAAAACAGCCACTGACGTACGGAGTTTTCTAGGACTTGCCGGTTACTATCAGAAGTTCGTGGAGGGATTCTCTCGAATCGCCCTCCCGCTCACATCCTTGACAAAGAAGGAGGTACCGTTCGTGTGGACCCCGCAGTGCCAGACAGCTTTCCAGGAGCTGAAGGATCGGCTGACCTCGGCTCCCATTCTTACTCTCCCCTCGGGGAGGGAGGGATTCCAGGTCTACACCGACGCATCATATCAGGGGATGGGAGCAGTACTGATGCAGAACGGACACGTCATAGCTTATGCTTCCCGCCAGCTGAAGACCCATGAGAAGAACTACCCAGTGCACGACCTGGAGATGGGAGCAGTTGTATTCGCACTAAAAATATGGCGGCATTACCTATATGGAGTCCACTGTGATATATACTCCGATCATAAGAACCTTAAGTACGTGGACACGCAGAAGGAACTAAACATCATGCAGAGGCGGTGGGTGGAGTTCCTTTCTGACTATCAGTATGAGATGCATTACCACCCGGGGAAGGCGAACGTGGTAGCGGACGCACTGAGTAGGAGAGCTGCCACAGCAGGAGCAGAGCCTCAGTTGATGTCTATGGAGCTGCTGCAGAGACTAGAGGACATGCACATTACCCTGGTATCGTCCGATGATCCTGAGCTCTATGAGGAGTACTTGGCCTCGATAGGCGTTACCGATGACATCAGAGACCGAGTCAGAGAAGGGCAGAGGCAGGATGCCAAGTTAGAGCCCATCTTCCAAGCTCTGGAGGCAGGCACTGCAGGAGACTACACACTGAGGGACGACCTGGTGTGCTTCAGAGGACGGGTGTATATACCGGAGGGAGGCCAGATCCGGGAGGATATTATGATGGAGGCGCACTGCAGCCGGTATTCTGTACACCCGGGGATCACAAAGATGACGGCTGATTTGAAGAAGACGATGTACTGGCCGGGCATGAAGAAGGATGTCTCACACTTCGTGACCTATTGTGAGGCATGTCAGCTAGTGAAGGCGGAGTGCAGGAACCCCGCGGGATTATTGCAGCCACTCCCGGTGCCGGAGTGGAAGTTTGATGACATAGCCATGGACTTCATACATGGGCTTCCCCGGTCTCGGACAGGGAATGACTCGATCTGGGTCATCGTCGATCGGTTGACCAAGGTGGCTCGATTTATACCGATCAGGAAGGATGATTCAGTAGGAGTACTGGTGCGGAAGTTTGTGGAGCAGTTCATTCGTTATCATGGCGTGCCCAGGACGATAGTGTCGGATCGGGATGGCAGGTTCACCTCCAGGGAGTGGAGATCCATGCAAGCTTACTTAGGCACGCAATTGACTTTCAGCACTACATTCCACCCCCAGACAGACGGGCAGACAGAACGCACCAACCGGACGCTGGAGGACCTTTTGAGGCTATGCATCTTGTACCGCGGGGAACCGTGGGAGAAACTCTTGCCCCTTGTCGAGTTCTCCTATAACAACAACCACCAGTCCAGCATCAGGATGGCGCCTTACGAAGCCTTGTACGGGAGAAGATGTCGGACCCCGCTTTCTTGGGTGCAGAATGAGGATCCGAAAGTGTTGGGGTCAGAGTTTGTTGAAGACACCGAGGCACAGGTGAGGCTGATCAGGGACAGGATGCTCGAGGCGCAGAGTAGACAGGCTAAGTATTATGACGCCCGGCATCGGCAGGTGGAGTTCCAGGTTGGGGACCGGGTGTTTCTGAAGATCCGGCCCATGCATGGAGTTTCACGGGTGCGTGGTCGGAGGAAGAAGCTCAGCCCTAGGTACATGGGCCCTTACAGGATCCTGGAGCGGATCGGACCCCTAGCCTACCGGCTGGAGTTACCACCAGAGCTGGAAGCGCTGCACGACGTCTTCCACATTGCTTCTTTGAGGAGGGCTCTGCTACGCCCGGAGCAGCAGATTCTGACTACTGAAGGGCCGGTAGCTTCAGACCGGTCGGTTCATTTGGAGCCTGTGAGGATCGACGACCGAGGAGTGCGGGTCTTGCGACGCAAGAAGGTCCCACTAGTCAAGGTCCTGTGGAGGAACCACGGCCAGGAGGAGCATACCTGGGAGCCACAGGACCTGATGCGACAAAGATACCCCGAGCTATTCAGTCAGGTATACCTCTCGGACCCCTCAAGATATTAAATTATTTTTCCTGCTTTAAGTATACTAAGGGCTACTCTAGATAGATAGAGGCTTATCTTTTGTTTATTGGGGGCTTGTCCTTGTTTATTGGGATTTTGGTTTGCCGATTGGGCGAAAGGGTCTTAGGTCAAATTTATCCCGTAAAATCTAATTTAACAAACAAGGCGTCATAATGGGATGTTACAAGACTCTTTCCTTCGGTAGTAAGACCCGTGGGCGCAACCTTGATTTCGGGGACGAAATCTTTATTTTGTTAATTGGGATTTGTAACATCCCATTTCCAACTAGACCCCTAAGAATAGTTTTGGCCATGACTAGGTCATGACAAACCCTAGGAAGCCAGAAATGGGCCAAGAGATAGGGGACACAAGGTGGAAGATCATCATGGTCTGCAAATAGTAGAACTCTGAACCATGGTTTAGGATGGCCATGGACTACACCCTAACCCCAAGGCCCTACCACAACACCCCTAATACTTTGGGAGGCCCATTAGAGCCAAAAGGACCCATTAGGGCCAACCCAAGAGGCCCAGTTGACCAAGGTCAACCCTAGCCCTGAATGGGTCAACCTAGCCTACTTAGGGCCAATTGACCCACTCCTAGTCTAGAGGACCCCACCTATGCCCTCCTAACCCTAAAGTGAGGTCAATGGGTCACTAAGGACACATTGGGGTAAGCCCTAGAGGCCAGGTTGACCCAAGTCAACTCAAGCCCTAATCTGGTCAAAGTACCCTTACTAAGGGTATGTGACCTCCAAAGTGCAGGGTAACCCTACATAACCCTACCTAGACCCTAAGGGAAGTCAATGGGTCACCAAGGATCCATAGGGGTGAACCCTAATGGTCATGTTGACCCAAGTCAACTCTAGCCCTAAAATGGTCAAAGTGACCTTACCAAGGGGCATGTGACCCCCAAGATGCCCAACCAACCATACTCAAGTCTTCCTAGACCTTAAGGGAGTCCAATGGGTCACCAAGGACCCATTGGGGTCAACTCAAATGGTCTTGTTGACCAAGGTCAACTCTGTTCTAGTGTTAGGTCAACTTAGCCCAAAAAGGGCTAACCCAAGCTCAAGCCACTTCTCCCTTAGGCTAAACCCATTCCCATGACCATCATAATCCAGTGGGCTGCCTTTAGCTTGTGAGGTTGACTAGTCAACCAGAGGTGACTAGGAGAGAGAAAAGAGCTCCTCTCCATGATAATGGAGGAGAGAGAAAATGGGGAAGAGGAAAGGGAAGAGAGAAGCCGGCCAAGGAAGGCCAACAGCCACCAGTTATGGCTGTAATCAACTCCTCTAGGGGAGAGGAGTTGATTCCAGCCGTTTCCCGGCCACTAAGGTGTGGGTTCAGCCCCCCTCCACACAACCCGAGCCACACCATTAATGGTGTTAATGGCCATTGAAGAACCAGCCTCCCCTCTCCCCCATTTGCCATTTAAACACCTTCAGGGAGCCGAGGGGATCATTTTGGAGCGTTCACCTGGAGGAGACGGGCCATTCCACTGTGCAGTTGCAGAAGCCGAGCGCCGCCGCCGTCGTCAATGGCATCCCGCCGCTCCTCTCGCATCCAGGCCGCCAGGAAGGTCCTCCTCCTTCTCTTTTCTCATGGGTAGATCTTAGGTTTCATTAGGGCCAAGGTTCGGGCACAATTGAGCCCGATCCAACTCGCAAAATTCATGGCTTTCGGCCGAGAATTTATTTGGTTGGATCGCCGGAATCCGCCCCTCCGGCGGCTGTGCCGCCGTCTGGCGATAGCCACCACCTCAACGGAGGTGATGGTGGCGGTGGCCGGCCGGGGAAGGGACTGGGTGGCCGGCGGCAGACACTTGAAGTCGGCACAGGAAGAAGCGATCCTGGCCGTTGGCTCATCGGGGACGATAACCCAGCGCCGTCGATCTGCGCCAAGATTCGCGCGGCATCAAATCAAATACTATAGGATTTAAATAAAAATCATTTCATTTCTGTCACACTGGATGTATTTAATGTATTTAATTTTTAAAACTACTTAGGGACCCTGAATGGAAATTGTAGCTTAGGGTGTCTAGTTTGTAGCAAAAATTGCTTGGACCCCTTTGGGCCACTGGTTAGACCAGGGTACCCTTTTTGGTAGGACCTATACCTAGGCCTAAACAGAAATTATTTTGGGTGCCCACACTTCATTCCTTGTCCAAACAAGTTGAAATTTGGGCAGTGAGAAAGTCTTAGTCATATCTAGAACCTGTCCAAAATTTAGAATTTTTGGAGAATATTTTTCTATAGTTTTTAGAAAAATTTAATAAATCATGATTAATTTAATTATGTGACCCAATTAATTTAAAACTCCCCCAAATTTTGGTGGGTGGTCTTAGATGTCATGATAGGTATAGGGTTAAAACTGTAGCTCATTTGGAGATGTTTAGGATAGGTAATTTACCCACCCTATATATGACCTTATAAGGGTATTTTGGTCAAAAGCCACTATTTGATGGTTGAGTGGCCAAATTCCCTCATCAGAGGCTGAAATTTTGGCCACTGATATAATTTGACTTTTTACACTCACTTATGAAGTTTGGAGTGGTTTGGACTAGGGTAGCCCTAGAATTTTAGGGTAGGCCCTTTAGGGTAAATTTCTAGGGTTTGAAGAATTTGGGGTCAAAAGACCTTGGATGGACTTGAAACTTGGGAATGATGTCCATAGGGTTACTATGGTCCTGTGGTTAAAATTTTAGGGCATTTGGAAGAATTTAAACCCCTTAAATCTATAACCCTAGTTTAGGGCACTAGCCTTGAAATCATAAGCTCTAATACCAAAACTTTCTGAAAAGGGCTGAGTTTTTGAATGGGTAGTTGTTTAGGGTATATATATCTCTGGAAATTTTATAATAAATTTTGGATGAATATTTTTGGTACTTTATTCACAAAGTCATGTTTTACAAGTTTCACTTAGGAATTTTTGGAGAAAACTATACTTGATTAAATCTGATGAAACTTAGCAAAGGGGCTTGTAATCATGGTACCCATCTCTGTAAATGTTTATGAAATTTTGGAAGAATGATATTTAGTAGTTGCTTCTTTAATTATTTAATTCTATGGAACTTTGGTAAATTTAATAATGACATTTAAATTGTCTGAAAAATTTTAATTTCTTCATCATGATGTTTCTAGTTCCTTATGAAGCCCTAGTAATTTTTACATAATTATTGGAGACATATTTGTGGCACTTCCTTCATTATATTTGATCTTAGGAATTATTTTTAATAAATCTTTTAGAGGTCAAGAACTATCTGGAAAATTATGAAAATTGGCAACCAATAATATTTCTCTGTTATTTAGTGAATAAAAATTTTAGGAGGCCTTTACCTGAGAAAATCTTATGGTTCATGTTCAAATTGACTATGGCCTAGTTTTTGAGGAAAATTCAATAAATAGTAGATTAATTGGGAAAAATATGATTTTCTGAATTTAGACTATATTTATCATAATAGACCTCTGGTAAAATTTGTAGAGTTATTGGAGGAGAAATTAGAGTATCACCTATTGAGTACATCATATTAGCTTAGGGTGGTCTGCAATTAGTAAAAACAGCAGAAATCAAATTAAAGTGCACAATGAGTTTAGGAAGTTGGAATAATGGGGCATTAGTCTGGTAGGTGGATTAGGTTTGTCATCAGAAGTGTAGATGAGTAGTGGAGGTTGGTTAGAGTTGTGTGGGGTTCGGGATCGACAAAGGATCACTCATCCTCGTTGAAAAGAAGGAGTCATATACACTTGGGTTAAAATTCAATTATAACCCTAAGGGATTGAGAGATTTGTGTAGTAAAAAATAATAATAAGTGCCTTGCGAAAGGGAGCTTTGGGCGTAATCCCATCGTAGTTCCTAGTGCCTTCGAGAGCCCTTCACGGGGAATACCTTGGGCAGTCCTGGGCTAACGCAACTCATAGGAATAATGAAACTTCAAGAGTAACTAGAATAATTAGGGTTTCACTCTCACACACCCCGAGGTTACGGGAAGTAGTTTTGGCTAGATGATCAAGCAGTAGGCTCGGTCGTTGTGGTAAGAGGGCAGGATGGCCCGGTGAGCTTCGGCTCGGTGTTGGTACGTAAATTTGCATGTGCATAAAAGGAATGAAATTAAGGTGGTGGGTCTTCGGTATTGGAGGATCTTAGCACAGACACCAATACGTTGACTCGGCAAGTGTTGTGATAGCACTTCGCCAACAGAAGTCTGGTGCGCCAGCCGACAAGAGTACGCAGGAGTCCGCTTAGTGCACCAGCGTTGAGGCGTACGATAGGTCTGACCAGTAGTGCTATACTGGTTTAGAGGTGGGCGAGGCCCAACCCACCGCTTCCGTCTGCCACTACGGAGGTATCCTGGGAGGTTACGGCTCCAGAAAGGGGGAACTAAAGGTCTGTGTGCACAGAGTCGGGTGTGTGTGTTGCACTTGCATGTCCATCATACCCACTTGCATGTCATGGCATAATCGTTACCTTTAACTTTGACACCTAAAGTATAAGTGGAATGGGACGCTTATACCTTAGGACCTGCTAAACGACCCCTTAGTCTATAAGCTTGTGTGGGCAAGTTTATAAATTAAGGTTAATTTTGATATATTTAGCTACTGCTGTTGACCACCGACACCCTAGCGTATAAATCGATATGGGACTTTTTATACGATGGGAGCCTTGCAAAAGACCCCTTGCTTATATGTACCCATATAAGTTAAGGTTACTTTACTTTATTTGTTTACAAATATGATTAGTTACTATCTAAACTGCTAGTTTTAGGTCCACCGTCACCTGCATTTGATATACTCTCCACTTTCAAGTCCTCCCTTTCTTCCTCTCCGCTCGGTGCCTAGGAGCCACGGGGGAAGGGGTGGGGGATGATAGGACTTAGTCTTTTAGACTAACGGTTTTCGAACCGCATCATTTAGGGGATCGCGGAGACCAGCATGGAGGAGCAGCCCCAGAGACCGGTGCGCTTGGAGGTGGGGCAGTCTAGCTCCGGAGTACACACAGCCGGGACCGTGAGTCTCGACCCTGAGCAGTTTTCTACTTTTGTTTCCACATGAGAGATCTTGTAGTGAGGATTTGATGTACCGGGCATAAGCCCGTTTTGCTACTCTGATGTTGTTTTCTGTGGACACTCCCTTCGTGGAGTTATATTTATTATGTCATGTGATTCTCTGTGGACAGATAGTTTACATTTACTTCATTATTTTGCTACTTTTATGTGATCGAGATGGCCGGCAGAATCGGCGCTTTGTGGTGATGACTCTTTAGGGCGTGAAGGAGTCACCGCAAAACGGCGGTTCTGGGCCTAAGACCCCGGTGTCCAAAAAGAAAAAAAAGGGGGTCTTACAGCCTCCTCCCCTCAGGTATGGGAATCTGCAACTCCTGCTCTCGAATAATTAGATTTTGTTAATAATATGCCTAGAAATGTTTTTCATAATTTTTCTACTGCTAATTTTCCTGCTATGGGTTTCACTTTTCCGAATAGTTATAATCCCACTTTACGGAACCACCCGAACTTCTTGTGGAGTAATCCCTCGAACGCACTGCGCCCTCTACCACAAAATGATTTTTCTGTACCACCACCACCTCCTCAAAATTTTTCAAAATCTCTAAGTTTGGAGGAGATGTTTTCAAAATATATGAATGTTAATGACGTTACTATAAGAACCCTAACCGGGACCGTTAAAAGTTTAGAGAATCAAGTAGGACAACTCACAAAAATTATTTTTGAGCGACCCACCGGGTATATTCCTGCCAACACTGAGCCCAACCCGAGAGAGCAATCGAAAGCTATAACTCTTCGGAGTGGGAAGCAAGTTTCTGGTATGGTTAGTGAAGAGCACGAGGCAAGATCCACCTCCATTTTAAAAAATCAAAGCTCCACCCCCATTCTAAAAAATCAACACTCCGTCGAGAAAGTTTTATCATTCCACCCTCTACTGAAGAAGATGTTATCACCCCTCTCCCTGTTAAAGAAAAAGATCTCACTCCACCACCCATCTTTAAAAATATTCCAACTCCACCATACCCTTCCGAACATAACAAGCAACGTCAGGATGATCAATACTCCCGCTTCCTAGAAATGTTTAAGCAAATCCACATAAATCTACCCTTCCACGAAGCAATCTCCCAAATGACGAAGTATGATAAGTATCTTAAGGATCTCCTGACTAATAAAAAGAAGTTAGAAAACCTATCGCATGTCACTAAATGATGAGTGCTCTGCGGTCTTGACAAACAATTTACCAAAGAAGATCAGTGATCCGGGTAGTTTTTCTATATCGTGTGTCTTTGGTAATTTTTTTGTCAAGCACGCATTGGTCGACTTAGGTGCGAGTATCAACCGGATGCCCCTCTCGTTATTCAAGAAGTTAGGAATTGGTATCCTCAACCCCACACACATGAGTATCCAGCTTGCTGATAGATCCGTTAAATACCCGTTAGGAATAGCCGAGGATGTATTAGTTAAAGTCGACAAATTCATCTTTCTGGTGGATTTCGTCATATTGGACATCGAAGAAGACGTGGAGGTACCCTTGATCATTGGCCGACCCTTCCTTGCCACCACCCGATCGATCATTGACATAAGTAATGGCAAACTCTTCCTATGAGTAGGCGACGATGAAGTGACCTTCTTTATAACACACTCAATGAAGAATACTCTAGAGAATGACGACTCCTGTTTTTTCTTAGATGTCTTAGGTGAAAAATCTTCCTACTAATTTTCTGAAAGTAAAAGTGAAATTTCTGATTTTCGTTTTTTTTCAACTCTTCCAAATGAATTTCTGCAAGTGACGGCCATGGCCGCGGACTCCACGCTTTCCAATTTTCCGTATAAAGTAAAGTTCTATGAAGACATTGTTTTTGAAAAAGAAAGAATTTCCAAAACATCGTATGAAGAACCCCCCCCCACCCAGGAATTAAAGGAACTACCCGAACATCTTAGGTATGCCTTCTTAGAAAAAGACTCCAAGTTACCAGTAATAGTTTCGGCCTACCTACCGAAGTGCAAAATGATAAGCTCCTACTAGTGTTACGTAAACATCGTTTAGCTATTGCCTAGAAAATAGCTGATATCAAGGGCATAAGACCATCTTTCTGCACCCACAAAATCCTAATGGAAGATAATTCGCATAATTCAACCCAACCTCAGCGCCGTATAAATCCAAATATGAAAGAAGTCATAAAGGTCGAGGTTATGAAACTCTTAGACGCAGGAATTATCTATCCTATCTTTGATAGTAAGTGGGTTAGCCCTGTCCAAGTAGTGCCGAAAAAGGGAGGGATAATTGTAGTTAGTAATGAGAATAATGACTTAATCCCGACACGGACGGTGACGGGGTGGCGAATGTGTATTGACTATCGTAAGTTAAATGATGCCACCCGCAAGGACCACTTTCCCTTGTCGTTCATCGATCAAATTTTAGAGTGACTATCCGGCCATAGTTTTTACTATTTTCTCGATGGTCTCTCGGGGTACTTTCAAATCCCCATCTCTCCCGAGGACCAGGAGAAAACTACGTTTACTTGTCCCTTCGGCACCTTCGCTTACCGAAGAATGCTATTTGGATTATGCAATGTGCCATCTACATTCCAGTGATGTATGCTCGATATCTTCGACAAGTACGTAGAAAGCATTATGGAGGTACTTATGGATGATTTCTCCATCTTCGACGATGCCTTTGATAGTTGCTTAGAAAATCTCGAAAAAGTTTTAGAAAAATGCGAAGAAACTAACCTTGCCCTAAATTGGGAAAAATGTCATTTTATGGTGAGGGAAATGTTAGTTTTGGGTCATAAGATTTCTACGAGAGGAATTGAAGGAGGCATAGCTAAGATAGAAGTTATCGAGAAGCTACCACCACCTACGAACGTCAAAGCTATAAGAAGTTTCCTAGGACAAGCTGGCTTCTACCGCCACTTCATAAAAGACTTCTCCAAAATCACCAAACCCCTTACTCATCTTTTGGAAAAAGACGCCCCATTTATTTTTGATGACCTTTGTATATCTGCCTTTGAATTAATAAAAGAAAAGTTAATTAATGCCCCTATTATGATAGCTCCGGTGTGGGACCTTCCCTTTGAAATTATGTGTGATGCTAATAGTTTCACGGTGGGAGCCGTACTAGGACAACGAATATCTAAAAACTTCTGCACTATCTATTATGTAAGTAAAACACTTACATCTGCATAAGAAAATTATACCACAACCGAGAATGAGCTTTTAGCTGTTGTTTTCGCTTTTGATAAGTTATGTTCATATATCACCCTTTCCAATATTATCATTTTTACGGACCACTCGGCCCTCAAGTATCTTCTTGCTAAGACAGATGCCAAGTCGTGCCTGATTCGCTGGGTCTTACTCCTCCAGGAGTTTGACTTGGAAATCCATGATAAGCGAAGTACCGAAAATTTGGCCGCCGACCATCTCTCATGATTAGATAATCCTTATATATAAAAATTAGATGAAAAATATTTTAATGATTTCTTCCTCGATGAGAAGCTGCTTTTAATTAACACATCCCCTTCTCCTTGGTTAGCACACATCGCCAACTATTTAGTGGCTCATGTCCTCCCGAAAGAGTTCTCTCAGCAAAAGAAGAAATTCTTTTCTGAGTTGAAGAACTATTTTTGGGTGGACCTGCATCTTTTCCAAGCCTGTGCGGACCAAGTAATAAGGAGATATATCTCTTTTGAAGAAGGATTAGATGTTTTAAAACATTTGCATGAAGGACTGACTGGTGGTCACAATCAAGCTTCTCGCACCGCCCACAAAGTGCTTTGTGCGGGTTTTTATTGTCCTAGCCTGTTTAAAGACGCACAAGCCTTTGTGAGTAGGTGTGACAGTTGGAAACGGTCGGGAAATATTTCGAATAAAAATTAAATATCGCAAAATTATTTTCTTTGAGTGTGAAGTTTTCGACCTCTGGAGAATTGATTTTGTTGGCCCCCTTCCTTCTAGCTTCGGGAATAAATATATTTTAGTTGTTGTAGATTATGTTTCATGATGGGATGAAGCCCAAGCTCTTCCTATTAACGACGCCCGAGTCATAATTACGTTTTTGAAAAAAATTATTTTCTCGATTCGGTACGCCACGAGACATTGTTAGCGATAGGAGTTCACATTTTTGTAACGCGTAGTTTTCAAAAATTCTTATTAAATATGGCATTACGCATAAGCTTTCAACTACCTACCACCCCCAAACTGACGGACAAGTCAAAGTAGTGAACCAAGAGATTAAAAGAATTTTAGAAAAGACTGTATCCACCTCTAAAAACGACTGGTCAACCAAATTAGACGATGCTTTATGGGCCTACCGTACAACGTACAAAACCGTCATCGGTTGTACGTCATATCGATTGTTCTATGAAAAATCGTGTCATTTACCCGTAGAATTAGAACACCGCGCTTTTTGGGCTTTAAGGTTTTTAAATTTTAATCCCCACTCTGTCGGCGACCTTAGAAAATTTCAACTTAATAAACTCGACGAGTGGCGCTCTTACTCTTATGAAAATAACAAATTTTATGAAGAACGGACGGAACGTTTTCACGACAAACACTTAAGGCAACCCAAGTTATTTTTCTATTTTCTTTATTTTACACTTTTTGCCTCGGACGGCTCCGATAAGCTGAAGCTTCTGCGATCACCTGCTCCAATGCTGCTGAATCCATCATGAAGTCCAAATAAGACATTTAATTAAGATCCAGAACGCAAGCATGGGGGAGCGGCATCAATCAACATTCGTTGCGCATAAATCCGGGGAAGTATCTGTTTTTAATTCTGTACTTTCATTTTTATTTAATTTCTCTCTCTCATACGCCTCGTTTCTCCATTGAGGACAATGTCTATTTTATGCTTGGGGGAGGATTTCCTCATTCTCTTGTCTTTATTTTGTTTCCTTTAAAAATCAAAATCGAAAAAAAAGTTTATATATATCTTAAAAATACAAAAAAGAGAATATTTCAAAAATCCAAAAAAGGAGAATATTTCAATATATATATATATGTGTGTGTGTGTGTGTGTGTGTGTGTGCGTTATTTAGCTTAAACTGATTTTGGTATTTCAATAGTACCCTATTGCTTTTGTTTTGTTTTTCTCAAAATTCCGTATAAACAACTTAGCTAATTATGATTTTTCTAATCGTTTTTTATTATGTTTCACAAGTAAAATGTTGGGCATGCTATGTTTCAAATTCACGGTAGCATGTTAACGTGAAATGTCTTTCTAAAACTCGTATGTTTATTATGACTTTCGTCTTTTATTTTCATTACTTTCTCGAAAATATTTCATCCACTACTTCCCTTTTCATTTTTGGATACTTTTTGTAATGCCAACTTTTGATTGACGTAGTAGATGTGAACGATAAAAGACGCCTATTATTTTTATTTTCAATAAAATTTCATTAGTCTTCTTTCATTATTTAGGACTTGCTTTTTGAAATTTTTTCAAAACTATGATTTAGATAAATTTAAGAAGCATGAAAATGATTTAGGTCGTTTTTATTTTCGTTTGAGCCTTCTTGCCAACCTAAAAAACAAATTTTCCCTAGTTAGCCGATTTTGAGACTTTTTTCCTTTTTCAATTGATTAGCTCCACTTATCATCTCATTTTCACCAAAGCTAAAATTTTTCAGCCTATCTAATCACACTAGCCTTTTTGAGTTTCATTAAAAAAAATTTCATGATTATGATAGGGTTGTTTTGTGATTTATATTTGGAGAATTGTTTTGAAAAAAGTATGTTCAAAATAAGTATTTACTCTTGTTTGGCCAATTTCAAAATTAAAATAAAATTATTTATAGCCTTTATTTTGTTTTGAAAAAAAAACAAAGAAAGAAAAAGAAAAAAAGGAAAAGAAAATGAAAAGGAAAAAGAAAGAAAAATAGTTTATTTATGATGAAAATTTTTAAAACTTTTTATTTTAGTTTAGTGTGATTTTAAGCCTTCATGTTTATCTTTGAATTTCATTCCTAATTATATGTCTAAACCAAATGTTTCAGTCCTAATAAGTTCTTTTAATCCATTCTTTTGATTTTTATTTATTAGCTAAGTAAAGAAGAAAAGTAAAATAGTATAGTTTTAGATTTAAATTTAGATTTTTGATTTTTGATTGATATAGTTATAATGTGTCCCTTAGATCTAGTAACAACTCAAGGCGTTTTTTTCATTTTGTTGCTTTGCTTAAATTTATTTAAAGAATTTTGTTAAAATTTTGGATGATCTATTTTTGTTAGTAAAGTTTATAAATTGTTAAACCATGTTTAAATAATTGTTTTATTTTTATGTTTCACATTCTCCCTACTTAGAATTTCGCATGGTGCTTGTGTTAGCATAATTAGATTTTTCCCGATTATTCACTTTTATGTTAGCGAGTTTTTATATTTTTGCTTGGGGACAAGCAAAGCTTAAGCTTGAGGGAATTTGATAGTACATTTTGTAGTCTAAACTACTAGGGTAATTACTAGTTTTTAATGAAGAAATCATGTTTGTATAGTTTTATTTTGACCTCATTTTGTATATATTTTAATACCACTAATGGTTTCTCTTATTTTTGCAGGTTTCCTCAGCTTTCGGGCAAAAATGACCTGACACGCCCCCCTTACACGCCCTCCCTGGGCGTGTCATCGGGCGTGTAACCCGATCCCGAGGAAGTTTGCTGCCTGAGCCCGAATGTCACAACCCGCATTTTCTCAACGGTAAAATCATATCAGAGTAAGAGAAAACACGGGCCGTGATGCCACGTCGTGCAGGGGATAACTGCACACGCTCAAGCAAAACTCCAGCCGTTAGATTTTTAAGGAAAATTGTTAATTAAGTATGAAAGAAAATCAGTTTTGTTCAATGCCCGTATCCCTCGACCCGGTGGATCAGCTAGTCCACTGTTAAAACTATATTTATACGCAGCAAAAAATAATTTGGTTCAATTAAGTTGACACCCTAAACTAGCATAAGTGTCCCCGGGGGACGACATATGCGTGCACGACCCTAAGGTGAATATAGTATGTATGAAAAGATATTGTTTTATGTTGAGGAAAAGTAGTGTCTTTGACTTAGAAACATGTTATGCATGGAGTACATATAATAATACTTTTAGGTTATAAAATACTTAACATGCAACCTAGCATAAATCCTTCCCAGAAGCAAGTAACCAACCACAAATAGGCAAAATCAGTAGTTTAAATTCATATTCAGCATCACAAGAAGCCACTAGTGGGCGTCAACAACCTAACACGAACCCACAGGCGAGTATGCATGTCTATACAGAAGAGTAAAGAACTACCTCACAACAAAACGGGGATCAGCAATCTCAGCTACCCTAGAGGCCACCAACAAGCCCCTCCCAAAGAACTAGTCGCTGAACTGGCTACAACCTGGACCTGAGGCATTCAAGAAAAGAACACCTCAGCAAGGAAACAATCAAAAAGTAAATAGAGCAACAGGTTAATGAGCAAATAAGATGAAGGGTTTACCAACCCGGCAACAAACTGCTATAAGCAAAAGAAAACGAGAGTGGCAGTAAGAAAAGAGTACTGTCTAAAACACCGCAGAGCACACCAAGTGCGAGCAATAAAACCAACATGCCCTACCAAGAGAGCCTGCAACAACATCAAGACATATACATATGCCAAAAGAAAGGAAAGCATAAACAGGAAAGGGACTAATAGCCCTAACACGTGGGTAAGTGGCAGTGGTCAAAACATGGGTCTGAATGCATAACCAAAATCAGACCCAAAAAGGGCTAAGGGGTCATATAGTGGCAGCTTTAGGGTCCCACACACACCAACCCAAACCGGGGCAAAAAGGCAGTGGCCACAGCTCTCCACATAAAACCACCCCTCCAAAGGCCACCAAAACTCCACCACCTGCCACAACCCAAGAGTCGGCATGCAGAAATTAGCCGAGCACCCAATGCCCCCTCCTAGGGAAAAGTCCCACTAACAGTCCTAAGAATCACACGAACCCAAGTCAAAAACATCGGGTCAAACCGACGAGGCCTTGCATGCCTAACCAAAACCAACCCCGAGTCTCCCTGACCCCAAAACAAGGGCAGCACCCAGTGTCGACACGATGTGTCGACACCACGACAAGCCGGTGTCGACAAAAGGTGTCGACACAACCGCTGCTGGTGTCGACACCAAGTGTCGACACCACAACAAGCCGGTGTCGACACAAGGTGTCGACACAACCGCTGCTGGTGTCGACACCAAGTGTCGACACCACTGCGGCCGGTGCCGACACTGCCGCTGCAGGTGTCGACACCAAGTGTCGACACCACTGCGGCCGGTGCCGACACAAGGTGTCGACATTTCCGCTGCGGGTGTCGACACCAAGTGTCGACACCACTGCGGCCGGTGTCGACACAAGGTGTCGACACTGCCGCTGCGGGTGTCGACACCACTTCGGCCGGTGTCGACATAAGGTGTCGACACTGCCGTTGCGGGTGTCGACACCAAGTGTCGACACCACTGCGGCCGGTGTCGACACAAGGTGTCGACACTGCCGCTGCGGGTGTCGACACCAAGTGTCGACACCCCGACTGGCCGGTGTCGACACCACAGTGTCGACACCCTGACTGGCTGGTGTCGACACCACGGTGTCGACACCCTGATTGACTGGTGTCGACACCACGGTGTCGACACCCTGACTGACTGGTGTCGACACCACGGTGTCGACACCCTGACTGGCTTCAGGCGCCAGATCCAGCACACAACCAGAAATGAGAACGAGGTCTCCCTCGAGGGTACAACAACCATCGACAATCGCATCTACTCGACCTGAACCGAACCAAAACCATCCCTAATAGACACAATCCCCCAGGAAAACTGATATTATAACTGGAACTTTCTACTCTAACCACGGCATGATCGGGGACGAACCCTAGCGTACACCTAGGATCTAAGCAGGAAAGAGATAAAATTAACTCAAAAGAAAGACAAAGATCAGCTTTGGCAAGGATGAGGGGACATCACTTGCCTAAATACCAGAAACTTGGTCGGCGGCCTCCCCCGCTCACGGATCTGGCCGCAGAGCAGCAAGCTGAGGAGCAGAAAAAAAGCAGATCACGGCGAGGGCAGTCCAGATCCACTCTCGAAATCGAATTCCGACCGCTAAATCTCCAGGAATCGGCGTCCGAAGGCTAGGGTAGTCTGGCGGTTCTCTTCCTCTCGTACAGGCGGTGGCTTCTTCCAAGCAGAGAAAAGAAAAGACAATGAACCCAACCCTAATTCTAACCAAAGACTTTATATATATCAGTTTTAATATTAAACAATCAACATATTACTAATTATTTACACTCAATATCAAAACAACACGAAACCTGAAACTTCTCGGAAAAAGACGAAATTCACGCCGCAGCTAAAAACCCACGCTACGAACACAACTGCGAAGTCGAAATTAGCATTCGACGAACGAAACCCGGGATAACACCTCCCGAAGCCAAAACACAAGCATTCCCTAAGAGGCCCAGCCGAGTCATCAAACGGACTCCAGCTAGCTGGGGAATCTTGCTAACAGGCTACAAACAGGCTACACAGGGAACCCTAAGAGCTAAAACCACGCTCTACAACGGCAAAAAGCCGGAAATACGCCATCGTAACGCCAGCCAAAGATCAAACAAAGCACAGAAAAACCGGGGGCGTTACAGCCACTCCCCCTAAAAGAAAGTTTCGCCTTGAAACTTTACTCACAACACCCCTATAAAGAAGGAGAGAGAAAGAGCTAGGAAAGGGCTATATAAATAATAAAATAGAACATACCAAGCACAAGATCAGGGAAACAGATGAGGGTGAGCCTCCCTCATAGCCGACTCCAACTCCCAAGTCGCGCTTTCCATATCTTGATTCCTCCATAAAACTTTAACCATCTGAATAGTCTTCTTCCGCAACGCCCGAACTTGAGAATCCAAAATGCGAACAGGCACCTCCACATAAGAAAGATTCGGCTCCAACTGAGGCACATAATCCAAAACCTGCCTGCCATTTACCACACATTTTCGCAGCTGTCTGGCGTGAAAGACATCATGCACGCCAGGGAAATTTGCGGGCAAGGCCAGCCTGTAGGCCGATACCCCAATCCGCTCAACAATCGGAAACGGCCCCACGTACCTCGGGTCCAACTTCCTATTCTTGCCAAACCGCTTGACTCCAATCAACGGGGTGACCTTTAAGAACACCGAGTCCCCCACAACAAATTCCAAGTTCGATCTACGCTGATTGGCGTTCTTCTCATATCTCTCTTGGGCTATCCGAAGCTTTTCCCGAATAAGCTTCACAGCGGTTTCCATCTCCTCAAGCGCTTCTGGACCCAACAAAGGTCCCTCGCCAAGCTCAGCCCAAAATAATGGAGTCCTGCAGCGCCTCCCATACAAAGCTTCAAAGGGAGCCATTTGCAAGCTTTCTTGATAACTGTTGTTATATGCGAATTCCATAAGCCGCAAGCGCTCGTCCCACGCTCCTCCGTGGTCCAGAATATAGCATCGGATCATATCTTCCACAATCTGATTCACTCGCTCCGTCTGACCACCGGTCTGCGGATGATAAGTCGTGGAATATCTCAAATCTGTACCCAACCCTTCTTGAAGGCTCTTCCAAAAACGAGACGTGAACCTGGAGTCTCGATCTGATATGATACTTACGGGTACTCCATGCAATCTGATAACCTCTTCCAGATACAGCTCGGCTATCTTCCTCATCTGATAATCGATCTTAAATGGTATGAAATGAGCGCTCTTCGTCAATCTGTCTACGATTACCCAAACTGAATCATGCCCCTCAGGCGATCTCGGTAAGCCGGTTATGAAATCCATCGAGATACTCTCCCACTTCCACATCGGAATTTCCAAGGGAGTCAGCATGCCACCAGGCCTCCCATAGTCAGCTTTCACACGCCTGCAAGTGAAACACTCTGAAACAAATCTGGCTATGTCCTTCTTCATCCCGTACCACCAGGCAATCTGCTTTAAATCATGATACATCTTGGTCGACCCTGGATGGTAGGCGACACTAGATCCGTGGGCGTCTCTGCACACCATATCCCGGATATCTCCAACTGCGGGGATGCAAAACCTGCCACGATACTTCAAGGTACCCGCACCATCTATAGAGAAGTCTGGTAATTCACCTTTCTCAGCTCGAAGATACAAATGCAGAAGATCGGGATCGTCCTTCTGATGCAGTCTCGTAAGCGCAATCCACGAAGGTTCTGCTACCGCTAAGCTACTCTGCGAATCACAACTTCCTACAGAAATGTCCATCAAAAGAAACTCTTCCACTAGGCGCTCGGCGGAAAGATTAAAAATCTTACCTGTCTTCCGACTCAGGGCATCAGCCACCACATTTACCTTGCCCGGATGATACTGAATTTCAACATCATAGTCGGCCACGTACTCCAACCACCACCGCTGGCGCAGATTCAATTCTTTCTGAGTGAAGACATACTTCAAACTCTTATGATCCGTGAAAATCTTGCACTGCGCGCCATATAGCAAATGCCTCCACAATTTCAGCGCATAGATCACAATTGCAAACTCCAGGTCATGCGTAGGGTAATTCCTCTCGTGAGTCTTTAGCTGCCTCGACCCGTACGCAATCACCTTCCCGCCCTGCATCAAAACGCAGCCCAAACCGACATGCGACGCATCCACATATATATCATACTCACTACCCTCCGTAGGCAAAGACAAAATTGGAGACGAACATAGCCTTCTTTTTAGTTCCTCAAAAGCCTTCTCACACTTGTCATCCCATATAAAGGCTACATTCTTCTGCGTCAACTTGGTCAACGACGCGGACAAGGTAGAGAAACCTTCTACAAATCTTCTATAATAACCAGCCAAACCCAAGAAGCTTCTGATCTCTTTGGGGGTAACAGGTCTCGCCCATTCCATAACAGCAGCGATCTTTTCTGGGTCCACCGATATTCCCTCCTTATTAATCACGTGGCCTAGAAAAGAAACTTGAGGCAACCAAAATTCATATTTGCTCAGCTTGGCGTATAGCTTATGGTCTCTCAGAGTCGCCAAGACCAGCCGCAAATGTCGATCATGCTCCTCTGCATCCTTAGAATACACCAAAACATCGTCTATAAAGACAATCACGAACTTATCAAGAAAATCCTTGAAAACTCTGTTCATCAAATCCATAAAAGCTGAGGGCGCATTAGTCAAACCGAATGACATAACCAAAAACTCAAAATGCCCATGACGAGAACGGAACGCCGTCCGCGGAACATCTGACTCCCGAATCCTCAACTGGTGATAGCCCGAACGAAGATCTATCTTGGAAAAAACGGCACTACCACGCAGTTGGTCGAACAAATCGTCGATTCGCGGCAAAGGGTACCTATTCTTAATAGTAACCTTGTTCAGCTCTCTATAGTCAATGCATAACCTCATCGACCCATCCTTCTTTTTAACGAACAGCACTGGCGCACCTCAAGGCGAAGAACTCGGCCTTATAAAGCCTTTTTCCAACAACTCATCCAGCTGAATTCGCAGCTCTTCCAGCTCTCGCGGGGCCATCCGGTACGGCGCCTTTACTATAGGACGCGTGCCTGGCTCCAAATCTATGGCAAACTCGACACCTCGATCGGGTGGAAGACCGGGAAGATCGTTTGGAAACACATCAGAAAAGTCACACACCACAGGAATCTCTTCCAAACGGGGCACACTAACCATCGTCCCTACCAGAGAAACCACACAGGAAAAACAGCCAGAAACAAGCAACTTCCGAGCACGCACCGCAGAAATGACTGGAGACTCCTGGAGGGAATACCCATAAACGCTCCCTGGCTGACCGTTGTCTTTGACGAAGTCCAAGCGCTTACCCTTGCACTGGATCACAGCATCGTACCTTGACAACCAGTCCATGCCCAAAATAACGTCAAAGTCCTCCAGGTCAATCACCTTCAAATCTGCCTTGGCTAGAAAATCTCACAACAAAATTGGACAATCGAGAATACCCAGGTCCGTAACCACAGAGTCACCGGAGGGGAACTTAATGCAGAAGGCACCACCAACACGATCTAGGCCCAAACTGAACCGCTCCACGAAGGCTCTAGCCACAAACGAGTGGGTAGCGCCGGAATCGAAGAGAACGCGCGACAAGCGGTTCTTTACCTTAAATCGCCCTACGAATTGCACACGTATCTAAGGCAACAAGAGCTAAAACGAAAACTACAACCAAAAAGGGAACGTAATGAAACGACTGGGGAGGAGTCGAACCTGAGATAACCTGGGTCGAGGTCTGCGCTTCGTCTGTCGTAAGCACACTCAGCTTCCCTTTTCCCTTATCCATTTGCTGAGGCGGTGGCAAAGCCTGGAGGGGAACTAGCTGCAGAATAGACTGGGTCTGAGGGCACCTTGTCTTGAGATGACCCTTCTGGCCGCACTGAAAACAGACCTTATCTTTTAACCAACAACGGGCAGCCTCATGCCCCTTCCTTCCACACAAGGCACACACCAAGTCTCCCCTGGAAGTACCCTGAATCGCGTGCACCTGTTCCTTCTTCTGCGCTCCCAACCTTTTGAAACACTTCTCGAAGGGGTGGCCTGGCCGGCCACAAAAGCTACAAATCTCTTTGACCTTCTTTCTTGAGACAGCATCAGGTTCCTGAGGGCCCTTCCCTCCACCGGACTGCTGGCCTCTATTCTTGGCATTCTTAATGGCCTCAACTCTCAAGGCAGCTTCAACCACACTGGCATAACTGACTGCTCCATAGGCATTCGCTAACTGCTGAATGTCGCTTCTTAGTCCGCCCAGAAATCGCTTAACTCGGTCTGCCTCAACACTCACCAGACCCGGAGCAAACCGACTCAACTTACTAAACTCAATCTCATACTCACTAACCGTGAGTTTCCTCTGTTTTAGATGAAGGAAGTCATTCATTAGCCGGTCCCGCTCGACTGAAGGCAGAAACTTACTTAACAACATCACCTTAAATGACTCCCAAGTGCAACCTGTCACTAAGCTCTCTTTCTCCCTCAGCCACCAATTCTTTGCTAAGCCCTTGAGCTGGTAAGCAGCGAGCATCACTCTCTGATCGTCCGTAATCCCTGAGTACGAGAACATCTCCTCAATGGTAATCAGCCAATCATCCAAAATCATGAAATCTGCCTGCCCATCATAGGTAGGGGGTCTCAGCCGCTGAAATTGGGATATGAACGTCATCTTCAGGGGCACCACAACCAAAGGCATGAGAGGAGCAGGAGGGGTAGGAACAGCTACCCCCTCTGTGGGGTTCTGAGCTCTCGGGGTCTGTCCCGCCACCACTGCTACAAGGGACTGAATCTGAGCCTGCATAGCCACTACCTGCCTCGATAACTCCTCATTACTCTTCCGCAGGCTTTCTGCCAACGCATCGCTCTGCGCTCCTGATGTCTCACCCTCGGATTGGGGGGTCGATCTCGTCGCAGGACGTCTCGCCATCCTAAAATCGCACAAGCTTTAGACAAATCCTAGCCCATCAACTAGAACAAAACTACCCGGTACGGACAAACACACTTAAATATGAACTTCAACTGCAAAACTTGCTCTGGGAGTTGTTTTTACCATGATGATGTTATGCTTATCCTAAGATGGTTCACCACCATCATACTAACTCATGTGCCTAAACCATGAATGCATGTATTTGTATTCTGTTTGACTCAAAACCATGTGTGTACATATGTCATCTTGCAAATCTTTAGCTTGGCACGTTGTGCTTATGAAATGTTATGCTATGCATGATGTGCTATGCATTCTAAAAAGGCCTTAGTGCATGCCATGGGCGGCGTACACATGAAAATGTTATGCATCCCATACTACATAACATTCCCATATAACGAAAAAGAAAACGTGCTAGCCGCATTCATGTGGTGAGGTTATGCGTCCCATACCACATAACCCTCACATGTTGCATCCTATGGTGGATCCATATACAAACACATATTATGCATCCCATACAACATAATATGCCATGTATGCTTCTTTATGCTCATGAGTGTAGTGTTCGTGCATCGGCCAAGACGTGCCGATGATATATCGGTGTGTGAATGGTATGATGCTAACTACTAATGCAGATAAGGGAAAGGTTGCCCAACCATTTGTCAAGCAACCTCCCTCTGATACCAACTGTCACAACCCGCATTTTCTCAACGGTAAAATCGTATCAGATTAAGAGAAAACATGCGTCGTGATGCCACGTCGTGCAGGGGATAACTGCACACGCTCAGGCAAAACTCTAGACGTTAGATTTTTAAGGAAAATTGTTAATTAAGTATGAAAGAAAATCAGTTTTGTTGAATGGTCGTATCCCTCGGCCCGGTGGATCAGCTAGTCCACTGTTAAAACTATATTTATACGCAGCAGAAAATAATTTGGTTCAATTAAGTTGACACCCTAAACGAGCATAAGTGTCCCCGGGGGACGACATATGCGTGCACGACCCTAAGGTGAATATAGTAAGTATGAAAAGATAGTGTTTTACGTTGAGGAAAAATAGTGTCTTTGACTTAGAAACATGTTATGCATGGGGTACATATAATAATACTTTTAGGTTATAAAATACTTAACATGCAACCTAGCATAAATCCTTCCCAGAAGCAAGTAACCAACCACAAATAGGCAAAATCAGCAGTTTAAATTCATATTCAGCATTACAAGAAGCCACCAGTGGGCGTCAACAACCTGAAACGAACCCACAGGCGAGTATGTATGTCTATACAGAAGAGTAAAGAACTACCTCACAACAAAACGGGTATCAGCAATCTCAGCTACCCTAGAGGCCACCAACAAGCCCCTCCCAAAGAACTAGCCGCTGAACTGGCTACAACCTGGACCTGAGGCATTCAAGAAAAGAACACCTCAGCAAGGAAACAATCAAAAAGTAAATAGAGCAATAGGTTAATGAGCAAATAAGATGAAGGGTTTACCAACCCGTCAACAAACTGCTATAAGCAAAAGAAAAAGAGAGTGGCAGTAAGAAAAGAGTACTGTCTAAAACACCGCAGAGCACACCAAGTGCGAGCAATAAAACCAACATGCCCTACCAAGAGAGCCTGCAACAGCATCAAGACATATACATATGCCAAAAGAAAGGAAAGCATAAACAGGAAAGGGACTAACAACCCTAACACGTGGGTAAGTGGCAGTGGTCAAAACATGGGTCTGAATGCATAACCAAAATCAGACCCAAAAAGGGCTAAGGGGTCATACAGTGGCAGCTTTAGGGTCCCACACACACCAACCCAAACCGGGGCAAAAAGGCGGTGGCCACAGCTCTCCACATAAAACCACCCCTCCAGAGGCCACCAAAACTCCACCACCTGCCACAACCCAAGAGTCGGCATGCAGAAATTAGCCGAGCACCCAATGCCCCCCTCCTAGGGAAAAGTCCCACTAATAGTCCTAAGAATCACACGAACCCAAGGCAAAAATGTCGGGTCCAACCGACGCGGCCTTGCACGCCTAACCAAAACCAACCCCGAGTCTCCCTGACCCCAAAACAAGGGCAGCACCCAGTGTCGACACGATATGTCGACACCACGACAAGCCGGTGTCGACACAAGGTGTCGACACAACCGCTGCTGGTGTCGACACCAAGTGTTGACACCACAACAAGCCGGTGTCGACACAAGGTGTCGACACAACCGCTGCTGGTGTCGACACCAAGTGTCGACACCACTGCGGCCGGTGCCGACACAAGGTGTCGACACTACCGCTGCGGGTGTCGACACCACTGCGGCCGGTGCCGACACAAGGTGTCGACACTGCTGCTGCGGGTGTCGACACCAAGTGTCGACACCACTGCGGCCGGTGTCGACACAAGGTGTCGACACTGCCGCTGCGGGTGTCGACACCAAGTGTCGACACCACTGCGTCCGGTGTCGACACAAGGTGTCGACACTGCCGCTGCGGGTGTCGACACCACTGCGGCCGGTGTCGACACAAGGTGTCGACACTGCCGCTGCGGGTGTCGACACCAAGTGTCGACACCCCGACTGGCCGGTGTCGACACCACGGTGTCGACACCCTGACCGGCTGGTGTCGACACCACGGTGTCGACACCCTGACTGACTGGTGTCGACACCACGGTCTCGACACCCTGACTGACTGGTGTCGACACCACGGTGTCGACACCCTGACTGGCTTCAGGCGCCAGATCCAGCACACAACCAGAAACGAGAACGAGGTCTCCCTCTAGGGTACAACAACCATCGACAATCGCATCTACTCGACCTGAACCGAACCAAAACCGTCCATAATAGACACAATCCCCCAGGAAAACTGATATTATAACTGGAACTTTCTACTCTAACCACGGCATGATCGGGGACGAACCCTAGCGTACACCTAGGATCTAAGCAGGAAAGAGATAAAATTAACTCAAAAGAAATACAAAGATCAGCTTTGGCAAGGATGAGGGGACATCACTTGCCAAAATACCAGAAACTTGGCCGGCGGCCTCCCCCGCTCACGGATATGGCCGCAGAGCAGCAAGCTGAGGAGCAGAAAGAAAGCAGATCCTGACGAGGGCAGTCCAGATCCACTCTCGAAATCGAATTCCGACCGCTAAATCTCCAGGAATCGGCGTCCGAAGGCTAGGGTAGTCCGGCGGTTCTCTTCCTCTCGTACAGGAGTCGGCTTCTTCCAAGCAGAGAAAAGAAAAGACAATGAACATAGCCCTAATTCTAACCCAAGACTTTATATATATCAGTTTTAATATTAAACAATCAACATATTACTAATTATTTACACTCAATATCAAAACAACACGAAACCTGAAACTTCTCGGAAAAAGACGAAATTCACGCCGCAGCTAAAATCCCACGCTACAAACACAACTGCGAAGTCGAAATTAGCATTCGACGAACGAAACCCGGGATAACACCTCCCGAAGCCAAAACACAAGCATTCCCTAAGAGGCCCAGCCGAGTCATCAAACGGACTCCGGCTAGCTGGGGAATCTTGCTAACAGGCTACAAACAGGCTACACAGGGAACCCTAAGAGCTAAAACCACGCTCTACAACGGAAAAAAGCCGGAAATACGCCATCGTAATGCCAGCCAAAGATCAAACAAAGCACAGAAAAACTGGGGGCGTTACACCAAATCCCGAGCAAAATCCCCTGACACACCCCCCAGACACGCCCTCTATGGGCATGTCACTAGGCGTGTCACCGGGCGTGTCGCCCTCTTCCCGAAGCCTGCTACTGCATTTAAAGATTTCCATTCACTGCACGTCAACAGTACTGACATGCCCCCCTACACTGGCGTGTCCTAGTGTGTGTTCCGCAATTTCTGGCATTTGACAAATTTCCGACCAATGATTGAAGCTTGACGTGCCTTACACGCCCCCCTACATGGGCGTGTCCACCGACGTACAAATGAAATCATGATTTCCGTCAGAATTCACCTCCGGATGTCTTTCCCGTACATGACACGCCCCCTGACATGCCCTACCCGGGCGTGACAGGGGGCGTGAGTGACTCGCAAATTTTCTATAAATTCATCCCCCTCTTATTTCTAGAGCATAGTTTTGGAGTGAGAGGGGAGGTGCTGTCCTTTTGTTTTCTTGCAGTTTTTCATGCTTCTCCTCTCCCCCCTTCACATTTTAAGCTTTTTAATCTGAGCTTTGTTTACTCTTTTTGTATTAGTTTTTGTAATTGCTTTAGTAGCTTAATGTTAATGCTAGCCTAGTTCTTATTTTATTGCACTTGTAATCTTTTATTTCAAGTTGTAGCCCTCTTTTTACATTAATAAAAAGTGTGCCTTTTCTTCTTAATGTTCTTCTACCCTACTCTCTTACTCCACTTCTCCATGATTAACTAATCCTCCTTGTACTCGATCTTGATGATCCGAGGTTCGAGTTGATTAAGTTATGATGCTTTAATTTTACTTTTTCTTTT
Source organism: Platanthera guangdongensis (assembly GCA_039583875.1). Lineage (NCBI taxonomy): Eukaryota > Viridiplantae > Streptophyta > Magnoliopsida > Asparagales > Orchidaceae > Platanthera > Platanthera guangdongensis. The sequence continues at coordinate 55,716,696 of CM077148.1, forward strand.
TAGGGTTTATGCCTTGATTTACTCTTGATTAATCTTGTTCGGAGTTATATCATCGATATATAATTTCCATATTTGTTTTCACTCCTATCTAGACGGGAGGCTCGTAGTTTGAAGTGAACACTCAAGAGTAAAGAGAGTTGCACGCACCCCTCGAGAGAGACAGACGTTAAATCTCCCAGATTGGAGTGAAATCCAATATTGGGGTTCACCGCGTAAAGCGAGCTTTCGGTCCCTGATTTGGACGAGAGTTCGGTCGGACCTTCCTAAACTCAGTTGAGCACGGCTTCGACAGAAGCATGTTCATACTTTAGGAACCTCCACGGTCAAGGTCTTCTACCTTATTAAGTTAGGGTTTATTATCACATTTTTTTAATCAACTTTAGCCAAGGTGATTCTCGATCGAGTGCTTTTCTTTATCATCATCTCAACCCCTCATTATAATCACTTTTAGTAGCTCTCCATTTAACTGCAAGTAGCTCTCTTTTTAGTGCTATATTTCTTTTCTTAATCGCAATTAGCTTTCTCTTAAAAGCCTAAAAAATTCCTTCGATAAGATAATAGTTTTCGTGAGAGTAAGATTACTTAACAGTTTCCGGATTTCAATACGACACTTGTGTCCCCTAGCTACATTTCGATAGGTATACTTGCCTCGTTGGATTGCTAGTTCGGTTTTTATTCTCTTTACGAATATTCTCTCACCAGTGAGCAGACAGAGTCAGAAAATCTGCTAACTCGAATTCGTCGAGTAAGCAACCCTTACTCGACAAATTGTTAAGTATTATATTCTTACTCGACTAATCGTCGCGATTCGTCGAGTCTACTCAAAGACATACACAGTCTAGCGTTTCCTAAGTTCAAATCGCCGAGTATAAACCCTTACTCGACGAATCATCATGATTCGTCTAGTCAACTCAAAGCCATATAAGCACAGCCACTTTCAAGTAAAAGCGTTGAGTGGCGTCAAGTGCACTCAACGCACTCGACACCTTTCAACTAATGGCATCGAGTGCACTCAACGCACTCGACACCAAATATTCTAGAAAAATTTCTAATTCAAATGGTGTTGAGTGCCGTCGAGTGCACTCAATGCACTCGACGCCTTTCAGCTAATGGTGTCGAGTGTACTCAACACACTCGACGCCAAACATTCCAGAAATGTTTCTAAGTCAAATTGCGCTGAGTGTTGTCGAGTCCACTCAACGCCACAACGTAGTTCGTCGAATGACATTGAGTCCACTCAACGCCATAGCCTTATTCTTCGAGACGAGTTGAGTCCACTAAATGCCAATGCCTAATTCGTCGAGTGGCGTTGAGTCCACTTAACGCCAACTTTCCAAAGTAATTTCTAAGTCTTAGTTCGTAGAGTGGCATTAAGTCCACTAAACGCAACCTTTTCAGAACAGTTTCTATGTCCCTATACTCGTGGAATTCATTGGATATTCGTGTCGATATTCGACGAATAATGTTGGTCTCAGCTCACAAGTCTTACTCGACATATTCATCGGATGTCCGCGACGATATCCGACGAATTTTACTTGTCGAGTCTGGCGCACCCCGAGTACGAGTCAACTCCTGTCACAACCCGCATTTTCTCAACGGTAAAAATCGTATCAGAGTGAGAGAAAACACGTGCCGTGATGCCACGTCGTGCAGGGGATAACTGCACACGCTCAGGCAAGACTCCAGACGCTAAATTTTTAGGAAACGTAGATTAATTAAGGTAGAGAATCAATTAAGTTGAAAGGCCGTATCCCTCGGCACGGTGGATCAGCTAGTCCACAACTAAAACTATATTTATACGCAGCAGAAAATACTTTGGTTCAATTAAGATGACACCCTAAAGGAGCGTAAGTGTCCCCGGGGGACATCTTATACGAGCATGGCTCTAAGGTGAATATAATAGGTACATAAAATAAGTAGTGATTTACGTTGAGGAAAGTAGTGTCTTTGATTTAACAACATGTTATGCATGGGGGTACATATAATAATACTTTTAGGTTTTTAAAATATCTAACATGCAACCTAGCATAAATCCTTCCCAGAAGCAAGTGACCAACCACAAAAGGGCAAAATCAGCAGTTTAATTTCATATCCAGCATCACAAGAAGCCACCAGTGGGCGTCAACAACCTGACACGAACCCACTGGCGAGTATGTATGTCTATACAGAAAAGTAAGGAACTACCTCACAGCAACGGGAAACAGCAAACTCAGCAACCCTAGAGGCCACCAACAGCCCCTCCAAAAGAACTAGCCGCAGAACTGGCTACAACCTGGACCTGAGGCATTCAAGAAAAGAACACCTCAGCAAGGAAACAATCAAAAGTAAATAGAGCAATAGGTTAATGAGCAATAAGATGAAGGGGGTACCAACCCGGCAACAAACTGCTATAAGTAAAAGAAAAGGAGAATGACAGAAGAAAAAGAGTACGGTAAAAAACACCGCAGAGCACAACAAGTGCGAGCAATAAAACCAAGATATCTTACCAAGAGAACCTGCAACAGCATCAAGACCTGTATATATGCCAAAAGAAAGGTAAGCATAAACAGAAAGGGTCTAACAGTCCTAACACGTGGGTAAGCGGCAGTGGTCAAAACATGGGTCTGAATGCATAGCCAGAATCAGACCCAAAAAGGGGCTAAGGGGTCAAACAGTGGCAGCTTTAGGGTCCCACACACACCAACCCAAACCGGGGCAAAAGGCGGTGGCCACAGCTCTCCACATAAAACCACCCCTCCAGAGGCCACCAAAACTCCACCACCTGCCACAACCCAAGAGTCGGCATGCAGAAATTAGCCGAACACCCAAAGCGCCCCCCCTGGGGAAAAGTCACTCTAACAATCCTAAGAAACACACGAACCCAAGGCAAAAACGTCGGGTCCAACCGACGCGGCCTTGCACGCCTCACCCGAACCAACCTCGAGTTACCTGACCCCAAACCAAGCGCAGCACCAGTGTCGACACGATGTGTCGACACCTCGACAAGCCGGTGTCGACACAAGGTGTCGACACAACCACGGCTGGTGTCGACACCAAGTGTCGACACTACAGCGGCCAGTGTCGACACAAGGTGTCGACACTGCCGCGGCTGGTGTCGACACCAAGTGTCGACACCACAGCGGCCAGTGTCGACACAAGGTGTCGACACTGCCGCGGCTGGTGTCGACACCAAGTGTCGACACCACTGCAGCCGGTGTCGACACATGGTGTCGACACAGCCGCTGCTGGTGTCGACATCAAGTGTCGACACCACTGCAGCCGGTGTCGACACATGGTGTCGACACAGCCGCTGCTGGTGTCGACACCAAGTGTCGACACCACGACTGGCCGGTGTCGACACCAAGTGTCGACACCCAGACTGGCCGGTGTCGACACGACAGTGTCGACACCTCATACGGCAACAGGAGCCAGAGCCAGCAGACATCAGCAAAACGAGAACGGGAATTCCCTCTTCTCTCTCGAGTACAACCTACATCAGCAATGGTAACCACTCGACCTATACCAAACCAAATATGTCCCTAATAGACGCAATCCCTCAGGAAAACTGAGATTTACTGGACGCTCCTACATTAACCACAGTATGATCGGGCACAAACCCTAACTTACACCTAAGATCTGAATAAGAAAGAGAGCAAAATTAGCTCAAAAGAAAGACAAAGATCAGCTTTGGCAAGGATGAGGGGACATCACTTGCCTCAATACCAGAAAAGCTTGGCCGGCGGCGTCCCCCACTCTCGGATCTAGCCGCAGAGCACCAGCTGAGGAGCAAAAAGAGTGCAGATCCAGGCAAGGGCAGTCCAGATCCACTCTCGAAACCAGAATCCGACCGCAAAAACTCCAGGAAGACGGCGTCCGAAGGCTAGGGTAGGCCGGCGATACACTTCCTCTTGCACAGGCGACGGGCGACGGCTTCTTCCAAACAGAGAAACTGGAAAAGAACCAAAAAGAACCCAGCCCTAATCTGACCCAAGACTAAATATATCTGCAGTAATAATAATAAACAACAATACCTAATAATAATTATTTACACTTAACAACAAAACGACCCAAAACCCGAAACTTCTCGGAAAAAGACGAAATTTAAGCCGCAGCTAAAAACCCACGCTACGAACGCAACTACGAAGTCGAAATTAGCATTCGACGAACAAAACCCGGGATAAGACCTCCCGAAGCCAAAACACAAGCATTCCCTAAGAGGCCCAACCGAGTCGTCAAACGGACTCCGGCTAGCTGGGGAATCTTGCTAACAGGCTACAAACAAGCTACACCGGGAATCCTAAGAGCTAAGACCACGCTCTACAACGACAAAAGCTGGAAATACGCCATCGTAACGCCAGCCATAGATCAAACAAAGCACAAAAAAACCGGGGGCGTTACAGCCACTCCCCCTAAAAGAAAGTTTCGCCTCGAAACTTTACTCACAACACTCCTATAAGGTAGGAGAGAGAAAAAGAGCCAGGAAAGAACCACAAATAAATAGGAACAAAACAGAGCATACCAGGCACAAGATCAGGGAAACAGATGAGGGTGAGCCTCCCTCATATCCGACTCCAACTCCCAAGTTGCGCTTTCCACATCCTGATTCCTCCATAAAACTTTAACCATAGGAATAGTCTTCTTCCGCAACGCCCGAACTTGAGAATCCAAAATGCGGATAGGCACCTCCACATAAGAAAGATTCGGCTCCAACTGCGGCACAGAATCCAAAACCCGCCGGCCATTTGCCACACATTTACGCAGCTGACTGACGTGAAAGACATCATGCACGCCAGGGAAATTTGCGGGCAAAACCAGCCTGTAGGCTGATACCCCAATCCGCTCAACAATTGGAAACGGCCCCACGTACCTCGGGTCCAACTTCCTATTCTTGCCAAACCGCTTGACTCCAATCAACGGGGAGACCTTTAAGAACACCGAGTCCCCCACAGCAAATTCCAAGTCAGATCTACGCCGATTGGCGTTCTTCTCATATCTCTCCTGGGCCATCCGAAGCTTTTCCCGAACAAGCTTCACAGCGGTTTCCATTTCCTCAAGCGCTTCTGGACCCAACAAAGGTCCCTCGCCAAGCTCAGCCCAAAATAAGGGAGTCCTGCAGCGCCTCCCATACAAAGCTTCAAAAGGAGCCATTTGCAAGCTTTCTTGATAACTGTTGTTATATGCGAATTCCATAAGCCGCAAGCGCTCGTCCCACGCCCCTCCGTGCTCCAGAATATAGCATCGGATCATATCTTCCACAATCTGATTCACTCGCTCTGTCTGACCATTGGTCTGCGGATGATAAGCCGTGGAATATCTCAAATCTGTACCCAACCCCTCTTGAAGGCTCTTCCAAAAACGAGACGTAAACCTGGAGTCTCGGTCTGATATGATACTTATGGGTACACCATGCAACCTGACAACCTCTTCCAAATACAGCTCGGCTATCTTCCTCATCGGATAATTGATCTTAAATGGTACGAAATGAGCACTTTTCGTCAATCTGTCTACGATCACCCAAACTGAATCATGCCCTTTAGGAGATCTCAGTAAGCCTGTAATGAAATCCATCGAGATACTCTCCCACTTCCACATCGGGATCTCCAAAGGAGTCAGCTTGCCACCAGGCCTTCCGTGGTCGGCTTTCACACGCCTGCAAGTGAAGCACTCAGAAACAAATCTGGCTATGTCCTTCTTCATACCGTACCACCAGGCAATCTGTTTTAAATCATGATACATCTTGGTAGACCCTGGATGGTAGGCAACACTAGATCCGTGGGCGTCTCTGCACACCATATCTCGGATACCCCCAACTGCGGGGACGCAAAACCTGCCACGGTACTTCAAGGTACCCGCATCATCTAAAGAGAAATCTGGTAATTCACCCTTTTCAGCTCGAAGATACAAATGCAGAAGATCGGGATCGTCCTTCTGATGCAGTCTCGTAAGCGTAATCCACGAAGGTTCTGCTGCTGCTATGCTACTCTGCGAATCACAGCTTCCCACAGAGATGTCCATCAATAGAAACTCTTCTACTAGACGCTCGGCGGAGAGATTAAAAATCTTACCCGACTTCCGACTCAAGGCATCAGCCACCACATTGGCCTTGCCTGGATGATACTGAATTTCAACATCATAGTCGGCCACGTACTCCAACCACCGCCGCTGGCGCAGATTCAATTCTTTCTGTGTGAAGACATACTTCAGACTCTTATGATCCGTGAAAATCTTGCACTGCGCGCCATATAGCAAATGCCTCCACAACTTCAGTGCATAGATCACAGCTGCAAACTCCAGGTCATGCGTAGGGTAATTCCTCTCGTGAGTCTTTAGCTGCCTTGACCCGTACGCAATCACCTTTCCGCCCTGCATCAAAACGCAGCCCAGACCGACATGCGACGCATCCACATAAATATCATACTCACTACCCTCCGTAGGCAAAGACAAAATTGGAGCCGAACATAGCCTTCTTTTTAATTCCTCAAAAGCCTTCTCACACTTGTCATTCCATATAAAGGCTACATTCTTCTGCGTTAACTTGGTCAACGGCGCGGACAAGGTAGAGAAACCTTCTACAAATCTTCTATAATAACCAGCCAAACCCAAGAAGCTTCTGATCTCTTTGGGGTTAACAGGTCTCACCCATTCCCTAACCGCAACGATCTTTTCTGGGTCCACCGATATTCCATCCTTATTAATCACGTGGCCTAGAAAAGAAACTTGAGGCAACCAAAATTCACACTTGCTCAGCTTGGCGTATAGCTTATGGTCTCTCAGAGTCGCCAAGACCAGCCGCAAATGTCGATCATGCTCCTCTGCATTCTTAGAATATACCAAAACATTGTCTATAAAGACAATCACGAACTTATCTAGAAAATCCTTGAAAACTCTGTTCATCAAATCCATAAAAGCTGAGGGCGTATTAGTCAAACCGAATGACATAACCATAAACTCAAAATGCCCATGACGAGAGCGGAACGCCGTCCGCGGAACATCTGACTCCCGAATCCTCAACTGGTGATAGCCCGAACGAAGATCTATCTTGGAAAACACGGCACTACCACGCAGTTGGTCAAACAAATCATCGATTCGCGGCAAAGGGTACCTGTTCTTAATAGTAACCTTGTTCAGCTCTCTATAGTCGATGCATAACCTCATCGACCCATCCTTCTTTTTAACAAACAACACTGGCGCACCCCAAGGCGAAGAACTCGGCCTTATAAAGCCCTTTTCCAATAACTCATCCAGCTGAACCCGCAACTCTTCCAGCTCTCGCGGGGCCATCCGGTACGGCGCCTTTACGATAGGACGCGTGCCTGGCTCCAAATCTATAGCAAACTCAACATCTCGATCGGGTGGAAGACCGGGAAGATCATTAGGAAACACATCGGAGAAGTCACACACCACAGGGATCTCTTCCAAACGGGGCATACTAACAATCGACCCTTGCAGAGAAACCACACAGGCAAAACAGCCAGAAACAAGCAACTTCCGAGCACGCACCGCAGAAATGATTGGAGACTCCTGGAGAGAATACCCATAAACGCTCCCTGGCTGACCGTTGTCTTTGACGAATTCCAAGCGCTTACCCTTGCACTGGATCACAGCATCGTACCTTGACAACCAATCCATGCCCAAAATAACGTCGAAGTCCTCCAGGTCAATCACCTTCAAATCTGCCTTGGCTAGAAAATCTCCCAACAAAATTGGACAATCTAGGATACCCAGGTCTGAAACCACAGAGTCACCGGAGGGGAACTTAATGCAGAAGGCACCGCCAACACGATCTAGGCCCAAACCGAACCGCTCCACGAAGGCTCTAGCCACAAACGAGTGGGTAGCGCCAGAATCGAAGAGAACGCGCGCCCAGCGGTTCTTTACCTTAAATCGCCCTACGAATTGCATACGCATCTAAGGCAACAAGCGCTTAAACGAAAACTTCAACCGAGAAGGGAACGTAACGAAACGACTGGGGAGGAGTCGAACCTGAGATAACCTGGGTCGAGGTCTGCGCTTCGTCTGCTGAGAGCACATTTAGCTTCCCCTTTCCTTTATCCATTTGCTGAGGCGATGGCAAAGCCTGAAGGGGAACTGGCTGCAGAATAGACTGGGTCTGAGGGCACCTTGTCTTGAGATGACCCTTCTGGCCGCACTGAAAACAGGCCTTATCCTTTAACCAACAACGGGCAGCCTCATGCCCTTTCCTTCCACACAAGGCACACACCACGTCTCCCTTAGAAGTACCCTGAATCGCGTACACCTGATCCTTCTTCTGTGCTCCCAATCTTTTGAAACACTTCTCAAAGGGGTGGCCTGGCCGGCCACAAAAGCTACAAATCTCTTTGACCTTCTTTCTTGCGATAGCATCAGGTTCCTGAGGGCTCTTCCCTCCACCGGACTTCCGCTTATCTTTCCTTAGCTGCTGGCCTCTGTTCTTGGCATTCTCAATGGCCTCAACTCTCAAAGCAGCTTCAACCGCACTGGCGTAACTGACTGCTCCATAGGCATTCGCTAACTGTTGTATGTCGCTTCTTAGTCCACCCAGAAATCGCTTAACTCGGTCTGCCTCAACACTCACCAGACCCGGGGCAAACCGACTCAACTTACTAAACTCAATCTCATACTCACTGACCGTGAGTTTCCTCTGTTTTAAGTGAAGAAAGTCATTCATTAGCCGGTCCCGCTCGACTGAAGGCAGAAACTTACTTAACAACATCACCTTAAATGACTCCCAAGTGCAACCTGCCACTAAGCTCTCTTTCTCCCTCAGCCACCAGTTCTTTGCCAAGCCCTTGAGCTGGTAGACAGCGAGCATCACTCTCTGATCGTCCGTAATCCCTGAGTACGAGAACATTTCCTCAATGGTAATCAGCCAGTCATCCAAAATCATAAAATCTGCCTGCCCATCATAGGTAGGGGGTCTCAGCCGCTGAAACTGGGATATGAACGCCATCTCCGGAGGCACTACAACCATAGGCACGGGAGGAGCAGGTGGGGCAGGAACAGCTACCCCCTCTGTGGGGTTCTGAGCTCTCGGGGGCTGTCCCGCCACAACTGATACGAGGGACTGAATCTGAGCCTGCATGGCCACTACCTGCCTCGATAACTCCTCATTACTCTGCCGCAAGCTTTCTACCAACGCATCGCTCTGCGCTCCTGACGTCTCACCCTCGGATTGGGGGGTCGATCTCGTCGCAGGACGTCTCGCCATCCTAGAATCGCACAAGCTTTAGACAAATCCTAGCCCATCAACTAGAACAAAACTACCCGGTACGGACAAACACACTTAAATATGAACTTCAACTGCAAAACTTGCTCTGGGAGTTGTTTTTACCATAATGATGTTATGCTTATCCTAAGATGGTTCACCACCATCATACTAACTCAGGTGCCTAAACCATGAATGCATGTATTTGTATTCTTTTTGACTCAAAACCATGTGTGTACATATGTCATCTTGCAAATCTTTAGCTTGGCACGTTGTGCTTATGAAATGATATGTTATGCATGATGTGCTATGCATTCTAAAAAAGGCCTTAGTGCATGCCATGGGCGGCGTACACATGAAAATGTTATGCATCCCATACTACATAACATTCCCATGTAACGAAAAAAGAAAACGTGCTAGCCGCATCCATGTGGTGAGGTTATGCATCCCATACTACATAACCCTCACATGTTGCCTCCTATGGTGGATCCATATACAAACACATATTATGCATCCCATACTACATAATATGCCCTGTATACTTCTTCATGCTCGTGAGTGTAGTGTTCGTGCTTCGGCCAAGACGTGCTGATGACATATCGGTGTGTGAATGGTATGATGCTAAACACTAATGCAGACAAGGGAAAGGTTGCCCAACCATTTGTCAAGCAACCTCCCTCTGATACCAACTGTCACAACCCGCATTTTCTCAATGATAAAAATCGTATCAGAGTGAGAGAAAACACGTGCCGTGATGCCACGTCGTGTAGGGGATAACTGCACACGCTCAGGCAAGACTCCAGACGCTAAATTTTTAGGAAACGTAGATTAATTAAGGTAGAGAATCAATTAAGTTGAAAGGCCGTATCCCTCGGCACGGTGGATCAGCTAGTCCACAGCTAAAACTATATTTATACGCAGCAGAAAATACTTTGGTTCAATTAAGATGACACCCTAAAGGAGCGTAAGTGTCCCCGGGGGACATCTTATACGAGCATGACTCTAAGGTGAATATAATAGGTACATAAAATAAGTAGTGATTTACGTTGAGGAAAGTAGTGTCTTTGATTTAACAACATGTTATGCATGGGGGTACATATAATAATACTTTTAGGTTTTTAAAATATCTAACATGCAACCTAGCATAAATCCTTCCCAGAAGCAAGTGACCAACCACAAAAGGGCAAAATCAGCAGTTTAATTTCATATCCAGCATCACAAGAAGCCACCAGTGGGCGTCAACAACCTGACACGAACCCACTGGCGAGTATGTATGTCTATACAGAAAAGTAAGGAACTACCTCACAGCAACGGGAAACAGCAAACTCAGCAACCCTAGAGGCCACCAACAGCCCCTCCAAAAGAACTAGCCGCAGAACTGGCTACAACCTGGACCTGAGGCATTCAAGAAAAGAACACCTCAGCAAGGAAACAATCAAAAGTAAATAGAGCAATATGTTAATGAGCAATAAGATGAAGGGGGTACCAACCCGGCAACAAACTGTTATAAGTAAAAGAAAAGGAGAATGACAGAAGAAAAAGAGTACGGTAAAAAACACCGCAGAGCACAACAAGTGCGAGCAATAAAACCAAGATATCTTACCAAGAGAACCTGCAACAGCATCAAGACCTGTATATATGCCAAAAGAAAGGTAAGCATAAACAGAAAAGGGTCTAACAGTCCTAACACGTGGGTAAGCGGCAGTGGTCAAAACATGGGTCTGAATGCATAGCCAGAATCAGACCCAAAAAGGGGCTAAGGGGTCAAACAGTGGCAGCTTTAGGGTCCCACACACACCAACCCAAACCGGGGCAAAAGGCGGTGGCCACAGCTCTCCACATAAAACCACCCCTCCAGAGGCCACCAAAACTCCACCACCTGCCACAACCCAAGAGTCGGCATGCAGAAATTAGCCGAACACCCAAAGCGCCCCCCCCCCTGGGGAAAAGTCACTCTAACAATCCTAAGAAACACACGAACCCAAGGCAAAAACGTCAGGTCCAACCGACGCGGCCTTGCACGCCTCACCCGAACCAACCTCGAGTTACCTGACCCCAAACCAAGCGCAGCACCAGTGTCGACACGATGTGTCGACACCTCGACAAGCCGGTGTCGACACAAGGTGTCGACACAACCACGGCTGGTGTCGACACCAAGTGTCGACAGCGGCCAGTGTCGACACAAGGTGTCGACACTGCCGCGGCTGGTGTCGACACCAAGTGTCGACACCACAGCGGCCAGTGTCGACACAAGGTGTCGACACTGCCGCGGCTGGTGTCGATACCAAGTGTCGACACCACTGCAGCCGGTGTCGACACATGGTGTCGACACAGCCGCTGCTGGTGTCGACATCAAGTGTCGACACCACTGCAGCCGGTGTCGACACATGGTGTCGACACAGCCGCTGCTGGTGTCGACACCAAGTGTCGACACCACGACTGGTCGGTGTCGACACCAAGTGTCGACACCCAGACTGGCCGGTGTCGACACGACAGTGTCGACACCTCACACGGCAACAGGAGCCAGAGCCAGCAGACATCAGCAAAACGAGAACGGGAATTCCCTCTTCTCTCTCGAGTACAACCTACATCAGCAATGGTAACCACTCGACCTATACCAAACCAAATCTGTCCCTAATAGACGCAATCCCTCAGGAAAACTGAGATTTACTGGACGCTCCTACATTAACCACAGTATGATCGGGCACAAACCCTAACTTACACCTAAGATCTGAATAAGAAAGAGAGCAAAATTAGCTCAAAAGAAAGACAAAGATCAGCTTTGGCAAGGATGAGGGGACATCACTTGCCTCAATACCAGAAAAGCTTGGCCGGCGGCGTCCCCCACTCTCGGATCTAGCCGCAGAGCACCAGCTGAGGAGCAAAAAGAGTGCAGATCCAGGCAAGGGCAGTCCAGATCCACTCTCGAAACCAGAATCCGACCGCAAAAACTCCAGGAAGACGGCGTCCGAAGGCTAGGGTAGGCCGGCGATACACTTCCTCTTGCACAGGCGACGGGCGACGGCTTCTTCCAAACAGAGAAACTGGAAAAGAACCAAAAAGAACCCAGCCCTAATCTGACCCAAGACTAAATATATCTGCAGTAATAATAATAAACAACAATACCTAATAATAATTATTTACACTTAACAACAAAACGACCCAAAACCCGAAACTTCTCGGAAAAAGACGAAATTTAAGCCGCAGCTAAAAACCCACGCTACGAACGCAACTACGAAGTCGAAATTAGCATTCGACGAACAAAACCCGGGATAAGACCTCCCGAAGCCAAAACACAAGCATTCCCTAAGAGGCCCAACCGAGTCGTCAAACGGACTCCGGCTAGCTGGGGAATCTTGCTAACAGGCTACAAACAAGCTACACCGGGAATCCTAAGAGCTAAGACCACGCTCTACAACGGCAAAAGCCGGAAATACGCCATCGTAACGCCAGCCATAGATCAAACAAAGCACAGAAAAACCGGGGGCGTTACAACTCCCGTGACTCAAAAACACGTGCGAGGGGTCTACCTCAAAACGGGATGTTACATAGGGAACCGGGCGAGTGAGTTCTGCCTCTGCCACCTTGACCACATAATCTGCGAGAAAGTCGGCCATTGCATGGGCCTTGATCGAGAGGTGAGGGACAAAGGAGATATAAAACTCACTCAATTCTACCGACCATTTTGCCAAGCTTCCTGAATACTCCACCCCCTCGAAGATGTTGCAGAGGGGATGGTCAGTCACCACTCGGAAGGAGTGTACCTGGAAATAGGGTCGGAGCCTTCGAGCCAAGATGACCAAAGCAAAGGCCAGCTTCTCCAAGATCAGATATCGGAGCTCTGCCTTCCTCAAGACCCAGCTCACGTAACATATGGGCAGCTGCTTCTTCCCTTCTTCTCAAACTAAGACAGAGCTCACTGTCTTGCCTCAACCCAGAGATACAAAGATAGGTCCTCCCCCTCCCTCAGCCCTCGGAGCAGGGGGCCTGAGTTAACTGCCTCTTCAAGGCCTAAAATGCCTCCTCACATTCCTTAGCCCATTCAAACTTTTGACCCCCCCCCCCCCTCAACGCTTTGAAGAATGGGGAGCACTTCTCCCCATCCCAAGAAAGGATCCTTCTCAGCCCTGCCAACTTTATCGACAGCCGTTGGACCTCCTTAGCATTCTGAGGCTATCCCAACTCCATGATCTCTTTGACTTGGCAGGATTTGGCTCCACTCTTGCGGGGATGAGAAGATGGCCCAAGAACTTGCCCCTGTTGGCCCCGAAAACACATTTCATGGGGTTCAACCTCATCTTGTATATCCGGAGGGTGTCGAAGGTCTCCTCTAGATCTTGGAGGTAGGATTCCACATCCCAGCTCTTTATCATCAGATCATCTACATACACGTTGAGGTTCCTCCCCTTTTCTCCTGAAAGACCTGATCCATCATCTTTTGGTACGTCGCCCCTGCATTCTTCAGCCCAAAAGGCATCATCTTGTAGCAGTAGCACCCATCCCTAGTAATGAAGGAGACATCTTTTACATCAGGGGGGTGCATCCTGATCCGATGATAACCTGAAAAAGCATCTAATAAACGCATTACAGGAAAACCGACGGTTAAGTCAACCAACGCGTCAATTTGAGGCAAGGGGTAACAATCCTTGGGACATGATTTATTGAGTAAAGAAAAATCAACACACATTCTCCACCGTCCATCTCCTTTTTTAACCATTACAACATTGGAGACCTAGCCGGGGTATTGAATTTCATATACAAAGCCAGCCTTCAGGAGCTTGGACACCTCCTTCCTGATGGGCTTGGCTAGCTTGTCCGCAATAGACCTTTACTTCTGCTGGATGGGGCGGGAATCTGGATCTAGCTTGAGGCGGTGATAGGTGACGTCTGCATCAATCCCTGGCATCTCTGTAGCACTCCAAGAAAAGATGTTCATGTTCTTCTGGATGTATGCCAGCATCCTCTCCCGGTCCGCCGGGGTAAGTGCATTACTGACTCGCACCTTCTCCACCTTGCCTCTAAGGGTGCGGACTTCCATCTCTACCACCGCTTCTGCAGCCTCTAGATGAGACTACTCCCCCCATTCTCCTATGTCTGATTCCCCTGGGACAAGGACCTCCTCAGCGTCTTCTACGACCATCACCTCGGTCAGCTCCGCCAGAACTTCTTCCGCCACCTCCACCTGGATGTGGCTCACCTCTACCACCATATCCACTCCACCCGCTTCTTGCTTTTAGGCAATCCAAGGGGGACAACATAACCACATGTTATGAAAAGTTCTTTAGGATTGTTAAATATCTAAAGACTTATGGAAGGGTATTCAGTCACTATGAACTGAATGACAAGTTTCTTAGATATCTCACTAGAGATTTGAACACAAAGATCTGTGCCATCAGAGAAGTGGCAAAGCTGGGTGACACGGCTCCTCACACCCTCTTTGGGAAACTGCTATCATATGAGATGCAGTTGGCTGCCAGGAAAGAAGAGGAGAACCACAGCAAGTCTCAGGCAAGAGACAAGGCTGTAGCATTCAAAGCTGATGGATCCAACAAAAGCAAAAGAAAGTCTCCCACTCCACCAAGGAGAGATGCTGAATCTTATTCTAGAAGATCAGAGAAAAGCACATCAGACTGCCAATGGTCTGATGAAGATTTTGATGCCTTCTCCAGGCAATTCCAGAAGTTCATGAAGAAGAAGCACTGGAGAGGCTGGCCTTCCTCCTCATCTGATCCCAAGGATGACTACTACAATGGCAAGAGGAAATCCTCTAAGGAGGACAGGTATGGTTCCAAAACTAGTAAACAGGTTGCATCTAACATGACTTGTTATCATTGCAGAAAGCCTGGGCATTTAATAGCCGACTACCCAGTCAAAAGAAGGGAACATGATGAGAAAAAGGACCACCAGCAAAAAGGCAAAAATGAGAAATACCTCATAGCTAAGAAGCAAAGAAGCTGGACTAACACCTCCTCATCGAAGTCAGAAGAAGAAGAAGAAGCCTACATAGGGATGTACTCTACTGAAGATGGAGCTGTAGAAGTAGACTGCATTAAAAGATTGGTTGTTATAGAAGAAGAAGCTGAGAAGGTTCTTCCTGCTTCCAAGGTTGAAGTCAGGGCCCCTCTATCACAGTCTGATGGTGATTCAGAGGTGGATTATGAAGAAGACAGCTGCTACCATGGGCTGATGGCTAGGTCTGATGAAGAAATCAGCCAAGATCAGCCTGGTCCAAGCAAGGTAATCTCTGTTGCTAGCTCTTCTGGATCAGATTATGAATCAATTCCAGATTCTTGTTCCTCTGCATCAAATGATGATGATGTCTCAAAATCTGAAGGAGACATTAATCAATTGATTGACAACTATGGTACACTCTTGCAGGCTCTAAGGAAAAGCAAGCTCCTGGACAAACAACAGGCTCAGGAAATTGCTTCTCTACAGCCTGCTGTTTCAGAATCAGCAAAATTGTTGGATCTGAAGATGCAAGAATTCGGCAAACTGAAAAATGTAACAATCATTCAGATGAGCACCATAACCTTCAAGAATAACCATTGATATAAAAATTATGTGCGGAGAAGGGGTTATGCATGGAGAAGACAAAGATAAGGAAGGAGAAGGTGAAAGTGTTGTTGTGAGATGTTCTCTGATTCTATATTCGATGAAGGCAAGTGTACTATTATCTTATCAAATAAAAGTTGTTTTGGGCTTGCTTACTAAATTAGAGAAGTGAGGAAGTTTACTTGAAAATAAGAGAAAGGCTAAACAATGATTAAGCGGTAGTACTCGATCTTGAATTTCTTCGACAAAAATTAATCAAGACTGCAATAACAAACTTTAACTTAATAAAATAGAGAAACCTTGACTGTGGGGGTTCCCGAAGCTTGAACACGCTCCTCTCGGAGAAGTGCCCAACTGAGGTTAGGGAGATCTGGCCGAACTCTCGTCTTATATCTGAATACCTAACTCTCGCTTTAAGTAGTGAACCCCACTATTGGATTTGAATCTAATCTGGGAGATTTACGTCACTCTCTCACGAGAAGTATGTGCAACTCTCTTTATACTTGAGCACTCTCTTCAAACTATGGCCTCTCGGCTGGCCAAGAATGAAAGTAAAAATGAAGATTATATATCGATAATATAGTTCCATTCAAAATTAATCAAGAGTAAATCGAAGGTCTAAATTCTAAAAAGAGAAACAGAGCTAGAGTATCATAACTGATCAACTCATCCTCGGATCATCAAGATCGAGTACTATGAGGATTAGTTACTCATGGTGAAGTGGAGGAAGAGAATAGGGTAGAAGAACATTAAGAAAACAAAGAAAAGGTGCACTTTTTATTAATGTATAAAGAGAGCTACAACTTGAAATAAAAGATTACAAGTGCAATGGAATAAGAACTAGGCTAGCATTAACATTAAGGTACTAAAGCAGTTACAAGAGCTAATACAAAAAGAGTAAACTAAGCTAGGATTAAGAAGTTAAAATGAGGAGGGAGAGGAGAAGCATGAAAAGCTACAAGAAATAAAAGGTAGAACCTCCCCTTTCACTCTAAAACTGCCTGCTGAACCCTTGGAGATGGGCTCAATTTATAGGAGTTTTTCGGGTTGGGTCACGCCCCCTTACATGCCCGGGTCGGGCCTGTACCTATGGCATGACACATTCGGTGCGACTTTTTTGCTGAAATTGAACGTTGGAGGTGACGTGCGTCGCAGTTAAATTACACGCCCATATGTCACGCCCAGGTCGGGCGTGTAAGGGGAGCGTGACACATTCGGTGCGACTGTAGAGCGGGAAAAAGATCATGTTGCGGCGATTCCTCGGAACTTGGGGACACGCCTCTGGAACACGCCCGTGTAGGTGTTACACGGGCGTGACAGAGGGTGTGTACACTGAGTTTTCAAGGAATGCAGTTTCGGACTGTTAGCTTCATTCCTCTAGGTTACATGCCTTAGGTACACGCCCGGGTAGGGCGTGACCTTGGGGTGTATAACAGCAAAATTTTGCTGAAAGCCATGAAAACCTGCAAAAAATAGAAAACGCATTAATGACAATAATATATACAAAAGGAGGTCAATATACGCACTTACAAAACATGATTTGTGCTTTAAAAACCTGAAAATACCCAAATAATTTTGACTGCAAAACGTACTATTAAATTCCCCCAAGCTTAAGCTTTGCTTGTCCCTAAGCAAAGATATAAAAACTAGCTAATCATAAAAAGTGACTAATCCAAAAAGTTTTAATCATGCTTACACAAGTACTATGCGAAATTCCAAGTAGGGAGAATGTGAAACGTAAACCTAAAACAATTACTTAAACATGATTTAACAATTTATAAACTTTACTAACTAAAATAGATCATCCAAAATTTTAAGAAAATTCTTTAAATAAATTTAAGCAAAACAACAAAATGAAAAAACACATTGAATTGTTACTAGATCCAAGGGACACATTATAACTATATCAATCAAATAACAAAAATCTAAATTTAAATCCAAAACTATACTATTTTACTTTTCTTCTTTACTGAGCTAATAAATAAAATCAAAAGCATGAATCAAAAGGACTTATTAGGACTGAAATGTTTGGTTTAGGCATATAATTAGGAATGGAAATCAAAGATAAACATGAAAGCTTAAACTCACACTAAACCAAAATAAAAAGTTTCAAAAATTTTTATCATAAATAAACTATTTTACTCTCTTTTTTTCATTTTATTTTCCCTTTTTTTCCTTTTTCTTTCCTTCTTCTTTTTTTTATAGACAAAATAACGGCCAAAAATAATTTTATTTTCTATTTGAAATTAGCCAAACAAGAGTAAATACATCTTTTGAGCATAATTTTCAAAAAGTTCTCCAAAAATAAATCACAAAAATAACCCTATCATAAATTTTTTTTTTTGATGAAACTCAAAAAGGCTGGTGTGATTAGATAGGTTGGAATATTTAAGCTTTGGTGAAAATGAAATGATAAGTGAAGCTAATCAATTGAACAAGGAAAAGGCTCAAAAGCGGCTAACTAGAGAAAGATTTTTTAGGTTGGCAAGAAGGCTTAAATGAAAAAAAAAACGACCTAAATCATTTTCATGCTTCTAAAATTTATTTAAATCATAGTTTTGAAAAATATCAAAAAGCAAGTCCTAAATAACAATAGAAAACTAATAAAATTATCTTGAAAATATAAATAATATGCGCCTTGGATCGTTCACATCTACTACGCCAATCAAAAGTTGCATTACAAAAATTATCCAAAACTGAAAAGGAAAAGAGTGGATGAAAGATTTTCGAAAAAGTAAAGAAACTAAAGAACGAAAACCATAATAAAAATGCAAGTTTTAGAAAATTGTTTTACGTTAACATGCTACTGTGAATTAGAAACACAGTAAGGCCAACATTTTACTTGTGAAACATAATTAAAAAGAATGATTAGAAGGATTATAATTGGCTAAGTTATTTATATGGAATTTTGAGAAAAATAAAACAAAAGCAGGGGGTACTATCAGTTTAAAATAACATATATATAAATATATATATTTTTATTTTGAAATATTCTCTTTTTTTATTTTTGAGATATTCTCTTTTTTGTATTTTTAAGATAAATTAATTTTTTTTATTTTGATTTTTAAAGGAAATAAAAATAAAGATCAGAGAAAGAGGAAATCCTCCCGCAAGCTTAAAATAGACATTATCCTCAATGGAGAAAGGAGGGGTATGAGAGAGAAAAAAAAATTAAAACATAAATAAAAGTACAGAATTGAAAAACAGGTACTTCCCCGGATTTATGTGTCGCGAATGTTGATTGATGCCTCTCTCCCATGCTTGCGTTCTGGATCTTCATGAAATGTCTTCTTTGGACTTCGTGATGGATTCAGCAGCATTGGAGCCGGCAATCGCAGAAGCTTCAGCTTGTCGGAGTCGTCCGTGGCAAAAAGTGTAAAATAAAGAAAACAGAAAATAACTTGGGTTGCAGCCCAAGAGCACCCTTTGTTTATAAAGATCATTTGAGCTCGACCAAAAAGAATACTGTCCAGCAATAAGAAGTCTTAAATTATTATTACAGTCCAAATGAAGGAGAAAAAAATAGTTCAAGAGTTTGATAACACTAATTGCTCTGTCGCAGTGGGAAGTAAATCGTTTGGCAAATAGAGTTTTAGTCGGTGACCGTTTACCTTGAATTCACCCTTATCTGGGTGCGAAATGAGAACCATCCCATATGTTCTAGCCTCCTTAACAATAAGGGGCCAGACCATCGCGATTTTAATTTACAATGGGTTTGCTTGGTAAAACAACTTCTTTTCCACTGTGGAGGGTAATGGCATTTGCACTTTCTCTTGGATTTTGCTCGGTATTGCCTGGTAGAGCTCCTTGTTGCCACTCAGAGATTGTCTTTGCTAGCTGGACCACTTGGTTTTCCAAGTTTTTGATTTACCCGGCAATATTCCTGATATTCGTTTCATTTGTAGCAACGAATTTGGCAAAGACCTCTTCAAGTGAAGGGGGCTTTGCCTGTTGCGGTTGGAAACCGGGTGGATTTAAATTTAAGGGGGGAGCTAGATTGAATGTTGGGTTATGATTATGAGGAGGGTTCTGGGGGCGTTGATCATTTCCTTGGTTGCTTCATGAGAAATTCGGATGGCTCCTATAACCCGCATTGTAAGTGTTATTGTACGGTGCGGTGTTCAGGTTATAGGATGGCCGAGGCGCATTTCCCATGATGTCAACCTGTTCTTCTATTATAGCGGAATTATTATAATTATTAAGCCAAGGAGGAGTGGCGGAGGAAGCAGTCATCTCCACCACTTGCTTTGTTAAGCGCTCAACTTGGAGGGCAAGATTCGAGGTAGCGTCAATTTCAAAGACTCCCGCCGGTTTGATAGCCCGCACGCGGGGCGCATTCCATTGATATGAATTCATAGCCATTTCCTCAAAAAGCTCCTGAGCGGCCTCGGGGATTTTTTTATTTAGCATTCCCCCAGCGGCCGCGTCGATCATTTGCCTTGTTAAGGAATTTAAGCCGTTATAAAATATTTGCACTTGTTGCCAATTTGGAAGTGCGTGGTGTGGGCACCTTCGCAATAGCTCCTTGAAGCGCTCCCACATATCGTAGAGAGTCTCCGAGTCTATTTGCATGAAGGATGCAATATTTGTGCGTAATTTGGCGATCTTCGCAGGTAGGAAGTACTTGGTAAGAAATTTCCCCGCCATCTTGGCCCACGTAGTGATGGACCCTCTAGGAAGAGAGCTCAGCCACTGCTTGGACTTTGACCGCAAAGAGAAGGGGAATAGACGTAATCGAATAGTGTAATCTGAGACTCCATTGATTTAAAAAGTATCATAGATTTCGAGAAAATTCACGATGTGGCAATTTGGGTCCTCATCCGGGAGACCATCAAAGGTCACAGACTACTGCACCATTTGAATGATGCTGGACTTGATCTCAAAGTTATTATTCGCCACTGTGGGGCGGACAATACTTGATTGTATATCGTACAGGTTCGATCACGCATAATAGGACATAGTCCTTTGCTGGGCCTCATTTGGGTTGGGCGGATTAAGATCCATTGTTTCTGTGGTAGTGTCCCCGATCGACTCTTCGATGCCTAAATGTGATTCCTGATCACGAGAACGGAGGCGACGCAAAGCGGTGCGCTCTATCTCAGGGTCAAAAGGAATAATCAAAGATCTTTCACGGGTCATACAATTAAAAAGAAAGAGAAGTGGGAGAGAGATAAAGAGAAAAACTAATAAAAGAGAGAGAGAAAAGAAAAAAATGACAAAATTAATAGCTATCCTCTTTTCAAAATATCAAAACATAGTTCCCCGGCAACGGCACAAAAAACTTGATATAAAAATTACGTGTGGAAAAGGGGTTATGCGTGGAGGAGACAAAGTTAAGGAAGGAGAAGGTGAAAGTGTAGTTGTGAGATGTTCTCCGATTCTATATTCGATGAAGGCAAGTGTACCTTATCGCATATAGTATAGGATATTAAGTTCAATATCAAGGTCGTATTTCCCGGGGCGATTTGAGTATTTCTACTTCAAGGAGTTACTATTATCTTATCAAATAAAAGTTATTTTGGGCTTGCTTACTAAATTAGAGAAGTGAGGAAGTTTACTTGCAAATAAGAGAAAGGTTAAACGATGATTAAGCGGTAGTACTTGATCTTGAATTTCTTCGGCAAAAATTAATCAAGACTGCAATAACAAACATTTACTTAATAAAATAAAGAAACCTTGACCGTGGGGGTTCCCAAAGCTTGAACACGCTCCTCTCGGAGAAGTGCCCAACTGAGGTTAGGGAGATCCGGCCGAACTCTCGTCCCGTATTCGAATACCTAACTCTCGCTTTAAGTAGTGAACCCCACTATTGGATTTGACTCCAATCCAGGAGATTTACGTCACTCTCTCTCAAGAATTGCGTGCAACTCTCTTTACACTTGAGCACTCTCTTCAAACTATTGGCCTCTCGCCTTGCCAAGAATGAAAGTAAAAATGAAGACTATATATCGATAATATAGTTCCATTCAAAATTAATCAAGAGTAAATCGAAGCTCAAAATTCTAAAAAGAGAAAGAGAGCTAGAGTATCATAACTGATCAAGTCATCCTCGGATCATCAAGATCGAGTACTATGAGAATTAGTTACTCATGGTGAAGTGGGGGAAGAAGATAGGGTAGAAGAACATTAAGAAAACAAAGAAAAGGTGTACATTTTATTAATGTAAAAAGAGAGCTAAAACTTGAAATAAAAGATTACAAGTGTAATGGAATAAGAACTAGGCTAGCATTAACATTAAGCTACTAAAGCAGTTACAAGAGCTAATACAAAAAGAGTAAACTAAGCTAGGATTAAGAAACTTAAAATGAGGAGGGAGAGGAGAAGCATGAAAAGCTACAAGAAAATAAAAGGTAGAACCTCCCCTCTCACTCCAAAACTGTCTGCTGAACCCTTGGAGATGGGCTCAATTTATAGGAGTTTTTCGGGTTGGGTCACGCCCCCCTTACACGCCCGGGTCAGGCGTGTACCTGGGGCGTGACACATTCGGTGTGACTTTTTTTGCTGAAATTGAATGTTGGAGGTGACAGGCATCATAGTTGAATTACACGCCCATATGTCACCCCCGAGTCGGGCATGTAAGGGGGCGTGACACATTCGGTGCGACTGTGGAGCGGGAAAAAATCATTATGCGGCGATTCCTCAAAACTTGGGGACACGCCACTGGAACACGCCTGTGTAGGTGTTACACGGGCGTGACAGAGGGCGTGTACACTTAGTTTTCAAGGAATGCAGTTTCGGACAGGTAGCTTCATTCCTCTGGGTTACACGCCCTAGGTACACGCCCTGGTAGGGCGTGACCTTGGGGCGTGTAATAGCAAAATTTGGCTGAAAGCCGTGAAAACTTGCAAAAAGCAGAAAACACATAAGTGGCAATAATATATACAAAATGAGGTCAATATATGAACTTACAAAACATGATTTGTGCTTTAAAACCTGAAAATACCCTAATATTTTTTACTGCAAAACGTACAATCAACCATATCAGGAATCTTAAAGGAAAGCACCAAAAAGAGAGGGAACTAGTGGCTAGCTACTCCAAGCCTAACACGGTGATGCCCTTAATAGACTCCTTCTCCTCCCAAAAGGGAAAGAAAGAGTTGGGTTTCAAGGGAAGGACAAGAGCTGTCAATCCCAAGGGAAAGGGCAAAGATCAAGTGCAGCCACTAGCCTCTACGCCTCCTGTTAAATTTAATAAAGTGCAACTACCTTCTAACAGGCATGACCATGAGAGAATTTATGGTCATTGGAATAATGCTAGACCCTCTTGTGAGAATAAAGATGTTCCACAATATGGAGGTAGATACAGCAAGGGTGCAAGTGCCTTTAAGGCAGCCTATGAGGAAATACAAATGGCCCATCATGCACCATTTGTGTTTGGTGCAACAGCCCCTTCAATCAAGGGTAATGTTGCTGACTGTTCTCTAGATCTTCCAGCCCACTCTAAGACAAAGGGCAAGGCAATTAGTAAACCAAACCTGGGCATCTCTGAGGCCATCAAAAGTATGCTTTCTTAAAATAAAGCTGTTGCTAGAAGGGCTCAAGATATCCCAATCACTTCTACTGTCAGACCCACCACTTGTCAGCTGGGGCTGGGAAACAAAAGAACCGGACTGCTGCTGCTCCTTCTAAACCAAGAGCTACTGTTAACACAGCCACTAGACCTACTCTAAAAAGAAGGTACAACATCCATGAGTGTTCGTGTTGTGGCAAGATAGGCCACTTTGTTGTTGATTACTGACACAATCATAGTGTGTAGAGAAGCTTCATGAAATGTCTTCTTTGGACTTCGTGATGGATTCAACAGCGTTGGAGCAGGCAATCGCAGAAGCTTCAGCTTGTCGGAGTCGTCCGTGGCAAAAAGTGTAAAATAAAGAAAACAGAAAAATAACTTGGGTTGCCTCCCAAGAGCGCCCTTTGTTTATAAAGATCGTTTGAGCTCCACCAAAAAGAATATTGTCCAGCAATAAGAAGTCTTAAATTATTATTACAGTCCAAATGAAGGAGAAAAAATAGTTCAAGAGTTTGATAACACTAATTGCTCTGTCGCAGTGGGAAGTAAATCGTTTGTCAAATAGAGTTTTAGTCGGTGACCGTTTACCTTGAATTCACCCTTATCTGGGTGCGAAATGAGAATCGTCCCATATGTCCTAGCCTCCTTAACAATAAGGGGCCGGACCATCGCGATTTTAATTTACAATGGGTTTGCTTGGTAAAACAACTTCTTTTCCACTATGGAGGGTAATGGAATTTTCACTTTCTCTTGGATTTTGCTCGGTATTGCCTGGTAGAGCTCCTTGTTGCCACTCAGAGATTGTCTTTGCTAGCTGGACCACTTGGCTTTCCAAGTTTTTGATTTACCCGGCAATATTCCTGATATTCGTTTCATTTGTAGCAACGAATTTGGCAAAGACCTCTTCAAGTGAAGGGGGCTTTGCCTGTTGCGGTTGGAAACCGGGTGGATTTAAATTTAAGGGGGGAGCTAGATTGAATGTTGGGTTATGATTATGAGGAGGGTTCTGGGGGCGTTGAGCATTTCCTTGGTTGCTCCATGAGAAATTCGGATGGCTCCTATAACCCGCATTGTAAGTGTTATTGTACGGTGCATTGTTCGGGTTAAAGGATGGCCGAGGCGCGTTTCCCATGATGTCAACCTGTTCTTCTATTATAGAGGAATTATTATAATTATTAAGCCAAGGAGGAGTGGCGGAGGAAGCAGTCATCTCCACCACTTGCTTTGTTAAGCGCTCAACTTGGAGGGCAAGATTCGAGGTAGCGTCAATTTCAAAGACTCCCGCCGGTTTGTTAGCCCGCACGCGGGGCGCATTCCATTGATATGAATTCATAGCCATTTCCTCAAAAAGCTCCTGAGCGGCCTCGGGGATTTTGTTATGTAGCCTTCCCCCAGCGGCCGTGTCGATCATTTGCCTTGTTAAGGAATTTAAGTCGTTATAAAATATTTGCACTTGTTGCCAATTTGGAAGTGCGTGGTGTGGGCACCTTCGCAATAGCTCCTTGAAGCGCTCCCACATATCGTAGAGAGTCTCCGAGTCTATTTGCATGAAGGATGCAATATCTGTGCGCAATTTGGCGGTCTTCGCGGGCAGGAAGTACTTGGTAAGAAATTTCCACCCTATCTTGGCCCACGTAGTGATGGACCCTCTAGGAAGAGAGCTCAGCCACTGCTTGGACTTTGACCGCAAAGATAAGGGGAATAGACGTAATAGAATGGTGTAATCTGAGACTCCATTGATTTTAAAAGTATCACAGATTTTGAGAAAATTCGCGATGTGGCAATTTGGGTCCTCATTCGGGAGACCATCAAAGTTCACCGACTACTGCACCATTTGAATGATGTTGTACTTGATATCAAAGTTATTATTCGCCGTTGTGGGGCGGACAATACTTGATTGTATGTCGTCCAGGTTCGGTCGCGCATAATAGGACATAGTCCTTTGCTGGGCCTAATTTGGGTTGGGCAGATTAAGATCCATTGTTTCTGTGGTAGTGTCCCTGATCGACTCTTCGATGCCTAAATGCGATTCCTGATCACGAGAACGGAGGCGACGCAAAGCAGTGCGCTCTATCTCAGGGTCAAAAGGAATAATCAAAGATCTTTCACGGGTCATACAATTAAAAAGAAAGAGAAGTGGGAGAGAGATAAAGAGAAAAACTAATAAAAGAGAGAGAGAAAAGAAAAAAATGATAAAATTAATAGATATCCTCTTTTCAAAATATCAAAACATAGTTCTCCGACAACGGCACCAAAACCTTGATATAAAAATTACGTGCGGAGAAGGGGTTATGCGTGGAGAAGACAAAGTTAAGGAAGGAGAAGGTGAAAGTGTAGTTGTGAGATGTTCTCCGATTCTATATTCGATGAAGGCAAGTGTACCTTATCGCATATAGTATAGGATATTAAGTTCAATATCAAGGTCGTATTACTCGGGGTGATTTGAGTATTTCTACTTCAAGGAGTTACTATTATCCTATCAAATAAAAGTTATTTTGGGCTTGCTTACTAAATTAGAGAAGTGAGGAAGTTTACTTGCAAATAGGAGAAAGGTTAAACGATGATTAAGCGGTAGTACTTGATCTTGAATTTCTTCGGCAAAAATTAATGAAGACTGCAATAACAAACTTTTACTTAATAAAAGAAAGAAACCTTGACCGTTGGGGTTCCCGAAGCTTGAACACGCTCCTCTCGGAGAAGTGCCCAACTGAGGTTAGGGAGATCTGGCCGAACTCTCGTCCCGTATCCGAATACCTAACTCTCGCTTTAAGTAGTGAACCCCACTATTGGATTTGACTCCAATCCGGGAGATTTACGTCACTCTCTCTTAAGAAGTGCGTGCAACTCTCTTTACACTTGAGCACTCTCTTCAAACTATTGGCCTCTCGCCTTGCCAAGAATGAAAGTAAAAATGAAGACTATATATCGATAATATAGTTCCATTCAAAATTAATCAAGAGTAAATCGAAGCTCAAAATTCTAAAAAGAGAAAGAGAGCTAGAGTATCATAACTGATCAAGTCATCCTCGGATCATCAAGATCGAGTACTATGAGGATTAGTTACTCATGGTGAAGTGGGGGAAGAGAATAGGGTAGAAGAACATTAAGAAAACAAAGAAAAGGTGTACTTTTTTTAATGTAAAAAGAGAGATAAAACTTGAAATAAAAGATTACAAGTGTAATGAAATAAGAACTAGGCTAGCATTAACATTAAGCTACTAAAGCAGTTACAAGAGCTAATACAAAAAGAGTAAACTAAGCTAGGATTAAGAAACTTAAAATGAGGAGGGAGAGGAGAAGCATGAAAAGCTACAAGAAAATAAAAGGTAGAACCTGCCCTCTCACTCCAAAACTGTCTGCTGAACCCTTGGAGATGGGCTCAATTTATAGGAGTTTTTCTGGTTGGGTCACGCCCCCCTTACACACCCGGGTCAGGCGTGTACCTGGGGTGTGAGAC
This sequence comes from Platanthera guangdongensis, assembly GCA_039583875.1. Classification (NCBI taxonomy): domain Eukaryota; kingdom Viridiplantae; phylum Streptophyta; class Magnoliopsida; order Asparagales; family Orchidaceae; genus Platanthera; species Platanthera guangdongensis. The sequence continues at coordinate 55,743,402 of CM077148.1, forward strand.
ATTCAGTGTGACTTTTTTGCTGAAATTGAATGTTGGAGGTGACGGGCGTCGTAGTTGAATTACACGCCCATATGTCACCCCCGGGTCGGGCATGTACGGGGGGCGTGACACATTCGGTGCGACGGTGGAGCGGGAAAAAATCATGATGCGGCGATTCCTCGGAACTTGGGGACACGCCTCTAGAACACGCCTGTGTAGGTGTTACACGGGCGTGACAGAGGGCGTGTACACTGAGTTTTCAAGGAATGCAGTTTCGGACAGGTAGCTTCATTCCTCTGGGTTACACGCCCTAGGTACACGCCCTGGTAGGGCGTGACCTTGGGGCGTGTAATAGCAAAATTTGGCCGAAAGCCGTGAAAACCTGCAAAAAGCAGAAAACGCATAAGTGACAATAATATATACAAAATGAGGTCAATATATGCACTTACAAAACATGATTTGTGCTTTAAAAACCTGAAAATACCCTAATATTTTTGACTGCAAAACGTACAATCAACCATATCAGGAATCTTAAAGGAAAGCACCAAAAAGAGAGGGAACTAGTGGCTAGCTACTCCAAGCATAACACGGTGATGCCCTTGATAGACTCCTTCTCCTCCCAAAAGGGAAAGAAAGGGTTGAGTTTCAAGGGAAGGACAAGAGCTGTCAATCCCAAGGGAAAGGGCAAAGATCAAGTGCAGCCACTAGCCTCTACGCCTCATGTTAAATTTAATAAAGTGCAACTACCTTCTAACAGGCATGACCATGAGAGAATTTATGGTCATTGGAATAATGCTAGACCCTCTTGTGAGAACAAAGATGTTCCACAATATGGAGGTAGATACAGCAAGGGTGCAAGTGCCTTTAAGGTAGCCTATGAGGAAATACAATGGCCCATCATGCACCATTTGTGTTTGGTGCAACAGCCCCTTCAATCAAGGGTAATGTTGCTGATTGTTCTCTAGATCTTCCAGCCCAATCTAAGACAAAGGGCAAGGCAATTAGTAAACCAAAACTGGGCATCTCTGAGGCCATCAAAAGTATGCTTTCTTAAAAGAAAGCAGTTGCTAGAAGGGCTCAAGATATCCCAATCACTTCTACTGTCAGACCCACCACTTGTCAGACTGGGGCTGGGAAACTAAAGAACCGGACTGCTGCTGCTCCTTCTAAACCAAGAGCTACTGTTAACACAGCCACTAGACCTACTCTGAAAAGAAGGTACAACATCCATGAGTGTTCGTGTTGTGGCAAGATAGGCCACTTTGTTGTTGATTACTGACACAATCATAATGTGTAGAGAGCCAATGTTAGCTTGCCTGTTAGAAAAGCTGCAGGCGGGCATAGTCATTTTCAGTCTAACCTGCACCAAGGACCCAATAAAAATTGGGGTCCTAAGGTTAACTTATTTGTGTCTTGCAGGTTAGTCCAAGTGCCCATACCCTTATACGGTACTTGGACAGTGGATGTTCCAGGCACATGACTGGAACAAGGAGCATGCTGAAGGATTATGCCCCAGTAAGGAATGGACCAAAGATTATCTTTGGTGGGTTAGAAAAAGGGGTGACTAGAGGTTATGGTAAGATCTCTAATGGCATAGTCAGTATCACTAGAGTAGCCTATCTGGAAGGGTTGCAATACAACCTGATAAGCACCAGCCAACTCTGTGATCTTGGCTATGACATAGTATTCCACAAGGATGAGTGCCAAATTAGGAGGTTAAGTGACCAAGAGGTCATCTTAACGGGCACTAGGAGTGGAAATATTTACTGTTTAAATTTCCTATGCTTAAGAAAAGACTCACCTGTATGTCTAGTTGCAGATGAGAAAGCCGCTTCCTGTGTCCAGTGGCACAAGAGGCTAGCCCATCTGAATTATAGGACCATAAGCAAGCTGTTCAGCAATGAGCTTGTTAGGAATGGCCCTAAGTCTATATGCACTAAGGATGGTATCTGTTCTGCTTGCCAAAAGGGCAACCTGACTAAGACCTCCTTCAAGAGCATTGGCACCAAAGACTCAGTGAGGTGCTTATACCTCATACATATGGATCTGTTTGGCCCTATGTCAATTCAAAGTCTAAGTAAGAAAGTCTACACCCTTATGGTTGTTGATAACGTTTCCAGATTTACATGGGTGTTCTTTCTAAGGAAGAAATCTGAAACCCCTGATGTCTTCCAGATATTTGTCAAGCAAATTCAGAATGAATTTGTTGGGTACATTGGTTCAAATGTACCTGATTTGAAGAAGCCTCACCCAACTCAATGATATACATCAAAATGTATTTGATGTCTTTTGAGTTTACATGTGTAGGATAAGTATTTGCAGGAAAGAAGTAAAAGTTTCTAAGTACATGTGTCGACACCCAGAGGGAAAGTGTCGACACTTAAGAAGACTTGTGTCGACACCCAGGCAAGCAGTGTCGACACTTGGAGTCATTGTGTCGACACCAGGGATGCTGAGTCGACACCAGATAGAAAGTGTCGACACAAGGAGCTGTGTCGACACTCAACGAAGAAGTGTGCAGTGAAGTTGTGTCGACACTTAGCAGTTGTGTCGACACCCAGTGAAACTGTGTCTACACCAGAAAGTGTCGACACTTGGAGGCTGTGTCGACACTCAGCAAAAGTCAGCAGAGACTAAGTACAAGTGTCGACACCCAGAACAATGTGTCGACACTCAACAGAAGAGTCAACACTTGAAGTAAGTGTCGACACCCAGAACAATATGTCAACACTTAGCAGAAGAGTCAACACTGGAAGTAAGTGTCGACACCCAGAACAATGTGTCGACACTTAGCTGAAGACTCAACACTTGAAGAAAGTGTCGACACAAGGAGCTGTGTCGACACTTAGCAAAAATCAGCAAAGTTCAACAAAATATTCTAAGTACAAGTGTCGACACTAAAGGAATGTGTCGACACACAGCCAGAGTCTAGACTGAAGAAGAAAGTGTCGACACCCAAAGCAATGTGTCAACACTCAACAAGTATCAACAATGAAGACATGTGTCGACACCAAGAAGCAGTGTCGACACTTGACAGATACAACACATGAAGATGTGTCGACACAAAGGTGTTGTGTCGACACTTAGAAGAATTCAGCAAAATACTGAAGAACAAGTACTTGTGTCGACACTCAATTTCAGTGTCGACACATGAAGAAGAAGCATTGTCGAGATATATAATCTACAACACAAGGAGTTGTGTCGACACCTTGTAGACTAGTGTCGACACTTAGACAACATGTGTCGACACTTGGTCTATAAGTGTCGACACTTAAAGACAGATAGTCTCGACACTTCTAGACAGTTACAGAATTTTCAAGAACTGACTGGATGACTTGACAGCTGCCATTCCAGCCGGTCTACAGCACCTGTCAAAGTTGTCAGAATTCAGTTATGGACCGGACCAGCCGGTTACCATGAAGAAGGCCTATAAATAGGCTTATACAGTCTACAGAAACTATTGTTGAAGTAGTCAAAGTTCAATTTATTGATCAAGTATTTAACAAAGAAGATCTTGCTATTCCTTGAAGAATCAAGTGCAGATCTAAGAAGTTGGAGAGAGAGAGCTCCATCCAAGAAATCAGCTATTGGAACCCAGCTGAGAAGAAGGATTCAGATTGGTCTGAATCTTAAGAAGCAGAGATCAAGGATCAACTGCAGAGGAATCAGTCTTATTGTGTTCTACTTTCAAGAAGCTTTGAAGAAAGCCAAGTCAGATTGATTTCAGCTGAGTTCTTCCAAGAACTCATCAAGAATCTCACAACTTATCTCTCTTTCATCTAAGTTGTTGAGTTTATACATTTTTGTATTCATTATAACTTGTAGGATCCTTAGGGATCTGAGATTGTAAGCCTGCAATTATAAAGGCTGAGGGTAGGAGAGTTAAATCTCTGAGTGTAGGCCTTGGTGGCTGAGTGTAGGCCTTGGTGGCTGAGTGTAGGCCTTTGTGGCTGAGTGTAGGCCTTTGTGGCTGAGTGTAGGCTTTGTGAAAAGCTGAGTTGTAGGGCCTTGGGCCTGAGATGTAGGAGCCTGTGTTGGGTTCTGAGATAGTGGAGAAGTTTGGCCGAATCTAGTACATTGCTAGATAGGCGAAGGGGGAAAGTGGATGTACCCAAAGCTTGGGGAACCACTATAAAACTCTGTGTCTACTGTGTGTTTGTGGATTGCTGAGATTGGTGAATGTGTGCTGTGATAGATTAGACATAATTATGTGATATTATCTGTTTACTGCCTAAAAAGTTAAAAAGATTCAAGTTACCTATTCACCCCCCCCCCCCTCTAGGTGTTTAGGGACAATATCTTTCAAGTGGTATCAGAGGGAGGTTGCTCAAAAAGGGACATAACTGTCTGAGGAGATCATGTTGGCAGATTCAGGTTAAGTCAATTACAGATTCAAGAAAATCAAGAACCATGGGTTCCACTGAAAATCACAAGGAATTGGGATCCATAAAACTACCTATATGTAGGAAGGAAATCTTTGGCATATGGAAGGAAAGGGTGAGGCTGTTTATGGAAGCCTCAGACCCTAGGATTTATATCACAGTAAAGGAAGGGCCATATGTGCCCATGAAGGTGTCAGTCCTAGATGTTAATCAGAGAACACCAAAGGATTTCTCTGAAATGACAAAGGATGAAATAGTTCTAGCCACTATGGATAAGAGGGCTCAGAACATTATAGTGAGTGTCATAGATGATGCAACTTTTCAGAATCTAATACACTGTAAGACAGCCAAAGAGATGTGGGATACTCTTATTGTGTATATGGAGGGTTCTGAAGAAGTAAGACAAGACAGAAAATCCTTGCTAAATCAAGAGTATGAAAGTTTTAGACAAGGAAAGGGTGATAGCATAACTGAGTGCTATAAGAAGTTCTACAGGATAGTGAATGAACTCATGTCCTATGGCAGAGAGTTCAGTAATTATGAACTCAATGATAAGTTTCTAAGGTCCCTAACTAAAGATTGGGACACCAAGATCTGTGCCATTAGAGAAATGGCTAAGTTGGCAGAAATTCCTCCACCTACACTGTTTGGCAAACTGCTGTCTTATGAAATGCAGTTGACAGTGAGGAAAGAAGAGGAGAAATGCACAAGAAATGAACACAAGGAAAGAACAGTGGCTTTTAAATCAGAAGCCCCCCAAAAGTATAGAAGTAAGTCACCTTCTCCTCCACCAAAAGCAGCAGAATCTGAGTCAGATGAGTCAGCCAACACAAAGTCTGAAAGCAGTGAAAGTGATGAGGACTTTGCTGCCTTTACAAGACATTTCCAGAAGTTCTTAAAGAAGAAACAATGGAGGACAAGGCCTTCTACTTCATAGGGAAAGGAAGACTCTTATCAGAAAAAGAAGTCTTCAAAGAAAGACAAGAAAAAGTCAAAGTCTAGCAAAGCTACACTGTCAAAAATTGTGTGCTATTGCTGTAATAGACAAGGTCATGTGATAGCAGATTGTCCTGAGAAAAGAAAGGAGTCTAGTGACAAGAAAAGGACTCACTATAAGGGCAAGAAGGAAAAGTCTTTTGTTGCTAAAAAGGACAAGACCCTGTCAGATATCTCTTCTTCAGAAACTGAGTTAGATGCAGAAGCATATATAAGGCTGTTTGCTGAGGAAGAAGAAGAAGAGTTCATGCAGATTATGAATTCTATTTATGAACAAGAAGACTGTCAGTGCCAAGGACTAATGGCATTGACTGAAAATGACAAAATCCTGGAGCAGCCAGGACCCAGTAAGGTACAAAGTTCAACTTTAAGTTCAGTTTCTTGTGCCAGTACAGAATCAGATTCCTCCTCATCAAATGATGAGAGTACATCTGAGTCTGAAGAAGATATTCATCAGTTGATAGATGAATATCAAGTACTCTTACAAGCTTACAAGAAGAGCAAGTCCCTAGGCAAAAGTCAAGCAAAGGAAATTGCAATTCTCAAAGCTGCTGCAACTGATTTTGAGAAGTTGTTTGATCAAAAACTTAATGAGATAACCAGATTGAAGCACATAACTGTGATTCAAATGGGAACTATATCATTTAAGAATGATCAAATTAAGAGTCTGGAGATTAATCTTCAGAAGGAAAAGGACTTAGTTGCTAGGTTTTCTAAACCTAAGTCAGTTCTACCTTTGATTGATGAATTTGTTCATCAAAAAGGTAAAGCTGGACTTGGTTTTACAAGACCTGCAAGGACTGTTCAGTCCAAGTCCAAGGGCAAAGCCCCAACTCTCAACAAGTCTGCTGTAGATAAAATAGCAAAGACTGTACCCAAGCAAAGGTACAATAAGTTTGAGTGTTGGTGTTGTGGCAAAGTTGGCCACTTTGCAATGGACTGTTGGCACAATGCTAGTGCCAAAGGGAGTAGCAAACTGCCTGATGGAAGACCAGCAGGTAGCCTTGTCAGGATGCAAACTAACAAGTACCAAGGACCCAAGAATTCTTTGGGTTCTAAGGTTCATTAATCTGTTTTACAGGTGAGTCCAAGTAGCCATGCCCCAATATGGTACTTGGACAGTGGATGTTCCAGACATATGACTGGAACAAAGGGATTACTAAGGGACTACATTCCAATCAAAGATGGTCCAAAAGTTACCTTTGGTGGTTCTGAAAAAGGAATCATCAAAGGGTTTGGTAACATTACTAGTAACTTAGTTACCATTACTCAAGTGGCTTATGTTAAAGGGTTGAAACACAACCTAATAAGTATAAGTCAATTAAGTGATGTAGGGTATGACATCTCATTTGTTAAGAATGGTTGTCATATCAAGAGGTCAACTGATCAAGAGATCATTTTGACTGGCTATAGGAAGAGGAATGTCTACTGCCTAGACATTATGTGTGAGACCAATGGTTCTCAAGTGTGTCTTGTAGCTGATGAGACAGTCTCTCATTGTGTCAAATGGCACAAGAGGCTTGCCCATTTAAACTACAAGACAATTGGCAAACTCTTTAGCAAAGAGTTAGTGAGGAATGATCCTCAAGTTAAGTGTGTTAAAGATGGTATTTGCTCAGCTTGTCAAAAGGGCAAGCAGACTAAATCCACCTTTAGAAGCATAGAAAACAAAGATGCTGTGAGGTGCTTATACCTCTTGCATATGGATCTCTTTGGTCCAATGCCAGTTCACAGCTTAGGTAGGAAGGTCTATACCTTTGTAGTTGTAGATGACTACTCAAGGTTTTCCTGGGTGTTCTTCTTAAGACAGAAATCTGAAACACCTAATGTCTTCTATAGCTTTGTCAAGCAAATTCAGAATGAACTAGACAGTACAGTGGTCAAGATTAGAAGTGACCATGGTACTGAATTTCAGTCTGATAGCATGACAAAAATATGTGAAGACTTTGGGATATTTCAAGAGTTTTCTTCACCAAGAACACCTCAGCAAAATGGCATTGCTGAGAGGAAGAATAGAACCTTGATTGAGGCAGGTAGAACCCTATTAAGTGATACATCACTACCAGAATATTTTTGGGCTGAAGCAGTTAATACTGCATGCCATGTTATTAATAGGGCTACCATTACTAAAGGCCTCAACAAGACCCCCTATGAGGTTGTGAAAGGCAGGAAACCAAACCTATCCTACTTCAGGATCTTTGGTTGCAAATGCTTCATACTTAACAGTGGAAAGTCTTACTTGACTAAGTTTGCTGCCAAGTCCCAAGAGGGAATTTTTGTTGCGTACAGCAACAATAGTAAGGCTTATAGAGTCTACAACTTGTCTACTCAAGTTGTAGAAGAGACTGTACATGTAGTATTTGATGAAACTAGGCTTATTAACAATGAGTTGTCTAGTAGTGTATGCAGCCCCACAGGTTTAACAAAGAAGATGGACAATCTCACTCTAGAAGAAGAATCTACTGCAAGACAGCAAGTAGAAGACAGTGGCTGTTGTCCAGGGGGAGTACTACATGTACCTGATGCAGAAGAAGTACAAGGAGTACAACAAGATGATGAAACTGAAGAGGTTCAACCAGAAGTCAGGATGCCTCCAGCCAATAAGTATCTTAGAGATCATCCAGTAGAGCAGATTATTGGAGATCTAAGACAAGGGGTACAAACAAGGAGCAGAAACTTGAGTGCAGCAATCTACTCCAGTTTCCTATCCCAAGTTGAACCTAAGAAGTTTGAAGAAGCCATCCAAGACCCTCTTTGGATTGAGGCAATGCAAGAAGAACTCAATCAGTTTAAGAGATGCAAGGTCTGGGAGCTTGTTCCTAAACCTAAAGACCATAATATAATTGGAACTAAGTGGATCTATAGGAACAAGATGGATGAACAAGGAGTCATCATTAAGAACAAAGCAAGACTGGTTGCTAAAGGATATAGGCAGGAAGAAGGTATTGATTTTGATCAAACCTTTGCTCTAGTAGCCAGACTGGAAGCCATAAGGATGTTCCTGGCCTATGCAACCTTTCAAGGATTCAAAGTTTACCAAATGGATGTCAAATCAGCATTTCTAAATGGTAATCTTAAAGAAGAAGTCTATGTGGAACAGCCCTCAGGTTTTGCTGATTCAACTCTACCTAATCATGTCTATAGACTTAGGAAAGCTTTATATGGGTTAAAGCAAGCCCCTAGGGCTTGGTATGAAACCCTGTCTAGTTTCCTCATTGAGAATAAGTTCACAAGGGGGAAAATAGACAAGACTCTATTCCTTAGGGAATCTAGAGGCAAAGTAATAGTAGTCCAAATATATGTAGATGACATTATATTTGGGTCTACTGAAAGTAGCCTTTGCAAAAGGTTTGCAAAGCTAATGCAAGGTCAGTTTGAGATGAGTAGTATGGGAGAGCTAAAGTTCTTCTTGGGTCTCCAAGTAAGACAGACTGAGAGTGGTTTATCCATATGCCAGTCCAAGTTCACCCTAGAACTCATAAGGAAGTATGGTATGGATTCATCCAGCACCATGAAGACTCCTATGGGGTCAAGTATGTCTCTTAGCAAGGATGATGCAGGGAAGTCTGTAGATGAAACCTTATATAGAGGGATAGTTGGCTCCCTATTATACTTGACTGCAAGTAGACCAGATATCATGTATGCTACATGTGTCTGTGCAAGGTATCAAGCCTGCCCTAAAGAGTCTCATTTGACAGCAGTCAAAAGGATATTGAGATATCTAAAGGGCACTCCTTATCTAGGCCTCTGGTACCCTAGGAATGGGGATTTTGATCTAACAGGTTATTCAGATGCAGACTTTGCAGGATGCAAGGAAGACAGAAAAAGCACTACTGGAACCTGTCAATTCCTAGGTGGGAGACTGATTTCATGGAGTAGCAAAAAGCAAACAAGTGTGGCTATCTCCACTGCAGAATCAGAGTATGTGGCTGCTGGAAGTTGCTGTGCTCAACTTCTGTGGATACAACATCAGCTTGAGGACTATGGATTTCAGGTAAGTAGAACTCCACTCTTCTGTGATTCTACAAGTGCTATTTCAATTGCACATAACCCTGTTTCACATAGTAGAACTAAACATATTGAGATAAAATATCATTTTCTTAGGGAGCATGTAGAGAAAGAGGATATTTTACTAGAATATGTGAAAACAGATAATCAACTAGCTGATATGTATACTAAGCCCCTAGAAGAAGCTAAGTTCAATAGGTTTAAGATTGAACTAGGAATGATAAACTTAGAGTAAGTTTACAGTATTGGAAATTGCCTAAGTAAAAAGGTGTCGACACACAGAGATATCTGTGTCGACACAGAAAAGTGGTGTCGACTCTTCAGGAAAAAGGTGTCGACACATCTAGAAAGTTAGTGTCGACACTTCAGAATATTAGTGTCGACACATGACAAGTTGGTGTCGACACAACCAAGGTGGTGTCGACACTTAGTATTTACTCAGAATTATCTAAGTAAAGTCTCGACTAAATGTCGAGTTAAGTGGTGTCGACACATAAACAAGTGTCGACACATATTATCTGTTGACTAAACTTGTGTCGACACGTAAGTGTCGAGACATTATAAGTCAGTGTCGACACTTATTGCCAGTGTCGACACAATTTAAGTTGGCTGCCCGCCTTTTCATCTTCAAAAGTAGAAAGGTATAAATAGGGTTTTGCCTTAGTTTGTCGACACGCTTTCAAAAGTTTCGAGACCAAAACTTCTGTGTCGACACCTCTCTTCTCTCAAGTCAAATTCTTCAAACCTTAATGGCGCCAAAACTTGAGGAGAACGTCAACGAAGGCTACGAGCTGGTGCGCAATGCATTTGATGATGTCGACCCAGAAATCAAGACAGTAGTAACCCTAGTTGCCGACTCAGGGTTAGAATATCTTGTTTCAGAGCCTACAAAGATCTGGAAAAAGGAAGTCTTGGAATTCCTCAATGGAGCTCAGGTAGACGAAACTGGATTCAAGATCAAATCCAGGGTTCATGGTGAGAAGGTGAAGGTTTCACCTAAAAGTCTGAGGAAAGTATTACAGTTACCAAGAACAAAAGAAGAAGATGAGGTTACTGCTTCCAAGATCAGGGAAGCTCTAACATGGTGTGGTCTGGACTCTAAGATGAAGATTGGTTCAGTGTTTCTTAGAAAGGGCATGAACAGTCAAGGGAAATTCATGTCTGAGATTGTTGGAAAAGTAATAGTATGCAAACCTGGAGGGCATGATAGAGTATCAGCCCATATGTTCAGCATAATGACAAGGATCATCTTCACTTTGAAAACAGATTGGTCTGTTATCATCTTTGAAAAGATAAAGGAAAGCTTGAAGAAGCCCAATCTGGGCAGGATTATAAGTCTATACCTTGCTGGAAGTATTCCAGAGGTTATGCACCATGCTGCTGGAACAAAAATCAATCATATGAGGAAGATGGATTTAAGGATATTTTCCAGATGGGACGGGGTGTTGACTAAGGAGATGCCAACCCCTGAAAAGATAGTTCCTGAGAAGATATCACCTCCAAAGAAGAAGAGGAAAACTGCTCCAGTGGCTCAAGTGTCCACTAGTAGTTCTGAAAGTGAAGAACAAGTGGTCTTCACACCTGATGAAGAAGACACAGGAACTGCTGTGAAGTCTCCAGCACAACAAGTAGATGCTGAGATCCAGGTGGAGCTACCTCAAGCTAGCCCCATACACAAGGATCACATCCAGGGGGAGTCTCTAGTTGTAGAAGAATCAACTCCTCTTGAAAGTGAGCAAGCTACAACCACAATTCTAGAGGTAATTACTGAGCTTAATGCTTTCGATTTTCCTATAGAGGATACTGATTTGTTTGATGTTCATCAGCAAACTCAGCTGGATAGCCAAGTCCCAGATGCTGTCATGAAAGACACATCTGTTGAAGTTGTAGTCATTGATCCAGTGGTTGAAGAGCCTAGACTTTCTCCAGCTCATTCACCACAAGAGTATACCATGGAAGATCTTTTCTTAAATCTGGATCAAGCAGACTTTGACAAGGACAATGCTGCTGCTGAAGAAGAGAATGCTCCAATTGAGGGGGAGCAAGTATTATTGGTTGAAGAGCCTGCATGGCATGAGACTGACAAGCCCCAAGCTGCTGAAGAACCACCAAAGGAAAGGGTAGATATAGCCAGCTCCTCAGCCTCTGAAGATGAGGATGCTGCAAGGGCTAAGAAGAAGAAATTTCAGGTCTTTAGAAGAAGAAGCCAAAGTTACAAGAAGGCATTACAAACCATAGCACCACAGCCTATAGTACAGCCAGCACCAGCTTTTGATTATAGTGCACTACTGGTTGCTATACAGATCAAGCTGGATGAGCATAGAAAAGCAATAGAGACTTATGTGGATGAAGGGCAAAAATCATTACAGTTTGATTTGGCCCAGGATATTAAGTCAATAAGATTTGAAATGAATCTTAACAAGAAGGAGATGACAGACTGCTTCCACAAAGGGGGGAATGCAGTAGTGTACTTAGCTACACACCAAGAAAAGATTAAAACTCAAGTAGATGACATAGCCCTGAAGCAAGGATATGTACTTGAAAATCAACTCAGAATGAATGACAATTTGACAGAATCTCATAATGCTATTGTCACAGAACTGAAGAACATAGCTGCTGGACCTTCTACCTCTACTGCTACTGTTAAAGTTGAATTTGACAAAGTATTCCAGGAAGAAATCACTGTTGTTAAGACTGTCATTCAAGAATCTCAAAAGATCATAACTAACAAACTCCAAAGGTTAAAACCTTTCTTTAAAGATGGAGTTAATTATTTGGATAATCAAGTGAGATTTCAGAAAGATGATGTCAGAGATCATATAGAAAGAGAAGTCATAAAGGGGGAGAGAGTGTTAGTCAAGGCAAGCTCTGATCATGCAAAGTGGATATCTAATTCCATCAGAGCTACACTGGGTTATCCTCCTCTTTGTGATGATGACAATGTTGCTGAATCTGGTATTCATCCTGCATATTTAGGAGGGGAGCAACCAGAAGTGGCTCAAGTTATTTACCCTCCTCCAGCTTTTGACATGATTCATGCTGACATATAGTCCATGTATAGCCCACCTGGGGGTAAGGACAATGTCATTATTGAAAAATTTGTTCAGCCAATATCTGAAGCTATGCAAGAGGCACTGTAGAAAGAAGAAGAGACAAGATTGTCTAAGAAGAGGTTTAGGGAACAAGCTGAACAAAGACCAGACTTTGAGCAGTGGAGCCCTACCTCAAGAAATATCATTTTGACTGCCTGGAAAGCTGCAAAAGATAATGTGCCTGACAGGAACAAATGGTTTTCTGAGGCTGAATGGAGAAAACATGAGATCAGGCAGGAGGCAATAGTTCAATATAGAAGAAAGGGCAAGATGGGAAAGCTACCTCCTACTGCTCTGGAGCCTAGCAAGTACTTTCCCAAGCCTTATCATTATTTTGAAAGGCAAAAGATTAAGGCTGAGGAACTCAAGAAGAAGGAGCTGAAAGGTAAGAAGCCTACTGAAATAGAAGATGCTGAAGCTCCTGTTCAAGCAAGAGTTCAAGCTGGAAAAGGAATAGTCATTAAGGAGGCTGAACAGAAATAGCTTAGAAAATTTCTTAAGTTTACTATGTATTCTTTTGATATAAAACATTCTGTAAACTTTAGAATTTTGTATATGACAAAGTATTGGAACAATGTTTTGTGTGATAAATTTGTTGTGTAATAAATTTGTTTCATAATTGTTCTGTGATGATGTCTATGTATACATGTGTGATTGATACATGTTTATGTTTACCCTGCTATATATAATCCTACTTTACATCATTTTGTAATTTTATTATGAATGGTGTATATCATTGACTAAGGGTTATGACTTCTCCAAATAGGGGGAGATTGTTGGGTACATTGGTTCAAATGTACCTGATTTGAAGAAGCCTCACCCAACTCAATGATATACATCAAAATGTATTTGATGTCTTTTGAGTTTACATGTGCAGGATAAGTATTTGCAGGAAAGAAGTAAAAGTTTCTAAGTCCATGTGTCGACACCCAGAGGGAAAGTGTCGACACTTAAGAAGACTTGTGTCGACACCCAGGCAAGCAGTGTCGACACTTGGAGTCATTGTGTCGACACCAGGGATGCTGAGTCGACACCAGACAGAAAGTGTCGACACAAGGAGCTGTGTCGACACTCAATGAAGAAGAGTGCAGTGAAGTTGTGTCGACACTTAGTAGTTGTGTCGACACCCAGTGAAACTGTGTCTACACCAGAAAGTGTCGACACTTGGAGGCTGTGTCGACACTCAGCAAAAGTCAGCAGAGACTAAGTACAAGTGTCGACACCCAGAACAATGTGTCGACACTCAACAGAAGAGTCAACACTTGAATTAAGTGTCGACACCCAGAACAATGTGTCAACACTTAGCAGAAGAGTCAACACTGGAAGTAAGTGTCGACACCCAGAATAATGTGTCGACACTTAGCTGAAGACTCAACACTTGAAGAAAGTGTCGACACAAGGAGCTGTGTCGACACTTAGCAAAGATCAGCAAAGTTCAACAAAATATTCTAAGTACAAGTGTCGACACTAAAGGAATGTGTCGACACACAGCCAGAGTCTCGACTGAAGAAGAAAGTGTCGACACCCAAAGCAATGTGTCAACACTCAACAAGTATCAACAATGAAGACATGTGTCGACACCAAGAAGCAGTGTCGACACTTGACAGATACAACACATGAAGATGTGTCGACACAAAGGTGTTGTGTCGACACTTAGAAGAATTCAGCAAAATACTGAAGAACAAGTACTTGTGTCGACACTCAATTTCAGTGTCGACACATGAAGAAGAAGCAGTGTCGAGATATATAATCTACAATACAAGGAGTTGTGTCGACACCTTGTAGACTAGTGTCGACACTTAGACAACATGTGTCGACACTTGGTCTATAAGTGTCGACACTTAAAGACAGATAGTCTCGACACTTATAGACAGTTACAGAATTTTCAAGAACTGACTGGATGACTTGACAGCTGTCATTCCAGCCGGTCTACAGCACCTGTCAGAGTTGTCAGAATTCAGTTATGGACCGGACCAGCCGATTATCATGAAGAAGGCCTATAAATAGGCTTATACAGTCGACAGAAAATGTTGTTGAAGTAGTCAAAGTTCAATTTATTGATCAAGTATTTAATAAAGAAGATCTTGCTATTCCTTGAAGAATCAAGTGCAGATCTAAGAAGTTGGAGAGAGAGAGCTCCATCTAAGAAATCAGCTGTTGGAACCCAGATGAGAAGAAGGATTCAGATTGGTCTGAATCTTAAGAAGCAGAGATCAAGGATCAACTGCAGAGGAATCAGTCTTATTGTGTTCTACTTTCAAGAAGCTTTGAAGAAAGCCAAATCAGATTGATTTCAGCTGAGTTCTTCCAAGAACTCATCAAGAATCTCACAACTTATCTCTCTTTCATCTAAGTTGTTGAGTTTATACATTTTTGTATTCATTATAACTTGTAGGATCCTTAGGGATCTGAGATTATAAGCCTGCAATTATAAAGGCTGAGGGTAGGAGAGTTAAATCTCTGAGTGTAGGCCTTGGTGGCTGAGTGTAGGCCTTGGTGGCTGAGTGTAGGCCTTTGTGGCTGAGTGTAGGCCTTTGTGGCTGAGTGTAGGCTTTGTGAAAAGCTGAGTTGTAGGGCCTTGGGCCTGAGGTGTAGGAGTCTGTGTTGGGTTCTGAGATAGTGGAGAAGTTTGGCCGAATCTAGTACATTACTAGATAGGCGAAGGGGGAAAGTGGATGTACCCAAAGCTTGGGGAACCACTATAAAACTCTGTGTCTACTGTGTGTTTGTGGATTGCTGAGATTGGTGAATGTGTGCTGTGATAGATTAGACATAATTCTGTGATATTATCTGTTTACTGCCTAAAAAGTTAAAAAGATTCAAGTCACCTATTCACCCCCCCCCCTCTAGGTGTTTAGGGACAATATCTTTCAGAATTCAACAGTACTGTGGTCAAAATCAGAGGTGACCATAGGAATGAGTTTTAGTCTGAGTGCATGACAAGGTTTTGTGAAGAGCAAGAGATTCATCAAAAATTCTCCTCTCCTAGAACACTCCAGCAAAATGGAATTACTGAGAGGAAAACTAGGACTCTCATAGAGGTTGGTAGAATCTTCTTAAGTGACTCATCCCTCCTGAAATACTTCTGGGCTGAGGTAGTTAACACTGCATGTTATGTCCTTAATAGGGCTTCTATCACCAAGAATCACAAGAAGACTCCCTATGAGATCTTGAAGGGCAGAAAACCAAACCTGAGCTATTTCAGGATTTTTTGTTACAAGTGTTATGTGCTCAACAATGGAAAAGTTCATTTAACTAAGTTTGCTATCAAGTCCCATGAAGGGATCTTTGTTGGATACAACACTCATAGTAAGGCATATAGAATCTATAATTTAACTAGCCAAGTTGTAGAAGAGTCAATGCATGTTGTTTTTGATGAATCCAACGTGGTTAACTATGAGTTGCCTAGCTCCTCCTCATATAGTATTGCAAGTACAAAGCAGATGATTGACAAGCTGACCATCAAGGAAGCTACCCACACAGTCCAAGATAATGATGATAGACTCTCCATTCCAAGAGAAGGGTAATACATACTTGAAGAAATTGAAGACCAGCAAGCTGAAATCCCTTAAGATCAGCAAGCTGCAGTTAGATTGCCTCCAACTACCAGGCATCTAAGGGACCATCCAGCACACCAAATCATTGGTAATGCAAATCATGGAGTCCAGACCAGAAGCAAGAGAATGAATACAGCTCTCTACTCAAGCTTTCTGTCTCAAGAAGTGCCCAGGAAGTTTGAAGAAGCAATCAAGGACCAGTTCTGGATTGGAGCAATGCAAGAAGAACTGGACCAATTTAAGAGATGTAAGGTCTGGAAGTTGATTCCCAGACCACAAGGACAAAATGTCATAGGGACCAAGTGGATCTACAGGAATAAGTTGGATCAAGATGACATTATTATTAAGAATAAGGCTATACTGGTGGTTAATGGCTACAGGCAAGAAGAAGGCATAGAATTTGACCAAACCTTTACCCTAGTAGCCAGATTGGAAGCAATAAGGATATTCATTGCATTTGCTGCCTATCAAGGATTCAGAATATACCAAATGGATGTTAAGTCAGCATTCCTGAATGTGGACCTAAAAGAGGAAGTATATGTGGATCAGCCACCACGTTTTGTAGATCCTAACTCTCCAAATATTGTATATAAGCTTAGGAAAGCTCTATTTGGGCTAAAGCAAGCTCATAGAGCTTGGTATGAAACCTTGTCCAGCTTCCTCATTGAGAACAAATTCTCATGGGGGAAGGTAGACAAGACCCTATTCCTAAGGGAATCAAAGGGCAAGCATATCCTAGTCCAGATATATGTCGATGACATTATCTTTGGATTACTGCTGACAACCTTTGCAGGAAGTTTGCTAAACTTATGCAAGTGAGGTTTGAAATGAGTAGTATGGGTGAGCTCAAGTTCTTCTTGGGGCTCCAAGTAAGACAAACTGATGATGGCTTGTCCATATCCCAGTCCAAGTTCAGCAGGGAGCTAATCAAAAAATATGGCATGGAGAATGCCTCCACCATGAGAACTCACATGGGGTCAAGTATGTCTATAGACAGAGATGAGGCAGGGAAACCTGTTGATGAGTCTTTGTATAGAGGGATAATTGGCTCCCTTCTATACCTCACTGCTAGTACACCTAACATTATGTATGTTACATGTGTCTGTGCTAGGTATCAGGCCTGCCCTAAAGAATCGCATTACTCTGCTACAAAGATAATCTTGAGGTATCTTAAGGGCAAACAAGATCTTGGCCTATGGTACCATAGAAATAGGGATTTTGATTTAACAAGATTTTCAGATGCAGATTTTGCAGGCTGCAAAGAAGACAGGAAAAGCACTACTGGAACCTGTCAGTTCTTAGGAAGAAGACTAGTATCTTGGAGCAGCAAGAAACAAACTAGTGTGGCTATATCTACTGCTGAGTCAGAGTACATATCAGCAGGCAGCTGTTATGCTCAGCTGTTGTGGATCCAACATCAGCTCCAGGATTACAACCTTCAGGTAAATAGAACCCCTCTATAATGTGATCCTATAAGTGCTATTTCTATTGCTAGGAATCATGTCTCACATAGCAGGACTAAGCACATAGAAATTAGATATCATTTTATTATGGAGCATGTGGAGAGGGAAGACATCAGTCTTGAGTTTTTCCCCACAGACAAGCAAGTGGCTGATATCTTCACTAAGTCATTAAATGAAGCAAAGTTCAACACCCTCAAATTTGAGTTAGGTATGTTGAACTTGGCCTAGATTCAAGCACTCCCTTTTGCATTTTTTTGTGGTGTAGGTATTGTTCCTCTTGGTGGAGATGAAGACTCACCAGTGGTATCAGTTAACTGATGCTTCTATTGAGGGGTAGTAAGTTACTCTGGAAGGGCCAGCCCCTATCTGCCTATTCTGCAGAAGTCAAAAAGGGAGAGAGAAGGTCATAGTAAGGAGGAGAGATAGTAAAGGGGAGAGAAGGACATATCCAGTCATCCAGAGAAGGACATGTGGCAACTGAGGGACAAGGAGATGATCACTATCATGCAGCAAACCTAAGGGGAGAAAGAGTGGTTCCCATACAGGGGAGAAAGGCACTGAAGTAAGGACAAACATCATGCCTCAAAATAGGAAGGAAATGAGGTACATTTCCTTATACTGCTATATCAAAATTAAATATTTATTTTGCTGTATAGATTGTGTGTGTCATTGACCAAGGAGAAAACAATTTGCATAAGTGTTTTGACTTCTTGAAATATGGGGAGATTGTTGGAACCATTGCTCCCAATGTCCCTGATTTGTGAGAAGTCAAACAGGTCAATATCACACACATCAACTATATTTGATGTATATTTGAGGTCTTGAGTGCAGGTTACTCCATATCACATTGATTGGACAAGTGGGCATAACAATTGGTTGCCGGACTTAGCAAAAATCTACTAAGTCCACAGGCGTTGATTGGAGCAAGCTCACTCAATGTCATACGTAAGGATTGAATGTTGTCTAGCTAGAAATATGCCTAAGTCCATCGGCGTCGAGTGAGGACAGCTCTCTTAACGCCACAAAACAAATAGCGATGAGTCTATTTTAACCTATCTGATAGCCAAAAATATGGCCAAGTACAAAGGCGTTGAGTGTAGTCTACTCACTCAACGTCATACCGCTTTTAACGTTGAATGTTGTTGTGGCTATCAACTCCACAGAAACGTTGGGCAAAATTTTCACTAAGTCCACTGGCGTTGAGTGTAGCTTACTCACTCAACACCATGACAGAAAAGTCTATCTAAATAGCAATGCGTTGAGTGTATCTTACTCACTCAATGCCATGGAGCAAAAGCGTTGAGTGTAGCTTACTTAACGCCAGATAACAGAGAAGTTTTGTTAAGTAGTTTGGCGTTGAGTAGAGCTTACACTCTCAACGCCAAGGCTCAGAAAATTTGGCAAGTCCAAATGCGTTGATAGCTTTCACTTTTCATCGAGCTGAGCTCAGATTTCGTCGAACTAAGCTCTAAGTTCATCAAACTAAGCTTTCACGTTTCGTAGATCTGAGCTTAGAATTCGTCAAACTAAGCTCTAAGTTCATCGAACTAAGCTTTCACGTTTCGTCGAGCTGAGCTCAGAGTTCGCGAACTAAGCCCTAAGTTTGTCGAACTAAGCTTTCATTTTTCGCCAAGCGGAACTCTGAGTTCGTCGAACTGAGTTCTGCATTTGTCGAAGTCTTTTGGTGCTGAGTGATGGTCATTCACTAAACGTCTTTGCTTATAATGTTTGAATTTTGTCTAAGTGCAGAGATGTCGAGTCATGCTGACGTCAGCAAAGTCAAAAAGTCAACAAAAATTCAAACGTTGCGGGAATGCTGCCAGAGGCGCTGGCGACCAACTGTCATCATCCTCTGCACTTGGAAAAGAAATATTTTCATCTTAAGTGTTGTGGCCCACATATAGCAAAGAGTCGTTGAATCAAGATTAAATGGAAAGAATGTGTTTTATAACAAATCTCAGCCATCAATCCTAGTGGTGGGCTCACTACTCGATTGGCCGTTAGAGAATAAAAAGAAGCAAATCAGTCATAGCAAATAATCAAATCCTTGTCTAGGTTTTCTGAAAACGAAAGTGCGGCCGAACTTCATCTTCTTCCTCGCCTTTATTGTCAAGCCTGAAGAACCTGTTCTGCACGGAAAACTTAGCTGAGGAAAGTGATAGCTAAAGCAATCACCATCTGCAACAGCAGGTTTAGAAGAAATTCTGATGAAGTAGATCAACAAGCTCTGCAAAGAAACGATAGCTGTTTGAAGAAAGATTCAACTGTCGACTTCATTGTCTTCAACAGCAAAAGCTTAGGCTGATATCTGCTCATTCCAGGAAGAAGTAGACACAGAGTTCTTGCTCTGGTGTCTAATCAAATCATCTTTTATTTCTTCTGTATAGATTCTTTGTGAGTCTGAAGTTGTAAGCCTTTGTTATAAAGGATAAGGTTTCTGTGACCTGTGGTTTGGCTTAGTGCCGAGTGAAAGGTCTTTGAGACCTGTAGTTTGGCTTAGTGCCTAAGTGGTAGTTCTATGTGACCTGTGAGGTTCTGCGGGATCTTTGCTGTAAGTTCTCAAAGAGCCGAGTTTTGGGGGAAGAGCCTAGTCTAACACACTGTTAGAAAGGCGCATAGGGACAGTGGATGTACCCAAGATTGGGGAACTACTATAAAATTGTTGTGTCGTCTGTGATTGTTCTTGAAAGCTAAAACTAACATAATCACTAAGCACAGAAATCAGCTAACAAGTAAGAAGATTGAAATAGAGACAAAAACTAATTCCCCCCTCCCCTCTAGGTGTTTAGCTAGCCTTAAAAACAAGACTTTCACATTCAACTCATCTACTCAAAAGGCTTGAAGAAATAGTGCTCTGTAGGGTATTTCACAGCACAAGCAGAACAACTTTGAAGGTCTATTCTTGGTGCTGTGAGCAAAATAGGACTGAGTCTTCTTACTTCAGGAGGAAACAAACTCAGAGATCACTTCTCTGAAGTCAATCATCATCAACAACAAACACTTAATCTGTATAATCTTAACAGATCTGAGTTATAAGTCTGATATATAAAGGCTGAGTGGTAGGATCCTTTTGTGGATCTGAGGAAGGGCATGTGTGCCTGAGCTGTAGGAGATTTATTCTCTGAGGTTGGATCCTGTGGTGGATCTGAGTGTAGGCTAACCTCCTAACCTGAGTGTAGGACTTTGGACAAAGTCTGAGGTAGGTGATCTGGTGCAGATTACTGAGCTGTAGGAGATTATATTTATGAGTGTAAGGACTTGGAGGAGTCTGAGAGATCCTGATTGATCTGTGTTGTAAGCTCATTGAGCTGAGATTAGAGAAGTTGGCCTTGTCTAACACACTACTAGAAAGATGGGAGGAACAGTGAATGTGCTCATACCTTGGGGAACCACTATAAATACCTGTGTGTTGTTGTGTGTTCTTGAAAGCTAACATAAAACTAAATCACAACACTTCAAAGAATAAAAATAGTCATTAAAAGACACAAAAAACTATTCACCCCCTATAGGTGTTTAGCTATTCTTGAAATAAAGACTTTCATTGGAGCATTTCATCCCGACGAGAAATATTACCTGATCGTTAGCAGCTATTCCAGGTGCTTACCAATTTCTGAGCATCTTTGAATAAAATAGTTCAAAAGAAGCCCGCTTCAAACACCATCCACGCAGTCCGGTTTGCTTGAAAATGTCTGTCGGTTTGTCCTTCATGGCAGTGTAGCAAGATTTAGAAACCTTCCTCGCCCGAAATACATCTCCTAATCACTTGGTCCGCACAGACTCAGAATAAAAATGGGTCTTACCAAAAATAATTTTTTAGGTCAGAAAAGAATTTATTCTTTTGCTGACTTGAAAATTTTTTTGGGAGAACTCGAGGCACTAAGTAATTGGCCAAGTCTGTGAACCAAGGAGTAGAGGAAGTTGTTACTATTTCGATGATGAAGAGGCATTCTTCAGGGAATTTGTCCTCAATGTCGGCCTCCACTAGCATATCTGTAGTAGTATTATCTAGACGAGAAAGATGATCGGCCGCCAAGTTCGCTGCGCCTTTTTATCTCGGATCACCAAGTCAAATTCTTGTAGGAGGAGAATCCAGCGTAGTAAATGAGGTTTGACATCTATTTTACTTAATAAATATTTTAAAGCAGAATGATCAGTAAAAACTATAACTTTAGATAGCATTACATAAGATCAAAACTTACCAAAAGCGAATACAATCGCCAGCATTTCCTTTTTTGTGGTGGTGTTGCTGGTTTGTGTAGATTTAAGCATTTTACTTACGCAATAAATATGATAAAAATACTTGTTTACGCGCAGTCCTAATACATCTCATACTGCATAATCGCTCGCATCACACAAAAACGTAAAGGACCAGTCTAGTACTATTAGAATAGGCGAATTAATAAGTTTTTCTTTTATAAAGTTGAATGCTGATAAGCATTCGCTATCAAAAATAAAGGAGGATTCTTTTTCTTGGAGGTGTTAGCGGTTTTATAATTTTAAAAATATTTTAAATAAACTGTCTACAAAAACTTGCATGACCTAAAAAACTTCATAAGAATTTGTGAATAGGAACACATTGATATTATAAAAATTTATTGATCTTGATAAATAATTTAGTGAAAACTATCATTTGAAAAAATATAATCACTTTCTCAACAATTTTGTTAAAATATGCACTATCAATGTAAAAAAAAATCATACAAACATATCCCTCTAGTGCTTGAAAGACTACAAAGGCATCCCTTTAGTGTTTGAAACATTACAAATGAATCCTCCAATTTTTGAAAACATTACAAAAACACTTCATTACACTTTCGGGTTATTACAAAAGGTAAAGATAGAATATAAAAAATATTTATACAGAATTAACATTTTTCATCTAGATTTTAACTGGAGAGACTTTGTAATCATGCCAAACTTGCAGGAGGCTTTGTAATTTTGAAAGATAAACTGGCATGGGGTAGGCACCAAACTAAAAAGACCGGACATTTTCTGAAACATTTTCTACTAGGATACACAATGATGGCTCTACAATTATAAACAACTATACACTATTTGATGATTGAGCCGTTTAGCTGAAACAATAGTAATGTACAGGATAGATAGACACGTTGTAAAGATGGTTGCAATCTGGCATATTCCTCTGTTATGAATTTCTATTTACTGCAAACCATTCTGGCCATGGGAAAAGAAAAGCTTGCAGTTAGCCTCTGGACCTGAAGAATGTGTCATCAAAGTTTTGACCACCAATCCAATAGTGTGGCAACACTGGAAATGGCGGGCATTCTTTCAATGATTCCGGTGTAGTCGAGAACTTCTCTTAGAAGAGATCGTTATATAAACAAGTATGCATCTTATCCAGAGTATATCTCGGGCTGGTATCTATCAAGAGCAGGGCTTCTTCTAATGAAAACCATTGTCAGCTTTCCCCTATTACAAAATATCTCAGCTCGGCAGGAGCTACCACCAGCTTCAACCACTGCTTCAGCTCTTCCCCTTCCACCACCTCTTTTTCTAAAGCACAAAATGAAGCCATTAGAGCGTTATCTGCTAAATATCAGTTCAATGCATACAGTTGCATATTACTTCAGCTGTAAAATAACGGCACATGGTTTTAAAAAATGATTTGGTTCCTGTAATCATGAAGCACATTGGTATTCAATTGGGATTCAATTTTATGTGAATTATAATTTCCTAATCAGGAATATGTTTTTTTACAATATATTTATACTTATAACCATTTAATTCATTTATTATGCTTTTAATACTAAATTTGAAATAACAAAATCTTCTATTCTTTAAATTTATGAGCATGCAACGTGCAATTATTATTAAATGCCATTTTGGTTTATAAATTTACTGCTACTAATCCCTAATTTTATTATTTCATTCAGTGATATTAACAATTTCCCCGATCATAGTAGCTAGTGGGAATGTGGAATGATTAGCATTTCCATTGCATGTGCCAAGAAACTAAAATCGAATATTGATCAATGCCTGACGGATTAATGTTTTCAGCTGTAGAGGACATGAGTATTGATCAGGCGACGGCTTCCCGCAGCGATATGGAATATCGTCGAGTGATACAATCACGCGAGAGTATCATTGATGGAGATCGACTGCGCCACATTTGAGAGATTTACGAGATTAATCAGTTTCGGATCATCAGACGGACAATCGACCCCCATCGAGTTTGTCACGAATTTTCATAATTTTATATATTTTATTTTTATTTCTTGGACCTGTATTTTGAGAGTTAGGTTAAATTATCAGTCGGACAATCATGTCCGTCAGATATATTTAACTTAATCCACCCCCCAGAACTGTAGTCGGGACTTAGGCGCATCGAGGATTTACGATTTTCCCAGGGAGACAGCCGAAGAATCGAGGGCTCGGTATGATGTCAAGCCTCCCGCGGAGTGCGAAGCCGCTGACTCCTTCCTCTGGGAGTGCCGACTCCCCCGTGTGCGACCTATCATGCATCCAACGCTTAGGTCTGAGCCAACCGCTACTCTCCCCGTCTTCCCCAGCACCGAAAACCGCCTCCTCCATCGACAGAGTTTATTTCTTGTCACCGCCGACTTCTTCCCATGGCCCCAAAAGCCGCCGCCGCCTTACCTTGCCCCCCCCCCCCCCCATTGGCACCGCCGCAGCCAATCCTAGCCATCAGTGCCTCAAGCGACCCCATCCCACCAAATTTCCACCTCTCTCTCCTCCAGCCCTACATTCAACCCGCCAACAGCAGCCTATCCCCTTCTACCTCCTGCAATAGGAGCCCCAAGCCATGCCAGATTCCCCACCTCAAAAATGCCCCCCCCCCCCCCCCCCCCCAAGGGCCTTACCTTCAATATCAGCCCACAAAAGCCCATTCTCCCCTCTAGCAGCCCCAAACAGCAATGCCTAAACCTCTGGACAATCACCGCCACCTCCAGCATTGATTACTTGGTGAGTTTTTATTTTTTTTTTGTATTTCCAATTTTCATATTTTCACATGGTACAGGTTCCTTGTATCACAATTAATCTTTTCCTAAAATAATTTCATTATTTAACATTCTGAATGCATGCATTTCTTATTTATCATGTACTTTGAATTTTGATGCCCTCTCAATTAATTTGCAATGGCCATTGATTACTTAAGTTGAACATACGCGGTTAATTGCAATTAGAAACACAAGTTTAAATGTTATTCTTTAATTAATCTCACGCCAAATTAATTGTTTGACTGAAGTTTTGCATTCGCATTAGGCTTAGGATTTATGTTGTAGCTATCATGTTCATTGGATTGTGTATGCTTGAATTTCTTTCACATCTTTAAGGTTTCCATTGGCTCCATTCCATTTGTCAGGATTGCTTGTATTTTTTAGTTAGGGTTAGAGCATTGCGCGTCCATCACCAATAGATTCATCAAGCGTCAAATTGGTATCAGAGCAACGGTTCGAGCTTTATTTTGATACGGAATATTACATTCTATAGATTCATTCTAGCTAGTTATCATTGTCATCCTTCTCTATTTGAGGATCCCGAGTCTATCTATGCATGATTCCATAAAACCCCTTCGGAAAGATCCCCATAATATTACGACAATTATTCTCGTTCGCAACACACCACTTCCAGAAATCGTGTCGACTCATTGGTGCAATTCAACCATGCTAGAGACGATCACTACAATGATTATTGTCCTTATCTCAATGTATGAGCGGATCGTGGTGACTCTTCGGCATAACTCAGTTATCCTAGGGAAGATTATTATCAGAATCATCATTTTGACAGAGATCTTGAGTGCATGTTTTGTGTAATTGTTTCATTGTTTGATGGGTTGTCAAGTATTGATTTTTTAGCTACTGGCTCGTGGACATGAAATATTATCTTGATTATTTTGAATTATTAAGTGAGCATCGCATCATATTTGGGAAACTTAGACTTCTGGATTGGCGAAACATACTGGTCTAGAATTGAGAAGACCCGTAAGCAAAATTGTCTTAACTGCATCGAGAGTTGGGTAGAGATAAAGCGGGTGTTTTGTCATAGATATTTGTCAATGTTGTATCGGAGTCACCTTCTCGAGCAATTATTTTCCTTTCTGCAAGGATCTATGTACGTTGTTGAGCATAGAGATCGTTTTGATGAGTTAGTAGTGAGAAGTGACATTTGAGAGGAGACAACTATGTCTACTTCTGGATATCAGTCTGGACTTCGATCTGAGATACATAATGAGTTGACTCATCACTACTTAGAGTCTCTCGAGCAGACATACCAGCCAGCCATTCATATTGAGCAATCCATGAGACACATTAGAGTTAGTTGAATGGATGTGCACCTTGACCTTCCCAGTATGAGTCTCTCATTATGAGGCCACCACTATGTCTATTGATGTCATGTCAACCATGATAGATGTGATACTTGATATTGATTTCTCATCGAAGTAAGGCACATTGTCCCATGAGTTGTCTGTCTCTTTAGCTTGTCTCGGGCCTTATGGCCTCGAAAGAGTGGATCTGAGCAACCTGGTGATCATATATTGACATGCCTCCTAAACTTTGCGTCGACTTAGTTATTGCTCTGAGCATACACTCATTCGTGCATGCAAGTTTATCTGAGTGCCCCCGCATTGTCATGGCGAGTCATATCTCGAATAAGGGTCGAAAGCATAGTATTGATTTTGTAATGGTTGTCTCTCCTGCTATCGAGCACATTACTATTATTGATGAAACTTATCTCCAAGATTATTCTGCTATGACTGAAATCTTTTATGAGTCTCCCAGTTGAGCCCCCTATGTGGGCCATTTAACACCTCATTTCTCATGACTGACATTTTGGTTAAGCTTATAGAAATGTATAATGGCTTGTAGAGACTATGGTAGCTGAATAGGAGGCCATCCAAACCTATACGGCCTAACACGTCCCTGCATAGGAACTGTGTACACTAGCCAAGGAAATTACTCCCTGGAAGAGGGAATAGGATCGACGATCGTTTGTAGTTGGGATCGGCAGTCATCTATCATTGATCGTTAAGTCTGATCGGCAACCTTGGGTCCGCTCTGCAATCGATGAATGACCGCGAGACAGATCAGCGATCATCGACAAGGGAATCGTCACCGATGATCAACCAAAAAAGCCTGATTAGTACTCGTTGACCCATCAAGGGAAAATCATTGAGCGCTTGTGAAAGCCGAAAGGTGATGTGCAACCATCCCAGGAAAGTGAAAAAAAAACAGTTTTGCTCGTTTTGAGACCGTGGATAAAGGAGATTCAAAATGCAACTGTTTGCGTCTTTTCAAAAATCCCTTTAGGTCGAAATGGGAGAACGTTAGAATCTCTTTTAATTCTTTCTGTAAAGTGAGAGAGACAGAGATACAAAGAGAGGTGACGACCTAGGTTCTGGGTGATCTTGCTGTTGGGGATGTTTGGGAGCTTTAAACGCCGGATTAAGCTCAATCTATGAAGGGCTCCTCATCCTGTTCTTCTCCCTTATACTAACCATGGCACAAAAGAGAGCTCTAAAGGTAGCGACTTCTATCTCCGGTCTTAGGACAGATGTATGTTCATGACCGTTTCATTTTCTAGCATATGAGATTCCTCTACTAATTAGTGGAGGGTATGATCACTTTTGGTTCATTAAAATCCCGGGATGTGGGATTGCGACTCCAGCTTGAAAGAATTAGAGAAGCCAGCATGCGAGTTCGGACTGCTCATGATGTGCGAAGCCTGCGCGCGGATGTAGGCTTGAATTGGTATTGATGATATGACGTTACATATAAACTTCTCTATATGGAATGCGGGAGAATGTCTCCAAAATGAACGGCGTATTGGATGCAATGATGTATATTTTCAGGGATTTAGTTTATTCCTAGGAAAGCCTCATGGTGATAGTCGTTAAAAACAAAAGTTGTAGATACCATGATGAGTTGAATGTAGAACGTGATTATCGTTCGTTAAACATGAAGATAGCCTAATAAAGGGTTAGATGTGAATGCATTAGTTGCATCTTCATTGTGTATTGTTTGTGCGATAATTTGTGATGTGGAGAAAACTAAATCTCCTAACATGGTATTCGGTGGTTGAGATGAACCTAGATCTACCGCAAAGAGGTGAGATCTTATACCTCCCTATTTTTTTGGATGACAATCAAGATAAACTTAGATCTCCCATCATAGTGTCTGGTGGATAAGATAGACGCTAGACCTCTACCATGAGGTTGAGATGACCTTAGACCTCCCTCATTGTTTGATGGCCTGAAGTATGGAATTGGTGCTCGTGAGAGCACTAATTCATATATGATTGCTATGATTGTTATATTAGTACATGTGGTGATGTGGTGGGAGATTTTGGTGAGCCCTTAGGTGAACCCAACCGTCATGCATTCCTGGTCCACCATCATACGTGTGCAACCTAGAACATTGATTGTGATTGAGTCTTCATCTTGTGTAGTATAGTTTGTATTTCATGCTTTGGATACATATTGCAGGTTGCTCGTGCGTACATGCAGGTGTGCGGTGACTCACCTCGCCAGGACAATTGTGGGATGAAGTTGTTGAACAGTATGTGGTCAACTCATAGTCGACCCTTGTTTCATTTGACTTTTTCTTGTTATAGGTAGAATGGCATGCGGTAGAGTTTAGCGGCCGTACGCCCAATGTTTCAATAGAAGAGGAAGTATGAGTTAGTTTTGTTTTGCACGATCCCGAACTGCTTGACGACGAAGCGATATTATTATAACTGCTTATTGTATTTTCTTTTATAACATATAGTAAGGCTAAGGCCGAAGAGTACTTACATTCCTAGTGTCGTTGTAGACATTCATGGTTATAGTTATGCTTTTACTAGCGTTACTTTTTATGGTTATGAGTTTTGTTTTGTACCACTTTATAGTGTTTGATTGTTGATAGTACATAATTTATCTATATTTTACTATAATATTTTAGTAATAAATAAACAACTTTTATATTATTTAATTATATTTATAGTCTAATTTGTTTCCTTTTTACATTTCAGGAATAATTGGACTGTTGATAGCAATTTGGAGCTCATAGACGTGATCAGGAGTTGATTAGAAGCATTTCTGCTGATTTCGCAACGCACACGCCCTAGGTCACCGGCGTGACCTAGGGGCATGACAAGTCCCGGCCATGACTCCCTTCCCGCGATCCAAAACACTTCTGCCAGCTCATTTAAAGTTACACGCCCTTGGTCACGGGCGTGACCAAGGGGCGTGACCACAATGTCACGGGCATGACACGTATAAACCAGCTTCCAACTCATAGTTAGTGCCGCCGCACCGTTTCAGCTTATACGCCCTCAGTCACAGGCGTGACCGAGGGCGTGACCCGTCCAGCAACCTCCGCATTCACGCAAGATCGAGTCGTTGTCCCGCCGTTTTCAGATCCTGCTTGACACGCCCTAGGTCACAGGCGTTTTCTAGGGGTGTAACTTCAAGTTACTCCAATAACTTCGAGTTACATTTTTCAACTAAACAATAAATAATAAATTGTATTTTGATATGATGTTATCTATTTGGGGATGAGTAATTGGTCGTTGTTATATTTTTTAAAAAAATTTGAGTTCCTAGGGGATCTGGTAATTTTAAAAATAATTTTTCTCCAATGGTTTTGTCATAGAAGTATCCTACAATTCTGCTATAATACATATAATCCTGGAGAAATGGTTTGATATAATTCTATTATCGAATTTGGAGTTCTAGTTTTCTAACGGCTTCTGCTTGGGCTATAATGTTGAGATTAGGGTGGTATCAGAGAAGTAGAAGGGTGATCTTGTTAGTAAAATTATATGGGTTAGTACCTAAGGCGACATCACGGTTAAAGTCGTGGGGGTATTCTTTTTTGTATGATTACCAAATTGCGCGTGTTGTTTCGCCTAAGAATATTTCAAAATAATTGTACATTTCTTCAGGGGTTTTTTCCATTTCTAGTTCTTCGTAACGGTGAATTATCAGGGTCCATATTTCAAGTATGGTTGGTAATTTTTGTAGTTCATGGGTAGTAATATTTAATATTCTGTTCATGGCTGCTATTCTTCAATTTCCTATCATAAATGGAGAATGAAGAATAGATTTACTTAAAAATGCCAGTAGGATTTAGTACCCACGACCCGGCCGGAGAGAACGATAAAATTCTTATAAGACAAAATAATACAATAATACATTTGCTCGTCCAGTTTCATAAAAAATTCGACACACTCATACATCAATCCGACAAGGCAAAGGAAGAAGAAAATCAAGTAGAAAATCTAATCAGAGAACCAAAAGGACTAAAAATAAACAAAATAAACACAACTAAACCATGAAATTCACTATATAAGTTTGGAATCTCAAAATGAGTTTACAACAATTCAGAAGAACTAGTAGATCTATCACTTTTGAAAATAGTAGCATTGACTCGTCTTTGTTTTTAGGTAACATATTTTGTACTCGAAACAAACTAGAAACCGTATTAGAAGAAGTTCTCGATGTCAAACAAGATCTGGTTATGTACAATAACAATCAAATTAGTCTTTTAAACCCTAAAATATTATATCATGTAGGAATGATTAATTTTAATACACAATTATTCAGAGTTAATAGAGAAGAAGAATTACAAGTAACTAATAAACTCATTAATAAAACGTTAATTAGTAGAGACACAATACTACAGATAAAACAGACCGATAAAAAATTAGTTCACTTAGAACTAATTGTTATAGGATTAAAAGGATTAATGTTGAAACCAAAAACTTGGTCTCTCGTGAAGTTCGGGGTCCCTCGAAAGGGGTGACCTCACACTTACTACACTCAGGGGATGTCACGGACCAAAAGCTCAGGAAACTAGGAACAGACCCTCGGCTCTAGCGTGGAGGTCTCACCTCACACCCGGAAGATCTTGAAGATCTCCCCCTCCCTAGCCAATGCTGAGCTAGGGTGTCTTGGAGGATGAAGAGAGAGTGAAGAAGTGCTGCTCTCCAAGGCACCCATAAGAGCCTATTTATAGTTTTCTAGGAATGGTTTGCAAATAACCAACCTCCACTGCTCTGAAAATTACCAAAATGCCCCCGGATTGGCTTGCCAACAGCCAAATCCTGTTGTTCTAAGCAACTAATTGCAGTCCACCCGGAGCAGTCCCTCAAGCCGGGCGAACTAGCGGTTAGGCGGGAAGCGGGGGGCGTCCTGGGCGGACAGGCGGCCTGCGAGTGGCGGCCTGCGAGCTGGGCGGCCTGCTTGGCGAGCTGCGGCCTGGCGAGCTGCGACCTTCTTGGCGAGTTGCGGCCGGCTGGGCTAGGGCGGCGGTCTGGCGAGCTGCGGCCTGGCGAGACGGCGGTCTGGCGAGCTGAGGTCTGGCGAGACGGCGGCCTGGGCTAGGCGGCGGTCTGGCGAGCTGAGCCCTGGCGAGACGGCGGTCTGGCGAGCTGAGGCCTGGCGAGACGGCGGCCTGGGCGAGTCGGCGGTCTAGCGAGCTGAGCCCTGGCGAGACGGCGGCCTGGGCGAGGTAGCGGTCTGTCGAGCTTGGTCCTGGCGAGGCCCGGCCTGCTGAGGCCTACTTGCGGGCTGGGGCGGTCTGCGGGCTGGGGCCTAGGCGACTTTTCAAAGGGGCCTGGGGGAGACAAATATTTCCTCCCCCTACTAGTATACTATGCAGGTCCACCCAAAATTGGCCTCTAGGAGTGCAAAACTCCCAAAAGGTTTAAAAACGTGCACCAAGTCTTGCGCCTTGCTTGGGGCCCACTCTTCGCGAATACGGGGTTGTACAAAATCCCCGCTCTTTTCGAGGTTGGCACAAGCTCGGAAAGAAACGTCCAACTCAACGTATTTGCTGAGTGGCCTTCTTAGAGCCGAAAATACTTGGCCCCTCCCTGGAGAGTCAACCTGTCAAGCCAGCTAATGCGAGCCTGGGTGACAAGACAGCCTCGGGATAAAAAACACTCGGCCTTCCCGAGGGGTCAACCTGTCAAGCCAGTTAATGGGAGCCTGGGTGACGAGACGGCCTCGGGGTAAAGAATACTTGGCCTCCCCGAGGGGTCAACCTGTCAAGCCAGCAAATGAGAGTCTGGATGATGAGACGGCCTCGGGGTAAAGAACACTTGACCTCCCCGAGGGGTCAACCTGTCAAGCCAGCTAATGGGAGCCTGGGTGATGAGACGGCCTCGGGGGAAGCTCTATTCATCCCTCCGGGAGATCAACCTGCCCTGCCAGCTAGTGGGAGCCTGGCAGCGGAATCATCTCGAGGTGGAACCTACTCATCCCTCCGAGAGATCAACCTGTCATGTCAGCTAGTGAGAGCCTGGTAGCGGAATCATCTTGAGGCAAGACCTACTCCCCCCTCCGAGAGATCAAGCTGCTCCGCCAGCTAGTGGGAGCATGGCAGCGGAATCATCCCGAGGTGAGCACTACTCCCCCTCCCAGAGATCAACCTGCCCTGCCAGCTAGTGGGAGTCTGGCAGCGGAATCTATCTCGAGGCAAGACCTACTCCCCCCTCCGAGAGATCAACCTGCCCCGCCAGCTAGTGGGAGCCTGATAGCGGAATCATCCCGAGGCGAGACCTACTCCCTCCTCCGAGAGATCAACCTGCCCCGCCAGATAGTGAGAGCCTGGCAGCGGAATCATCTCGAGGCAAGACCTACTCCCCCCTCCGAGAGATCAACCTGCCCCGCCAGCCAGTGGGAGCCTGGCAGCGGAATCATCCCGAGGTGAGACCTACTCCCCCTCCGAAAGATCAACCAGCCCTGTCAACTAGTGGGAGCCTGGCAGCGGAATCTATCTCGAGGCGAGACCTACTCCCCCTCCGAGAGATCAACCTGCCCCGCCAGCTAGTGAGAGCCTGGCAGCGGAATCATCCCTAGGTGAGCCCTACTCCCACTCCGAGAGATCAACCTGCCCTGCCAGTTAGTGGGAGCCTCGCAGCGGAATCTATCTCGAGGCGAGACCTACTCCCCCCTCCGAGAGATCAACCTGCCCCGCCAGCTAGTGGGAGCCTGGCAGCGGAATCATCCCGAGGTGAGTCCTACTCCCCCCTACGAGAGATCAACCTGCCCCGCCAGCTAGTGGGAGCCTGGCAGCGGAATCATCCCGAGGTGAGACCTACTCCCCCTCCGAGAGATCAACCAGCTCTGCCAGCCAGTGGGAGCCTGACAGCGGAATCTATCTCGAGGCGAGACCTACTCCCCCCTCCGAAAGATTAACCTGCTCAGCCAGCTAGTGAGAGCCTGGCAGCGGAATCATCCCGAGGTGAGCCCTACTCCCCCTCCGAGAGATCAACCTGCCCTGCCAGCTAGTGGGAGCCTGGAAACGGAATCTATCTCGAGACGAGACCTATTCCCCCCTCTGAGAGATCAACCTGCCCCGCCAGCTAGTGAGAGCCTGGCAG
Source organism: Platanthera guangdongensis (assembly GCA_039583875.1). Classification (NCBI taxonomy): domain Eukaryota; kingdom Viridiplantae; phylum Streptophyta; class Magnoliopsida; order Asparagales; family Orchidaceae; genus Platanthera; species Platanthera guangdongensis. The sequence continues at coordinate 55,776,230 of CM077148.1, forward strand.
CGGAATCATCCCGAGGTGAGATCTTTCATAGATCACAAATATTTTTCGATGGTTCCTGTCATCAATCATAGTTGATACAATGCAAGCAAATTTCATTACAAGAGATGATTCACTTCTTTCCTACCTCCCTCTTCCCTCGTGAAACATCGGATCCCTCCCCGGGTGCCTACATCAACCCTGTCCTCACATCTCTCCCCTGCCGCCTCGGGTTGGACTTCTTCAATCCGCACCGGATCTTGCGTTTGCTGAGGCTGATGAGGCTGTGGTGCCGGAACTCTTGTCCTTCTCAACTCCAGAAATTCGGGGCAAGTAGCTGTCACATGGCCTTCCTCCTGGTGGAACTCGCAGTAGGGTAACTCTACTGACTCTTCTCCTTCCAGGGCGGTTCCTCCTCTCCCTTCGACCAATCTTCATCGCTTGTTGCGGTGGGGGTAGGAGCTGCCTAGGGGCTTGCCTTTGAAAGTTGAACCTCCCTTGGCCTTCGTGAAAATCACCCACACCTTGGATGTGACCTCTTCTTGGACCCCGAACGGGTCCTCCCTGTTGTCTCCAACCTGGCTCCAGACCTTCTTGAGGTCCCTGGAGCCCCGGAGCTCTCTGCTCCTCTCTCCTTCTCCCCTCCTGATGCCTCGAGCCACCTTGCTCCTTCGGCTCCGCCTCTGTCAATCTTGTCAACTTCTTGACAAACGCCGGGTTGGCCGCCTCAGTGGCTATCTCCTCTGTCGCCCTTTCCATCAACTCCTCGAAGGAAAGGGGGGCCTTTCGGGTCAGGCTCATCTTGAAGAACCCCTCGCGCAACCCCACAGTGAACGACATCTGGAGGGCATACCCCGGCATCTCCTGGACCTCCAGGATCTCTTCTTGGAACCTGTTAACGTAATGGGAAAGCGGCTCATTGTCCCCCTGCCTTATCAGGAAGATGGACTCAGGACTCTTCTTCCTCTTCTTGGAGGTGAAGCGAAGCTGAAAGCTCCGGCTCAAGTCCTCGAACTCATAGATCGATCTCGGAGGGAGTTGGTAGAACCAGTCCCTTGCCTTGTCCTTCAACGTGATCGCGAAGAGGCGACACTTGAAGGCATCCGTCATCGGCCTGATGGAGACGGCATCCTCAAACCACTGCAGGTGCTGGACGGGGTCATCCTTCCCGGTATAGTAAGCCATATCAGGCTCTCTGAACCCCTCGGGAACGGGAGTTGAGATGATCAACTCGCTGAAGGGGGACCCCCTGAGGGGTGGTCTCGCCACCTCTACTCGCGCGACCTGCTCGCCTGGAAGGCTGGCACTCGCCGAGCTAGAGAACAACTCCCGGCCGGTGAGGTCTCTCGGTCCCATCTCACATCCTCTCCTTCTCAGGCCTTCTTCCTGGTACACTTCCTTCTCCCCCTGCTGGGGTCACCTCGCCTAGACCACTGGGAGTCGACTCATCGAGAGGGGGGGGGAGCTAGCTCTTGGGGGGTTTGAGTGGAGCTACCACCTCTAGGAGCAATGCTCTGCAGCATCTCCATGATGCCTTGGATGGATGTCATGAACTCTTCCCTCCCCACAAAGGGTCCTGGATTAGGGAGCTCGCCGATATCTTCACTACCTCCTTTACCTCCAGCCATGACACTCTCCCGAGATCTTCTGTGCTGGCCACTCTCTACGCTCACCACACTAAAATGTTGAAACCAAAAACTTGATCTCTCGTGGAGTTCGGGGTCCCTCGAAAGGGGTGACCTCACACTTACTACACTCAGGGGGATGTCACAGACCAAAGGCTCAGGAAACTAGGAACAGACCCTCGGCTCTAGCGTGGAGTTCCCACCTCACACACGGAAGACCTTGGAAATCTCCCCATCCCTAGCCAATGCTGAGCTAGGGTGCCTTGGAGGATGAAGAGAGAGTGAAGAAGTGCTCCTCTCCAAGGCACCCCTAAAGGGCCTATTTATAGTTTTCTGGGAATGGTCTGCAAATAACCAACCTCCACTGCTCTAAAAATTACCAAAATGCCCCCGGATTGGCCTGCCAACAGCCAAATCTTGTTGTTCTAAGCGGCTAATTGCAGTCCACCAGGAGCAGTCCCTCAAGCCGGGCGAACTGGCAGTTAGGCGGGAAGCGGGGGGCGGCCTGCGAGTGGCGGCCTGCGAGCTGGGCGGCCTGCGAGCTGGGCGGCCTGCTTGGCGAGCTGCGGCCTGGCGAGCTGCGGCATACTTGGCGAGCTGCGGCCTGCTGGGCTGGGGCGGCGGTCTGGAGAGCTACGGCCTGGCGAGACGGCGGTCTGGCGAGCTGAGGCCTGGCGAGACGGCGGCCTGGGCGAGGCGGCGGTCTGGCGAGCTGTGCCCTGGCGAGACGGCGGTCTGGCGAGCTGAGGGCCTTGCGAGACGGCGGCCTGGGCGAGGCGGCGGTCTGGAGAGCAGAGGCCTGGCGAGACGGCGGCCTGGGCGAGGCGGCGGTCTGTCGAGCTGAGCCCTAGCGAGACGGCGGCCTGGGCGAGGCGGCGGTCTGGCGAGCTTGGGCCTGGCGAGGCGCGGCCTGCTGAGGCCTACTTGCGGGCTGGGGCGGTCTGCGGGATGGGGCCTGGGCGACTTTTCAAAGGGGCCTGGGGGAGACAAATATTTCCTCCCCCTCTAGTATACGACGCAGGTCCACCCAAAATTGGCCTTCAGGAGTGCAAAACTCCCAAAAGGTTTAAAAACGTGCACCAAGTCTTGCGCTTTCGCTTGAGGCTCACTCTTTGCGAATACGGGGCTGTATAATTAACAAGTAAACAATTATGAACTAAAGTATTAATAACCTTTTTAGATAAGAGATGGCATAGCGATGCACGTAAAACAATGATAGCAGACATGAAAGTTGACATGTCCGAAAATAAAGGAATCTTTTATTACAGACCTGACTTTATGGTAAGTATTAAAGATATCGATAAAATAGAACGTAATGTACAAACAAAAGGATACGAAGAATTTAAAGGCAATAGTAATTTGTTAATAAATATCGGAATATTAGGAAAATTAACAAATAATACAATAATACATTTACTTGTCCAGCTTCATAAAAAATTTGATACACTCATACAACAATCCGACAAGGCAAAGGAAGAAGAAAATCAAGTAGAGAATCTAATCGGAGAACTAAAAGGATTAAAAATAGACGAAATAAACACAACCACAAAATTCACTATATAAGTTTGGAATCTCAAAATGAGTTTAAAACAATTCAGAGGAACTAGTAGTTCTATCACTTCTGAAAATAGTAGCATCAGCTCGTCCTCGTTTTTAGGTAACATACTTAGTACTCGAAACAAGTCAGAAAACGTATTAGAAGAAATTCTCGATGTCGAACAAGATCTAGTCCTGTACAATAACCATCAAATTAGTCTTTTAAACCCTAAAATATTATCTCATGTAGGAATGTTTAATTTTAATACACAATTACTCAAAGATAATAGAGAAGAAGAATTACTGGTAACTAATGAATTCATTAATAAAACGTTAATTAGTAGAGACACAATACAACAGATAAAACAGACTGATAAAAAATTAGTTCACTTAGTACTAATTGTTATAGAATTAAAAGGATTAACCTGTAAACGATTATGAACTAAAGTATTAATAACCCTGTTAGATAAGAGATGGCATAGCGATGCACGTAAAGCAATGATAGCAGCTATGGAAGTTAACATGTTCGAAAATAAAGGAATCTTTTATTGCAGTCTTGACTTTATGATAAGTATTAAAGATATCGAGAAAATAGAACTTGGTATACAGTCAAAAGGATATGAAAAATTTACAGGCAATAATAATCTGTTAATAAATATCAGACTATTAGGAAAATTAACAAATAATAGTACAACAAAATACAAGCTTAACATTCAGCATATAATTGATGGAATTGTTAGATTGACGTTAAAATGATTAAATCAATAGACATTGATCCAACACTTTTAGATGGATTAGATCGGAATATTAGTAACAGCTTAATAAATAAATAACTTAGCATACTAGAAAACAGTATGCTCTATAAAAATATTGATAAAACCTATTGGTGGAGACCAATCCTAGGTTAGGTTGTCGCAAAAGTGTCTGACGTCGCACCTGATCGGACTTCTATCGGCCCTGAGTCGTGCACATTTTTATTTGTGTCACTTTGGCAATTTTTTAATTTTGCAATTGTTATTGTTTTTATGCGTGAAATATGTGTATATATATATATATAATAATTAACTGTTAAAATTAAAACATATATATATATACATTTTATACCCTATATAATTATATATATGTGTGTGTGTGTGTCAATTGTATTCTGCCGGTTCAACACATCTCCAAACCCGGCCCCGCACTGTTCATATCCCGCAAGATTAGGGCAGAAATCAGTCGCGCCTCTCCCGCAAGGCGCGTTCTTCCTCCCGACATCGTCGCTGCCTAGGAGAATCTCCACGTCTTGCGGTTGCGAAGGCCAGTTCCGATTCCAAGACGCCCTCCTCCCTGGCGGTTCAGCCCCACGATTTGGCACGACCTCCTCCGACAATTTTGCTTCCGCCATGGCCGCGCCTTCCAAGTTTCAGCTCCACGTTCGGTTTACCATGGCCGCACCTTCACATTGCTGCCATATTCCAGACCGCATGGAAGTTGAGCTTTTTTTCTTGTTTCCTGTTGAAAACCCTATACATAGGGATCCCTGTAATTGTTTTTTTGGTGATTGATGAATATTGAAATTGAAACTGCTATGATTGTGCTTCCGTTTGAAGTTGATGTGTGCTTCCTGTTAGAAGTAGGCGTGATTAAAGCTCTGTGTGAGAGCTGTAGGAGTTAGGGTGGTTGAATAGTGATGAAAATTTGCTGAAATAATGAATTGGAAGTCATGTGTTGCCGCTGCCTTCTGGAGAAGAAGATGAACAGTAATTCCCTGTGTATGGGTTGCCGAAAGTTAGGCCCTTTGTTGTGATAAAATGTTTCCTATAGTTGTTGTGAATTAATTTCATTTTAGAGTAGTACAGTAATTGATAATTACTTGGATGCTTGCTGTTACTGTTATTCAGAATAGTAATGGACAAAATTGTTGTGCTTCCACAACAATTCCGTGAAAGTGATTAGGATTAGAGTGTTTTTGCTGCTACAAGTTTGAGATTGTTACAGGAAGTTATTTATAAATTATCGTTGGAATTGTCACGATTGTTGCTGTAGGAGATTGAGATTTTGATTCTACTGTGTGAATCTTGATCCCGCTTGAGTGAGTGAATTTAGATTGTTAGGTTTGTGGTTTCTCTAGAGTGAGTGACTCCGTGAAACTACTTTGTGTGAGAGAGCGGTTTAATTCCGTGGTGCCCGTGTGCGATAGCGGCCGACCTCGGAGCGGGAGATCGAAGGTGACGAGAAGTTCCTCGCGTGATCGTCATCGACTTCAAATACAGAAGACGTCTCTTTCGTGTGTAATTGTTTCTATTTTTTCCTTTGTGTGTGCCTCTATATTTTCTCGTAGGATAATAGACTCATTGCTGGGTTTTCGCACGAGTGTTGTCCGGGAACGCTACGTCGAAAACTTCAAACGGAAATGTATTTGGAATTCATGATTTTCGTTTTGCTACGACAAATGGGAACGGAACGAAACTTGCGAACTTCCTTTCCCGGATTTAAATTTGAACCATTTTATTAGGAAAAATCATTTTAAAACAAAATAGCGAATTTGTGCTTTACAAAAAATTTAGTTGCTTCATTTTTTAAAGTTCGTGCAAATTTTGCTTAATTTTCATTACGCACATTTCATCGAACATTACATGCATTAGGGTTTCCTAGAAAAAGCCGACAGGCGGGCAAACCCAACGCGCCGTCCTGCATCACCTATAGCTTAAAATTTCAGGCCTATAAACACCAATCAATAGCAAATCTCAAAGAAATTGATCCTGATTTGGAAGCACTACAAAATGAACAGAATAAAAGACAATCATACAGTTAGAGACAAGTATAAGGGAACGTATGACGTGCAAATTAGGCTTGAAAATAAAATGGCTGATGAAGGTTTAATGTACGAATACGATAGTCTTGAGATAAATCTAGATGAACATTTGGTAATGCATAGAGATCTCCTTCACGAATATGAGTCTGAACTCATAGAACCGCAAATAGAAGCACCTCAATTAGACTACCCAATAAAATTAGTTAATGGAGAAGCAGCTTCTCAAGTAATCCATTTACATTTCAAATTGTGGTTGAAAGTAGGATAGGACAACCACCTAGAACGACATATAATGAATATAGAGGTGAAAGTTATAATATAAAACCTAGAGGAAAGAGAATGTCACTAGAAATGATAGATAAAAAATTACTCGTGAATGATGGACGAATATTAAATACTATTATCCATGACCCACAAAAATTACCAATAGTACTTGAAATATGGAGTCAAATGATAATTCCCCGTTATGAAGAACTAGAAATGGAAAAAACCCTGAAGAAATGTACAATTTGTAAAACAAGCTAAATAAAAGGCAAACTTTATTGCTCAAAAAAGGTAAATAGTACAAAAGTATGCTCTCTTATTTATAGAAAAGCAGAGAAAGAATAAAATACAAGAGATAATGTGAGACTAAATACAAGCCGCGCGGTCTATGGGGTTTGTCTGAGACAAACCGCAATACTGTACAAGGAAGAGAGCGATTGAGGAAGACCACCCGGCGATAACTGAGTAAAGCCGCAAGACCGCCACCAAAGATTGCCAGACCGCAATAGCGGCTAGTCACCGGACTGCTGCTGCAGATGATCATTAGACCGCAGCTGCGGACAGCCACCAGAACAAAACTGTGGGTTGTCACTAGACCGCAGTTGCGGGTTCGCAAACAGCTGCTGTAGCCACCAGGTCGTTGTTGCGGATAGCCATCAAACTGTTACTAAGGATAGCCATCAGGCCGCTGCTGCGGATAGCCACCAGGCCGCTGCTGCGGATAGCCACCAAGCCGCTAGGACAGCTAAAGGACATGCCGATGGACCAAACCGCCAGACCGCAGAACAAACAGACCGCTGCGACTAGAGTATAGACCATCCGGTCCCCACAGGTTTCAACACTCCCCCTCAAGCTGGAGCATATATGTCAATCATACACAGTTTGCTAGAAATTTCCAAGAACGAGGTAACTGGCCAGGTGAAGAAATCGGCTAGCTCTTTATCAGAAGTAACAAACGAAGTACAGATTTGATTCTTCAATATCTCTTCTCTAATAAAATGGCAATTCACTTCAATATGATTTGTTCTCTCATGAAAGACTGGATTTCTAGAAATGTATATAGTCGTCTTATTATCACAGAACATTGATAGTGGATGATCATAAACCTCTCTCAGATCAAGCAAGAGTGTCTGTAACCACTTCAGCTCGCAAGAAATCAGATCCATGCTTCTATATTCAGCTTCTGCACTTGACCTGACAACTACAGTCTGTTTCTTGCTCTTCCAGCTAACCAGATTACCTCGAAAGAAGGCACAGAAACCAGACGTACACTTCATATCTTCATTATCATTTGCGTAGCTAGCATCAGAATAAGGCTCACCATCAAATGTCCTCTTTTCTGAAACAGAAGCCCTTTTTATGATGCACCTTTTACATACTCTAGGATGTTTAGAGCTGACTGCAGATGACATTCTCTGGGAGCTTGCATAAAATGCGTCACTCTCCCTACTGCATAACAAATATCTGATCCTTTGACTGTCAGATAAATGAGTTTACACACAAATCATCTGTATCTGATGACATCTTCAAGAAGAGGAGAACTCTCACTCCAACATTTGTCATCTCCAACAGTCATAGGAGATCGAGTGGGTTTAGTCTCAAGAAGACCCGTCTCTTTCAAGAGATCTAAGACATACTTCTGTTGTGAAAGAACAATAGAACCAGGTTTCTGAGATATCTCAATTTCCAGAAAGTATTTAGGAGACCTCATATCCTTGGTAACAAAATGCTGAAGCAGATTCTTCTTTGTCATGTCAACACCCTTTCTATCATCTCCTGTAAGAAGAATGTCATCCACATAGACTGCAAGAACAACAAGACAATTCGAGGTTTTGCGAATGAACAAAGAGTGATCTGCAGCGCTCCGAACAAACCAAACAACAGAAATAACTTCGTTGAACTTTTCAAACCAGGCCCTCAGGCTTTGCTTAAGACCATAGATAGTCTTCTTCAGCTTACACACCTGAGACTCTTCCTGAGCAACATACCCAGAAGGTTGCTTCATATAGACTGTTTCATGCAAATCACCATAAAGAAAAGCATTCTTTATATACAACTGAGACATCTCTCAATCTCTGTTGACTGACACAGAGAAAAAAACACGGATTGTAGTAATACGAGCAACATGATAGCATGCGTCAAAGAAATCCACACCATATATTTGCGTAAACCTTTTGACAACAAGCCGAGCTTTATAACGATCAATAGTGTTGAAACCAAAAACTCGGTGATCACACACTTACTTCTCTCCTGCAAGCCAAACGACAAAAAAGAAACTGACCGAAGGGCTCGGCGTGGAGGTTCCACCACACACCCGGAAGATCTTGGAGCGCTTCCCCTCCTTAGCCAAAGGCCGAGCTAAGGCTACCTCAGAAAGCGCTAGAAGACTGGGGAACAAGTGAGCATGTCTTCTGAGGTACCCCTTGGGTCCTATTTATAGGTTTATGAAAACGGCCTGCAAATAGCCAACCTCTGATGTTCCAAATAGCTATGTGCAGTCCAGTTTGGTCTACCAACAGCGTAACTCCGATGTTCTGAAAGGCTATGGGCAGGCCAACAGGGGCAAAATGGTAAAAAACATCATGGGTCGCTGGGCGACTCCCCCCTCTGCCCTAAAGCCTCAGCTCTCCTAGGGCGCCGAGTCCGGGCTTGGCTGGCGCTGCTCGCCGGCTTCACATGGCGAGTGCGAGCCTTTTGCCTCTATTCGCCCCGGATGATTTCACCTCGCCTGGGCGAGCTGGGAGCTGTCGAGCTCTGACCCCTTGAGTGCTCGTGTGGCGCCAGGACTGCATGATCCTGCGGGTCGGCTCTTGAGAAATTGAGCCCGACGAATGTTGAGTTCCGCTCGACGAACGCCGAGCTCCGTTCGACGAACGCCGAGCTCCGTTCGACGAACTCCGAGCTCCGTTCGACGAGCTGAGTGGACTGGGCGGACTTCTCTCAACGCCAAGGTAGAATGGCGTTGAGTGTCTGGACTTCACTCAACGCTAAGGCAGAACGGCGTTGAGTGTTTGGATTTCACTCGACGCTAAGGCAGAATGGCGTTGAGTGTCTGTACTTCGCTCAACGCTAAGGCAGAATGGCATTGAGTGTCTAGACTTCACTGAATGCTAAGGCAAAACGGCGTTGTCTAGACTTCATTCAACGCTAAGGCAGAATGACGTTGAGTGTCTGGACTTCACTCAACGCTAAGGCAGAATGGCGTTGAGTGTCTGTACTTCACTCAACGCTAAGGCAGAACGGCGTTGAGTGTCTGGACTTCACTCGACGCTAAGGCAGAATGGCGTTGAGTGTCTGTACTTCACTCAACGCTAATGTAGAACAGCGTTGTCTGGGCTGGCTGGTACTCGCCGCATCTACCTACCTCCTGGCGAGTGCGAGCCCGGCTGGCCCTACTCGCCTGCCACTATACGGGCTCGCATGGGCGAGTTGGGGTCTGCCGAGCTCTGGCCCCCTTGGTGCTCGCCCGAGACTTGAGAAAAGAGAGTCGGTCGGTCTGGTTCCTGGCGACCCCACACGTCGGATACGTGGTTGTACACAATTCCCGCTCTTTTTGAGCTTGGCAAAGCTCGGAAAGAATCATTCAACCCCAAGTGTTCGGCGAGTGCGACAGGAGCCAGAGAGAATCTTCGGGTGGGGTCCATCTGCGGCTATATATATACTTGTCTGCGTACCTGGGTGACTTGTCATTCCCTTCGCTCTAATCTTTCCGAGATGTCAATCCCCAAGGAGATCCAAGAGAGGCTCGCCCGAGTTCACGAGGCTTCCTCTGCTCGCATTGTCAGCCTGACTGCGGTTCCACTTGGCGTCCCGCAGAGCGGCTCGGCCGAGCTCAATCCCGCCAAGAGGGCGAAACCATTTCCCCAGGCGGCCGAGCCCATATTCGACGACCTGAAAACGACCTTGGAGCACGGGACCGGCTCCACCAATCTGCCTGCCCTTGAGAAGGGAAAAAATATTGTTGATATCTGCACTGACCCGGACAGCCAACGGGATGACGCCGAAGATTTCGCGTCGCGAGTTAAGAACGCTGTTGGCGACTCGCGGCTTAGAACTCCAGATAATCGCCATCGGGACCTGTCACCCCCCTTCGGGACCCTGCGGCTGGACTCGCAGAGGCCGAACTCGCCGGTTCGCGCCCCTTCCCCTCAACGACCTGCCGGGACAGCGGGGGGAGTTGTTGAAGCCATCCCCGTTCCGGGCTTCAATCTCCTTTCGCCAAAAACACGCTGCACAGGTCGCGGTAAGAATCTGAGATTGGTCCCTCCCGCATTTTCTTGGGGGTGCCGAGCTCGTCAGGTAAGCCGGTCTCCGGTTTTGTTTCCTGTAATTTTGCGGATACTCGCCTTCCATACTGATGCTTAACTGTCTTCACAGCTCTTCCCAGCCAGTCTGAAGCTGAAGAGTCTTCGCGACCAACCCGTCATTCCCCCTCCCCTCTCCGAGCTCGCTAGACTCCTATCTGGGCTCTGAAGTGGAGAACGGGGAGCTGACGAGGAGGGGAATCGGGCTCTTCAAGAAGTTGGGGCGCGGCCTGCGCCAGGTGCAGGAGGACAACGAGGCGCTGCAGCGCGACTACGTGCGGCTCACGGACGAGGTGAGGGGCAACCCGGCCGGCGAGGCGATGTCCCCGTCCCGGCTTTTGGATGAGATCGATGAGGGCCTCCGGGTCGCCCAGAGAAACTCGGGGCGGATTCGCGAGCTCCTCAGCTCGCGGCGATCTGGGGGGCGGGGGACGCGAGGCCGGGGTAGATAAAAACGGCTCCGTTGTTGAGCCTACTGGCACTCGCCTCCTGACCCCTCAGCTCGCGCATCTTGTTCCTTTTTCTTCTACACTTAATTTCTTTGAACTATATTCTCCTCCTGTTCTGTAATAACTTAGAATATATATTTATTTTAGATTCCAATGTCTGTTATTTGAATAATATGTCTCCCCTTATGTTCAGCTCGGCATGTGATGGGACAAATCATAGAAGTCGGCGAGCTGGGGTTGGCGAGCTGGGGCAGGCGAGCTGGACTGATCGGCCAGCTCAGCCTCGGATTTCTTTTTCTATAAATAGCCCCCCTCACCAACCCCGTACCACCGCCTTTACTACCTTCATACTCCCACTTCTCGCCCTTTTTTCCTCCGTATTCGCGTTCTAACCCTCCCGCGAGCATGGGTAAGACAAACCCCGATGCCGACGGCCGCTCCAAATGCGCCCAACACTTCACCGACTACTGCTTCTTTGAAGGGAACACGACCGAAGCAGAGCTCGCCGAGTTCGTCACCGACTACGTCCCCCCGGGCTTCGAGGCGCGCCAGCCCAGGGAGCAGGAGGCCATCAACACTTTCTACTCTGACGAGCTCGCCTTCCCCATCTCGCATTTCGAGGTGGGGTTGTGCCAACCACTCTGGCCGGAAATCCGCCAGATACTGAAATACTACGGCGCGGTGCCCGCGCAATTTAACTAGAACGCCATCGTCATGATGGTGGTGTTCGTGTGCTTCCTCCGACGGGAGCGAATAGAGTTCAACCTGAACGTTTTCAGGAAGCTCTTCTCCTACAAGGCGACCCTGGATGGTGTCGCCTACTTCGGGGGCTCCATCATAAAAGTTCGCAAGATCGCGAACAAACGCACAACTGGATGACCAAGAGCTCCTTCATCAAGGGCGATCTCGGCAACATCCTCTACTCCCCCCAGCAAAATGGCGAGGACGTGTACCGCCCTCCCGCCGTGTCCGGCAATGACGCCGAGCTCCACAAGTTCTTCCTCCACAAGTATTTTGAGGTTGCCTTCCTGCGAAGGGGCCTCAACTCGCTCCGCCCCGTTCTTCCCGACGAAGGTATTTTCCTCTTTCTTTTTACTCAGCTCACCGAATCATCATAGATATTTTCTAAGTTTTTTCATACAGGGGAACGGATGATTCCCGCGAACCCGCCATCCGCGGACTCGGGATTACTCTCTGACCCCCTTGCTCGTGAGAGGGCGGCTGCGGCGGCCTGCCGAGACGAACTGGCTTCCTCCAAACCTTCATCCAGCAAGAGGCGACCTGAGCCTGCGGGACCGAGCTCGCCCCGTCGCCAACAACCGCCAAAGAAGATGAAGAAAGCAGTGATGGTTCCCCGGGCGAGACATCAACAACGACAACAAAACCCCAAATACATGAGCTCGCCCGAGACCATCCCGGACGGGTCGCCGGAGAGCCCGCTGAAGGAGATTACGAGCAAGGGGCAGAGGGGTGGCGAGTCCTCTGCTCCCCCTGCTGCGAAGAAGACGACCAGCGAGCCAGCCGCGCCGAAGAGTCATCCCCTCTTTGGCTTTGGGGCAAGGTGGAAAGACTCGGCCGGCGAACCCATGGTCCAGTGGGACGAGCTAGCCCACCGAGTCTCCATCTCCACCCTCCACCCTCCACCCTTCCTGGGCCGACCGTCAGCTCTCCACCGGCCATGCCTACGCGCTCGGCTTCGGCCTATATGGTCACGAGGACGCCGAGGCCTATAAGGGTATGGCCTTGCGGCAGCTCGGCCACGAAGGCATGCAAGCCCATATGCGGGTCATGGAGCTGCATCATATGATGATCTGCCGCAGGTTTAACCTCAGCAACCACCTCCAGAAAGCCGAGCAGGCACGCGACGTCACCAAGGACAAGGCCGTCGACCTGGCGAGGCAACTCGGCATCGCCGAGAACTTACTCGCCCAAGCTGTCGGCGGGCTGGTAAGCATCGGGCTGCTTCCTCCCCGTTTTACCTTAGAATTTTTTGTCCTCCGTCATAAATGTGCTTCCTTTTCCTTCTTCAGGATGCCAAGGCTGCTGAAGAGTTGCGGGCTCGCGGTGCCGGGCTGGAAGAGGAGAACAACCAGCTGCGCGCCCCCCTTGCTGGGCTGGAGGGGGAGAACAAGGCGCTGAAGGAGGAGAACAAGGGCCTCCATCGCGAGGTTCGCCGCCAAGCGCAAATCTTCTTCCCTCCGGGCAACAGCGAGCCCACCTTCCCGTATAAGAGCCCAAGGATTTTTGGCGAGGCCGATGTCGCTGAAAGGCTACGGGAACAGACACGGGGGTGCTGGTGGAGGGTTGCGAGGGGATCACGGCCCGGGATCTCATGTCGAGTCTGTTCCCGGCGACGCCGCCTAGCGAGGAGGACAGACTCGACCTGCTCTTCGGGAAGGGCTTCCAAGATGACTTGTCCGCGGGAGGGGGTGAAGATCGCCAGTCCGGCGGGGGAGGCGAAAGCTGATTCTTTTCCCCCTCTTTTTGTAACCTCGCCTAGGCGAGCTCACTTTTTGTAATCAACATTATATAATTGAAAATAGTTTTGATATAGATTTTGTTTTTACTTTTTCTATCTTTTTTTTGGGCTTCCTTGTTGTGACGTACTCGCTTGTGAGCTCTCCTCCTCAGGCGATCTCGCGAGGATAGATCTTACCATTAGAATAGATATTAGGACTTGTACCCGTGAGTAGACCTTGAGAGCTCGCCAGCCCTAGACGATCCGGGGGTGGACTACTCGCCGCACTGGGCTCACCACCCCCCAGCTCGCTCGCGATTTGCCTCCTTTTTCACCAATGTGAAGCCAAAATTGCCAAAAAATTCACAAGTAAAACTGAAGGGGGGTGAAGTGCCCTGCTAGAGCTCGCCTTCTTCGGCGGGTGCCAAGGACTCGGCTCGTTATCCCTTTGCCGAGCTGGACCCGCGAGTCCCGACTCGCCTGTGAAGATTCTTCTCTTTCTGTTTTTAGGCAAAAGGCCAAACTTCTCAAGTAATATCTGGAGAGTATAGGACTTCCCCGAGTGACATCCAGCCCTGTCAGCTAGGTGAGAGTCTGGCAGCGGGATCTGCTCGGTGTTCGGGTAGACGTCATCGAGTGACATCCAGCCCTGCCAACTAGGTGAGAGCCTGGCAGCGGGATCTGCTCGGGGTCTGGGTAGACGTCATCGAGTGACATCCAGCCCTGCTAGCTAGGTGAGATCCTGTCAATGGGATCTGCTCGGGGTCCGGGTAGACGCCATCGAGTGACATCCAGCCCTGTCAGCTAGGTGAGAGCCTGGCAGCGGGATCTGCTCGGGGTCCGGGTAAACGCTATCGAGTGACATCCAGCCATGCCAGCTAGGTGAGAGCCTGACAGCGGGATCTGCTCGGGGTCCGGGTAGATGCCTTCGAGTGACATCCAGCCCTACAAGCTAGGTGAGAGCCTGGCAGCGGGATCTGCTCGGGGTCCGGGTAGACGTCATCGAGTGACATCCAGCCCTGCCAGCTAGGTGAGAGTCTGGAAGCGGGATCTGCTCGGGGTCTATCAAATGAACACCTCACCCTCTCACGCGAATTACTGCAGCAGGATTAGCACATCAAAAAGCTTTATTAAAAACAAGACATTACTTACATATCTCAAGAATAAAAACGTTTCAAGTCATCACCGCTCCAGGCGAGACTTAGGGTCTCGCCCTCCACATTTTGGAGACGATACCCTCCTGATTTTAATGTTTCTTTTACAACGTATGGACCCTCCCAGTTGGGGTTGAGCTTCCCTACGGCTGTCGATCTTCCCGCTGCATCTACCTTTTTCAAGACCAAGTCCCCCTCCACAAATTGTTTGACTCTGACGTGCTTGTCAAAGTACTTAGCCATTCTTCTCTTCACTTCTTCCAGTCGGATGGCGGAGAGGTCGCGCAGCTCCTCTACCATGTCAAGGGAGAGTCGCAGCTCCTCGTTTTCGGCCTGCCATTCTTCTCTGCCTTCCTCTGCCGTGACCACCCGAGGCGTTTGAACTTCAAATTCTACGGGGAGTACTGCCTCACATCCATGGGAGAGCTTGAAAGGGGTCTCCCTTGTGGCTGTGTTGGGGGTGGTCCTCAGGGCCCAGAGGACCGAGGGAAGCTGCTCCACCCAGCTCCCTTTCAGATTTTCTACCTTCTTCTTCAGGAGGTTCACAATAATCTTGTTCGCGGCCTCTACCTGCCCGTTGCTCCTGGGGTGGTGGACCGAGGCAAACCTGAGGTCAATTCCGAGCTGCTCGCAGAAGCTAGTGAATTCTGTGCTGGCGAACTGAGGCCCGTTGTCCGTGACGATGGCCTATGGCAACCCATGGCGGCAGATGAACTCTCCCCAAACAAAATTTTTGATGACCTGGGAAGTCACTTTGGCCAGCGCCCTCACTTCCAGCCACTTAGAAAAAAAGTCAATCATTACTAGCAGGAACCTTATCTGCCCACTTGCATGGGGGAATGGTCCAACCAAGTCCATTCCCCAAATTACGAAGGGCTTGCGGGCCGTGATACTCTTGAGGCGTTGAGCAGGTTGCAGTTGGAGGGGGGCAAACAACTGGCATTTATGGCACCTCTTTGTGAATTCTGCAGCGTCGTGGCCCAAGGTTGGCCAGAAGTATCCTTGTCTGAGAATCCTCCCTTCTAGGGTCCGGCTCCCTGAGTGACTCTCACACTCCCCGGAGTGGACTTCTTCCAAGATCCTCTGTACCTCCCTCTCGGCCACGCAACGGGCCAACATCCCCGAGAGAGTCTTCCGATACAATTGCCCGTCCCGGAGGAGATAGTATGCCAACCTGTATCTGAATTTCTTCTTATCCATCCCCTCCGGATACTCCCCTATGGAAAGGAAGGTCGTGAACGGGTCCGTCCACGAGGGGTGTTGATCCACTTCCATCCGCTCTCCCTTTTCAATTGAAGGGCGAAATAGATCAGTGATGGTACCCCCCCCCCCCCATCCGGGGGTCATGCTTCGCCAGCTGATCGACCTGCTCGTTCTCCTCCCTGGGCACGTGTCGGATGGAGAAGGTCTGAAACGTGCCGATGACCCTCTTCGCTTTTGCTAAGTATAGACGGAGGGTAGGTTCCCTCACCTCGAATTCCCCGTTAATCAGGGAAGCCACCACCATAGAGTCAGTGAGAACCTCCACGTCTAGCACCCACAGTTCCCTGGCCAGGCGCAGCCCTGCTATTACGGACTCATACTCGGCTTGGTTGTTAGTGATGGGGAAGTGCACCACCACTGTTTGCTCAATCCTTGCTCCTTGGGGGCTTTCCAAGACTACCCCTACCCCCAATGAATGTTTCCCTGAAGCGCCGTCCACCTTCACCTTTCACGAAGCCGGACGAGTGAGTTCCTCCTCCGCCACTTCGACCACGTAGTCGGCCAAAAAGTTGGTCATCGCTTGGGCCTTGATCGAAAGGCGGGGGACGAAGGAGATGTCGAACTAGCTTAACTCTACCGACCATTTGGCTACCCTGCCCAAATGCTCCACCCCCTCGAATATGTTGCGGAGGGGATGGTCAGTCACCACTCAGATGGAGTGCGCCTGGAAGTAGGGCCGAAGCCTCTGGGCCGAGATGATTAGAGCGAAGGCCAGCTTTTCCAAGATCGGATATCGAAGTTCGGCCCTCCTGAGGACCCGGCTCACGTAGTATATGGCGAGCTGTTTCTTCTCCTCTTCTCGAACCAGGACGGAGCTCAGGGCCTCTGACCCGACCCCGAGATACAAATACAGGTCCTCCCCTTCCTTCGGCCCTTGGAGCAACGGAGCCTGGGTCAACTGCTTCTCCAAGGCCTGGAATGCCTCCTCGCACTCATTCGTCCGCTCGAACTTTTGGCCCCACCTTAGTGTCTTGAAGAAGGGGGAGCATTTTTCCCCGGTCCGGGAGAGGAACCTGCTTAATCCTGTCAGATTCCCTGTTAATCGTTGTACCTCTTTAGCATTCCATGGTGACCCTAGTTCCATGATGTCATGACCTTGTCAGGATTCGGCTCGACCCCCGTGGGGGTGAGGAGATGCCACAGAACTTTCCCCTGCTGGCCCCGAAAATGCACTTCAGGGGAATCAGCCGCATCTTATATTTGCGCAGGGTGGCAAAGGTTTCCTCCATGTCCTGGAGGTGAGAGTCCACGTCCTGACTCTTTATCATGAGGTCTTCAACGTACACCTCCAGGTTCCTCCCCTTCTGTTCCCGGAAGACCCTGTCCATCATCTTCTGGTATGTCGCCCCTGCATTCTTCAGCCCAAAGGGCATCATTTTTTAGCAGTAGCACTCATCGTCTGTGATGAACGAGACATCATTGATGTCCGGGGGGTGCATCCTGATCTAGTGGTAACCTGAAAATGCATCTAAGAAACTCATTACAGGAAAACCGACGGCTGAGTCAACCAGCGCGTCGATCCGAGGCAACGGATAACAGTCCTTAAGGCATGATTTATTAAGTAAAGAAAAATCAACACACATACGCCACCGGCCGTCTCCTTTTTTAACCATAACAACATTGGAGACCCAGCCGGGATACTGTATTTCGTATACAAAGCCGGCCTTGAGGAGTTTGGCCACCTCCTCCCTGACGGGCTCGGCCAGCTTGTCCGCGGTGGACCTCTTCTTCTGCTGGACGGGGCGTGCTCCCGGGTCCAGGTTGAGGCGGTGGCAAGCCACGTCCGCGTCAACCCCCGGCATCTCCGCTGCTCTCCATGCGAAGATGTCCACACTCTTTTGGATGCATGTCAGCATCCTGCCCTGAGCTTCCGGGGTCAGCCCCCCGCTGACGCGAACCTTCTCCACCCAACCTCCAAGGGTGAGAACCTCCATCTCCACCACCTCTTCCGCAACCTCCAGCATGGACTGCTCCTCCCATTCTCCGACGTCCCTCCCCTCCGGGACAAGAACTTCCTCAGCTGCCGCTTCCTCCTCCGTGGCCATCACCTCGGCCAACTCCTCCTGGTCTCCTCCTTCCGCCTCTCCCTCGGTGCAGCTCTCCACCTCCATCTCCTCTCTGCCAGCCTCCTGCTCCGCCTCCTCCATTCTCCGCTCCATCTCCTCGGCACCTTCCCGCCAGGAGATAAAGTTCACGGCGGTGACATAGCACTCCCTCGTTACTTTGGGGTCACCTCGAACCCGGACCTGGATCCCCTCGACCTTGAACTTCAGGCATTGGTGGAAGGACGAGGGGAAGCAGCGGAAGGCGCTGATGAGGGACCTTCCGAAGATGGCGTTGTAGCTACTGGGGCATCCACGATGACAAATCGCCAGTTCCGGGACTGCCCCCCCAGGCTGACATGGAGTCTCACTCCTCCTACCTCCTTCCTCACCCCCGAGAACCCAAACAAGGGGCCATCTGAAGCCAGCACCCTCTTCGCCTCCACTTTCATCGCGTCGAACGCCTTCTTGAAGATGACGTTGACGGAGCTCCCATTGTCAATGAGGATCCTGGAGACAATGAAATTCTCGATGGTCGTCTGGATGACCAGCGCATCGCATAAGGGATCTTCATGATCCGGCATATCATTCCTTGAGAAAGTAATATTCTCTTCTAGGAGTGGGGTGGTCTGGGATGTGGAGCCAACGCTCCGACGGTACATGGTGTGGAGACTCGCCTTCCGAGAAGCCTCAACCCCCACCCCCCCTCCCATGGATCACTCTGACCCCTCCCCGGGTCCCGACGTCCGCCCGATCTTCACACCGGTCCTCCGCCCGAGGCAGGACCTCCTCAATCCTCACCTCCTGGCGCCCTATTGCTGATATTGCTCCTTGTTTCCTCTCATCTCGAGGAACTCCGGACACGTGGCCGTGGCGTGCCCTTGATCTTGGTGGAAGTTGCAGTAGGGCAACTCCACCCTGACTTCTCTCCTCCTCCTTCGCGCCGCTCTCCTCCTCTCCCCCATGGATATGGCCATAGCCTGATTTTGATCAGGGACAGGGGGTCTTTTCGCTTGCCTCCAACCCGGGTGGTGGAACTGATCCTGGCCCCCCTGGTGGTGGTCCCTTCCCTGGTAACCTCTTTGTGGCCCCTGGTCTTGCCACTCAGGCCTGCAGCCCAACCGATAGTCCGACTCTTGATGCCCCCACCTGGGCTGCTGCTGCCCCTGAAGTTGTCGTTGTTCCCTCTGCCGGGGTTCGGCTCTCCTCTCCTCCTTCCCCCTACCGCCTCTCGGCTCCTTCTCCTCCTCCGTGGCCGACCTGGCCAGCTTCCGGGCAAACTCCGGATTCGACGCCTCCCCGTCGACTTCTCTCGCCGCCCTCTCCATCAGCTCCTCGTAGGAGAGGGGTGGCACTCTCTTTAGCTCCATCCTGAAAAAGCTCTACTGGAACCGCAGGGTGAAGGTCATCATCAGGCTATGGCCTGACATCCCCTGGACTTGTGTGATCTCCTCCTGGAACAGGTTGATGTAACTCCCCAACGTCTCGTTCACTCCCTGCTTGATGTGGAGCAGGTCCTCGAAGCAGTAAATGGAGCTGGCCGGCAGCTGGTGAAACCACTCCCTCGCCTTCTCCTTGAGGCTGATGGCGAAGAGCGGGCACTTGAAGTCATCCGACATCTGTCGGATCGAGACCACGTCCTCGAACCACTGGACGTACTAAATCGGGTCTCCCTTCCCGGTGTAGTAAGACATTTCGGGTTCCATGAACCCTTCCAAAACTGGGGCGGAGGAAACCAGCTCGCTGAATGGGCTTCCTCCCCCCGCGGGGCGAGCTGAAGAATCTCGCGCACCCATCTCGCTGAACCGGCCTCCGCTTGCCGAGTCGGGGAAGAGCACGCGCCCGGGGAGCTCGCATCCCTTCCTTCTTCGGCGACCTCCTTCCCAGCACGCCTGCCGGGAGCGTCCTCGCCCAGAGACGGGGCGGCGGCGATTGGGACCTGTCTAAGCCTTCTCCTCCTGTCATCGAGCCTACCGAAGATTTTTTGTGTTGACCACTCTCCACGCTAACCGCACCAAAATGTTGAAACCAAAAACTCGGTCTCTTGTGGAGTTCACCCATGGGGAAGGGGTGATCGCACACTTACTTCTCTCCTGCAAGCCAAATGACAAAAAGGAAACTGACCCAAGGGCTCGGCGTGGAGGTCCCACCACACACCCGGAAGATCTTGGAGCGCTTCCCCTCCTTAGCCAAAGGCCGAGCTAAGGCTATCTCAGAAAACGCTAGAAGACTGGGGAACAAGTGAGCATGCCTTCTGTGGTACCCTTTTGGTCCTATTTATAGATTTCTGAAAACGGCCTGCAAATAGCCAACCTCCGCATTTCCAAACAGTTATGTGCAGTCCAGGTTGGCCTGCCAACAGCGTAACTCCGTTGTTCTGAAAGGCTATGGGCAGGCCAGCGTGGGCAAAATGGTAAAAACATCATGGGTCGCTGGGCGAGTCCCCCCCCCCTAAAGCTGCTCGCCTGGGGCGGCGAGTACGGGCTCGGCTGGCGCTGCTCGCCGGCTTCACCTGGCGAGTGCGAGCCTTTTGGCTTTATTCGCCCCTGATGATTCCACCTCGCCTGGGCGAGCTGGGAGCTGTCGAGCTCTGGCCCCTTGAGTGCTCACGTGGGGTCAGGACTGCATGATCATGCGGGTCGGCTCTTGAGAAATTGAGCCCGACAAATGCTGAGTTCCGCTCGACGAATGCCGAGCTCCGTTCGACGAACGCCGAGCTCTGTTCGACGAACTGAGTGGACTGGGCGGGCTTCTCTCAACGCCAAGGTAGAATGGCGTTGAGTGTCTGGACTTCACTCAACGCTAAGGCAGAACGGCGTTGAGTGTCTGGACTTCACTCGACGCTAAGACAGAATGGCGTTGAGTGTCTGGACTTCACCCAACACTACGGCAGAATGTCATTCAGTGTCTGGACTTCACTCAATGCTAAGGCATAACGGTGTTGTCTGGACTTCATTAAACGCTAAGGCAGAATGGCGTTGAGTGTCTGGACTTCACTCAATGCTAAGACAGAATGGCGTTGAGTGTCTGGACTTCACTCAACACTAAGGCAGAACGGCGTTGAGTGTCTGAACTTCACTCGACGCTAAGGAAGAATGGCGTTGAGTGTCTGAACTTCACTCAACGCTAAGGCAGAATGGCGTTGAGTGTCTGGACTTCACTCAACGTTAAGGCAGAACGGCGTTGTCTGGACTGGCTGGTACTCGCCGTCTCTACCTACCTCCTGGCGATTGCGGGCCCGGCTGGCCCTACTCTCCTGCCACTAGCCGGGCTCGCATGGGCGAGCTGGGGGCTGCCGAGCTCTGGCCTCATTGGTGCTCGCCCGAGACTTGAGAAAAGAGAGTCGGTCGATCTGGTTCCTGGCGACCTCACTCGCCGGATACGGGGTTGTACAAATAGTACCATCAAGGAGATATTTGATCACAAAGACCCAGCGACAGCCAACCACATCAACTCCTGGAGGGGTAGGAACGAGAGTCCAAGTACCTCGTTCAGTGAGAGTTTTCATCTCTTTACCCATAGCAGCTTTCCAATGAGAAATAACAAGAGCATCCTGATAGGAAGCGGGAAGAACATTTGTCAATAGAGCAAGAGCAAAGCTCTTAGACGGAGGAGATAGCTGCGCATAAGAGACCACATCCTAAAGAGGATGTTGAGTGCATGATCGGACACCTTTTCGAAGAGCAATCAGAAGATCAAGGTCTATCCTATCTATTATATCAGTTCCATCGGAAAGAGAGACCACTGGCCAGGAGCTGTTGGCAGCGGCTCAGTAGATGAATCAGAAACAGTAGGAGAATCAGAAATAGAAGGGGAAGAAAGAAGTGCAGGCTCTAGAAGAGGTGCCGACATAATAGGAAAAGAAGAACAATCATTAGAAGAAGGAAGAATAGAGGGAGAAGAAAAGAACAGAACATTCTCAAAGAAAGTGACATCTGCAGAAACATACTGTCTCCGGAGAACAAAATCATAACACCTATATTCTTTCTGTGACGGACAATAACCAAGAAAGATGCACTTAACAAAACGAGTAGAAAGTTTATGACGACCAGAAGGAATGTGGACAAACGTTGTGCACCCAAAGACACGAGTAGGTAAAGGAAACGGTATCCCATCAGGATACATGATAGAAAACGGGGTCTTGCCATTGAGAACCGAAGACGGAACTCGATTAATGAGAAAACAAGAGAGAAGAACAACAGACCCCAATAAGACCGAGGAAAATGCATATGAGTGAGAAGGCTACGAGCCACATACAGAAGCTGATGATTCTTACGTTCAGCAACGCTATTCTGTTGAGAAGTGTAAGGACAAGTAGTTTGATGAACAATATCATGATGCAAACAAAATGATGTGAACTGATAACTAAGATACTCCTTAGCATTATCAGTGCGAAGAATTTTAATAGGGGTATCAAATTTTGTACGAATCTCATTATAAAACGCAGTAAAGATAGAAAATATTTCGGAGCGTTCGTGTAACAAATACAACCACATACACCAAGAGAAATCATCAATAAAGGAAACAAAATACAAGCTACCCCTACCAACAGTCTGAAGGGGAGCAGGACCCCAAATATCTGAATGAACAAGGTCAAAAAGATGAGAAGAACTGCGTCCATTGTTAGCAGGAAAAGTAGAGCGGTGATGTTTTCCAAATTGACAAACCTCATAATTAAGAGAAGAATCTTCTCGAGGTAAATCAGGCAGAATCTGATAAAGAATCTGAGAAGGAGGATGCCCAAACCGAAGATGTCACTGAAGTAAAGAAGAGGAGGTAGAAAAAGCAGAAGGAATATCAAGGTAGAACAAGCCGCCGCTTTCAGTCCCAGTAGCAATCGTCTCCTTAAAGTGAGGAATCTGAAAAACACAAGTAGATGCAGTAAAAATAGCTTCACAATTCAACTGTTTGCAAAGTGCAATGCCAGAGAGAAGGTTGCGCGGAAAATTTGGGACATAAAGAGTGTCCTAAAGCTGAAGAGAATGAGTAACATGCACCGTGACAGATCCATAAACCGAAGAGGGAGAATCATCCACAATAAGAACCGGAGGTAACCGATTACTCTTGTTAAGATAAGAGAAAAGACGAGAATTCCTCGTCATATGATTAGTAGCACCAGAATCAATGAATCACCTACCAGTAGTAGCCAACTGAGCAGCACCCGAAGTAGCAAGAGAAGAAATAGACTTTTTGAAGAAATTAGCCAAGGCAGGACGAAGGTGAGGATATTTGGCCCATCAACGATCAACCAAGTGACCAACTTTGCCACAATAAGAATAAAGAAACATAGAGTAACCACTACCACCAGTACGGCCACCCGGGCCACCAAAGGTGTCATGACGAGCTGGATGAGCAACAAGATCAGGAGGAGAGGGAAGCAAAGGAAGCTGAAGAAGAGTAGTAACAGCAGAAATGCAAGCAGCAGTAGCAACCAGAGCCGGAGTTTCCTCCTCTCCAAGAATTTGTTGTCGAATCATATCATAAGAATCAGGTAGGAGAAGTAGCAAACAACAAGAAGCTACTGAAAGTGTTTGTGTTGCTCAGCAAGAACACAAGAAAAATGTCTGTGATGAAAAAGTCCAGCACATGAGTCTGAACCTCCTGATAGGCAGCAGCAGGAGTCATGACTGGTGGAGCAAAAAGATCTGCATATAAAGTATAAATGCGTGAAGTTTGTGCTCCCTTGTAGTACAAAGTAACAAGATGATTTCAGGCAGCCTTGACCGTTGGATCATGTTGAATGATCGGAAGACAATTATCAGATAAACTATTGGCTAACCAAGTACGGACCAAAGCATCGTAGCATCCCAATCATCAAAAAAAAGCAGAGCCGGAAGGAGGGGGATCATCAGTCAAATGATAACGTTTACGCTGAGAGCGCAATAGAAAAATAAAGGAAACACTTCAGTCAGGGTAATTTGGACCCGTAAGCTTAGAAGCAGTGCCCAAATTACCGAAAGCAGAAATAGAAGAAGAGGAAAGAGAGAGAGAGGAGCAGACAAAGTGGAAGAAGAAGAAAGAGATGGAATGTTCATAGAAGACAACAGCAAACCGCACGGTTAATCAGAACAAACCGCGCAAACAAGAGGGCAAGAAGAGAAAGAGATCGCACGAGTAGATAGAACAACTCGCACGAGAAGAGAAAGCAAACCGCGTGAGTAAAGAAAACAACAAGCACGACCACAACAGCCCGCAAGAGCACAGCGAACATCAGCGAAGCCGCGCAAACTGAATGCAAATACAAAACAAGTCGCAGGAGAAGAGACTAGCAAGGGAGGGCAGGGCGGGAAGAAGACCGGAAGCGGTTAGAAAAACAAACCGCGAGCAAAGAGGAGCAAATGATCGGTAAGCTCAGATATCATGTAAAAAAAGCTAAATAAAAGACAAATTTTATTGCTCCAAAAAGGTAAATAGTAGAAGGTATGTCTCCTTATTTATAGAAAAGCGGGGAAAGAATCAAATACAACAGACAATGTGAGACTAAATACAAGCCGTGTGGTCTATGCGGTTTGTCTGAGACAAACCGCAACACTGTATAAGTAAGAGAACGGCGGGGAAGACCACCCGGCGATAACTGAGTAAAGCCGCAAGACAGCCACCAAAGGTTGCTAGACAGCAATAGAGGTTAGTCACCGGACTGCTACTACAGATGATCATTAGACCGCAACTGCGGGCAGCCACCAAAATGCAACTGTGGGTTGCCACCAGACCGCAGTTGCGGGTTCCCATCAGGTCGCTGATGCGGAGAGCCACCAGGCTGATGCTGCGGATAGCCACCAGGCCGCTGCTGCGGATAGCCATCAAACCGCTGCTGCGGATATCGACCAGGCCGTTGTTGCGGATAGCCACCAGACCGCTGCTGCGGATAGCCACCAGGCCGCTAGGACAGCTAAAGGACAGGTCGTTGGACCAAACCGCCAGACCGCAGAACAAACAAACCGTTGCGACTAGAATACAAACTGTCTGATCTCCACAAGTTTCAACACAACTACTTAAAAAAATTCTTACGCGAAACAACACGCGCAATTTGGGAATCATACAAAAAAGAATACCCCCAGGACTTTAACTGTGATGTCTCCTTAGGTCCTAACCCACATAATTTTACTAACAGGATTACCCTTATACTTCTCGGATACCACCTCAATCTCAATATTATAGCCCAAGCAGAACCCATTAGAAACTAGAACAACTCAACATTCGATAATGAAATTATATCAAACCAATTCTCCAGGATTATATGTATTATAGCAGCATTGCATGATGCTTCTATGACAAAACCATTGGAGAAAAATAATTCTTAAAGTTACCAGATCCCCTAGGAACACAATTCTTTAAAAAATATAAAGAACGACCAATTACTCATCCCCAAATAGATAACATCAGTACCAAAATACAATTTATTTTTGATTGTTTAGTTGAAAAATGTACTGACCTGCAAACTAGTCAACTTAAAGGAGAATACAGTTTTTGCCGAAATATATATACATCTCAACATTATGATAAAGAAGAAAAAATCACATATAAACCCAAATATGATATCTAATATAAACCTAAGAAAAAATATTGTCTCCGAAGAAGCAATGCTGGGAAACCGTATCTTACCGAGATAAGAATGTCCACAAATATGACGAGAAGAAAGTACCATAAAACCTTAGTCTGTTTTACATGTGGTTCAACCGATCATTTAGCAAAAGAATGCAATCGAAGGCATAATATTCACAACAAGCAAGCAGTATTAATAGTCTGTACAAATAAAGATTTAATTCATAGATGAAACCATTAGTGACACAGAAAGTGTTTATAGCATAGTTAGTATTAATCATCAGGATGTTCGCTATCTCCCTGACTCAGATAATCAAAACAATGAATTGTCTAAAGAACTACTAACATTTATTCAAAAGTGCAAAGAATCTTATGAGTATAATTTTTCTAAACTGGATATGGTCGACCATCATCTCAGCCAATATACTACATGTCTGCTCAAGGCATGCACGTTCTGCTAACAAGAAAACATCCATCTGCCCTCACTAATCCAGTTAGTCCCTCTAGACAACGTCGGAATGATATCATTGAACTTCGGATATTAGATATTGAAAATCAAATTACTGACTTAAAAAACCAAATTTTCATTCATCAAAAGGATATCAAAAACCTTTTTGACCCATTCGATACCTTATACAATTATATACAGTGCCCAATAAGCTTCGTCTAGTAATGCATATGATGGATACATATTTACAACTAGACTGTTGGGAATATTGTCCCTCAATGTTTCCTGGATATGAAGAGACATCACCATCAATACTACGAGCATAATTGTATTTGATGTATGTTCAAGTTCAATGTGTGCATGATGTTCTTTAGAACAAGATTAAACAGGTTATCTAAGTGACAGTGATAGGTGGACACAAGGAAGAATGTTGGAAAGACAGAAATTTGTCTAACTCCACAGGCGTTGAGTGAAGTCAGTTCACTCAACGCCAGATGTCAAGGAAGAATGCTGCAAAGACAGAAAATTGTCTAAATCCACAGGCGTTGAGTGAAGTCTGTTCACTCAACGCCAGATGTCAAGGAAGAATGCTGGAAAGACAGAAATTTGTCTAAGTCCACAGGCGTTGAGTGAAGCAAGTTAACTCAACGCCAGATGTCAAAAAGCGTTGAGTAAAGCATGGACAGTCAAAAGCCCAACAGTTTGCAAAGCAGATATGCGGCTAAGTCCACAAGCGTTAAGTGAAGGCAGTTCACTCAACATCATACAACAAAAAGTGTTGAGTAAAGACAAGACAATCAAAGTTCAGCATTGACAAGCAAGATTTCTGGTTAAGTCCAGAAGCGTCGAGTGAGGACAGTGTTGGGACAATTGCCCACAATGTTCCCTATATTGGATTTGAAGAGACATCTCCATCAACACTAAGAGCATAGTTGTGTTTGATGTTGTTTAAGCTCATCTTGTGCAGGATGTTCCGTGGAACAAGTCTAGTGATGTGACAGGTGGTCATAAGGTAGAAAGGTGGACACCAAGAGAAGATGCTGGAAAGGTAGGAATTTGCCTAAGTCAAGGAGGAGATGACATTGCAGCTAAGTCCACAAGCGTTGAGTGAAGCAAACTCACTCAACGCCAGAGGTAAGAAAGAATGTTGATAAGCCAGAAATATGGCTAAGTAGTTTGGCGTTGAGTGATGAAGACACACTCAACGCCATACAGCAAAAAGGCTCTATAGTTGAACTTAGTCGAACTTAGTTCAAAATTTGTCGAACTAAGTGCAGAGTTCATCGAGCTTAGCTCACCATTCGTCGAGCTAAGGTCACAACAAAAAGTTCGTGAGTTGAACTTAGTTCAAAATTCGTCGAACTAAGTCCAAAGTTCGTCGAGCAGAGCTCAGCATTCGTCGAGCTAAGATCACAGCAAAAAAGTTGTGAGTTGAACTTAGTCTAACTTCAAAATTCGTCGAACTAAGTTCAGAGTTCGTCGAGCTGAGCTCACCATTCGTCAAGCTAAGATCACAGTTTGAGATTCTGAGTTCGTCGAGCTCAGTTAAGAATTCGTCGAACTGAGTTCAGAGTTAGTCGAGCTCAGTTCACAATTCGTCGAACTCAGTTCAGAGTAGGGCAGGTTGAGTCAGTCAATGCCTAAAGTTAAGAGGAAGATTTATACTCAGCATAACCGCTGAGACAAGTGTTAGTCTCAGCATAACCGCTGAGACAAGTGTTAGTCTCAGCATAAACGCTGAGACAAGTGTTTGTTTCAGCATAACCGCTGAGACAAGTGTTTGTCTCAGCAGAGAACAAGAAAGCGCTAAGACATTTAAGCCGATGTTTTTAAACACAAAAAATTGGCTAAGGCAAAAAACGTTGAGTGAGGCGTGCTCACTCAACGCTCTCAACGCCTAAGATACTGCAGAGACAGAATATTGGCTATGGCAAAAAGCGTTGAGTGAGGCGTGCTCACTCAACGCTCTCAACGCTAGAGAAGCTGGAAGATTTTGGCTAAGGCAAATGGCATTGAGTGAGGCTTACTCACTCAACGCTCTCAACGCCTAGATAGACAGAAATCTGTATAAGTGTTTTGGCGTTGAGTGATGATTACTCACTCAACGCATATGCTAATATTGCTTGATTTTTGACTAAATCCACAGCTGATGACGTCAGCAAGTCAACATATTTCAAATTAGTGGCGGGATGGCTACAGTACGCGACAAATATTGTCGCAGACCTACTGTACGACAGTTAGCGTTAAAGCTAGGTTGCTACTGGACATTAAATGTGTGGGGCCCACTGCTCGAGAGTCGTTGGGTCAAAATCAATAAAAGGAAAAAGGCGTACAGAGGAAAAAAGACTTCGGAAAAAAAAAAAAGCAATCAGGGAGTTCTTCTTCTCCGCCATTGTTGTGGAGCAAAATAACAGGAATCTCAAGTCAACAAGACGAATAGCAAGTTAGTTGTTGATATCAACATCGTCAACAGCAAGATAGCTGGTGTGATTTTCATCTGCACCAGCAAGCAAGTCCAGAATATTTCTCTGAGGAAAGAGGAAGCAGCCAAGGGCCGACCCTTGCTGCAAGTTCTTCACAGTTCCAGCTGTACAAGCATCCTGAAGATTTTAATCTGAAAGATGTGAAGAGAAGAAGCTTGAAGAAGCAGAGATCTGAAAGAAGACTCAAGGGACTTTTCCTCAGTAGTCAAAGTCAGGGCTGAATCACCTCAGCCCAGGAAAGGAAGAAAAGGCGTAGCTATCTTTGTCTGCAAAGTTAGAGCTAAGATTTTCTCAGCTCAGATAGCAGCAATTAGCTACAGCAACTTCACTGACCAGCAGGAAAAATCCCTGGTGTTGTGAAGTAGTAGTTAGGGCTGAGCTTCAGTCTCAGTTCAGAAAGAGGCAGAACATTGCTCTGCAAGTCACTTCCAGCTCAAGTTGACGTAGCGAATGTCCGACTTTCGAGAGCATAACGGACACAAGGTAGTCTACCACGCCCAACACGCTTTAATTCCTAACGCACCTACACAAGCATCTATCATTTCGTTACGGATCGGCTCAAACGCAGCACTAAGACCACAAGGAGGAGAGATCGACTCTAAAATAACGATCAAAATGAGAATCGGATGATTCCCCAAATCAACGTAAAGGTTGTCACTCCTTTTTGAGAGTAAAATCTTGGTTATAGGTCAAGATCCACTCAAGCAAATAGCATCTATCCAATCCGGATTATAGAAGCTTAAAACGATGAAATCAATCTTGGAAATGTCAAGCGATAGTATTTAAAATCACGGAAAAGCAACGGTTGTTCATCCTCTACACAATACTAAGCAAGAAATCACAAAGATTAGGGAAGAGAAGTTACCCAACCTGTTTTTTTCATGAACACACTTGATATGGTGGGAGAATCACTCTCTCCACGGTTCCACCAGCGTCGCACTGAATGGGCTGCAATACTTCTTCCTTGGAGTCGCACCGAAGGAAGCCACGTCGGCGTCGCACCGAAGTTGGGAAGAGGAAGCAAGGGGGTGGCGGCTTCACACCAAGGCCGGCGGCTAGGACTCTCTCCTTGGCCGAAACTCTCTCAATGAGGGTTAGGTTTAGCTTTTTAATTCTCTAATCCCTTCTCATAAAGGGGGGGCTCCATATATAGGAGTTACAACACACACATCTAACCATCCAAGATGAAGATGAAATCTCATCCATCCGGAAGGCTAAATACACACCAAAATGTTTGTCTAAATGCAGGAAATAAATATTACAAGTCCCAAAATGAATATAAAATTATTAACAAAGCTTGGAATAATTTTATATTCGCACATATAAAAATAAAATTAAGTAGAGCATGAGAGATTAATTAAAATAGTCTTCAAGTGGGCGTAGCACGCTGCGGGTGGAGGTTGTACCGTCGTCTTCCGCTTCCGTTAGCGTCGTCATGGCTCCGAAGGTCTTTATGCTGTAGCGCCTCGGCAACCGGATCGTCATCAAGTGGAGGTAGCGGGGCGGCGGCATCACAAGTAATTCTTGTTGTTGTGGAAGAAGTTAAGACTAAGTACTTCTTAGTTCAGTGAAGGTAGACTCAGGAAATAAATTTCTGTAGTCATTGTTGGGCTGAGTCTATCTCAGTCAAGAAGCTTGACACAGAGAAATATCTCTTGTGTCAAGAATATCCACCAACCCATCTTCATCATGTCGGATCCAATTGTGGATCTGAGTTGTAGGGCTTCATTGTCTGAGGTAGGAGAGTGCTGCTCTCTGAGTGTAAGGTCTTTGTGCCCGAGGTAGGTGACAAGTTTGTCACTGAGCTGTAGGTGCCTGGAGGGGCACTGAGGTAGGTACCTGGAAGGGTACTGAGCTATAGAAGTGCTGCAGCACTCTGAGAGTAGGGCCTTGTCCCGGAAGTTGTAGGGCTAAAATGCCTGAGCTGTAGGCCTTAGAGAAAAAGCTGAGGCAGGTGGCTTGAGGGTCACTGAGTGTAGGAGCACTGCAGAGCTCTGAGGTAGGATCATTTGTGGATCTGAGGTAGGGCTGTCCTCCCAGGCTGAGTGTAGGGCTTAACAGTCTGAAGTAGGTGGTCTGCTGACCACTGAGTTGTAGGTCTTTGTGGCTGAGAAGTAAGTCTTGGAGGAGACTTAGAGATCCTGAGGGATCTGAGGTGTAAGCTCTTAGGAGCGGTTTGGAGTAGTTTGTGCCTAGTCCAACAAGATAGTTAGATAGGTGGGAGGGAAAGTGGATGTACCCAACTGGGGAACCACTATAAATCACTGTGTGCTCTTCTGTGTTGTTTTCATTGTGCAGGTTGTGTATATCTTGAAAGCATAAAACAACTAAAAGCTAAAGCTCTCAAAGAAGATATTTAAAAGAACTCGAAAATAGACCAATAACCTATTCACCCCACCCCCTAGATAATTTAGCTATCCTTGAATTAAAAACTTTCAGACAGCTCACTCAAAACCTGAAGAAAGAAGCGTCGAGTAAAGCTCAAACAGTCAAAGCTTCAGCATTAGCAAGGAAGAAATCTAGCCAAGACCAGAAGCGTTGAGTGAAGACAGTTCACTCAACGCCCAGAGAAGAAAGCGTCGACAGAACAAAGTTCAGTCAAATCTTAAGAAGTAGACAAAAAATTTGTCTAAGTCCAGAAGCGTTGAGTGAAGGCAGTTCACTCAACGCTAGTTCATCAAGAAAATCGGCTATGTACAAAAGCGTTGAGTGAAGGCAGTTCACTCAACGCCTCAGCAAAATGGCAGGCTAAGGTGGTAAGTGAAGACAACTCACTCAACGTCTTCATTCAGAGAAGCGGCTAAGTCCAAAAGCGTTGAGTGATGAATGCTCACTCAACGCACTCAACGCCTATCTACAAAAAGTTTTGTCTAAGGACAAAAGCGTTGAGTGATGAAGGCTCACTCAACGCACTCAACGCCTAGAGAGACAGAAATCTGTCTAAGTGTTTTTGCGTTGTGATGAAGGCTCACTCAACGCATATACTAAATTGATTGAATTTGACTAAATTCACAGATGCTGACGTCTGCAAAATTCAAAATCGTTGCGAGAAGTCTACAGTACGCGATAAACGGCGTCGGGCGCCTATGCACTGCATTTAATGCAAAAGCAAGATTGCAGTTGGAAAATCCAAGTGGGCTCACGGGTCAAAGAGACGTTGGGCAGCGGAAGATAAAAAAGACAGATCAGATAATAGAAAATTAACTTTTGGAAAAGGGGGAACGTCATCTTCTTCCTCTAGTCATCGTTGCAAAGGCTGAAGAACAAGTCCAAACCTCTGATCTAAGAGTTCAGCAAGTTAGTTGTTGTAATCAACATCATCAACAGTAAGTTCAGAGAAATCTCTGAGATAGAAGGAGCAGCAAGGGTTAACCCTAGCTGCAGCATCTGGAAGCTAATAGAAGATAGTTGTTGTCATTCTCACCTGTAACAACAAGTTCAGAGAAACATCTCTGAGAAAGAAAAAGCAGCAAGGCAAGCCCTAGCTGCAGCATCTTCACAGCCCTAGAAAATCATTCCTGAAGAACACTTTCTGGAGCTGTGAAGAAGAAGTTAGGACTGAGTTTCTTTCTCAGTTCAGGAAGAAGCAAAGCAAGTCTGATATCTTCAAACATGGCTAGCTGAGTGATGAATACACATAACTGATAACTCATTTGTCTTCATCAGCAAGTCCAGAAATTTGTGTTTCTGAGTTTCTTCTCAGCACAAGCAGAACTTTCTTGAAGATCTTTCATCTGGTTGCTGTGAAGAAGTTAGGGCTGAGTTTTTCTCAGCTCAGGAAGCAGAAGACTCAGAGAACATTTCTCTGAGTCAAATCAATACCAAGAAACTCATTCACTCTGTAGGATACTTTTGATCTGAATTGTAAGTCTAAAATTATAAAAGCTGAGTGGTATGATCTTTTGTAAATCTGAGGTAAGATCCAGTTGTAGACCTGAGGTATGGCATGTGTGCCTGAGGTGGGATCTGGAGCAGATCTGAGATAGGAGAGTCAATCTCTCTGAGTTGTAGGACTATCCTCCTAGCCTGAGTGTAGGGCATCTTGTGTGTCTGAGGTAGGTGATCTGTAGATCACTGAGCTGTAGGAGATTTTATTTCTGATTGTAGGGCCTTGGGCCTGAGATAGGACTTGCAGAAGTCTGAGAGATCCTGCGGGATCTGTGTTATAAGCTCTTAGGAGCCGAGTTTGGAGAAGTTAGACTTGTCTAACACACTGTTAGAAAGGTGGGAGGGAAAGTGGATGTACCCATACTTTGGGGAAACACTATAAATACATGTGTGTTGTTATGTGTCTTGAAAGCAAAGTAATCAAACTAAATCGCAACACATCAAAGTAAAAGATAGTCATAAAATACAATTTATTCACCCCCCCCCCCCCTCTATCTGTTAGCTATCTTTGAAACTAAAGACTTTCAAGTGATATCAGAGGGAGGTTACTCAAAAAGGACTTAACAGTCTGAGTTGATCTCTAAGATTAGCTAAAAGAATTGTCCTTATGGGTTCAGGTGAGAATCATAAGGAGTGGAGTTCAATGAAGTTTCAAATCTACAGGAAGGAAAACGTTGGGATTTGGAAAGAGATGGTTAGGTTATTCATAGAAGCCTATGATCCTAGGATTTTCATTACAATCTAGGTGAAAGATATACATCCCAAACACCTAGAGGGGGGGTGAATAGGTGATCAAATTCTTTTTGACTTTTTATGACAGCAATCAGTTAATATCACAGACTTATATCTAATTTATCACAGCACATATGCAGCAATCACAGCAATTCACAAACACACAGTAGACTCAGAGTTTTATAGTGGTTCCTCAAGCTTTGGGTACATCCACTTTCCCCATTCGCCTATCTAGTAGTGTACTAGATTCGGTCAAACTCCTTCACTATCTCAGAACCCAAATCAGACTCCTACACCTCAGGCCCAATGCCCTACAACTCAGCTTTTCACAAAGCCTACACTCAGCCACAAAAGCCTACACTCAGCCAAAAAGGCCTACACTCAGCCACCAAGGCCTACACTCAGCCACCAAGGCCTACACTCAGAGATTTAACTCTCCTACCCTCAGCCTTTATAATTGCAGGCTTACAATCTCAGATCCCTAAGGATCCTACAAGTTATAATGAATACAAAATGTATAAACTCAACAACTTAGATGAAAGAGAGATAAGTTGTGAGATTCTTGATGAGTTCTTGGAAGAACTCAGCTGAAATCAATCTGACTTGTCTTTCTTCAAAGCTTCTTGAAAGTAGAACACAATAAGACTGATTCCTCTGCAGTTAATCCTTGATCTCTGCTTCTTAATATTCAGACCAATCTGAATCCTTCTTCTCAGCTGGGTTCCAACAGCTGATTTCTTGGATGGAGCTCTCTCTCCAACTTCTTAGATCTTCACTTGTAAGCTAGATCTTCTTGTGTGTTTCTCTTGTGAATGATCACTTGAACCACTTCCTCAATCTTCTCAACAACACTTTCTGTAGACTGTATAAGCCTATTTATAGGCCTTCTTCATGGTAACCGGCTGGTCCGGTCCATAACTGAATTCTAACAACTCTGACAGGTATTGTAGACCGGCTGGAATGGCAGCTGTCAAGTCATCCAGTCGGTTCTTGAAAATTCTGTAACTGTCAAGAAGTGTCGAGACTTTCTGTCTTTAAGTGTCGACACTTATAGACCAAGTGTCGACACATGTTGTCTAAGTGTCGACACTAGTATACAAGGTGTCGACACAACTCCTTGTGTTGTAGATTTTGTATCTTGACACTACTTTTTCTTCATGTGTCGACACTGAAATTTAGTGTCGACACAAGTACTTGTTCTTCAGAATTTTGCTGAATTCTTCTAAGTGTCGACACAACACCTTTGTGTCGACACATCTTCATGTGTTGTATCTGTCAAGTGTCGACACTGCTTCTTGGTGTCGACACATGTCTTCATTGTTGATACTTGTTGAGTGTCGACACAGCTCCTTGTGTCGACACATCCTTCTTCTGTCGAGACTCTGGCTGAGTGTCGACACATTCCATTAGTGTCGACACTTGTACTTAGAATATTCTTGAACTTCGCTGATCTTTACTAAGTGTCGACACAGCTCCTTGTGTCGACACTTTCTTCAAGTGTTGAGTCTTCAGCTAAGTGTCGACACATTATTCTGGGTGTCGACACTTATTTCCAGTGTTGACTCTTCTGCTAAGTGTCGACACATTGTTCTGGGTGTCGACACTTACTTCAAGTGTTGACTCTTCTGTTGAGTGTCGACACATTGTTCTGGGTGTCGACACTAGTACTTAGTCTCTGCTGACTTTTGCTGAGTGTCGACACAGCCTCCAAGTGTCGACACTTTCTGATGTAGACACAGCTTCACTGGGTGTCGACACAACTGTTAAGTGTCGACACAGCTTTACTGGCTTTTCTTCACTGAGTGTCGACACAGCTCCTTGTGTCGACACTTTCTGTCTGATGTCGACTCAGCATCCCTGGTGTCGACACAATGACTCCAAGTGTCGACACTGCATGTCTGGGTGTCGACACAAGTCTTCTTAAGTGTCGACACTTTCCCTCTGGGTGTCGACACATGGACTTACAAACTTTTGCTTCATTCCTGCAAATACTTAACCTGCACAAGTAACTCAAAATACATCAAATACATTTTGATGTATATCATTGAGTTGGGTGAGACTTCTTCAAATCAGGTACATTTAAACCAATGTACCCAACAATCTCCCCCTATTTGGAGAAGTCATAACCCTTAGTCAATGATATACACCATTCATAATAAAAATACAAAATGATGTAAAACAGGATTATGTATAGCAGGGTAAACATAAACATGTATCAATCACACATGTATACATAGACATCATTACAGAACAATTATGAAACAAATTTATTACACAACAAATTTATCACACAAAACAATGTTCCAATACTTTGTCATATACAAAATTCTAAAGTTTACAGAATGTTTTATATCAAAAGAATACATAGTAAACTTAAGAAATTTTCTAAGCTATTTCTGTTCAGCCTCCTTAATGACTATTCCTTTTCCAGCTTGAACTCTGGCTTGAACAGGAGCTTCAACAATTTCAGCATCAGCAGGCTTCTTGCCTTTCAGATCTTTCTTCTTGAGTTCCTCAGCCTTAATCTTTTGCCTCTCAAAGTAGTGGTAAGGCTTGGGAAAGTACTTGCTAGGCTCCAGAGCTGTAGGAGATAGCTTTCCCATCTTGGCCTTCCTTCTATATTGAACTATGGCCTCCTGCCTTGATTCATGTTTCCTCCATTCAGCCTCAGAAAACCATTTGTTCTTGTCATGCACATTATCTTTGACAGCTTTCCAGGCAGTCAAAATGATATTTCTGGAGGTAGGGCTCCACTGCCCAGAACAATGTGTCGACACTTAGCTGAAGAACATAGCTGCTGGACCTTCTACCTCTACTGCTACTGTTAAAGCTGAATTTGACAAAATATTACAGGAAGAAATCACTGCTATTAAGACTGTCATTCAAGAATCTCAAAAGATCATAACTGACAAACTCCAAAGGTTAAAACCTTTCTTTAAAGATGGAGTTAATTATTTGGATAATCAAGTGAGATTTCAGAAAGATGATGTCAGAGATCATATAGAAAGAGAAGTCATAAAGGGGGAGAGAGTGTTAGTCAAGGCAAGCTCTGATCATGCAAAGTGGATATCTAATTCCATCAGAGCTACACTGGGTTATCCTCCTCTTTGTGATGATGACAATGTTGCTGAATCTGGAATTCATCCTGCATATCGAGGAGGGTAGATGACTTGAGCCACTTCAGGTTGCTCCCCTCCTAGATATGCAGGATGAATTCCAGATTCAGCAACATTGTCATCATCACAAAGAGGAGGATAACCCAGTGTAGCTCTGATAGAATTAGATATCCACTTTGCATGATCAGAGCTTGCCTTGACTAACACTCTCTCCCCCTTTATGACTTCTCTTTCTATATGATCTCTGACATCATCTTTCTGAAATCTCACTTGATTATCCAAATAATTAACTTCATCTTTAAAGAAAGGTTTTAACCTTTGGAGTTTGTCAGTTATGATCTTTTGAGATTCTTGAATGACAGTCTTAATAGCAGTGATTTCTTCCTGTAATACTTTGTCAAATTCAGCTTTAACAGTAGCAGTAGAGGTAGAAGGTCCAGCAGCTATGTTCTTCAGTTCTGTGACAATAACATTATGAGATTCTGTCAAATTGTCATTCATTCTGAGTTGATTTTCAAGCACATATCCTTGCTTCAGGGCTATGTCATCTACTTGAGTTTTAATCTTTTTCTGGTGTGTAGCCAAGTACACCACTGCATTTCCACCCTTGTGGAAACATTCAGTCATCTCCTTTTTATTTTGGTTCATTTCAAACCTGATAGATTTTATGTCCTGGGCTAGATCAAATTGGAGTGATTTGTGCCCTTCATCAACATACTTTTCAATGGCCTGCCTTTGCTCATCCAACTTGACTTGCATTGCAACCATTAAAGCACTATAATCCACAGTTGGAGCTGGCTGTGCTATACGCTGTGGAGCAATAGATTGTAAGGCCTTCTTATAACTCTGACTCCTTCTCTTGAATACATAAATTTTCTGTTTCTTTGCCCTTGCAGCCTCCTCATCTTCAGATGCTGAGGAGCTGGCTATATCTACCCTTTCCTTTAGTGGTTCTTCAGCAGCTTGGGGCTTGTCAGTCTCATGCCTTGCAGGCTCTTCAACAAATAATACTTGCTCCCCCTCAATTGGAGCATTCTCTTCTTCAGCAGCAGCATTGTCCTTGTCAAAGTCTGCTTGATCCAGATTTAGAAATAAATCTTCCATAGTATACTCTTGTGGAGAATGAGCTGGAGAAATTCTGGGCTCTTCAACCACTGGATCAGATACAACTTCTACTACAATAGATGTGTCTTCTATGACAGCATCTGGGACTTGGCTATCCAGCTGAGTTTGCTGATGAACATCAGACAAATCAGTATCCTCTATAGGAAAATCTAAAGTATTTAGTTCAGTGATTACCTCTAGTATTGTGGTTGTAGCTTGCTCACTTTCAAGAGGAGTGGGCTCTTCTGCAACTAGGGGCTCCCCCTGGATG
This sequence comes from Platanthera guangdongensis, assembly GCA_039583875.1. Taxonomy (NCBI): domain Eukaryota; kingdom Viridiplantae; phylum Streptophyta; class Magnoliopsida; order Asparagales; family Orchidaceae; genus Platanthera; species Platanthera guangdongensis. Next base: position 55,813,682 of record CM077148.1, read on the forward strand.
TTATCCTTATGTATGGGGCTAGCTTGATGTAGCTCCCCCTGGATTTCAGCATCTACTTGTTGTGCTGGAGACTTCACAGCAGTTCCTGTGTCTTCTTCATCAGGTGTGAAGACCACTTGTTCTTCACTTTCAGAACTGCTAGTGAAAACCTGTGCCACTGGAGCAGTTTTCCTCTTCTTCTTTGGGGGTGATACTTTCTCAGGAACTTTCTTCTCAGGGGTTGGCATCTCTTTTAGACAACACCCTGTCCCACCTGGAGAAAATTCTCAGATCCATTTTTCTCATATGATTGATTTTTGTTCCAGCAGTCTGTCCCATAACTTCAGGTATAACACCAGCAAGGTAAAGACTTAAAATTCTGCCCAGGTTGGGCTTCTTCAGGCTTTCCTTGATTTTCTCAAACACTATTACAGACCAGTCAGTTTTCAGATTGAAGATAATCCTGGTCATAATACTGAACATAGAGGCAGATACTCTATCATGCCCTCCTGGCTTGCTTAATATTACTTTTCCAACAATCTCAGAAAGGAATTTCCCTTGATTGTTCATGCCCTTTCTATTAAAAACAGATCTAATTTTCAGTTTTGAATCTAGACCACACCATATTAGAGCTTCCCTGGTCTTTGAAACAGTAACCTCATCTTCTTCGTTTGTTCTTGGTAACTGGAATACTTTCCTCAGACTTTTAGGTGATACCTTCACCTTCTCACCATGAACCCTGGATTTGATCTTGAATCCAGTTTCGGCTATCTTAGCTCCATTTAGAAATTCCAAGACTTCCTTTTTTCCAGATCTTTGTAGGCTCAGAAACCAGAAATTCTAATCCCGAGTCTGCAACTAGGGTTATAACGTTCTTGATTTCCTGGTCAGCATCCCCAAATGCGTCGCGCACCAGTTCATAACCTTCGTTGACGTTCTCCTCAAGCTTTGGCGCCATTAGGGTTTGAAGAATTGGACTTGAGAGAAGAGAGGTGTCGACACACAAGTTTTGGTCTCGAAACTTTTGAAAGCGTGTCGACAGACTAAGGCAAAACCCTATTTATACCTTTCTAATTTTGAAGATGAAAAGGCGGGCAGCCAACTTAAATTGTGTCGACACTGGCAATAAGTGTCGACACTGACTTATAATGTCTCGACACCTATGTGTCGACACAAGTTTAGTCAACAGATTATATGTGTCGACACTTGTTTATGTGTCGACACCACTTAACTCGACATTTAGTCGAGACGTTACTTAGATATTTCTGAGTAAACACTATGTGTCGACACCACCTTGGTTGTGTCGACACCAACTTGTCATGTGTCGACACTAATATTCTGAAGTGTCGACACCAACTTCCTAGATGTGTCGACACCTTTTTTCTGAAGTGTCGACACCAATTTTCTGTGTCGACACAGAGATCTCTGTGTGTCGACACCTTTTTACTTAGCCATTTTCAATACTATAAACTTACTCTAAATTTATCATTCCTAGTTCAATCTTAAACCTATTGAACTTAGTTTCTTCTAGGGGCTTAGTATACATATCAGCTAATTGATTATCAGTTTTAACATATTCTAGTAAAATATTCACTTTCTCTACATGCTCCCTAAGAAAATGATATTTTATCTCAATATGTTTAGTTCTACTATGTGAAACAGGGTTATGTGCAATTGAAATAGCACTTGTAGAATCACAGAAGAGTGGAGTTCTACTTACCTGAAATCCATAGTCCTCAAGCTGATGTTGTATCCACAGAAGTTGAGCACAGCAACTTCCTGCAGCCACATATTCTGATTCTGCAGTGGAGATAGCCAAACTTGTTTGTTTTTTGCTACTCCATGAAATCAGTCTTCCACCTAGGAATTGACAGGTTCCAGTAGTGTTTTTTCTGTCTTCTTTGCATCCTGCAAAGTCTGCATCTGAATAATATGTTAGATCAAAATCCTCATTCCTAGGGTACCAGAGGCCTAGATAAGGAGTGCCCTTTAGATATCTCAATATCCTTTTGACTGCTGTCAAATGAGACTCATTAGGGCAGGCTTGATACCTTGCACAGACACATGTTGCATACATGATATCTGGTCTACTTGCAGTCAAGTATAATAGGGAGCCAATTATCACTCTATACAAAGTTTCATCTACAGGTTTCTCTGCATCATCCTTTTTAAGAGACACACTTGACCACATAGGAGTCTTCATGGTGCTGGATGAATCCATATCATACTTCCTTATGAGTTCTAGGGTGAACTTGGACTGACATATGGATAAACCACTCTCAGTCTGTCTTACTTGGAGACCCAAGAAAAACTTTACCTCTCTAATACTACTCATCTCAAATTGACCTTGCATTAGCTTTGCAAACTTTTTGCAAAGGCTACTTTCAGTAGACCCAAATATAATGTCATCTACATATATTTGGACTACTATTACTTTGCCTCTAGATTCCCTAAGGAATAGAGTCTTGTCTATTTTCCCCCTTGTGAACTTATTCTCAATGAGGAAACTAGACAGGGTTTCATACCAAACCCTAGGGGCTTGCTTTAACCCATATAAAGCTTTCCTAAGTCTATAGACATGATTAGGTAGAGTTGAATCAACAAAACCTGAGGGTTATTCCACATAGACTTCTTCTTTAAGATTACCATTTAGAAATGCTGACTTGACATCCATTTGGTAAACTTTGAATCCTTGAAAGGTTGCATAGGCCAGGAACATCCTTATGGCTTCCAGTCTGGCTACTGGAGCAAAGGTTTGATCAAAATCAATACCTTCTTCTTGCATATATCCTTTACCAACCAATCTTGTTTTATTCTTAATGATGACACATTGTTCATCCATCTTGTTCCTATAGATCCACTTGGTTCCAATTATATTGTGGTCTTTAGGTTTAGGAACAAGCTCCCAGACCTTGCATCTCTTGAACTGATTGAGTTCTTCTTGCATTGCCTCAATCCAAAGAGGGTCTTTGATGGCTTCTTCAAACTTCTTTGTTTCAACTTGAGAAAGAAAACTGGAGTAGATTGCTGCATTCAGATTTCTGCTCCTTGTTTGTACCCCTTGTCTTGGATCTCCAATAATCTGTTCTACTGGATGATCTCTAAGATGCCTATTGGCTGGAGGCATCCTGACTTCTGGTTGAACTTCTTCAGTTTCATCATCTTGCTGTACTCCTTGTACTTCTTCTGCATCAGATACATGTAGTACTCCCCCTGGACAACAGTCACTGTCTTCTACTTGCTGTCTTGCAGTAGATTCTTCTTCTAGAGCAAACTTGTCCATCTTCTTTGTTAAACCTGTGGGGCTGCATACACTACTAGACAACTCATTATTAATAAGCCTAGTTTCATCAAATATTACATGTACAGTCTCTTCTACAACTTGAGTAGACAAGTTGTAGACTCTATAAGCCTTACTATTGTTGCTGTGCCCAACAAAAATTCCCTCTTGCGACTTGGCAGCAAACTTAGTCAAGTAAGACTTACCATTGTTAAGTATGAAGCACTTACAACCAAAGATTCTGAAGTAGGATGGGTTTGGTTTCCTGCCTTTCACAACCTCATAGGGGGTCTTGTTGAGACTTTTAGTTATGCTAGCCTTATTAATAACATGGCATGCAGTATTGACTGCTTCAGCCCAGAAATATTCTGGTAGTAATGTATCACTTAATAGGGTTCTACCTGCCTCAATCAAGGTTCTATTCTTTCTCTCAGCAATGTCATTTTGCTGAGGTGTTCTAGGTGAAGAAAACTCTTGAAATATCTCAAAGTTTTCACATAGTTTTGGCATGCTATCAGACTGGAACTCAGTACCATGATCACTTCTTATTTTGACCACTGTACTATTTAGTTCATTCTGAATCTGTTTGACAAAGCTATAGAAGACATTGGGTGTTTCAGATTTCTGTCTAAGAAAGAACACCCAGGAAAACCTTGAGTAGTCATCTATAATTACAAAGGTATAGACCTTCCTACCTAAGTTGTGAACTGGCATTGGACCAAAGAGATCCATATGCAAGAGGTATAAGCATCTCACAGCATCTTTGTTTTCTATGCTTCTAAAGGTGGATTTAGTCTGCTTGCCCTTTTGACAAGCTGAGCAAATACCATCTTTAACACACTTAACTTGAGGACCATTCTTCACTAACTCTTTGCTAAAGAGTTTGTCAATTGTCTTGTAGTTTAGATGGGCAAGCCTCTTGTGCCATTTGACACAATGAGAGATTGTCTCATCAGCTACAAGACACACTTGAGAACCATTGGTCTCACACATAATGTCTGGGCAGTAGACATTCTTCTTCCTATAGCCAGTCAAAATGATCTCTTGATCAGTTGACCTCTTGATATGACAATCATTCTTAACAAATGAGATGTCATACTCTACATCACTTAATTGACTTATACTTATTAGGTTGTGTTTCAACTCTTTAACATAAGCAACTTGAGTAATGGTAACTAAGTTACTAGAAATGTTACCAAACCCTTTGATGATTCCTTTTTCAGAACCATCAAAGGTGACTTTTGGACCATCTTTGATTGGAATGTAGTCCCTTAGTAATCCCTTTGTTCCAGTCATATGTCTGGAACATCCACTGTTCAAGTACCATATTGGGGCATGGTCACTTGGGCTCACCTGCAAAACAGATTAATGAACCTTAGAACCCAAAGAATTCTTGGGTCCTTGGTACTTGTTAGTTTGCATCCTGACAAGGCTACCTGCTGGTTTTCCAACAGGCAGTTTGCTACTCACTTTGGCACTAGCATTGTGCCAACAGTCCATTGCAAAGTGGTCAACCTTGCCACAGCACCAACACTCAAACTTATTGTACCTTTGCTTAGGTACTATCTTTGCTGTTTTATTCACAGCTGGCTTGTTGAGTGTTGGGGCTTTGCCCTTGGACTTGGACTTGAACTGAACAGTCCTAGCAGGTCTTGTAAATCCCAGTCCAGCTTTACCTTTGTGATGAACAAATTCATCAATTATGGGTAAAACAGACTTAGGTTTAGAAAACCTAGCAACTAAGTCATTCTCCTTCTGAAGATTAATCTCCAGACTCTTGATTTGATCATTCTTAAATGATATAGTTCCCATTTGAATCACAGTTATGTGCTTCAATCTGGCTATCTCATTTAGTTTTTGATCAAATGACTTCTCAAACTCAGTTGCAGCAGCTTTAAGAATTGAAATTTCCTTTGCCTGACTTTTGGCTAGGGACTTGCTCTTCTTGTAAACTTGCAACAGAACCTTGTATTCATCTATCAACTGATGAATATCTGCTTCAGACTCAGATGCACTCTCATCATTTGATGAGGATGAATCTGATTCTGTACTGGCACAAGAAACTGAACTTAAAGTTGAACTTTGTACCTTACTGGGTCATGGCTGCTCCAGAATCTTGTCACTATCTGTCAATGTCATTAGCCCTTGGCATTGACTGTTCTCTTGTTCATAAATAGAATTCATAATCTGCATGAACTCTTCTTCTTCCTCCTCAGCAAACAGTCCAATATATGCCTCAGCATCTGACTCAGTTTCTGATGAAGAGATATCTGACAGGGTCTTGTCCTTTTTGGCAACAAATGACTTTTCTTTCTTGCCCTTGTAGTGAGTCTTTTTCTTGTCACTAGACTCCTTTCTCTTCTCAGGACAATCTGTTATCACATGACCTTGTGTATTACAGCAATAGCACACAATTTTTGACAGTGTAGCTTTGCTAGACTTTGACTTTTTCTTGTCTTTCTTTGAAGACTTCTTTTTCTGATAAGAGTCTTCCTTTCCCTGTGAAGTAGATGGTCTTGACCTCCACTGTTTCTTCTTTAAGAATTTCTGAAAATGTCTTGTGAAAGCAGCAAAGTCCTCATCACTTTCACTGCTTTCAGATTTTGTGCTGACTGACTCATCTGACTCAGAATCAGCTGCTTTTAGTGGTGGAGAAGGTGACTTACATCTGTACTTTCTGGGGGCTTCTGATTTAAAAGCCACTGTTCTTTCCTTGTGTTCATTTCTTGTGGAATTCTCCTCTCCTTTCCTCACTGTCAACTGCATTTCATAAGACAACAGTTTGCCAAACAGTGTAGGTGGAGGAATTTCTGCCAACTTAGTCATTTCTCTAATGGCACAGATCTTGGTGTCCCAATCTTTTGTTAGGCACCTTAGAAACTTGTCATTGAGTTCATAATTACTGAACTCTCTGCCATAGGACATGAGTTCATTCACTATCCTGTAGAACTTCTTATAGCACTCAGTTATGCTATCACTCTTTCCTTGTCTAAAACTTTCATATTCTTGATTTAGCAAGGATTTTCTGTCTTGTCTAACTTCTTCAGAACCCTCCATATACACAATAAGAGTATCTCACATCTCTTTGGCTGTCTTACAGTGTATTAGATTCTGAAAAGTTGCATCATCTATGACACTTACTATAATGTTCTGAGCCCTCTTGTCCATGGTGGCTAGGACAATCTCATCCTTTGTCATTTCAGAGAAATCATTTGGTGTTCTCTGATTAGCATCTAGGACTGACACCTTCATGGGCACATATGACCCTTCCTTTACTGTGATATAAATCCTAGGGTCTGAGGCTTCCATAAACAGCCTCACCCTTTCCTTTCATATGCCAAAGATTTCCTTCCTACATATAGGTAGTTTCATGGATCCCAATTCCTTGTGATTTTCAGTGGAACCCATGGTTCTTGATTTTCTTGAATCTGTAATTGACTTAACCTGAATCTGCCAACAGGATCTCATCAGACTGTTATGTCCCTTTTTGAGGAACCTCGCTTTGATACCACTTGAAAGATATAGTACCCAAACACCTAGAGGGGGGGTGAATAGGTGATCAAATTCTTTTTGACTTTTTATGGCAGCAATCAGTTAATATCACAGACTTATATCTAATTTATCACAGCACATATGCAGCAATCACAGCAATTCACAAACACACAGTAGACTCAGAGTTTTATAGTGGTTCCCCAAGCTTTGGGTACATCCACTTTCCCCATTCGCCTATCTAGCAGTGTACTAGATTCGGCCAAACTCCTTCACTATCTCAGAACCCAAATCAGGCACTACACCTCAGGCCCAAGGCCCTACAACTCAACTTTTCACAAAGCCTACACTCAGCCACAAAGGCCTACACTCAGCCACAAAGGCTTACACTCAGCCACCAAGGCCTACACTCAGCCACCAAGGCCTACACTCAGAGATTTAGCTCTCCTACCCTCAGCCTTTATAATTGCAGGCTTACAATCTCAGATCTCTAAGGATCCTACAAGTTATAATGAATACAAAATGTATAAACTCAACAACTTAGATGAAAGAGAGATAAGTTGTGAGATTCTTGATGAGTTCTTGAAAGAACTCAGCTGAAATCAATCTGACTTGCCTTTCTTCAAAGCTTCTTGAAAGTAGAACACAATAAGACTGATTCCTCTGCAGTTGATCTTTGATCTCTGCTTCTTAAGATTCAGACCAATCTGAATCCTTCTTCTCAGCTGGGTTCCAACAGCTGATTTCTTGGATGAAGCTCTCTCTCTCCAACTTCTTAGATCTTCACTTGTAAGCTAGATCTTCTTGTGTGTTTCTCTTGTGAATGATCACTTGAACCACTTCCTCAATCTTCTCAACAACACTTTCTGTAGACTGTATAAGCCTATTTATAGGCCTTCTTCATGGTAACCGGCTGGTCCGGTCCATAACTGAATTCTGACAACTCTGACAGGTGTTGTAGACCGGCTGGAATGGCAGCTGTCAAGTCATCCAGTCAGTTCTTGAAAATTCTGTAACTGTCAAGAAGTGTCGAGACTTTCTGTCTTTAAGTGTCGACACTTATAGACCAAGTGTCGACACATGTTGTCTAAGTGTCGACACTAGTATACAAGGTGTCGACACAACTCCTTGTGTTGTAGATTTTGTATCTCGACACTACTTTTTCTTCATGTGTCGACACTGAAATTTAGTGTCGACACAAGTACTTGTTCTTCAGAATTTTGCTGAATTCTTCTAAGTGTCGACACAACACCTTTGTGTCGACACATCTTCATGTGTTGTATCTGTCAAGTGTCGACACTGCTTCTTGGTGTCGACACATGTCTTCATTGTTGATACTTGTTGAGTGTCGACACAGCTCCTTGTGTCGACACATCCTTCTTCTGTCGAGACTCTTGCTGAGTGTCGACACATTCCATTAGTGTCGACACTTGTACTTAGAATATTCTTGAACTTCGCTGATCTTTACTAAGTGTCGACACAGCTACTTGTGTCGACACTTTCTTCAAGTGTTGACTCTTCAGCTAAGTGTCGACACATTGTTCTGGGTGTCGACACTTACTTCCAGTGTTGACTCTTCTGCTAAGTGTCGACACATTGTTCTGGGTGTCGACACTTACTTCAAGTGTTGACTCTTCTGTTGAGTGTCGACACATTGTTCTGGGTGTCGACACTAGTACTTAGTCTCTGCTGACTTTTGCTGAGTGTCGACACAGCCTCCAAGTGTCGACACTTTCTGATGTAGACACAGCTTCACTGGGTGTCGACACAACTGTTAAGTGTCGACACAGCTTTACTGGCTTTTCTTCATTGAGTGTCGACACAGCTCCTTGTGTCGACACTTTCTGTCTGGTGTCGACTCAGCATCCCTGGTGTCGACACAATGACTCCAAGTGTTGACACTGCTTCTCTGGGTGTCGACACAAGTCTTCTTAAGTGTCGACACTTTCCCTCTGAGTGTCGACACATGGACTTAGAAACTTTTGCTTCATTCCTGCAAATACTTAACCTGCACAAGTAACTCAAAATACATCAAATACATTTTGATATATATCATTGAGTTGGGTGAGGCTTCTTCAAATCAGGTACATTTAAACCAATGTACCCAACACTAGGAAGGACCTTGCATACCCATGAAGGTCTTTGTCTTAGATGCAAATGTCCAGACTCCAAAGAAGTATTCTGAGATGACCAGTAAAGAAGTCATCTTGGCAACCATGGATAAGAGAGCACAGAACATCATTGTCAGTGTCATAGATGACTCAATCTTCCAGAACTTGGTCTACTGCAAGAGAGCCAAAAAGATGTGGGATTCTCTCATTGTCTACATGGAAGGAACATAGGAGGAGGATGAAGAAGATGCCAACTGTTGTTATGGGCTGATGGTCATGTCAGATGAAGAATCCTGTCAGGATCAGTCTGGTCCAGACAAGGTACATTCTCTATCTAGTTCTTCTTCTGAGACTGGCTATGAGACTAGTCCAGATTCTGATACATCCTCATCTAGTGATGAAGATGACTCACCATCTAAGGAATATGTCAATCAATTGATTGACAAGTATAGTGCCCTTCTGAATGCTTTGAAAAGAAGCAAGAAGTTGGCCAAGAAGCAGGCTGAGGAGATTATCTCTCTACAGCTAGCTGCTTCCTAGCAATCTGAGTCAGCAACCTTGCTGGATCAGAAAATGAGGGAAGTCAGCCAAATGAAGGTTATCTCAATCATCCAGATTGGGAACATCAGCAATAAGAACAAGATCATCTTGAATCTTGAAGAGAAACTCCTAAAGGAGAGAAAGATTGTGGCTGAATTTAGTAAGCCCAAAATAGTGTTACAACTGATTGACTCTTTCTCCTCTCAAAAGGGTAAGAAGGGGTTGGGATTCAAAGGGAACACTAGAGTTGCCCACTCCAAAGGGAAATGCAAAATTCCAATTCAATCCCTGACAGCAAAGCCTCTCATCTCTTTCAAGAAGGTGATGTTACCACTAAACAGGTATGCTCACGAGAGTATTTATGGTCACTGGTTGAATGGAAGATCCACAAGTGTGAACAAAAATGTTCACAGCATTGGTGGAAGATAAGACAAGGGGTTGAGTGTCTTTAAGGCTCCCCATGAGGAAATTCAAATGGCCCATCATAGACCATTTGTATTTGATGCACCAGCTCATACTCTCAAGAATAAGGCAGTGGCCTTTTCTCAAGATCTCAAAGCACACATTCAGATCAAAGGCAAGTCTGTCAGCAAGCCAGACTTGGGCATTTCTGAGGCCATCAATAGCATGTCTTCTGCAATGAAGATCACTGCTGATAGATCTCAAGAAAACCAAGCTCTTCTACTACCAAACTCATCTTCAGTCAGATTGTGGCTGAGAGAAATAAGATAAAGGAAGCTGCTTTTCCTTCTGAATAGTTAGCTGCTACCAGACCTGCTCAGAAAATAAGATATAATAATCATGAGTGTTGCTGCTATGGAAAAATGAGGCATCTTGACTTAAATTGATGGCACAATCCTACTGTGCCCAGAGCTAGTGGTAGTCTTCCTGTCAGAAAATTTGCATGAAGACATGGTTTATTTCAAGCTAACCAAAATCTAGGACCCAATAAAAATTGAGGTCCTGAGATAACTTAAATCTTGTTTTGCAGGATAGTTCAAATACTCATACCCCTATATGGTACTTGTATAGTGGATGTTCTAGGCACATGACTCGAATAATAAGCAATCTAAAGGAATACACTCCAATGAGAAATGGACCCAAGATTTACAGGTGTGAAGTTGGAGATGGATAAACACACCATCAAGGAAACTCCCCCTACTGCCGAATAGGAAGTGGATGGTGTGTATTCCTAAATAAGAACAAAGTACACAAGTCTTGGGTGAAGACCAGTAGGATGCAGCCAGCTCAAAGATGTCTGACTGGTGGGACACAGTTTTGTTATCATTTCAGCAGAATAGTGACAAGAAAAAAAGCAGGTTGCACTCATCACTGAGGAAAACACTAGAAGCAGGTCTTCTGAGAGCAGTAAGGAAGGCGCGCAGTATCCTCAGCTGAAATGGTAACCGAAAGTATTGTGGACGGGATCTGTGCAAATATTGAGGGGGAGCTAGTACAGTCTAGTATGTTGGACAAGCTTGAGTCTTACCCAGATGGTTGCACCTGCTGTGGGAGAGCAAGTACAATCAGTTTAAGAATATGATTGCTCCAGCTATAGTTGATACAAGTCAGCAACTTCCTATGGGAAATGCAGAGATTGAGGGGGAGATTCCAACAGAACTCTCTGCTCAAAACGATGACCATGTCACAACCTCTCTGACTACAGTTGTATGGTAAGATAGATCAGGCCAAAACATCTCTGACTGTAGCTGTATCTGAAGAAGTCATAAAGGGAGGTAGACAATAATCAAGAAGAAAATTTGCAGGGTGCAAAGAAGATAGGAGAAGCAAGGATGAAACTTATCAATTCCAAGGAAGAAGGCTGATCTCATGGAGTAGCAAGAAGCAGACCAGTATGACTATATCCACTGCTGAGTCAGAATACATACCTGCAGGGAGCTGAAGTGCACAGTTGTTGTGAATCCAGCATCAGCTCCAAGACTACAACATCAAGATAAGTAACACTCTAATATACTGTGATTCAACTAGTGAAATCTTCATTGCTAGGATCCTGTCTCTCATAGTAGGACTAAGCACATTGAGATTAGGTATCATTTTATTAGGGAGCATGTGGAGAAGGAAGACATCAGTCTTGAGTTTGTCCTTACATACAAGCAAGTGGCTGACATCTTCACTAACCCGCTAGATGAAGTCAAGTCAACACCTTCAATTTTGAGTTGAGTATGTTGAACTTGGTATAACTTCAGTTGCTCCTTACTTTGTTTATGTTGCAGGAATTACTCTTCTTGCAGGTTATTAAGTCTCTCAAGTGGTATCAACACCTAAATGGACTCAAGTATCGATTAGAGAGGATGATAGAAGATGTTCCTGTTGAGGGGGAGAAAGTCAAGATGCTCTTGATGAGGGGGAGCAAGTCCAGCAGTTGCAGGAACATGTTCAGCTTTCTGTTGAGAGGGAGCAAGCAGTTGCAATAGTGGAATTAAAAGATCAACACTGCTGATCTGTATGTCCTAAGTATAATGCACAGACTGAGGGGGAGATCAACTCTGAACTCCCTGCTTCAGAGATTATTTATGACATAATCATAAACTTCTCTTCGTCTGAGATGGAATGATGTTGCTGGGAAGATGATCATAGAAGGTCGGCACCTCCCTGACTATAGTTGCTTCTGCATAAGTCATAAAGGGGGAGGAGTGGCACTAGCTCAAGTGGCTCAAGGATGGACCACTCAAGTTTCAAGTGGTTGCATTGGAGTGTTGTGTCAGTGGTATCAACTCAAGAGGTATGTTCTCTAGTCAAGTAATATGATCACTATTGGAGTTGAATCAGGCTAGGATCAAGAGAAAAGTTCTCTCATGATCCTATCTCCCCCCTCATTAGATGAATGTCTATTGAAGAAGCCAGAAAAGGGAAGGAGTGTGAGAGCAATACTTGAAATGACTTGACATGTTGAGTAAATGCATATACTTAGAGGAGTGGGAAAGCAATGACTACATGTTGAGTCAGTGCATATTACTAGGAAACATTTAAGAGGTATGAGGAGAGCAATGACTTGACATGTTGAGTCACTGCATTAAATTGGAGAACTTTGAACAAGCTTCATCTGCTAGCTTATATTTGCTTAATTGATATGTTTTATGAGTTAATGCGTCTTAGTATTGCTGCGTGTTTTGCTCTCTTCAAATAGAGGGAGATTGTTAGGAATATTGCCCCTCAATGTTCCCTGGATTTGAAGAGGCATCATCATCAATACTAAGAGCATAATTGTATTTGATGTATGTTCAAGTTCAATATGTGCAGGATGTTCTTTAGAGCAAGATTAGACAGGATACTCAAGTGACAGTGACGGGTGGACACAAGAAAGAATGCTGGAAAAACAGAAATTTGTCTAAATTCATAGACGTTGAGTGAAGTCAGTTCACTCAACGCCAGATGTCAAGGAAGAATGCTGAAAAGACAGAAATTTGTTAAATTCCACAGGCGTTGAGTGAAGTCAGTTCACTCAACGCCAGATGTCAAGGAAGAATGTTGGAAAGACAGAAATGTGTCTAAGCCCACGGGCGTTGAGTGAAGCCAGTTCACTCAACGCCAGATGTCAAAAAACGCTGAGTAAAGCATGGACAGTTAAAAGCCCAACAGTTTGCAAAATAGATATGCGGCTAAGTCCACAGACATTGAGTGAATGCAGTTCACTCAACGTCATACAACAAGAAGCGTTGAATAAAGACAAGACAATCAAAGCTTCAACATTGACAAGCAAGATTTCTGGTTAAGTCCAGAAGCGTCGAGTGAGGATAGCTCACTCAAAGCCTGAAGAAAAAAGTGTCGAGTAAAGCTCAGACAGTCAAAGCTTCAGCATTGGCAAGGAAGAAATCTGGCTAAGTTTATAAGCATTGAGTGAAGGCAGTTCACTCAACGTCCAGAGAAGAATGCGTCGACAGAACAAAGTTTAGTCAAAGCTTAGAAGAAGTAGACAGAAATTCTGTCTAAGTCCAGAAGCGTTGAGTGAAGGTAGTTCACTCAATGCTAGTTTATCAAGAAAATCGGCTAAATACAGAAGCGTTGAGTGAAGACAGTTCACTCAACGCCTCAGCAAGATGGCAGGCTAAGGTGGGAAGCGTTGAGTGAAGACAACTCACTCAACGCCTCCATTCAAAGAAGCGGCTAAGTCCAAAAGCGTTGAGTGATGAAGCCTCACTCAATGCACTCAACGCTTAGTGAGATAGAAATCTGTCTAAGTGTTTTTGCATTGAGTCATGAAGGCTCACTCAACGCACTCAACGCATATACTAAATTGATTGAATTTGGCTAAGTCCACAGATGCTGACGTAAGTAAAATTCAAATGGTTGCGGGAAGTCTACAGTACGCGACAAACGGCGCCGCACGCCTATGTACTGCATTTAATGCAAAAGCAAGATTGCAGCTGGAAAATCGAAGTGGGCTCACTGGTCAAAGAGACGTTGGACAGTGGAAGATAAAAAGGACAGATCAGATAATAGAAAATTACCTTTTGGAAAAGGCGGAACTTCATCTTCTTCCACTCGCCATTATTGCAGAGGCTGAAGAACAAGTCCAAACCTCTGATCTAAGAGTTCATCAAGTTAGTTGTTGTAATCAACATCATCAACAGCAAGTTCAGAGAAATCTCTGAGATAGAAGGAGCAGCAAGGGCTAACCCTAGCTGCAACATCTGGAAGCTAATAGAAGATAGATGTTGTCATTCTCACCAGCAACAGCAAGTTCAGAGAAATATCCCTGAGAAAAAAGAAGCAGCAAGGCAAACCCTAGCTACAGCATCTTCACAGCCCTAGCAGATCACTCCTTAAGAACACTTTCTGGAGCTATGAAGAAGAAGTTAGGACTGAGTTTCTCTCTCAGTTCAGGAAGAAGTAGAGCAAGTCTGATATCTTCAGACAAAGTTAGTTGAGTGAAAAATACACAGAACTGATAACTCATTTGTCTTCATCAGCAAGTTCAGAAACCTGTGTTTTTGAGTATCTTCAGAGCACAAGAAGAACTTTCTTGAAGATCTTTCATCTTGTTGTTATGAATAAGTTAGGGACTTAGGGCTGAGTTTTTCTCAACTCAGGAAGCAGAAGACTTAGAGAACATTTCTCTGCAGTCAAATCACACCAACAAACTTATTCACTTTGTAGGATCCTTTGAATTTGAGTTGTAAGCCTAAAATTATAAAGGATGGGTAGTAGGATCTTTTGTAGATTTAAGGTAGGATCTAGTTGTGGATCTGAGGTAGGGTCTGTGTGCCTAAGGTAGGATCTGGAGCAGATCTGAGGTAGGAGAGTTAGGGCTTGTTTGGCTAAGCTGTGGCGGTGCAGGAAACAGTGGTGGAAAACAGTGGTGCAGGAATCAGCTGTTTTACAATGGTGGAAAAATTTATGAAACTGTTTGGAAAACTGTATTTGCAGTGTTGTGTGAAACAGTGGTGCAAAACTAAACTGTAATAAAAATTAAACGATGATAATAATAATTAAACAGTCTGCAGAATTTACGAACTCTAAATAATAATTAAACAGTTTATTCGATATTAAATATTTTTATTTGTAAGAAATTAATTATATTAAATACTAATAATGATGAGATTCCACAAAATAGGTTCGAACGAGATTTTTTTGCGCTCTCGACGCGACTCGACTCGCTCACGAGATAGGACGGTTATTTTTTAACCGCTTCACAAGCGCCTCGACTGACCCGCAACAAATATATACAAAAATTATTTAACTTTAAAACAACTCACGAGCTAGGACAGTTATTATAATTTCTTAAATATATATATTTTAAAATTTTAATTTTTTTAAAAAAAATTTATAAAGTTAAATGATATACATAATACATACATATATTCAAATAAATGTTTAATAATATATAAACATAAATAATATATAAAATTTAATTTTTTTAAAAAAATATTGGAGCGTATAAATATTTATATAAAAAAAATTAACAATATCTAAGTTAACATTTTTTATTTTTTTGATTATTTTTTAACAATATATAAACTTTATTTTTTTATAAAATTACTTATTATTTTAAATTATTTTTATTTTTTTAAACAGCGATGCAGCCCTGAAAAGTGCAGCAGCGCTGCCTGCCGCAGGTCCACGTGTGGCAGGATAATTGGCGGTGGCTTCTTGCCACCGCCCGCCCCTTAAATATGTTTGGCGGAGCTGCAGGGATAGCTGCGACATGCAGTACCTATGCCGCTCCGCCAAACAGGCCCTTAAACTCTCTGAGTTGTAGGGCTATCCTCCTAGCCTGAGTGTAGGGCATCTTGTGTACTTGAGGTAGGTGATCTGTGGATCACTGAGCAGTAGGAGATTTTGTCTCTGAGTGTAGGGCCTTCGGCCTGAGGTATGACTTAGAGGAGTCTGAGAGATCCTGCGGGATCTGTGTTGTAAGCTTTGAGGAGCCGAGTTTGGAGAAGTTAGCCTTGTCTAACACACTATTAGAAAGGTGGGAGGGAAAGTGGATGTACCCATACTTTGGGGAACCACTATAAATACATGTGTGTTGTTATGTGTCTTTAAAGCAAAATAATCAAACTAAATCGCAACACATCAAAGTAAAAGATAGACATAAAAGCCAAAATCTATTCACCCCCCCCCCCATTTATCTGTTAGTTATCCTTGAAACAAAAAATTTTCATATGACATCCATGTAACTAGCTATACATTACTCAGACTCTAGAATCAACAATCAAGCCCTACCTAATAGCAAAAAAGTTCATTTGCAAACTCCGTACCAAAGTAATTCAAGACCAAACATGTCTAGCTTACTTGAAAGAAAGGTGCCTAGCCCGAAAAGTACTCCTAAAACTACGCACCCCACAT
This sequence comes from Platanthera guangdongensis, assembly GCA_039583875.1. Classification (NCBI taxonomy): domain Eukaryota; kingdom Viridiplantae; phylum Streptophyta; class Magnoliopsida; order Asparagales; family Orchidaceae; genus Platanthera; species Platanthera guangdongensis. The sequence continues at coordinate 55,829,891 of CM077148.1, forward strand.
CGCCCACTTCTCCAACTAGCTGAGCAGCAATGCGATGCACCTTACCAACTCCTTTGCAGCAAAGGTATCCCGACCAAACCACTCCATAGGGAAATACGACATGGTCCCCGGATATATAGCCTTAAGATCATTCTTTTCATGGCGTCAAGGCGAGCGTCTGGACGCTTAGGCAACAAGGCGGATGTCAAAGCGACAATAAGGCGAACAAATCGCAAGGCGACAACCAAATATTTTTTAAAAAAAATAAGACAGACTTTAGACAGCAGTTATTATAATAACTATTGCCTAAAGTCTGCTAGGAAGACTATACACTGCGGTTTTTTTAAAAAACCGCAGTGTATACTCTGAACTACAACGGTTATTATAATAACTGCTGTCTAAAGTTTGTCAGGCAAACTCTACAGTACGGTTACTATAAAACCGCAGTGTATAGTCTGCGTAGCAGACTTTAGACGGCAGTTAATATAATAACCGTTGGCTAAAGTCTGCGTGTATAGTCTGAAAGACGGCGATTATTATAATAACCGCTCTCTAAAGTTCCAGTTTTTAAAAAAACTTTGAAAGATTTTTTACCAACACAGTCACATAGGTATTATACATGAATCATACATTCATACCATGAATCATGATATCTCAATAATCAATATATGTTTAATTAAGCAGTAAGCACACAGGTTATGCTACTTCAGAGTAACTATACACACTAGCTTCAGACTTCAGAGTTCAGACTTCAGAGTTCAGAGTTCAGAGTAAGAAAAATAAACTAGAAATACAGGTTGTCAATACAGGTTCTTCACCTTCTTCTCAATACAGGTTCTGTGTTCATAAAGCACAGAGGTTTAATTAAGCACACAGATATCTAAATACAAGTTCTCAATATAGACTTCGGACTTCAGAGTAAGAAATAACAATCACACAGAAACAGGTTGACTACCCCAAGACAACAACAGTTGTTCTGTTACTTTTGTAGTATAATTTACACTATATATCCATGAATCATGATATCCAAATACTCGAGAACAAAACAACCAAAAATTCCAATGAAGTCTCCTTCTAAATGTCAATTTACAAATGATGAAATGATACATTTACACTTACAATTTTAGATGTCAAATCAGTTGCATCTTTATTAATGTATTCACCATTTTTTTTGCTGACCAGCTTTCCATAACTACTCACGTGAAATTGATGCAGTTACAACTTTTTCAATCTTGATACAACAACACATTCAAGCCTTTCTCCCACTACAGTGGGGTCGGCTATATGGATCCTTTGTCGTCATTGTGTCCTATCTTTTGTCATAATCTCACTAATGCCTAAGTACATCATGTCTTTCCTTACAGTTTCATTCCAAGTTTTATTGGTCTACCCCTCCCTCGTTTAACATGCCTAGTGACTAGACGCTCAAAACGCCTAACAGGTGCCTCTAATGGTCTCCTTTGAATGTGTACAAACCATCTTAGACGAGCTTCTCGCATCTTCTCTGCAATTGGTGCTACTCATGTCTTAACCCTAATACTTTCATTCCTAATTTTATCCAATATCGTGTGTCCACACATCCACCTAAGAATTCTCATCCCTGTCACTCCCATTTTTTCTCATATACACAATTCACTGCTCAACACTCAGAATCGCAGAGCATCGCGGATCTAATTGCAATACGGTAAAAATTGTCCTTGAGTTTTAGTGGTACTTAATGATAACATAAGATCCCTAACACGCCTCTCCACTTCAACCAACCCGCTTGGATTCTATGTGTCGCATCTGTATCGATACCTCAGTCTTTTTTGAACTATCGATCCAAGATATTTAAAACACTCACTACGGGAAATATCTTGATCACCCAACTTAAAAACGAAGTCATGTCCTCCTTGTACTGCTAAATTTAAGCTCAATATACTCCATTTTTGCCCTGCTCAACCTAAAACTCTTCTTTTCTAAAGTATCTCGCCAAGATTCAAGTTTTGTGTTTACACCCTCGCATGTCTCATCAACCAAAACAATATCATCTGCAAACAATAAACACCAAGGTATTGCTTGTTGGATATGTCTGGTGAGCTCATCTAAGATAAGGGTAAAGAGATAAAGGCTTAAAGTTGAACCTTGATGTAAGCCAACAGTGATAGGAAATTTCTGTGTTAATCCTCCAGATGTCCTCACCCTTGTCACTGAATTTGTATACATATCTTTGATTGTGTCAATATATGATATATTGACACCTTTTGTTTCTATGACTCCCCATAAGATCTCTCTTGGAACTCTATCATAAAAATTCTCAAGATTAATGAACAACATGTGCAAATCTTGTTCTCTTTCTCGATAGTTATCAATGAGTCTCCTCAAGAGATGTATAGCTTGCATGGTCGACCTCCCTGGCATGAATCCAAATTGATTCTCCGAGATGCTAGTCCCTCGTCTTAATCTTCTTTCTATTACTCGTTCACATAATTTCATGGTATGACTCATCAATTTAATTCCTGTATAATTAACACAATTTTGTATATCCTATTTATTTTTATACAAAATTATCAAGATACTTTCTTTTCATTGATCTGACATTCTCTTTGACTTCATTATCTTATTGAAAAAATATTTAAGTCACAAAATTCTGTTACACCCCCGAACATGACTCAGTTCTTTGGGCGTACATACGCTCGCAGGCGGAAGAAGGCAACAGGTGGAAATGGGGCTGAACCGCTAAAGTCGACGATTTGGGGCTGAACCCATTCAGTTCAGCACCGTGGGAGGGGTCGGATGGCCCCTCTTGGGCCCGGGTATATTTATACCCGGGGGCCCTCTCTTTTGTAGACATTCAAGAACATTCAAGGTATTTCCCTCCTCCTTCCTCTCTAACCCAAATTCCTCTCTAGTTCTCTCCTTAGTTTCCTTCTCTCCAGTTCTCTCCTATCATTTGGTATCAGAGCGTGGGGGTCGGATCCAACGGCTCAGTCGGCGGCATGGCTGGAGGCACGACAACGGATTGGGGAAATTGTGGGCCTCCGATCGGGCCTACTGAGTGTGGATCCGCGCGCGCTCCTTGGGGACGGGTCGGCAGCGAGCACAGTGGTGTCGGACGTACTCCAGGCATGCATATAGGAGGTGTGGGAGGTCTCCTACCCCACCCTTGTGGCAGCATTCCTCCGGGGGCTTCGGAACAGGCGCTCATTAGGGCTGCCAACAAACTCAAGGCTTCCCTGGGGCAAATCTCGGCCCTATGGAAACGCGAAGACAGACATAGTATGGGCAGGAACAAGGTTGGCAAGGTCAAGCCGCCCCACGGACATACATGCCTCCAAAATTGACACGCGTTAATTTCTCTAAATTCAAAGGAGGGGACGCTTTAGAATGGGTGCAGAAGGCTGGGCTTTTTTTCAATTATCAAGAGATTCTGAAGGGCCAATGGGTGCGGCTAGCGTCCTTCCACTTGGAGGATGACGCCTTTCAGTGGACACAGTGGTTCTTGAGGGGCAGGGACTACGTGCCCTGGACGGATTTTGTGGAGGGTTTCACCACCAAATTCGGGTCGTTGGAGTATGAGGAATTTGAGGCTCTCCTGCAAAAGTTGCGTCAGAAGGGAACAGTGATGGAGTACCGTTCGGAGTTCGAAAAGCTGGCAAATCGGGTACACTGAGAAGAGAGGACATTACTCAGCTGTTTTGTATCAGGACTGAAGGACCACTTACGTGATGAGGTGCAAGACTACATGCCTCGCACTCTGAACCATGTCATTAGCTTGGCCCGCATTCAGGAGGAGCGCTTCAACAAGCAGCAAACCCGCACCACGGGGAGGCCCATGACTACACCTGCGACTGTCGGGCGAGAGCTACCGGCGGCCGGCAAGCCAACTGTGACACGATTATCATGGACCGAGCTACAAGCGAGGAAGGAGAAAGGACTTTGCTTCAACTGCGATGAAAAATTTATGTCAGGTCACAAATGCCAGGAGATACAGGTTTACATGCTACATGAGGATGTGGAAGACGAGCTTTTCCCCGAGTCAGAGTTGGAGGGGGACTTAGACTTGGCAGAGTTTGGGGTATCCATACAGGCGATGGAAGGATGCAGCGCTCCCCTCACTATGTGAATCGCAGGGAAGATTAGTCAGGAGAAGGTGACAATTTTGGTGGATAGTGGGAGCACCCACAACTCTATTCATCCCGGTGTAGCACAACGAGTTGGGCACGTGATTGATAAGGGAGCCGCTTTTCATGTCATGGTGGCCGATGGGAGCAAACTTCAGTACGAGGGAGTATTGAAGGGGGTAGAGTTACGGATACAGGGGTACTTAGGGCGCACAGACGTCTATCTTCTTCCTATCAGTGGCTCTGGCATGGTGATTGGGGTTCAGTGGCTGCAGCAACTAAGGCAGGTTACATTTAACTGGGATCAGTTGACGATAGAGATCTTACAGCATGGGAAGTAGTACTGTCTGGGGGGCCTAAAATATTCCCCGATGAAGAAAGTTTTCCTTCGGAGTTTGGAGCGACTAGAGAGTCAGGGCAGCACGATGGTAGTGATTATGGAGGTCACACCGGCTCCCATCGCTCCTCCAGTTGTACCAGTTCAGATGCAGGCGGTGTTGGCCCAGTATGCCGATATATTTCAGACACCCTGCACTTTCCCACCACCTCGGTTCAAAGATCATCAGATCCAGCTCAAGACGGGCGTCGAACACACCAACATCTGGTTGTACCGCTACCCGTACATCCAGAAGACTGAGATAGAGCACAGCGTTTGAGAAATACTTACCGCCGAAATCATCCGCCCCAGCACTAGCTCTTTTTTGTCTCCCATCATCCTGGAAAAAAAAGGACAGGTCGTGACAGTTTTGTGTGGACTACCGAGGTCTGAACAGCTTAACTATCAAGGATAAGTTTCTCATTCCTCTAATCGAGAAATTGTTAAACGAACTGCACGGTGCTCGCCTCTTTACCAAGCTCGACCTTCGATCGGGCTACCATCATATTCGGATGTGCGAGGCGGACATATACAAGGCAGCTTTTCGTACGCATGATGGGCACTATGAGTTCCTCATAATGCCTTTTGGACTCACCAACGCTCTGTCTACGTTCCAAGGCGTCATGAACGAGATCTTTCGTCCTATACTCCGTCGATCAGTGCTGATTGCTTTTTGATGATATCCTCATCTACAGTACCAGTTGGTAGGAGCACTTGGCCCATGTCGAGCACGTTTTCACCATCCTCCGCTAGCACCAGCTATACGCCAAGCAGTCTAAGTGTTCTTTCGGGCAAGAGGAGGTGGAGTACATGGGACATTTGGTCTCCGCTAGCGGTGTAAAGGCTGATCCCAAGAAGATCAAGAGCATGCTATTGTGGCCTCGTCCTCATACGGTCCGAGCATTACGGGGCTTCTTGAGCATCACCGGTTATTACAGGAGATTTGTCAAGGATTATGGCAAGATCGCTCGCCCCCTAACTCAACTATTACAGAAGCCTTCAATTGGTCGAAGGAGGCGGAAGCAGCATTCCAGTCCCTTAAGGGGGCCATGACGACCACTCCGGTTCTCGCCCTCCCCGATTTCAACAAGAAGTTTGTGCTCGAAACCGATGCCTCCGGCGTGGGCATCGGCGCGGTGTTGATGCAGGAGGGTCAGCCTCTGGCCTTCTACAGCAAGGCGTTGGCACCCCGTACCATGGGGCTTTCCACGTATGAGAAGGAGATGTTGGCGATCATTCATGCGGTGGCCATGTGGCAGCCTTACTTGTTGGGGCGATATTTCACAATACGTACTGACCATCAGAGCTTGAAGCACTTCTTGGAACAGCGTGTCTCCTCTCTACTTCAGCAGAAGTGGGTGACAAAACTGTTGGGCTATGATTATGAGATTTTTTACCGGCAGGGCAGGGAGAACGTGGTTGCCGACGGCTTATCCCGCTTACCGAAGAGTTCCATCGGCCAACTTTCGGGTCCCCAGCTCGACTCTCTAGATGATATTCAGGAGGAGATCATGTGAGACCCCGCATTGCGCGTTATCGTGGAGGCCCTTCGACAGGGGCAGCCCACTACATCGGGCTACCAGCAGATGAATGACAGGCTTTATTATCAGGACTGAGTGGTCATTCCACCACAGTCCGTCTGGAAGTCAGTTATGATGCACGAGTTCCACTCTTCCCCGACAGGTGGTCATGCGGGAATGCTCCAGACTCTTCACCGGGCACGGGCGAACGTGTTTTGGACAGGATTACTCCGCCACATCCAGCAGTTTGTACGACAGTGCGCGATATGTCAGTGGCAGAAATATGAGACGACCACTCCAGCCGACTTGCTGACCCCTCTGGAGATACCGTGCCTCATTTGGGAGACAGTGTCCATGGATTTCATCGACGGGTTGCCCAAGTCTCAGGGCAACACAGTTATATTGGTCGTGGTCGACAAGCTCTCGAAATATGGACATTTTTTGGCGTTGAGCCAACCGTACACCGAAAAGTCCTCCGCCGATCTCTTTGTTCGGGAAATTATCTGCCTCCACGGCATACCATGCACTATCATTTCGGACCGGGATCCGAAAATCATGGGCAATTTCTGGCGGGAGCTTTTTCGATTACAGGGGACTTGCCTACGCTGCAGCACGGCAAATCACCCCCAGACAGATGGTCAGACTGCGGTTCTCAATCGGGGGGTGGAAACATACCTCTGATGCTTCGTGATGAATGAGCTGCGGACATGGACCAGTGGGATACACCGGGCCGAATATTGCTACAACACTTCCTACCATTCCTCCAACAAGATCACACCATTTGAGGTAGTTTATAGCCGTCCTCCCTCCTTAAGCAGCTATGAACCGGGCAGCACAGTAGTCCTAGTCGTGGATCGAGCACTCAAAGACCGGGACCGTACTATCGCCACTTTGCGTGAGAACCTCCGGACCGCACAGGATCGCGTGAAGCCCCAAGCCGACAAGCATCGTAAGGAAAGGGAGTTCGCCATTGGCGATGAAGTCTTCCTCAAGCTCTAACCGTACAGGCAAGTGTCTGTAGCCCGCCGAACGAACCAGAAACTGGCTCCTCGTTACTATGGGCCCTTTCGTATCATCTGCTGTATGGGTCCCGTCGCATACATCTTGGCCCTTCTCGAGGGATCGCGTATTCATCCGACATTCCATGTGTCCCTACTTAAACAGAAGCTCGGCAAAACAATTCAGGCCAGCACTTTCCTTCCAGAAGCCACAATCGCAGGAGAACTGCGCCCGATACCGGAGGAGATCTTGATGCTCAAATGGAAACATCGAGGTACCGAGTACCGCCCGAGCTCCTTGTCAAATGGAAGCACTTGTCAGCAGCACAGAATACTTGGGTGTATCTGTTGGAGTTCAGGGAGCTCTACCTGGACTACCACATTGGGGACAAGCTGGTTCTTGATGGAGAGGGGAATTTTACGCCCCCGAACATGACTCAGTTCTTTGGGCGTACATACGCTCGCAGGCGGAAGAAGACGACAGGTGGCAACGGCCCTCACTCTCTAAAGTCGGCGGTTTGGGGTTGAACCTATCCGGTTCAGCCACGTGGGAGGGGCCGACCGTTCCCTCTTGGGCCCGGGTATATTTATACCCGAGGGCCCTCTCTTTTGGAGGCATTCAAGAACATTCAAGGTATTTCTCTCCTCCTTCCCCTCTAACCCTAATTCCTCTCAAGTTCTCTCCTTAGTTTCCTTCTATCTAATTCTCTTCTATCAAATTCCTTCATTTTCTAAACATTTTCATACTTTGATGGGTATATCGTTTGTCTCAATCGTGTTTCCATTGTTCAATCTTGATAATAAAATGAAAATAAATTATTATTTAAATTATTGAGAAAACTAATTTTTATAATGCAGATACCAGAGAGAATTAACATCATTTGTTTTTCTAATCAAGACCAACTCATTCTGAAAATAGTATGAAAAGTTTTATGTTTTTGCTCTCTCTGTATTAAACTGACTTTCTCCTACACACATAAATATTTGTTAATACTTATATTGATTACAAAGTTAAAAAAGATAAAAAAGCATTGAATTTAATAAGATCATAATCATATATTCTGGAGTGGTGCGATAATCGACAAAAACTCTTCAATCTTCAGGAGTAATAAAATTATACTTGAGGGGTATATTATATCGATGTTTCAAATCAACATTCTTTAAATAAGTGACAAAAAGTTCAGATTGTCAAGTCCACCAACTTTCACCCATGTTTTTCAGTAATGCATTTTGAAGATCATCAATGACATCAAAATAAACCTGAAAATAATATACAATACTAATTAATAATTAACTAAAAAAACACAGTTATGTAAGAACTAATAACAAAATTGTGTACATTTAATTCTTCTCATAATTGATCTTCAAGGTGTTTATCAACTTTCATCCAGCACATGTAATTGACACATTATATTTCATAAGAGAACCCATAAAACTAATCAATTTATTTGTGTTAGGCCGAGGAATAATGCGGCAATCATCACTCACGGAAATATTAAGCTTCTTCCCTTTTAATCTAAACATATTCAATTCAGCCATTTTAGTGGTGTCTCTTCTTGACTTTGATGAAAATTCTTTATCAGCCATTTTCCTGTCATAGGAAATCCCTAAAAACCTTAAACCATCCAAAAAAAATATAAATAAAATTCACAAAAAACCGCAATAATATTGAGATACTACCACACAATCATATATAAATATATATATATATCACTACTAATATATAAGCACAAGGAAGGAGACTCAAGTCACTAAACAAAGTTTTAGTTGGTTAGGCACATGAAATAATAGTTACACACTTTCACAGTTTCACATAAATAATTAAATAAATAATTAATCTTGCATCAATCAAACTAACATATGTGATATGTCGAAAAAGAATCACCAAATCGAAGCAACGGAGTAGAAACTTTCACAAAATCGCCTTCAGGATTTTTCGCACAAAGCAGCGGGTGTAAGAAGTAAAAAAGTCTAGGTAAAAACAAAATGTTACGGATTATGATTTTACAATAGATAGAATAGACTGCATTATTTATAAAAATCGCAGTCTATTCCTCTATTTTAAAAAAAAAATAAGGCATCCAACGCCTTGTATACAATGGGGCACCTGGAAGCCTAGGCGACGCCATGACAAGAATGCTTAAGATCCACCTACGTTTTAAAATCCAAAATTAGCACTTAGAAGTTGTTGGCTTAGTGGATACTGACTGTAGTAATACGTTACTTGACTCCAAATTAGTCCTCAATTCATATATCATGCCTATCCCCCCAACAAAATGCTTTAAAGAGCAGCAAATAGATGGTCAACTCTTTTCCTATGATACCCAATTAGACACTACTTACAGAATTGCATATAAATATGACACTAGTATCTGGACAAACGATCAGTCCTTTCCTGTTCGTATTACCTTACACGATTTAAAGTTCGGTAATATTGATTGTACTATAGGCCTAAATCTTCTTATTAATTGGTACCATGACCTTCTTATTACTTCTCATAGTATGCACCTAAACTGAACCTGCATTTCCTTTCACCATGGAACCCGCTCGAAAGCGTGGAATTGCCCCTAATCATGTCCCATGCCATTGTCCTATTCGTGGTTCCTATAAACCAACCTTCTTAGAACTTTTCACTGCTAATCCACAAGAACTTGAAGAATTGAATGGCTACCTTAGTGAAAATATCCCTCTCAATAGCCATAAAGACTTCATTCTTCCAGTACAGTTATATACACTCATAGAGGTAGGCAATCTTGAAATCGATCAGCTAATTAACACTATAGAAAAGGATGAAATCTTCGGTGAGAGCGCATGACGATATTGGGAAATAAAACAATTAGTTTGTCGATTACCCCTGAAAGATCCTTATTTTTGTATTATCTCTAAAAAAATTGAAGCCACTAATGAAAAAAAAGCTGATTTTAAAATGCATATTGATGAACTATTGAAACGTCAGGTCATTACACGAAGTAATAGCCCTCATAGAAGCCCAGCCTTTTATCGTCAACAAACACAGTGAGCAGACACGCGAAAAATCTAGAATGGACATAGATTATCGAAGGTTAAATGACAATATCATAGATGATACTTATAATATTCCAGACAAAACGGAACTACTAAATAGCATTTAGAACCATTACATTTTTAGCAAATTTGAATTCAAGTCTAGGTTTTGGCAAATCCGAATGCATCCTGAAAGCATTCATTGCACAACATTCACATGCTCATTTGGTCATTTTGAATGGTTAGTTATGTCATTTGGACTTAGAAATGCCCACAGTATTTTTCAAAGAAAAATGAATGATATTTTCAACAAATATCGAGCATTCATTAGTATATACATCGATGACATTTTAATACATTCTGCAACCAAAGAAGAACATATTAGCTATCTTAAATTAACTCTAGCAGAATTCATGAAACAAGGACTAATCATTAGTACAAAAGGCCAAATTTTTTAGAAATAATATTGAATTCCTAAGTATCGAATTAGGACAAGGAAATATCAAACTACGGGAATACATCAGCAAAAAGGTGCTCGAATTTCCTCCAATCAGCGAAACAACTTCAACAAGTTCTTGGTCTTGTTAATTACGCACGACCATTCATTAAAGATCTAGGAAAACTAGTTGAACCACTATACACTAAAATTAAAAGCACCCAAAAGAAATTTAATATGAAAGATAAAAAACAAATAAAAAAAAAAAGGAGAAAGTTAAAACATTGCCACAATTAAGATTACTATTAGACACAAAATACTTAATTATTGAAATAGATCGATGCGAAACGGGTCGGGGAGTTGTACTCAAATGCAAACCCCATAAATATATTAGTAAAATAGAGGAACAAATATATCAATCTAATAGTGGAAACTTTAATTTAAAAGGCCCAGCAAGTAGCATTGACCAAGCACTCCTAGGAGTTTGTTATATGTTGGATGCCTTTCGCCTATTTATCATAAACAAAAATGAGATTTTAATACGAACAGATTGCAAAGCAATCGTAAAATTTTACCAAAATATAAATAGTATGAAAATAACTTACAAACGTTGAACTAACTTTTTAGATCATATCATAAATAAAACTATAAAATTATATTTGAACATATTAAAGGAACGGACAAAAAACTTGTAGACCAATTATCTCGAATTATTCATGAATGATATAGAAAAACTTCTATATTACATGTCGAAAATAGACGCCTTATTATAATTTTAGAATATCTAGAACAAAATCGTCAAAAACTAAGACCCGTTAACCATAACTTATTCAGAGAAGTAATAGATATCAAACGATTTATTATTACACTTCGAGGAAATATTGAACGAGAAATATCATTACTTACTAATGAAGAAACCACAACTGAAAGCGAACCTAATAGCAATTAATTTCTTTCGCAAATGGACTTCCAGCAAAAATCACATTTCCAATTTAGCCCTTTCCGACTACAAACTTATCTGGCATGTAGCAACCTACGATTCTGCACTACCTTCAGCAATGTCTTCTTGCCAATTTATGAAATTTCAAGCGAAGCAAGAATACTAATGATATTATTGAATGTGTAGCAGGGCATTTTGCATTTTAAAATTGTCAGGTAAATGGGAATTATCAAGTAAACGGGTCACTACCCTTAGCAAATAATATTCCCATTAATTTAATACCTAAGCGTACTAATGAACTTCAGCTTCTCAAATCATCACTAAGGCAAGCAGAGAAAAAACTAGTAGAACAAAAAGAAATAATTAATGATTTAGAACAGCTAGCAGTACAAATACATAACGATTTATCATCTGCAGTAGAAAATTGGCAAATATACCCAGCGTCATTAGAAGTAGTGAAAGAAAAAATCTTAGCCAAGGTACTTAACCGAGAAATAATAACATCTACCGAGTACCAAAGAGTACTTAGACACAGCATCTTCAGTATTAGGCTAAATACGAAGATATATATAGCATGTAAAACCTATAAGGAGCATAGTCAGTTATAATTCTCCTATTTAACACTAGAAATTGATACCTCCAAATGACACGATATCACTATAGACACAGTAGCCTTAAATATCACAAACCTAATGGATCTATGATTAATATCCCGACTAATAATTACAAAAACTAGACAAGTAAAATGTCTTAGAAATACTTTTGTAGCAGATGAATTATTTCAACTCCTCCAACAAAGACCAAAAGGAGCAGTCGATGTTATAATTCGAGCTATACCACCATATTTTGAAGCAAACTTTTTTAAAAATACCAATATGAAATCCTCTTAAAAATTGTAAAAGAGAAGTCTATCTTCTATCATACTAGGTTCGACACAGAAGCTCTCATCAATGCAGAAGTGTGCCCTCTACAACAACAAACCAGGGCATATCACGCCTATATAAAGGATTTTCAAGAAGATCTTCCCTTCCTTGACGAAGGGTATCTAGTTGCTGAGGATTTTGACTATCGGTTATTCCTCGACACACAAGAAAATATAGAACTTCATCAACGAACTCTGAGCTTTAAAAATGGAGACAGCCGATTAACACATTACCTTTTCAAAAATTGGGCAAAAGATTTCTTTAAGGAATATGACAGTAATAATGAAGCTGAAAGTAATTTCATGAAAGAAGAGACTATCGCCACACCACCAAGCTGCCCATAATCATTCAGCCTAATTAAGCAAAGACCAGACACCACCCCTGGTTTGTGGGTGAACCTATTAGCAAAACTCTTTTCCTTTACTCACTACCAGAACTTATCGGGAAAAACTGTGAAAAAAATTTGTTAGTTTCTTGCCAACATATCTTTCTTCATTGTCAGTCACGACATTGCCCGTTATAACCATTTGGAAGTTTGTGTCAACTTATCATTATTGTGCCGACCCAGTCATTGCCAGCATTGAATAATTGGAAGTTTGTATAGGTGTCTTATCCCTTGAATAACATAATGAATTTGTTGGCTTTTTATATTATGTGAAAAATAATTTTTCCCCCGTGACTTCCCCCCGGATGCAATCTCCTCTCATTATAAATAGAGGGACGAAGCAACCTAAAGAACACACGGAGAAGAATATCAAGTAAGCTTCTGTGAGAGTATTTGTGAGAGTGATTTGTGAGAAAGTGTGCAAGTGTAATCTGTTTTTTGTAAGTCAAGTTTTTTCTTCTCATTTTGTGCATTGTAAGCATCCATCTAAAATTTTATAGTTCTATTTTATTAATAGTGAGTAGTCTCTCCTCCTCTTCGGAGGACAAGAACCAGAAAGTCTCGAATAATTAGAAACGACCTAGAGGTGTGTGCTCTAGACAGCACACCAGTGGATTACTTTCTAAAAGCTCTATTCATGGGTGGCTGAGGCCAAACCCAAAGATGTAAGAAGTTTTATTCGAAACTTCATAATCTTTAAATTATTTATCAGTATGGATCCTAGGGGCACCTTAGGAAAAAGTACCGTCAGGCAAGAGCCCATTGGGAAAAGTATCATAGCCGCAGGCAAAATACGGGTATATGATGAAAAGATTATTGATCCTAAATAAAATAAATGAAATCTATTGGATATAGTATGGACTCATGGAATTATCTTATGTACGGGATGACCCTCCTACAGATCATTTTCTAAAAAGCGAGACAAAAACTGGTAATGAGTATGACGAAGAGGAGAGGATATTTAAAATTCATTATACTAAGAAACTAAGTAGATAGAAAAAATAAAAGTAAATTTTTGAGAATTGTAACTGGTTATGCTGCTTATAGGTTTTGCGTGTTATATTATATCCTCGTATTTGGCCTAATACTGAGGATGCTAAGTGTCTAAGTACATTTTGGTACTCGATAGATGCTATTATTTCTCAAGCAAGTACCTTGGCTAATATTTTTTCTTTCACTACTTCAAATGGCGTTGGGTATAATTGCCAATTTTTTACTGCAGATGCTAAATCTTTATGTATTTGTACTGCGGGTTATTCTAAAGCACCAATTGTTTCTTTTTGTTCTACTAGTTTTTTTTCTGCTTGGCTTAGTGGTGCTTTGAGAAGCTGGAGCTCATTAGTATCATTAGGTCGTAAATTAATGGGAGTATTATTTGTTAAGGGTAGTGGCCCATTTACTTGATAATTCACATTTGTCTGATAATTCAAAAATGCAAAATGCTCTGCTATACATTCAATAATGTCGTTGATATTCTTGCTTCGCTTGAAATTCCATAAATTGTCAAGAAGACATTGCTGAAGATGAGTAACCGCATGGCTAGTGTGGAATCGTTGGTTGCTACATGTCGGATAAGTTTGTAGTCGGAAAGGACCAAATTGGAAATGTGATTTTTGCTGGAAGTTCATCTGCAAAAGAAATTAATCGTTATTAGGCTCGCTTTAAGTTGTGGTTTCTTCATTAGTAAGTAATGATATTTTTCGTTCAATATTTCCGCGAAGTGTAATAATACATTGTTTGATATTTAATACTTCTCTGAATAAGTTATGGTTAATAGGATTTGGTTTTTGGCGACTTAGTTCTACATATTCTAAAATTCTAATAAGGCGCCTATTTTTGGCATGTAATATATGGAGTTTTCAATATCATCTATGAATAATTCGAGAGAGTTGGTCTACAAGTTTATTGTTCATTCTTTTAATAGGTTCAAATAGAATTTTATAGTTTTTATTTATGATATGATCTAAAAAGTTAGTCCAACATTTGCAACTTATTTAATAATGCCTTTCGCGTTGCAGAGTCGAGCGGCAAGGATCAAAAGATAAAGGGAGTGTGATATAAATGCGCGGCGCTGGGGCCAGGGCCCGAGGGAGAATCGGAAGCAGAGGAGCATACGTCCCCGCAAGCGGCTTGATGATTGTTACGATAATTTCCCGGGAGGAATCCAGCAAGGGAGATGGGGACGGCGATGGTGAGGGAGAAGAAAGGAGGAAGAAGAGATAGGAAACTTAGGGAGCAACCCTAATTTCTTTTATACATACAAGATAAAAACAACTCATAAACTCCTCCCCCTTATAAAGATGAGGGAGGGCATACATAATAAGGTAACACATTTAATATAACTAATGCTAATTAATAATCATTAATTATTATATTTAATTAATATTAACAGATTAACTAACACTAGTTAATTGCCAAATCATGGTGGTCTCCATATGCAATCTCTGGTGGTCTCCATATGCAATCTCTGGTGGTCCAAACAAGAAGTAGTCACTCTGGCGAATGTGTAAGGGTAACATAATCCCTGGTGGTCTCGACAAGAAGTCACTCCGGCGAATGCGTGAGGGTAATATATCATCGCCCTTGAAAATCGACTTTCCCCTCAAGCTCGAGTTGTGATAATTTGACGGGGTTTGTGGTAATTGTTGCAAGGAAACAGTTGAGAAGAACAAGTGGGGGTTGTGTGTGCAATGAGAAAAATAAAAGAAAAGGGGTTGAAAAAGAAAGAAAAACGATGAGTGAAATTGGCCTTGGGAGGGAGGCGATGAAGTGGAGCGTGGACAGAAGAGGGCGGGGGTGTATAGTGGAAAAATGTTGGCACTAGTGTGGGATTCAAGGAAGAGAGAGTGGAGCTGATGTGGGATGTGATGGGGAGGCGGGAGGGAGAAAAAAATTGAATTATATGCATGATAAAAATTAAATTAAGATGACGTGATAAGAGAGGGAGGAAAGAGAGTGAGTTTTAGCGTTTAGTGGAGGGAAAAGGATTCAATCTGGGGCAAAAAAATGGCAGGTGGCGGGATGAAGATGGATGTTGAAGTATTAGACCGGGCGGCTTAGCGGTCTGATCCAGCGGTTTGTTGACCGGGCGGCTTAGCGGTCTGATCCAGCGGTTTGTTGACCGAGCGGTCTGGCGGTCTACCATTGCGGTCTGTTCTATCCTGCTGGAGTTGCCGAGCGGTTAACCCATCTGTCTAACCGCGCGGCCTGTGCGGTCACCTTTATTCTAGTCGCTCAGTACTGTAAATGTTTAGTCTCACATTGTTTGTATACTCTCTTTCTTATCTCCTCCATTTTATATAAGGGAGGTCATACCTTTGTAAATGATATCTTTTTTTGGATAATAAAATTTCGATTATTCAAAAGTTTATCCGCTTGTTCTCTCTTTTTCGCTACTTTCTAACATGGTATCAGAGGACACGGTCATTTCCTCCTGATTCTGTGCGCTCTCTGTTGTTCGCGGCTTGTTTTCCGCTTTCTGCTACCCTGTTCGCGCGGCTTGTTTCTGTCCGCTGCCCTGTTCGCGCGGCTTGCTTCTTCTTGGTTCTCTTCTCCTACTGCTATTCGTCGCAGCGACCTGTTTTCTTGTCGCCGCGCTCCTTGCTCTTTCTTGCCTCTCCGCCTTCCTAGTCTTTGCGGCCTGTCTCTGTCCGCGTGACTTGTCTCTACCCGCTGCGGACTTCTTCTCCCTGTCCGCTTCTGCTTTTCCCATATCCGCTTGTCCCTATACTCGCGGTTTGCTGCTGTGATCTGCCTGACCGTGCGGGTTGTTCCTTTCTCACCCGCATCTTGGTCGCGGTCACCTGCTCTTCTCCTCTCTTCTGTTCGCTCGGCCTTTTCAGTCTGCGCGACCTCTTCCCCGCTGTGCCTTTGACCTCTTTCTAGCCGCTACTGTTCGCGCGGCTTCTTCTGTTTTCTAACCGCTACGGTCTCCTTGCCGGGTTCTATGACTACCTCCGGTCTCACCACTACTCCTGCAGCTCCTTCTCCTCCTCCTCCTTCGGGCAACCTTGGCACCCTTTCCAAGCTTGTTGGCTCCAACTATTCCGATTGGAGCGTTTCTTTCACCTTTCTCCTTCGTTCTCAACGCAAGCGTCATCACCTCACCGATGACCCTCCTCCTCGCACCTCTCCTGAGTTTGATGACTGGGATGCGAGTGATGCTCTTGTCCGCACCTGGCTGGCCAACAGCCTTTCTGATGAGTGTCTTCCCGTCATTCGCCATGATGAGACGGTCAAGACCGCCTGGCTTCACCTCGCTGCTCTCTATTCTAAGGGGGGCCAGACGTCCCGCATTTATACTCTCTATGCGGACCTCTTCGCCCGCCCTTCCATGTCCTCGGCTGCGGCTTATCAGCAGGTTCAGGCTCTTGGTGCTGAAATCCTCCAGAATCGCCCCTTCTCCGCGGACTTGGCCGACCAGCACAAACACTTCCAGGAACTCCTGGTTGTTTGTTATCTTCTTCGTCTTCCCGACTCTTATGATATGATCCGCCAGCAGATCTTGGGTGAGGCGGAATCTCCTACTTTGGATGTCACTGCGGCTCGCATTGCCGCTGTTACTTCGCTACTCCAGCGGCCTCTGTTCCCAGGACTCCTTTGCTCACCAAGCTCAGAGGGGGGGCCCTAGTAGCCGCGGCTCCTCTGGCGGACGGGGTTCATCCCGGTTCCTCTGCTCTCACTGTGGTCGTACTGGCCATACTGTTGACCGCTGCTGGCAGAAACATCCTCATCTTCGCCCTTCCGATGATGCTCCTTCTTCGGCCTCCGCCTCTTCTCGGCCGTCTGCCTCTGTGGCCACGACGTCAGGTAGTGCCCACGTCGTTACCCAAGGTAAATGGCTGATTGACTCCGGTGCCACAAATCATATGACGGGCAACCCTCATTGCTTCTCCCATCTTGAGACCCATGACCGCTTACCCCCGGTTCGTGTGGCGGATGGTTCCCCGTCCCCGGTTCATGGGACGGGCATGGTTCAACTCACCCCGGCGCTTTGCTTGGAGGATACCCTCTATGTCCCGAAGTTCCCGTGCAATTTGTTATCAGTTACTACTTTATGCCGGCAACTTCAGTGCTCCGTCTTATTCACTCTCACTACTTGTTCTTTTCAGGACCCGAGGACCCAGCGGACGATTGCTACTGGGACTGAGAGCGGCGGCCTCTACTTCCTCGACGATGTTTCCGCTCTATCTGCCTACTCCTCCTCCACCGATCTCCTTCAGTGGCATCTTCGTCTTGGACATCCTCCTCCTCGGCTTCTTCGCCAGCTTCTGCCCCACTTACCTCCTACCAGTTCTCCGCTCAACTGTGAAGCGTGTCAGCTTGGCAAACATCATCGCTCCTCCTTCCCACCGAAGCAAGGCTGTGGCTCCTCTCGCATATTTGATCTTATTCATTCTGATGTATGGGGTCCTGCTCCTACCCTCACAGTTGGTCGGGGCAGTTCCTATTTTGTCACTTTTATCGATGATTTTTCTCGATGTACCTGGGTGTATCTGTTAAAAGATCGCTCTGAACTATTTTCTGTTTGGCAATCGTTTTACTTTATGATTAAGACTCAATTTGTTATTTCTATTAAAGTCTTACGTTCTGATAATGCCAAGAAATATCTGACTCATGAGTTCTCCGCGTTCTTTCACCAACATGGCCTCCTTCATCAAACGACTTGTGTTTACACCTCCCAGCAGAATGGGGTGGCGGAGCGTAAAAACCGTCACCTGCTTGATGTTGCTCGTACTCTCATGACGCAGATGCACGTCCCTCGCTCCTACTGGGGCTACGCTGTGCTCCTCACCTGCTATCTCATCAATCGCCTTCCCTCCACGGTTCTCCACGGCCAGACTCCCTTCTCCCTTCTCTACCCCCACCAGGAACCTTTTCCTCTTCCTCTCCGTGTCTTCGGTTGTACGGCCTTTGTTCACGCTCCCTCCGCTACCCGCGACAAGCTTTCCCCCCGTTCCACCAAGTGTGTCTTTTTGGGGTACTCTACCACTCAAAAAGGCTATTGCTGCTTTGACCCCCTTCTCCGCAAGCAGTTTGTCTCCGCGGATGTGACTTTTTTCGAAAATGCTTCCTATTTCTCTCCTCCCTCTTCTCTTCCTTCTGATATCTCCGTTCCTTCCACACCTCTCGACGTTTTCCCACCTTCGTCTCCTCCTCCACCGACTCCTTCCCAGTCCGTCTCTCCACCCACCCCTCCACCCTCCTCTCCGCTGCCGTCTCTCTCTAGTCCCGGGCCAGCCTTCTCCTCCACGGACGCTCCGGTCGCTGACGCTCCCGTCGCTGACGCTCCCGCTGACCTGGATGTTCCCATTGCCCTTCGCAAAGGGGTGCGGGCGTGTACTCAACACCCGCTCACAGCTGTTGTTTCCTATGATCAGCTTTCTCCTTCTCGCAGGTGTTTTGTCTTGGCTATCTCTGCTACTTCTACTCCCCGTACCTACCAGGAGGCTCTTGCTCTCCCTCATTGGAAGTCTGTCATGGATGAGGAGATGACTACTCTTACTGAACGGGGTACCTGGACCCTGGTTCCTCCTCCCGTGGGCACTGATGTGGTTGGCTGTCGCTGGGTCTTCGTTGTGAAGTTTCGCCCCGACGGCACTGTGGATCGCTACAAAGCCCGGCTGGTGGCCAAGGGCTTCACTCAGACTTACGGCGTTGATTACTTTGATACCTTCTCTCCGGTTGCTCGCCTCAGCACCATCCGGGTTCTCTTTTCTGTGGCTGTTAACCGGGCTTGGGCTATTTCCCAGCTTGATGTGAAGAATGCCTTTCTTTATGGCGATCTTCAGGAGGACGTCTATATGGAGCAACCTCCTGGGTATGTTGCTCAGGGGGAGACACGTGTATGTCATTTGAAGAAGGCCATTTATGGCCTAAAGCAGAGCCCTCGGGCATGGTTCGACAAATTCAGTGGTATTGTGGCTACCATCGGCTTTCAAAGGAGTTCGGCCGATCACTCCTTATTCATTCGCAAAACGGCCTCGGGACTGGTGGTTTTGGCCGTATATGTGGATGATATTCTCTTTACTGGCGATGACCGAGATGGGGTGGACTTGACGAAGAAGCACCTCCGTCAGCACTTGGTCACGAAGGATATGGGCTCCCCGAAATACTTTTTGGGGATAGAAATCTCTCGGAAACTTGACTCATTGGTTCTCTCTCAACGGAAGTATGCCCTTGATCTTCTACGAGAAGCAGGATTGACAGGTGTCAAACCAGCTCGTTTTCCCACGGCTGTTGGAGAAGACAAAACGTGGACGGATGACTCGCCTCTTTTATCTGATGTCACAAGGTACAGACGTTTGGTAGGCAAACTCATCTATCTCACGGTGACTAGACCCGACATCGCCTATGTTGTAGGCAAGGTCAGTCAGTTTATGCAAGCTCCCAGGGAGTGACATCTTCAGTCCGCCCTGAAGATTTTAGAGTATATCAAAGCAGCACCAGACAGAGGGTTACTCTTTCAGAAGAATGGTCATCTGAGGGTTGAGGCCTACTCAGATTCAAGTTACGCGGATGACAAAGGCGATCGTAAATCCACATCAGGTTTTTGTACCTTTGTTGGAGGTAATCTCGTGAGTTGGAAGAGCAAGAAACAGTCTGTTGTCTCCAGATCCAGTGCCGAAGCCGAATACCGGAGTATGGCGTCAACCACGTGTGAGTTAAAGTGGTTGCGGGCTCTCATGCTTGACCTGGGCGAGATATATGATTGTCCTCTCCCTATGTTCTGTGACAACAAGCCCGCTATACACATATCCAGAAATCCGGTCTTCCATGAGAGAACAAAGCATATAGAGGTTGACTGTCACTTCATTCGGGAAGAGATTTTGAAGAAACAGATTTGTACTCCTTTTGTCACCTCTGACAAGGAATTGGCAGATATCTTCACCAAGCCGGTTTCTACTTCTTTCGCATTTGTGACAAGCTGGGCATGATTGATATCTATGCTCCAGCTTGAGGGGGAGTGTTGAAGTATTAGACCGGGCGGCTTAGCGGTCTGATCCAGCGGTTTGTTGATCGGGCGGCTTAGCGGTCTGATCCAGCGGTTTGTTGACCGAGCGGTCTGGCGGTCTACCATTGCGGCCTGTTCTATCCTGCTGGAGTTGCCGAGCGGTTAACCCATCTGTCTAACCGCGCGGCCTGTGCGGTCACCTTTATTCTAGCCGCTCAGTACTGTAAATGTTTAGTCCCACATTGTTTGTATACTCTCTTTCTTATCTCCTTCATTCTATATAAGGGAGGTCATACCTTTGTAAATGATATCTTTTTTTGGATAATAAAATTTCGATTATTCAAAAGTTTATCCGCTTGTTCTCTATTTTTCGCTACTTTCTAACAATGGAAAAGGACAAAAATGAAGCATTGATTAGTGGGGTTTGGATTTTTGTGGAGAAAAGTAAAGTTGGCACCTGATGGTATGGGACAAAGAAGTTCCTATCAGGTGTGGAGTTTAGAGATGGTGAAATTTTAGTTGTTATTAATGGGTGGTGGAAGCTAAGAGAAAGAAAAAAAAATTTGATGTGACAAGAAAATGGAGGGGTAGAGGTTTACTTGGCGGCTAGTGGATGTGGGGGCGGGAAGGATGAGTGTGGGGCCAAGCAATTAAGTATTCCTTGATAGCAAGAATAAAAATTGCACGGAAGCAGCTGGGGTAGGGCTCAAAGGGCGTTTCTACAGTGGGAAAGAAGTGGCGAGTGAGGTGATTGAGAGGGGATGTCAGTCGGGAAGACAAAGCGAAAGGAAGCATAGCTCTGAAGTTGAGAACTATAGTGAGATCTGTCAACGGAAGTTCTCCGAAGATGCACTGGAGGGCGTGGATGTACGTCGGCGTTAGGTCGAGGTGTCGGATAGACGGACGTGGACAATGACTGCAGGTGCTTACTCATCTTTGTCGATGTGAGGAAATTGCCGAAGAGGAACACCAAGCCCGTAGAGAGCGGATACTCTCTATGTTGGACTATGGGAGACCGACTTCGATCGTCGTCGTTGTGAGGCCGCATGGCGGAAGCGGAAGGCAGAGTTGAGCATGGACTGTTCCAGGTTGGAGTTGTGTGAATCGCCTTGGGAGCAAATGGCAGAACGAAAGTAATGTTGGGGCCATTCTTCTGCTGGCGCAAGTCGTCGGTCGGCGTTGGAGTTGGATCGAGGGGTGTATGGACTACGGTGGTCGTGGTGTGCAGTTCCGATCCATTCGGGGACTGGGCAATCTCCTGTGGTTCCTGGGCGAGGGCCGACTGGCGGAATGCCAAAGCAGACTCCTCTTTTATGCATTTTTCATTTGCAAGATGGGTGGCAATGAGGTCACTCATAGCCTGGAGCTCGTTATAGATGTGGATCAAGACGAGGTCGAGCACATGCTGGTTTCCGACGGCTGCAAGGGCAGCAGGAGGACATACGACGGGTCGGACCATTGTTATGGTTCAGATAATTTCCCGGGAAGAATCCAGCAAGAGAAAGGGGACCGACTGTGGTGAGGGAGGAGGAACAAGAGAGAAGAAACTTAGGAGGCAACCCTAATTTCTTTCATACATCCAAGATAAAAACAACTCAAACTCCTCACTCTTATAAATATGAGCGAGGGCACACATAATAAGGTAACACATTTAATATAATTAATGCTAATTAATAGTCATTAATTAATATTAATCAATTATTTAACACTAATTAGTTGCCAAATCATGGTGATCTTCATATGCGATCTCCGGTGATCCAGACGAGTAGTCGCTCTGGCGAATGCGTAAGGGTAACATAATCTCTGGTAGTCTCGATGAGGTGAAGCCGCTTCGGCGAATGCTTGAGGGTAACAAAGACAATGTGTGGCCCTGGAAGAGTAGGAAGCTTTTCAGTTTTTGGGACTGGAGCGGCTCGAAGCAGGAAGGTCAACGCATGTGGTGTGTCGTCGATGCATGAAGGTTGACAACATAGACTCGTGGTTTGACTGACAACAGCGCCAGAAGGCGGAGGGACTCTGTCATTGAAGGGGTAGTAACTAACGGTTGGACGCGCGTGTTGTGGAAATGGGGCTCTGATACCAAGACGTTATGAGCCTCGCGATTAACAATTGTATGGATGACGGAGGATGACCAGAGGCGTAGATGACGATGTGGAAGATATAGTGGATTCGTAACCGCACCTGCTTAACAGGGGTTTGTTTAAGAGAGAGCGCTTCCAAGATCTCTTTAGGGTAGACATTCTTTCATTGATTCTAGATACATGACAAAGGGGTTCAAATATATAGGATCCCGAATGACATACTTGTAAATATAATAATAGATGCAACAATATTAAAATAACGATGACTACTACTACGATTCATACTACTCCATACAACTCGACTATATACTATAACTCGACTCAAAATATATAATAATAATATAATAAGATAGTGTTAAGCAGTGCTTGGACGGCCCGGCAGGGGGGGTGCATCTTCGTATCACATTGTGTTAAGCAATTTCAATAACAATAAGTTAAAACTAGAAAAGTAAATCTAGAAACGAATAAGTTAAAAAAGTTAGAACGTATACAATCGGACAATCTAGCAGTAGAAACCCAAAATGAGTTACATAAATGGGGTTGCCAATGGATTCTGAACCAAGTAAAAGATTTGCTGCCAGAGATAACTCTTGAACGGAAATGGCATCAGGAACGACGCAAAGAAGACACGTGGGATTCATGCAAGTAGGGGCTTTGGTTCATCCGAGATATGTATTTGGAATATTATCACCTATAAATATAGGTGAAGTGAGATACAATATACGTACCAACCGGTGTGGGATGACAAAAGAAGGCATAAAACAGGAGCTAACATCAAAACAGGATAATACGACCTCTGTATTTCCCAGCATATTGGCACCCTGCATTTCAACTGGAACCACTCTAGTCATATGATGATGTATTTCGCTTATTCCAACTAGAGTCCATCCTTCGTAGTCAACATGACAAATGATGAAAAGCTAGCTATATATGAACCACAGTGCATGTTCATGACTGCTGATAAAAGTTATAACCGAATCATAAAAATTCAGATTTTTTGGAACGCAGATATTGATTATAAACAATGATTCATCATTGATTTGTTAATTAACACGTAGTGCAAATGAAGAACTTTAAGGAAAAAAATATTCCAGATCACAGATCACATTATATGATCAAGTATAGAAATTAAAATATCCCTAGGTCCAACAAAATTCATAAAGGGTCATTTATCGTGAATTCCACTTAAGTTTGCATAATTAAAGGTTGCACCCCTCTATCTTTTGAAATTACAAAAACCTTCCTTGAAAGTTTACATTTCATGACATGCATGCACAAAAACACCCCCTTGAGGAAAATATCAAGGGGGTATTTTTGTGCGTGTATGTTATCACATGTACACTTACAGGGGAGGCTTTTGTAATTTCAAAAGATAGAGGGATGCAACTTGTAATTATGCTAACTCCCAGGGGAGGTTTGGGTAATTAATAGAATGTCTAAATATGAAGAGTACGCCATAAACAAGAAAATAAATGAATAAATCTGAGTCTACCTTCAAGCTGTGCTCCAAGTCCCTCTAACACTGTAGGATTGGCATGCACAACAGATAGAGCAACTTCAAGGGCAGATTGAAGAAGTGTCTTCACCTCTCTTTGCACGAGATCGACCAGATGCCCCTAAGTATCATGTCACTAGATAAGTATAACCCTCTATTAGTTTAAGATAAGAAAACAAGACTGAATGAAGAATGAACCTGATCCTTTGCCCATGCAGCAGCACCGCCGGAATCGTCAATCCCACCACTAGACAGTGTTGCAAGTGATATGGGGCCTATAGTCTGATTGAGACCATACTCTGCTACAGCTTTATAAGCAATATCAGTGGCTCGCTTTATATCATCAAGAGCTCCGGTCGATATACGGCCAGAATATACAACTTCTTCTGCAGCGCGTCCACCTAGAAGAGTGACCAGGCGGCCACGCAATTCATCAACAAAGAGAAGATACCTATCCTCTGTCGTAGG
The DNA here is from genome assembly GCA_039583875.1 of Platanthera guangdongensis. Lineage (NCBI taxonomy): Eukaryota > Viridiplantae > Streptophyta > Magnoliopsida > Asparagales > Orchidaceae > Platanthera > Platanthera guangdongensis. The sequence continues at coordinate 55,854,552 of CM077148.1, forward strand.
AGGGATATATGTGAAACCCAATGCACCTCCTGATCGGGGCAATATGCTCAGTTTCTGGTAGTAGAAAGCAGGGACAATTTATTTAGCAAATGTACTTTAACTGTAAAAATTTCCATATTATTTATATCCAAGGAGAAATGTCATTCACTGCACCTCAACCTGCGGCTGCCCAGTAAGAAGATTTGCAACAGCAGTTCCCACGACTGCATGACCTGCTTCATGTCGTGCAACAACAGCCTTTTCACTCCCTTGTAATTTTGCATGCTTCTTCTCGATACCCTGCAAAAATCAATACTGTAAGGTATATATAGAATCTAAAACCAATATAAGATGGTATGTTAAAGGAATCTAATAAATGGATAGAAAAATTGTACAAGGGTTTTAATAGCAGACTAATAGTTTGAATGAGAAAAAGGTTTTGAATCTAGCAGCATCTGATCATATATAATCGAACTTGTAGAGAACAATGGACCAACCTTATATATACTTCTTCAGTTATAAAATACAAGAGAGAATACAAATATATAGGAGAAGAAAAGGAGAAAAAATCGTATACAAAGATGTGGGACTAAAGGAGAAAAGAGAAATAGGCTTATAAATGGGCCTTTACATCATTTTTCCCTATATCATATAACACTCCCCCGCAAGATGGAACGTACAAGTCGTAGGAGCCAAGCTTGGACAAGAACTGGTAAAACAACTTGCGAGGCAATGCCTTGGTAAGGACATCAGCAACTTGCCCAGAGGCAGGGACATGTTCAAGCTTTAGCTCCTTTGATTGAACCTTTTCTCGAACGAAGTGACAATCAACTTCAATATGTTTAGTCCTCTCATGAAACACAGGATTCTTTATAATGTGTATTGCAGCTTGACTGTCACAGAACAACGTTGAAGGTGAGGACAATTTGACTATCAAGTCCATTAGAAGACTTTCAAGCCAGGTTATTTCGGATGTAACAGCTGCCATCGCACGGTACTAAGCCTCAGCAGACAAGCGAGCAACCACCGTCTGCTTCTTACTCCGACATGTGATAAGATTTCCTCCAAAGTACAGAACTCAGTAGTGGAACGTCGATCATCCAACGAGCCCGCATAATCCGCATCTGAGTATGCAATAATGAAAAGGGAGGAAGATGGTTTATACACAATTCCTTGCCCATGAGAAGTCTTCAGATACCTGAGGATGTGTTCCACTTCCTGGAGGTGAGAGACCCGTGGGGTATGCATAAACCGGGTGACCACACCAACCGCAAATGATATGTCAGGTCTTGTAACTGTAAGGTATATCAGTTTTCCCACAAGACGACGATAGTATTCCGGATTCGGAAGTAGAGAATAATTCTAAGATCCCTGAGCATACATGTGCTTGACTTCCATCGGGGTTTCCGCGGGTTTGCAACCCGAGAGGCCAGCATCTTGCAGAACGTCAATGCAATACTTATGCTGGGATAAGACGAGGCCATCAGGTCGTCATGCTACTTCTAGTCCAAGAAAGTAGCAAAGATTTCTGAGATCTTTGATTTGAAAGATAGAGTTTAAATGTTGTTTCAAATGGTGTATCCCAGCTGAGTCATCATCAGTGATTAGAATGTCGTCCACATAAACCAGAAGTATTATAGTCTCAGTTGATTGGTGGCGAGTGAAGAGAGAGGAATCTGCCAAGCTTTATTTGAATCCAACCTCACGAACGGCCTTGCTGATTTTTCCGAACCACGCCTGTGGAGACTGTTTGAGATCATAAATAGACTTGCGAACTAAGCATACTCGAGACTCCACCGTAGTCTCAAACCCGGGCGGTTGATGCATGTATACTGCTTCAAGAATATCGTCATACAAGAAAGCATTCTTGACATCTAGCTGATGGAGAGCCCACTGTCGATGAACAACTAAGGAGAGAAGGACCCGAACCGAATTCAATTTTGCGACTGGGGAGAAAGTTTCGTCATAATCAAGGTCGTACTGTTGGGTAAAACCCTGGGCCACAAGCCGAGCATTAAGCGATCAACTGTCCCATTCGCGACATGTTTGATAGTAAAGATCCACTTGCAGCTAACGTAACTGTGACTAGGAGGAAGAGACACAAGATCTCAAGTGTGATTACCCCTCAAAGCCGTCATTTCTTCATCCATGGCGGCACGCCAACGCGGATGCCGGAGGGCGTCCTGCACAGAGTTAGGTATAAAAATAGAGGAGAGAGAGGGAGCAAAGGTATGAAGAGGCGGAGAGAGCCAATGTAGAGAGGCATAATTGGTCATGGGATGTGCTGTCGAGGAGGATGTCGGATCAACAGACCGCGAGATCACACCGGAAGAGGGAAGCTACTGCAGGGCATCTAGACATGAAGGACGACGAGTGTACACTTGAATGAAAGGAGATTTGGAGGGGACTGGTGGTGTTGAGGGATATGGAGAAGTGGTGGAAGTGGTGATGTTACGGGTACGGTGGTCCGAGGTAGAGGAGGAAGAAGGGCGAAAGTTGCTTAACTGAAGGTTAGCTAATCACCTAGAGAGGGGGTGAATAGGTCTTTGAAAGTTTATTAGTTCTTTTGCTGAATTTAAATTGATCTATCTAGAGCTTGTACTTAGATCTTGCAATAAGAAAGAAAACAAGCACCACAGCAAACACACAAATATTTATAGTGGTTCTCCAATTGGGAACATCCACTTTCCCTCTCATCTATCCAACTTATTTGTTGGACTAGACACAAACTCCACCACTATATTCCTCAGAGCTTACAGCTCAGTCCCTCAGCCTTATACACAGATTCTCCACAGAATCCAAACTCAGAATCACAAAGGTTCCTACCTCAGAGCCCTGCAGAGCTCCTACAGCTCAGTGATCCACTGATCACCTACCTCAGCCTTATTTATAAGGCCTACAACTCAGGCTCTTCAGCCCTACAGCTTCAATCACACAACCCTACTCTCAGAGTACTGCAGCACTCCTACAACTCAGTACCCTTCCAGATACCTACAGCTCAGTCTCCTCCAAGACCTACAACTCAGTGACACACTTGTCACCTACAGCTCCGTGATTCTCCAGTCACCTACCTTAGGCACAAGGCCCTACACTCAGACTGGGAGGACAGCCCTACCTCAGAGAGCAACACTCTCCTACCTCAGGCAATTAAGCCCTACAGCTCAGATCCACACCTGGATCCTATCTCAGTACCCCAACAGGGAACCTACCTCAGTGACTAATTAGTCACCTACCTTAGGCACAAAGTGCTCTACACTCAGATTCAGATAAACTGAATCCTACAGGATGTAAATACAGAATGTTTAAGAAAAACAAAACAACTGACTCAGAATCTCTGAGTCTACCTTGCTGGACTGAGCAGATATCAGTCCAGCACACTTGTTGTAGAAGGAATTAGTTCTCTTCTACAGCTAACTCTTTTCTGCTGCACAGATGAACAGCTATCAACTTGCTGAATGGATGAATCAGCTTCTCTGTTCTGGAAAAACTATCTTGCTGAACTTGAAGAGTTTCAGCTATCTTCTTTTACCTTTCAGGTTATCTCTGCTGGACTTGAGCTTTCAAGTTTAATGGACAAGATGTCCAGCCGCCTCTAGTTTTCTTTCTGCGTTTATTCTCCGTCGTTCCTAGTTTTTGTTTTTGTTGTCCTAATCATTTTTCTTTTTCCTTTTTATATGTGTTGATTTGAATCAACGGCACAATTGTATGTGGGACCAGCCAAGGATTGGTGAGTCACATCTCCTTTATAAAAGGACAAAGCAGCTTTCGGCGCCACTGCAGCTTTCCCGCAACGACTGCATGTAAATTAACTTTGATGACGTCAGCAATAGTCATCACCATCTGGACTTGGAAAATATTCCAGAAATCCATAAATCGTTGAGTGATGTTAAGTCACTCAACGTCATCTGCCTTGTCATTCAACGCTTCTGGACTTGTGAATTTTCACTGGATTTGTCTCAGCGGTTTTGTCTCAACGGTCTCAGCGGTTCTTATTAACAGCTGAGACAAGCTTCTGTCTCAGCGCTTTTTGTCTCAGCGGTTTCAGTTGTTTCTCATTAACAGCTGAGACAAACTTTTTCAGCAGTCTCAGCGGTTTATTCTTAACTGCTGAGACAACCTTCTATCTCAGCGCTTTCTTCTCAGCGGTCTCAACACTTTCTTCTCAGCGGTCTCAACACTTTCTTCTCAGCTATCTCGGCGTCTTTTTCTTAGATATCTCAGCTGTCTCAGCGTTTTTTTGTCTTAGTCAATTTTTCTGGCTTTAGCTGCGTTCGACGATCTGTGCGCTAAGCTCGACGAACTCTGATCTTCTCAGCGGTCTCAGCGCTTTTTGCCTTAGTCAATTTTTCAGACTTTAGCTTGACAAGTGTTGAGCTGAGCTCGACGATCTGTAGGCTGAGCTCGACGATCTGTAGGCTGAGCTCGACGATCTGTAGGCTGAGCTCGACGATCTGTAGGCTGAGCTCGACGATCTGTAGGCTGAGCTCGACGAACTGCAAACTGAGCTCGACGAACTTTGCATCCTGAGCTATTGAGCTTATCCCAAGGAATGTTGAGCTGAGCTCGACGACCAGCGAGCTGAGCTCGACGACCAGCGAGTTGAGCTCGACGAAATTTGAGTTTACCACCAAACTCATTTTCTTCTCATGTCCAAGCATGGACTACCTGCATGCATGAAGTAGAGCACACATCAAATACATTATGCTCCTTAGCATGATTGGTGATGCCTCTTCAAATCCTGAGGAATATTGTATGGCACAATTCCCAATAATCTCCCCCTATTTGAAGAAGGCAGAACACTCATCCATGTTAAGGTGCATCAAACACAAAAAATATCATGATAGGTCTAATGAAACATTATCATGACAACTAGCCATCCCAGTACAGGATAACTCCCCGTAGATGAGATGGCTTACCACTATGATTGAAAGATCAATGGTACAGGTAAATTATCAATCATTGACAATGTGATAGTATGATTAACAACAAAATCTTTATTAATCATTTACAAGATACACATTTTGATTAAGATCTACCTAATCATTAACTTAGCCAAACAATCAGTAGCAAACTTGTGATTACAGGATATCTATGAAAGAACAGCATATTTATTTATTACAGATATACAACTGACAGTTCCATTATACATTTATCACATCAATATAATTAGAGTCAACTCATATTAATTTCATTGATAAAGATTTGATGTTGCAACACAGTTGATATTCATTACAAGACATTGAATAGATGTTGAAAGAACTATAAGTCTTGCAGCCGCATATTAGTTTCATTTTGATGAACTAGAATCAGCATCCTTGTAAGCAACAGTCTTCTTCGGGTTTTCAGCTTTGTTCTCCTGCCACTTGAAGTAAAGGAATGACTTTGGAATATATCTGAGAGGCATTTTCTTGGAATTGCTCTTCCTTACCAAATTCTTTTTGAATATTCTTTCCCTTAGTGAATTTTTTCCAGTTGCTTTAGACATTCCTCAGAAGGATATACACTATCAATATTCATTAAGATTTGTCCAAAGCTTACCCAAGCATTAATAATGATGTATTCAGAGGCATCACTTAACTGTTCATGATCTGGATCATCTCTGTTCTCAGCTCACCTCTTTGTCATGAACTCTTCAGCCAATTGAGTTCCTTCCCTCTTTCTTGTGGCAGCAAGTTGTGCATCCTGTGCAATTCTAGCTTTTGTTGGGAAGTCTAGGTCCTCTGGCCTCTTTCTATCCAGGAGGGGAAGGTGTAGTGCCACCCTGGTGCCTTGAATTACATTTAAGGCTTGATCTTCAATGAGTGTTGCTGCCTTAGCATGACTGCTCTCCCTCTTTTTGCCTTCTTCTGAGATGGTCTTGTGCAGTAAGATGGTGTTGGCTTCATTCTTGTTTGATATAGAATTGAATTTCTCTCATTGTCAGCAAGCAGCTCATCTTTTAGAAGTATTACCTCTTTCATAGATTAGAAGGCAAAATTGGTGATATGCTAATTTACAAGATCTGTTGCACCCTTGATCACCTCATCAGTTGCACTCACATAATTCTTGACATATCTCATGTCAGCTGCAGAGAGTTTCTGACTTATGTCCAAGGATTTCATGAGGATGGCCAGTTTGATGCCAGCAGTTCCAGCCCTATCAAACCAGGTTGTGACATGTTTGTTTAAGTGAGAGATTTCTTCTTTATTTTTATTGACTTTGGTTGACAAGTCATCCCTCAGTTTGGCAATTGATTGATCAATATACTCCTTGAGGGTTGTGATCTGAGCATCCAAGAGTGTTTTGACTTGGTTTAGAAATTCCTCATTGGAGATAGGGGTAGATGAAGTATGGCTCATAGGAGGAGGTACAACATTCTGAGCAGGGATCTGAGAAGGCTCCCCCTCAACTACAGCACCTATAGTAGGAAACATTTCCTTAGCTAAAGCTGCATTAACACTACTAATTAAGAGGGTATGAGTATTACCTGTAGTGGGTGCAGACTCAACTATTATGTTGACGACTTGATCCAAGTTTGTCAAATCCATCTGATCATGCTCCCACTCAGACTGAGCATCCTTTTCTGGGCTTGACCTATCAAGATAAGTATCTAAATTTTCAGGAGGCTCATGGTTATCTTCAGTAGTAGGCATATCATCAATTACAGCTATATCATCAGTATTTGTCATATCTGTCTCATCTTCTGCAGCAACTTCTTCTTCATTGCCAATCTTTGACACTTGTCCTGACCTAGGGCTGGCATGGATTTTATCAACATGCACAACAGTGTCCTGGAGTTGAAAGTTTGCAGAGGATTGACTGAGTGATAAGTCAACCTGCAGACCAATATCAGCTGGAGAGGATGATCCAAGCTCTGGTTCAGAGCTGGAAGTTATTTCTTCCTAAGTAGGTTTCTTCATTGTACCCTTAGAGGAGTCCTTTATTCCTGAAGGTTGGCTCATTGGTAGGACCCTAGTGAATCTGTCCAAAGTCTTTATGTCCATTCTTTTTAGGTAGTGAATCTTCACCCCATATTCCTGTTTGAAAGTATCAGGATAGGTATTCACGATGTATAAGGAAAGAATTCTGCCCATGTTTGGAGAGGGTATACAGTCTACTAATCTCTGATAGATGAGAGAAGACCATGAGGTCTTTCTATTCAGGATAATTCTAGTCATGACATCAAACATGGACCTGGAGATAGTGTCATGTGATCCAGGCTTGCAGATAAGCGTTTTCCCTACAATATCTGCTAGCAGTTTGCCTCTCTGATTGAAGAATTTCCTTTTAAGAGACCCAGATTTGGCCTCATTGTATCCACACCATCTGAGAGCACTGTCTCTGTCAGTGACGGCGGGCTCTTCTTCCTCGCTAGGGTTGACGGAGGGTATATGAAGAGTCTTTCTTATTCTCTTAGGGTTTACCTTTATTTTGATATCTTCAATCTTAGACTTAAGAGAGTTTTGAGAGGAGGACAATTTAATGTTCGAGAAAAACTCTACTAACTCTTTTTAAAGAATGGTGGAGGGTTCGGACAGGGTGTACTCACAGGCCTGTGATTTCAATCATCCATATCACTGTTTTAATCTCTGGAGAGACATGATTGAATCCATCCCTCACAATTTCGTATACTTCCTGGAGCTCCTTGATGACATTTGGCGTCATTGAAACAGTGCGGCAAGACGCTGAGAGGGTTTCGGTCTCGACGGCTAGGGTTAAGGCTTTTAAGAGGGGAGTGGTTTTTTGTTTCTTGTCGCCTTTATATTTATACAAAAAATGTTCAATTATCAATTAAGCATTTTAGCTTAAACGTATACATTTTGTTTTAACGGGTTGCGTTACGCTTCCTGTTATGAAACAGGAGATTTAGCGCTTCGATTTTTCTACCTCTCAGCTTTTCTTCAACTTATTCAATGCATGTTTAATTTGTGGCTTCCCTTACTGATTGGATGTACAATCTATTTGACTTAATAGAAATATTATTAATTTTAAATAAAAGGGGATCTAACATGTTAATGAGTCAGTTCTATTGGCACTCCAATTTATGCATTGATTTACCTTGAAGCTTGATAATAAGTTATTTGAATTTTAGAATAAAGCCTACAAAAATTAAAGTATAGATAATTGAATCACTGTTTTTTATTTGGTGTGCTTGATTAGGTTCAGCCTGAGCACATCTAACATAACTAATAATTAGCAAACTTAATCTCTATATAGGAGAGAGAGACTTACCTTAAGACTTGTTTTCTCTAGCTTTTGAGGATTACATTCTTGACAACATCAACCTTAATTTGTTGCTCTTCCTGGAGCATATTCTTATAGCAACTATACTGTCTCAGACATTTGCCTGGAACACTCATTGTCCAAATACCAAGTTTTAATTGGACAGGTACTTGGACTATCCTGCAAAACAAAATTCATTTACCCTTAGGCACCCAATGATAATTAGGTTCTAGGTTCTTGTTAGCATTATAAAACATCTGCCCAATTCTCTGTCTGAGTTGAGCACCTTTCTGTCCACTAGCCATATTCAGGTTGTGTCAACAATCAATAGCAAAATGGTTCACTTTCTCACAGCACCAACATCTATGAATGTTGTACCTTCTCTTCAGGACAGTACAAAATTGTTGTCCATCAGAGAAGTAAGCGGCTCCAGATTTTGCTGGATGAGCATAGCATGATGTTGCTTCCTTCTTCCTGAGTGAAGGTGCTGAAGATCTAAATACACATGGTCCAGAATGGGCCAATTGTATTTTTGGAGTCTGTCATCTAGTGCACTTTTTCATCTCTTTAGATAAAGGATATTTGGATCCAAATTTAAAGAACTTATCCTGAGAATTCTGGCTAGAGTGGACAGCATCACTCCTTCTGAGATCATGTGTCTTTACCCCACTGGTAGAGCACACATTAGATTGATCCTTGAGAGGAGATCCAACCTTGACAGTTCTAGAAGGTGAATTTGTCTTTTAAAACAATCCTCTTATCAGGAAATTCAGATTTGAATTGATGATTGATGTGATTAATACCCGCTTCTCAGGGACTTGGCAAGTTGCAGCTTTTGGCAACTGACCCTGTGACTGAGAAGGGTTATTCACTATCCCTAATCTCTCTATGAACTTTTATTCCAGATATCAAATATGCTTTTTCTTCTCTTCCAGAAGAAAAGTCTGACACTCAAGACTTTTCTTGAGTTCAGACACCTCATGACTTTTCTTATAAAACTCAATAGATTTACTGTTATAAATAGTTTTATAAGGCTTTAGGACTTCTATCTCCTTGGCTTGCCTTTTAGCAAGTATTCTGCTTTTCTTTAGAGCATCTAGGAGTAGTCCATACTTGTCAATCAATAGATTAACATCAGTCTCAGATTCTGAGCAATCTTTATCATAGGATAAAGATGCACTAGTATCTGGACTGGTCTCATAGTCAGAGGAAGATGTAGCATTAAAAATAGGTTGTACCTTGATTGATTCTGAATCTGGCTGACTTCTTTCTTCTTTAGTCATTGTCATCATATCATGGCATTCATAGTCATCTTCATCCACCTCACTGTCACTGTCTGTATGTGACAGAGGGCCCTGATTCCTATCTTGGCAGCAGGATATTCCTCTTCTTCTTCTGGATCAGCAGCAACAGACATAAGCCCTATATAGCCTTCTTCCTCTTCATCTTCAGATTCTGAGGAGTAAGAATCTGTCCAGCTTCTCTCCTTCTTAGTCACAAAAGGCTTCTCGTTCTTCTTGCCCTTATGATGATGGTGATGCTTTTTCTTCTTCTTATCATTTTCTTCCTTTCTTTTGACTTGGCAGTCGGCAATGACATGTTCAGCCTTGCTGCAACAATAACAGATAACATTAGAAGAAATCTGCTTACTAGTTTTAGGGACATACCTGTCATTCTTGGATGACTTCCTGTGATAAGAAGATGAAGATGGTCTGCTCCTGCAGCCCTTCTTCTTTATGAACTTCTGAAATTACCTAGAGAAAGCAGCTAGTCTTTATCAGACATGTGGTTGTCTGATGAGCTTGGCTCAGAATTTTCTGAGCTAAATTCAGCTTCCCTCCTTGGTACTAAAGGACTCTTTTTTCTGCTTCTTTTTAGGGCTTCTGTCTTGAATGTCACAGATTTGTCCTTGGACTTGAATTTGTTGCTCTTCTCCTCTTCTTGTCTAGCAGCCAGCTGCATTTCATAGGACTGCAGTTTTCCAAAGAGTGTTGGTGGAGGTGTGTCTGCTAGCTTAGTCATTTTCCTAATGGCACAAATCTTGGTGTCTCAATCTCTAGTGAGAGATCTAAGAAACTCGTCATTCAGCTCATAGTTGTTGAAGACCCTACCATAGGTTCTTAGTTCATTGACTGTCCTAAAAAACCTTTCAAAATAGTCAGCAACTTTTTCAGACTTGCTTTGCCTGAAAACCTCATACTCTTGATTGAGCATGGACTTTCTATCATCTCTAACTTCCTCAGATCTTTTCATGTAGACCACAAAAGTGTCCCACATTTTCTTAGAGGTCTTGCAGTGTACAAGATTTTGGAAGGTTGAGTCATCAATGGCATTGGCTATAATATTTTGTGCCCTTTTGTCAATAGTGGACAGAATCACCTCATCTCTGTTCATTTCCGAATATGCCTTAGCACTCTCACAGTTGGATCTATGGTGGAAGCCTTTGTGGGGCCAAAAGAGCCTTTCGCTACTGTTACATAGATTCTAGGGTCAGATGCTTCCATGAACAGTCTGACCCTTTGCTTCCAGAGGCTAAATCCTTCCTTCCTGCAGATGGGTAGCTTCATGGCCCCTAGCTCCTTATAATTCATTCCTGACCCCATAATTTTATCTTATAGCTAACCTTGGAGGTATGCTCAGATTGTTAAATTCTTTTTGAGTAACCTCCCTCTGATACCACTTGAAAGTTGTTTAACTGAAGGTTAGCTAATCACCTAGAGGGGGGTGAATAGGTCTTCGAAAGTTTATTAGTTCTTTTGCTGATTTTAAATTGATCTATCTAGATCTTGTCCTTAGATCTTGCAATAAGAAAGAAAACAAGCATCACAGCAAACACACAAAGATTTATGGTGGTTTATCAATTGGGTACATCCACTTTTCCTCCCACCTATCCAACTTATTTGTTGGACTAGGCACAAACTCCACCACTATGCTCCTCAGAGTTTACACCTCAGACCCTCAGCCTGATATATAGATTCTTCACAGAATCCAAACTCAGAAACACAAGAGTTCCTACCTCAGAGCCCTGCAGAGCTCCTACAGCTCAGTGATCCACTGATCACCTACCTCAGCATTATTTCTAAGGCCTACAACTCAGGCTCTTCAGCTCTACATCTTCAGGCACACAACCCTACTCTCAGAGTGTTGCAGCACTCCTACAACTCAGTATCCTTCCAGGTACCTACAGCTCAGCCTCTTCCAAGGCTTACAACTCAGTGACATACTTGTCACCTACAGCTCAGTGACTCTCCAGTCACCTACCTCAGACACAAGACCCTAAACTCAGGCTGGAAGGACAGCCCTACCTCAGATCTACACTTGGATCCTACCTCAGAGAGCAACACTCTCCTACCTCAAGCAATTAAGCCCTACAGCTCAGATCCACACTTGGATCCTACCTCAGTACCCCAACAGGGCACCTACCTCAGTGACTAATTAGTTACCTACCTCAGGCACAAAGTGTCGTACACTCAGATTCAGATAAACTGAATCCTACATGAAGTAAATACAGAATGTTTAAGAAAAATAAAACAACTGACTCAGAGATAAATCTCTGAGTCTACCTTACTAAACTGAGCAGATATCAGTACAGCACACTTGCTGTAAAAGGAATTAGTCATCTTCTACAGCTAACTCTTTTCTGCTGCACAGATGAACAGCTATCAGCTTGCTGAATGGATGAATCAGCTTCTCTGTTCTGGAAAGAACTATCTTGCTGAACTTGAAGAGTTTCAGCTATCTTCTTTTGCCTTTCAGGCTATCTCTGCTGGACTTAAGCTTTCAAGCTTAATGGAGAAGAAGATGTTCAGCCGCCTCTAGTTTTCTTTCTGCGTTTGTTCTCCATCGTTCTTCGTTTTTGTTTTCGTTGCTCTAATCCTTTTTTTTTCCTTTTTATATGCGTTGATTTGAATCAACGGCACAATTGTATGTGGGCCCAGCCAAGGATTGGTGAGTCACGTCTCTTTCAGAAAAGGACAAAGCAGCTTTTGGAACCACTGCAGCTTTCCCGCAACGGCTACATGTAAATTAACTTTGATGACGTCAGCAATGGTCATCACCATCTGGACTTAGAAAATATTCCAGAAATCCATAAAGCGTTGAGTGATGTTAAGCCACTCAACGCCATCTGTCTTGGCACTCAACGCTTCTGGACTTGTGAATTTTCTCTAGATTTGTCTCAGTGGTTCCGTCTCAGCGGTCTCAGCAGTTCTTATTAACAACTGAGACAAGCTTCTGTCTCAGCGCTTTCTGTCTCAGCGGTTTCAGCTATTTCTTATTAACAGCTGAGACAAGCTTTTGTCTCAGCGCTTTCTTCTCAGCGGTCTCAGGGTTTTATTCTAAACTGCTGAGACAACCTTCTGTCTCAGCGCTTTCTTCTCAGCGGTCTCAACGCTTTCTTCTCAGCTATCTCAGCGCTTTCTTCTCCGCTATCTCAGCTGTCTCAACGCTTTTTGTCTTAGTCAGTTTTTCTGGCTTTAGCTGCGTTGGGCGATCTGTGTGCTGAGCTCGACGAACTCTGATCTTCTCAGCGGTCTCAGCGCTTTTTGCCTTAGTCAATTTTTCTGGCTTTAACTTGACAAGTGTTGAGCTGAGCTCGACGATCTGTAGGCTGAGCTCGACGAACTGCAAACTGAGCTCGACGAACTTTTAATCCTGAGCTCTTGAGCTTATCACAAGGAATGTTGAGCTGAGCTCGACGACCAGCGAGCTAAGCTCGACGAACTGCAAGCTGAGCTCGACGAATTTTGAGTTTACCAGCAAACTTATTTTCTTCTCCTGTCCAACCATGGACTACCTGCATGCATGAACTAGAGCACGCATCGAATACATTATGCTCCTTAGCATGATTGGTGATGTCTCTTCAAATCCTGAGAAAAATTGTATGACACAATTCCTAACAAGGGGGATCAGAGGGACTGGTGTGATATGATTGGTCTTCATGAAAAGAGACATCAACAAACACAATCATCTTACCAGTGGTAGGATTAAAGCAGACATACCCCTTCTGAGTGCTGGAGTATCCAACAAATATATCTTTGGTGGCCCGAGGGTCTAGCTTGTCAGTGGAAGTACCAAGGTGGTGCACATAGCAGGTACACCCAAACACACGAGATGTGAGAGAGAAGAGAGTCGTGGATGGATAAAGGAGAGTGATGGGTGTCACAAAGTTGAGGACGGATGACGGCATGCGATGGATGAGGTGGCAAGCTGTAGAAACCGCAAAGTTCCATTAAAGAGGAGGAACCTGCATTTGGATCATGAGAGATCTAGCCACATCAAGGAGGTGGCGATTTTTTCGTTCAGCTATGTCATTCTGTTGAGGGGTATAGGCACACAAAGTTTGATGTAGAATACCGAACTCAGCGCAGAGATTGGAGAAGGTGTGACCAGTGTACTCTCGAGCATTGTCTGTTCGAATTGTTTTTACACAAGTAGAAAACTGAGTGCGAGTTTCCGTAAGAAATGTACGAAATGTAGTTGTGAGCTCGATTCGGTCATAACCAGGTAACTCGCGAGTAATCATCTATAAATGTAACAAAATATCGATACTCAAAAACACTCGGGATCTTATAGGGCTCTCAAATATCAGAATAAACTAAGGATAAAGGAGCATTGCTCCGAGTACATGAAAGAAAAGATACACAATGTTGCTTCCCTAAAATACAAGATTCACAAAAAAACTCTTGAAGAGAAACAGTAGGAAGAGCTTTCTTGAGAATTCGAAGAGGGGTATACCCAAGACGACAATGTCAATCAGTGGTGGAGACAGTGGTGAGAGCAACGGGAGAAACATCGAGAAGATACAGCCAGTTTGACAGTCGCCCTCTACCAAGTATAGTACGTGTTAGTCGATCCTGCACAACAAATGAAGAGCGTGAGAAAATAACGCAGTAATCAATATCTTTTGTAAGAAGACTAACAGAAAGGAGATTGAAAGGAGAGCCCGGAACATGAAGAACTGAGGATAAGGAGAAAGAAGGAGTTAGAGGAAGATGACCAGCTCCAGAACCCGGGATCGTGTCACCATTAGCCACAGTGATGTTTTTGGGGTAAGTAGTATCTAAATATTGAGACGGCCGCTGTGCAGAGAGATGATGTGCAGCACCCGAGTCCACAATCCAGTGAGAGTTGTGTGAGAGACAAGATATACCTTCATTGGAGATTGAGGTCACGGAGCCAGAGGAGCGACTAACCACTCCTTGAAGTTGTTGGAGTTGAGCATGTAACGCAACAATATCATCACTAGTTGTGGAGGAAGGTGAGGGAGCGACCGTTGCAGTAAGATGAGGGGGAAGGCCATGTTTGCGGTAGCAGGTGGCCTCCAGATGGTCATCCCTGCCGCAGAAAGAACACTTAAAGAGAGTACGACCACATTGACCGCGTCCCCGAGACTGGCGACCACCACGAGCTGGTGGATCACGATTAGATGGAGCGAGAGTGGCCACGTTCTGTTGAAGGAGAGCGGGAGAAGGCGGAACATTCGGATGTGGAGTAACCTTTAGGAGCATCGAGCACACATCTGAGAGGGAGGGAGTAACAGCGAATGATAGAACATGGCCGCAGACACTATGAAGATGTGAGGGAACACGAGTCATCATCATAGAAATCCCCACTTCCACCTGCTATCGTTGAGTTACCAAGTCCGTAGTGGAAGGCTGATGCTGGATCCAAGCGTCAACAAGAGTTTTAGCCCGCGCAACAAAGGAGGTAATGTCTCCAGTAACTCAAAGCGTCAAGGGACTGGAGATCAGTAATAATGTCAAACAAGTGCTGAAGACTGTCCTTCCCAGAGTAGAGAGACTGAAGATCAGTCCACATACCGTGAGCGGTCTCATGGTACATAGTCATACGATAAGGCTCGGTGTCCAGAGAATTGAGAAGCCAAGATTGAAGTCGTCCGTCGTCATGGATCCACTCATCAGTGGGTTCAGTGGGAGTGGGAGGAGTCTTGGTGAGATGATGGAGGAGACATTTAGTTTGTAGCACATGTCGAACGGAGTGTACCCATTGCACAAAGTTTTGTTTGTCAAGAAGAGAAATAGTGGTAATGCGCAGCTCATCCCGAAGCTCAGGAGGAGCAGCACGAGGACAGTGGGGGAGAGGAGTAGAATCAACAGTAGTGGAATCGGAAGCCATATTTCTGGGAGTCTATGCACAATAATCGGGCGGTTAGAAGCACGCGGCTAGCCGGACAGAACCAGCGGCTAGGCACAATACCAGTGCTGAGAGCGGTGAGAAGATAAAGTCGCGGAGAGAAGAAGCCTCAGACGGGAGAAGAAGCCACAGCGAGTTGAAGTAGCCTCTGCGGGTAGAGGAAGCAGGCAGCGACTAGAAGAGGTTGCCGGAGGCAGCGACTAGAGGATGGCGAAAGCTAGTAGCAACGGAGAAGTAGCCGCCACGGAGAGAAGAAGCATCGGAGAGAAGAAAAAGCCGCAGGGAGTTGAAGTAGCCTCCGCGGGTAGAGGAAGCAGTCAGCGACTAGAAGAGGTTGCCCGAGGCAGCGATTAGAGGATTGGAGAAAGCCAGTCGCAACAAAGAGAAGCCGAAGCGAACAGAAGAAGTCGGGAAACCGAGACGGTCAGACCGGCCACCAAACCGGTAAGAACAGACTGTGCGGTTAAAACATGTCGCAGACAGCAACAGACCAAGCGGATAGCAGAAGACCGCAGCAAGAGCAAGGGCGGAGGGGTTTATAGCAGGCCGCAGTGGTAAAGAGAAGACCACAACAAGAGCAAGACCCAGGAGGTTAGCAGCAGTCCGCACAGGGTAGAAAAAGGAGAGGCCGCAGCGGATAGCGAACGCAGAAGCGGTTAGAAGAAAACTAACCGGACGGAGGTGGGGTCCACGAGCCAGAGAGAGGAAGACTATAAAAGGTGGCGGAGAAGAGGAGAGGAGGTGGATCCACGGGAGAGAAAAAAGAGGCGGTTAGAGAAGAGAGAAACCGCAAAAACGAGCGGTAAGCCGAAAAACCAAGCCGCTCGGTCAAAGGGATAGACCGAGCGGTTAGGAAAGAAGAGAGTCGATCGGTTAGAAACAGGCCGCACTGGTTTCCTCTGATACCATGTAGAGAACAATGGACCAACCTTTTATATACTTCTACAGTTATAAAATACAAGAGAGAATACAAATATATAGGAGACGAGAAGAAGAAAGAATCTTATACAAAGTATGTGGGACTAAAGGAGAAAAGAGAAATGAGCATATAAATGAGCCTTTTACATCATTTTCACTATATCTTCTAACAGAACTATTATTTTCTTTTCTCAATAATAATGAAATAAAAACAGTTTAGGAAATATCTTTGGTAAGTAGTCTACTCACAAAAGGACTTCAAAATCTTAAATTGTTAAGCTTTCCAATCTACAACTGATCTAAAAGCAAGAGCATAACCTTATTGTTTTTTTGTGGTATGCCCCTATATTTTCATCAAAAGAAAAGGTACTGTAGAGTAGCTCTATACAATTTTCTTTTCCTTTCTTTAAGTTTCCTTATAATCTCTTAGGCTCTATTTGTTTGAGCGTTTCGCAACTCCGTTTTGGGCAAACGCCGCCGGAAGGAGGGTAAACAAATGAACCTCCGGTGGCGTTTGCTCCGTTTCCACCCGTCCGCCTTGAGAAACACCCCAAAAAGCTCCGTTTGGAGCAGCCACCTCCCCCCTCCGGTTCGAACTCTCCGTTTCCACCCGCCGGATCGACCCGCCACCACCAAAACAAATGAAGCCTTAGTGTTATTTGAAGAAATCTAGGGCAATTGGCAGTGAGAAGGGGAGAGGAAGAGAAGGAGAATGAGAGGAAAGGGGGGAAATGACGCAAAGCAGAGACGAGAACGAGATTTGAGCCCATTCGGGGCTGATTTGGAGACTTACCATATATGGTGTGCCCGGATCGACGATCCGACTCCGTGGATGCATCCGGATTCACGTTGCGAATCAATTTCATATATAGTTTTGTACTTTTTGAATTCTATTTCATGTAGTTTTGGCCCCGAGACCAACAACCAATCATAACCGTTGATTTCTGGTGCCCTAATTTTTATTTCTTATAAATAGATGGTTTATGGCTGCCGTCATTTCTTATTGCTGAATGTTTGGAGAGCTTCTTCCTTCATTCTGGTGATCTTCTCCGCGGTGTCGACTCCGTGGAACCGCTTGGTGACAAATCCTTGGGTAAAGTTTTGTATCTTGGTATATTCCTCCTCCACCCTCCTTTCCTTTTTTGTGTTGTCCAGCCACTGATCCCCTCACGAAAATCCCTGCAGGATTATTTTTCTATTGCCCCGCCACCGCCTACCCTCAAAAGACCCCCCACATCAAGCCGCCTCACCTGCCCCTTCCTCCTCCCTTTCCAAATCAGGACACCGGCCATTGTGTTGTCCAGATCTGGCCAGCAGCCCCCTCCCCTCCCTGTTCCAGCCTTCCTGCACCTCTCCCTTCAGCCCGCCTCCCCTCCACAAGGCCACCAACCACTCAAACAGCCCCCTTTAGTTGTTTTCCCATAAAACCAGTCCAGATCGGGCCTCTTCCAGCCAGGTCCAGCCACCCCGCCTCCTCCCATTTGCTGTCACCAGCCAAAAACCCCGTGGATCCACCTCAAAACAGCCACCCAACACCAAACTGGTCCAGATCCAGCTATTTTAGCCCGGTTCCAGCCATCCCCCACCCGATTCAACCCTCCTAATCCCCAACCAGCCTTCCTCTTACACGATCCGGTCCACCAACCACCGGAACCACTTTTTTGAGCTCTATAATATCCAGATTTGTGTTATTTACAGCAGCCCTATTATTCGTATTGTGTTTTGTATCGGTATTCAGTTGTAAAACGTTGTTACAGTTGTTTATTCATGGTTGTCTAGGTGTTCAGTTTATTATAGTTATTTATGCATGGATTAATCTCTAACTGCAGGAAGGATTCATTCGCCGCGCGCTCTTGCTTTGGCCCTCCACGCGGAGGAAAGCCTAAGCTTGCTTTTGCCCTAATAAAAATATTTTGCCTTTTCGTGAATTTATTTTGCGTGAGATGTTTTATTTATTACCCAATTGTGATCTAACCGTCGGATTTGCATAGCATGTAGGGTTAGGTCGCATGTTTCTCACCGCCTATAGATTCGTCCTGCGTCAATTGGTATCAGAGTCAGGTTGCGTGCACTTTTCGATGCGCAGTCGTAGATTCTATAGGTATTTTCATCATGTCTAGGTATCACCACTTGTCCCCACCTCATTTTGGAGGTCTTGAATCCACTTGCACCCGCTCTCACAGAGCCCTGCCAGGGAGATCCTCACATTATTACGACGATCATTCTCGATCACAGTGCACCACTTTCAGAGATCGTGTTGACCCACCGACATGACCTCACTATGCTAGAGACGATCAGTATGATGATTGTCGTCGTGCTTATCCGTACACGGGATCAGATCATGTTGATCCTTCGACACGACTCGGTTGTCTTATGAATGATTATTATGAGGATAGTCCTTCCAAAAGAGATCTTGAGAGCCAGTTTTGTACTGCTTCCCCTTCATTTGACGGCTCATCAAGTCCCAAGTCTTTCAGCTATTGGCTCGTGAATATGGAGCATTATTTAGATCATTTTGAGTTATTCGGCGAACGTCGCGTCAAGTTTGCGAAACTTATACATTTAGATCAGACGATGGCTTATTGGGCTAGCGTTGAGAGGACCTGCGAGCGAGACCGTTTTCGTCGCATCACCAGTTGGGCGGACATGAAGCGTATATTGTGTTAGAGATATCTGTTTTCGTTATATCGGAGTCGTTTGCTCGACCAATTATTTTCCTTGCAGCAAGGATCCATGTCTGTCGCTGAGTACAGGGATCGCTTTGATGAGTTAGTTGTGAGGAGTGATATCTGAGAGGACTCAGCCATGACCACTACCAGATTTCGGTCTGGGCTTCAATCTGACATTCGTACTAAGGTAGTTTATCATAGCTCGGAGTCCCTCGAGCAGACATATCAGCTCGCCCTTCGTTATGAACGATCATTGAGATCCGCAAGAGTTGGTTGATGGGATTCTCACCTTGACCTCCGCAGTACGAGTCCCTCCCATACTGAGGTCACCATGACGCCTACCACTATCCTGTCAGCCACGACAGAAGTGATACAAAAGGCGGATTGCTCTCACCCCATTGAAGTGCTTAGCCCAGTGAGTGACCTATCTCTTGTCTCTGACTCGTCTCCTGCGACCCCGATTGAGAGTGAGCCTGAGCGACCTATTGAGTCTGCAGTATTGTGTCCCTCGCCCACACCTCTTCTTTTGTCATGCAACGAGTTAGTTAACACCCTCACCGTAGACCCAATTCATGACGCTACACCCACAGACCCATTCTTGAGTGTAGGTCTATGTTGCTCTCCCGTTATCATTGCCCTGAGTCACATCACGGCCGAGAGCCCAGAGCTTGATGTTGATCTCGCAGTGACTATGTCACTCATTCACGGGAACACGGCCCCTTACGATGGTACTCACATGGAGGATCATGACCCTAGTGACGAGTTTTACGATGACCCCTTGTTGAGCCTCCTAATGAGCCGCCACATCCTGGTGAGGATACGATTCGGGTGAGACGCTCGTTTATGAGCTTTGAGTTATTAGCGTCTCTTTCGCTATCATCTATAGTCTAGTCCCAGAGAATTGATCTTGTGTGGAGCATAACGTATGTAGGGCCTTCCTTGAGTACGCTTGAGCAAACATATATTTTGAGGGCCTATCTTATGGCACATCGCACCCACGATACGTTTTGGGACACGCCACCTGCTGATTCACCCGATGAGTTCTTTCTTGTCGGGAATACTCACCACACTAGAGAGTTACGTCTTCTAGTCAGTGTGCACGATCTTCATTCAGGTGGTTGCCTCATTCGCGATAACTTCTAGGACACACCTCCTGGTGAGCCCCCTGATGTGTCACGTTCCCTAAGAGACATTTGGCTCTTTACGAGCCCGCATTTGAGTATAGTTGTCTCTCACGATCATCTGAGCACTCTTCACACACGGGATGAGTTTTTCTACACTCCACCGAGAGATCCCCCTGATAGGACACCATATTTTAGAGACGTCTCGGTCATTATTAGGCTTTCCTGTAGCAGGTACGTTGTGTCGGTCATGTGTCATTTGCATGAGTCTGTTGAGTCGTTTCGTCATCTTTTGCATGAGTCTATTGTGTTGTCTGTTCATTGTTTGCATGTGTGTCATGAGTCAGTCCGACGAATAATCCATATTGATAATAAATTTTGGAAATCACATGCAGATGTTCATTTGCAAGTGCAGGTACTTCATGAAGGCGAGCAGGTGATAGTAAGAATCTGCGTTGTGAGGCTCCGTGCGAGCCTTGCTAAAAGCTTGAGCGTTAGGCGAATGGGTCTCTACTCAGTCCTGAGACGCATCGGGACAAATGCTTATGAGATGGACATCCCGCGAGCATGGGTACTCATATTGTGTTCAATGTCGAGGACCTGATGTCATACTTTGCACCTCACGGGTATTCGGGCCCACATCTTGGTGTCCCTCCCGAGTCTTTACCAGCGTTTTTACCACCCACCACTCATTCTACCCCCGAGTCCTTGCCACCACATTCATTGCCCCGTGCTCAGCCCATTTCTGACCCCCACTTACCCGGGATCTTGTCCACAACGGTTCCACCATTGGCACCTCAGATCCCAACGGATCCTTCTGTTACTATGTTAGAGATGAGATTATCACTGAGAACTTTACGCATGAGTCCGTCCCCTCTACAGACGGTCTTGTGTGCCTCCACTCGGTTTGCGGGCACAGACGATCCTTCATTGACGACACCTGGATGCTACCAGCGGAGCTTGATCGACTCGCCCTGGACTTTGACTTCAGTACGACCGTTTCCATTCATTGGAGATGGAAGCTTTTTAGTCCGGAGGAGTTGATTGGCGAGGACACTTTTTCAGCAACGACACTTAGGCGACCTCTAGTGGACCTCTTCGAGCTTTACCTGGCATGCAATGAGAGAATTATGATCCTTATTCATCGGGAGATGAATACTTTCAAGCCGAGGAGAGTGATGCAAAGCAGAGACGAGGACGAGCTTTGGGCCCATTCGGGGCTGATTTGGAGACTTATCATATATGGCGTGCCCGGATCAGAGATCCGACTCCGTGGATGCATCCGGATTCACGTTGCGAATCAATTTCATATATAGCTTTGTACTTTTCGGATTCTATTTCATGTAGTTTTGTCCCCGAGACAAACGACCAATCATAGCCGTTGATTATGGGTGCCCTAATTTTTATTTCTTATAAATAGATGGTTTATGGCTGCCGTCATTTCTCATTGTTGAATGTTTGGAGAGCTTCTTCCTTCATTCCGGTGATCATCTCCGCAGTGCCGACTCCGTGGAACCCCTTGGTGACGACTCCTTGGGTAAGGTTTTGTATCTTGGTATATTCCCCCCCCCCGACCCTCCTCCTTTCCTTTTTTGTGTTGTCCAGCCACCGATCCCCTCATGAAAATCCCTGCAGGAATTATTTTTCTGCTGCACAGCCACAGCCTACCCTCAAAAGACCACCCATATCAAGTCGTCTCCCCTGCCCCTTCCTCCGCCCTTTCCAAATCAGGCCACCGGCCATTGTGTTGCCCAGATCTGGCCAGCAGCCCCCTCCCCTCCCTGTTCCAGCCATGCAGCCCCTCTCCCTTCAGCCCGCCTCCCCTCCACCAGGCCACCAACCCCCCAAACAGCCCCCTTTAACTGTTTTCCCACAAAAACAGTCCAGATCGGGCCTCTTCCAGCGAGGTCCAGCCACCCCGCCTCCTCCCCTTTGCTGCCACCAGCCAAAAAACCCGTGGATCCACCTCACAACAGCCACCCACACCAAACTGGTCCAGATCCAGCTATTTTAGCCTGGTTCCAGCCATCCACCGCCCCGATTCAACCCTCCTAATCCCCAACCAGCCCTCCTCTTACCCGATCCGGTCCACCAACCATCGGAACCCCTTTTTTGAGCTCTATAATATCAAGATTTGTGTTATTTACAGCAGCCCTACTATTCGTATTGTGTCTTGTATCGGTATTCAGTTGTAAAATATTGTCACAGTTGTTTATTCATGGTTGTTTGGGTGTTCAGTTTATTATAGTTATTTGTGCATGAATTAATCCCTAACTACAGGAAGGATTCATTCGTCGTGCGCTCTTGCTTTGGCCCTCCACGCGGAGGAAAGCCTAAGCTTGTTTTTGCCCTAATAAAAATATTTTGTCTTGTCGTGGATTTATTTTGCGTGAGATGTTTAATTTATTATCCAATTGTGATCTAACCGTCGGATTTGCATATCATGAAGGGTTAGGTCGCAGGTTTCCCACCGCCTATAGATTCGTCCTGCGTCAGAAAACTCCAAGAGCTCTTGGCTAGCCCTAGGCTTCACCAACATAGGAGTCGTGTTATAAATACACATACAAAGTGACGCATGACGAATCTATAGGCGGCGGATGTAAAATGCCCTAACCTTACATGCAATGCAACGCCCAACCGATCAATCAAAATCAGCAATAAATAATTTAATCACACACACATAACTAGCAATGGAAAAATAATTCAATAGGGCAAAGCAACTTAGGTTTTCCTCCGCGTGGAGGGTCAAATCAAGAGCGTGCGGTGAATAAACCATGCAGATCACAATAATAATCTAAAACCAACAGCAACTATTTTGAAGATCCAAACAAACGTAAAATCACAACCTCATATATTAATATTGAGAATTTAAGTGTCATACAACAAATAAATACTTTCAAACTATGGGGCCTGCCGGGGTGTAGAGATCTGGTGAAGCACGATGCGATGGAGGCAATCTAGAGGGGAAACAAGGGCTGATTGGACTGGATCTGATTGTGGGGAGAAGATCCTGGCTGCGGGAGGGTAGATCCAGTCGTATGGAAGCGGATCCGGACTGTGGGGACAGATCTGGATGTGGGTAAGCTTGTAGTGGATCCACAGAGGGAGGAGGGTGGTTGTGTGCATGGAAAAAGGGCGGATCTGATGGGGGAAACAGCCAGGCGACTGTTGCGGTTGCGGGTATACCGTCTGGGGTGAGGGGTAGGAGAGTCGACCAGTAGGGAGGGGGCGGAGGGGTTGTAGAGGAGTGGGCGGAGGCTGGACGGTGGTGGCAGCCTGCTGTTGGGCAGCTGGAAGGGTGGAAAAGGGGGTGGCGGTGCTGTAGGGGGCCGGTAATGAGCGGTGTTTGCTGAACAGAAAAAGGGAGTGGGGTGGCTGTTGTTGGACAGCAACAGGGAGGGAGAACGGATGCTGTTTGGAGAGATATGGAGGGGGGTAGAGGGGTTAGAGGTGGGGAAAAGGAAGGTAGGGTTAGGTATTACCTTGGGGAGGAAGATAAGCGCCTAGGAGTCGTCACCTATGGTTCCACGGAATCAGCACCGTGGGATGATCACGGAATTTCGGGAATGAACTCTCCAAAATCTGTAATGAGCCTCCATTCTCCAAGCAGCCCTCATGCCTCGTATTTATAAGAAAACAAAATTAGGGCACCCAACATCGACTATGATTGGTCGTGGATGCGAAGGGCCCAATTACAATAAAAATAAATAAAAAGAGCAGAGTAATTAATGAACTTGACTGCAAGCGACGAGCCCGCATCCGTGAGGTTGGATCGTCGACATGGAGATGCTATATTTAGCAGGTAGCCAATTGGCCCCGAACGGGCCCAAAACTCATCCTTCGTCGCTTGTCCGCATCTCCGACCAGCATCATTCTCCCCGGCTTGAAAGAATTCATCTCCTGATAAATAGAAATCGGAATTCTCTCGGTGCATGTCAGGTAAGACTCAATGAGGTCCACCAAAGGTCGTCCAAGTATCGTCGATGGTAAAGTATCCTCGCTGATGGTACTCCCGTGTCTGACTGACTGGTGCGGCTATGCATGCATGAGCCACGATATCAATAATGCTCTCAAGAATCCACTTGTGTTGGAAGTTCTGGTGCGATCGTTGGTACAGACGGTGAATCCATTGGCGACTGCCCAAAGGTAGGTGGTGCTCAGAAGTAGACTGGGTGCAGGACTAAAGATGTGGAAATGCAGGTTCAAAAGGCAGTGGGGAGAGGGCTCAAAAGGTTGTGAAAGTGTATGCTCAAAAGGATCTCCACAAAATGGGTCCACATGCTCGTAAGGCTTGTAGTACGGTGTTAAGTCCTCAACATTAAATATGTGATGGATACTCATGCTCGTCGGGATGTGAAGATTATAGAAATTCGATTTGATCCATCTCATGATTGTGTAGGGATCCATACGTCTAATGCTCAAGCTTTTGGCAGGCCTCCCACAGAGCCTTACAACGCGGATTCTCACATCACTTGCTCACCTTCATAAACTACCTTCCCTTGTCAAAGAACATTTGCATGTGATTTATATGATTTACTAACATTATTGATTTTTCGTCAAACTGACTCGTGACACACATGCAAACGATGAACAAACGACTCAACAGACACATGCAAATGATAAACAAATGATTTGGCAGACTCATGCAAATGATGCAAATGAAACACGATAGACACTCTTTATGGGGTAGTTTGACAATGGCCTGGAAATCTACAAAATGAGGTAGACTATAAGGAGGCTCT
The DNA here is from genome assembly GCA_039583875.1 of Platanthera guangdongensis. Taxonomy (NCBI): domain Eukaryota; kingdom Viridiplantae; phylum Streptophyta; class Magnoliopsida; order Asparagales; family Orchidaceae; genus Platanthera; species Platanthera guangdongensis. Next base: position 55,879,338 of record CM077148.1, read on the forward strand.
CTTGGTGAAGTATACAAAAACTCATTCAGTGTGCGACGAATATTCAGGTGACCGTGTGAGACATCTACACTCAAATACAAGCTCGTAAAGAGTCAAATGTCTCTCAGGAAACGTGACACATCAGAGGGCTCACCTGGAGCTATATATGAAAGTCATCGTGAATACGACGACCATCTGAGTGAAAATCAAAGACATGACTCTAGATGTAGTGTGAGTTGATATGTCTGCTCAAGGTACTTTGAGTTGTGATTGGCTAACTCAATACATATGTCAGATCAAAGTTCAGACCGAAATCGGGAAGTGGTCATAGGCTCATAGTTGGCCCCTCACGGATATCACTGCTCACTACAAACTCATGAAAATGATCCTTGTACTCAGCCATGAATCTTTGCTGAAGGGAAAATAATTGCTCGAGCAAGCGACTTCGATACGACGAAGGCAAATACCTCTAACACAATATCTGCTTCATATACGCCCAACTAGTGATGCGATGAAGACGATCTCGCTTGCGGGTGACCAATACGCTCTCACTTCATCTAGAAGCCTAAGTTTTGCAAATTTGATGCGCCGCTCACCGAATAACTCAAAATGATCGAAATAATACTTCATATTCACGAGCCAATAACTAAAAGACTCGGGACTCGATGAGCCGTCCAAAGAAAGGGCATCAATACGAAACTACCACCCGAGATCTCTCTTAAAACGTAGATCCTCATAATAATCATCCCTAAAGTAATCACATCGTGTTGATGGATTAACACAATCCTCTTGCGTGTCCAGATATGAACGACGACAATCATCATACTGATCGTCTCAAGCATAGTGGGATCGTGTCGATGGTTCAACACAATCTCTGGAAGTGGAGTGTTGTGATTGAGAATAATCATCGTAGTAACGCGATGATCTCCCTGATGGGGCTCTATAGGAGCGGGTGTAGGTGGACTCGGGCTACCCAAATAGAGGAGAGGAATATTGGTAATACCTAAACATAACGAAACCTATAGACTCTACAACTGCATAGAAAAAATGCTCCCAACTTGGCTCTGATACCAAGTGACGCAGGACGATTCTACAGCCAGCGGATGTAAGATGCCCTAACCCTACATGCAATGCAAAACACGACGAATAAATCAAAATCAGTAATAAATAATTTTAGCACACGCGCATAACTTTAATGGCAAAATAATTCAATAGGGCAAAATAATTTAATAGGGCAAAAAAAACTTAGGCTGTACGCAAGAGCATGTGGCGAATAAACCCTGCAAATCACAATAATAATCTAAAACAAATAACTACTACTTCGGAGATCCAAACAAACATGAAATCATAACCTTATATATATTAAGATTGAAAATTTAAGTGTCATACAACAAAAAAAATACTCAAAAACTATGGGGGCTGCCGAGATGTAAAGATCCGGTGAAGCATGGCACGTTGGAAGCGATCCAGAAGAGAAACAAGGGCTGGTCGGATGGGAGCTGACTGTGGAGAGTGGATCCGAGCTGCGGGAAGGTAGATCCAGCCGTATGGAAGCGGATCTGGGCTGCGGGGATAGATCTGTATGTGGGTAGACTTGTGGTGGATCCACGGAGGGAGGAGGGAGGAGGGCGGATGTGTTGATGGAAAAAGGGCGGATCTGATAGGGGAAACAGCCAAGCGGCTATTGTGGTTGCGGGTATACCGTTTGGGGTGAGGGTGAGGAGAGACGGCCTGTTGCGAGGGGGCGGAGGGGTTGTGGTGAAGTGGGCGGCGGCTGGACAGGGGTAGCGGCCTGCTGTTGGGCGGTTGGAAGAGGGGAAAAGGTGTTGGCAGTGTTGTGGGGGGATGGTAATGAGCGGTGGTTTCTGGACAGAAAAAGGAGTAGGGTGGCAGTTGTTGGCCAGCATGTTGATGTTGACTGTTCTCCCTTGCTAACGGATTTGAACCGGGTCAAAATACTGGCAGTACCGTTCCCATATCCTTGCTCCGATTTATTTGGTTTAAATTGATGTTTCCTAACTAAATAATTAAAGCTTGCCTCGAACGTTCAAATTAATTTTTTTGTCATTATCCATAAATTATTTCTTGTGATTTGCTTGTGGTCGTATTAGTCTCGTGTTAGATTCAACTCGTAAACACGTGAGATTTTATTATAATAAAAGATTAACGAATTACGTAAAGTTCTTAACGATGAGTTTGTTTTCGTGCGCAAAATTCGTTTTGACCTGCTCTGCCTATTTTTCAAAACTAAAATCGGTCGCAATAAATCATCGAATTTTAAAACACTAATTTAGGTTTACAACAGTTTCCCAAGATGCATAGAAGATGCGAGATTCATCGCCTTTGTTGTCCTCTAGTCCGAGGCAGAGTAGAAGTCAATTACCTTCAGGCAAAGTGAGCGGAGAAGGAATGTGACCGGCAGAAATTGTCAGAGAGGGGACTAGTACTCCGCCTCTTGAGAAGAGTGTAGGATGGAGGGGAATAATTTGTCGCAACCTGAGAAGAACCGGGGCTCGTCGGAGAACGCTCGAGGAGAAGACATCTCTGGGAGCGGGCGGAATCGGGAAAGGAGACCTCAATATGTCGAATTTGAAGGGGGCCTTTTCCTTCTATACTCTATGCCTATGGGAATTAAAACGAATTCTGATTCCGGTGAGAATTTGGGCCAACCGAACGTTGGAATTGGAATTTCTAATTGAATTTCAATTCCAATGCTCCAATTTTGCCCTAACAAACGGGGCATAAGAGAAAAGTTCAGGAAATAAAATTGGAAATAAGTTAAAAGGGAAAAAACTTGGCTCCTCTTAAAACTCTCGTGAAAGAGAAAAAAAAGGAATCAGAAAATACAGAGGAAGCGAAGTTATTCCGTTTTCCTCTGTTAAACCGAAAGCTACCATCAGCCAATCTGCACTCCCCTCTCGACCGTCTTCCCTAGCGAGACTGACAGGATCTAGAGAATGAGGACACTCTGCCAACGACGGCGTGCTACTCTCAGTTGACCCTGAGGATCCATCCAAGACAACTCTCATGGTGTTCGAATCTACGGGCATCCAACTTTGTCGTCTTCCTCGGCCAACACTTCTTACTCACCCGTCGCAACCCAATTCCAAAGGAACACTATAGTACAAGGGTCATCATCAACTCCTGTTTCGGGGATCACAACTGGAACATCTTCCAACCAACGATTGACGTCGACAGTAACCCTACCCTCTATCAACCACCCACACAAATTCGTCTACTGCGTGCAACTATGCTTGAAAAGGTCTTCTCCTGGTGGTAGCTTGTGTATGCATGGGTAAACTCTGCCTAATCTTGCTTGATCAATCTAATTCGTGCAACCTTATGCGATCTGATAAATTATCTATAAAATTGCCTCGGACGTTCGTGATATTTTTAATTACCATTAACCCATAAATTATTAAATGTGATTAAGTGATATGAATGCTCGTAATGGCCGATTCGCAGGACAACAATATCGAAGGAGCATGCGGCATCAAGCCCCTATGGGGGGAGGGGGGAGATCGGCCCTCCTAGGACCGAAGGGAATTAGTACCCGTAGTGTGGCATTGTGATGGGGGAATCAAGACATCAAAGGTATCTCTTTTTGCTCTCAAACACTAGATATCTCTCTTTCTTTCCCAACTTCTCGTCCGTTCCTATCATTTGGTATCAGAGGTTTTCTGATTCTCCACCATGGTGGCTCGCTCCCAGAAAGAATCCAAACAGTTGGCAACCCTAGAGGAGAACTACATCGGGTTGTCAGACACGGTGGTTGCAAACAAAGAAAAGCTAAGGGCATCGGAGAATTTATTGGAAGAATGGTTGGATGCTTGCATGGAAGAGATCAAAAGTTTGTTGACGCAAAATATCAAAGGGCAAAGCTATAGCAACGGGAGAAGCCGGCGCTAAGCCAATCCCAATCCCATCTCCAACGGGTCATGAAGCCTGATCGATCTTTGCACGGGTACCGACGGTAGTGACAGAGCCGGTAGCGTCAACAGGAGGCTCGGATATGACAGCGAAAGGGCGGAAGGCACACGGTGGCTCCCGGCGTGGAATGACGCGACACAAGAGGGAGGAATTAGCGCTTCGGGGTGGGATTTCCCCTCTTAGTGAAGAGATGCACGCACCCATGGTTCCGATTGGACATGGGAGGGATGCCGGTAGGGACGACGACCGAGGGAGATGGGCTACCCCTATCCCTGGGAGGCCGGGACATGCCGGCAGCGACAGAGGAGGGGTAGATGGGAGTACAGGCCCCTACCAACGGATGTCGGGGAGGAAAACTATACGGGGAGGATAGAGGATACTGAAACTGGGCAACAGAACGACGACGACGACCATCAGAATTCGGGCAGGAATATGGAGGACCAGGCAGCAGCATGCGAGAGCCTACATGTCGTCTAAGGTGACACGCATGAACTACCCAAAATTCAAAGGGGGAGACGTATTGGAATGAGTCCAAAAATCGAAGTTATTCTACCATTATCAAGAGATACCAGAAGATCAGTGGGTGAAGTTAGCGTCTTTTCACCCTATGGATGATGCATTTTGGTGGACCAGTGGTTCCTCCGGGGACGAGAACACGCACCATAGCACGAATTCGTTGATGGATTTACAACCCATGTTGGACCACTGGAGTACAAAGATTTTGAGGCACTTTTCAAAAACTGAGAAAGAAATGGACGGTGATGGAATACTAAAATAGAGTTCGAGAGGTTAGCAAACAGGGTGCAGTGGGAAGAGAAAACATTAATAAGTTGCCTTATTTCAGGGTGGAAGGAGCATAACAAGGATGAGGTGCATGCCTATATGCCGCATAGTTTGGCCCACGCCATCAGCTTGACCCGGATTCAAGAAGAGAGATTCAACCGACAAAAGTCAAGATGGGGGAATACGAAAAACACTACGAACCCTCCAGACATCAAGAAGGATCAAGGAGCTACTGGGAGGGCAGCTATAAAGAAATTGACATGGTCAAAGCTACAAGCAATGAAGGAGAACGGATTGTATTTCAACTGTGATGAGAAATTCACCCTGGGCCACAAATGTTAGATGATCCAGGTGTATATGTTGAGGGAGGAACACGAGGATGAGATGACAGATGAAGATGGAGGTGAGCAGGGGAACATCCTGGATATAATCGAGTCGGGGTATCTATCCAAGCCATGGAGGGAGGATATGCACCGCTCACTATGTGTATCTCGGGTCGATCTGCAAATAAAAGGTGACTATTTTGGTCAACGGCGGGAGCACTCACAAATTCATAAACCCAGTCGTAACACAGAAGCTGGGGTAGAAGATCATTAAGGATGTTACTCTCCAGGTCATGGTGGCAGACAGAAATAAGCTGCAGTGTGAAGAGGTGTTGAAGGGTGTGGGATTCAGTGTACAAGGATACACCTGCAAGATGGATGTTTACTTGTTGCCCTTCCGGGCTTCAGATCTGGATCGTGGGTCCAGTGGTTACAACAACTGGGTACAGTAACCCTAGATTGGGAAAGCATGACCACGAAATTTGCCCAGGGTGGAATGGAGTACTGCCTGCACGGGATCAGAACTCCTCCGATGAAAGAGATTTCTCTTCAGTGCTTAAAGAGACTGTGGAAACAAGAAGGCAATATGGTTGTGATTATGGAGATCGTACCTCAGGGTACATCCCTGCATGAAGTCTCACAACAGATGAAGCCGCTACTCCAGTATCCAGAAGTTTTCCAGGAACCTCGATCGTTACCTCCTTTGAGAATATGAGATCACCAAATCAGCCTGACGGAAGGCCAACCAACATTCGACCCCACCATTACCTGCATATACAGAAGGTCGAGATAGAACGGAACGTGAAGGAGATCCTAGCCACAAGGATCATTCGACCCAGCACAAGCTCGTTTTCCTCACTCATCGTCCTGGTGAAGAAAAAGGACGGGTCATGGATATTTTGTGTTGATTGTCGCGCTCTGAACAACTCTACCATCAATGACATTTTCCTTATTCCCATGATCGAGGAACTCCTAGATAAACTATACGAAGCACACATGTTCACTAAGTTAGATTTATGTTTTAGGTACTACCAAATAAGGATGAAGGATGAGGATATCTTCAAAAACTCATTCCAGACACAAGATGGTCAATACGAGTTCGTCGTGATGCCATTCAGACTATTCAACACCCCTCTACATTTCAGACAGTGATGAACGAGATTTTTCGGTCACTCCTCTGCAGGTCTGTATTAATATTTTTGATGACAATCTAATCTACAGTGTCAACTAGGAAGAGCATCTCCAAAATGTAGAACAAGTGCTTGTGTTACTCCGATAGCACCAGCTCTATGCCAAGTGCTCTAAATGCTCATTTGGTCCGGAAGAGATTGAAAATCTAGGTCACATTGACTCTACACAAGGAGTCAAGACCGACCCCAAGAAGGTGGAGAGCATGTAAACGTGGCCTAAGCCACGCACTGTCTGTGCTCTTCGGGGTTTCCTTGGGTTGACAGACTACTACAGACGGTTTGTGAAAGCTTATGGGAAGATAGCTCGACCGTTGACCCAGCTGCTACATAAGGATGCTTTTTGTTGGCAAGAGGAGGCAGAAGCTACATTTCAAGCTCTAAGAACGGCCATGATGACAACACCAGTGCTACCTCTTCCCGATTTCACCAAGGAATTCATTCTGGAGACCGATGCTTCGGGCGTAGGGATCGGGGCCATTCTTATGAAAGAAGGTCGGTTGATAGCATTTTTAGCAAGACATTGGCACTAAGAACGTTGTGCTTATCGATCTCAGAGAAGGAAATGTTGGCCATCATGCATGTCGTGACTTTGTGGCGACCTTACCTTTTGAGAAAACACTTTAAGATCCGGACTGATCACCAGAGTTTGAAACATTTTTTGTTGCAACGGGTGGCATCTCCTCTACAACAGAAATGGGTGACGAGGTTGTTGTGCTACGAATACGAGATAGTCAATAAGCAAGGGTAGGAGAACGTTGTGGCAAACGCACTATCTAGCGTACAAGAGGGCACTCCAACACATCTCAAGTCTGTTGATCGACGTATTGGATGACATACAGAAGGAGGTCCCACAAGACTCTGAGCTTCGACCTAAGATGCGCTCTCCCCTTGTTCTCTCTGTTTACCCAAGAGTCTGCAACCATGTTTCAAGTCTGCTTAGGTTGTGGCGGATAGGAATCTCAAACCGCACAGGTCAGCCAGTCTGCAACCCTGCCTCAAGCTTTCATGTCAAGGCAGACAGAAGTCTCAGACCGCACACACCGGCCAGTTCGCAGCAAGAAACATCCCAGCAAAGAGCTCCAGACCGCAAGGGCGAGCCGCCCGTTCATGCGGTCTGGTAGTTTATCCTTTTCTCCTTTTTTGTTTCTCGTTACCTATGTCTGGTTCTCCTGTATCCCAAGCAGGCGGTTATTTTAGCCTTGCCCGTTAGGGCAGGCCCCCGAGCCTATAAACAGGGGGTACTCCTATAGCAAGCTGACTCGACCCCAGTAGCCTACTTGTTACAGGCTGCAGTCTCGATTCTCAAGCTTTGCGGTCTGCTTCTCACATAGCTTTCCCTTTTGCGTTTCCCTATAACCGCAACTTTTAAATCAAAGGAAAACCCGTCGCAGAAGTGGTATTCGTCGTGACGGGTGAAGTCTGGTGTTGTCGCTGTCAACAGCTCTTGTTGTTTACATCCTCCTAACCGCTAGTAATCAGCTACTTGCAACCTTCTCCTTTCCCAAACTCCCCCATACGTGTTGTGGTGGAGGTGCATTTTTAGCTCCAACAGTTCAAACATGCGACCTTCAGATTTGAGTAACTGGTGAAATCCGTGGTTAGCGATGTCAGACCACAAATTTGCACAACATCAAAACCGTTCTAGCCCGAGCGAGGCCGCTCTTTGGGAAGCAATAGAGCAGTCTCGAAGAGAGACCGTGCGGCAGTTCGAAGCGATCAAACAAGCCTTAACCGCTCTCACTCAGCGGTTGGCTTCTCAGTCCGCGGCCACTCCGATCGCGGTGGGGGCTCCTCCTCCGCCACCCTATTCGCAAGTTCAGCCCGCAGCTCCCCTACGGTCTCAAGGAGATGAGTTCGTCGCTCAATAAGATTTCTTTTGGAAGCAGCCCGGGGAAGTCAAGTCAGGGTATTAAACTTCCAGGAGAGTTATTCATACCCTCTTGTTCCAGCTGCTGATGTTGCTCCTGCTGCAATCCACCCTTCATCTCCTCCCGTACCAGCTGAGGTGGAGGAGCCATCTCCCTTCATTGACAAGATTCATTGGGAACCTGCTCCCAACAACTTCAGAGAACCTCGCTTGTCATTATATACAGGGAGAAACTGACCCAGTGGCACACATCCAAGCGTTTGAGTCAGCAGTTGCTCTGAGATGCCTCTCAGATGCAACGAAGTGCAAACTTCTTGTTACTTCATTTGATGGGCAAGCAAGAGAGTGGTTCTATGAGTTGTATCCTCAATCAATCACCTGCTTCGTTGAGCTTCGAAGAGAACTTCATTTGATATTTGTCACCTCAAAGAAGAGGAAGAGTGGTTCTGCAGCACTCTTCCAGATCAAGCAAAGAGATGCTGAATCGGCCGCTCGCTTCATCGATCGTTTTCACAGAGAGATTATGGGGATTAAGAATGTTGACCCCGACTTCTACAAGGTCGCACTGGTCAACGATCTCAGGGAAGGTCCTTTAAAGTTCAAAGCAACTACTAAAGACCCTGCTACTTACCAAGAATTGATCAGTTTGATCAACAAATTCATCGAAGGAGAGAACGTCAATCCAAGATACATCTCTTCATTAACAGCCAAGGCCAACTCGGGAGAAGCAACAAGCTCTTCTTCCGCAGCCTGTCAGCCAGCGAGACTGCCTTGCCCAGAGTTCCAACCCCCGGCTCAGAGGGGAAGAAATTTCCACCACCGTCGTCCCTTTATAGACAATCAACAGTTTCAAAATCAGAAACTGTCGTTGGCCGCCGCGCCTGCTCCACCTGCTATTGTTCCCCAGATTATGTCAATGTATAAACAGCAATACACTCAGCCTCTAGTTGTTCAGCTGCAGTATGATGATTCTCAGGACTCCTTTACGAAGCTCAACTTGTCCATACACGAGGTTGTCCAGATCCTGCAGAAGAGGCCTGATTATAGGAGGCCAGCTCCCATGAGGTCAGATGTTAAGACTCGCGACCTCTGTGTTGCGAGCATCACTTGGAGAGGGGACATCTAACAGAGTATTGCAGAGCTCTTCGCTTGCTGGTGGAGAAGTTGTTAAGCGAATGGAGGCTTCAAGACCTGGTTCGCAAGGATACTTCTGTAAAGCCATCTACCTCCAAGGGTAAGGAGGTGGCAGAAGTATACTGGGAATGCGAAGAGAAAGAGAACGTTGGCCACCTCAGTGACGTCAATATGGGAAATGAGTGTATCGAGATTGATGATGAAGGCTCCCTTGGCCAGCTCTTCTATATTCATAGAGGGGCTGGAATCTGAATCATCCCGGAAGTCTAGCAACACAAGAGTCTACCGGCAGGAGGTAGCTGCAACCTCCAGTTCAGCACCAGAAAGGGGGGTCCTCACCTTTGGCCCATACGACCTCTCCTCGACTGCGAATCCTTTTAATGACGCTGTAGTCATCAAGGTAGTTATCGAAAATTATAATGTTTATAAGATCCTAATAGATACGGGAAGCTCTGTAAATCTCGTCTTCAAACCAACCTTAGAGGACTTGAAGACTGGAAATCCTCTGATTTCCACCGAAGGGCCCCTCTACGGCTTCTTAGGAGAGAGGAAGAAAGTGGAAGGAAGTGTCACACTCTCAATAACACTCGGAGGAGTAACCAAGCTAGTTCATTTCATCATGGTAGATGCTCCTACCAGTTACTACTCCATCTTCGGGAGGTTGTTGCTCAACGAATATCAAGCGGTGGTATCCACTTGGACATCAAATTCGCTATACAAGGGAGGCAATATCGGATCAAGAGTGATCCAAAGCTGTCCCGAGAGTGTTATGTCTAAACGGTCAACTTGACCGAGCAAACTCCTCCATCGGAGGCTCCCGCAACATTTATTGAAGTTTCAAATCCCCCAGAGGTAGCTGAGGAGCCAGCTGAAGAGGAGGTAAAAGAGGGAGCTCACCTGGAACCTGCCCAGGAGATGCATGGGGTGCCAATTGATAAAGAAGAGGAGCAGAAACTCACCATCAATGTTGAGCTGCCAGAGGAGGAGAAGTCTCAGCGAATCTCCTGCCTGCGAAAAAACTTGGATGTCTTTGCTTGGTCAGAGGAGGACATGTCAGGAGTTGATCTGGATGTTGCTTGCCACCACCTCAACATCGACCCCAGCTTCAAGCCTATACAGCAGAGAAAGAGGGACGTGCCAACAAAGCTTACTGAGCCAATCCGAGAGGAAGTCGCGAAGCTCCTAAAAGCTAAATTTGTTTGTGAAATACAATATCCCGACTGGGTGTCTAATGCTGTAAGGTTAAAAACAAGAGGGTAAATGGTGCATGTGTGTGGATTTCACAAAACTCAATAAAGCATGCCCAAAAGATTATTATCCTTTGTCTCGGATAGATTCTATAGTTGATTCCGCGGTAGGATACTCTTGCATGAGTTTTTTAGATACATTCTCAGGTTATCATCAAATTAAAATGCATAAGCCCGATGTGTCTCACACGTCTTTCATTATGAACGACGGTTGTTATTGTTATCTTGTCATGTCTTTCGGGCTCAAGAACGCAGGCGCGACCTATCAACCAAGGTTTTGAGAACCGGATCGGATATCGAACCGGTGAGTTCAAAGGTTCAAGTACCGACCGGTTGGACCGGTCGGAACAGGGTCGAACCGTTTGTCCGTTATATATATATATATATATAACAATATTAGAAAATAAAAAAATATTATAATAAATATTTGCATATATATTGTTATTTATCATCATTATATTCTGGTATAAATAAAAACAATATATTCATTAGCACCATATAGCCGACCCCACTATAATGGGATAAAGGCTTGAGTGTTATTGTTGTTTTATAAATATAAATAAAAAAATAATTGAAAATAAAATTAAATATAATATATATAGTTAACACGTATATAAGTTAATAAAAATAATTAAGGATATTATATTAATAAAAATGAATAATAGTTTTTTAATTAAAATGTTAGATGTATTTTACTAATAAATATGAATAGATATATTATATTAATAAGTGCAAGACAAAGTGAGGGCAAAGAGAGTTAGTTATAAATTACTCTACGCTTGTAGAAATGATGAAAACTTAGTCAAGTATAAAGTCGCCAAAAAATAAGCTAAACACGGAATAAGTAAAGTAAGAAGTCAAGCTTATAAAAAATTAAATAAGCGACTAGATATCAAAAATGGAGAGTGTGACATATATAAAATTGCTCGAGGTAGAGAAAGAAAGACAAGAGATTTAAGTCAAGTAAAATGTATAAAAGATATGATAGTTACAGTGTTGACGGATGATGTGGATATTAAAGAGCGATGGAAAATAAACTTTTATCAACTTTATAATGAAACAAAGGAAAATGAATTGAACATGTAAGATTTAAGTAACTCAGATAAGTATAATAACAAAACGTTTTATCGTAAAATTCAAGTATCAAAGATAAAAGATGCTTTAAGTAAGAAGAAAAATTGAAAAGAGGTTGGGCCAGACGATATACCCATCGAAATATGGAAATGTCTAGAAAATAAAAGAATTTTATGACTTACATATTTTTTCGATAAAATATTGAAATCAAAAAGGATGTCAGACCAATGAAAAAAAAAGTATATTGGTACCTTTGTATAAAAATAAAGGAGATATACAAAATTGTGTTAATTACAAAGAAATTAAATTGATGAGTCATACCATAAAATTATGGGAACGAGTAACAAAAAAAAGATTAAGATGAGAGACTAACATCTCCGAGAATCAGTTTGGATTCATACCAGGGAGGTCGACCATGGACGTTATACATATCTAGAGGAGACTCATTGACAACTAACGAGAAAGAAAACAAAATTAGCATGTGCTGTTTATTGATCTTGAGAAGGCTTATGATAGAGTTCCAAGAGAGATCTTATGGAGAGTCTTAGAAAAGAAAGTTGTAAATGTATCATATATTGACATAATCAAAGATATGTATATAAATTCAGTGACAAAGGTGAGGACATCTTGAGGATTAACACAGAAATTCTCTATTACTGTTGGATTACATCAAGATTCAGCTTTAAGCCCTTATCATTTTACCCCTATCTTAGATGAGCTAACCAGACATATCCAGCATGCAATACCTTGGTGTTTATTGTTTGTGGATGATATCGTTTTGGTTGATGAGACGCGCAAGGGTGTAAACGCAAAACTTGAATCTTGGCGAGATACTTTAGAAAAGAAGGGTTTTAGGTTGAGCGGGACAAAGACGGAGTATATGGAGCTTAAATTTAGTAGTACAAGAAGAACAGTTGACTTCGTTATTAAGTTGGGTGATCAAGATATTTCCCATAATGAGTGTTTTAAATATCTTGGATCGATAGTTCAAAACGACGGAGGTATTGATAAAGATGTGACACATAAAATCCAAACGGGTTGGTTGAAGTGGAGAGACGCGACAGGAATCTTATGTGATCGTAAAGTACCACTAAAACTTAAGGGCAAGTTTTACCGTAGTGCAATTAGACCCACGATGCTCTATGGTTCTGAGTGATGGGCAGTGAAATGTGTACATTAGCAAAAAATAGGAGTTGCGGAGATGAGAATGCTTAGGTGGATGTGTGGTGTAAGACCCCCCCTCCTGGAACACAAAACATGGCACGAGGGGAGCATTATGCCCAGAACAGCCTCCTTGTGGTAGCGTTAGCACACGGACTAACCTGTACTACAAGATGTCTATCCTGCCGGCTAAACATATCATTCATGACAACCAAACATAAAGAATATAAAAACAAAAGTCAAAATACACACTATTATATAAGTCCACAGTACAATAAAAATAAGAAGCAATCATGACTTCTATAATATCAGAGTACATAAATGTCAAACGGCTACAAAATGAGTCTTTCTACAACTCACATCAGTCACTGACGGCAGCGATGACACTGACACTTCAGGCCATGTCCCCCTGGCCTGGTTGTCCTCCTGCAAAACCTGCTGCAGCTCTGTCTGCGGGGATTCCTCCTAAAAAGGAAGACGTAACAACTGTTATTCATAAATACCAAGTGGTTATCACATCCGCTCCACCGACGGCTCCTCGGCACCGGGCGGAGAAAGAAACAAGGGTACAATATATATAGAATACAGTAGTACAAACAGGTGGTGTAGAATAAATCGACTATTAGTATATATCAAAATAAATACATCAGATGAGTATAACAATCTACTCTAGCAGTTCTACAATCAACAGCAATATATATAGCATGAATCTACGATATGAAGTACCTTAACTTATATGAATGTTCATACAGACATATATGTTAAAGATCGGGTCAACAGTAAAGTAACTCACCATATAAGAGTGTCCATACAAACTTATATGATGAGGATCCAGTGTATGCAATGAAATGTGATGTTATGAATGCAATGCAATGACTCACCCATGCTCACACACATGTAATTGATATGTCGACACAGACTTGAAGTTCCCTCTTTTCGAGCAGATAGCTAACCTCTCGAGCGTCATCCGTCGTGGTCAGACGGTGACAGTAGAGCGGGCTTCTCCACTACTAGGTGGGCATCCAAACTACCAAGCTTATGCCTTCGTATGCCTCAATGCTAAGAATACAACACCGGAGCTCCCAGCGTATTGTGGCTCAAAAGGAGCCTCGGGTAGGTGTGCACCAAGGACCAAGCCCAACTGGCCTATCATCGTGGCACAGAAGGAGCCTATGGGAGCGTATCACCAAAGGACCAAGCCATATCGTCCACTTGGCACGGAAGGACCCTCGGGAGTGAGCACCGAGGACCAAGCCCAACCGCCCAAAGTCTATTTGTCAACTCTCGTCGGTGTGACGACTGGCGAGCCCGTAAACCTGCCACACTATCTTTAATACAGGATTATGACACCGCGTGTCAACTCACACTGCATGCAATTTCACGTAGGTATTCCATCAACTAGCAAGGGCTCCAACCGAGTCCCTTCTCAGCATATTATTCCAGTGCGGCACACACACGCACTACCAACCCTTCAACACTTTCATGCATCCAAGCACTCAAGGGTTCCTTGAAACCTAGGCGGCAAGCCACCTTGTACAATATGACCACAAACAATGCTACCCGTAGGGAGACACAACCATGCGTAGTGGACCACTTACACTTTCCATTACTTATCACCTCTCATGGTCATACCTCAACCTCTTTTGATTACTTTTAAGGATCAAGCAATCTCCAATCAAATATACTTCTACCACGGTGCGCATCATCATAGAGATAGTTCATCTCATTTATTTACGTGAATACATTGTTATGGTTTACTCACTTAATCATCGAGCGTCACAACCTCTTCCAAAACCTATACCATTTCCTAATTACAATCACGGTCATTTATGTTTCTCCAACCACTTGTTCATCACGTTCACATAGGACAAAGTTCACCAAAACCTCAACATTTACTATTACAATTTATTTACTCAAACCGAGCTCAACACCATACTAGCCCGAGAATATTAAGTACACAGAACTTGACTGTACAGCCACTTGATTGGACTTTCCCGAGGCTACAGACCTCGTATGAAAACGTGTAACCATCCGTTGGAAAGGTATTTCCAAGGACTACAACATTTGTATTTGGTCCGTCACCCGGATCAGACCGTAAGGTACTTGAAATCAGCCTCGAAGTCTTCAGCGTACAGAAAACAGACTTCTGCACGTATGTCATAACAGTCCAGCAAGTTCGATTGGACTTTCTCGTGGCTACAGACCTCGTATGAAAATGTGTAACCACCCTTTGGAAAGGTCTTTCCAAGGGCTACGATTTTTGTGTTTATCCGAAAGCCAAGATCTGGCCGTATCATACCCGAAAACAGTCTCGAAGTTTGCTGCGCGCAGAAGACAGATTTCTGCACGCTTCTTAAAATGAAACGAACGGCATCGGTTCGTCTTCTACCTCTTGCCATTCGTTCAACACTACTTTCAGAATTTCCCCGTCCCTTATTCACCCTCATCATGACAACTCTCCTCACGAAACCAAGTCCTACTTCAATCGAAGAGAGGCGAGGTTGAAGACTTAAATCTCTAGGACACAAATCCTAGCATATATCTCTCATAAGAAAAACTAGAGATCTAGCACCAAGGGAGAGGGTAGGAAGCTCACCTCATTTCCGGCATTTCAGGCCATGGATCTTGTCACCCTTCTTTGCGGCATGGCTCTCTCCTCGTTGGTGATGTTCTTCACGGACAAGAACGGCTCTTCCTCCCAGAACTCCGACTCTGGCGATCTCGTTTCTCTCTGACAGTTTCGCACAGTAACAGTTCGGCAAAGTGAAAGGTTGTGTCGGCTAGGGTTTAGGTTTACTCCTTATAACACGTATTAGGGTTGAATCAATCCGCCACGTGTCGCCGTGTTATTGGACCGCCCATTATTACCTAAATTAAGCCTTTTTTGAAATGACCAGTCCAAGGAATTACTTCGCAAGAAACCCAAAGTCCGGTTCAAACCGCCTGTACAAGTCAGCGAATTCTGTCTGGGCCGAAAAATGTACAAGTCAAATTCGGTGAGTATCGGCTTCCATACTCGACGAATCGCTGAATATAACCGGGTATACTCGACGAATTCTCCTCCAATCTCGCCGAATCGGCTAAGTGATAATCGACAAATTCGTCGAATATCCTTAGTGATATTCGACGAATTCTCCTTAGCCGTATTTCCTACATTTTCTCCCGCCGAATACTCCTCCCCATATTCGACGAATTCGTCGGATATCATTGGCGATATCTGATGAATTTTACTTGGCCGATATCTCAAGTTCTGGCGTCGAGTGCGTCGAGCATCAGCCAGCGATACTCAACGAATAATCATCACACTCGACGAATTCGTCGGATATCATCAGCGATATCCGGCGAATTCACTAGGCATGTTAGACGAGGCAGGGGAGACCAATAAATACTTGGAATGAAACTATAAAGAAAGACATGATGTACTTAGCCATTAGAAAGATTATGACAAAAGACATGGTACAATGGCGACAAAGGATCTATATAGCCGACCCCACTATAGTGGGATAAAGGCTTGAGTGTTGTGTTGTTATTGTATAAAAAAGTGTGGCAGTCATCGTGTGTGTACGAGGAACACACCATAGTTGGGGAAGGTGATGAAATAATTGGATCTATGCAAAACAATTGTTGTGCAATTGAAAAGGGTAGTGCACTGGGTAGTAGCGGCATACCATGTTAAACAACAACATTGTAGGCCTAGTTGCAACAAGCCTGTGTGCATGCTCAGAATGCACAGTCTGATGCCTGCACTAACATAGGTGATTCAGAAGGCACGGTGTGTTGCATACCCAAGAACAAGAAACAAGTGCATCCCGGTATGGCATGTGCATGCGTAATAGCAAGGGCGAGTGTGTGAGCAGTCGGCATGTAACATAGGGCGTGTTGTTGGCATCTAGGATCGGCAAGTGATTGTGTGCATGTGGCAGGCGCGGGTGGAGCAGTAGATTTGTGTTGCATGCGTGACTTGCTAGTTTCCAACATGTACATTGAGACCAAAAAGGCGGGTCAAAACAATGTTATTCCAGAAATCTAGGAGAATCGGTAGTGTGAAGGGGCGAGGTAAATGAGGAGAGGGAAGGGGAAAAATTCAAAAAGAACTCTCTTGGCCATCCCTAGGCTTCACATAAATCCAACATAAGAGTCTCTTCCTACAAGCACACAACAATAAGGCCTAATAAATGTAGGGGCAAAACTGAAATAAAATGCAATAAAAGAAAATAAGATAAAACTGAAATAAGGGAGGTGCGGATGATGCCCTAATTCTTAGGCACAATCTTCATCTTTGTCACACAACGTGTGTACAACCACCATGCCCTTGTACCCCTCTCACCTCCTTCAGGCTCCATAACAGACTTATTAGTAGTCTAGTGTTGTTGTGTGCCAAATAAAATGAATGATCAGCAGACACGTTTACACACCGACAATTTGGGCAACAAAAATAGGGACTAAATGAACATGTGGACATTTAAAGGATTGTAATGACTAGAAAATTAAAAGATGAATAAAAAACTTTGAATATATTCGTACAGCAATTGAACGTTCAACTGCTCTAATGAAATCAATCTTTTCCACAACCACTTTATTTGATCTTCCTGCTAAAAGGGCAGCCTCATTAACCAGATTTGCCAGGTCTGCTCTGCAAAATTCCATTCAAATTAAACCAGTCAAGAACAAGCACAAAAATAACTTTTGTGAACGAGATGACTTAAAATAACCCTTACCCAGTAAAACCAGTAGTCATTGAAGATATTTCAGCAAGACTTACATCTTCCCCTAAAGGAAGTTCTTTTTTGCTAACATGAACCTTCAGAATAGATTCCCTCCCAAGTCTATCAGGAGTTTCCACCTATAAAGCAAATCTCTTTCTCTTAAAAGGAGGTGGACAAGATTATTATCATCCACTTAAGTGAACCGAATAATACACATAATTCATACCATTACAACGCGATCAAATCTTCCAGGACGACGAAGTGCGGGATCGAGAACATCTGAACGATTAGTTGCACCAAGGACAATAACTGAAGAGTTGCTATCAAATCCATCCATCTCCTGATACATAAATATGCGTAGTGTGAGATAGATATATTATTACAGAGCTAGCACAAGCAAAATTTCCTGTGCAATATCTTACTGTGAGCAGTTGGTTAAGTGTTTGCTCGCGTTCATCGTTACTAACAATGCGAAATCGACCATCACGACTTTTTGCAACAGCATCTATCTGCAAAAGGGAAATGGCAGGAGTTCACAACTTTAGAGATAGTGATAATGAGTCAATCCCATTAAGTATTGCTGCACTGTCCCACCTCATCAATGAAAATGATGGAAGGTGCCTCTTTTTTTGCCCTTGCAAAAAGATCTCGCACACGAGAAGCACCCATTCCAACATAAAGCTCCACAAATTCACTAGCAGAACAACTTATAAAAGGCACTTCTGCCTCTCCTGCCACTGCTTTTGCTAGAAGAGTCTTGCCTGTCCCCGGAAGACCTACCTGGAAAATTACTAATTATTTGAAAAGCCTCCTTTTGAGCGTAATGCACAAAGACTCTACTGTTCATATTACCAATAGAATCCCTCTTGGAGGGCGTGCGCCAAGTCTTACATACTTGTCCGGATTCCTAAGGAATTCCTACAATGGTTAAGTATGAATAAGGACCTCACTATGAAATGAAAGTAACTAAAAATAAACACATCCTGAAAGTAAACATGGAACATACGACAATTTCTTCAAGCTCTTCTTTAGCCTCATCAACACCAGCAACATCAGCAAAGGTGACTATACTAGCATGCTCAGATAATTTTGATCCACCAGAACGTGAAGCCTTCCGAGTTCTCAACTGTCCAGGTGACTGTTGAATAGTTAACTTATGTTGGATTTAGAAGTATTTGTATAATTCTAATCATTGGCATATATGGAAATAAAACATTAAGAATTAAGTAATACCTGAGAGAAACTGATTGGGAAGCGCTGTAAGAGGGCAGCAAGTACAACAATATAGAAAACAGCAATCTGTTACATGGATAAGAAAGAGTTGAGGCTTGTAAAATTGTGAAATGACAAAATTTCAATAAGAAAATTTGTAATGAAGTTTTCTCTGATCAACTTCATTGTCAACATTAGGCTAGTTATTTCCATGTTCCTTGTTTCATTTCTACTTTTATTTTGTGTGTGTGAATGTTATATAGAATTAGTGTTTTCTTATACTCTTAGATTTTGTTTGGGTGTTCTGCTCTTTAAACTTAGCTCAGTTTTAGGGATACTGCATTTATTTATTAGCTCGTTGCATTTGTTTATATAGCTCCTAATTTATTCTTTTTTTATTTTAGAAAAACAAAATAAGATATTTTGAATCAATGTGGGTGTGAGCTACACTTTTTATGTAAGGTTTACAATTCCCGAATTTTAGTTCATGATGGGTGCGGATTTCCTAGATATGGTAGTAGTGTGGTTGATCCCATAAAGAATAATTCTTCGCTCACTTGAAACCAGGAAAGCCAAACTTATTTCCTAGAACTTGCCCGGACATGATCTTTGAGACGTTGCCTAGTTGGTTCTACATAAAGACTAGGATCTAGGCCAATATTTGGATCTACTGAGCCTTGCACCATTCATAACGTCTTTCACCATTGTGCATGCAAGTCAAGCCTACAGTTTATGCCCTTGTTAGCACCACCACTCAAGTTCACCGCAGTCAAATAGCCTACCTATCTCCACAACTAAGTTTTGAGCTCATAGTTTTATTGTATTTGAGTTGATGGAGATTCTTTTGCGATTTGAGTTAGAGATTTCATTATTTTTAGGATGAAAAGAAAGTCTATACAATATCCCTTATGGTGAGAAAAAAACAGTGAAAAAGAAAAGAAAACGAAAATATATGGGGGTGAGAGGATAAATCACCCCCTTTTTTTAAAAATTTGTGTAAAAGTTGATGTGAATGAAAATTTGAGTTATATCGGCGGTGTAGCTCTTTTTGTGATTTGGACCAATATAGTTCATTGTAAGTTGTGTGTGTGTGTGTGTGTGTGGGGGGGGGGGGGAGGGGGGCTTCTCTTCTGTTGGGGGGAACGTATTTTTTGTGCGCTCATTCCATTTTGCTTAGACGTGGTTTACTTCCCATATTTATAATTGTATACCCCACGGTAAGCCTAAGGGAGCTCCGGAACGGGAGCAACCGCCGCCGCACGGCAAAAAAACAAACACGCGGAAGCGCGGGGCGGCAGTAGTTGCTCCCACTTATTGTTCCGTTCAGAGACGCAGCCCACCTCCTCAGGTCCCAAATTCTGGCCGTGTTTGTTGGGTTCCCAGCCGTCGCCGCCCTGCCAAACAGATCTTAAACCTAACGTTTCATCCTAGTTAAGTCCTAGGGAGTCATGCGTGCAATTTCAACAGACTTGGAAAAGGTGTAGACGGGTAAGCCTATAGGCACTATTCAATGGTGAATTCCATTGCAGTCTTCTCGGCTGCTTATGAGCCACGAATTCGGATATGATTGTGTTTAGCCTTCTCAATGTTTAGTCTACGAAGAATATGTCTACGCATAGCTAGGTTAGGAAATTGTATTAACCTTGTATTTATAAAGACTCTGTGCTCACACTACTTGATTTGTTTATCTCAGCTGAATTTCATTTGAATTCATTAGTTATGAATTAGTTTGTTATGTAGATAAATGTTCGACTATCTAATAATATCAGTTATCTCCTGGGGTGCGTGTCGTTTCCTTGGGACAAGCAACCATTCAAGTTTGGAGGTATTTGATACGTGTATTTATATCAATATCTTTGCATGTCTTTTGAATGATTTTACTGTCAATCTACCCTTAATTAATGTTATAATCACGTCATATTACATTTATTTTTATTTTTATGATACGGGGACACCTAAGGAGCAAAAGGAATGATTTGACATGCATTTGGGAGCTTTTTAATGAAGTTTTGAAATTTTGTACATGACGCACGAGCGTGCTCTTAATGGCGCACGCTCATGCTGAGTCTAGTTTTGACCAATCTAGCTTGATCTACCATAACTTTTGATGCATAACTCCGATTCTGATTCTGAAAATTCGTAAGGACGCGGAAACTTGACATCAAGAGCTACAACTTTGATGAAGAACATAAATTCTAATTCGGCCGCCTTGGTGGTAAAAAATGACCTCCAAACTGAACTCATTGTATTTATCCTACATGTTTCCTACGAAAAAACCAGTTCTCTGAATGGGTGTGCGTTTTCTTTACGCAAGCACATGCATTTACAGTTCATGCTCGTGTGCTAATTCTGCAGCTCTAAATTGAATTGTTTTCGTTCTGCAAGCATGACATGTGCGACCTAATGCGCACGGGCATGCGTGGTCATCTTCCTGCACGTACAAATTGTGATTTTTAGGGCTTTTTATGGATCATGTTCTTCATTCCCCACCATATTCTTCTGTTGTTTTTACCCATTGCAAATTATAGGTACTCCAAGAAGCTGGGGTTTCATCTCCATCTACATTCTGGTGTAGAAGCTTGGATTCATAAGCGGAGAAGGATCTAGTGAAGATTTGTACCAAAAGCATGAGGATTGAAGCAAACGTGGAGAGAAGGCGGGAAAAATAGGAAGAGTTGACAGCTTTTCCCCTACCCCCCCTACCCCGTAATTTAGCCAAGGCCTACATGAGAAGTTCTTTGAGCTTCTCCTATATTGGAGGATTAACCTCTTCTCTTACCTTGTAGTTGCGGAGCAATCTTATCCTAGCTTCATCCTTTTTTTCGAATTTCCATTTTATTTTGTGAATGTAATTGCATATGTTTATTGTTATTGTGGTGTAATCATGTCGTTCATTTTATTTATTTCATGATTTGCCCTAATTTCTTGTTTATAGTGAAATGAAATTATATATGTTCTAGTTATCGTGCACTTGTTAGTGCAGGGTATTCTTATTAGTAGTAATTAAATTAACTCAATTAATTGCTCTCTTAGATAGATCGCAGTGTATATTGTTCTTGCATCTTCACCCGAACTCCATTTGGTTTGATACTTTGTGGGAATCTGTAGTTTTATATTACTTCAACCGGTGCACTGCCAATGTTATTCTGCCTGGATAATGGTCATTGTAGTTTCCAGCAGTCGATGGTCGCTGTAGTTCAAGTGGTCAGGCCACAAGCTGCTGCAAAGCATACCCCAGTAGTACAAGTATATTGTTATAAGTTTGTATGATGTCCCTCGATTGGTGTCGAGGGGAATTTTATTTATACTCTCAAAATGTATAATGAAAAGGCCACTGGTACTAATTACTAAACGACCATAGAAAAAGTTGACTGTGTAGTGGGTCGTGGACCAAAAGCCCTTTATGGATTTGAGGTACGGATCGGACTCGACCTCATGTGGAATGGCGTCGATGCCTACCCACTAGGGGCGTTAAATGGCCATCAGTACAAAGTGCTCAACTAGCGTGATAAAATATCAACCGCATAGTTGGTCTTCTCGTACTTATACTCCAGAATAAAATTGTATCCTAACACTTTTGTCGCACCTACTGAGCTCGTGTAGAGATCTTTTGGTTGAACAAGTACCATAGGTTGTGGTGATTCGTGCGGATGGTGTAGTGGTCCCAACGCCTGTGACAACTAGGAAGGGAATAATCAACTTGTACTCGTTGTTGAATGAGATTGCATGGTACTAAAGAACTCAATGAGGAGCCTCTCTACATGATAGTTGCATTGAGGTTGTGGTTTGAAACGGTGCACTCAACTATAAATAACTACAAGAAATCATGCATTAAAAGCAAAGGTGCAGAAACTAGGACTTACTTTATAGTTTGGAAACCGGTCTCTGCTACATGTGTCAACTAGATAGCGAATATGTTAATTTTTTGAGAGGGTGATGGTGGGGCTATCTTGTCATAATGACGGATGAATTTGCGATAATAACTAGTAAGTCCAAAGTTATTAAAGGATAAAAAGAATCTCGATGCCCACGCGCAAGCCCCTCCTGGTAAAGGGTAAAAAAACATCTTAAAAGCTAATATAATAACAATACTAAATGCAAAATTCATAACATAAAATATCTAAAACTACTGATATTGCTTCTGGAGAGCAATTTCCGTAACATCATGAATCCTCTAAGTGCTCTTTGATGAGGGTTGGGAGTGTTTTGGTGGTAGTGAAGCCCAGGTAAAGTAGTTCTTAGCATGCTTCAAAGTTAAAGGAAGTGCAGGAATGAACCGAATTCCACATCAAAATGAAGGAAAAGTTATTAGCTTATGTAATAACTTGGACCATATATAACAGAGGCATCTTTTTGAAGCAAATGGCGAAGTTGTGCTGAAAACTTCATAATTAAGCGTGCTCTAATAGGAGTAATCCTAACATACGTATCTCTTGGGAAGTGATTATAGCCCACCTATGGAAAGGGACAAATCTTTGTGATTTAGCTTATTATGGATTTAGGTGAACCAAAGTGGACAATACTTCAGATTTTGTGATAGTCGGGCCATTACAAATGATAACAAAGTTAGACCTCCTACAGTATGCTGTGTGGTACGGGTGCAAACCATGCAAAAGTTGGTGGACCTGTAACATCCCAAATTCAATGAGGCTCCGTTCGTTAAGCGGGAATTGGGCCTTTGGAATTGGTATTCATTTACCAATTCCAATTATAGTTGTTCGGTATGCCAAAAAATCTGTGGGAATCGGAAATAAAACCTAATTCGGTCGGAACTGGATATAAGCTCATCCCGCAACATTCATTTCCGACCTCGCTAGGTCAAACTTCGCGATTCCGATCCCGCTCCTCTTCCTTCTCCCGTCGCTGGATCCCGTTGTCGCTCCTGCTCCCGTCGCCGGATCCCGCTGCCGCTCCTCCTGTCGCCGGATCCCGCTGCCGCTCCTCCTGTCGCCGGATCCCGCTGCCACTCCTGCTCTTGTCGCCGGATCCCGCTGCCGCTCCTGCTCCCGTCGTCGTTCCTGCTCCGGCTGGTAACTTCTGTAAGAAATTAACAAAATCAGTAGTTAATTTCTGATTTTAGGTATCTGGAAAGGGTTAATTTCTGGTTTTAGGTATCTGGAAAGGGTTAATTTCTGGTTTTAGGTATCTGGAAAGGGTAAATTTCTGGTTATAAAATTAAAATTTCAATTCCAACCGTTGAAATCAGACATACAGTCGAACATCGGAATTATCAATTCCAATACTGATAACAGAATTCATGCATTTAGCCGAACAGCAGAATTGGAATTGAAGTCAATTCCAATTTCTGCATCTCAATTCCCGCTTAACGAACGGAGTCTGAGAGTTAAGAGTGCTTTGGGGGCAATGAAGCCCAAACAAAGCAGCTCCTAGCAAACTTCTAGGATGAGAGGCTTATAAGTGAAAGGAAGTGGAGGAATGGACTGAATCTTACATTGGAATTGGACAAAAAGTTGTTGGTCGTAAATAAAAACTTGAAACATAAATATCAATGGCGTTTTATTAGAAACTACACAATTAAGCGTGCTCCGGTGGGAGCAGTCCTGGAATGGGTAACATTCTGGGAAGTGCTCCCACCTATGGAAAGGAAACCATACGATTCAACTCGGTAAAAAATGGGATGAACCAAAGCGGAGAATACTTCTAAAATTGTGAAGGTTGGGGTCATTACAATTTAAGAGCCTAAAATTATTGTACGAATGCAGTTCCAGCAGTTTTAAACTTTCGGACATTCAATTTTGGATAGTAAAATTGATGTTCGGAACTGCTAAAATTGTTGGACAACAATTTTACTTTTTTGGACACATGAAGATAACACCAAAATATGAGGGAATGCCTAATATCTAACTTAGCAGACCTATTGGCATATAAAATACGAAGGCAAGTTCCTTACTCCTCTCTCTAAGCAGACCTCTATCTCTCTAAGTAGAGATGGTGCGTCCAAGATAGTTGATGACTTGCTCGCCAGTAGTGCATTTCTTTAGATTGGCATGCAAGTGATGTTGTCAGAGCGTGTACCGTGCAGTTGAGAGGTACATCTAATGTTCCTGCTAAGAATGGTTGAAAACTAGTATGTTGTCAAAATAAAAAGCATATACTTATAGAGCAAAGTGCAAAAGTTGACGTTCATGATTGGCTAGAAGGTAGAGGGAGCGCTGGACAATCAAAACGGCATGATAGAAATAGGATGTCATGTGTGATGAATGTGATCTTGTGGACGTCCTCAGGTCGAACTAGTATCTAATGATAACTGGATTATAGGTAAAGCTTTGAAAAAATGTAGCTTCTCAAAGTTCAGGCAACTATTGCATCACCAATATCGGGTAATTGTCTGGAATAGTCACTCAGTTTAGCTCATGATAGCCCGCAAAGAAACAAGAATTATCGTATTTCTTATGCATAAGGTAACGAGGCTAGAAAAGTGGTTGTAACTCAGACGAAAAAATCCCTCAACGACCATTTCAGTCAAAAGGCGATCGATCTCATCTTTCTATACATGGGCATAACGGTAAAGCCTTCTACAAATAACAATAGAATTCAACTGAAGTGGTATATTGTGGTATGCGACTCTGTGAGGCGGAAGATCTTGTAGTTCCGCAAAAAACGCTACAAGCTCGTTTAATAGGCATTGATGCTCCTAATGGAGGAACAAGGTACTAGTTTATGAGAATATCATCAATGAGGATGCAATCTGCCTCAAGATTGCTTTAAAATCCACCAATTGAATTTGTGGAGGGAGCGCATTGTCCCTAGAGTATGCGCAGGCAAGGGATCCCCTTGATATGTGATAGGGAGACCAATGTAAATAAAAGTAATGGTCAACATTGAACAGTTCCTTGATTTCTCTTAAGATCTGCAATCATGTCATTCTAGAATAATGCCAACGCCCCTAATCCAAATATGTAGTAGTCTATCATTACTAAAAACATACCAATGCCAACCGTAATTTTGTGGCATAGAGCACTGCCAAAAGAAAGTCATGTCGTCAAGGTACATAGTGAAGTCGGGGCTGGATCATTCACCATTAAAATGACTACTAGATCGTGGTAGGTCTAGAGTGTGAAATTCATTGTAGACATTAGAACTAGGGAGTAAATTCCCCTTGTTTTGGCGAGTAGGCTTAGGTTAGGCCTAAGAATGTTGGAGACAAGTCCGTGGGTGGAGTTGCTAAGCCCAATTGGTTTGAGATGTGGGTCGGTATAGAAAACACCAAGTTTTTCATAATAATCGCCTTTGATCTTGGTGTCGAAAAGAACTAACTTTGTATCACTGTATTTAGGTATAAAAGATTATCATTTTATTTTCAATCAAATCATCTCTGGATTTTTACATTTTTGATGCATATTTAATTGATTTGAGAAAAAATTAATTATTTTGTCATAAACCTTATCCACCATCCAACCCATCTAAAGTTGCCTTGCGATCCAACACGAACCTTATTATATTTTTGAATATTGAAATGTGGCTTAAAGGATAGTCATGGATCCCTGGTTTCTTTCCCCCTTATTCTCTTCTCCCACTGTCGGCACCCCTCTAAGAACACGAAACATTGGTCTGACCCATTGTTCTAACCGCATCCTCTTCATCGACGGCTTGAATCGGCACACACGGTGGATGACCCGCAGCCTATCTACGCATGTCAGCTGTTAGGTTACGGCTACTCCTACGGAAGAAGAAAGAGCAATACCTGCGAATGATTCTCAATGCTCTAGGGAGATGCAGTGATTGCCCCCCCCCCAAATACCTAGCCGTTGAACAGGCTGGGCCCGCCCGATTTGTTTAATAAGAGGGAGAGATTGAACCGGTCGGTTCAGTCACCTTGTTCTTTGACCCCTTTTGATGGTAGATCACACCAAAGTGGCTCCGGTTCATATCATTCCCGTCATCTTCAAAAAATTGTTTGTCCTCAAGCTGAAACTCGGGGTATGTCTCCTTGAGCTTGTCATAATCCACCCAAGTTCGTTCGGACTCAGCCATGCTCCTCCAGTGAATCAGTAATCGTACGATGGATTTCCCCTGCACTGTATTAACCCTTGCTTCAAGAACCCTCTCTGGTACCGGCCGAACTTCGCCCAATTTCGTCACCTCCGACAAGGGACTATTATTTAGAGTGTCTCCTTGTGCCGCCCTCTTGAGCAGTGACACATGAAAGGTTGGGTGGATACGAGACTCCGCCGGAAGTTCCAGAGCGTAAGCCACAGACCCAACCCTGCTCAAGATCCAGAAAGGCCTGTGGTAGCGAGGTGCCAGCTTCTAGTTCTTCACTCCTACAACTGACATCTGTCGGTAAGGCTGTAACTTGAAGTACACCCACTCTCGCACCTCGAAGTTCTTCTCTCGTCGGTGCTTGTCTGCTTGGGTCTTCATGCGGTGCTGTGTTTTTTGAAGATTCTCCCTCAGCTGTTTTAAGATGTCATCACGTCTTCGCAGTGAGGACTCCACTTTCGGCACCTCGGTCGATCCTTTTTCATAGTTCCGTAGTGTTGGCGGAGCTCTCCCATACACTCTCTTGAGTGGTGTCATCTTTGTGGTTGTTTGGTACACTGTGTTATACCAGTACTCCGCCCAGGAGAGCCATTTACTCCACTGGTGGAGTTTACCCGCAATGAAGCACAGCAAATAGGTCGCCGCGCTTCTATTAAAGGCCTCCATTTGCCCGTCTGTCTGGTGGTGGTTGGTTATACTCATGCGTAAGAGCGTCTCCGTGAGACGGAAAAGCTCCTTCCAAAACCTGCTAGTGAACATGGTGTCGTGATCGAAAATGATGGAAGTCGGTATCTCATGAAGTCTCACCACCTCACGGACGAAGGCCTCTGCCACGGCCTTTGCGATGCAAGGGGGCGCCAGCGCAATTAAGTGTTCATACTAAGAGAGGCGGTCCACAACTACCAGAATGACAGACTTGCCCTGAGATTTGGCTAACCCCTCGATGAAATCCATTACAATACTTTCCTATGTAAGCTCTGAAATGTCCAGCGGCACCAGTAACCCTGTTGGAGCGGTAGTGTCATACTCCTGCCTCTGGCATTCCTTACAATTCTTCACAGTTCTCCACATGTTGTGCTACATCCGTCTTCCACCCTTTCCAATACACATTCTACTTGATATGTTGATAAGTCCGCAACAATCCGGAGTGCATGTCGCTGGGGGTGACGCGAAACTCGTGAAGTAACTGCTACCTCAATGGGGATCCTAGTGCCACCACCAAGCGTCCCTTGTAGTACAAATGGTCATTAATGACATGGTAGCCCGCTTCCACTCCTCTACCTTCTGCAATATTCGCCAACATCTGCTGCAGCTCCGTATTGGCTAACACCTCCTGATGGACATCCTCCACTATGCCCAAGACCGGAGCAGAGATAGCAAAAATAGAACTCATCGTAGGCAAGCGCGAAAGCGCGTCGGCGACCAGATTCTCCTTCCCTTTTCGGTACTCGATCTCATAGTCGTACCACAGCATCTTTGTTACCCGTTTCTGCTGCTCTAGTGAAGAGACCCGCTGCTCCAGGAAGTACTTTAAACTCTGGTGGTCGGTTCATATTTTGAAGTGCCTCCTAATGAGATATAGCCACCATTTCTCCACCGTATGCATGATCGCCAACATCTTCTCAAAAACTGACAATCCTAGCATCTTCCCTTGAATTGCCTTATGGTAGTACGCCAACGGCCTCCCTTCTTGCATCAACACCGCCCCCAAGCCGGCTCCCGACGCATCTGTTTCCACTATGAACAACTTGGAGAAATTTGATAATGCTAGCACCGAAGTCGTCATCATGGCCTCCTTTAGTGTTTGGAACGCTAACTCCGTGTCGCCTCCCAAATCAAAATTTTCTTTTTGAAGTAATGTGGTCAGCGGCCTAGCGATTTTCTTGTAGTCCTTCATGAATTTCCTGTAGTAGCCCGTTAGCCCCAGGAACCCTCTCAACATCTTGATGTTGGTGGGCATGGACCACTCTGTCATGCTCTAGATTTTTTGTGGGTCCAGTCGCACCCCTTCTCTATTCACCGGGTGGCCTAGATGTCCACCTTTTGTTGCCTGAAAGGGCACTTTGATCTCTTCACGTACCTATTTTGCTCCTTGAAAACTTGCAGCACCATCCGCAGGCGCTCCTCGTGCGCCACCAGACTCGGACTGTAGATGAGGATGTCGTCGAAGAAGACAACCAAAACTTCCGCAACCACCTCCTGAAAGTTTCGTTCATGACGGCTTGAAAGGTTGTTGGCGCATTCGTCAATCCGAAGGGCATCACTAGGGATGCGTAGTGTCCTTCGTGTGTTCAAAACGCCGTCTTTTTCACGTTCCACTCCTGCATGTGGATTTGATGGTATCCTGACCGCAAATCCAACTTCGTGAAGTAATGGGCTCCTTGCAATTCATCCAGAAGCTCGTCGATGACCAGGATCGGAAATTTGTCTTTAATGGTGACCTGTTGAGCGCAATGTAGTCTATGCAAAATCACCAAGATCCGTCCTTTTTCACCAATAGGACCGGAAAAGAAAAAGGACTTGTGATGTGTCGAATGGTTCCTTCCTGCAGCATTTCTCGGACGCATCTCTCGATCTCCCCCATTTGTATATGGGGATACCTGTATGGCCAAACACCGGTGGGTGTCGCGCCCTCCTTGATTAGGATTCGGTGATCGCATGTCCGCGGTGGGGGAAGCCCCTTGGGTGTATCAAATACCTCCTCGAACCTCTCCACGACCTCCTGCAACTTTTTTGGTATTTTTTCCTTCTGCTCTCCTGGATCTCCTCCGGCCAGGACCCAAGCCATGGGGAAGTCCTGCTCGACCCACTTCTCCAACGACAAGATCGTGGCTTCTTTCACCCACGGGACCGTCTGGCTCTTTATCTTGTGTGTCTTCCCACCATATGTGAACTTCATGGCCATGTTCTCCAAATCATTTGTAACTAGTTTCAAATGCCTCAACCATTGCTCCCCGGGAACGACATCTGAACCCCGAACCGGTAGTATATACAGATCCACATGGCACTTGAACCCTTGTATTTTAAGTGACACCTTCACGACCCTCGTGCACTATAGGAGGTTTCTGTCCGCTACGAGCACCTTGAACACCTTGTCCTTTGTCGGTGCGATGGCTATTTTCCTTCCCAACTTGGTGTCGATGAAGTTGTGGGTGTTCCCACTATCCACCGGTAGAGACACATTTTGATACACCACCCTTCATGTCATCTTCATTGTGGAGGGTTGTCCACCCCCTTTTAAGGCATGCACGGATACTTCAATCTCCTCCAGATCGAGTATTTCACTCTCCTCAGCCGGGCTGTCCTCATTGGCCACCGGTTCCCCTCGGTAAATTGTTGCCGCCTTGGGTCTTTCCAGTTTTTCTTCCTGCAACCGGGCCATCCCGATGGCTTGTTCTAGGCTCCTGGGCTGAAATGTCTGCACCTCGTCGTTGATTTTCTCCTTGAATCCGGCCAGAAAATACCCCAGAAGCACCTTCTCTGACCATTGCACCCGGTTAGCTAACCTTTCAAACTCTTTTCTATACTCATTGACGGTCCCTGTCTGTCTCAGCTTATTCAGCATCATATCGAAGTCCTCATATTTGATCGGCCCAAACCTCACGATGATCCTATCGCAGAATTCCTCCCATGTGGGGTAGAGTCCCTGCCTTCTCCACCAGCTCTGCCGCTGATTGGTCTCCTCTTCCAGATGAAAAGAAGTGATGTGTACCCACTAGTGCTTAAGAAGCTTATGGTACTCAAAAAAACATCTCAGCCCTCTCGATCCATTCCAGTGGGTCGTTGTTTTTGTACTTAACAAACTTCATCCTCGTCAGTCGGGGTTGCTGATGATTTTTCTTGCTAACAAGTAATAACTCAATGTGATTTCATTCTACATTCTAATATAATTACGTAGATGGACTTAACTAGATTGAATTAGCATTCAGGCAAGCGCACCTATCAATCGTAATATATGAGAAATCTACATCTCGTGTCGTATTCCACAAGGTCGTTTCAACTATTCGTACTCACCCTCCCTTTATTTTCATACCTCTAAACAAAAGTGATATTTAAACTACATTACCCTAACTATGACCAGTTGGATGATTCAGTATTGAAGAAATAAAAACGATAACAACATGAAGTTTTTAAATAATTACATGAACAAATCCATTTATCAATTCAATTCTAAGCGATCATGACATGAAAAGATTATTACATTTGTGCAATGTAAAGGTTAATTTTTCATCAAAATTCTCTCTCGAGCAATTCCAAATCTAAACCTAAGATAGTAAATTTTCTCTCGAACAATTCACAACACTCAAGTTCGCATTAAACAAAATACCTTTATTACTACATAAATTCATGAATTCTATCGCTAAATTAACATGAATCATTTTATTCGTGTTCTAATTTTCCAAACAAAATGTCTCTCGATCATAAAGTTCGAAATACAAAGGGAATTATCATCACAATATGAACATACTAAATTCATTGCAAATAACCAATTTCTCAATCTAGCCAATTGCAAATTGTGTAAAACAAATAAGTAATTCAAAGGGATGACTAAACTCTTTGTTTGATTGCATAAACACAAATAAAATGCTACAAATATAACATAAACAAGGTGATACATGATTACTAGAATGTTCAAAGAGAAATTCATGCAAATTAAAACATAAATTGAAAATGGATCATCAAGAGAAAGAAAGGATTCAAGGGGTTAATGATTAAATAAAAAATACATAAGAATACCCTTCAATCCTCCTTGTCTTTGATGTTCCCCTTCGGCCTCCAGCAGTTCTCCAATGCAGAAATGATCCAAAAGTTCCATGCAAATTTTTCTACAGGAAATTTATAGTTCCCTTGCAAACAGGTCGGACACGGGGTCGCACACGGCCGTGTGCCAGGCCGTGTGGACGGTTCCTAGGCGGTTCCTGGGTGGTTCCCCACGAGAAGGCGTGTCTGGTCGTGGGCCGTGTCAGATGACACGGGTATAGACACGGCCGTGTGTGCGGCCGTGTTCCTCAGACACGGGTTGGTCAGCAGTCGTGTGCAAATATGACACGGGTATGCACACGGGCGTGTGTCATACCCGTGTGAGGCTCCATTGTCTGCGCCCAAATTCTTCAGCTCTAGGTGCATAGGACACGGGTGGACACACGGCCGTGTGTCTGGCCGTGTGCACCAAATTTTTGTCCTGTCATCAGCCATGTAGACTCCGTGAACTCCTCTGTTTGCTCCGAAACTTTTAGGTCCATTGGTTGGCATTACCTGCAATAGAAAAATGATAGACTCAGTAAATGGTTTATTATAAGAACTGCCAAAGACTTCTAAATACGCTCTTCTATCTATGATACGACAGTTTCTTTGCTATTATCATGAAATCAACACCAAAAGGGGCAGGAAATGGTAGACATGATTGCAATTATGATAGTAAAAAGCCTATCATAATCGTACTCATCAAATACCCCCAGACTTAGATGTTTGCTTGTCCATAAGCAAACTAATTCAAACACCTGGGTTACCATTAAATAATTTTGCCTCCGCACACTGGTTGCTATGAATTTAAGAGAACTTTGGTGATGTAATCGCATAGGAAATAATTTAGCAGACTTTTCTAAATATATATTTATCTTAAAATTCCTCTAGTATATCATTTTAACTATCTCTCACTCGCTTTTAGAAATAAAAGTATAGTCATCTTTAACAAATATGAGGAGAAAATAACAATCTCTATAAGATACGTATTAGTGGTTCAAAGCTTATAAGTACTCGTACTGATAATCATGAAATTACCCTTTTTACACCCTCATCACAGCATAATTTAGAATTAGTAAGGTTGGATCCTTAGGACTTGAATTTTGGTGAAGCCTTTTTGGCTTAGGATAGAAGATTAAAGGTGAGGTAATCAAGGATAATTTCGATGAATTTTTCACACATAAATCTTGATTGAGCCTTATGTTGGAAGATATCTTAACATATTTCAATTTTTTTGTAAACACCCACAGGCTTTGCAATTTGTATATTTCCCATATTTTGAAGGGTACTCTATTTTTATATATATATTTAACCAAGGGACCATAGTAGGGATCATTCCAAGTTGGTGCAAGTATACACGCACTCAGACCATATATCACTATGTATTTTTTTTTTTTGGGTTCAAAGTAGGGATCATTCCAAGTGGGTGCAAGGATACACGCACTCAGGCCACATATCACAATGAACAAATCATTCCAAGCAGGCATCAATGATAGGTGTGCTAATAGGTAAGGATTTGGCCTTGGTGAATTTAAATAGTAAAGCATCAAAAGAAGGAGAATTAGGTTCAAATTGGGTGTGCAAGGGTATCATGTTAAAGGTGTTGGGATAACAAGGCTCAAGCTATCCAATAGGAGGCCTAAGTCATTTCCGCCCTTACTAATTAACTTATGTAATGTTTTGAGGAATGCTAGAGGGTGAGTCCTAGACATCAATATGGAGTAATTTTTAATTTTAAAACCCTAATACCAAATTATAAAAATGTTACACTCATCGACTCACTTTATTATAGATAAATATATTTTCTAAAATAGAGTGTTGGATAGTTACTAATATAGAGGAGTAATCTTAAAATTAAATTATATAGAGAAAATTAAGCTAAAAAAAAATTTCTATGCTTAATTACGAAATCAACAAAGTTGAATACTCTATGAGTCTACATCAATTCATTTTAATCAGTGTGCGAAGGTAAATTAAATATTTATAATCCCACATGAATGAATAATGAGAGCTTAAAAGATCAACAAAATTTGTAGGGGGAGGTATAACAAACTTGAGTATTATGATAGGCAGATTAGGATCAATTGTAACCACATGAATAACCATTCTACCCCCAGACTTAAATTTTGCAATGTCCTCAGTGCAAATTAAAAAGCGAACATAGAGTAATTTCATGATGAAAAAAAAAACTGCTATCATGATAAGTAGAAGAGCACAGTACAGAAACAGGAGCTGTAATAGAATGCACTGATATATAATAGTCGACAGAACAGAATACACTGATATATAAAAAAAAAAAAAAATTTACAAGATACGATACATGAAGATAGCACTACAACGATACATATCAGAAGTACTCATGGTGGCCTGTCGAATCATCCGGGAAGGAAGGCGGTGCTGGAGCTGGCGGCTGGCGAGGGGCGATCCCAAGGTGGTCTCTAATCTGTGTGAGGAGATCCTTAATTTCCTGATGTTCCTCCTTAATTTCCTGAAAGCGTGGCGAGAGCTCGGTGTCGAAATACTGACGGAACTCGCGCGAGTATCGTGACTGAGGTGGAGGAGGTGCAGTAGACGACTCGCCATGAGCGTAGGTGGAACGGGGTGGAGGCACCAACGGCTCGTCGAGGTCAGGGTCTATCTCATCATCACTGTCGGCCTGTACATGCGGTCCACGTCGAGCAATAGAATATATAACCCCTCCCCGGCCCTGACGGGCGGTGACGAGGCGGAGGGCGCGAAGACTAGCCATCGTGATAGGCACGGTCTTTGCGACCACTGTCATCTGGGGGAGGGCTAAAAAGATGCCCATATTCTTCACGAGGCGAGTAATATAGGGTGCTACGCAAATAGACCCTATACGAGGGGTGTCAGCCTGATGAAGAATAAACTGGGCTAGAAGATAACCGAGATGTAGAGGATATCGTGATGTCATGCTGTAGAGGTATAACAGATCCTGCCTACTAATAACTCCGGAGCTTTTGCCCCGACCGCTCAACGTGTGGCTGAGTAGATGGTGGATGTAATGGAGGGCGGGGGAAATCAATTTGGATGCCTTAGATCTCTTGGCCTCGTAGGCGCCAGTGTCGAAAGAAATTTGGCGACATATACCACCGGCCATGTCGCGGTTGGGGAGTTCAAAGTGAAGTTCGGGGTAGGCAGCACTGAAAAGGAACGACTCCTCATACACCCCTAAGTATTGGGTGAATTGGAGCATAGTGAGTGTATAAAATGTGCCACCCACTCGAAATGAAACTATCCCCTCGGGCGCGTGTGGTGCGTCGATGAAATTAGGCCTAAAGCTGGAATAAAATGACGATAGGAACTCTAAGGTGAGTTCCCTAAAGCCTAATTCCTCTATGGCAAAAAATTGATTCGACCCTGTTACAGAAATCAGCCCCCTGACATCTCCTGCTAGGTTTATCTCCTCAAGTACGCTCCAATCAATCATGCGTATGTCTTGAAATTTTTTATATTGCAAGCGGTTGAAGCGAGCGGTGTGCGATGCATCAGTGAAAATTAGCGGGGCAGCAGCATCCCGCCTCTCCGTTGAGACTTGTAATTCCGGTCGGCGACGGCGACCTCCACTTCTTCCGGAAGACATAATGTAGACGGGGAGAATACGAGTAAAGGGGGAAAAGAATTGGAGAAAATGGTGCTTCTGAGGTCAGGCCAAGGGAGGAATTTGTGCTGGGAGAGGGTTTGGAGTGAGCATGGAAGATCAAAGACACGGCCCCTATTTATACATGTTGAACACGGGTTTGCACACGGGCGTGTGCGAACCCGTGTTAGGGAATCTTTAGCCTCGTGGAACACGGGTGCGTCGGTCCGTGTAAAATAATGGAACACGGGTGCGCACACGGGCGTGTGTGCACCCGTGTTAGGGGATCCGCGGCCTCGTGGAACACGGGCCTGCCTCGGTCCGTGTGGTCAAACTGGTCGGGGACAGCGCGTGAGGTGGACACGGGCGACAACACGGCCGTGTGTTGCCCCGTGTCGCAGCTGGCATGGTACATAAACACGGGTAGGTGGGTAACACGGCCGTGTGGTAAGCCGACACGCCCGTGTTCAGTGTCTCGACACATCGGTCTCGACGATCGTCGAGACGGATGCACACGGCTAGGAACACGGGTTGGTGCGAACCCGTGTTGTGCTCGGGATGAAAATGCCCATTTGCGGAATTAATTCCACACGGCCGGGCCTGAGCCAGTGTCGCGTACACGGCTAGCCACACGGCCGTGTGGTAAGCCGTGTGCCTCTCCATTTTGAAAATATTTTTACAGAAAAAAATTTTTTTTTCTCTGTTTCTCATTAAAATTTGATGGAAAAAATTATTATTTTTTTTTTCATTAACATTTTCTTTTCTTCAATTTTTCATTCCAACTAATTAGATTTATACTAAAATAGGAATACTTAGAAACACCTACTATACTTAATATTAAATTAATCTAGCCGGAGGCAGGTTTCTAGACGAGGGAAGTCCATAGGGATTTCACCATAATAAGGTTTAAGTCGGTGACCATTAACCTTAAAATCTCCCTTCTCTGGGTGAGTTAACTCGACGGTACCGTAGGGAAAGACTTCTTTAACTTTAAGGGTCCGGACCACTTAGACCTTAACTTCCCTGGGAATAATCGTAATCTGGAGTTATAAAGGAGGACTTGGTCACCTTTTTGGAATACCTTGGGTTTACGAAGGTGACGGTCATGAAATAGTTTGGTTTTCTCCTTATAAATCCGGGAGTTCTCATAGGCCATAGTTCTCCACTCATCTAATTCGTTAAGTTGAAGTTTACGCTTCTCTCCTATAGAATTAGCGTCAAAATTTAAGGAGTGTATTGCCCAATATGATTTGTGTTCTAATTCTATAGGTAGGTGACAAGATTTACCGTAGACTAATCTAAAGGGGGTGGTCCCTATAGGTGTTTTGTAGGCGGTCCTATAAGCCCACAAACAGTCGTTAAGTTTCCTAGACCACTGCTTCATATTCCCTTCTATAGATTTTTCTAAGATTCTCTTAAGCTCTCTATTGGAAACTTCAACTTGTCCACTAGTTTGAGGATGATACGAAGTGGCTATCCTATGTGTAACTCCATATTTTTCCAATACTTTGTCTAGTTGTCGATTACAAAAGTGTGAACCCCTATCGCTAATAAGTGCGCGTGGTGTGCCAAATCGTGCGAATAAGGATTTCAAAAATCTAATTACAACCCTACTATCATTAGTAGGCAAAGCTTGCGCTTCAACCCACCTTGATACGTAATCTACAGCTACCAAAATATATTTATTCCCAAAAGAAACTGGGAATGGTCCCATAAAATCTATACCCCACACATCGAATACTTCACATTCAAGGATAAATTTTTGAGGCATTTCATGTAATTTAGAAATATTACCTGCTTTTTGGCAAGAATCACATGAAAGCACGTACCTTTGGGCATCCCTGAATAGAAGGGGCCAATAAAACCCGGAATCAAGAACCTTTTTAGCGGAGCGATTCGCTCCATAGTGACCACCAGCAGGACCTGAATGACACTGCTCCAAAATCTTCCAACCTTCCTCCGCTGATACACACCTTCTTATAACAGAATCTGCACATATCCGAAAAAGAAAAGGGTCCTCCCAAAAGTAATATTTCAAGTCAGAGAAAAATTTCTTTTTCTGCTGATATGAAAAGTCTTTTGGAAGGACCTTAGCCACAAGATAGTTTGCATAATCTGCAAACCATGGATAATCTAGATGTATATTGGTAGATACGGCAAATAATGATTCCTCAGGAAATGTATCAGAAATTTCAGACTTATCTAACATTGATCGTAGTGGGTTTTCTAAACGTGAAAGATGATCTGCCGCTAAGTTTTCCGCTCCTCGTTTATCCCTAATTTCTAGATCAAATTCTTGTAGAAGAAGAACCCATCGGATTAAA
Source organism: Platanthera guangdongensis (assembly GCA_039583875.1). Taxonomy (NCBI): domain Eukaryota; kingdom Viridiplantae; phylum Streptophyta; class Magnoliopsida; order Asparagales; family Orchidaceae; genus Platanthera; species Platanthera guangdongensis. The sequence continues at coordinate 55,916,613 of CM077148.1, forward strand.
CGAGGCTTTGCTTCCGCTTTGGCTAGCAAATATCTAAGTGCAGAGTGATCCGTATAAACTACCACTTTGGACAATGTTAAATATGATCTAAATTTATCAAAGGCAAATACCACTGCTAAGAGTTCTTGTTCAGTAGTTGTATAATTCTCCTGTGCATTATTAAGTGTTTTACTAGCATAATATATTGGGTGAAAATGTTTGTTTCGGCGTTGTCCTAAAACAGCCCCTACCGCAAAACTACTAGCGTCACACATGATCTCAAATGGTTGACTAAAGTCAGGTGCGATCATAATAGGAGAATTAATTAATTTTTATTTTAAGAACTCAAAGGCGTGTAGACACTCTTGTTCAAAAATAAAAGGTGTGTCTTTTTCTAAAAGCCTTGTAAGTGGTTTAGCTATTTTAGAGAAATCTTTAATAAAACGGCGTTAAAATCCCGCGTGTCCTAAGAAACTTCTCACTGCCTTTACGGAGGTTGGTGGTGGCAATTTTTCTATGGTCTCTATTTTTGCTCTATCTACTTGAATTCCTTGGCTTGAAATTTTATGGCCAAGTACTAACCCTTCTTGTACCATGAAATGGCACTTCTCCCAACTAAGCGCTAGGTTCGTCTCCTCACACCTCCTAAGAACTTTCTCTAAATTATTCAAACACAACTCAAAAGAGTCGCCAAAAGCAGAAAAATCATCCATGAACACTTCCATGATATCTTCAACATACTCGTTAAAGATGGCTAGCATGCACCTTTGAAATGTGGCGGGCGCATTACATAACCCGAAAGGCATACGTCTATAGGCAAAGGTACCAAATGGGCAAGTAAATGTTGTTTTCTCTTGCTCTTCTGGTGCTATAGGAATTTGAAAGTATCCAGAAAGTCCATCTAGAAAACAATAGTAAGAGTGTCCTGATAAGCGTTCTAATATCTGGTCAATGAAAGGAAGAGGGAAATGGTCTTTCCTAGTGGCATCGTTTAATTTCCTATAGTCTATACAGACACGCCAACCTGTTACTGTTCGCGTTGGAATTAATTCATTTTTATCATTTGCTACTACGGTCAGGCCACCCTTCTTAGGGACTACTTGGACAGGACTAACCCATGAACTATCCGAAATAGGATATATAATAGCAGCATCTAATAACTTCACAATCTCAGCCTTAACTACCTCTTTCATATTAGGATTTAGCCTACGTTGCGGTTGAATAGACGACTTATAGTTTTCTTCCAAAAGGATTTTATGAGTGCAAAAACTAGGATTAATACCCTTTATATCAGATATTTGCCACGCTATTGCACCTTTACATTTCTTCAATACGGTTATCAATTTTTCTTTTTCAAGTTTGGAAAGATTTGAAGATATGATAACTGGGTACGAAAAATTTGTTCCTAAGAATGCATACTCAAGATGATCCGGTAATTTTTTTAATTCTACTATTGGTGGATCCTTAGTATTATTCTTAAGAATTTCATGATCTCCTTCAGTAATTAAACTATATTCCGTTGTTCTATTCATAGCAACACAATTTTCTAGAAAAAATAAATGTTCAATAATGTCATCATTTTTATCATCTTCTAGATAATTGTTAGTTATGCAAATTTCTAAAAGATCTTTATAATAAAAATTAGAATTTATAGAAGACATAAAATCATCAATACCATGAGAAAAATAGCAATAATCATCGTTATCTAAAGATTGTTTCATAGTTTTGCCAAATTGAAAAGTGACTTCATCTTCTCCTACTCGCAATACTAATTTACCATCAAAAACATCAATAAGTGCTCTAGAAGTAGCTAGAAATGGACGACCTAGTATGAGTGGTACTTCTATATTTTCATCCATATCTAAAATAACAAAATCAGCAGGAAATATAAATTTATCTACCTTAACTAATACATCTTCCACTATTCCTCTAGGATACTTAACCGATCGATCTGCTAATTGAATACTCATTCTTGTTGGGCTAAGTTCTCCTAGGCCTAGTTTCAGATATAAATTATAAGGCATTAAATTTATACTTGCTCCTAGATCTGCTAAAGTCTTATTTACTTGTAAATCACCGATTAAGCATGGAATTGAAAATGAACCGGGATCCTTAAGTTTTTGTGGCAATTTATTTTGCAAAATAGCAAAACATTCTTCACTTAATGTTACTAATGATAATTCTTCTATTTTCTTTTTATTAGAAATCAAGTCCTTAAGAAATTTTGCATATTTAGGCATTTGAATAATTTCATAAAAAGGTAAATTAACATGTAATTGCTTAAACATAGATAAAAATTTACCATACTGCGCATCCATGCGCTCCTTGCTATGCTTTGCTGGGTATGGTAATGCTGGTTGGTACTCCATCGGTTGTACGTTCATCTCGCTTGGTCCTTCGCCGCTAGACTCCATTTTGGGTGCTTCTTTTGCAGGCCTTGGGTCTTGTAACTCCTTGTCGCTCCTCAATTGAACGGCTTTTGCATGCTCCCTTGGATTTATCTCTGTATTCCCTGGAAGTGTTCCTTGCTGCCTTTCAGAAACCATCCTTGCAAGCTGACAAATTTGATTTTCCAAGTTCCGAATTGAACCCTCTTGATTTCGGAAGGCTACATCGGTAGTTTGCATGAATTTGGTAAGCACATCTTCCAATGTAGGCTTTCTTCGTTCCAACTGTGGTTGTTGTCCAAACATGGGCTGCTTCCCTTGATTTCCTTGTCCTCCCCAAGAGAAATTGGGGTGGTTTCGCCATCCAGGATTATATGTAGAGCTATATGGGTTGTTGGCTTGATTGAAAGGTGGCCTAATATTGTTACCCATATAGTCAACATGCTCTTGAACTTGCGGTTCACAACTAGGCATTCCAGTGCATGAAGGGTCCCATTGTTGAGGTGCCATGGAAGGTGATGCTAAGGCAAGGTTGTCCATCTTTTGGTGAAGTTTCTCCACTTGAATTGCTAAGGCAGTGACGGCATCTACTTCATAAATTCCTGCGGGCTTGCTAGGCTTATGTCTTACGGTAGTCCATTGGTAATTGTTCATTGTCATGTCCTCTATCAACTGCTGAGCCGCTTCAGGTGTCTTGTTGTTCAAAGTTCCTCCACTAGCCGCATCAATCATTTGTTTGGTGGCTGGATTTAGACCATTATAGAAGGTCTGAATCTGAAGCCATGAAGGTAGAGCATGGTGGGGACATCTCCTTAACAACTCCTTGAATCGTTCACATGTGTCGTACAACGATTCAGACTCCAATTGAATGTATGTAGAGATGTCATTCCTTAACTTCGCAGTCTTCGCAGGTGGAAAGTACTTCATTAGAAATTTCTCAACCATCATGTCCCAAGTAGTGATCGACCCTCTAGGTAAGGAATTCAACCACTGCTTCGCCTTATGCCTTAAAGAAAATGGAAACAATCTCAATCGAATGGCGTCGTTGGAAACACCATTGATCTTAAATGTGTCACATATCTCTAAGAATCCGGCCAAGTGGGTGTTAGGATCCTCATCTTGCAAGTCATCATACTGAACATACTGTTGCACCATTTGTATCACACTAGGCTTCAATTCAAAGTTATTGGTAGCTATCGGTGGTCTAACGATGCTCGACCCGGTTCCTTGGAGATTAGGTCTAGCAAAGTCAGACATGGTTTGCTCATTTTGGTTGGCCATGGTATCTAAGTTTTCAAGATGATTCTCTCCTTGGTTTACTGTCTCCTCTTCTGATAGTCCGTTTGAAATATCTGTGGTATTAATTCCCACGTCCCTTAAGTTAGTGTTATGGAGAATTCGTTCTGGGTCAGGATGAAATGGTGCTAGCCCAGAATTTTTGCCCCTGGTCATAGACTAACAGACTACAAAAAAAAATATTACGCAATATAATTATTCAAATACTAATTTACAACTATATAAATGAAAATTGGTAGATCAATAAAGATTAGGATTTCAAAATATTGAAAACGATCCCCGGCAACGGCGCCAAAAATTTGATGATTTTTCTTGCTAACAAGTAATAACTCAATGTGATTTCATTCTACATTCTAATATAATTACGTAGATGGACTTAACTAGATTGAATTAGCATTCACGCAAGCGCACCTATCAATCGTAATATATGAGAAATCTACATCTCGTGTCGTATTCCACAAGGTCGTTTCAACTATTCGTACTCACCCTCCCTTTATTTTCATACCTCTAAATAAAAGTGATATTTAAACTACATTACCCTAACTATGACTAATTGGATGATTCAGTATTGGAGAAATAAAAACGATAACAACATGAAGTTTTTAAATAATTACATGAACAAATCCATTTATCAATTCAATTCTAAGCGATCATGACATGAAAAGATTATTACATTTGTGCAATGTAAAGGTTAATTTTTCATCAAAATTCTCTCTCGAGCAATTCCAAATCTAAACCTAAGATAGTAAATTTTCTCTCGAACAATTCACAACACTCAAGTTCGCATTAAACAAAATACCTTTATTACTACATAAATTCATGAATTCTATCGCTAAATTAACATGAATCATTTTATTCGTGTTCTAATTTTCCAAACAAAATGTCTCTCGATCATAAAGTTCGAAATACAAAGGGAATTATCATCACAATATGAACATACTAAATTCATTGCAAATAACCAATTTCTCAATCTAGCCAATTGCAAATTGTGTAAAACAAATAAGTAATTCAAAGGGATGACTAAACTCTTTGTTTGATTGCATAAACACAAATAAAATGCTACAAATATAACATAAACAAGGTGATACATGATTACTAGAATGTTCAAAGAGAAATTCATGCAAATTAAAACATAAATTGAAGATGGATCATCAAGAGAAAGAAAGGATTCAAGGGGTTAATGATTAAATAAAAAATACATAAGAATACCCTTCAATCCTCCTTGTCTTGGATGTTCCCCTTCGGCCTCCAGCAGTTCTCCAATGCAGAAATGATCCAAAAGTTTCATGCAAATTTTTCTACAGGAAATTTATAGTTCCCTTGCAAACAGGTCGGACACGGGGTCGCACACGGCCGTGTGCCAGGCCGTGTGGACGGTTCCTAGGCGGTTCCTGGGTGGTTCCCCACGAGAAGGCGTGTCTGGTCGTGGGCCGTGTCAGATGACACGGGTATAGACACGGCCGTGTGTGCGGCCGTGTTCCTCAGACACGGGTTGGTCAGCAGTCGTGTGCAAATATGACACGGGTATGCACACGGGCGTGTGTCATACCCGTGTGAGGCTCCATTGTCTGCGCCCAAATTCTTCAGCTCCAGGTGCATAGGACACGGGTGGACACACGGCCGTGTGTCTGGCCGTGTGCACCAAATTTTTGTCCTGTCATCAGCCATGTAGACTCCGTGAACTCCTCTGTTTGCTCCGAAACTTTTAGGTCCATTGGTTGGCATTACCTGCAATAGAAAAATGATAGACTCAGTAAATGGTTTATTATAAGAACTGTCAAAGACTTCTAAATACGCTCTTCTATCTATGATACGACAGTTTCTTTGCTATTATCATGAAATCAACACCAAAAGGGGCAGGAAATGGTAGACATGATTGCAATTATGATAGTAAAAAGTCTATCATAATCGTACTCATCAGTTGCACAGGTGGGCGGTGTTGTTGCGGCGCCCGCACCTCCGGGAACTCTGGAGGTTGTCCCCATCCTTGATTCCACGATCCCCCATTCTCCCCTGGTCTTCCCCTGCCTTGCATGATGGGCACCCGGCCCCAGTGTTCATATGTTAGTGCCACTCCTTCACCTCTGTGTGGGTTTGAAAGCCCTCGTGTCATCCCATGCCGGTTATGTTGCTCCCTTCCCCCTTCTCCCCAGCCCTAATGAGGTAGCTGCTACTGCCGAACAAGTTCTGGGTCCCTGGTGAACCCGCAAGAGCCTCCAAAACTGTCGCTGGTCCTGCCGAAGCTGCGCGGTGGCTTCCATGGTGCTCGCTGGCCAAGGGAAGTGGCCCCTGTAGCCCCGCCAAAGCACCTGATCCCGCCTTCAGCTCCCGTCGTCGGCAGAATCCCCCTCGTGTTCCTGCGGTCGGCCGACACATCTCCTGCGCTGCTGTAATCGGCCCCGTCGTCGGCTGTAATGCCTTTGCCGCGGCCGGGCACAAGTTCGATGCGGCTGATCTGCTCCCTGAGCGCTTTCGTCGCATCCAACATCGCCGCACGGGAGCACTCCTCTCCCTCGCACAACTTCAGCGACAACTGCTTCAGCGCCTCCCTGAGGTCCCGAAGACCTTGCTGCCCCTCTTCCGACGTTGTGAGACATGTGTCGTGGGAAGTCATGGTCGACGGTGGAGGATGACACCTCTGATACCAAATGTTAGGTTACGGCTACTCCTACGGAAGAAGAAAGAGCAATACCTGTGAATGATTCTCGATGCCCTAGGGGGGATGTCGCAAATCCCCCCAAATACCCAGTCGCCGAACCGGCTGGACCAGCCTGGTTTGTTTAAGAAAAGGGAGGGACTGAACCGGTTGATTTAGTCTTCTTATTCTTTGGCCCCTTCCGATGGTAGAACGCAGCGAAGCGGCTCCGGTTCATATCATCATCCTTCACTTATGTCACACCCATACCACCAATCCAATGTTCTCTTCTCCTTGCAATCCACCCATACAATCAATCCAATAATGCCTTCTCCAGGAAATCTACCCTTCTTCTCATTGAAGCATGTGCAACCCATGCGGAGCACCAAACCTCCTTACATACAAGTAGATGAATTTTTCTCACTCATGGGGCAATCAACGAGCCCAATAGCCTCCACTCCAACGCACCCTGGTTTCGTCTAATGAACCATAGACTCATATGGGCAAGACTAAAGCACCTCATCAAGTGATGTAATCATCTTTATTCACACAATGCGTTGGATATGCAGCCTCCAATATATAACTATGATGAACCATTACATTGATGAGTTCAATGAGATAGTCAATGATGTTTTGGGGCTTCCCCGGATAACTTGCTCACATTCTTTATAATTATTATATATATAATGGGGTTCAACCGCAGGAATGACATCGGGCTTCGGGTCACCATTCTATGAAGCCTGCATTTGTGTACTCGTCTAGAAGACAATGATCGGATCGGCGATTCGAGATAATGAGAGCGTCTGGAGCGTCGTTTTACATTTTTTTATGTATTTTATTTTTTTACTTTAAACTTTATTTAGTGTGATTTGGACAACGGGCGTAAAGGCCAATTATAATCGTTCACTTCGGGTGTCTTAGCCCTCCTCTCACTATAAATAAGGGTGAGGGCTATCATTTTGAGACATTGTTAGCATTGTAATAGAATGCAGAACCAGCAATCAAATCGTGGTGCAACGTCGCGAGATCCCAGGGTGCGACGTCTTGGTTATTCATTTCAATATTTTCCTTTTCTCCTTTTTCCATGTTCCAGTAATCCCCTCTACCGCTCGACTTCATCCACAGCAATCAAACCGCTCGACCCTCTCTACCACGATCACCTGCAACGCAATTGATCGATCTTACTACAAGTCGAAGCATCCACATGCCTCAAGCACATCAACCCTATCTCCCACATCACCAACCCCTACCGCAGGCTTTGCATCCATTTCATCCATAATCTTGTTGATGCAAGCTGGTCGATGCTCCCAGATCTACCGCAAACTGTAGTCTAGCCACCCCCTTTCACGTTGTGAGCCCATACTCACCCTTCCAGCCACCCCTTTATCGCGGTGATTGCCCTTCACTCCCCCCTCCATCTAACCCCCCGTCCACGCAGTGAGGCCCTATTCCCCCTGCTAACCGTGAGTCTCATCCTTCTACCCTACCTTTAATTGCAAGACCTAATACACCTCAACCTCCAACCACACACTCATTCCTTATCTCAATCGCAAGCATGCTCCTGTGATATTGTGCATGTCACCCCCATGTGGATCGGCGTCTATTGCCACAACTGGATCATTTTACTAGTGAGTATCTTGTATTGTTTCATATAATCCCTGTTGAATATAAGAAGATAACATATATTTGTGTGCGATTTTGTATTGTTGTGTTCTAGTTTTGTTTTCCTATTTTTTATAACTCACATGAAAGATAATAGTTGTCAACCTAAATCACCTAGAGGGGGGTGAATAGGTGAGTTGTGCGTCTTTTGCGGAATAAAAAAAATCTCATAACAAAGCACAGATCTATCTACCAAATTATCATAGACGAGACAAGATTTATAGTGGTTCCCCGATCTCGGGTACATCCACTTTCCCTCACCGATCTAGCAATATACTAGGCTCGGCTACTGCACTACCTCGGATTGAAAATCAATCCTACCCTCGGAACAAAGTTCTTATAATCTCAATCCAACCAACTGGATCTACAACTCGGAAGGCAAAACTTCCTACAAACTCGGAGTTGAAAACTCCTACACTCGGAGAAAACTTTCTCCTACAAGAATGAAAATTGTTTTAGAAAATACAAACAATGATTTCTTTGTCAGATCTGCAAGCAAGCAACCAGGATCTTCTTCTTGTAAGCTTTGCGGCACTTTCAGAAAGATGATGAAAATCTCGGCAACAGATCTGGATTCTTCTTTGTCTTACACGATCGGGAAAGGATGAGCACTTGAGAAACGATCTCGATCTGCAAAACTTCTTCAGTCTGATTCCTCTGAAAATCGAAACCCTTGCAGGAGAAGAACAGCGGCGGCGGCGGCTTTCGTTCTGTGAAGAGAGAAAGAGGAAACAGCGACTTGGAGAGAGAAACGGCTGCAGAATTTTCTCAATAATTTTTGATCTTGAAAGCGTGTTGTCATTATTAGGGTTTGTCGATTATACAGGACCTTATATAAGATTTTGAATAACGGTCATAATCAGTCTTAATGATATACACGTGGACCAATCATGTCACGGGATTTGAAAATCTGTCAATTATGGACTTAAAGAAATTTCGGAGAAAAGGAGGTGATATACACGAGTAGGTATATAACTACTCGAGTAGGTAAAGGACTACTCGAGTAAGTAAAGGACTACTCGAGTAAGTAAAGGAATGTTACTCGGGTATATAATTCATGACTACTCGAGTAGGTTGAAGACAACTACTCGAGTACATATAATCAACTACTCGAGTACTTAGAAGATCTACTCGAGTATGCAGAAAAGTTTCACGGGAAGTGGAGTTGAACTACTCGAATAAAAGTTGTACTACTCGAGTGGTTTGACGAACTACTCGAGTGAAAGGACTTAGAAATATTTCTGAACACTGGAAAATGAGCTACTCGAGTAGTCAGACTGAACTACTCGAGAGGATAAAATCTACTCGAGTATATGGAAAAGACTTACTCGAGTAAATGACAGAATATTTTTAGGAGAAGAGAAATTTAGTTTACTCGAGTACGAAACTTGAACAACTCGAGTAGTAAGTGAACTACTCGAGTATATAACTTATACTACTCGAGTATATAGAAAATTTACTCTTGAGATAGAAAACAGTTACACGAGTCAGAATCTATAACCACTCGAGTATATATATACTCACTCGAGTGTTTTACTTAGAAAAACTTGGAGAGTGAAATCTGTACTACTCGAGTAAGAAGAATGATCTACTCGAGTATAGGAATTCTGACTCGAGTAAAAAGCAAGTAATCTACTCGAGTAGTTAACGACCTACACGAGTAGAATACTTAGCAAACTTTTCAAGGTGTAAATCTTTTCTTCTTTGGTGAAATCAGCATCCAACTCCATTCACATAGTCCAAGTGTTTGGATATGAAGTGTATCCCAATAGAGAGGCTACATATGGGTCAACACTTTGGATCATACAATGAGGGATTACATTGCATGATCCTGTGTTTGGTGACCCATTGTAGACTGACATTGGTCTACACTTCCTATTGGAATCCTGCAACCACATAACTCAAGCAAAACATCAAATACAATATAATTCATCTTAGTTCCAGGATGACTTCATCAAATCTGGGTTAATGTGGACATAGTTCCCAACAATCTCCCCCTATTTGTTGAAGTCAGAACCCTTTACAATAAGGTGAATTATAGACATAAAAAGTGCTAAGTAGAAAAATGTGTGCAAGTAAGCAAGAAACTATGAAAAAGATAACGAGAGCAAAAACTTAGAATTATATAAATAAGAATATCCAAAATTATCAATTCTACAGTTATTCATTTCACACTCTCAAAAGTCCTTGAAATTCAGCCTAGGTTCTGTTGATTGTCCAACTTTTCTTGTTGTCTCCTTTGGTAGCTGAATGGCTTAGGATAATATCTGGGAGGCCTATGAGGAGCAGCAGGATTATTCCTTTCATACTCTCTGTCATAAATTCTTCTCTTAGTCATGGATTTCTCATATAATTCCCATTCCTGGGAGTTATAGTGCAGGTTCCAGTTCTCACCAAAGTCCATTACCAGTTTTAGAGTATCCAGAATCAAGGATTTGGAAGTGGCAGACCAGGCTTCAGCATAAACAGCAACAGATCGTTTTTCAGCAGCAGGAACAGGAATTGATCTACTAGCAGAAGGACTTTCACCATATTTTTTCTTTTTTTGGAGGTTTGGATCTCTGGAGGGGCATGAAGGAAAATATCAGCAGGATATTCTTCCCATCCTTGAGTATATGACTCTGGAGGAGCAACTGAGTCTCCAGGCCTTGGAGAGAAAGTAGGTTGCAGAGTAGCAGCTGGGGCAGAGGCATCTGTAGCTAGAGGATTCAAGTGATGGGGAATGATATTTGGATCTGCAGTAAATTCATGTAGGATTTGATTATGCATCCAGACAGCAGTGTCATAAGTATGGAACTTGACACTCTGGATCTGAGCTAGCACATCAGCATGAATCTTTTGCATATGAGCTTCCAAAATATCTTTTTTCAAAGCAGCAGATTTTTCTAGATGTTCTTTGACTAATTCTTCCCCCTTTCTGATTTCAACAGATAATTTCCCAATAGCAGCTTCTTTAAAGAGACCAACTTCTTCACATATCTTCATCTTAGTTGCCTCAGCCCTTTTGTCCAGTTCCATTTGATTGTTGGCAAGGGTGACACCCTGTTCCATAACTTCTCCAACACTAGTTATAGTGTGGTCTAGGGATTTTCCACCAAGTTGAAACAAGTATTTGAGCTTGTCAGTATTATGCTGGATTTCAGCAAATCCTCTGCTCATTTCAGCTTCCAGAGCAGTGATTTTGGCAGTGACAGCAGCTAGAGAAGTGTCAAAGTAATTCTTTTGGTCTTGCAGCAGGATGGATATCTGAGACAGCAAATCTGGTGAGGCAGTAGCAGCAGCAGTTGAAGGAGCAGCAGATGGGGTTGGAAGAGGAGGAGCAATCCAGAGGAGTATCTCTGCAATGAGGACTGAGCTTTGGGCTCTGGAGGTAGGAATCAGACCAGCCCCTTCATCAAGTACAGTGGGGATGGAGAAATTCAGATTACTGAGAGGAGCCTCAGCAGGTTCTGGAGAGGGCTCATCAGAGATAAGAATACTCTCTGTCTGGGGTTGAGTAGAAGCAAGATTGGGAGCTGGAGAGTTTTCATTAGAGAGGAGAATTGTTTCTACCTGTTCTGGAGGAGCAACAGGAGATTTTAGAGGAGATGTGATGCAGGACGGCGCGTAGGGTTTACGCACCTGTCGGCTATTTCTAGGAAACCCTAATTGTATGCAACGAAATGTGATTTTAGCAAGTAATCGAAGCGGAGGTTGCGCGAATTTTATGAGTCCTAAACAACTTTTTATCAAAACACGAGAAATACTATTTTTGCTTAAAAGAAAAGATTTTCTTAGATTGAGGGTTCGATTTAAATCCAGGGAAGGAAACTCGCAACTTCGTTCCGTTCCCTTTGTTGCAGCCAAACGGAAATCGTGAACTCCAAATGCGTTCCCGTTTGGAGTTCTCGACGTAGCGTTTGCTGACAAAATTTGACGAAAACCCAGCAATGAGTCTAATAATTCCTAAGAGAAAATGAAGACACACGCAAAGAAAGGGATAGAAGCAAGTTACCCACGGAAAGAGTCGTCTTTCCGTATCCGAAGTCGATGGCGATCACGCGAGGAGTTCCTCGTCACCTTCGATTTCCACTCCGAGGTCGGCCGCTTTCGCACACGGGCACCAAGGAAATTAACACTCTCTCACACGAGGTGGTTCCACGGAATCACTCAAAGTAAGGAGGCCACAAGCTAGACAAACCTAAAATTCATTCGCTCTCACACGAGTGGTTCCACGAATTCTTTCTCACCGAACTAAATATCAATCACTCACACAAAGTGGCTCCAACGAAATCTCTAAAATAATCTTGTTCCTCACAGTTCAAGGCAGCACTACCTCCAAGATAGGACACCCAAATTCCGAGTCACCATGGGAAACAACTAGTAAACAGTAAAATCAATGATACTGTTCATCTTCTTCTACAAGGGAGGTCGCCAACTCTACTTCACGCAGGGATCAACAGGAAACATACACAGGAACCAATAATAATCTCATAAAAATGTTTCAAAACATCAAATCTCTAAATCTGCAGAAATCCTAACTCCTAACGGGCAAACTGCAGCAGGTAACTTTCTCACAGAAAGCACAAAGCAGCAATCTTCAAATTCATGGAAACAGGAAGAAGCAAATCACACGAAAACAGTTCAATCTCCATCATATTCATCAACAACATGACTCAAATAACAGGAAACAAATCAAGCAGCAGTTCGGAAATTTCAACAACTCTAAACAGATTACAAACTGTCCCCTTTTATAGGGTTTCAAAAACTAACAGGTACCGGTCAGGGCGGACGCTCGGCGAAGCGGGAATGGCGGAAGTGCGCGGTTGCATCACCGTCGGGTTGGAGCTTGGAAGATGCGGCGCGGCATCGTGGGCGAACGCCGCGCGGGAGTCGTGCAGCGTAGATGTCGGGGAGGCCATGGTGGGGAGTCACCGATTCCGAGCCCTCGACCTCACGCGATCTGGATGATGAACAGTGGCGGACCCTGTTGAACTGTGCCGAACCGGGCTGTCAACTTAACCCTGCGGCTGCTTTTATATAACCTGCTGTTATATATATATGTATATATTTATATATATACATATACATATATATACTTATATATATATCATTCACACAAACAACACACACATTACACATAACGCATCATGATATGCCGACTCACGGCCGATAAAGATCCGGTCGGGTGCGTCGTCGGGCACTTTTGCGACGACCCGATCTGGGCTGGTCTCCACCAACTCTCCCCCTCTCGAAACCACTCATCTCTGGTGAGTGCTCCGAGCGGTATTGTTGTAGAAGATCTGCATCCATGCGCTGTAATTCCTCGGCCAAGATCCAACTGGTCTCGGTCTCTGGTCTGCCATGCCAACGCACTAAGTATCTCTGAAAACCACCATCAGTAGTGGTCACTGTCTCGTCATCCAATATCTGCTCGGGAACTAAAATCTGTCGCGGAAGTCGATCAGTAGCTCTGGGAACTGGTAAAGTAGACCCATCTGGTATCTCTTGCTCCACCTGTAAGCTGTCAGTGAAAATGGGAGAAACTGCAGTGGGCGTGTCAGTAGCGAAATGAGTATCGGTATGTCCTGAATGTGGCTCCTCACTCTCACTCACCAACCCAGAAGAATCAATTGGAGGAGAAGACAATGGAAAATCTACAGACTCGTGCGGGTAATCGTGAAATAAAGTCAGATCGGCTACGTTAAAAACAGGATTTGCTCCCCAAACGGAAGGCATCTCAAGTTCATACGCATTCTGCTCAATCCGTTTCACCACTCTAAAGGGTCCAGTTCTACGGTCCGCTAGCTTCTTTACGGTTCCCGATGGTAACCGTTCTGGATTTAGCCGAACCATCACTAAGTCATCCTCTTTAAAACTAGTAGCTCTCTTGTGCTTGTTTGCTTGAGTTGCGTAAAGATCATAAGTACTATGCAACTTCCGCTCAATTTCTTTATGCAAGTCATGCAGATGCAATGCATACTCATGTGCAAACTGGCTAGTCCTAAAGGTGTGTGGTAGTGGTGCTAAATCTAATGGCACTCGTGCAGTGTGACCATGAACAACCTCATTAGGTGATAAACCCGTGGATCTATTCTTCGAATTATTGTACGCTAACTGGGCGTGTGGAAGAATAAGATCCCAATTTCCTTGGTGATCTCCTACCAAACAGCGCAATAAATTTCCTAAACTTCTATTCACAACTTCAGTTTGACCGTCGGTCTGCGGATGATAAGCGGTCGAAAATAGAAGTTTAGTACCTAAAAGTCTCCAGAGTGACTTCCAAAAATAGCTGGTGAACTTAACGTCTCGATCAGTAACGATAGTCTTGGGTATTCCTCGGTGTGCGACAACCTCTTTATAATAAATACGGGCTATGTGAGAGGCGTCATCGGTTTTGTTACAAGGGATGAAGTACGCCATTTTAGAGAACCGATCAACCACGACAAGTATGGAATCATGTTTCCTAAAAGTGCGCGGCAACCCAAGCACAAAATCCATGCTAACATCGTCCCAAGGAATACTGGGGACCGGTAAAGGTGTATATAAACCAGCGGGTTGTTTATTGCCCTTCGCTACCTGACAAGTGCGGCAGCTACTGACAATCTGAGCGATAACCCGCTTCATCCCGGGCCAATAAAAGCGCTCTTCTACTAAGGCTATCGTCTTATCGCGTCCAAAATGTCCACCTAAGCCTCCGCCATGTAATTCCCATACAATGAAATTTCGTAACGAGGTGCGGGGAATACACAGACGGGTCCCACGAAACAAATATCCGTCACGAATCAGATAATCAGTCTCATCGTGATGAGGATCTGAACGTATCGCATCATAGATACCGCTAAAATCAGGACAACTAGAATAATCCTCCTTGACACGCTCAAATCCTATCACCTGAGTACGCATCTGTGATAATACAAGGGTGACTCGACTAAGGGCGTCGGCAACCCTATTCTCCGTTCCCTTGCAGTGTTTGAGAACGAAGGTGTATTCTTGCAAATATGATACCCACTTAGCCTGTCGAGGGTTCAACTTCTGTTGCGAATTGATATAACGTAACGCCTGATGATCAGAGTGGAGGACAAACTCCTTAGGCAACAAATAGTGCCTCCAATGACGTAACGTCTGCACAATCGCATAGAACTCACGCTCATAGTTGGAATAATTCAGCTTCGGGCCTGAGAGCTTTTCACTGAAAAATCCAACGGGGTGACCCTCTTGACTAAGTACACCTCCTATCCCAACTCCTGAGGCATCACAAGATACCTCGAATACCTGACTGAAATCAGGGAGTCTCAAAACAGGTGCAGTGGACATCTTATCCTTGATAATCTCAAAGGCTCTAGCTGCCGATGATGTCCACTGAAAACTTCCCTTCTTCGTACATTCAGTAATGGGTGTCATTATCGTACTGAAGTTCTTAATGAATCGACGATAAAATGTGGCTAGTCCATGAAAGCTACGGACATCGTGAATGTTCTGAGGGGTCGGCCACTCACGAATCGCTCGAACTTTCTCGGGATCCATAGTGATGCCAGCGGAGCTCACTATATATCCAAGAAAGATGACGGACTCAGCCAAAAAAACACACTTCTTCAAGTTGATATACAGTCGTTCGGCTCGCAGGAGCTCAAAAATGGTATGTAGGTGAATCAAGTGTTCATCTTCAGTCCGACTATATATCAAAATGTCGTCGAAATAAACCACTACGAACTTCCCAATATAGGGTCTAAAGACCTGGGTCATCATCCGAGCGAAAGTACTAGGGGCATTGGATAACCCAAAGGGCATCACAAGCCACTCATAAAGGCCATCCTTCGATTTGAAGGCCGTCTTCCACTCGTCTCCTTCGCGAATGCGAATCTGGTGATAACCACTACGAAGGTCGATCTTAGAAAAGATCGTGGCCCCAGTCAACATGTCCAACATGTCATCCAGTCGAGGTATTGGGAACCGGTATTTCACAGTAATTTTGTTGACAGCACGACTGTCAACGCACATACGCCAAGTACCATCCTTTTTCGGGGCAAGGAGGGCAGGCACCGCACATGGACTAAGGCTATGACGGATAAAGCCTCTATCAAGTAACTCTCCAATCTGCTTCTGCAGCTCCTCATGGGCGGCAGGATTCAATCGGTAATGCGGTAAATGTGGGAGAGAAGCTCCAGGAACGAGATCTATCGCATGCTGAATACATCTCATGGGAGGTAATTCAGCCGGAAGCTCATCAGGGTGTATATCCTGGAACTCCTCTAAGAGTCTCCTAGCAGGTATAGGAATAGACTCGTATCTCTCTAGTCCGTCAGATGCCTGTAAAACTACTAAGGCATAATAAAATCCACCATCGAAGCTCTCTCGATGGAAATCAGTGCCTCGTATAATGCTAAGAGTCTTCTTCCTTTCAGTGGGAGGAAGAGATTCCTTCGCACTACTACTCGTGCGGGATGGTGGTGCTGTGGGTCGCACCGGGTTCAACACTACTCTCTTTCCGTCTAGTAGAAAGGAGCACGTGTTGGACCTGCCATGTATGAGTACATCTCGGTCATACAACCAAGGTCTCCCTAATAATACGTGGCACACATCCATAGGCATAACATCACACCAAATCTTATCGGTATACGGACCGATAGTGATGGGCACTAAACATCTCCTAGTCACAGATAAGGTAGTCTTGGTGACCCAAGCTACCTGGAATGGGGAAGGGTGTGGCTCAGCAGTGAGTCCCATACGGGCTAACGCTGTCTCAGCTATCACATTCATACAACTCCCGCTATCTACTACTAAACGACACACTTTCTCCCCTGCCTTGAAGTAGGCTTGGAAGATGTTCGTCCGCCAATAATCGGCTGATTCCTTTGGTGTAGATAACATACATCTCACCACTAGGACGCCGGGATCTATCTCCTCATCACTAGGCGTACCGTACACTTCATCATTCAAAATGTGTGAGTCCCTCTCGACTCCAACTTCTTCTATAGGCTCATCCTCCTCAGTCACCTCATGAATAACTAGTGTGCCTCTCCTCTTAGGACAATCCCTAGATATATGGCCCATCTGCTGGCACTCATAACATCGGATCTGTGAATGAGTCACAGTTCCCATGGGGGCTTTTCCTTTAAGATCTCTCGTAAAGGTCGAGGTGGGCTTTGAGGCACTCTCCTTACCTTTCCATTCATCTTTCTTATAAGGAGTGTTTGTTTTGTTTTGAGGTTTGAACCGGGAGGTTCTCTTCTGATGCTCCTCTATATCGATGGCGATAGATACAGTCTCAGCGAAGGAATAGTGACCATATCGAATCAACTCATCGCGAATCTCAGATCGCAGTCCACACTTAAACTTAGATAAGGTGTCTCGTGGGTGTTCGACTACGTTGCACCTAATCATAAGATCCTTCATCTCAGCTAAATAATCAGAAACTGATTTGGACCCTTGACGTAGAGACGTCAGCTCGTCTCGTAGACGGGTCTGGTAGTGCTGGGGAATGTACTGCTCCTCCAATATGGCTTTCATGTGGGCCCAGTGTGTAATGGGAGGGCGTCCATTCCTCTCTATAATACGCTCCTCACCTATCCAAAAGATTTTCGCTCGCCCAGATAATCTCATCTTGGCAAACTGAACCTTCTGATCTTCCGTCATACGATACCAATCAAAGTATGTCTCTATGTCTATAACCCAGTCTGAAAAGACTTTGGGATCCATAGATCCATCATAAAGTGGTGGCTCTAACTTCACTACACGTGTAAGATCCGGTCGCCTATCCCGGGGAGGATAGTCGTACTCATCGTCGTAAGGATCACGATGGTCTCGGCGCCGTGGGGGTGGCGGTCGATGCCAATCTCTCGGTCGATCATCACGATGCATGGCCGGTATAGGCCTACGATGGTCTCGTGGACGTTCTTCTCTAGCTACGTCATTATAGGGTCTCTCCTGATAATGATCTCGCGTACCTAGGAAAGGCTCACGTGGGGTTTCAGGAAAATTTCTCTGGAAATTCCTGCCCTGATTATACTCAGACTCATATCTATCTATGGGATTTCTAATCTCCTCCTCGAAAAGAGGGTTTCTCCTAAGTGCAGACCTCTCTCCATATGGAGGGGGAGCCTCATAATGGGGTCGCACTGAATGCTCATCTCTAGCTAAAGGTGGCATTGACGCTCGAGGTGGTACTTCTAAGCTATTCACCCTGACGCTAAGATTTGCTAGGCCTTCTCTCATTTGGTAAACACTTTCGGTCATCGTTGCCATTTGGTGGGCAAAAGGTACAAACCACGGGGGTGGTTCATTCCCTTCGATCCCTCGACTCGGTTCACCATGTTCAACTCGACGCATTTCCGGGTTTACCTCATGAAGGTGTTCAGGTGGTGAATGGGGGTGTTGTGAACTCATACTCACTAACCTACCACTACGCAAATGCATGCAAGTAAGTAAATAAATGCAATGATGATAAAATAATCTCTTTTTTTTTTTTTTGAAAAATTATAAAATGAAATGCGGGTTCCTATTCTACACAGGGCGGATCCCAAAATTTGGAAAAATTTCGGAACCTCCCTCTGATACCAAATTGATGCAGGACGGCGCGTAGGGTTTACGCACCTGTCGGCTATTTCTAGGAAACCCTAATTGTATGCAACGAAATGTGATTTTAGCAAGTAATCGAAGCGGAGGTTGCGCGAATTTTATGAGTCCTAAACAACTTTTTATCAAAACACGAGAAATACTATTTTTGCTTAAAAGAAAAGATTTTCTTAGATTGAGGGTTCGATTTAAATCCAGGGAAGGAAACTCGCAACTTCGTTCCGTTCCCTTTGTTGCAGCCAAACGGAAATCGTGAACTCCAAATGCGTTCCCGTTTGGAGTTCTCGACGTAGCGTTTGCTGACAAAATTTGACGAAAACCCAGCAATGAGTCTAATAATTCCTAAGAGAAAATGAAGACACACGCAAAGAAAGGGATAGAAGCAAGTTACCCACGGAAAGAGTCGTCTTTCCGTATCCGAAGTCGATGGCGATCACGCGAGGAGTTCCTCGTCACCTTCGATTTCCACTCCGAGGTCGGCCGCTTTCGCACACGGGCACCAAGGAAATTAACACTCTCTCACACGAGGTGGTTCCACGGAATCACTCAAAGTAAGGAGGCCACAAGCTAGACAAACCTAAAATTCATTCGCTCTCACACGAGTGGTTCCACGAATTCTTTCTCACCGAACTAAATATCAATCACTCACACAAAGTGGCTCCAACGAAATCTCTAAAATAATCTTGTTCCTCACAGTTCAAGGCAGCACTACCTCCAAGATAGGACACCCAAATTCCGAGTCACCATGGGAAACAACTAGTAAACAGTAAAATCAATGATACTGTTCATCTTCTTCTACAAGGGAGGTCGCCAACTCTACTTCACGCAGGGATCAACAGGAAACATACACAGGAACCAATAATAATCTCATAAAAATGTTTCAAAACATCAAATCTCTAAATCTGCAGAAATCCTAACTCCTAACGGGCAAACTGCAGCAGGTAACTTTCTCACAGAAAGCACAAAGCAGCAATCTTCAAATTCATGGAAACAGGAAGAAGCAAATCACACGAAAACAGTTCAATCTCCATCATATTCATCAACAACATGACTCAAATAACAGGAAACAAATCAAGCAGCAGTTCGGAAATTTCAACAACTCTAAACAGATTACAAACTGTCCCCTTTTATAGGGTTTCAAAAACTAACAGGTACCGGTCAGGGCGGACGCTCGGCGAAGCGGGAATGGCGGAAGTGCGCGGTTGCATCACCGTCGGGTTGGAGCTTGGAAGATGCGGCGCGGCATCGTGGGCGAACGCCGCGCGGGAGTCGTGCAGCGTAGATGTCGGGGAGGCCATGGTGGGGAGTCACCGATTCCGAGCCCTCGACCTCACGCGATCTGGATGATGAACAGTGGCGGACCCTGTTGAACTGTGCCGAACCGGGCTGTCAACTTAACCCTGCGGCTGCTTTTATATAACCTGCTGTTATATATATATGTATATATTTATATATATACATATACATATATATACTTATATATATATCATTCACACAAACAACACACACATTACACATAACGCATCATGATATGCCGACTCACGGCCGATAAAGATCCGGTCGGGTGCGTCGTCGGGCACTTTTGCGACGACCCGATCTGGGCTGGTCTCCACCAAGATGGTACTGGAGATTGTGCTGATTGTTGAAAGGGAGGAGCTTCTGAGGTCAGCTCAGCTATCATGGCATTAATTTCAGCTTCAGATCTTCTTGACGTTGCTGATCTGATGGTGGTGTAGGTGGCGTTTGAGGTAGGGGAGAGGTAGCTGGAGCAGGAGAAGAGGGGAATTCTTGTTGAGATGAAGGTAATCTGTGTGGAAGAGATGGAGCAGGCTCCCCCTCACTTGGGGCACCAGAGGAGCTGGCCACATGATGAGGAGAGAGAGATGTAGTCCTGTCCTCGAAAGCTGGAACTTCTGAAGTCTTAGCAACTTGGGCAGTATTCTTCAGTTTTAATTCTCATCTTTGAATGGACTGAATTGAGACCTTCATGTGGTGAAAAGGGGTCCCTTTGGAGATGTTGAACAGCTGAGGATTTAACTCATGGAGGAGGAAAGAGATGATCCTGGCAAAATTGGGGGCTTTGACACTGTCCTTGATTTTGTCAAGAATCATCAACCCAAATTGGAACTTTTGCGGCAGACGATAGCTTGCATGATATCAAAGAAGTACAGAGGAATATCTCTTATAGAATTAGTCTTGCAGAGCAAGATTTTCCCGATGACATCAACAAGAAATTTTCCCTTTGCATTCATATCTGAGCGTTTGATGTACTGAGTGTCAGACGGAATACCACAGAATAGGCATGTTCTGTCAGAATCGTCTTCATCTAGGTCGTCTTCTTCGTCCACTATCGGTAATCTGAGAAGTTGAGAGACGGTAGTCTTGGTGAGTTTGATTGTCATACCTTTCACTTTGGATTTCAGAAGTCCATTCCGTTTGACTTTGAGGTTCTTGAAGAATTCTGCTACTTCAGGGAAAAGGATGCGGCACGGTTCTTGCAGGATGAAAGATAGCCCTGCGGTGTCTAGTAGAATCAACAAATTGTGGAAATCATCCGACAGTTCTGCAATCCCTGCGACAACTAGTTCCGATCCCACGCCGATCTTGGAGGACGCGGCCATCATTCTTGCTTGACGGGAAGAGAGGAAGATGATGCGGCTCTGCAACTTCTTGAAGGAAGACGAAACGGCAGCCGGGTACACGAGAGAGTGAAATGATTTCGTGTAGAGAGATTTTCGGAAATTCGTACTTATAAACCCTAGGTTTAAGTCTAATTAATCGAGAAGGAAATAACTTAAACTATAGAAGAGGCGGCACGAGAAAATTTGAAAGCCAAAGAGGCATATACACGAGAGATAGAAGATGTACTCGAGTATATAGGGAGTTACTCGAGTAGGTCTATAGAAGTTACTCGAGTAGGTCCTTTGATTACTCGAGTAGGTCAAGTCTATCTCGAGTCAGAAAGATCAAAAATTTGTGAAATGCCAAATTTTGACTAACCCTTTAATTTTCTTTGCTTTCTTGAAATCCTAACTTCTCTAATCTTCTTTGTTGAGCATCCCAAGTTCCGTTTTGAAAAATGAGAACTTGGTCTCGTCCAGTGGCTTCGTGAAAATATCTGCAACTTGCCTGTCTGTGGAGACATATTGGAGATTAATGTCCTCATGCTCTACATGCTACTGGATGAAATGATATCTTAGCTCGATATGCTTTGTCCGGCTGTGCGAGACTGGATTGTTGGCTATTGCAATTGCGCTGGAAGAGTCGCAAAACAATGGGACATTCTTGAAATTCATGTTGTAATCCTCAAATTGATTCTTTATCCATAGTAACTATGCACAACAACTGTCTGCAGAGATGTACTCTGACTCGGCCGTTGAGATTGCGACACAGTTCTGTTTCTTACTACTCCAGGAGATTAGCCTTCTTCCAAAGAATTGACAAGTCCCGGAGGTGCTTTTCTGTCATCTTTGCTTCCTGCAAAATCTGCATCTGAAAAACCAATTAGTTCGCTGTCATTACTTCTTGGGTACCATAAGCCAAGATTTGGTGTACCTTTAAGGTATCTCAAAATCCGCTTTGCAGCAGCGTAGTGAGATTCCTTAGAGTTCACCTGAAATCTAGCACAGACACATGTTGAAAACATTATGTCGGGTCTACTGGCAGTAAGGTAGAGCAAGGATCCAATTATGCTTCTGTACTTGTTTGCATCAAAAGGTTTCCCTTTGTCATCCTTGTCCAGATACATAGTTGAGCCCATTGGAGTACTCATAGAGGTTGCGTTCTCCATTCCGAATTTCTTAATCAGCTCTTTGGTGAACTTGGTCTGCGAGATGAAAATTCCTTCTTCAGATTGTTTCACCTGAAGCCCTAAGAAATACTTCAGTTCGCTCATACTGCTTATTTCAAACTTCTCTTGCATAAGTTTTGAGAACTTTTTGCAGAGGTTGTCGTCTGTAGAGCCAAACATAATGTCGTCGACATAGATTTGCACTAGGAAAATCTTGCATTTTATTTCCCTAAGAAATAATGTCTTGTCTATCTTTCCCCTTGTGAACTTGTTCTCAAGTAGAAAGGTAGACAGCGTCTCATACCAAGCTCTAGGAGCTTGTTTCAGACCATATAGGGCCTTGTGCAGGAAATAGACATAATCAGAAAAGTTAGGATCAACGAAACCTGGAGGTTGTTCCACATACACTTCCTCCTTTATGTTACCATTTAGGAAGGCAGACTTCACGTCCATCTGATAGACGGTGAAGCCTTTGAATGCAGCATATGCTAGGAACAACCTTATAGCCTCCAGCCTTGCCACTGGAGCATATGTCTGATCGAAGTCGATTCCTTCTTCTTGACGATAGCCTTTAGCGACAAGTCTGGTCTTGTTCTTTATGATCGTCCCGTCCTCGTCCATCTTGTTCCTGTAGACCCATTTTGTTCCAATGACGTTCTTTCCTTTGGGTCTTGGAACAAGTTTCCATACATTGCAGCGCTTGAACTGATTTAGTTCTTCTTCCATAGCCAGTATCCACGATGCGTCCGAGTTTGCTTCCTCAAACTTCTTCGGTTCAACCTGTGAGAGAAAACTCAAATATAAATTCTCATTAGTTGTACCTCTTCGAGTTCTGACACCGTCCCGGGGATCTCCTATGATCTGGTCCATGGGGTGATCCTTCAGATGTCTGAGCTCTAAAGTTCTTGCATCTGGATTATCTTCAGTCACCGGAGTGACTTCTTCAACTTGGACGATTTCTTCACTTTGATAATCTCCCTCCCCAATAGGGGTTGGAGTGGTGATCTTGAAGAATTTTGTCTTTTTCCTCATTGGACTCTTTCAGATTGATTTCATCTAGCTTTGCACCTGCATCGTCAATGAGCACACTAGACAGATTGTTCTGCAGCAAGCTCGTCTCATCAAATACAACATGTATCGATTCTTCTACCACCAGGGTTTTTCTATTAAATATTATATATGTCTTACTATGCCTACTATAACCTACAAAAATACCTTCAAAACTCTTTTCGCTGAACTTGGTGGTATGATACTTACCATTGTTAAGTACGAAGCATTTACAGCCAAAGATTCTAAAGTATGAGATGGTTGGCTTCCTGCCCTTTAGAAGTTCGTAAGGTGTCTTATCGTGGTCTTTATTTATGAGTGCTCGATTTTGCACGTGGCATGCGGTGTTGACGGCTTCAGCCCAGAAGTACTCCGGAAGTGAAGCATCACTCAACATTGTCCTGCAGGCCTCTATGAGTGTTCTGTTCCTTCTCTCAGCCACTCCGTTCTGTTGTGTAGTGCGAGGAGAGGAAAACTCATGAAAGATACCTAAGCTTTCACAGAATTCTGTCATGGCCCCAGATTTGAACTCTGTTCCATTGTCACTTCTGATTTTGACTATGGAGCAGTTGTACTCATTCTGGACTTGCCTGACAAAATTAGTAAAGATGTCGAAGGTATCTGACTTGTGTTTCAGAAAGAACACCCACGCAAAGCGCGAGTAATCATCAACAATTACTAGCGTATAATCCTTACCTCCCAAACTTCTAATTTGCAGTGGACCAAACAAGTCCATATGCAATAGATGGAGACAAATATTAGAGTCTTTGTCAATAACGCTTTTAAAGGTAGTCCTTGTTTGCTTGTCTTTTACGCACACATGACAAGATCTATCTTTGACGCACTTGACATTTGGGGCATCACGTACTAAGTTCATTGAAAATAATTTATTAAGAGTTTTGAAATTAATATGTGCTAGTCTTTTGTGTCATTGGTCACCAAGAGACGCACTATCTTTTGCTAAAAAACACACTGGTGTAGAGGAATCTATACAAATGAAATTTAAACAAAAAATATTCCTGTTTCGAGTGCCGGATAGAATCGTTTTCATATTGTCAACGGATTTTATCAAGCACTTATCAGCATGGAATTCAACTATGTATCTTTTATCGCAGAGTTGGCTTATGCTTATGAGATTGTGTTCCAATCCTTCGACATAAGCCGCATCCGAGAAGGAGACATTGTCGTTAGTAATCATATCATAGCCTCTTGTAATTCCACGGTCTGAACCTCCAAAGATGACCTTTGGTCCGTTCACAACTGGAGTAAAGTTCTGAATAAGGTTTCTAGTCCCGGTCATATGCCGAGAGCATCCGCTGTCCAAATACCAGATTAGCGTTTTGTTGGCCTTTGGACATATCTGCAATCATAATCAATTTATCTTAGGAACTCAAACACGTTTGGGTCCTTGGTCTCGGGTTAGAATACTCCCCCTACGAGTGTTAGCATTATGAGCGGTCTTTCTCATATTGCTGACATGAGGAGTTGCAGCGTTTCTGGGATTGAACCAGCAATCAGTGGCGAAGTGACCAACCTTGTCACAGCACCAACAGTCAAATCTGTTGTAGCTTTGCCTCATGATCTCCTGCTTGACCTTTTGGAGTTTTGGTCTAGCAGGGTCAGCATTCTTGGAGGAAGAAGCTTCGTGATAATGACAATCACATGTCTTCTTCTCCTTAAGAGGTTTTTCCACAACGGGCTTTGGCTTTGGTGTCTTCTTGAAGTTATGTCCATGATTGAAAGGGTCATAGCTCTGAAGAACAACTTCTTCATAAGGTATCTTAAAGACACTTTCGCCAAAATTTCTGGGTCGAGTCCATCCTTGATAACAGGACTTTGGCTCTACATAGGTAGGCCTAGCAAAGTGCCCGTAGGATGAGTCAAAATCAAACTCATTTGAAGGAAATATAACCTTCTTGAATGTGGTCTGATCTTGAGGGGCTTTCCCTTTCTCTTTGGCTAAGACCTTTTTGGCGGCCTTATTCTTTCGTTGAGCCTTATTTCTCCTATAGGATTTACTATGAGCTTCTTCATGGCCTAATCCGGCACCCTTGGCCTTGGCTGAGAATTCAGCAACGAATGGAAGAACCGTCTTGCGCTTCGAGAAACTTTCAACTAGTTTTTTTTCAGCTGCAAGTTGGGCTTCCAATTTCTTGATGATTTTCTCTTTGAGGTCAAGGTGCTCAAGAGCCTTGTTATATTCTTCAATAACATTATTGAAGTTTTCTTCGAGGGATTCAGTCTTTGCGACTTTCTCTCTCAAGATGCTCTCTTCGGCTTTCAGAGGTTTGATCTCTTTAGCCTGAGTCTTCACGACTCGACGACATTTGTCATAAGCCATGATTAACTCCTTGTACTGAGCCATTAGTTCTGACTCATCGTCAGAGGAGCTATCCTCACAATCATGTTCAGAGACTTCAGAATCTGAAAGAGGGGTATGAGAGTTTACCTTCTCAGTGAACTGGGGCTCTTGATCATCATCTGTTTAAGTCATAAGCCCAAAATAAGCTTCTTCTTCTTCACTCGACTCAGATGAGTCGGAGTCACTAAGAGTCTTGCTCTTTTTGGCTATCAGGCTCTTCTCGTTTCTCTTTTTGTTGTACGAGGATTTCTTTTCTTCTCTTCTACCAGCCTACTTTTTATGAGGGCAGTCGGCGATGACGTGTCCTGGCTTATTACAACAATAGCAAATAATGTCAGTCGAAACATATTTGTTTTGTTTAGAGGAATACCTGTCATGGCTACTTGAGCCTTTTCTTTGCCGATCATCATCGTGTCGTGATCTTCTATATGAGCCATCCTTGTCTTTCCATTGCTTCTTCTTGTTCAAGAATTTCTTGAACTGACGTGAGAGCAGTGAGAACTCTCCTTCTGATAGCTCAGAGCCTGAGGTACTTGGCTCTGAAGTTTCTTCTTCTTCACTAATTTCTGGAGCTGGAGCAGGGGAGGCAGCCTTTGTCTTTCTAGAGGTGTCTGCCTTTAGAGCAACAGACTTTTCTTTGAGAGCAGACCTGCTCTTCTCTTCTTCAGCTTTCCTGGTGTTGAGTTGAAGCTCATATGACATAAGCTTCCCGAAGAGATTTTGTGGGTCTGTCTCAGCCAGCTTCTCAAACTCCCTGATGGCACAGACCTTGTTGTCTCATTCTTTGGTCAGGGATCTCAGGAACTTGTCATTCAGTTCTCCGTTAGTGAATACTCTGCCATAGACTCTTAGGTCATTCACTATCTTGAAAAAGTTCTCAAAGGTATCAGCAATGGTCTCTTTGCTTCTCTGTCGGAAGGCTTCATACTTCTGATTGAGGAGGGATCTCCGATCATCCCTCACTTCTTTTGTACCTTCCATCAAGGTAACCAAGGACTGTCACATCTCCTTTGCAGATTGGCAGTGGATTAAGTTCTGCAGCATTGAGTCATCAACTGCACTTGTTATAATGTTTTAAGCTTTCTTGTCTAGTGAGACAAGTGCAATCTCGTCCTTGTCTAAATCCATCAGCTTCTTTGGAACCTTCTTGATAGGATCTATAGTGGAGATAGTCATAGGGATATAAGGACCTTCTTCAACTATCATGAAGATTCTTGGATCCACAGCCTCCATGAAGAATTTAATTCTTTCTTTCCACATGGGAAAGTTGTTCTTGTTGCATAGGGGAAGCTTGGCAAAATCCTTTGCCTTGTCCATGGTAAATAGATCTCAAATGACAACTATTGCAGGAACTGATCAAGGTGTTAACCTTTTAACGATCAACCTGCCTCTGATACCAATTGAAAGATAATAGTTGTCAACCTAAATCACCTTGAGGGGGGAGAATAGGTGAGTTGTGCGTATTTTGCGGAATAAAAAAAATCTCAGAACAAAGCACAGATCTATCTACCAAATTATCACAGACGAGACAAGATTTATAGTGGTTCCCCGATCTCGTGTACATCCACTTTCCCTCACCGATCTAGCAATATACTAGGCTCGGCTATTCCACTATCTCTGATTGAAAATCAATCCTACCCTCGGAACAAAGTTCCTACAATCTCAATCCAACCAACTGGATCTACAACTCGGAAGGCAAAACTTCCTACAAACTCGGAGTTGAAAACTCCTACACTCGGAGAAAACTTTCTCCTACAAGAATGAAAATTGTTTTAGAAAATACAAACAATGATTTCTCTGTCAGATCTGCAAGCAAGCAACCAGGATCTTCTTCTTGTAAGCTTTGCGGCACTTTCAGAAAGATGAAGAAAATCTCGGCAACAGATCTGGATTCTTTTTTGTCTTACACGATCGGGAAGAGGATGAGCACTTGAGAAACGATCTCGATCTGTAAAACTTCTTCAGTCTGATTCCTCTGAAAATCGAAACCCTTGCCGGAGAAGAACAGCGGCGGCGGCGGCTTTCGTTCTGTGAAGAGAGAAAGAGGAAACAGCGACTTGGAGAGAGAAACGGCTGCAGAAATTTCTCAATAATTTTTGATCTTGAAAGCTCGTTGTTATTATTAGGGTTTGTCGATTAGACAGGACCTTATATAAGATTTTGAATAACGGTCATAATCAGTCTTAATGATATACACGTGTACCAATCATGTCACGGGATTTGAAAATCTGTCAATTATGCACTTAGAGAAATTTCGGAGAAAATGAGGTGATATACACGAGTAGGTATATATCTACTCGAGTAGGTAAAGGACTACGCGAGTAAGTAAAGGAATGTTACTCGGGTATATAATTCATGACTACTCGAGTAGGTTGAAGACAACTACTCGAGTACATATAATCAACTACAGAAGTACTTAGAAGATCTACTCGAGTATGCAGAAAAGTTTCACGGGAAGTGGAGTTGAACTACTCGAGTAAAAGTTGTACTACTCGAGTGGTTTGACGAACTACTCGAGTGAAAGGACTTAGAAATATTTCTGAACACTGGAAAATGAGCTACTCGAGTAGTCAGACTGAACTACTCGAGAGGATAAAATCTACTCGAGTATATGGAAAAGACTTACTCGAGTAAATGATAGAATATTTTTAGGAGAAGAGAAATTTAGTTTACTCGAGTATGAAGCTTGAACAACTCGAGTAGTAAGTGAACTACTCGAGTATATAACTTATACTACTCGAGTATATAGAAAATTTACTCTTGAGATAGAAAACAGTTACACGAGTCAGAATCTATAACCACTCGAGTATATATATACTCACTCGAGTGTTTTACTTAGAAAAACTTGGAGAGTGAAATCTGTACTACTCGAGTAAGAAGAATGATCTACTCGAGTATAGGAATTCTGACTCGAGTAAAAAGCAAGTAATCTACTCGAGTAGTTAACGACCTACACGAGTAGAATACTTGCAAAATTTTCAAGGTGGAAATCCTTTCTTCTTTGGTGAAATCAGCATCCAACTCCATTCACATAGTCCAAGTGCTTGGATATGAAGTGTATCCCAATAAAGAGGCTACACAGGGGTCAACACTTTGGATCATACAATGAGGGATTACATTGCATGGTCATGTGTTTGGTGACCCATTGTAGACTGACATTAGTCTACACTTCCTATTGAAATCCTACAACCACATAACTCAAGCAAAGCATCAAATACAACCTAATTCATCTTAGTTTCAGGATGACTTCATCAAATCTGGGTTAATGTGGACATAGTTCCCAACATCACATTTGTTTAAATGTGGTTTGGAACCTTTCATGTGAAGGAAGTCATATTTGCTTGTTTATTTGAAATTGTTGTGAACGTTGTATTACTGGGTCTACTTAATCTTTCTGCTAAATTCCATTCTAGAATGGTTAAGATCATACTTGCATCATATAGCGTAGTTTACTTGAGTCCATTCTGTTCCACTCACATAGGCTTGCATTAGTGTTAGCACAATTTCACAACTTAACAAGCATCAATATATATATATATATATATATATATATATATATATATATATATATATATATATATATATATTTATTTATTTATTTATTTAATATATTAAAAGGGAAAATGCCCTTTGGTTAAACATTCATATTTATGATTTTACCCCTCTTTATCAAAAAAATTTCAATCTCATTAATTTGCATTTTTTTATTTTAAAATGTGTGCTCTCATATACGTAAAATCTCTTACCTGCATTAAAAGATGTGCTCTCACCGCCACTCGCAAACTAACATGCATACGGAAAAAAATGAGTGACGGGTAAAGTATAATGTTCAAGGGTTTGCGAGCAGCGGGAGCGCCGTCACGTCGGGGCAATGTCGTGGCCAGAGTACTGTATCATGGGGGTGGAGCCAGCTGAGTTCTTTGCACCCGGTGAACCAAACTCTACCAAATTTTCTAAGAGAACTTGATCAAGTTAAGGGTCTGCCCAGTGCACTGTCGCGATCGGAGTACTGTGTGTGTGACAGTGCACAGGGGTCCACCTGTGCAACTGCGAAAGTAGCCTAGCCACGACAGTACCTCCTCCCGTGCACACCACTAAACCACCGTGAGAATAGAGACATCATTGTGGCCTGGGGGAAAATAAGAGCGTCGGTACTTTTTAAAATCAATAGCGAAGATTGTTTTTTCCTTGAAGAGGTTCGATTTTGATTTAAAATAGACAGCCAAGATGAAATAGATGGTGTACATCAGTACACCATAAGGGAAAATCTTTATATATTAGTATAGATATGTATATACAAGCAGTCATGCACAAGGTTCCATGCACCCCAAAGCGATAATATATCCTCTGTTCTTCGTCCTGGTAAATTTTTTAAACACGCCAAATACAAAACTCAACCGAGATTGCGAGGACGATGATACTTTTTGAAATCAAACAAAAAACATAAATCAAATTCACTTATGAATAGTTGAAAATTTTATAATAAAGAAGGATAAAATTAATAAGACTAACATTTCACCAAATGATCTTTTTCTCTTATATATATATACACACACACACATACTGTATGTGTATGTGTGTATACATATATATAGTATATTACATCTATATAAATATATTCTACCATTCATCTATGCCTAAACATATTATAAAAATTTAAAGAGCAAGGAAGCAGACGACGAGCCCAATGGCCCTATGTTTAAAGGCGCGCTTAAGGTTCAAATCTCGTCGGGCTCAGATGTTTGCACCTTCGTATGTCTTTTATGCGCCTATGGATCATAAAAGTCGCATGTGCGTGAGATTTTTGTTGTAAACTTATTTTTTTCAAAATAAAGAAAGAAACAATGAAAGAACTCAATAATTATTGCATAATTTAGTGTGAGAAACATAATGGAGCGTTGAGACTTTGATATGATGCAAATAACCACATTGATTCTATTTTAAAGAGAGATAAATGATAGTAATGAATGATTAATGAGTAAAATAGATAAAGAATTTGATCGAGTAGATAAACTAATTTTTTTAAATAGATGTGGTCGTCTTGCTCTCATCAGGCACGCGCCTGAGTATTGAGCCTTACGCCTAAGATCAAAACCCTTTTTGCTCCTCGAAGCACCTTGAGCCTTTAATAACTCAACATTAGTCTAAATACATAGTATAATAGAAGCACAACTCAAAGTGATGTTTATTATTTCATTTTTATCATTTCAAACATCATGTGTAGCAAAAATATCTCATCAATTTTGGGGGTTCATGTGCTTGTATTATTATTACTGTAGAAAATGGCCATTTTTTAGGTATCTATATATTATGTATTAATTGCCACATGTGAATTGATTAAGAGGCTTATTCATGGGGTCCATCGGATCTTGCACCAGGAGGGGTTTGCCGCAACGTGGGACCCACAGTCGTGTATTTGTGCAGGAAGGCTTGATCGGATCGTCAATCCGACTCCGCGGATGTGTCCAGATCCGCGTCGCGAGCCAAAATCATATGTTACTCTTCGAAAAGAACATGTAAAGGCCCATTTAAGGGTCCATCTTAGGCGTTCTTCCTCTACTTGTATTAGTCACACATCTTGATATTGGGGCTTTTCTCTCTCTTCTCTCCCTATATATATGTATCCATACTTGTATTTACAGACACAAGAAGTATATGCAAAGGTTTACAATCTTTTCCAAGTATTTGTGCTCTTTTCTCTACATTATATCAGAGGGAGGTTGATCTCTTCGGACGGTCTCTAATTCTCTAGCCACAGCCCTCTGTGCGGTTTGCTAACCGCATCTCCTCGGCGAATAGGAATCTTCTACCCGCCACTCTCTGTGCGGCTTCCTATCTACATCCCTCGACGGATATATTTGTTTCTATCCGAACGGTTCACTTTGTACTACTATCTCATCTTCTGGACTTGTGTCTCCTCGTCTTTATAGACTTCGCTGTTGGGACCCACCGTGTGCCTTGATCTGTGTCCGCCATGGTCTGCTTGATTTGTCTCATCCTATCCAATATTTCCTTGACGCAATGGGTCGCCTCTTTTAGCCGCAATGGTTTGTCTCAGCGCTTTGTCTCTCTTCAGCCGCGGCGGTTTGCCCTTCCAAGCCCGTAGCGGCCCGTAGTATTTTTTGCTTGTCGGTCTCTTTTCTTCAGCGGTCTCTTCCCAGTCCGCCGCGGTCCTTTCTCAACTCGCTTCCTTCTCAGCCCACCGCGGCCTATTGTCTCAACTCGCTGCTCCTCAGCCCGCCATGGTCGTTTCTCATCTCGTTGCTCCTCAGCTTGCCGTGTTGCATTTTCCCTGCTCGCTGCTCTTCCGCATGTCGCGGCCTGTTTCTCAGTTCATTGCTCAGCTCCTCGTGGTGTTTTTTTCCCAGCTCACAGTGCTTCAGCCCGTTGCGGCCTTTTCTATTAGTCGTTGTCGGCTTCTTCTCTACATGTTGAGGGTTTTCTCTTGCCGCGTTACTGCTCCTCTCTCTCCTCGAGGCTTCTCTCATTGTGGCCTCTCCTCTAAGCGGCTACCAGCCTTACTCTGTTGTTCGTCGGTTTCTCCTTTACGCCGCCACCAGACTTACCTTGCTGTCCGCCGGCCTCTTCTGCTCTAAGCCGATGTCGGCCTGTTCTAGCCGTTGTCGGTTTGTTCTCACTGCTACTGTCGCTGCTCTGGTCAGCGGTCTTTCTCTTAGCCGCTTCTTCTAATCGCGTCATGGATTCCTCTACCGATTCTTCCCCTTCAGCCCACTTATTCCCTGCTCATGAACTGCGTGACGAGTTAAGGATCACCGTCATCTCCCTTACTGGAAGAAGAATTTTGTTGAATGGGTGCATTCTGTCCGCCGAGTACTTCTGTCCAAGGGGTTTCTGCATCATCTCACTCGGGATACTTTTTCTGCACCTATTAATGATTGGCTGTGTGACGATGGTCGTGTCCAGACTTGGCCACTCAACTCCCTTGATGGCGAATCATAATGCATTGTCATGTATCATGAAACGGCCAAGAAGATGTGGGATGAGCTCTTTGCTCTATACTCTGGCAAGGATAGTCTCCAAAATTTGTACAACATCATCACCGGTTTTCAGTCTATTGACTCAGACAGTGCTGCTAACCTAACATCTTTTGTTGTTCGGTCCAAGTCTTTGGCTGAGCCCTGGATTCAGCATCAGCCCCCAACTACAGATCTCGTTGTCCAGTGTGCTCAAAAGGAAGTCGTTGGTATTTTCATGATTATGGCTTGTGTTCCGCCTCATCTTCATAATGTTCGGGCTCAGATCCTCTCCTCTACTACTATTTCATCATTCTCTGATGTGTGCTCTATGTTGATAAAGGTTTCACCACCTCCTGATGCTATTGGCTCTCCGTAACCGGCTCTTCTACAACAATCTTCTGCATCATTACACCCTCTACTCGTGGAGGTCTTAATGGCAGTCGGGGGAGGGGCCGAAATGGCTGGCCAAGGCCTAAGTACTCATTCTGTGGAAAGGATGGACATCTTGAGGCAACCTGTTATCGAAAGTATGGTTTGCCTCCTCGTCCAAATGCTTCTGTTGTTGCCCTCAACCCCTCTGTCACTCGGGTTGATCTTGATGAAGTTCGCCTCCAGCTCCAACAACTTCAAGGGTTGCTCCACAACTCACCTGCCTCTATTGCCTCCGTCTCTCATGAAGGTATCGCTTGTCTCTCCAATACCCCGCGTTAGATAGTGGACTCAGGTGCTATTCATCATATCACCTCCTTGAAGCCACCTCAATACTTGAATTCTTCGCATCTCAAGTTTATCATTGTAGTCAATGGCAACATTGCTCATGTCTCCGGCTCTGCTAATATACCTCTAAATCCATCTATTTCTCTTCGCTCGACTCTCCATGTCCCGGACACTCCGTTTAATTTACTTTTTGTTAGTCGTCTCACTAATGATTTAGATTGCTCTGTCACATTCACCTCTTTTTCCTTTATGATGCAGGACCAACGGACGCAGAGTATCATTGATAAAGGACGACTGCACAACGGGATCTACCTTCTTAATGTCCTCCCCACTGTTCTCTCTTTTGTCTCCTCTGTTAACTGGCATCGGTGTCTTGTCCATGCTCCACTTCCTGTTCTCAAGAATACTCTTCCAGATGTTCATCTTCCTGCTTTTACTTGTGATTTGTGTATTTCTGGGAAACAAAGTCGTTCCTCTTATCCTCCACATTATACCCGGAGCTCTGCTCCTTTTATGTTAGTACATTCTGATGTTTGTTGTCCATATAAAGTAACAAGTATTTATGGTTATCGTTATTTTTTCACCTTTATTGAATGATTATTCTCACATGACATGATTGTATTACTTTGTGATCGCTCGGAGCTCCCTTGTGTATTTCGGGCTTTTGTTCTTGAAACTAGTACTCAATTCTCCAACAAAATCAAAACACTCTGGACAGATAATGCACGCAAATAAGCTAGCCATGAGTTTGATAACCTCTGCATTGAGTTCGAAATTATTCATAAAACGTCATGTGTTTATACTTCCCAATAAAATGGTGTGGCTGAGCATAAAAACAGACATCTTATTGATGTTGCTCACTCTCTCATGATTCAAATGCATGTTCACAAGACGTATTAGCATTTGCAATTTCGATGGCGTACTATCTCATTAACCGCTTGTCATCCTCCCTCCTCGACAATGTCACCCCGTTCAGCCTCCTCTTTCCCTCCACACCTCCATTTCCCCGAACACCTCGAATATTTGGTTGTACCTGCTATGTTCATTAACTTGGTCCTTCCACCGACAAGCTCGATCCTCGGGCGGCCAAGCATATATTCGTTGGTTATTCTCGTACTCAAAAAGGATATATTTGTTACTCTCTCACTACCGACAAGGTGACAGTTTTGGCTGATGTTATCTTTCTGGAAGATCAGCCATTTTTCTCCACTTCAACGTCCTCTCTACCACCACCATCATTACCAAGACCTTCCATCTCAGTTACGTCTCCACCACCACCAGCTTCGTCTCCTCCACCATCTCCACTTTTTCCCTCTCCAGCTCAGGGTCTCCCTGAACCCCCCCCCCGCTTCGTGTCTATACTCGAGGACCTCCCCGCTCCGTCGCCCCGCTGCAATCGGCTTCAACCTCTGGCCCTCTGCGCCTTGTCGACCCGGCTTCTCCCTCAGTCCCTCCACAACCGATCCTCTAGAAAATTATGTATCCTTACATCGCCTGAACTCAATGCTTCAAACCCTTGTAACCTCATTATCCTATATTTTTGTACCTAACTCTGTGCAGGAGGTTGTTCAACATCCGGGCTTGCGGGCGGTCATGGACGAAAAAATGACGGCCCTCTGGGCTAATTAGACTTGGGATCTGGTTCCTCTTCCTCTAGGACAGACTACGGTTGGATGTAAATGGGTCTTTGTCATCAAGCATACACCTGATGGGATGATTGATCGACTTAAGGCTCGTCTGGTGGGGTGTGGATTTACTTAACATCAGGTTCTCGATTATGAGGAAACATTCTCTCCAGTGGCCAAGCTCAGCACGGTTTGTGTCTTCTCCGTAGTTGTACATCGTCAATGGTCATTACATCAACTTGATATCAAGAATGTGTTTCTCAATGGGGATCTCCAAGAAACTGTTTACATGCGACAGCCTCCCGGGTTTGAGACCACGGGGGAGTCCCAAGTTTGTCTCCTTAAGAATTCGATTTATGGTCTCAAACAATCTCCTCGGGCTTGGTTCGAGAATTTTAGCAGGGCTGTTTGGGAGGTTGGCTTTACTCAGAGCTCATCGAATTTTTCTTTGTTCACTCAACATAGCAAAATAGGAACAATTCTTCTTTTGGTGTATGTTGATGACATCCTAATCACAAAAGATGATTCAAAAGGAATCCAAGTGGTTAAACAGCACATCAGCTCTGTTTTTCAAACGAAAGATCTAGGAAACCTTCGATACTTTCTTGGACTTGAGATCGCAAGACGTTCTAATGGTCTTGTCTTATCTCAACGGAAGTACTGTCTCGACCTTCTACAGGATGCTGGAAATTCTGGATGTAAACCAGTTAACAATCCTGTGAATGTCAATCACAAGTTGTGTGTTCATGCCTCTGATGCGGATTTTCTACTGCAAACCCAGAATACTATCGACGGTTGGTGGGAAAACTGATATATCTAACTGTCACAAGAATAGGCATATCCTTTGTTGTTGGGATTGTCAGTTGGTTTATGCATTCTCCTCGGGTGTCACATCTACAGGCTATTGAATGCATTCTGCGATACCTAAAAAATGCTCCTGTTCAAGGGCTGGTATACAGGAATTTCCTCCTCTACTCCAACAAGCTTACATATTCAGATGCTAATTATGTTGGTTCCCTGGATGATCGGTGTTCCACCAGCGGTTTTTGTACTTACTTCGGAAGTCATCTTGTTACCTGGCGCAGTAAGAAACAGGCTATAGTTGTTTGATCTTCGACCGAGGCTGAGTACCGTTCAATGACGTCTGTTATATCTGAGTTCACATGGCTTGAGAGTCTCCGAAGTGATATGGGAGTAAAACTTTCCTCACCAGCCACTTACTCTGTGACAGTCAAGCTACGATTCACATTGCCAAGAATCATGTCTTCCATGAAAGAACGAAACACATTGAAGTTGACTGTCCACTTCATTCGGGAAAAGTTCAAATGAAGAAGCTGAAACTGAAACATGTTCTGGTTACTGACCAAGTTGTCGATCATCTCACTAAGGCTTTGTCAAGTGTTCTATTTTATCAGTTTTTGTCCAAGCTGGGTGCTTACGACTTGTACGCTCCAGCTTGCAGGGGAGTGTTAGAAAAGAACATTTAAAGGCTCGGTTAAGGGCGCATCTTAGGCCTTCTTCCTCTACTTATATCAGTCTCACATCTTGATATTGGGACTCTTCTCTCTCTTCTCTCTTTATATATATATGTATTCATACTTGTATTTACAGACACAAGAAGTATATGCAAATGTTTAGTATTTTTCCAAGTATTTGTGTTCTTTTCTCAAGGTTCAGCTTTAAGCCCTTATCTCTTTACCCTTATCCTAGATGAGCTCACCAGACAAATCCAACAAGCAATACCTTGGTGTTTATTGTTTGTTGATGATATCGTTTTGGTTGATGAGACGCGCGAAGGTGTAAACGCAAAACTTGAATCTTGGCGAAATACTTTAGAAAAGAAGGGTTTTAGGTTGAGCAGGGCAAAGACAGAGTATATGGAGCTTAAATCTAGTAGTACAAGAAGGACGAATGACTTCTTTATTAAGTTGGATGATCAAGATATTTCCCGTAGTGGGTGTTTTAAATATCTTGGATCGATAGTTCAAAAAGACGGAGGTATTGATAAAGATGTGACACACAGAATCCAAGCGGGTTGGTTGAAGTGGAGAGGCACGTCAGGGATCTTATGTGATCGTAAAGTATCACTAAAACTTAAGGGCAAGCTTTACCGTACGTCAATTAGACCCAAGATGCTCTATGGTTCTGAGTGTTGGACAGTGAATTGTGTGCATGAGCAAAAAATGGGAGTTGCGGAGATGAGAATGCTTAGGTGGGTGTGTGGACACACGAGATTGGATAAAATTAGGAATGAAAGTATCGGGGATAAGACAATTGTACCACCAATTGCAGAGAAGAGGTGAGAAGCTCGTCTAAGATAGTTTGGACAGGTACAAAGGAGACCATTAGAGGCACATGTTAGGTGTTGTGAGAGTCTAGTCACTAGGCATGTTAAACGAGGGAGGGGTAGACCAGTAAAGACTTGGAATGAAAATGTAAGAAAAGGCATGACGTACTAAGGCATTAGTGAGATTATGACAAAAGATAGGGCACAATGGCGACAAAGGATTCATATAGCCGACCCCACTATAGTGGGATAAAGGCTTGAGTGTTGTTGTCTTTGTGCTGTTTTCTCTACAGTTACTTTATGTTTTTTGGTTTATTTTAGTGTATTTAGAGTGGCCCCACCTCCGGCCAATCATAGTCGTTGAAGGTGGGATGCTCTAGTTTTTATTTCATTATAAATAGGCTAGTAGTGGGCTGGTTTTAGGTCAATGCAGGTTTTGGAGAATTCTATCCCAGAACTCCGCGATCACCCCAAGGTACCGACTCCGTGGAACCCTAGGTGACGACTCCTAGGCGCTCAATCTTCCCCCAAGGTGTTACCCATCCATAGCCGTCTTTCCTCTACCCTAAATCCTTCATCCACTGCCCCCTTTCTCCTCTACAGCCCGTCGAACCTTGTCCAACACCTCTCCCCCTTCAATTGCCCAACCCGCCTCCAGCAAACCACCGGTCGCCCCTCCCTAAGTCCCCCCTCCACCCGATCTACCCCTACTGCCACTGTTATAATAGCGGCGTTGTACAACCCTGTATTTGTCAAGTGGACCCAGCTAGCCAAAAGACAAAGAGTAAGCGCTAAGTTTCATCAGGCACTCGCTGCTTGTCCAGTTTATAGTAATATGCGAGCAGAGTCTGCGAGCTGATGTCTCGCCCGTAGGCCAGAGGCAGGGAGGCGAGTGCCCAGCTTCACCGGGTACTCGTCGGTCGAGCGAGTGGCGAGAAGTTCAATCTCATCGAGTACTCGCCTCTTAGGAGAGTGGGTTGAGGTTCGCCGACTCGCCATTAGAGAATATTCATTTCCATTTTCCATTTTTCAGAAAATTCGTTTCTGTCCTGTCATTAGCCTCTCCAAACAGCAAAGTGACGCTATTAGTAGACCACTTTGGGTTGCATTTAAAAGTATTTAGAAGGCAGGATCTCGCTATTGGCAGATCATCCTCAGAAAACTATAAATAGACCATCAATGGCACTTTTGGAGAGTACCACTTTCGGAGTTCTCGTCTCCCCTGGCTAGCTTTGGTTGGCAGGAGCTTCAGCTCATCATTCACAGTGGTCTTCGGGTGGGTGGTCGGAAGTTCCCTTGGCTCTCCAAAGGTGCTCGGTCCAGCATTAGTTTGGGAGGGGAAGCAATCAAAGATCTTTTGGGTGTGTGGCGGGACTTCCTCGCTGCGGCTCGGGGTCTATTTGAGGTCGTTCTGGTGGGAAGGTTTCTGAACTCTAAGTCGACAGTTGGAGCACTAATTCGAGAGAAGTAAAGGCGAGTTACACCCCCGGTCTGAACTCTTCGTTGAACCGTGGTTTTCAGGTTCAACAGGCGCCCCCTCCACAGCCGCCACAACCCTTCCCCCACTCCTCTATAGCCGGCCACACCTCCAACCACCGGCCGGGTCTCCCACTTGTTCCATTCCGTGGATGAACTTCCCACAGCCATTATTCTCTAGATCAATCCAGATCTGAGAATTTCAGTCATCAATCTGTCATCCCCTCCACCCACACTTCATCCCTTAGCTCGGATCCACCACCAAACATCAGATTCATTCACCTCTCACCCGGATCTACCCCTACATGGTCGGATCTATCTATTTTCGGTCTGATTCCACCATCCATCGTAGGGGATAGCCACCTCTATCATTTCCACGCCGCCAGTTCCACATTCGATCGTCGTTCCAAGCATCCGGATCCGAAATCTTCAGTTCCTCGGTCAGCGTACTACTTTGGTGAGTCTCTTATTGTATTGGGATTATTTGATTCGGTATTATTATTGGATTGGCTATTTTATTTGTTGGAATCGTGCTTGTAGAAATTTGTTTGCTCTACGTTTGTAACTTGCAGGTGGGATCTATTCGTCGGGCGCTTAACATTGGCCCTCCGAGCGGAGAAAAGCCATTAACTAATTGTTGAATTGAATGCATGTTTTTGTTATTTTAATTAACTGTGTGGGTTGGAATTTTCATTGCAACCCCGTATAAGTCTAGGTTTTGTGCACCCCCGTAGCCAACCCCACATCACTTATTAATCAATTTATATGGTGATTTGATGTCTTGTTCCCTAGAACTTCTTTGGGTTATGTTTTATTTCTATTGATTTCTCTAAAAATGACTTCTCTTTCTAGAAAAATATTGATTCTTTCAACAAACAATTCGTCTTTTGCATGGTAATAAAAATGGTACTATTTACTCTCTAGAACAACTCACAAGAGAATATTTATCTAATTTTGGCATAAGGTAGTCAAAGGTTTGGAGCATTACGTAAATCTCACAACCTCAAATTTACATGAAATACATACCAAAATGCTTCTCAGCTCATATCTCATTAGGAATTTTTTTTAATATTTTGAAGAACAGCGGTATAATGTAAAAAGTAAATGTCTCTAGAGCATGTCTCCAAAAGGAAATGGGAAGATATGTAAAAATTATCACAGATCATATTGTGTTCGACAAGTTTTGGTATCTCCTCTCAAAAGCACCATTATATTGTGGTGTTTTAGATGGAGTCAATTGTGATACAATATCACACTCTTTTAAAAAACATGAATCTCTTGACCTAAGGAAAATATTATAAGCAATCTTGATCGTTTGTTAATAATGTTCACCAAAATAAAAGTAAAAAAATACATAAAATATCATGTCATTAATCTGTACACTATTGAGTTTGATCGTCCAGATGGCGGTCCTAACACTGTCTCATGTGTGAGTAAACCCATAAGTGTCTCAGAAAGTAACGATTGCCACTAGAATTATGAAAACCATCATCGAGTTTGAGAAAGAGATTTTTTTCCCTTTTGTACACAAGTGAAACTTGTATATTGGATCGATTCATCTCTCTATCTCGTGAACATAGGCTATTATTTCAATCTAATCATACAAATCTTGAGGTCTTTTAGGGATTGATATCTTACTTATCACCCCATATGTTCATAGTATTAGCATTTAGTAGTTGGCTCTACATAAGAAAACGAATTTCCTAACAAGATGTGTCGTATCAAGACAATAATAGTGCTCAACTCATGTGTTCCTCAATAGTCATGTCTTCGAGCCTTTTTTACTTTTTCCATCTGATACGAAAAGGACCTC
Organism: Platanthera guangdongensis; assembly: GCA_039583875.1. NCBI lineage: Eukaryota > Viridiplantae > Streptophyta > Magnoliopsida > Asparagales > Orchidaceae > Platanthera > Platanthera guangdongensis. The sequence goes on from CM077148.1 coordinate 55,957,220, forward strand.
TTTTAGTTGAAAGTCCCCTTGGCATGTTTTAAACGCGGGCATATGGGATCAACCTTTTGAGGTAACTCATACTTCTAATAAGGCCTCCAGGTTAAAGAAAGGACACGCCTCAAGGCACAAAACAAATAATAGTTTTAAATAATAATATCACATTCGTTGGTTTTTTTACAAGCCTCAACCCCCTCATCCCTTCTAAGCATGGCATATTTCATAATAAAAATATGGGAACCCATGTGTATAGTCGGGTCCTCAAGGCACAAAACAAATAATAGTTTTAAATAATAGTATCACATTCGTTGGTTTTTTTACAAGCCTCAACCCCCACATCCCTTCTAAGCAAGGCATATTTCATAATAAAAATATGGGAACCCATGTGTAGAGTAAAAATCAAAATAGAGATGCATGACATCCTTATTAGAGTTCTCTCCCGACTATGAAAAGGAACTAACCATGAGTTTTGCACTAACGGGAAGCCCAATAAACATCAACTTCATAGTTTGCTACCCAAGAAAACTTAACGAAGAGGTATTATTCTCTTGCTTTCACTCGTATTAAACTTCAAAATGTTGGAAGTAAAGACTACAATATGAAAGATATCTGTAGACAGTGGACACCACATCCTAGGCTAGGCTCTCCTTGTAGAATAAGTCTTCACCTATATATCTTTCTTTGCCTTTCTGCCTCAATAATACGCATAAAAGTTAATTAACAAACTATAAAAATAAGATAACTATTTCTAGATATTATACCAGTTAAATGCTATATAATTAGGTTTTTTCCCTTTTCAGCAGATCTATGTAAGAAACATAAAGAATTCACAGAGACTTTGTTCTTTACAATTATATATTTTGACCTAAAAGCTTTCTGCTTCATTTCTTTCATAAAGATGCAGTTAGCATTTCCGAATTCTTTCTCAACTATTGATTCATAAGTAAATTTGTATAAATAAAGTAAACTAATCTAATTCCCAACTTTAGCATAATGGCTAAATAAGTAAACAAAAATAAATCGTGATGGTAGGCAAGAGACTTAAACAATAACTGCATTCACGGGATATAAGTCACCCAGTTTAAAGAAGAACGCCTTTTTATAATGCTGAAGATCCACGTTAAATGATCAAAAGGTATGTGAATATTTTCAATATACATCTATAAGCCATTGAAAAATTACCAATCCCGAGTTCAATAAGCCACCAGATCTTTTATCCGGTGAACCGAATTCAACTTGATTCTCAAGCATTTTTTCATATGGTGTTTTGATATCTGCTGGTCGTGTTGTTGTGTAAACGATTCTCCTTGTTGGGGCCACAGTTTTGATCAATGCCTCCGCCTCTTGAGACCGGTTGACAGCACTTTGATCAGCCTCTGCACTTCCATGCTCTGATTTCAGCCTAAACATAATGTGAACACCATCAACCTCCACCTTTTGCACCTGATCATTATTAATCCTACTCATGAAATCACTAAAAGGCACGCTGATGTAAGTCAGTGGGGGTCGTGACTCTGAACCGGGCAGCGAAATCCCGGGCCTAAGCAGCCTCATTGCAAACATGACAAGTCCAAGCTGCAAAAGAAGAATTCCAATTTCCTGTGCTTGGATTATTGGCTGCCATTGCCATTTTCCTCTTTTCCACCAATTGTTTTTCCACTTATTCTCCTTTTGAGGAGAAGGAGATGGAGAGGATGGTGTTGTAGAACTGGATGGACCATTGATTCCCTTGCTACTCTTTGATGAGACTTCACTGTTATTGTCACTAGTGCCCCCCTTGGAATCAGAGTCTTGCTCCGAAGAGTTGTTTGCTCTTATTCTTCTAAGATATTCCCAAGGTCGATTTTTCAAATAGGTTCCACTGGCATCAAATCTATCTGTCAAAAACTTACTTGTATGGTGTGTGGGGATGAAAGAGAAGGATTGAAAAGTTCCGCCCAGCCAAACTGTTTCTCTTGAGAAATATCTGTATCCGAAGGGGAACGTAATTGAACGATTGCTGAATTCTAAGTATTTGAAAGGCAAGCCGACATGGACATAGCCAGTGACAATAGAATGTTGTGTTGCGACAGCTGCAGGCATCTCAAGAAGGCAGCTCCTCTCCACTGTCCTGAAATTGGATGAAGCAAGTAAGCTAAAGCAGGGACATAGAAACAATACAGAAACTGAGCAGGTATTGGAGGAAAATAACCAATAGCCCTGGGAATAAAATAACAGCAGTGAAATGAAACAAAGTTCAATTTATATTCAAACCAATCTTAGAGAAGATAATAAAAACCTACCTAAAGCACGGAGAAGTAAATCAGATCCGGTGGACCATGCGAGATACAGGTAAAGCCAGATTTCTAGCAGCCACCAAACTTGAAGAAGCCCCAGATAGAAGAAAACAGAGAAAAGGGACGACTGTGAGGCTGGATATTCAGAAACAATAGCAGATCGGCTGCCGGCGGAAATAATAGCAGGAGAAAATAGAGCAAAATACGAATCGGAAACAAAAAATAATAATCTGCGAAGGACGAAGAAAGAGATAACATCTAGGTTGAACCGAATTCAATGAAGAGACGATCGGCCGTTTTGGTTCGAAACATTCTCGACTTGCTCGCTCTCACTCTCCGTCCGTCTCTTTGGTTCTCAATACCCACGTGGCATCCCACCATTTTCCAAATAATTCCAACCAGCCCAAAAATTCTCCTCAGCCACGTGTTAGGTCTGCCTCTCCAGCAGGTCCAACCATCTCTCTCGGTCAATGTCTCTTCCGCGGATCCGAATCCTCTGGAGATTTTGCGGGAACTTCAGGGAGTGGAATTTCTGTTTTGCGAATTAATGTAGTGGAATCAGAAAAAATGGTTACCGTGAAAGTTGTAGATATTTCCGAGATGAATAACTTTCATGTTGAACATTTTTTGATTTGAAGTCGTTTAGACCTCCGATTTGAGCTCCGAAAAAACTCAGTGCGAAAAACATTAAATTTCCGCTTCATTAATTCGCAAAACAGGAACTCCACCCCCTGGAGTTCCCGCAGGAACTCCACCCCCTGGAGTTCCCGCAGGAACTCCAGGGGATCCGGATCTCTCTTCTGCCTTGGCTTCTTTTGGCATGGTGGTGGGGTAATGAATATAGGAGTTAAATTGTCATTGGTTCGTTAAAGTCCATCTAAGGAGTTTCATTCACTTTTATGTTCAAACACATGATATTTATTATGTGGTCCTTAATTAATCATGATTTAACTCATGTGTTCATAACCGTCACCATTGTCCCAAATGGAGCCTAAAGCTCTAACTAAAGGTGGGCATAAAAATCGGGCCTGTCGGGCCAGCCTAGGCCCGGCCTGGAAAAAGCCTAAAAGGCCCAGGCTCGGGCAGGCCCGATCCAGGCCCAGGCCCGGGCTTTAAGGCACTAACCATGCCCAGTTTTTAGCTTTTAGCCCGTCCTGGTGGCCAGCCGGGGCTAAGTCCGGGCAAAACCCGAGCTTTAGCCTGGCCTGGGACCAGGCCGGGCAAAGCCTGGCCCAGACAAAAAGCCTGGCCCAAGCCCAGCGCAGCAACCTTAACGGCTCTTTTTAAATAGCCTTAACGGCTCTTTTTAAAGAGTCGTTAAGGCTCCTTTCCTAGCACCTTGCCAGGAAATGTCATTTCCTGGCTAGATAGCAGGTAAAACGGCAGTCTAGGCAGCCTAGTTGCTGCCTAGGCTGCCTTTTATTAAAAAAAAAATTATTATTATTTTATAATTTATATTGTATATTTATTTTAAATTATATATATAACTCCCCTCTAACCCCCCCCCCCCCCCCCACCCCACCTCAATCTCGCATACTCTATCTCTCATACTCTCTCTCTCTCTCTCTCTAAATTCTCAAAATTTTCTTCCTCTTCGATGCGTCTTCCTATTCGTTGTCAGTGTCCTCGACATCCGTCGCACATGAAATTGTGGAGCACAAGCGCACGGCTCCAGTCTGGGAGCACTTTGAAAAAGTGCGGGTGGGCGCAGAATTTAAGGCGAAGTGCAAACACTTCTCCAAACTTCTGATTATTAGCAGGAATTCGACGCTCGCGCGACATATCAAATCGTGTCTGGCTAAATAAGCCCCGAAGAAAAGTCAAGCACATATTGCGGCAGGCGGGCAAATTTGGACATACAATCAAATGCATCAATGAGAGCGGCAAATGGAGAACGTCATCAAACGAGTATTACCGTTCGGACACAACAACAATGAGGACGAGACAAACTACATACATGCAGGACTTCAACTAAAATATCAGCAGATAAGTAGATCTACACTTAACCGTGATGCATATAAAGCTTATTTACAATCAAAACAATATTTAATTAATTATTTTGAAACTTTCGACGGTAGAGTTAGTCTAACGAGTGATGTCTGGAGTAGCAATATTAAAGCAGGGTTATCGTATATGTGTATTACGTGTCATTGGATCGATTCTGATTCGTGCGAGTTAAATAAACGTATTATATTTTTGAATGTTTTGAATATCCATATACCGGTCAAGCTATTTATCACGTAATTACTAAATGTATTCGTAAATTTAAAATTAAAGATAAAATTATTATTATTGCTTTTGATAATGCTATTAATAATACGGTAGCAATCGAGTATTTAAAACGAGATTTGAAACTAATATTAAACAGAATTTTTTTTTCATACTCGTTGCGTATGTCATGTTTTAAATCTAGTTGTGCAGTATAATTTAACATATATGGAACCTTTTATTAATAAAATTTGTATTATGTTAAAATAAATTTACAGTTCTAAAAAACGAAAATAAGATTTTAAAAAATTTGTAATTGCACAAGATCATAAATTTTTAAAACATGATTTTGATATGCCTATAAGATGTAATTCAACCTATGAAATGTTAAAACGAGCCGTTCGATAAAAAACACAACTAATAGAATTTTATAGTATGTCTGAAATGCACGATATTCAAGATTCTGATTGAGATGTGATTGAAAGTTATATGAATTTGCTAGAAGTTTTTTTATAGAACAATAACTATTTTATTCAGCATTTATTATCCGACGAGTCCACTGGTTATCGAAAAATTTTGTATTAATTGCAGAAAAATTTAGTGTTTATAAAAAAATATGAAAGTTGACGTCTGTTAATTAAAATAATGGAAGAAAATTTTTTAAAATATTATAGAGAAATGTCTGATCTATGTTTTCATGCGGCGCGACTTTAAATCTTTTAATATGTATAGATGGCGTAGAAAATCTTATGGAAGAAATAAATAGCAATTTGAATTTAAATCAAACATCTATGTATTATAATAATGTAAGCGTTTCAAAATTTAATAATTATTTTACCAAATTTTATAATTATTACGATCAGTTATATGAATCGCGACCTAAAGAAGAAAGCACACAACGTAAAACAAAAGATAGTTTTAAAAATAAAATTTTAGAATTAGTAGCCCCCAAAAAACAAAGAACGTCAAGTACTTTAAATGAATTAGGATTATATACGAAAACACAATTTCAAGATTTTATGAGTTCAAATGAAATAGAAAATTTTGATATTTTAGAATAGTGGAAAAATAAAGTTAATATGTATCCTGTTATGGCCTTCATGGCCCGAGATTTACTAACAATCTTAGTAAGTATAGTAGCTTCGGAGTCTGCGTTTTCTTTAAGTGGCAGAATTCTGAACGAGCGAAGGAGCCGCCTGAGCAACGAGTCTTTGGAAATTTGCATATGTTATAAGGACCACTTGGATGCTATGAAGAGGAGACAACACATTGAATCAATCGAAGATAGCTCGTCCGAGGTTGAAGAGGAGCTTAGCGGCCTAAATTTGGCCAGTGAAGATCAAACCTGAACGACGTCTTCGAGTTTCGAGTGATTGAGTGTGCAAATTTTTTTGTATTTTTAGATTTGTATTTTTTTAATTTTATTATAAATTTTTTTGAGGTTATTGTAAATTTGTAATTATTTTTTTAAATAATAATGTAATGGTTTTTTTTTAAAATTTTGGCATAAATTAATAATGATAATTTTATTTTAGAAATAAATATTTTATTAAAAAAATTATATATTTTATTTAGCTGGGCCAGCCCAGGCCCGACCTGGGCCTGGCCCGGCCTACAGGGCCTAGACAGGCCTCCTCTTGAGGAGGAGGCCTGAGCCCGGCCCGGGCCTGGCAAAAACCAGGCCCGGGCCCGGGCTTTTTTGAAAAAGCCCGGGCCTGGCAGGCCCGGGCCCGACCGGGGTCTGCTAGGCCTTATGCTCACCCCTAGCTATGACTGTCCCAACAACATAATAATTTTCTCAAAGGTAATATAAAATCCTAGTTGCAACAAATGTATTGTATTAGTTCAAAATAGTAAATCTGAACAACAAAAGTAAGTCTCTTGCGGACTATGTTCTTACCGACGGCGGGGACGAGTCCGCTTTGGTGGAATAATGTATTCAATCCTTATGTGGAACTGTCGCGGGGCAACGTAAAAAGAAACTGGTAATTATCTTTGAAGCCTTGTTCACGCGCGTGATGTTGGAGTGATGGGTCTATTTGAAACCAAGGTTGAGCTGCTGACTTGGCGGGATATTGATGTGATGGTGGGTCGAAACTGGGACTACTTCCACCACCCAACGGTGGGAACGTCTCGACGCATTCTCGTCTTGTGGAGAGATAATCTTACGGTTTCTCACACTATGACCCAATTTGTATTGGCTACTGTTGACTTTCCAGACTGCAGTAAATGGCTTCTCGCATTTGTCTATTCTAATAAAGATTATCATATTCATTGCTTGTTATGGGAATTATTTGCCCCCCATACTGGGACCTCCCTTCCCATGATCATTGGTGGGGATTTTAATTGTCTACTCCGTCCGAAGGATAAGAATGGTGCAACCTCCTTTCATTAGACAATTGGATCTCGTGAAATGGATGAGTGGATTACTGCAATAGCTCTCTAAGAATTACAATTTATTGGTCCTTCCTATACTTAGTGTAATAATAGACCCGGTCTAGATCGCATGCTAAGCCTCCATGATCTGGTCTTTCTCAATTTAGTTACTCCTTGATATGCTTCCTCTACTTAAGGTTCAACACCTTAATAGGGTCAGTTCGGATCATTGCCCACTTCTTCTCCCCCCTTGCAGGCTTTTGTGCCGCCTCCTCCGGCACGCTGGCTTCCTTTTGAGGACGTTTGGCTTTCTTACCCAGTGGTATGGAAGCTTGTTTCAAAAAACTGGGCCAAGCCTAATCATGGGAATGCAACTGAGGTCCTCTCCCACAAGTATCGGCGGACCCGCGGGGCTTTACACTTCTAGAGCTAGAATAAATTTCGTGAGTTGGGATCTCTCTAATCTTCTCTTGAAGCTTAAATCTCCTCTCTCTAATTGCTTAAGAGCAATGAGTTGGGCCTTGCCGCAGAGCAGACAACAACTCTCATCCATAAGGTGAAAAGGCCGAACAACACTCTTGGGCGGCTGAACATTTAGTGGCAGCAATGTGCGAAAGGGTGGTGGCTGGCGCAGGGGGACTCGAATACCGCATACTTCCATTTCATAGCATCGAACTGGCGCAGATGCAACCATATCAACCAAATCCTCTCCCCATCTGGATCACTTTTGGTGGACCCAACGACTATTGAAGTGGTGTTTCTCCATTTTTTTCGAGCAAAAATGGCAAGGCCATTCTCCATCTCTTGATGATTGGCCATTGTTGGGAATATTGCCCTCAATGTTCCCTAGATGTGATTTAAAGAGGCATCACCATCAAAACTAAGAGCATAGTTGTATTTGATGTTGGTTAAGCTCATCATGTGCAGGATGTTCCTTGGAACAAGGTTAGATAGGTTGTCTAAGTGATGGTGACAGGTGGTCACAAGGTAGGCAGGTGGAGAGACAGAAAATCTGTCTAAGTCCACAGACGTTGAGTGAGGACAGCTCACTCAACGCCAGATACAAATAAATGTGGCTAAGTCTACGGACGTTGAGTGAAGTAAGCTCACTCAACTCCAGATGCAAATAAATGTGGTTAAGTCCACAGACGTTGAGTGAAGCAATCTTACTCAACGCTAGATGCCAACATGCGCTGAGAGAAGACAAGTTAGTTATTTGTAAGACAGAAAAGTTGCTAAGTCCACATGCATTGAGTGAAGGCAGTTAACTCAACGCCATACTACAAAAAGCGTTGCGTAAAGCTCAGATTGTCAAAGCTTTGTCTTTGACAGTAAAGAAATCTAGCTAAGTCTAGAAACATAGAGTGATGAAGCCTCACTCGACACCTAAGCAATTAAGACTGCAAAAGTCTAGGTGACATTGAGTGATGAAGACACGCTCAACACACTCAACACCTAAGTTGATAGGAAACTTGTCTAAGTACAGAAGCATTGGGTGAAGGCTATTCACTCAATGTCTCATCAAGATAATAAGCTAAAGTAGAAAGCATTGAGTGATGATGCTACACTCAACGCTTTCGTTCAGAAATGCGACTAAGTGTTTTGGCGTTGAGTGATGAAGGCTCAATCAGCGCCTAGTGGCAGAAAACTGTCTAAGTACTTCTGCATTAAGTGAAGCTTGTTCACTCAACGCTCTCAATGTCTGAGATGCAGAAAGATTGGCTAAGGCCAAAAGTATTGAGTGAAGTTTGTTCACTCAACGCTCTCAATGCCTGAGTAAGATAGAAATCTGTCTAAGTGTTTTGGCATTGAGTGAAGCTTGTTCACTCAACGTCTATACTAACGAGCTTGAATTTGACTAAGTCCACAGATGCTGACGTCAGCAAAAGTCAACAAAGTCAACAAAATTCAAAATATGGAGGGATAGCTACAGTACATGACAAACGACGGCACAGGCCTACTGTACGACTTTTTGCTGTTAAAGTAAAGCTACAGCTGTCAATTTCAGTTGGGCTCACTGGTCAAAATAGCTATTGATCGGCAGAATAAAAAAGACAGAGACCAGATTGAAGAAATTAGCTTTTGGAAAATGCGCCGGACTTCGTCTTCTTCCTCGTCCATTATTACAGAGCTTGAAGAAGCAAGTTCAGATCATCTTATCTGAAAGTTCTAAAAGATTGTTGGTGTCATTTTTCAACTACACCAGCAAGGTCAGAGGAATCCTCTAAAGAAGAAGATGCAGCAAGGTCCAACCTAGCTGAAGCTGATCTGAAAGCCGATCCAAGTTGTTGTAGCTGTCTTCACCTGCAATAGCAAGTTCAGAAGAAATTTCTGAGGAAAAAGAAGGAGCGGCAAGGTTTAGCCATGTTGCAACAACCAGAAGCAAACAAGAGTTAGTTGTTCACATCCTTACCTTCAACAGCAAGTTCAGGGATATCTCTCTGAGAAAGAAGTTGAAAGTTGCTTAACTGAAGGTTAGCTAATCACCTAGAGGGGGGTGAATAGGTGTTTGAGGTTTTCTTAGTTCTTTTGCTGATTTTAAATTAATTTATCTAAAGCTTGTCCTTAGCACCTGCAATAAATCAGAAAACAAGCACACATCAAACACATAAAGATTTATAGTGGTTCCCCAATTGGGTACATCCACTTTCCCTCCCACCTATCCAACTGATTTGTTGGATAAGGCACAAACTCCACCACTATGCTCCCCAGAGCTTACAACTCAAGCACTCAGCCTTATACACAGATTCTTCACATAATCCAAACTCAGAACCACAAGGGTTCCTACCCTCAGAGCCCTGCAGAGCTCCTATAGCTCAGTGATCCACCGATCACCTACATCAGCCTTATTTCTAAGGCCTAGAACTCAGGCTCTTCAGCCCTACAGCTCCAGATACACAGCCCTACTCTCAGAGGGCTGCAACACTCCTACAACTCAGTACCCTTCTAGGTACCTACAAATCAGCGTCCTCTAAGGCCTACAACTCAGTGACACACTTATCACTACAACTCAGTGACTCTCCAGCCACCTATCTCAGGCACAAGGCCCTACACTCTGACTGGGAGGACAGCCCTACCTCAGATCCACACTTGGATCCTACCTCAGAGAGCAACACTCTCCTACCTCAGACAATTAAGCCCTACAGCTCAGATCCACACTTGGATCCTACCTCAGTACCCCAACAGAGCACCTACCTCAGTGATTAATTAGTCACCTACCTCAGGCACAAAGTGCCCTACACTCATATTCAGAAAAATTGAATCCTACAGGAAGTAAATATAGAATGTTTAAGAAAAAAATAAAATAACTGACTCAGAGATAAATATTTGAGTCTACCTTGCTAGACTGAGTAGATATCAGTCCAGCACACTTGCTGTTGAAGGAATTAGTCCTCTTCTACAACTAACACTTTTCTGTTGCACAGATGAACAACTATCAGCTTGCTGAATGGATGAATCAGCTTCTCTATTCTGGAAAGAACTATCTTGCTGAACTTGAAGAGTGTTGAAGCCAAAATCTGACTTCGACAAAAGTTCGAAAAATAGGGGCGTAGCCAACACCTACTCGTCCCAAGCTCCGACCTCCGACTGGTCGTGAAGGACTAGAAACTGACCCAAAACCTCAGCAGGGAGGTCCCACCGCTTACCCAGAAGATCTCTGAGAGCTTCCCCTCCAAAGCCAAAATCCGGGCTTGGAGGTCCTCGAAAGCACAGAAAAATCCTCTCAAGTCCCGGGCCAAAGTTTGTGTGTGCTTCTGAAGAACCCCTATGGGCCTATTTATAGTTTTCTGAGCTTGAACTGCCAATATCCATACTAAGCTATCCTGAAATTACCAGAGTACCCCTGGTTGGGTCTGCCAACAGCCAAACTCAGCAGTTCTGAGGAGCTATACGCAGACTACCAAGGGCAAAAGGGTAAAATTACCAGAGGTAAAAGAGTAAAATCCCCTTCGGGGTAGAAATGTGAAAACAACCTCCTTTCTATGCGGCGAGTGGGGGAACACCCGGCGGCGAGACGGGCCTTCCTGCTCGTCTCGCCGATATCCTTTGTTATGAGGTCTTCTCGCGGTTAAAGGTCTTCTCGCCCCTAGGAGGGGCATCTCGCCTACTACAGAGGCCACTTGTCTCGCCACCTACGAGTGCACCCCATGGTCCCACTCGCCCATCAATTCCTCTCGCCCGCTTCGACTATTCACGCTTTGAGGACCTCTCGCGAGCCCGAGGTTGTACACAATCCCCGCTATTTTCGAGATCATTCTAAGCTCAGAAAGAACATCCAACCGAGGCTCGTCATTAAAACATATTTATGGACGCATTTATGAGAGAAACTTCTATGAGGCCCCCCACCAAAACCTATAAATATGGGATTCCTATCCCGAATAGAGACTTCCCCTTCACACACTTCCTCCTTCCTTGCGGTAAACTGTTCATGTCTCATAGCCAGAGCTTTCGCGAGCACCTTGCAAAGGTGCGTCGGCAGAACAAGGCCGTCGTAGCCGCTTATACTTCAACTCTATTTCGCCCTCTACCCACTTTACCATCCTCTCCGTCTCGCCTAAAGAGGGTAGACACAGGTGACCCCTCCTCTGCCGAGGATCCGTCTCGCGCAGTCCATGAGACCTGCCCCTCTCGTCCTCCTGTATCTCCTAAAGAGAAAGACGTGAGCTCTTGCTTCTATCTCTATTCTTCAATATTTGTATCTGTCTTCTTAATTGTTTGTCTGTTCAGGGAGCTCCCGCGGCTATAAAGCGACCGGAAAGCCCGCGAGATGACTCTGCCGTCCACCGTGAAGATTCTGACTCGCAACCCCCTTCCACTCCTCCAACAACTCCTCCCTGCAAGAGGAGAGACAATCCCTCCCAGGCCGTCGGGACTTCCCGTCCTCCTGGTGAGAAACCTTCCCTCTCGCTTCTCTGCCCCACTCGCTACTCCCACACACTCCTGCGGGAGCCTCTCTCACCCTTCCCCTCTACTCCTTCCGCAGGCATCCAGACCGACTCGCCTGCTGAGGAGCACCCTGGGCAACCTACCGTCTCGCCTCTTCCTCCCCTTGACGGGATTGAAGATTACCTTGGCGACCCTGTGAACCCAGCGGAAATGAGGCGCAAGACTGCCGAGTTGTTCCAGAAACACGCGCGCCTCATCCATTCGCTGACGCTGGATAAGCAGGAGGCGGATCGGTACATCGAATGGCTGGAGAACGAGTGCGCTCGCTTATCTTCCGAGGCAGATACCGAGTTAGATGTCGATGGAACCAATCCTGACGCCATCATCAACGAGGTCGATATGCAGCTTCGTCTCGCTCGCCGTGGGCTGGAGTCCGTTCGCGCGTTCCACTCGCATAGTAAGCCACCCTGTGCAGGAGCTCGCGGTGTCCACTGACAATGGCACCCGTACTGAAAGCCGTCTGTCTCGCCCATTCTTCCTTATTTTGTCTTTGAATGTTTGTAATAATTAATGCTGTGTGCTGCTGGCTCGCCGGTATTGTCAGAAAACTTGGTATCCGCTGATTGAGGGACGGTATTTGAATATTTATTTTTCATTGCTGGTTTAAATACTCTTTAATTTCTTTTAATCACTGTCTCATGATTGCGACTGACAGTGCTAATCGAGGTTTTTTAGGAGAGAGAGAGTAAAACGCCGGCTGACTCTTCCCCTCCCTCTGTACCTTTTCCTGTGCATTAATCATGGCCCTGTATCCGTTATAAATACACCCGGCCCTGGATCAGAAGGATACCCGCACTCTTCACTCCTGCCGCACCCAAGCTCTTGCCCTTCACTTCTTTCGTCTCGTCGCGCCTTCTCGCGCTTTTTCTCCCACGGCCATCTCGCCGATCTTCATTCTTACTCCTCCTTTCTTCCTCCGTGTCGCCTAAAACCGTCTAGCCAAGGATGGGTAAGAAAAGAGTTGAGGAAGGCGATGGGCGCAGCCGCTGCGGGAAGCGGTTCACAGACCATGACTTCCCGCTCGGCCGGCTTTCTGAGGAAGATTACCACGGCTTTGTCTGCGAGTACTTGGGGGAGGGGATCGAGTCACATCCCCCCAAAGTTGGCGAGTCCATCAACACCTATTACCCGGGAGAGCTCGCTTTCCCCATCTCGCACTTTGAGGCGGGGTTGAGGTTGCCTCTATGGACTGAGGTAAAACATGTATTCAAGTAATTCGGCGTCGTCCCGGCGTAGTTCAACCCGAACGTCATTTCGGTGTTGATCGACTTCGCCTGCTACATGCGCCGGGAGCACATTGAGTTTGGCTTGGCGGTCTTCCGCAAGCTCTTCATTTATCACGCCAACGCTGATGGCGTCTCGTACTTCACCGGGCAAGGGCTCAAGGTGTGCGAGACGCCCAACAAAAATCACCATTGGCTCATGCGGTTTGTCTTCATCCATGGCAACCGTAGTTACTTCTGGGGCATCCCACTCGCGCCTGTGTCTCCCCACGAAAGTTTATATACCACCCCGCAGGTCGGCGGCACGGACAAGCTGCTGTATGATTACTTCGTCGGCAAAAACTTCAAAGTCAACTACTTGCGGCGAGGCCTCGACTCGCTGCCTCCGGTGCTCCCTGGTGAAGGTATTCTCGCTCTCTTGTCTCATAATTCATTTTTTCCGTCTCGTCGTCTTATCACTTTCTTGTTTTCTAGGGGAGCGAGTCGTCCCAGTCCACCCTCCATACAAAAGCAACATCCACCCCTCCAAGGGCCTTGATCTCGCCAGCGCGGTAGCTGAGGCGGCGAGAGAGTCCCTGGATCCTGCCCCTCCGAAGAGGCCTGCAGGAGACACGACCCCTTCTCACTCCGGCCCTCCAAAGAGAATGAAAAAGCTGTGGCTGTCTCCAAGGGGAAAAAGAGGACGACCCTGAAGGAGAAGGAAATATCGGGGTCTTTGAGCCCTATCTCTGTGGAGGGGTCTCAATCGCCCCGCTCGCCTCCTCAACAGGCCGTCTCTCCTACCCGCGAGACGACACTCCCTGACCAGCCTGCCGCCACATCTAATCAACAGGCTGCCACCACAACTCACGAAGGCGCTTCCTCCAGCCGTCCCGCCCCCTCCTCCCAAATGAACTTCAACTTGGGCCCCACGGTCCCAGATGCTGCGGGCGACCATGTTCTGCTGTGGTGGCGGGACGTCAATCGCGTGTCTATCTCCACTCTCCTTCCCCCTTGGAAGGAGCAGGAAGAGCCAACTAGTCATGCTTTCGCCGTGGGGTACGTCCTTTATGGTGGTCTCGACGCAGTCTCTTCTGAGAGCGAGTCTACGCGAGATCTCGTCATGAAGTCCTCCCACGCCCAGATGTGCACCTTGGAGTTCTCGCACCGCGTTGCACGCCGTCTAATATATATCAACAAAAATGGTTGGAAAGCGAGACGAGCCTGGTGGCGGAGCGGGAGAAGTCAGAAGATCTCGCAAAAAGGTTGTTTGATGTCGAGAGCCTCCTCGCAAAAGCCCAAGGCGGCGTGGTAAAGCCCTATACTTACTCTTTTCCTTCAAAAGCAAACGCTTTTAACAAATAACCTGACGTCTCGAATGATGCCGAGACGGCGGAGTGGCTGCATTCGCGAGTAGCGGCCCTGGAGGAGGAGGTCAAGGTCTTAAAAGCCCAGAATACTCGCCTTCAGGCCGACGCCGCGTCATCGTCTCGCCGCAAACCCTTTCGGACACCTCCACCGCACTATTCTTTTGATGAGGTTGAGGAGCAATGCCGAGATGCTGGCATCAGGGCGGCATAGCTGGTCCTGAAGATGATGAAGGATTTGGGGGTCGTGAAGGATGACTCAGAATCAGTGACCGTCCGCGACCTGGTTCCCCAGCTCTATGGCGAGGAGAGCGAGGATACTTCTTCCGGCGAGGAGAAATGACGTGCCAACTCCCAAGATCCAGAATCCCTCTCTCCTCTTCCTTTTGCTGCTGTTTGTAAAGCTTAGACTATCTCTTTTTTTGAGCCCTATTTTGTGATACATAACAATGATGATCAAATGTACATGTTATTTGTGGTTTTGTTCTTTATTTCTCGAAATGAATCACTGGTTTGCTTTGTCCTGCGAGATGGTGCTACACACCCATCTCGCCGCCTTGCCCTTACTCTCTATTTTGCTTTTCCCTGCTTACTGCGAGACAACCCCTTGATGTGCTTACACTCGCGAGACTGTGCTCTTATCTTGTCTCGCTGTCTTGTGTGAGAGTCGGCCTTTTCCAGAGCGCGGGACGTTACTTCCCTTTCCTTGGCATGTGAGATCTGGCTGGTATACCCCTCTCGATTCACCTCAGGGTACTCCCGCTGCGAGTGGCCTTTTGTTATATAGCCTGCTCCTCTTATCAGAGCGAGCCTTGCGTCTCGCGCGAGTGCCCACTCGCCGAGGGTGAGACCGTCTCTGAGCCCGCCAGCTGAGAGTGCCTCCACTCGCACTGCTCTAGTCTTTGCCTTAGTTTATTTTTTCGTAGAATTAAGTAGGGATGTTGTTTAAAGATATTTTCCTAACCATTCTGTCATTGAGTGAGTTCACTGCCCTGCTAGTTTAACGAGAGCCTGGGCAACGGGTCTACCAGGGACCGAGCCGGGCTCGAAGTGGTGTAGAATTTCCCAGAGTCTAGACCTATTCTCAAGAACTTGGAACAGAAACTTCAAGAACCTGATCTCTCCCCCACAGGCGAGCCTTCAGACCCGCCAACTAATGAGAGCCTGCGCAGCGGGTCTACCTGGGACCGAGCCGGGCTCAAAGTGGTGCAGAATTTCCCAGAGTCTAGACATATTCTCAAGAACTTGGAACAGAAATTTCAAGAACCTGACCTCTCACCCACAGGCGAGCCTTCGGACCTGCCAGCTAATGAGAGCCTGCGCAGCGGGTCTACCTGGGGCTGAGCCGCGCTCGTGGTAGTGCAGAACCAAGGACCAAGAACTAGAACCTCTCCCCCACAGGCGAGCCTTCGGACCTACCAGCTAATGAGAGCCTGCGTAGCGGGTCTACCTAGGGCCGAGCCATGCTCGGGGTAGTGCAGAACCAAGGACTAAGAACCAGAACCTCTCCCCCACAGGCGAGCCTTCGGACCTGCCAGCTAATGAGAGACTGCGCAGCGGGTCTACCTGGGGCCGAGCCGCGCTCGGGGTAGTGTAGAACCAAGGACCAAGAACCAGACCTCTCCCCCACAAGCGAGCCTTCGGACCTGCCAGCTAATGAGAGCCTCCACAGCAGGTTTACGTAGGGCCGAGCCGCGCTTGGGGTAGTGCAGAACCAAGTACCAAGAACCAGAACCTCTCCCCCACAGGCGAGCCTTCAGACCTGCCAGCTAATGAGAGCCTGCGCAGCGGGTCTGTAATGTCCCGAATCGTTCTAGGCCCCTAGTGTGTGTTTTTGAGTCAGGAGGGTTGACTCGAGTCCTGAGAAGTGCAAGGAATTGGACTGCACTTGTGGAGAAGTGGAGAAATCAGTGCAGAGAGACACGGGTAGTGACACGGGTAGTGACACGGGTAGTGACACGGGTAGTGACACGGGTAGTGGCACGGGTAGTGACACGGGTAGCGACACGGGCGTGCCCCTACCTGTGTGTGTCGAGTTACACTCGACACGCCGTGTCGAGTCTGACGAGCCATGTCGACATCATGTGACACGGGTAGCGACACGGCCGTATCCCTACCCGTGTGTATCGAGTTACACTCGACACGCCGTGTCGAGACTGATTGAGTTGTGTCGACATCATGTGACACGGGTAGCGACACGGCAGTGTCCCTACCCGTGTGTGTCGAGTCGACAATTTTTGATAGATCGTCGAGATGCAACCCGAGAAGGACACGGCCAAGGACACGGCCAGGAACACGACCGTGTCAAATATTGAACCGACATGGAAACTGTCGTTGCCGCTTCGCCAGGAAGGACACGGGTAAGGACACGGCCGTGTCCCTACCCGTGTCACTTTTTATATATAAGGGGGACAGAAAACCCTAGTCGTTTTCATGTTCATTTCATCCCCTAATTCCTGTGAGAACTCCTGGTGAGAGGAAAAACTGCTGGAGCAAGTTCTACCGGAGGAGATCCGCCATCGCCGTGAAAGAGAAGATGCCGCCAAGGAGAACTACGAGATCCATGGCCGGAAATGGTGGTACCGTTGGAGCCAATGTGAGTTTCCTACCCTCTCCCTTGGTGCTAGATCTATAGTTATTTTCCTAGGAGAGACATCGACTCAAGAGAGTCTTGATGGTGAGGAGGAGTTTTCTAGGAAAGGCCATGCTAAGACTTGTGTCTTAGGTTTTAGATCTCTTCAACCACGCCCTTCTTCAATGTGATGATAAGGGATGGGTTCGTGAAGGGTTTTGGCCTCTTGAGGGTGAATAAGGGTGGAGGAAATTCTGGAATGATTTGGAATGATCGCATTGAGGAGGAAGACGAACCGATGTCGTTCATTCCGCCTTAAGATGCGTGCAGAATCTGTATTCTGCGCGCAGCGAACTTCGTGGCCATTTTTAAGTACTCTATGGCCAGATCTGGGCTTTCGACTTAACACGAAAGTTGAAGCACTTGAAAATACCTTTCCAACGAATGGTTGCACGACTTCTGGCAAAGTCTGTAGCCACAGGAAAGTCCAAACGAAAATGGTGTTCAATAAATCTTGTATGCAGAAACTGTGTTCTGTACGCAGCGGATTTCATGTCCGATTTCAAATAGGATAATGTCAAATCTGGGTTGAGGTCTGAATACGAGAGTTGTAGACCTCGGAAAGACCTTTCCATCGTGGGGTTACACGTCTTCACCGGATTCCTGTAGCTTCAGGAATCTCCGGTCGAATTTGCTGTCCAGATGCAACCTGCACCTAAAATCTGGGCTTAATGGAAAATGGATTTTGATTCGGTGGAATTAATAATGCAAGATACTTGGCTTGGCTGAACACTTATGAGTATTCATTTGTTGCATGATTGGAGTAGCCTATTAATCAGATTTCATATTATCAATTTGTGAAGCAATCTTATTTAAACGAATTGAATTGGTAGAAATTGTAAGATGGATAATTGGGCACTTCATGTTTATATTATGACATTATCAAATGGAAAGTGTGTTAGATCTTCATATGCCCACCATATTTATATTACATTATCATCATTTGGAAAGTCATATAGATGTATAGATTATGGCCATGAGTATGATTGGTTAATGAAATGAGTCTAGTAGTCCAATACCTAGAGCGTCGTCTCCCTACGGGTAGTATTGTGAAGGGATGTAAGTGCGGTGTTGACCGTCACTTGTTTTGGTTGTGTTGTGATAAGGTATGGATGGATGGTTGGGCTATGTACTCGTGCTTACTTCCGAGGCCCCTTCCATGTTATGTTGATGTGGTATTTGCATGTGGTGTGAGTCGACACGCGGTGTCGTAATCCTGGGTTAAGGATAGTGTGGCAGGTCTACGGGCTCGCCAGTCGTCACACCGACGGGAGTTGGCAGTTAGACTTGGTCGGTTTGGGCTGTGTCCTCGGTGTTCACGTCCCGAGGCCCCTCCGGCCATGTGAACGGTTGGGCTGTGTCCTCGTGCTTTCTTCCGAGGCCCCTTCCGGGTCACGCAAGGCCAGTTCGGGCTGTGTTCTTGGTGCACATCTACCCAAGACCCCGCTGGGCCATAGTACGCATGGGCTCCGCTGTTGTGTTCTTAGCGTTGAGGCGTACGGAGGCCTAGGTGAAGTAGTGTGATACCCGCCTAGTAGTAGAAGTGCCTGTTCTACTGTCACCGCCTGGCCACGGCGGCTGATGCCTGAGAGGTTAGCTACCTGCTCGAAAAGTGGGAACTATAGTCTGTGTCGACATATCAATTGCATGGGTGTGCATGGGTGAGTCATTGCATAGCATACATAGCATTTCATAACATTGCACAACAAGATCCTCATCATATAAGTTTGTATGGGCACTCCTATACGATGAGTTACTTTATGTAACCCGATCCTTAACTTATAAGTTTGTATGGGCATTCTTATAAGTTAAGTTACTTTCCTGTTGTAGATTTCCTTACACCTGTTGATATATGATGTTAGCTTGTAGAACTGCTAGATTATACATTATATTCATGTACCTTGCCACCTGCTTATACTCCTTTACTTGCATACTTATTATATACTATACTCTTGTTCCTTTTCTCCGCCCGGTGCCGAGGAGTCGCCGGGGGAGCGGATGTGAAACCACTTAGTCGTTTCGACTAACGGTTGCTACGTCTACCTTTTTAGGAGGTCACGCCGTAGGTAGAGCAGCCGCAGACTACGCAGCAGGAGAGCCAGGCCAGGACGACAGGGCCTGAAGTGACGGTGTCGTCGATACCGTCGGTTACTGATGTTAGTATTTTGATTACTATGATGTAGCCCGTTTGGGCAATGTTTAACTGTACTCTGATATTTTGTAGAAGCATGTTTAGCTTCTCTTTATTTCATGTTTTGGACATTATATATTACTTAGTGTGGATTTTGACTTCTCTTGCTTATTTATTTGGTTGGGTTGACATTTATATTGATATGGTTGTAGCCGGCGGAATAGGCGTCTTGTGGTACATGTTAGCCCGTGTGCTAATGCTACCGCAAGGCGGCTGTTCCGGGCATAAGACTCCCCCTTCGTGCCGTGTTTTGGGATCCGGGGAGGAGGGGTCTTACAAATGGTATCAGTTTGCCGCGATCCTCAACTAAGAAGTCATTCAACAATGGTGCCACCCCCGTTTGGTTAGTCAGTTTGGGGACAAACTGACTTAGCAGAAGCAGTGGTGTGCCCATATATAATTCACATTAAGTTTGTCCAACGTTGACCTTAAGTTTAGCCAACCTGACCATAAATTTGTCGTGTACGTGTAGGTTCCACTGCATGTTGAGCCGATGGGGGGTACCCCTACCCCTCCCATACCCACTCAGTTCCAACAGTCTGAGTTGGGGCAGACGCTCACCGCCATTCTTGATGCTTTTAAGGCACAGCAGGCTCCGGTGCAACAACAGGCCCCGAGCTCCAACTGGCTGAGCACCTTCCGGGCTCTCTCCCCTCCCATCTACCTTGGGACGGAGTCAGCCGTACATACAGAGGAATGGCTAGACACGATACAAGAGTTGTTGGCTGGTATCCGTTGCCCAGCCAACATGGCAGTGACATTGGCAGTGTCCGTCTTGGACTTACATGCGAAGAGGTGGTGGAAGTCCCTCATGGGCTCTACCTTCCAAGGCCGGATCTACACTGAGATAAGTTGGAGTGAATTCTCGGGTGTTTTCTTGGATCACTTTATCCCTACATCGGCCCGAGATGAGCTTGAGCAGAGGTTCCTTCTACTAAAGCAGGGATCAAAGTCGGTTACAGAATACCAGCAGGAATTCCAGCATCTCACAAGGTTTGCGGATTCTTATGAGTTGGATGACAGAGGTTATGCCAAGCGCTTCTATAAAGGGCTGCGAGATCCCCTAAGGTAGTCCCTTTTGTTTATAGCGGATGGTAGCTTGGCGGAGATCATTGATATGGCGAAAAGATTGGAGGCGGACCACCTGGGATGTAGTAAGAGGCTTGCGGAGGACGTGATGGAAGCCGGCCCAAGTAATAGAAGGAGACGGGACTTCAGAGGAGGAAGAGGTTATCAAAGAGGTGGAGGGCGTGTCCACCGAAACTATAGGGTGGAGCATCCAGTTCCGCAGCCGCCTGCGTTGCCTCCACCCCCACAGCCTCAGCGATTTCAACAACCTGAAGGGCGTCGTGGTCTGGTGTGCTTCGAATGCAACCAGCCGGGCCACATCCGGCATTTTTGCCCGCAGCTATATGGGAACACGCCTCCTGCTCTCCCTCCTGCTCTCCCTCCTGCTCTCCCTCCAGCAGCTCCACGAGGGCGGGGATATATGCGTGGTCGAGGACGAGGACCGCCAAGAGGAAACCCCGGACCGGTCCGGGATCAGGTGTACGCGCTTGACATGGCGCAGGAACGGAACCCACAAGATGTGATTGCAGGTATGATTTAATTAATTTACGTATTTGCATGGTCTAACTTGAATTGATTAGAACTTACTAGCCACTAGCAATAAGTTTTGGTTGTTGGTACTTAGGCACCGTGATTATTGGCGGGAAGACAGCCTATGCGCTGTTCGATACCGGTGCCTCACACTCCTTTGTGTCCGAGGATTTCATAAAAGACGTGGAGGATGTACAGTACTTCACTGGCATAGCCCGACGTGTACGCCTTCCGGATGGCTCGGAGATGATCGCAACCGCCAAG
Organism: Platanthera guangdongensis; assembly: GCA_039583875.1. Lineage (NCBI taxonomy): Eukaryota > Viridiplantae > Streptophyta > Magnoliopsida > Asparagales > Orchidaceae > Platanthera > Platanthera guangdongensis. The sequence continues at coordinate 55,978,270 of CM077148.1, forward strand.
TGCGAGTTGGAGTTATTTATTGATGGGAAGGCCTTTGATACGCCGGCCACGGTTCTGAGAATGCCGGAGTTTGACATCATTTTGGGCATGGTATGGCTGGATTGGCACTTCACGAGGATCGACTGTGCGGAGAAGCGGATCTATTTGAGACATGGAGACTCTAACGTCATCTTCCAAGGTATTGGCTTCGCGCCTCGCATGATGTTATCTTCCGTCCAGGTTGTAAAAGCTCATATGAAGGGGGACGAGGTCTTCATGATCTGGTTCGAGTTGAAGGAGGAAGCGTTGGAATTAAAGGATGTACGGGTTGTGCGGGATTTTCCCGAGGTATTCCCTGAGAAGCTACCAGGATTACCTCTGCATAGAGAGGTTGACTTCCAGATCAATCTAGTACCAGGTGCCAAGCCTGTATCCAAGGCTCCGTACAGAATGGCTCTGAAAGAACTCGCGGAGTTTAGAGTTCAATTGCAAGAACTGGTGGATTCAGGGTTCGTTCGCCCCAGTTCATCACCATGGGGAGCCCCTGTGTTGTTCGTAAAGAAGAAGGATGGAACCCTGCGATTGTGCATAGATTATCGGGAACTCAATCGGTTGACGGTACGGAACACTTATCCACTACCTCGGATCGATGAGTTGTTCGATCAACTAGTGGGAGCACATTGGTTTTCTAAATTGGATTTGCGCTCCGGATACTATCAGTTGAGGATACAAGAAGGGGACATCCAGAAAACGGCCTTCAGTTCGAGATATGGTTTGTATGAGTTCACAGTAATGCCGTTTGGGCTCACAAATGCCCCTTCGGGCTTCATGAGTTTGATGAACAAGGTGTTTGAACCGTATTTGGACATCTTCGTCATTGTTTTCATCGACGACATCTTGGTCTACTCAAAGACGGAGGAGGAGAATGTCGAGCACCTGACCTTGGTTTTAAAGAAATTGAAGGAGCACGCCTTGTATGCCAAGTTTAGTAAGTGTGAATTCTGGCTTAAGGAGGTTGCCTTCTTGGGGCATGTGATCAGTGGAGCAGGATTATCGGTGGATCAAGCAAAGGTGCGAGCCGTGAAGGAGTGGTCGCCCTTGAAGTCGGCGGCCGATGTACGAAGCTTTCTTGGACTTGCTGGGTACTACCGCAAGTTCGTGAAAGGATTCTCCAAGATTGCCCTTCCCCTTACCTCCTTGACGAAGAAGGGCGTGCCATTTGAGTGGACACCTCAATGTGAAGCGGCATTTCAAGAGTTGAAGGATAGGCTTACCTCCGCCCCCATCCTTGCACTTCCGTCGGGGAAGGAAGGATTCCAAGTTTACACGGACGCATCATATCAAGGGATGAGAGCGGTGCTTATGCAGCACGGGCATGTGATCGCTTATGCTTCAAGGCAGTTAAAGAAACATGAAATCAATTACCCGGTTCATGATTTGGAGTTGGGAGCAGTGGTGTTCGCTTTGAAGGTCTGGAGGCATTATTTATATGGCGTCCACTGCGAGATCTTTTCCGATCACAAGAACTTGAAGTATGTCCACACTCAGAAGGAGTTGAACCTGAGACAACGACGGTGGTTGGAATTTCTATGCGACTATGAGTTCACCATGAACTACCACCCCGGGAAAGCGAACTCGGTAGCCGATGCCTTGAGTAGAAAAGCGCCAGGCTCTAGCCCAGAGTCTCAGTTGATGAGTATGGAGTTGGCTCGGATGATCGAGGAGATGGAAATTACTCTAGTATTCAAGGCTCCTTCGGCAGAGTATGCGGAGTATTTGGCCAACATGAGCATAGTTTGTGATATCTGAGACCGGATTCGGGTGGAGCAAGGAATGGATGCGGCCTTGGCCCCGACAATCAAGGCAATTGAAGATGGGACCATAAATGAGTACACACTCAAAGACGACCTCGTTTATTTTCGTGGCCGACTCTATATTCCCAAGGGCGGCAAAATTCGGGAGGATATCTTGAGAGAGGCACATTCCTCTCAATATTCAGTGCACCCGGGTATTGCTAAGATGTACGCCGGATTGCGAAAGACCATGTGTTGGCCGGGAATGAAGAAGGATGTTCGCTATTATGTTACACATTGCGAAGCTTGCCAAAGAGTGAAGGCTGAATGCAGGAGTCCCGGTGGTTTGTTGCAGTCGCTGCCCATCCCCGAATGGAAGTTCGAGGATATCTCCATGGACTTCGTTCATGGGTTACCCCGTTCCCGCTCCGAGAATGATTCAGTGTGGGTTATTGTTGATCGACTGACAAAGGTGGCCCGGTTCATTCCAATGAAGAAGGAAGCACACGTGGATGTTTTGGCACGCCTTTTTGTGGAGCAATTTGTACGGTATCATGGCGTGCCCAAGACAATTGTTTCGGATCGGGATGGTCGATTTACATCCAATGAGTGGAAGGCGGTACATGCGTATTTGGGCTCGCGCCTAACCTTTAGTACTGCATTCCACCCACAGACGGACGGGCAGTCTGAAAGGACCATCAGGACACTGGAAGATTTATTGAGGTTATGTGTGCTGGACAGAGGATAGCCATGGGAAAGGCTCTTGCCACTAGTGGAATTCTCCTATAATAATAGCCATCAGGCGAGCATCGGCATGACGCCCCATGAAGCCATTTACGGAAGAAGGTGCAGGACTCCCTTGTCTTGGGTGTAAGATGAAGATCCGAAGGCATTGGGAAACGAATACATAGATGATACTGATGCGGCGGTCAGATTGATACGGGATCGCATGTTGGAGGCTCAAAGTCGACAGGCGAAATATTACAATAAAAGCACCGGATGGTGGAGTTCCAAGTGGGCGAAAAAGTGTTTCTCAAGATTCGGCCGATGCATGGTGTGTCGCGGGTACGTGGGGTGAAAAAGCTCAGCCCAAGGTATGTTGGGCCTTATACTATACTAGAAAGGATCGGCCCGTTGGCCTATCGGTTGGAGTTACCACCAGAACTAGAAAATCTCCACGACGTGTTCCATGTGTCGTCGCTTCGAAAAGCATTGTTGCGGCCCGACCAGTATATTCCCACTACTGATGGTGTAGTGGCATCAGATAGGTCTGTGCGACTAGAGCCGGTGCGGATTGTTGACAGCGAGACAAGAATTTTGCGCCGCAAAAGTGTACCCTTAGTGAAGGTGCTATGGTCGAATCATGGGAAGGAGGAGTACACATGGGAGCCAATGGATTTGATGCAGCAACGCTACCCGGAGTTGTTTGCTCAAGGTAATCTTATTTAAAAGAATATGTTAAATTTCATGTTATGCATTTTTCCCCTCAGCCTAAGCCTGATTTCGGGGACGAAATCTTTTATTTTGTTTATAGGATTTGTAACGTCCCGAATCGTTCTAGGCCCCTAGTGTGTGTTTTTGAGTCAGGAGGGTTGACTCGAGTCCTGAGAAGTGCAAGGAATTGGACTGCACTTGTGAGAAGTGGAGAAATCAGTGCAGAGAGACACGGGTAGTGACACGGGTAGTGACACGGGTAGTGACACGGGTAGTGACACGGGTAGCGACACGGGCGTGTCCCTACCCGTGTGTGTCGAGTTATACTCGACACGCCGTGTCGAGTCTGACGAGCCATGTCGACATCATGTGACACGGGTAGCGACACGGCCGTGTCCCTACCCGTGTGTGTCGAGTTACACTCGACACGCCGTGTCGAGACTGACTGAGTTGTGTCGACATCATGTGACACGGGTAGCGACACGGCAGTGTCCCTACCCGTGTGTGTCGAGTCGACAATTTTTGATAGATCGTCGAGATGCAACCCGAGAAGGACACGACCAAGGACACGGCCAGGAACACGACCGTGTCAAATATTGAACCGACATGGAAACTATCGTTGCTGCTTCGCCAGGAAGGACACGGGTAAGGACACGGCCGTGTCCCTACCCGTGTCACTTTTTATATATAAGGGGGACAGAAAACCCTAGCCGTTTTCATGTTCATTTCATCCCCTAATTCCTGTGAGAACTCCTGGTGAGAGGAAAAACTGCTGGAGCAAGTTCTACCGGAGGAGATCCGCCATCGCCGTGAAAGAGAAGATACCGCCAAGGAGAACTACGAGATCCATGGCCGGAAATGGTGGTACCGCTGGAGCCAATGTGAGTTTCCTACCCTCTCCCTTGGTGCTAGATCCATAGTTATTTTCCTAGGAGAGACATCGACTCAAGAGAGTCTTGATGGTGAGGAGGAGTTTTCTAGGAAAGGTCATGCTAAGACTTGTGTCTTAGGTTTTAGATCTCTTCAACCACGCCCTTCTTCAATGTGATGATAAGGGATGGTTTCGTGAAGGGTTTTGGCCTCTTGAGGGTGAATAAGGGTGGATGAAATTCTGGAATGATTTGGAATGATCGCATTGAGGAGGAAGACGAACCGATGCCGTTCATTCCGCCTTAAGATGCGCGCAGAATCTGTATTCTGCGCGCAGCGAACTTCGTGGCCATTTTTAAGTACTCTATGGCCAGATCTGGGCTTTCGGCTTAACACGAAAGTTGAAGCACTTGAAAATACCTTTCCAACGAATGGTTGCATGACTTCTGGCGAAGTCTGTAGCCACAGGAAAGTCTAAACGAAAATGATGTTCAATAAATCTTGTATGCAGAAACTGTGTTCTGTACGCAGCAGACTTCATGTCCGATTTCAAATAGGATAATGTCAAATCTGGGTTGAGGTCTGAATACGAGAGTTGTAGAACTCGGAAAGACCTTTCCATCGTGGGGTTACACGTCTTCACCGGATTCCTGTAGCTTCAGGAATCTCCGGTCGAAGTTGCTGTCCAGATTCAACCTGCACCTAAAATCTGGGCTTAATGGAAAATGGATTTTGATTCAGTGGAATTAATAATGCAAGATACTTGGCTTGGCTGAACACTTATGAGTATTCATTTGTTGCATGATTGGAGTAGCTTATTAATCAGATTTCATATTATCAATTTGTGAAGCAATCTTATTTAAACGAATTGAATTGGTAGAAATTGTAAGATGGATAATTGGGCACTTCATGTTTATATTATGACATTATCAAATGGAAAGTGTGTTAGATCTTCATATGCCCACCATATTTATATTACATTATCATCATTTGGAAAGTCATATATATGTATAGATTATGGCCATGGGTATGATTGGTTAATGAAATGAGTCTAGTAGTCCAATACCTAGAGCGTCGTCTCCCTACGGGTAATATTGTGAAGGCATGTAAGTGCGGTGTTGACCGTCACTTGTTTTGGTTGTGTTGTGATAAGGTATGGATGGATGGTTGGGCTGTGTACTCGTGCTTACTTCCGATGCCCCTTCCATGTTATGTTGATGTGGTATTTGCATGTGGTGTGAGTCGACACGCGGTGTCGTAATCCTGGGTTAAGGATAGTGTGGCAGGTCTACGGGCTCGCCAGTCGTCACACCGACGGGAGTTGGCAGTTAGACTTGGTCGGTTTGGGCTGTGTCCTCGGTGTTCACGTCCTGAGGCCCCTCCGGCCATGTGAACGGTTGGGCTGTGTCCTCGTGCTTTCTTCCGAGGCCCCTTCCGGGTCATGCAAGGCCAGTTCGTGCTGTATTCTTGGTGCACATCTACCCAAGACCCCGCTGGGCCATAGTACGCATGGGCTCCACTGTTGTGTTCTTAGCGTTGAGGCGTACAGAGGCCTAGGTGAAGTAGTGTGATACCCGCCTAGTAGTAGAAGTGCCCGTTCTACTGTCACCGCCTGGCCACGACGGCTGATGCCTGAGAGGTTAGCTACCTGCTCGAAAAGTGGGAACTATAGTCTGTGTCGACATAGCAATTGCATGAGTGTGCATGGGTGAGTCATTGCATAGCATACATAGCATTTCATAACATTGCACAACAAGATCCTCATCGTATAAATTTGTATGGGCACTCCTATACGATGAGTTACTTTATGTAACCCGATCCTTAACTTATAAGTTTGTATGAGCATTCTTATAAGTTAAGTTACTTTCCTGCTGTAGATTTCCTTACACCTGTTGATATATGATGTTAGCTTGTAGAACTGCTAGATTATACATTATATTCATGTACCTTGCCACCTGCTTATACTCCTTTACTTGCATACTTGTTATATACTATACTCTTGTTCCTTTTCTCCGCCCGGTGCCGAGGAGTCGCCGGGGGAGCGGATGTGAAACCACTTAGTCGTTTCGACTAACGGTTGCTACGTCTACCTTTTTAGGAGGTCACGCCGCAGGTAGAGCAGCCGCAGACTACGCAGCAGGACAGCCAGGCCAGGACGACAGGGCCTGAAGTGACGGTGCCGTCGATACCGTCGGTTACTGATGTTAGTATTTTGATTACTATGATGTAGCCCGTTTGGGCAATGTTTAACTGTACTTTGATATTTTGTAGAAGCATGTTTAGCTTCTCATTATTTCATGTTTTGGACATTATATATTACTTAGTGTGGATTTTGACTTCTCTTGCTTATTTATTTGGTTGGGTTGGCATTTATATTGATATGGTTGTAGCCGGCGGAATAGGCGTCTTGTGGTACAGGTTAGCCCGTGTGCTAATGCTACCGCAAGGCGGCTGTTCCGGGCATAAGACTCCCCCTTCGTGCTGTGTTTTGGGATCCGGGGAGGAGGGGTCTTACAGGGTCTACCTGGGGCCGAGCCGCGCTCGAGGTAGAGCAGAACTAAGGACCAAGAACCAGAACCTCTCCCTTACAGGCGAGCCTTCGGACCTGCCAGCTAATGAGAGCCTGTGCATCGGGTCTACCAGTGGCCAAGCCGCGCTCGGGGTAGTGCAGAACCAAGGACCAAGAACTAGACCTCTCCCCTACAGGTGAGCCTTCAGACTTGACAGCTAATGAGAGCCTGCGCAGCGGGTCTACCTGGGGCCAAGCCGCGCTCGGGGTAGTGCAGAACCGAGTACCAAGAACCAGACCTCTCCCCTACATGCGAGCCTTCGGACCTGCCCGCTAATGAGAGCTTGCGCAGCGGGTCTACCTAGGGCCGAGCCGCGCTCGGGGTAGTGCAGAACCAAGGACCAAGAACCAGACCTCTCCCCCACAGGCGAGCCTTAAGACCTGTCAGCTAATGAGAGCCTACGCAGCGGGTCTACCTGGGGCCGAGCCGCGCTCGGGGTAGTGCAGAACCAAGTACCAAGAACCAGACCTCTCCCCCACAGGTGAGCCTTCGGACCTGTCAGCTAATGAGAGCCTACCCAGCGGGTCTACCTGGGGCCGAGCCGCGCTCGGGGTAGTGTAGAACTGTTGGGTATTGTATCCACAATTACCTGGATTTGACGAAGCCACCTGTCAAGCTAAGATGAATTCACGATGTATTTGATAAAACCTTTTAAGTTGTGCTTGCAGTTATTCCACGCTAAGTGCACTCCAATGTCAGGGTGCAGTAGGTCAATATACACGGGTCTGCACGACGTAATCCCTCGTTGAGCAGATCAGTGTGTTGGCCTACGTGCACTCTCTCTATTGGAGTGTACTTATTTTCAAGTACAGGGCTGTGATCGTGCAAGAGCAGACAAGGAGCAAGGATGAGTCAAAGAGCAGCTCATGGGTGCAAATACGAAAAATCGTCTAAGTGTGAATCGACGAGAATCACCAAGTGATTCTCGCCGATTCGGCGAGAATCACTAGTGATTCTCGCCGAATCGTCGAGAATCACCGGCTGATTCTCGCCGTCTCTATCCGGCTACATCAAAGCATGCGACTCTGGCGCTAAGTCATAATCGACGAGAATCACTAGTGATTCTCGCCGAATCGTCGAGAATCACTGGCTGATTCTCGCCGTCTCTATCCGGCTAAAACAGTGCGTGCAAACAAGTCAACTTCGAACGAGAATCATCTTTGATTCTCGCCGAATCGTCGAGAATCACCTTTGATTCTCGACGATTCGACGAGACTCACCTTCGATTCTCGCCAATTTTGCCTTGGGCGAATTCTGGATCCCGCTGGACCGGACTCAGCCGCTGGCGCTGTTTTGAACCGGGGTTAGGGTTTCTTTAGGTGGGACCCATAACGGTCATAATGGAGTATTTCTACCGTATAAATACACGCGTATTTGGAACAGTGAAGACACACTGAAAAAGATGAAGCCGCGCCGCCGACCTTGACCTAAATTGCGATACCTGCTCCGCCGCCGTCGCCGCTCGTGCTAGTCGATCGCCGGCCGTTTGATCGTGATCCTTCCAGATCTCCCGGCGACAGAAGCTTAGCTAAGCATAGCATCTCACGCGTCTAACCAGAGATCCTTTGTCTCTTGATTTGTTGATCGGGAAAACCTTCCCCGTCCGAATCGATCGAGACGATCGATCCTAGTGTGACCATTGGAACACCTTGCTAGCTTTGCTACGAAGTTAGAATCTTCAAAGTACAGCAGCCACACACCGTTGTCGCCGCCGATCCCGAGAACCAAGCCGCCGCCCTTCTTGCCGCCGCCGGTTCCGGGGAGATTCTCTCCAAGTGAGATCTAGGGTGGTGAACTCTTCGTTGACTTCCAGAACACGTCATCGAACGAAGAGGGACATCGTAGTCTCCAAAAGTAGTTTGTATTTCTTATACATTCTAGTTTCATTTTTGTTGTAAAGGAACGTTGGTTCCTAGTTGTAAGGGTTGGGTGCAACCCGTGTTGTGGGAGTGTTGTCTCCTACATGTGGAAGGGTTCCTTCCGATAGTGCAAGGATTGGATTTCAATCCTGTTGGTGAAGTGACCGAGTCGTCCCTTGTTGGGAGATAGGTCAAAGGGGGAAAGTGGATGTACCCAACTCGGGGAACCACTATAAATAGCTTGTGTACCTTCTTTGCTGTGCTGGTTTGTTTATTTGTGCAGGCACAATTTTAATTCCGCAAAAACGCTGCACGTCACCTATCCCCCCCATAGGTGAAGGTAGTTGACACTAGGTGGACTTTCAAGTGGTATCAAAGCGAGGTTACTCATCAAAAAGGTTAACACCTTGAGTAGAATCCTGCCACCTGTATCAAAAGCATGGAGCTGGATCATGGGATCTCTCCACTAAGACTTCCCACGTGCACTAAGGAGTATTATCCCGTCTGGAAGATGAGAGTATCCTATTACCTGGAGGCCATCGATCCTCGAGCATCTCTCATCTTAGAAGAGGGTCCTTTCATTCCTATGAAGACCTCCAGCTCTGGAAAGGATATCCCAATCCCCAAGGGTATTACTGAGATGTCAGAGACTGAACTCTCATTATTTAACCTGGACAAGATGATTCGTCAGATCATCATGGATGTCTGGTCTGGACCTTCTCGATCTAGATTGGAAAAATGTGAGACGGCCAAATCTATGTGGGTAACCATCTCAGAGCTGATGGGAGGATCAAAGAAAGCAGGGATCTGCTGTCAGCAAGAGGATGAAGCCTATGTGGGGGTCCTCGCCTCTGAAGATGAAGGCAAGGATCAATCAGACAGCATCAGGGCTCCAGTGTCTTTGTCAGAGACTGAAGAAGAAATTGAGGAAAGCAGTTCTGATGAGGCTGACACAACGGTCTCTGGCTCTAGTGACAATAACTCTGAAGAGCAGGTAACTTCTTCATCTTGCCCCTTCTCTCTTGAAGTTCCTGAAGACAGGAACTGTTTCCCTTCAGAAAATCCTGATTCCCTGAAGAGAGCCCTTCAGAAAAGCAACCTACTTATTGAGGAGCAAGCTCAGGAGATTGCTCGGCTGAAGATCTTGTTGGTTCTCCAATTGGCATCCAACAAGGTCAAGGACTCCAAAATCTCAGATCTAAAGAGTAGTCTAGAGAATGAGAAAAGGATAGTATCCAACTTTTCCAAGGTTGATGCTATGAAGAGAAAGGAAGAAAATGGGTGGATCTCCCGAATTATCAATTCATGGAGAAATGGGGAAACGATATTCCGACCCCCCACTCCAGGCAGGAAGGGTACTCATCATGCCTTCAGGTATGATCACAGAAACAATCGTGGTCACTGCAAGGGTGATCTGTCCTCATGTGGAGACACCCATAGTGCAAGGGCTGTCATGGCCACCCATGAGAGAATACCTAAGGCTCATTCTGAGCCCTTTGTATTCTCGGCCACTGCCCCTACTCGGCAGGAATCTGCTGGTATCAGCTCTCAGTACGCTTCTCTCCACCCAAGTACACAGGAAAGGGAGGTTAGAAGTCATGCAGTATGATCTCATGAGGCCTCAGGAAGGGGGCTGACTGAAAGGAAGACACCACCTCCCAGGCCTCATGACGCTCACTACATGCATTCCTTCCACCCTTCATTGTGTCACGGTGGAAGAGGTAATTTTGGGAGCAGATCCAGATCTATCCCGTTTGGACCTAGGCTCATGACTACCTCAGTCACTGGATCAGGTCAGAAACGGAGATACAACATTCACACGTGTTGGTGCTGTGGCAAGGTGGGACACTTTGCCATAGACTGTTGGCACAACCCCTCTGTGTCAAGGGCAAGGGCCTATCCACATCTTCTGGGCAGAGGTAGTCTTCCTGACAGGATTTCTGAGGGAAGGCATTCGAGTGTTTATGCTAACAAGAACCTAGGACCCAATATATATTGGGTTCCTAAGGTAAGGTAACTCTCTTTTGCAGGGTGGTCTAGGTTCCCGTAAATATGATGGGAACTAGACAGTAGAGGTTTCAAGACTGAATTGGAACAAGCATCTGGAATAACAGAAGTGATATCTACATTGACATACTCACATTGAGCAGCTGATATGTTTTAACTAGAGGGGCTAAATGATAACTCCCATAATCCCAGGTATTTTTGATCAGCTCCAAGACTTGAGTCATATTGTATCGACATTTACATATATATATATATATATATATATTTATATATATATACACATATATGTGTGTACCCCAAAGGATAGGTTAACGCGGTCAACATAAACCTTAGATACATCAATAAAGATTTATCTGTAATTCCACTGGTAGATTCGAGAACTAACATCTACAGGCGTAAATCAGTTCACTGAGAACTAACGAAGATACGTCATTGGAAATCACTACAACTTACAATTGACATCAAGAAATGTATGGAAAAGCCCGATTCAAACCCTAAATAGATTGCATTAAGAAATATGTATATACTTAGAAGATTTTTAAAATTGTCTTGATATCACAAGACCTCGAGAATCCTGCATGCCTCTTAACCCGTAGATTCCTATTAAAGAATCCCTTCGATTTCGACTTAGACAAACTCCCGCTGATCCTTAGCATCTCTCTCTTCACACGGAAACCCCGTTAAAACCCTGTTAAACCGGTCTATATCGCACAGGAATCCCGCCGACCCTTCATATTCCGCAGGAAACTCACCGAAGGAAACTCACCGATTCTTCCCCTTCCGTCGACAACCGCAGGAATCCCGCCTTTTCTTCCGTTGACATCAAGCAGGCAACTCGCCGATTCTTCCCTCCGTAGATCACTCCTCTCGCGTCCAGGGCGCTCGTCCAAGTCTCGTGGGTTCGATCGACCAAAGTCGCGATCTTCTTCCGGTTTCCCGTCGTTTCCGTCGATTCTCACCTTCTACGCTCTTGGGTAACCACTTTCTCACCCTTACAGTGACTTACTATTAGTGTAGCTTCCCTCTTGATTTTTGATTAGGCGTAGTCTTGGGATTTCAGTCTTACAATGGCTCCAAGGACAATCGCCGGCCTGGTCACTGGATGTGAGTTGGTACGAACAGGGTTCTCACATGCTTCTGATGAATTCAGAAACATCATCATCATGCTTGAAGAGGCTGGACTCTCCTTCATACTGGAGCACCCCTGCAAAATCTTGGACAAGGAAGTGATGGAGTTCTTCGCAACCGCCAAACTCCGGAATGAAGACCCTCTCATCAAGAGTAAGGTTGCAGGGGCAAAGATCAAGATGTCTGCAAGCAAGCTGACCCAATACTTGCAGCTCACTAGCTCTGCGCACGAGGATTATCTGGAGGAATAGGATAAAACCAGGACATTATTATTTTGTGGACTCGCTCGAGGAACTAGATCGATAAAGCGAAAGGATATGAATGAGGAGGGGAAACTTCTGTCAAACATCATTGGGAAAGTACTCATATGCAAACCGGGCTCTCATGACCACATCTCTGCGGACATGTTCAAGATCCTTGTGGCAATTGTCTGTAGAAAGAGATTCAACTGGGGGGCATTGATTTTTGAGAAGATAAAGGACACTCTCAGATCTCCAAGTTTTGGAAGAATTATCAGCCTATATCTCAATCAATTAAACAGAGATAGGTTTGACATGAGTAAAGGAGTTCCACTGCATTATTTGAAGAAAATGGACTCGAGCGTATTTGACAGATGGGAGAGATGCATCGGGCAGGCTGCCATGGTAGAAGAACAAGAAGAATCTCCTGCCGAGGACGGAACTGTAGCTGACTCCTTGGTTATCCCCAGTGAAATTCCTGATGCACTGACTGCAGGAATTGAGGGGGAGCCTCTACCCGCCTCTGCTAATATCTTATCTGACATCTCTCAGATAGCCAAAGATGCAGTTGCGGATATACAAGAAGAAAGTGAAGCTGTGATGGAAAATGAGGCGGCCCTGAACGTGCATGATCTAGGAGCCGAAGGTAATGTAGAGGAAAATGATGAGGGAGGTTTGAAAGATGATGCAGCTGAGAATGATCTCATGGATGATGAAGATGAGGAAGAAGGAAATGTGGGACAGGAAGCATTGAAGCCTCAGGACATCACTGAAGTTCCATCTAACAAGCACGCTCCTGAGATCGTTCCTGAGAACATTGGTGCAACAGTGGAGGGGGAGTCCTCTCAGCAGAGACTGCTAAGTACTTCCAAGAAATCTACTGAGGCTGCAAGTACTCCCCCCTTAGAGACTGTGCTAGTGTCCAGCTCTACAAGTGCATCTGCTGAAGAGAAAGGCCAAGGCATGCCTCAGGATCATCCACTACGAGCTGATCTAGCCAATCACACCGTAAATGTTATTCAAGGTATCGTGGATGAGCTCAAAGCATCTTTTGAGAAAGCTCAAAATAAAATGTTAAAAAGAATTAAGAAATCTGAGAATCTCATGCTCAAGAACGTGGTGAAGATCAATCACAAACTGGATATGATGGAAAAGAAGTTTGAAGACAAGTATACAGCGGCCGGCCAAGCTGTAACTCTTCTTATGGACGGATTGAAAAAGAACACCGATACTCTCGCCGTAGTAAATCAGAATGCTCATGTCGTAGCAAATAATATTCAAAAGTTTGATGGCAATATGGTGACTCTTAACAGCAATCAACAAGCCTTGGTTACCAAGTTCTCCAAGACTACAAAGCACATTGATGAGTCACTGCAGTCTTATGCAAACTCCATTGCAGTCGAAGCCAAAAAGGGGGAGAAAGAATATACAGCTAAGATGGCCGAGCTTCAAGAAATCATAATCAAAAATTTTGAGCAGTCAAACATATATGTTTATGACAGTTGCTGGTGGATGCTCAAACAAGCGCTAGGCGCTAACATCCCTGAAAATCCTGAGGGTACTCCTGCTCTTGAAATTAATACTGCGGCTGATGAGGGACCAAGTGTTGAAGAAGTTCCATTAAGTGAAGCTGATGCTCATAGGGCTGCTAGGGCCACCTCCAAGGCAAAACTGATGGCAATGTTTGACCAAGGAGCCCTAGCAAAAGCTAGGGACAAGAGAAAATCTCAAGAAGGGACTTCTAAGGAAACGCAAGCTGAAAAGAGAATCAGATTGAAGGAGGATGAAGTAAGGAACGAAAGGTGGAGTCCGGTATCAAAGAGTATCATCTTGGACACATTCTGGCTACAAGAAAAGGGGAAATCAATCGGAACGAAGTATACATCCAGCATGAGTGGGAGCTGCACAAGACATATGAAGCTAAACGGAACATCTTCTTCAGGACCAACACGGCGGCAGATAAAGCTCCTCCTCCAAGATACTATCCAAAGCCCAAGGAGTACGTTGAGAGGCAAAGAAAGAAGTTTTTGGCTCAAAAACATAAGGATGACCTAGCCAAAGAGCAATAGACAGAAATTTATAGCTTGTCATTGTCTCATGAACATTTTTATCTTTTATTATTGTTATATGAATGATCTTGGGAATATCTATATATATATATGTATATGAATTTATGATTGACTCAAGCTTTGACCTGTTTGCCTCTATTTCCTTGTGCCGTATCTTTAAATTATATACGATGTATATATTATCTGGATGGTGGTATTCATCTTAGCTAGTGGGATTTTGGCTCCGTCAAATAGGGGGAGATTGTTGGGTATTGTATCCACAATTACCTGGATTTGACGAAGCCACCTGTCAAGCTAAGATGAATTCACGATGTATTTGATAAAACCTATTAAGTTGTGCTTGCAGTTATTCCACGCTAAGTGCACTCCAATGTCAGGGTGCAGTAGGTCAATATACACGGGTCTGCACGACGTAATCCCTCGTTGAGCAGATCAGTGTGTTGGCCTACGTGCACTCTTTCTATTGGAGTGTACTTATTTTCAAGTACAGGGTTGTGATCGTGCAAGAGCAGACAAGGAGCAAGGATGGGTCAAAGAGCAGCTCATGGGTGGAAAGACGAAAAATCGTCTAAGTGTGAATCGACGAGAATCACCAAGTGATTCTCGCCGAATTGTCGAGAATCACCGGCTGATTCTCGCCGTCTCTATCCGGCTACATCAAAGAATGCGACTCTGGCGCTAAGTCATAATCGACGGAATCACCAAGTGATTCTCGCCGATTCGGCGAGAATCACTAGTGATTCTCGTCGAATCGTCGAGAATCACTGGCTGATTCTCGCCGTCTCTATCCGGCTAAAACAGTGCGTGCAAACAAGTCAACTTCGAACGAGAATCATCTTTGATTCTCGCCGAATTGTCGAGAATCACCTTTGATTCTCGACGATTCGACGAGACTCACCTTCGATTCTCGCCGATTTTGCCTTGGGCGAATTCTGGATCCCGCTGGACCGGACTCAGCCGCTGGCGCTGTTTTGAACCGGGGTTAGGGTTTCTTCAGGTGGGACCCATAACGGTCATAATGGAGTATTTCTACCGTATAAATACACACGTATTTAGAACAGTGAAGACACACTGAAAAAGACGAAGCCGCGCCGCCGACCTTGACCTAAATCGCGGTACCTGCTTCGCCGGCCGTTAGATCGTGATCCTTCCAGATCTCCTGGCGACAAAAGCTTAGCCAAGCATAGCGTCTCACGCGTCAAACCAGAGATCCTTTGTCTCTTGATTTGTTGATCGGGAAAACCTTCCCCGTCCGAATCGATCGAGACGATCGATCCTAGTGTGACCGTTGGAAGACCTTGCTAGCTTTGCTACGAAGTTAGAATCTCCAAAGTACAGCAGCCACACACTGTTGTCGCCACCGATCCCGAGAACCAAGCCGCCGCCCTTCTTGCCGCCGCCGGTTCTGGGGAGATTCTCTCTAAGTGAGATCTAGGGTGGTGGACTCTTCGTTGACTTCCAGAACACGTCATCCAACGAAGAGGGACATCGTAGTCTCCAAAAGTAGTTTGTATTTCTTATACATTATAGTTTCATTTTTGTTGTAAATGAACGTTGGTTCCTAGTTGTAAGGGTTGGGTGCAACCCGTGTTGTGGGAGTGTTGTCTCCTACGTGTGGAAGGGTTCCTTCCGATAGTGCAAGGATTGGATTTCAATCCTGTTGGTGAAGTGACCGGGTCGTCCCTTGTTGGGAGATAGGTCGAAGGGGGAAAGTGGATGTACCCAACTCGGGGAACCACTATAAATAGCTTGTGTACCTTCTTTGCTGTGCTGGTTTGTTTATTTGTGCAGTTACAATTTTAATTCCGCAAAAACGCTGCACGTCACCTATCCCCCCCATAGGTGAAGGTAGTTGACACTAGGTGGACTTTCAAGAACAAAGTACCAAGAACCAGACCTCTCCCCTACATGCGAGCCTTCAGACCTGCCAGCTAATGAGATCCTGCGCAGCGGGTTTACCTGGGGCCGAGCCACGCTCGGGGTAGTGCAGAACAAAGTATCAAGAACCAAACCTCTCCCCCACAGGCGAGCCTTTGGACCTGCCACCTAATGAGAGCCTACGCAACGGGTCTACCTGGGGCCGAGTCATGCTCGGGGTAGTGCAGAACCAAGTACCAAGAACCAGAACCTCTCCCCCACAGGCGAGCCTTCAGACCTGCCAGCTAATGAGAGCCTGCGCAGTGGGTCTACCTGGGGCCGAGCCGCGCTCGGGGTAGTGCAGAACCAAGGACCAAGAACCAGACCTCTCCCCCACAGGCGAGCCTTCGGACCTTCCAGCTAATGAGAGCTTGCACAGCTAGTCTACCTGGGGCCGAACCGCGCTCGGGGTAGTGTAGAACCAAGTACTAAGAACCAGACCTCTCCCCCACAGGCGAGCCTTCAGACCTGCTAGCTAATGAGAGCCTGCATAGCTGGTCTACCTGGGGCCGAGCCGCGCTCGGGGTAGTGCAGAACCAAGTACTAAGAACCAGACCTCTCCCCTACAGGCGAGCCTTCGGACCTGCCAACTAATGAGAGCCGGCGTAGCGGGTCTACCTGGGGCCGAGCTGTGCTCGGGGTAGTGCAGAACCAAGTTACAAGAACCAGACCTGTCCCCCACAGGTGAGCCTTCAGACCTGCCAGCTAATGAGAGCCTGCGCAGCAGGTCTACTTGGGGCCGAGCCGCGCTCGGGGTAGTGCAGAACCAAGTACCAGAACCTCTCCCCCACAGACGAGCCTTCAGACCTGCCAGTTAATGAGAGCCTGTGCAGCGGGTCTACCTGGGGCCGAGCTGTGCTCGGGGTAGTGCAGAACCAAGTACCAAGAACCAGACCTCTCCCCCATAGGCGAGCCTTCGGACCTGCTAGCTAATGAGATCCTGTGCAGCGGGTCTACCTGGGGCCGAGCCGCGCTCGCGGTAGTGCAGAACCAAGCACCAAGGACCAGACCTCTCCCCCACAGGCGAGCCTTCAGACCTGCCAGCTTATGAGATCCTGTGCAGCGGGTCTACTTGGGGCCGAGCCGCGCTCGGGGTACTGCAAAATCAAGGAACAAGAACCAAACCTGTCACAACCCGCATTTCATACCCTTTTTTTGTTTTTTGTACAAGCAACCCATTTTGAGCGACATTTCCCGGGCGCGAAAAAGTGCAAACATTCCCTAAGAGGCCTCACCGAGTCCCCAATTTGGACTCCGGTTTGCTGGGGAATCGTGCAACTCGGCTACCAACACAGCCACTCGCAAGCCCGCGGGAAAAACCATGATCGAACAACGGTCAAAGCCAACGTAACGCCCATCAAGCGTACGCAATCAAAAATCCGAGGTGTTACAAAACCTCTCCCCCATAGGCGAGCCTTCGGATCTGCCAGCCAATGAGAGCCTGCCCAGCAGGTCTACCTGGGGCCGAGCCGCGCTCAGGGTAGTGCAGAAGGAACTATCTTCCTGCCATTAGAATTTCATAGTAGATAAAGACAAGAAGCAATTTGAGAAATATATTATAATGAATTTGATTTGAGTATACAACTTTTGCCTTCCCTTCGCATAGGTAGAAATGCTTCAGGTCATCGCCACTCCAGGTGTGGCTCATGGTCCTACCCTCCACATCCCGGAGGTGGTAACCTTCTGTTCTCAGGACCCTCTCAACAATATAAGGCCCCTCCCAATTTGGGTTGAGCTTGCCCATGGGGGCGGACCTCCCCGCAGCATCAACTTTCTTTAGCACCAGATCTCCATCCACAAATTGTTTGACCCTGATATATTTATCGAAGTATCTTGCCATCCGTCATTTGACCTTCTACTGCATGATAGCTACCACATCGTGTAGTTCTTCTACCATGTCCAATGAGAGGCGTAAACCTCCTTCATTTTCCAGCCTCCAAGCCTCGTCTCCATCACCTGCAGCCACAACTCGTGGGGATCGCACCTCAAATTCCACAGGCAGGACCGCCTCACACCTATGAGAAATTTTGAAGGGGGTCTCGCTGGTGGTTGTGTTCGGGGTTGTCCGTAAGGCCCACAAAACTGAGGGGAGCTGTTCCACCCAACTCCCCCTCAAGTTCTCCACCTTATTCTTTAGCACGTTCACGATGATTTTGTTAGCCACCTCCACATGGCCGTTGCTCCTGGGGTGGTGGACGGAGGCAAACCTGAGGTCGATGCCCAGCTGGGTGCAAAAACTTATAAACTCCTCACTTGCAAATTGAGGACCATTGCCCGTGATAATGGCCTGAGGCAGCCCGTTCCTGCAGATGATCTCCCCCCAAACGAAGTTCCTGATGACTTGGGAGGTTACTTTGGCCAGCGCCTTGACCTCCAGCCACTTAGAGAAGTAGTTGATCATGACCAGGAGGAACCTCCTTTGCCCACTAGCCGGAGGGAAAGGCCCAACTAGATCCATCCCCCAGATAGCAAACGACCACAGTGCTGTGATGCTTCAGATCCTCTAAGCTGCCTGGAGCTGGAGGGGGGCGTAGAGCTGGAATTTTTGGCACCTCCTCGCAAACTCCACAACATCCTTCCTCAGGGTGGGCTAGAAGTACCCCTGCCTTACCACCCTTGCTTTGAACATCCTACCTCCGGAATGACTTCCACATTCCCCAGAGTGCACCTCCTCCAGAATCCGTCGGGTCTCCTCTTCCATCACACATCGTGCCGGAAGACCCGAAAGCATCTTCCGATGTAGACTTCATTCATGCATGAGTTAGTGGGTCGCCTTATGCCGAAAGTTCTTTGCTTCCTTAATCCCCACAGGGAGGTTGCCTGTGATGAAGAAGGTCACGAAGGGATCCACCCATGAGGGTCGCCGATCTACTTCCATGAGCTCCCCTTCCTCGATCGCTGGATGGAACAGATCCGTCAAGGTACCCCCTCCCCGAGGTCCAAACTTGGCCAACCGATCGGCGGCTGTACTCTCTTCTCTAGGAACGTGTTGGATGGAGAACGTCCGGAACCCACCGATGATCGCCCTCACCTTGGACAAGTACCTCACAAGGGTGGGTTCTTGTTGGAACCCCAGTTAGGATTTGAGTAAGGAACACTATTAGGAATTTTAGATTGACCCACCATGTATAGTCATGGGTCATAAGATTATTTCCAGGACAGGCCATTCAGAAGGACTCTCCAATATTGCAGAAAATAAGTCCAAGAAATGCAGTCAAGACAAAGGCATAAAATCAGATCGACAATCGTCGAACGAAGTTCGAGGAACGGCGATCTCAGGTCGACGAATTCTGAGTTGCTTCTCTGAACTCAGGTCGACGATCTCAAAGACTCTAGCAAGGCTGTGTCGACACCATCACAGCAACTGTGTCGACACTCATCAGTTTTCTCAGCTCGACGAACACAGAAACTGAGCTCGACGAACTACAAGATCCGGTCGACGAATGCAGGCAAGATATTCAGCTCGATGAATCTAGCTGAGTTCGATGAATGTCGAACTCAGGTCGACGATTGATGAACTCGGCGAATGTTCAGGTCGACGATTTCTGAGCAATCAGTAACAGTTGGCAGAATTAATTGAAGATTAATTACAGTCAATATTCTCAGTGAAAATAGCCGTTCAAACGGACAGTTACAGTTGGAGTAATTATGGATCAATTTCCAAAGCATCTACTCTCGGGAATGTTTTCCTTTCACCATCAAGGCCAAGGATTTTTGAATGTCTGAATATATACAAAAAAAGAGAACAAGAACAATATATAGAGACACAAGATACAGAGAAAAAGAAGAACAGTAATAAACAGAGAAAGGGCAACATCACTGAAGCAACTAGAAGCCCTAGACCAGAGGAGACAACAATAATAAGAAGAAGAACAATCTAGAGTCTTCTTCTTCCTCATCACTGCAGGACAACTTCAAGGACAACAAATCTCTATCTATCAGAAGTTCCTGAAAAGTACTCTAGTCCAGGCCTGAAGATTGAAGGCCTATCACCCTATAGCAGAGCTCCAGTCTTCCCTGAACCATTCTATATCTCAGGGGGAGCTATCTGCTAACATCAATATCCACATAGTCTTCTCAGCTGCTTTGCGAAAGAGAAGACTCCCATCACTCTCTCACCCCCACCTGTACAAAGGGTTGTCATCTCCCTTCAAAAGTGATTCCTGGTTGCAAGTCTCCTTCCAAAAGACTTGAGGGTTTGGTTTTTGGGGACCTGATCAAAACCCATTGGTGTCGGGCACCTGATCAAAAACCTGAGTGGATTCCTACCAGGGTGGTAGAAGAGTGGACTACTCAGATTTGGGGAACCACTATAAAAATCCTTGTGTCTCTTTTGCATCGCTTGATTTCTTTCTACATTTCTTATTTTATATTTATGATGTGATATATATATAACTCTAATCAGCTTTTGTTAAGATCTATCTCTTTCAATTGGTATCAAAGCCAGGTTGGTTAAAATACCATACCTTATTGGTTGCACAGGCTAACACCTGAACCAAAAGATCCTTTGGTAGATCTTAACAATCTTTAGAGTTTATCATGGAAAAAATTGATGAGTTTTCAAGCACCAGACTGCCCATGTGCAATCTAGATAAGTTTGCACTATGGAAGACAATGATTAGATTTTTTATGGAGTCCATTGATGAAACCATCTTTAAATCTATTTTGTCAGGTCCAGCTCCACCTCAGCAAACAACAAGTCCAAATGTTGTTCCATCAGATACCCAGAAAAGGATGAACATTGCTGATGCAAAAGCAATGAACATTCTGGCTCAATCAATGTCTGGTGACATTTTTGAAGAAATTGCTGAATGTTCATCTGCAAAAGAGATGTGGGACTCCATCACAGCAATGGCTGCTGGATCAGCAAAAGGGAGAATAATTGAAGCTGAATCTTGGAGTGATGAAGAAGAAGCAAGAGCAAAAGAATTTTGCCTAATGGCAATAGATGCTTCTCGCAGCAGCTATGTTGAAGAATCAGAAGAACCAGAATGTGAACCGAAAGAAGAAGATCAGGTAATCTCTACCCTTGATCTTTCATCAGGTATACATCTTCAGAAAATCTTAGTTCAAAATAATTTGTCGAACGGAGATCGACGAAATCAATTCTATTCGTCGAACTCAGATCGACGATCTCTGAATAAAGATTCTGCTTTGAACTGTTTAGGAATCTGTGCTCGACGAAACAAATTTAATTCGTCGAGCCGAGCTCGACGAACTCAATATCATTCGTCGAACTCCGCTCGACGACAGTACTTTAATTCGTCGAACTCAGAATTTCAAAGCAGAAATTTTTATTCTTTCATTTCTGATTATTTTAAAAGAGAACCAGGACCCAAGGTTTTCTAGGTCCAGAGCTCCTAACATCTTCTTGCAGGAAAAGAATTCAGTCCAGCAAATATACATGCTATAGCAGTGGCTGTCAGATTTCGGCAAAGAAATGTAAACAGGGGGAGATTGGTTAAATAATGGTTATGCAAATAGGGGGAGATGCCTCTAAATGAAGCTGCAGAAATTCCAGCAGTAGCGGCAATTTGTGGGAATTGTAGCAGCAGCAACAACAGATTATCATGCTACATATTTGGGCAAGGATCAACATCAACAACAATAGTAGTAGTACTTGATCCAGATTTAGGGGGAGATTGTATTTAATTGCCTTGTATTTTATTTACTATTTATATAAATAGTGTCCTTACCCAAGTAGGGGGAGATTGTTGGAACCCCAGTTAGGATTTGAGTAAGGAACACTATAAGGAATTTTAGATTGACCCACCATGTATAGTCATGGGTCATAAGATTATTTCCAGGACAGGCCATTCAGAAGGACTCTCCAATATTGCAGAAAAGAAGTCCAAGAAATGCAGTCAAGACAAAGACATAAAATCAGATCGACGATCGTCGAACGCAGTTCGAGGAACAACGATCTCAGGTCGATGAATTCTGAGTTGCTTCTCTGAACTCAGGTCGACGATCTCAAAGACTCTAGCAAGGCTGTGTCGACACCATCACAGCAACTGTATCGACACTCATCAGTTTTCTCAGCTCGACGAACACAGAAACTGAGCTCGACGAACTACAAGCTCCGGTCGATGAACGCAGACAAGATATTCAGCTCGATGAATCTAGCTGAGTTCGACGAATGTCGAACTCAAGTCGACGATTGATGTACTCGACGAATGTTCAGGTCGACGATTTCTGAGCAATCAGTAACAGTTGGCAGAAATAATTGAGGATTAATTACAGTCAATATTCTCAGTGAAAATAGCCGTTCAAACGGACAGTTACAGTTGGAGTAATTATGGATCAATTTCCAAAGCATCTACTCTCGGGAATGTTTTCCTTCCGCCATCAAGGCCAAGGATTTTTGAATGTCTGAATATATACAGAAAAAGAGAACAAGAACAAGATATAGAGACACAAGATACAAAGAAAAAGAAGAACAGTAATAAACAGAGAAAGGGCAACATCACTGAAGCAACTAGAACCCCTAGACCAGAGGAGACATCAATAACAAGAAGAAGAACAATCTAGAGTCTTCTTCTTCCTCATCACTGTAGGACAACTTCAAGGATAACAAATCTCTATTTGTCAGAAGTTCCTGAAAAGTACTCTGGTCCAGGCCTGAAGATTGAAGGCCTATCACCCTGTAGCAGAGCTCTAGTCTTCCCTGAACCATTCTATATCTCAGGGGGAGCTATCTGCTAACATCAATATCCGCATAGTCTTCTCAGCTGCTTTGAGAAAGAGAAGACTCTCATCACTCTCTCACCCCCACCTGTACAAAGGGTTGTCATCTCCCTTCAAAAGTGATTCCTGGTTGCAAGTCTCCTTCCAAAAGACTTGAGGGTTTGGTTTTTGGGGACCTGATCAAAACCCATTGGTGTCAGGCACCTGATCAAAAACCTGAGTGGATTCCTACCAGGGTGGTAGAAGAGTGGACTACCCAGATTTGGGGAACCACTATAAAAATCCTTGTGTCTCTTCTGTGTTGCTTGATTTCTTTCTGCATTTCTTATTTTATATTTGTGCTGTGATATATATATAAATCTAATCAGCTTTTGTTAAGATCTATCTCTTTCAGTTCCCGAGCTTCAAACTCCCCTCGGATCTGCGATGCCACCACGAATGAGTCCGTGAAAGCCTCCAAATCCTGGATCTCAAGCACTCTTGCCAAATGAAGGCCGACTATCACAGCCTCGTACTCTTCCTGGTTGTTAGTTGCAGGAAAGTGCAAGACCACTGCCTGCTCTATGGTGACCCCTTGAGGACTTGTCAATACCACCCCCGCTCTGAGGGAGTGCTTTCCCGAGGCTCCATCAACCGTCATCTTCCATGCCTGCTGCGGCCGCGACTCCTCGGCCCCGACCTCCACAACGTAGTCCGCCAAGAAGTCAGCCACTACTTGTGCCTTGATGGAGAGCCTTGGTACGAACGAGATATCGAATTCACTCAACTCGATAGACCACTTGGCCAGTCTACCTGAGTGCTCCACTCCTTCAAAAATCTTACAGAGGGGATGATCTGTCACCACCCTGATGGAATGCGCTTGGAAATATGGTCGGAGCTTCCTAGCTGAAATGATCAAGGCGTATGCCAGCTTTTCTAACATAAGGTAGCGAAGCTCCGCCTTCTTTAGGATCCTGCATATATAGTAGATTGGCAGCTGCTTCCTACCTTCTTCCCTAACCAGAATAGAGCTCACTGCCTCTGCTCCCACTCCAAGATACAAGGCCAAGTCCTCCCCTCCTTCGGGATTTGAAGTAGAGGAGCCAGGGAGAGCCGCTTCTTCAGCCCTTGAAAAGCTTCTTCACATTCGGCGGTCCACTCAAACCTTTGGTTACCCCGCAGCACCTTGAAGAATGATGAGCATTTCTCTCCCGACCTAGAGAGGAATCTACTTAGGCCGGCCAGCTTGCCTATCAAGCCTTGGACCTCCTTAGCATTGCGTGGTGACTCTAGTTTTAGGATGGCTTTTACCTTATCTAGGTTGGGTTCTACCCCCACCGGGGTCAGAAGATGCCCGAGGAACTTCCCACGGCTTGCCCCAAAAACGCACTTTGAGGGGTTCAGCCTCATCTTGAACCTCCGCAAGGTGGCGAATGTCTCCTCCAGGTCTCGGAGATGCGAGTCCACATATTTACTCTTGACCATCAGGTCATCAACATAGACCTCCAAGTTCCTCCCCCTCTGGCCCTGGAAGACTCGATCCATCATGCGTTGGTATGTAGCCCCTGTTTTTTTTAACCCAAAGGGCATCATCTTATAAATGAAGCATCCCTCCCTTGTGATGAAGGAGACGTCCTTGACGTCAGGAGGGTGCATTCGGATCTGATGGTAACTTAAAAAAGCATCCAAAAAACTCATAATTAAAAAACCAATGGCTGAATCAACCATCGCGTCGATTCGAGGCAGGGGGTAACAATCTTTGGGACATGATTTATTTAATAATTAATAGTCAATACACATGTGCCACTTCCCTCCCCCTTTTTTCACCATTACCACGTTGGATACCCAGCCCGGATGCTGGATCTCCGAGATGAAGCCGGCCTCCAGAAGCTTCTTGACCTCCTTGTAGATTGGCTCTTCCAACTTGGTTGCGATGGTCCTCATCTTCTAGCGTATGGGGCGTGTCTTGGGATCTAGGTTCAGGCGGTGGCAGGCCACATCCGCATCGATGCCCGACATGTCAGCCGCGCTCCAAGCGAAGATGTCGACGTTGCTCTGGATGCAAGCCTTCACTCGCTCCTGGTCCTCGGGGCTCAGACCCCCGCTGATTCGCACCTTCTGCACTTGGCCGACACTGGTGAAGACTTCCATCTCTACCACCTCCTCAGCTGGCTCCAACCGCGACTGCTCCCAGCCGGCCCTTGCCTCCTCTTCTTGTCCAAACTCTTCCTCCCTGCCTGCTTCCTCAACTTCCATCGCCTCTTCTAGGCTCTCCCTCTGCTGCTGCTCGACCTCCACACCTCTCCCGACTTCCCTCTCAACTCCTCCTCCTTCCACTTCCACCTGCCAACCTTCTTGCGGCTCCAACTCTCTGTTCCTCTGGACCTCCTGCACGCCCCTTCCCCTCTGCTCCTCCTCAATCTCATCCTCCCCAACAACCTCCTCTGTCTCCTTCCTCGCCTCCTCTAGGCTCATCTCCTCCTCTCCGACAACCTCTTCAGTCTCCTTCTTGCCTCCAGATAAGTTGTAATTATACACATTTTTTATGTTTTTTTATGATATTTTAGTTTAGTTTTGATTTTTTTAGTTAGTTTTATTTAATAAATTGCTCTTTTTTGTAAATACTGTTTCTAACATAGCTTCAATTTGATTTCTGAAATTTTTCAGAAAATGGTCAAAAAATTTCCTGACACGCCCGTGTTAGCCAACCCGACACGCCCGTGTCATTCCCGGTCGACAATCAAGGCTTCCAGACTCGACAAAATGCTCTCGACGTTCGTCAAGACCAACCCGACATGCCCAGCGTCACGCTCGTGACCTAGGGCGTGACCGCCACGTGACTCCTCCACCTGGCCGACAAGACGCCGCCGACTACTTTTTACGCAACCCGCCCCAGATCCGCCTGCTAAACATGCCCACCAACACGCTCCGTGTAGACAGAGACACGGGCGTGACCTCCACGTGGACCGCCGCAAGTAAATGCTGCCATCAAATCGCCGGATCACATCGCAAATAGTGTTGACACGCCCCCCCGACACTCCCGTGTCAGAGGGCGTGTACTTTGATTTTTTTCCCTATAAATACCCCATTTCTGTAATGACCAAGGATTCACCTTTTTGAGCCAATTTTGTGTGTTTTGTGGGCTGCCCTTGTGGATTCAAGTGCTATGTAAGGAGATCTCTCCCCCCTTACTTTTATGTTTGTTTTTTTGCTTTAGCTTTAGCTTTATAATAATTTCAATTTCATAATAAAAAATGTGTCCTTTTCTCTCTCTCCATGACATGGAAGTTTATTTGGGTAGCTCATCTCTTTCTCTTTTTATCTCTTTGTATTTCTTAGTATTTCTCTTTATGAAAAGTGTGTGTGTGTGTGTGTGTGTGTGTGTGTATGAGTGTAATTTGTTTAGTTCTATTGCTTTACCTTGTTTGGTTTGTCTCCATGGTAGGGTTATAGTTGCTTTAAGATTTTCATTCTTATGGATTTGTAAAAGTGTTATTAAAGTGTTTTTGATTTTTTTTACTTAGCTTTATTTTAGGATGTAAACCCTTTTTGTTCTTTTAAATTTTATTTCAACTTTTTTAGCACTTTTATGAACTCTTAAGAATGAAAAAGTTATAATTTTAATTTTTGAGCACCTTTGATTTTTGCTTTATTTTGAAAAAACTTTTGTTCTTTTAGTTTTGATTTGTTTTTTTGTGTTTTTGATAAAATCTAAGTATAAAAAAATAGTTGTTTTAATTTTTAGGTAACTTTCATTTTGATTTTAGTTTGTGTGTGTGAGTGTAGGAGTTAGGTTTTCATTTTGTTCTTTAAATTTTCATGTTGTGTGTGTGAGAGTATGAGCATAATTTTTCATGCTTTCTTTTATGCTTTCTTCAATTATGTAGAGTGTGTGTGTGTAGGAGATAAATTTTAATGCTTTATTTTATTGCTTTCTTCAATTATGTTGAGTGCGTTGTGTGTAGGAGATAATTTTATTGCTTTCTTTTAATTTGTGTAGAGTGTGTATGTGCATTTATTTCCGCCCACTCGTTAAGAGTTAAATGACGTGCTTTTATTTCTCGCCTACTCGTTTGAGTAGGACTTGTAATTTTCTTTTTTTCTTTTCCGTCTACTCGTTAAGAATTAAATGGCGCGCCCGTATTTCCCGCCTACTCGTTTGAGTAGGACTTGTAATTTTCCTTTTTTGTAACTTAGTTTTTTTTTATTTATAATTTGAAGTGTGTGTGAGTTCTCATTTTACCTAACTTTTCAAATTTTCTAAATGTTTGTTATTTTCATGTCTTCTTCTTATAACCCTTTAGTGCTTAATTACGAACTCGCGCCTCATCAAATTATAAAGTCGTCCCCATACCGATGTGTGGCTAACCGTTATTAGCCGCGACATCGAAGAGCATTGGGACATTTAAAATGATTTGAAATAATTAAAGTTCTTTATTTTCACTTTAATTTTAGGACTTAAGGTTTACCCCGGGTTAACGACGCGTAGGACCACAAATCGATGTGTGGGCCCTATTTCCGTTATCCATACGCTAGCTAGCCGAGAAGCCGTGCGTATGGACAGATCACCCCTGGGTAAAGAGAGTTGCGTGCATACCCTCAAGAGAGGACAAGCGTAATTCTTCCGGATTGGGTTCCCCACCCAATAACGGGGTTCTTAGCGTAAAGCGGGCGTTAAGAGGAATCTTTCGTCGAACTAACGTTCGGTCGAATAGTCTTAGCGTTCAGGTGAGTGATATCCCTATAGCTAGGTGAGCTCATATCTGTGGAACCTCCACAGCCAAGTTGCCTTTTTTTTAATTTGAAAACTAAGTTCAGTAATTATTAAAAGTTATTTTAGTCTTAATCCGATTCGGTGCCGAGCGTTAACCCTTCATCGAATTTTTCTAAATCGTTTTTCGCTCTTTTGTTTTTTTTCTCGTCTTTAGTTAATTAAAATCTCCACCTTACTTTCAATAAAATAATAGTCCTCCAGGAGGAGTAAGAATAATCAACCCGACCCCGAGAACAATACGACCTCGGTATTCTCCCGAATATCGAGTACTACTTGCGATAGGTGCACTTGCCTCCTTTAGCAAGCCCGCGACGTACGACTCATCGAACCAACCACCCATATAGAGTCTATTCGCGGGCCATCAATTTTTTGGCGCCATTGCCGGGGACTCTCTTGAGTTGTTATTCCGAATTACGGAGTCTATTACTTTTACTTATTTTCTAAAAAAAACAAAAAAACAAACAAAAACAAAAAAAAGTTTCTTTCGTTTTAATTTTTTTTAGGGTGTATGACCCGTGGACAACCCTCCGAGTCTGAAGATTTTGAATTCAACCCTGAGATCGAATGCTCCCTTGCGCGTATTCGATCTCAACGCCGAATTCCTTCTTTAGACCCCGAAGAATCTATCGGAGAACCCTCTGCTGAAGTAATGGCCGACCCTAATCCAAACGCGACCGGCGAGCATACAATGTCTTATTATGCCTGGCCGAATTTGGACGATACTGGGTCTAGTATTGTTCGCCATATGGTGGAGAATAATAATTTTGAAATAAAATCAAGTGTCATTCAAATAGTCCAAAACGCCGTGCAGTTTGATGGACTGCCGGATGAGGACCCGAATGTCCACTTGTCCAACTTTTTGGAAATATGCGACACCTTCAAGATCAATGGCGTCACTGATGACGCCATTCACTTGCGCCTATTTCATTTTTCCCTTAAGTCCAAAGCCAAGGCGTGGTTTAATTCCCACCCGCGAGGATGTATCACCACATGGGCTGAGTCGATGGTGCGGTTCCTGACGAAGTACTTTCCGCCTGCAAAAACTGCAAAGTTGTGGGAGGACATTTCTTCTTTTGCGCAAAACGATCCTGAGTCTCTTTATGAGAGTTGGGAACGGTTTAAGGAGTTCCTCCGCCGGTGCCCGCACCAGGTGCTACCAACGTGTTTGCAGGTACAAATTTTTTATAACGGCCTTAATTTTCAGACGCGTCAAATGATTGACGCGGCTGCCGGGGGTACCCTGACTAACAAAACCCCCGAGGCCGCCCAGGCTTTATTCGAAGAAATGACTATGAACACCTATTAATGGAACGTCCCGCGGGGACGCCCAAAGCCGGCGGCCGGCCTTTTTGAAGTGGATGGCACTGCTCTTTTAACCCTTCAAGTTGAAAGGTTAACAAAGCTGGTGGAGGAGATGTCTGCTGCCTCCTCCACTCCGCCTTGTTTTATTCCCCCTAACGTCTGCGTGGCCGAAGAGTTCGTGGACTTCGTAGGAAATACGGGTCTTCCTTCCTTCAACCCCAACAATAACCCTTATAGTAATAACTATAATCCGGGTTGGAGGAATCACCCCAATTTTTCTTGGAGCAAACCAAACAATGCGCAGCGCCCCCTATTTCTTATGCGCCTGGATTTCTGCCGCCTCCCCCTCTTCCAAACCCCTCCCCGATGGAGGAGAAATTTTCTAAATATATAGAGTCCAACGAATCAAATATCTGGAACATCACCGGATCGCTAAAAACACTTGAACAGCAGGTTGGACAACTTGCGAGGATGATGTCCGAGCGCGCGCTCGGGACACTGCCGGGTAACATGGAGCCCAATCCGCGGGAAAACGCCAATGCTATAACCCTCTGTAGCGGAAAGGAGGTGATCGATCCAAAACGGATCGATCCGAAGGTACATATTTCACCTCCGACCCCTCTTCCCCCTTCTTTGACTACGCCTCCTTTACCAATTTTAAACGAAAAAATTATTTTAAACAAGGCCTTACCGTATCCGCATAAATTAGATAACGAGTGTAAGGACCCGCAATATGAAAAATTTATTTTATTTTTAAAACAAATTCATATTAATGTTCCTTTTTGCGAGGCTATCTCACAAATGCCCAAATATGCGAAATTTTTAAAAGAATTACTTTCTAATAAACGTAAATTAGAGGATATTTCGTATGTATCTCTCAACGATGTCTGCTCGGCGGCCCTTACTAATAAATTGCCCACAAAACAAAATGACCCGGGACGGTTTTCCATCCTGTGCCTTTTTGGCAATATATTAGTAAAATACGCCTTAGCTGATTTAGGGGCTAGCATTAATCTGATGCCGTTCTCTCTCTTTCAACGTTTAGGTTTGGGTACTCCTAGTCCTACGAATATGCGCATCCAATTAGCGGATCGCTCGGTTAAGTTCCTGATCGGGGTTGTGGAGGATGTCCTTGTCCGAGTAGACAAGTTTACCTTTTCGGTAAACTTCGTTATCTTGGACATCGAGGAGGACGCCGAGGTACCAATAATACTCGGTTGCCCTTTTCTCGCCACCTCCCGCGCACTAATAGATGTTAGTAATGGTAGTCTTCTCCTCCGAGTAGGAGATGATCAAGTTACTTTCTCTATTAATCCCTCGATGGACAATTTGTCATCGAGCGACGATTTCTGCTATTCTTTAGATACCTTTTTTGGAGATCGTTTTTCTCCCGTCTTCGAGTCTGTGTTTTAAAATTACGATATTTATGCGCTCAAAAATTTTAAATGCGATGAGGATACCTATATAGACTTGCCTTTCGAACCAATTAGTAAGAAAGACATAGGAATTAAAACCTCCCTAGAAGAACCGCCCATCCTAGACCTCAAATCCTTACCCGCATCACTCAAATACGCTTTTTTGGGAAAAGACGATACGCTTCCCGTTATTATTTCTTCGGACTTGAGTGATTCGAAGACTTCTGATTTATCGGAAGTTTTATTTAAACATCGCCACGCAATTGCGTGGAAAATCTCTGATTTAAAGGGGATTAAACCCCCTCCTTTTGCACCCATAAGATATTTATTAACGATAATTGGCGCAAAACGATTCAGCCGCAGCGTCGTCTTAACCCAAACATGAAAGACGTCGTTAAAGTCGAGATTATTAAGTTATTAGATGCGGGGATTATCTACCCTATTTCGGACAGTGCATGAGTTAGTACCCGTGCATGTCATGCCCAAGAAGGGCGGTCTAACCGTAGTGGCGAATGAGCATAACGAGCTCGTCCCAACTCGTACTGTTACGGGTTGGCAAGTGTGCATCGATTATAGAAAACTTAATGATGCCACCCGCAAGGACCATTTCCCATTACCGTTTCTAGGACCAGATTTTAGAGCGTTTATTCGGTCATCCATATTATTGTTTTCTTGATGGTTTATCAGGGTTTTTCCAAATCCCCATTTCCCCCGATGATCAAGAGAAAATAACTTTTACTTGCCCGTTTAGCACCTTCTCATATCGAAGAATGCTATTTGGACTCTGCAATGCGCCGACTACATTCCAAATATGTATGCTAGCGATCTTTGGCGAGCTAGTAGAAGACATTATTGAAGTCTTTATGGATGACTTTTCTATTTTCAGACGCTCTTTTCCGATTGCCTTCACAATCTAGATCATGTCCTCCAACGGTGCGAGGACACAAGCCTTGTTTTAAATTGAGAAAAATGCAACTTTATGATTCGAGGAGGTTTGGTCCTCGGCCATATGATTTCGTCTAAGGGGATGGAGGTGGATAAGGCCAAGATAGAAACCATAGAAAAACTTTTGCAACCAACAAACATAAAATGTATTAGGAGTTTCTTAGGCCGTGCGGGCTTTTACCGACGTTTCATTCAAGACTTTTCAAAAATAACAAAGCCGCTAACTCACCTCTTGGAAAAGGAACCACGTTTCATCTTTAGTAGCGAATGCGAGTCCGCCTTTAATTTAATAAAACAAAAACTTATCACCTCACCAATTTTAGTGGCCCCTAATTGGTCCCTTCCGTTCGAAATTATGTGCGATGCTAGTGATATTGCCTTATGTGCCGTTCTTGGCCAACGCGTAGAAAAACATTTTCCTCCAATTTATTACGCTAGCAAGACGCTCACTTCCGCACAAGTAAATTACACCACAACGAAAAAGGAACTCTTAGCCGTCATTTTCGCTTTTGATAAGTTTCGCTCGTATATAACGCTATCTAAAGTTATCGTATTTACCGATCACTCCGCCCTTAAATATTTATTAGCTAAAAATGATGCGAAGCCCCACCTTCTTCGATGGATTCTCCTCCTACAAGAGTTTGATTTGGAGATCCGAGATAGAGGGGCGCAAAAAATTTAGCCGCCGATCACCTCTCCAGCTTAGAAAATCCGGGTGCGGAAGCGCTCGTCGAATCTGAAATAAATGACAAATTCCCCGAGGAACGCCTCCTAGCCATTCATAATTCTTCGTCATCTTCGCCTTGGTTCGCATATTTAGCAAATTACTTAGTAGCGCGGGTGCTTCCAAAAGAGTTTTCAAGTTATCAAAAGAAGAAATTCTTTTCTGACTTGAAAAATTTCTTTTGGGAGGACCCATTTCTTTTTCGTATCTGCGCGGACCAAGCGGTCCGAAGATGCGTCGCAGGTGTGGAGTGCTTGCAAATTCTTAAGCACTGCCACGAGGGTCCAGCCGGTGGGCATTATTAAGCCAACCGGACCGCTCAGAAGGCGCTAGAGGCGGGCTACTTTTGGCCTACTCTCTTCAAAGACGCACACACTTTTGTGCGAGCATGCGATAGCTATCAGCGGTCGGGTAACATCTCTCGTCGCGACGAGATGCCCCAAAACATGTTTTTAGAATGCGAAGTCTTCGATTTATGGGGCATAGATTTTGTTGGCCCCTACCTCCCTCTTTCAAAAATATGTATATTTTAGTAGCGGTCGACTACGTATCGAGGTGGGCGGAAGCGCAAGCTCTCCCCACCAACGATGCGCGAGTCGTCGTTATATTTCTTAAAAAACTATTTTCTCGCTTTGGCACGCCTCGCGCAATTGTTAGTGATAGGGGAACACATTTCTGTAACCCTCTTATGGCTAAGACGTTAGCTAAATATGGAGTCACGCACAAACTCGCCACCCCCTACCACCCGCAAACTAGTGACCAAGTAGAGGTAGTCAATCGAGAGATTAAGCGAATATTAGAAAAAACCTTTTCACTAAATAGGAAAGATTGGTCCGTTAAACTCGACGATGCGTTGTGGGCGTATCGAACGACATACAAAACCACAATTGGTTGTATGCCGTTCTGGTTAGTCTATGGCAAAGCGTGCCATTTACCCGTAGAAATAGAGCATCGCGCTCTTTGGGCTTTAAAACTCTTAAACCTCGACGCCAACTTAACCGCTCAGAATAGAAAACTGCAACTAAACGAGCTCGATGAATGGCGTGCAAACGCTTACGAGAGCAATAAGTTCTATAAGGAGCGTTCTAAGTT
Source organism: Platanthera guangdongensis (assembly GCA_039583875.1). Lineage (NCBI taxonomy): Eukaryota > Viridiplantae > Streptophyta > Magnoliopsida > Asparagales > Orchidaceae > Platanthera > Platanthera guangdongensis. The sequence continues at coordinate 56,011,053 of CM077148.1, forward strand.
ATATCACGATCGAAAAATAAAGTCCCCAAAATTATTTTCTCCGGGCGATCTTGTCCTTCTGTACAATTCACGTCTTAGGCTTTTTCCGGGTAAACTAAAATCACGTTGGTCCGGCCCCTTCCTAGTCGAAGAAGTTTTTCCATATGGGACCGTACTCGTCTCCCACCCAGAAAAAATGTTCGTTTAAAGTAAACAGTCATCGGTTAAAGTCTTATATAGCGGACGACCCAGTGATCGAGCATAATGAAACCATAACTTTCCTCAACATTATAACTCCGCCAAAATAGTCAAGCTACACGACTATAAACAAAGCGCTCCTGGAGGCACCCCTTGCTTATCTTTTTTTCCCTTTATTTATTCTGTTTGCTACTTTTTCTAATAAACTGCAGGTTTTCTGATGGGCCTCCCCGCTCACGTTTCAGGGAAGCTTCTACTCCCCATCTCTTTATTTTCTTTGTAAATATTGTCTTTTCTCTTTTGTTCCGCATACTTACGTTGCAACATTGGGGACAATGTTGGACTTAAGTATGCGGGTTTTTTCGTGTTTTCTTTTCTGCACTTCTATTTTCTGCATTTTAAAAAAAAAAAATAACAACAAAACAAACAAAAAATTTAAAATGAAAAATCCAAAATTTTTTTCTTTTCTTTTAAACAAAAATTCAAAAAAATTATAAAACACAAAATCCAAAATTTTTTTTTCTTTTCCTTTCTTTTTATTACAAAAAATCCAAAAAAATTTTTAAACAAAAATCCCAAAAAAAAATTTAGTTTTATTTTGTAAATATCTTTTGTAAATATTTTTTTCTTTTCTCTCTTTTTCCTCTTCCTTTCTTTCTCTTCTTTGTAATTATCATTTCTCCCTTTCCTTATTTTTGTAAATATTTGCATATAAAAACCAAAAAATCCAAAACATTAGAAAAGAAAAAATATAGTTCAAAAAAATATATTTTTTATCGTTTTCCGTATGTATATAATAAAAAATTTAAAAACAAAACAAAAAAAGAAGATAATAAGTCAAAAATACAAAAAAATTGAGTAAAACAAAACAAAAATTTAAAAAAAGACAATAAATTAAAAACAAAAAAATGATGATAAAAACTCTAAAAATCCAAAAAATGTTTTGAAACAAATAAATCAAATATATCATCCTTAATTTTCTTGCTATCCAAAAATTCTGTTTTGAGTTTATTTATATGTGAATCTTATTAATTCTTTGTTTACTATTCGTTTGTTAATTATTGATTGAAAAATTTAAATAGGAGGAAAAATGATATTTTGTCCCCTACCGCATAGTGGTAGAGATACCACTAGTGGTGTCTCCCAATGAGTTGATGATTGTGCTTATGAAGCCCGTGTCTACAAGAAAAGATGGGTAGTATGTTAATCTGAAAGCCTGGAGTGCTCAAATGTGGTGGCCTTGAGAGCCATCCTTGGACATAACTCAGTTATGTATATTTTGAACGGGAAAGGAGAAGCCGACCCGCATCTTGTTGACCGTTATGTGGCATGGAGATTTGAGCAACGGAAAAGGGCTAATCTGTACCCGCTCTATGTCGCTTGTCTAGACGCCCTAAAGTAACTGGTGCGGTCGGGGGCATAGAAGAGGGTCATTGGCTTTAAGAGTGACCAAAAATGCTCAATGTTGGACCATCAAGTCTGGGATTGTGGATGGTGGTGGGCCTGGGAAAGTCCAAAACATCAAAAATATACCCTGAGTGCATAGGGCGTGTGGCAATGCATGCCAACGTCTATGTTGAATGGTGCTTAATTACACGTTCTTATGCTAAAATAGATATATACTGTCGTTTGCAGGGAAGTAGCATCGCCGACCCGAGTGAGGGGTGGGTTTGTTATAATTTGGTCAGCTAATGCTGACCGTTGCCTTATTTTGCCACATCTTGGTGGGTCGTGCTTGTGTAGGTGCTGTAGAGACTAGTAGAAAGTAGTAGGCTGAAGTCCCTTATGTAATGTTGGATGGCCCTCGAAGGCCCGAAGGAAAATCTTTTACCGTTTTCATATATGGCCGGCATGTGTGCTAATGTATGTAATATACATTTATGAAGAGAATAGTTGTAAGGCCTTAAGGCCAAAACACTTTATGTATTTTGAATATCATTCTTATGATGTTGTTAGTGGACATTCCCGTATTTAGGTTCTAAGAACATTTAAATACTTCCGCTAGAATGCACTTGTACAACCTCGTATTCGTAAAAAGGGGCCCCCAAAAAGGCGTGGGACTTGGTGCATATTTTTAAGCTTTTTGGGAGTTTCGCACTCTTGGACGCCAATTTTGATGTATCTGCAAGATATACTAGTAGGGGGAGGAAAAATCTGCCTTCCCCTTGGCCCCCTTTTATAGGGCGAGTGCGGCGAGTTGGCCGGGACCCGCCCTGGCTTGCTAGATGTGGGGTAGGAGCAGCGGGACCGGCTGGAGGCCGGGGTCCCGCCACCAGCACCCTAGTCCCCTTGCGGGGCGAGACCGGCTAGAGGTCGGGGTCTCGCCCTGCACCCCTCTCGTAGGGCGAGACTGGCTAGAGGCCGGGGTCTCACCCCCTGCAACCCTCTTGTGGGGAGAGACCGGATAGAGGATTGGGTCTCGCCCCTTGCACCCTCCTCGCGGGGCGAGACCGGCTAGAGGCCGGGGTCTCGCTCCTTGCATTGCCCTTGCGGGGCAAGACCGGCTAGAGTTCGGGGTCTTGCCGCCTGTACCCCCTTGCGGGGCGAGACCAGATGGAGGCCGGGGTTTCACCCCCTGCACCCCCTTGCGGTGCGAGACCGGCTGGAGGCCAGGGTCTCCACCCCTGCACCCCCCTTGCGGGGGGAGACCGGCTGGAGGCCGGGGTCTCGCCCCCTGCACCCCAGTTTTGCGGGACGAGATCGGCCGAATGCCAGAGCCGCACCCCCAGCTCCCGGTTCTTCTACGGGTCTCGCCCACTCGCCAGGTAGCAAGGTGAAGGAGGAGTGGAGTGGTTTAACCCCCACTCGTCTCAGGTGTCCAGGGAAGGTGAGGGGCATGGTTTAGCCTCTTTTCATCCCCAGACCTCTTTTGGCCATGTTTTTACCGTTGTGCCCCCACTGGTGGAATTACCTTTCTCCCCCCAGGTGTGGATATTTTCTATTGGCCCTGGACCTATTTGTCTTGGGGGTATTTCTAACCTTTTGGTCCCTAAGTTTGGGAAGACTATAAATAGACCCTTAGGGGTGCCTTAGAGGGCATGGCTTCTTGATCCTCTTTCTTCATCTTCTAAGGTACCTAGCTCAGCATTGGCTAGGGAGGGGGAGATCACCAAGGTCTTTCGGGTGGGAGGAGGGACCTCCACGCTAGAGCCGAGGGTCTATTCCTAGTTTTCCGAGCCTTTGGTCTGAGACATTCGCCTGAGTACAGTAAGTGTGAGGTGACCCCTTTTTAGGGACCCCGAACTCCACAGAGACCGATTTCTTGGTTTCAACATCTTGGTGCGGTGAGCATGGAGAGTGACCAGCATAGAAGATCCCAGGAGAGTGTCATGGCTGGAGATCAGGGAGGTAGTGATGACTCCCGCGAGACCCCCAACCCAACGCCCTATGTAGGGAGGGAAGAGTTCATGGCGTCCATCCAAGGCATCATGGAGATGGTGCGTAGTATTGCTCCTCGGGGTGGCAGCTTCACTCCAACCCCCTAGGAGCTAGCTCCCCCCTCTCAACGAGTCGACTCCCTGGGGTCTAGGCGAGATGTCCCCAGGAGGGGTGGAGGGAAGCGTACCAGGAAGAAGGCCAGGGAAGGAGAGGATGGGAGATGGGGTCGAGCGAGACCTCACCGGCCAGAGTTGTTCTCCAGCCCGGCGGGTGCCAGCCTCCTAGGCGAGCAGGTCACGCGAGTGGGGCACGCGAGACTACCAAGCAAGGGATCACCTTTCAGCGAGCTGATTGTCTCAGCCATAGTTCCCGAGGGGTTCAGGGATCCTGACATGACTTACTATATCGGGAAAGACGACCCTCTCCAGTACCTGCAGTGGTTCGAGGATACGGTCTCTATCGGGCCGATGACAAATGCATTCAAGTGTCGTCTCTTCGCGATCACCTTGAAAGAAAAAGCTAGGGACTGGTTCTATCAACTCCCAGTGGGATCTATCTACGGGTTCGAAGACTTGAGCTGAAGCTTTCAACTTCGCTTCTCTACCTCTAAGAAGAGAAAGAAGAGTCCCGAGTCCATCTTCCTGATAAGACAGAGGGCGGAGGGGTCGTTGGACCAATATGTGGACAGGTTTCAAGAAGAGATCCGGGAAATCCAGGAAATGTCGGGGTATGCCCTTCAGATGGCGTTTATAGTAGGGTTGAGTGAGGGATTCTTCAAGATGAGACTGACCTAAAAGGCCCCCTTATCCTTCGAGGAGCTGATGGAAAGGGAGGTAGAGGAGATAGCAACTGAGGCGGCCAAACCGACATTTGTCAAGAAGTTGGCATGGTTAACAGAGGTAGAGTCAAAAGAGCAAGGTGGCTCAAGGCATCAGGAGGGGAGAAGGAGAGAGGAACAGAGAGCTCAGGGGGTCCAGGGACCTCAAGAAGGTCAGGAGCCAGGTTGGAGGCAACAAGGAGGACCCGTTCAGGGTCCAGGAAGAGGTCTCATCCAAGGTGGGGGGATTTTCATGGAGGCCAAGGGAGGTCCAACTTCCAAAGACAAACCCATAGGAAGCTCCTACCCCCACCACAACAAGCGATGGTGATCGGTTGAAGGGAAAGGAGTAACCGCACGGGAAGAAGAAGAGTCAGAGTAGAGTTACCCTACTATGAGTTCCACCAGGAGGAGGGCCATGGAACAGCTAATTGCCCTGAATTCCTATAGTTGAGAAGGACAAGAGCTCCGACACTATAGCCTCAGCAGCCTCAACAATCACAAGATCCGGTGCTGATTGAAGAAGTCCAACCCGAGGAGGCACTAGCTGGCAGGGCAGGTTGATCTCTCAGAGGCGTGAGTAAACCTCACCCCAAGATTATTCCGCTGACCAGGCTCCCACTAGCTGGCAGCGCAGGTTGATCTCTCGGAGGGGGTGAGTAGACCTTAACCCGAGATGATTCCGCTGACCAGGCTCCCATTATCTGAGAGGTTGACCCCTTGGGTATGCCAAGTGTTTTCTACCCCGAGGTTGTCTCGTCACCCTAGCTCCCATTAGCTGGCATGACAGGTTGACACCCACGGGAGGCCAAGTGTTTTCGGCTCCAAGATGGCTACCCAGCGAATACGTTGAGTTGGATGTTTCTTTCCGAGCATGGAACTCGCTCGAAAAGAGCGGAGATTGTGTACAACCCCGTATTCGCGAAAAGGGGCCCCTAAACAAGGAGTGAGACTTGGTGCATATTTTTAAGCTTTTTGGGAGTTTCGCACTCCTGGAGGCCAATTTTGGTGGATCTGCAGGATATACTAGTAGGAGGAGGGAAAATTTGCCTCCCCCCTTACCCCCTTTTACAGGGCGGGTGTGGCGATTTGGCCGACACCCACCCCAGATTGCTAGATATGGGGTTGGAGCAGCGGGACCGGCTAGAGGCCGGGGTCCCACCCCCAACACCCTAGTCCCCTTACGGGGCGAGACCGGCTAGATCCCGAGGTCTCTCCACCTACACCCCCCTCGCGGGGCGAGGCCGGCTAGAGGTCAGGGTCTCGCCCCTGCACCCCCCTCACGGGGCGAGACCGGCTAGAGGGCGGGGTCTCGCCCCCTGTACCCCCTCGCGGGGCGAGACCGACTAGAGGTCAGGGTCTCGCCCCCTGCACCCACTCGCTGGGTGAGACCGGCTTGAGGGCGGGGTCTCACCCCATGCACCCACCTCGCTGGGCGAGACCTGCTGGAGGCCGGGGTCTCGCCCCCTGCACCCCCCTTGCGGGGCGAGACTGGCTGGAGGCCGGGGTCTCGCCCCCTACACCCCCCTTGTGGGGCGAGACCGGCTGGAGGCCGTGGGCTTGCCCCTTGCACCCTAGTTTTATAGGGCGAGATCGGCTGGAGGCTGGTGTCTCGCCCCCTGCTCCCGGTTATTCTACGGGACTCGCCCGCTCGCCCGGTACCAAGCTGAAGGAGGAGTGGAGTGGTTTAACCCCCACTTACCTCAGGTGTCCGGGGAAGGTGAGGGGTATGGTTTAGCCTCTTTTCATCCCCGTACCTCTTTTGGCCATGTTTTTACCGTTGTGCCCCCATGGGTGGAATTACCTTTCTCCCCCCGGGTGTGGATGTTTTCTATTGGACCAAGACCTATTTGTCTTGGGGGTATTTCTGACCTTTTGGTACATAGGTTTGGGAAGACTATAAATAGACCCATATGGGTGACTTGGAGGGCATGACTTCTTGATCCTCTTTCTTCATCTTCCAAGGCACCTAGCTCAACATTGGCTAGGGAGGGGGAGATCACCAAGGTCTTCCGGGTGTGGGGATGGACCTCCATGCTAGAGCCGAGGGTCTGTTCCTAGTTTCCTGAGCCTTTGGTCCGTGACATTCGCCTGAGTGTAGTAAGTGTGAGGTCACCCCTTTTTAGGGACCCCAAACTCCACAGAGACTGATTTCTCGGTTTCAACAGCACTCTGAGTTAGGATGCGTGTATGTTATGGTTTCAATGCGTAACTCCACTATCTATCTATAGAATATGGCATGGGGCCCCGACTAGACCTTTTGTTATTTTATTTGTGATATATGGAGATGTTATAATTTGGTATCAGCTTCTGGTGTCGGTCTTTCTTATTCCAATTCGTGGTCGAATTCTTTTAAGGGGTGGTGAGCACGTGTATGTGCGCTACCGTTACAACATGAAAGAACCCATGAATGTCCACTTAGGAATGAAAATACACATGTTTGAGGAACTTGCATGTTCCCATAATTATTTTTTTGCAATATTGTTGGTTGCTTAATTGTATATTTCATGATTATAAGTGACTAGAAGCGGTGTCGGGCAGTCCCAACCCCAGTGCTCGGCGGAGAGTAATGTGCCAACTAAGGTACCTACACCTCCTCTTTCTGCTGAAATGATATGGTTGGATACTGATGTAACATCCCTCAAACAACTAGACCTTAAGAGTGGTTTTTTCATGACTAGGTCATGACAAAATCCTAGGAAGCTCAAGAGACTAAGTGAACCAAGACATGAAGGTGGAAATCACCTTGGTCTGCAAATAGCTCAATTCAAGCACTATCATTAGGGTTTAACTTTATGGCTTTAACTTGACTCCAGGACCCCACCAAGACTCTCCTAACTCCCAAGGGAGGTCATTGTGACACCAAGGACCCATTGGGGTCAACTAAAGAGGTCAAGTTGACAAAAAGTAAACGATAACCCTAAAATGGTCAAAGTGCCAAATTAAGGGTCAAGTGGCCTCCAATGTGCCAAACTAACCCTACCCAACCTTTTCTAGACCTTAGGGGAGGCCAATGTGTCACCAAGGACCCATTGAGGTCAACCCAAAAGGTCAACTTGACCAAGGTCAACTCAACCCCAAAAAATTGTCCAAACTAGCCTAAATGACCTAACCAAGCCCAAGCCACTTGGGCTAACCCAAATTTGGGTGGCCCATTAACCTTAGGAGGCTGAGAATTACCTAAAATTCCATTCACTTTCTGGAAATGGTGACTAGGAGGAGAAACCTCACTTTCCCTTTAATGGAGGAGAGAGAGAGAGAATGGCCATTCATGGTGATTGAATGCCATTGATTCCACATTTCCTCTCCCAATTGATGGAGATTCACTCCCTCTCCCAGTTATGGGCGTTTTTTAATGAATTCATGCCTAGGGGAGGAGAATTTCACCACGGCCGAAACCTCTCCCCCATGACCATTAATGGCCATTGAAGTCCAGACCCCTCCTGATGGGGTTAAAACTTCAAAAATTATTTAGGACACGCGGCGCCTCGGGCGGTTTATTTAGAAAAAGCTGATTTGGTTTTATTTAGGAAGACGGGGGACACAAATTTATTATTTGGATATAAATCAGTTGAAATTGAGTTTTAACGAAAGGATGCAAGTGCACCTATCGCGTGTAGTACATGATATTCCGGTGAGTAATATCGGGGTCGTATTGTTCTCGGGGTCGGGTTGATTATTTCTACTCTTTCCTAGAGGGGACTATTATTTTACCGAAAATTTATCTTGTCGGGATATTATTTATATATATAAACAAAAAATAAAATCATTAAAATAGAGCCGATTAAAAACTTAGCGCAACAGTATCTAAAAGAATTTGAACTAAAATAAACTTTTAATAAAAAGAGATCCTAAATTTCAAATTAATTAAAGCGGAGACTTGGCCGTGGAGGTTCCACAAACATGAGCTCACCTATCTCTAGGACTATCGCTCACCTGAACATTAAGACTATTCGACTGATCTCTCATCCGATGAAAGATTCCTCTTAATGCCCGCATTACGCTAAGAACTCCGCTATTGGATGGGGAACCCAATCTGGTAGAATTCTGTCCCTCCTCTCTCGAGGGTTAGTGCGGAACTCCATTTATCAAGGGGTGATCGGTCCATACGCACGGCCTCTCGGCTAGCTAGCGTATGGACTACGGAAATAGAGCCCACACATCGATATGTGGTTCTACGCGTCGTAAACCCGAGGAAAACCTTATGTAATTTAATTAATTAGAAAAAACATGACCTTTAATTATTTAATGCGATTTTATATGTCCCAATGCTCTTCGATACTGAGGCCTAAGAGCGGTTAACTACTCGTCGGAATGGGGACAACTTGCGGAAAGAAAGAGATAAATTGAAAGCAGAAAATAAAGCAATAAAGAAAACGGTAAATGAAAGCAGTAAAGAAAGCAATAAATTGTGAGTCCTACTCAAATGAGTAGGCGGGAAATGAAAGCAGAAAATGATAAGTCCTACTCAAACGAGTAGGCGGGAAATGAATGCGAGTCGTACTCAAATGAGTAGGAGGAAATAAATGCACACACACACGCACTCTATAGAAATGAAAACACTCACTCACTCTACTGAAATAAAAACACACTCACACACTCTACTGAATTAAAAACACACACACAATAGAAATTAAAACGCACACACACACATTCTACATAAAATAAAAACACACCCACACACTGTACTGAAATTAAACGCACACACTCTACATGAAATAAAATACACACACGCACTCTACTGAAATAAAAAACACACACACACACACACACACACTCTACAGGAATGAAAGAAAGCGATAAAAATTATCTCATACATGCATGCACACATACGAAAAAAGCGAAAAACAAAGTGACTGAAAAATTAAAATGATTACATTTTTACCATTAGATTTTGTTAAAAATGCATAAAAAGCAAAAAAGAAAAATTAAACAAGCAAAATTTTAAAACGAAAATCGAAGTGCTCGAAAAATTAAATCGACTATATATTCACTCTTATAACTCCGTAAAAGTGCTAAAAAAGTGGAAATAAAGTAAAAAGAACGAAAAGTTTTACAACATAAAAAGGAAAATCTAAGTTGAAGAAAAATAAAAAACACTTTAAAAACACTTTTACCAATTTATAAGGATGAATAAATAGAAAAAAAACAAAATAACGGCTATAAAAAGCTAAGGGGAATGAGATGAAAAGCTAATGTAACAACTACTTAACAATAAAAATGAAAGCATAACATTACATTTACTCTCATACACACACACACCCATAAAAAGAGAAAAATAAAAGTTAAAACAAATAAAAATAAGATTGCTTAGGGAGGGGGCACATAGATGAAATCCGAAACCATGTAATGGAGAAAAACTACATTTTTATTAAAACTAAAAGATGATTACAAAGCTAAAACAAAAAATAAAAGAGAGAGAAGGAGAAAATCTCATTACATAGCCCGTGGAGGGAGAGAGGTTGGGGTGCTTGGGCTGCAGCCCGGTAGCGTCGCCTAGAGCGGAGCCGTGACACTGTCATGTTGGATCGGCTAGGGGCGTTACACTTGGAGGGCATCCAATATTATGAGGGAGTCACCAGGAGGGTGCGTCTCCCCAATGGGATGGAGGTTCGGTCTACGACAAAATGCCTTTTAAGGATGACCATTGATGGGTTAACCCTCGAAGCTTCAGCGATGATGTTAAGTTTTCCGGATTTCAATCTTGTTCTAGGAATGTCATGGCTCGCCTAGAACCATGCTCAGATTGATTGCTCGGTGAGGAAGGTCGTACTTAGATACGACAACACTTATGCGACCTTCGAAGGTACTATTCTGGTCTCCTGCCATCTACTTTCTTCTATTCAGGACATCAAGGCCCACCTGTAGGGGGATGAGGTCTATCAGGTGCTGGTCGAGGTGGACAAGACCCAGAACCCTATGGTTAGCATTCCGGTAGTACGAGATTTTGCAATTGTGTTTTGGGAGAAGTTGACAGGGGTACCACCACATCAGGAAAAAGACTTCCAGGTACAGCTCATGCCGGGGGCTAAGCCGGTATGCAGAACTGGGTATCGTATGGCTCCGAAAGAGTTGGTAGAATTCCGAAGCCAACTACAAGAGTTAGTGGAAGATGGGTTTGTCAGGCCGAGCTCCTCACCATGCGTGCTCCAATATTATTTGTGAAGAAAAAGGACGAGACATTCAGATTGTGCATATATTAAAGAGCACCGAACAGGCTGACGTTTTATAACACGTATCCCCTGCCGAGGATTGACGAGCTGTTTGACCAGTTGGAGGGAGCTCACTGGTTCTCGAAGCTGGATTTGAGGTCAAGGTACTACCAGCTGTGGATTTAGGAGGATAACATCCCGAAGACCGCTTTCAGTGGTAGATATGTGTTGTATGAGTTCACCGTGATGCCCTTCGGGCTCACAAATGCACCATCTGCCCATGAGTTTGATGAACCCGGTATTCGAAGCCTATCTGGATGTCTTCATCATAGTGTTTATTGATAACATCCTCATCTATTCGAGGACCAAGGAGGAGCATGCACACTATTTGGAACTGACTCTAGAGAGGCTCCGGGAGCACAGTCTACATGCCAAGTTCAGCAACTGCCCATTTTGGCTGAAGGTGGTGGCTTTCTTGGGCCATATTATCAGTGGAGCAGTACTGGTAGTAGATCCGGCAAAGGTTCAGGCAGTATGTGATTGGCCACCGCTGAAGACAACCACTGATGTGAGGAGTTTCCTAGGACATGCCAGTTACTATCGAAAGTTCGTAGTGAGATTCTCCCGGATTGCTCTCCTACTCACATCTCTGACAAAGAAGGAGACTCCATTTGTTTGGATGCCACAGTGTGAGGCTGACTGTAATGTCCCGTTTCATGCTAGGCCCCTCGCATGCATTCTGAGTCAAGATACTTGACTTAGGCTCGGGGTGCAGCAACAAAAGTGCCGAGTGCATTAAAAGGAGGGTTGGGTAGAGTGTTACCCAACGAATCAAAAGGAATAGTCTAATATCGCCAATGATATCTGACGAATTCATTGAGTATGGTTGTTATTCGTCGAGTACCGCTGGCTGGTACTCGACACCTGAAACCAGGAAATTGTCTAAGTGAAATTCGTCGAATATCGTCAAAGGAATTCGACGAAAATTGAATTTAGAAATTTGGCCAAGGGTAATTCGTCGAACTGACTCAACGCCAAATTCGTCAAATGCCAAATTCGTCGAACGCCAAACCCTATTCGTCGAACGCCAAACCCTAAATGCTAAACCCTAAATCCAATCAAAGGAGTCTTGATTTGTGAGAATAAGTTTCCTAGGAGAAGGCCATGCTAGGACTTGTGTCCTAGAAATAAGATGTCTTCGACCACTCCTTCTTTCTATGTGAAGATGAGGACTTGGTTTCATGAAGAGAGTCGGCCTTTTGTGGGTGAATAAGGGAGGAGGAATTCTGGATGTGATTTGGGATTATTGGTTGGGGAAGGAAGACAAACCGATGACGTTCGTTTCGCTTTAAGATGTGCGCAAAAATCTATTTTCTGCGCGCAATAATCTTCAAGGCCATTTTCGGGTATGATACATCAAGATCTGGACTTTCTACTAAACAAGAAAGTCGTAGCCCTTGGAAAGAACTTTCCAACTAGTGGTTACAAGTCTTCATGCGAGGTCTATAGCCACAAGAAAGTCTAATCGAACTTGCTATCTGAAACATACAAAAAACTATTTTCTGAAAACAGCAGATTTCGAGGATGATTTCAGCTTTGTTCGGTTCTGAACTGGGTTGTGGTCCAAATACGAAAGTTATAGTACTTGGAAATACCTTTCCAACAGATGGTTACATGCCTTAATAATAGTCCCATAAACTTGGGGATTGCAGGTCGAAGTGGCTGTACAGCCAAGTCGTTTTGTTTAATACTCTCGGGTTAGTATATGTTTGTGCTTGGTTGACTAAGGAAATTGTAAGAATAATTTTTTAGGTTTTGTGTGAATTTGGCCCCTATGAGAATGTGACAAACAAATGATTGGGAAACATCATTGGGCGAGACTGTAACTTGTGTAATGGAACGAGTTTGGAAGAAGAAGTGACCCTTCGTAAAGGAACTATCTTTGTGTGGATGTAATTACCGTGAAGAAAGCATAATGGTTGGTGGATGCTTGATCCTTGAAGGAAATCAAAAGAGGCTGATGAATGGTCATGAGGTTAGTCAAGTAAGGAAGTCTAAGGTGGTCCACTGCTGTGAGGTGTGTTTCGTTACGTGAAGCAGTGTGGATTGTATGTTGTATGAGGTGGTTCGCCACCTTTGTTGATGATGAACCATTAAGTGCCTTGGGGCACGAGATTGTGAATGGGTATAAGTGTGGGTGTTTGACTGCATTGGATTGGTAATGATGAAAGAGACATAGGTGGACGGTTGGCCTTGGTCCTTTGGTGATTTGTTCACAGGGGCACCTTCCGTGCCACGATGTTGTGAAATTGCATGCGGTGTGAGTCGACACGCGGTGTCGTAATCCTGGGTTAAGGATAGTGTGGCAGGTCTATGGGCTCTCCAGTCATCACACCGATGGGAGTCAATAGATAGAATTGCACGGTTGGGCCATGGACCTCGGTTCTTACTTCCCGAGGCACCCTCCGTGCAAGTGGACGGTTAGCCTTGGTCCATGGTGATTTGTTCACAGAGGCACCTTCTCGGTGCACATCTACCCGAGACCCCTTCTGAGCCGTAGTACACATGTGAGCTCCTCTTTTATGTTCTTAGCGTTGAGGCATATGGAGGCCTAGGCTTGGTAGTTTGGATGCCCGCCTAGTAGTGGAGAAGCCCGTTCCACTTTCACCTCCTGGCCACGACGGTTGATGCCTGAGAGGTTAACTACCAACTTGAGAAGTGGGAACTACAAGTCTGTGTCAACATAGCAGTTGTATGCGTGAGATCATGGGTGAGTTATTGCATTACATTCATGTCATTACATTACATTGCATACACAAGATCCTTATCATATAAGTTTGTATGGGCACTCTTATACGATGAGTTACTTTACTGTTGAGTTGATCCTTAACTTATATGTCTGTATGGACATTCATATAAGTTGTGTAACTTTCTGCTGTAGTTCTATATTTTATACTGTTATAGATGGTAGTACTGCTTGAGTAGTTTGTTTACTCACTTGTTGTTTTACTGACATGCTCTGATATTGCTCTCTCTCATACCACCTCTATGTACTACTACCCTTTTATATTTATATATTGTACTCTGTCCTTTTCTCCGCCCGATGCCGAGGAGCTGCCAGGGGAGCGGATGTGATAGCCACTTAGTCTTTATGACTAAAAGTTTCTACGTCTTCCTTTTTAGGATGGAAACCCGCAGATAGAGCAACAACAGGTTACGCAGGAGGACAGCCAGGCCAGGGCGACAGGGCCTGATGTGACTGTACCGTCGTTGCCATCAGTCACAGATGTGAGTGTTTTGTAGTGAGAATCTTTTGTAGCCACTTTGGGCACGTACTCTGATATTTTAGAAGCCTAGGTTGCTTCTTATTTATGTTGTACTCGTGAACAATATACTAGTGTGCATTTTGACTTCTGTTTTTATATACTCTTTATGTTGGGTTGGCATGGATGATATGATTAGCCAACAAGATAAACGTCTTGTAGTACAGGTTATTCGTCTTGTAGTACTAGTGTCGTAGGGCTTCCGAAAGGCTTCCCTCGTGCCGTGCTTTTTGTTTCGGGAGGGGGGTCTTACAAATGGTATCAGCTTGCTATGATCCTGAGCTAAAGAAGTCATTCAACATTGGAGCCACCACCATTCGATTAGTCAGTTTGGGGACAAACTGACTTAGCGGAAGTAGTGGTGTGCCCATATGTAATTCACACCATGTCCAATTTTGACCTTATGATTAGCCAACCTGACCTTAGGTTTGTACCCTATATGTAGATCCCAGTGCACGTTGAGCCAATGGGGGGCACTCCTGCCCCTCCCGTACCCACTTAATTCTAGCAATCAGAGCTGAGACAGATGCTCACAGCTATTCTGGATGCCTTTAGGTCTCAACAGGCCTTAATGCAGTAACAGGCTCCGGGCTCAAACTGGTTAAACACTTTTTGGGCTCTCTCCCCTCCTGCCTACCTCGGGATAGAGTCGGTCATGCGTATAGAAGAATGGCTCGACACAGTGTAAGCGCTGTTGGCAAGAATCCGTTGCCTAGCCAACATGGCTGTGACGTTAGTAGTGTCTGTCCTAGAACTACACACCAAGAGATGGTGAAAGTCCCTGATGGGTTCCACCTTTTAGGGTCGAGTTTATACGGAGATCAGTTGGATGGAGTTCTCTGGAGCCTTTTTGGAACATTTCATCCCGTCAACCACCAGAGATGAACTTGAGGAAAGATTCCTGCAGCTGAAGTGGGGATCCAAGTCGTTTACAAAATACCTGAGGGCGTTTCAACATTTGGCAAGGTTTGCTGACTCCTATGAGTTAGATGATCGAGGCTATGCTAAACGATTCTACAAAGGCTTGCGGGACCCCCTGAGGCAAGCCCTTTTATTTATAGCAGACTAGAGTCTAACTGAGATCATCGACATGATAAAAAGATTGGAGGAAGATCATCTGGGGAGTAATAAGAGACCCACAGATGGTGTAATGGTGGCTGGCCTAAGTTATAGAATGAGGCAGGACAACCGGTGAAGAGGAAACAATAGAGGCGGAGGTTGCTTCCGTCAGAATTTCAGGATGGAGTGCCCGACACCGCATCCAGCACTATCTTCACCACAACCACAATACCTACAACCCAGGCAGCAACACGAGCGAGTCTGCTTCCAATACAACCAGCCGGGTCACATTCAACATCACTGCCAGTAGCTAGGTGAGAATGCTCTCCCTGCCCTTGCTCTAGCAGCTCCACAAGTTCGAGGACATGTGCGTGGATGAGTACGAGGACCAGGAGGAAGAAACCCCGGCTCTGCTCGGGATCAGGTGTTTGCGCTGGACATGGTGCAGGAAAGGAATCCTCGAGAGATGATTGCAGGTACGTCTTAATTTAGTTAATGTGTTGTGAGCATTTACTTTTGATTGCCTAGCATATACCAAGAGTCTAGCTTTGGGTCGTTATAATTGATACTTAGGCACCGTGATGGTTGGTGGGTAACCGGCCTATACTCTATTCGATAAGGGTGCCAGACACTCGTTTATGTCGACGGACTTTGTTAAAGACCTAAAAGGAGTGCAATACTTCACTGGTATTGCTCGAAGAGTACGCCTCCCAGACGGCTCGGAGATGACTGCAACCGCCAAGTGCGAATTGGGAGACTTCTTGGAGGAAGGACCTTTGATACCATGTTTGTTATTATCTTCAATTTAGGCCTTGAAAGCCCATATGAAGGGGGATAAAGTTTACACGATATGTTTTGAAATGAAAGAGATTACAATAGATATGAAGGATGTGCGAGTGGTGCGAGATTTTCCCAAGTTATTTCCAGAGAAGTTACCGGGATTACCCCCGCATAGAGTGGTGGACTTTCAAATCAAGTTAGTACCGGGTGTCAAGCCCATTTCTAGGACCCCTTACCGAATGTCCCCAAAGGAACTCGCAGAGTTTAGAGTTCAGTTGCAAGAGTTAGTGAAAGATGGGGGTTAGATCTGATTTACTCTAGCGGGGGGGGGGGGGGGGGGTGGGTGTGAATAGAGTATTTAAAACTCTTTGACTATTTTATATTTTTATCAGAGTATATCATTGATACCAGTAGAGTAATAAAAGGAAATGATGTTCTAATCTAGTCTATCACAATAAAATATCACAACACAGCTAGCCTAATACAGCCACAACAAGAACAACAAGAAAAGGGGCAACCAGACAACACAAGAAATTTTATAGTGGTTCCCCAAACTGGGTACATCCACTCTTCTATCACCATGGTAGGAATGCACTAGAAGTTTTTTGATCAGGTGACTGCCACCTATGAGCTTTTGATCAGGTGCCCAAAAACCTAATAAACTTTTGAAGGGAGTTAATAAACCTTTTATACAGGAGGGGGAGAGAGATTGATGGTGTCTTCTCTTTCTAAAACAACTGAGAAGACAAGTGGATTGCTGTTGTCAAGAGCTCCTTTTAATATCACTTGGAGCCTTGCACAGGGTGTAGGTCTTCAGCCTTGATTTGAATATGATCCAAGAACTTTTGACTGATTTGAATATGTTGTCCTTGAAAGCTCCAGGAATGAAAGTTGAAGAAGATTCTTGATTGTGATGATTGTTCTTCTTCTTCTGAATGATCAAGGAAAAACAATGTGTTTTCAGTGCAGAGAAGAAACAGATGATCTTGAGTATATTTCCGTAAATCTTCTCAGTGTACTGTTCTGTGGTGTTCTATTCCGAAAAGAAAATCTCTTCTATATATCTCTGTCGAATTCTCATTTGAATTTTGAATTCTCTGCATTAATTGCTGATGGCCTGGAGAATGAAAATCGGTTGGAGAATATTTGCATTGATGAGTTTCCCCAACTGTCCTAATTAATTAAGCAAGTAATTAACCTGATGAAGACCATAATAAATGCTGCCAAATAACGACTATATTCAGAGAATATGTGTATTAATTACTCAGGAAATTATTGCCAAATAATATATGAAATATGGATGGAAAAGAGGGAAAACTCTAAGTCAGGATTTGCACAGAAATCGTCGACCATAGAACATATTTCGTCGACCTGAGATCCAAGTTCATCGAGCTGAGAAATCCTGTTCGTCGACCTGAGAAAACCTGTTCGTCGACCTGAGATCCAAGTTCGTCGACCTGATCTCAGCGAACTGCTTTCTGTGAATAACTTGCCAATTCTGCAGTCCAAGTTCGTCGAGCACAGATTCTGCCTTCGTTGAGCTGAATTCAGAGAAAATATTCTGTGTTGAAGTTGAAATCCAGACTTCGTCGACTTGAGCTTGAATATCGTCGAGCTTAACTCAGAGAATTAACTCTGAGTTCATCGAGCAGAGCACGACTATCGTCGAGCTGAGTTCGACGAACGTCGAACTCATTTTCTGAACTTGATTTTCTTCTAAATCTTGAGTCTTCTGCTGGCGGGTCCATATATGGTTGAACATAAAGACTTAGCCTAGACTCTAGGACTCAAAAACATGACCCTGGCTATACATTGTGGGTCAGTCATCCTAGTTAGTGAACCTAGCCCAAATCCAACTAGGGATCCAACAATCTCCCCCCTATTTGGGTGAGGTCACTAATAATATAAAAAGAAAAACATTCACAAAGCAGGAAAAATATATCTGGCAGAAAATTGAAACATTCAGCAGATATGTACAATTAGTAGCTTTGTGACAGTTAACAAATAAAGTTCAGACAATCAAAATTAAACAGAGTATATCATTTCTTCTTCTTCTTTTGCTTGTCATCTTTGTCTTTCTCAGAGGGCTGTGTAAATTTGATTTCTCTATTTGGATTAGCTGCTTCTCTCTTGTACATGGTCATATCAGCAGCTCCAATAATATTGAGAGAAGCGGCTCTGGGAACAACAGCCTCTGGATGCTGATTCACGTAAGCATCAACATTGAAAAATCTGTTAGCCTTATCATACCTTTTTAATTCTTCCTTTTTATAGGTTGACATTGTTGAGTATTGAGATGGATCTCTCCCTTCAGCTTTAGCTTTACTAATCATTGATAATCCAACAAGCTCCTGGAATCTGGCCATTCTTGAAGTATTTTCAGTTTTAGGTCCACAAATGGAATAGGTGGAGATTCAGGCCTTTTTGGGCTTTCAGCTTTTTCTGTTTCAGAAGCATGTTGTTGTTGTTGTTGCTGATGTTGTTGTTGTTGTTGCTGATGTTGTTGTTGCTGATGTTGTTGTTGATGTTGTTGTTGATGTTGTTGTCTGCTGTAATACTCGTATTGACTGCTTTCTTGATATCTTGAGGATCTACCTTGATGTCTTTGATAAGTTTGAGCATAAGAGGTAGACCTTTGAGAACTGCTTCCTGACGCACCAGCAGCAGGTGGAGGAGGAGGACCTCTCCAGTTCCTTTGAGGAGGAGGAGGAGAGTACCTCCTGCTTTTCTTTCTGGCTTTTTGTTCATTCTTTGAAAGCCATATCCATGCTGGCATTCCATGATATGGAGTGATCTTTTGTAAGATATAATATGGTGTATCATGAGTAGGGTTTGGTTTGGGAGCAACAATGGGAACAACTTTTCTCTTCTTAGAGACTTTCTTCTTGGCAGCAGAGCTATCATCATCATCAGAATCATCATCATCCTCTTCTTCATCAGAATATCCCTGAGGATTGTCATATAATCATCCAGTGCCTTTAGAAGATCTTTTGATATTTGCTTTTCTGCTTGAGGCTATACTAGAGGTTCTGTAACTTCAATTTCTGGAGCAACCGTTACAGTAACTTTTTCAGACCTTAACTTATTTTCTTCTTCAATATCTGCCATAATAATTTCATCTAAGTTTGGAAGAGGACTATCATCCATTATATATGTGGGAGCCTTTGGAGAGATAGCTTTTGGAGAAGAACTAGCCATGTGAGGGGATGATACTTTTGTAGGCCCTGCTACTGCAAAACTGGCCTTTAGTTGCTTGGCAACTGTGGGGCTTATTGGAGCAGTATATGGAACTAAAGACATAGAGGGGTTTGGGAAAACAAATGGAAGATAAGTCAAATGAATTATATCAAAAGAATTTAGTAAGCTGAATAAATCAACTGTGGGATTGATAATACAATCACCAACAGTTATTATTCCTGGCATAACTGAATCATCCATATCTATATCAGAATCAACTAGATCAATTATTTCAGCTGGAATAGCTGCTTCTTCTGAGTCATCAGACATCACAGAATCTTCTGCTTCTTCAGCTGCTGGTGTCACAACTGGAGCTTCTTCATCACAGGGCATCTCCCCCTGATTGGTTTCAGGGGGTCCTGAAGCCAGTCCTCCAGAAGAAGGAACATATGACAAAGCAGCAATTCTGGATGAAAGGATAGTGATGGAAGCAGAAAGGGGAGATATAGCATTAGTTATGAGTTTGCTAAGGGTGGGAGAAGTGAATGCTAGAAGGTCTTTAGCTATATCAGAGAAGTTGAGATAAAGAGATTCTGGAGCAGTGGAGGAGTATGGAGTGTGATGTCCATAATTGGAGCATACTGAGAATAGACTGAAAGGATCTGTATGTGTGGAGTCTGTAGTAGTATGTGGTATGTCAGTGTGGGTGAGTGGAGGGATGAGAATAGAGAAAGTTGCAGCAGTAGAAGGTTGGACTGAGGTTATGGGGGAGGAAATGGGTTCTTGATGTGGAGATGGTGGAGGAAACAGTGGATTGAAGGTGTGTATGTCATTTAAATGAGGTGGAAGTGGAGATTGAGGTGGAGTGATGTGCTCAGGAGATGGAACTGGGGTTGATGCTGGTGTGGGTTGATGTTGTTGGTGAGTTGGTGGAGTATGAACTGGAGATTGAACTGGTGATAGAGCTAGTGTGGGTAGATGTTGTTGTTGTTGTTGTTGTGGTTGAGGTTGAGGAGGAGAAGGAATGTTGGTGGAGGGAGGAACTTCTTCTGGAGGTGGAGGAGCGGCTGTTATGACCCTGGTGCTCTCATAAGTCCTTGTAGAGGATGAAGCCTTGGATGGCTTGGTGATTTTCCTCTCCCATCTGCCGAATAGGGCAGATGTAAGCCTTTTGGAGGCATTTATGAACACTGTTGTGGAGACCAAATGTTTAGGAGCCTTTTCTTGAAGGATGATTCCCAGAATCCATCCAAAGCACACTTCCTTCTTATTATTTTTCTTCTTGATTAAATCAAATAGCAGTTTGCCCCAGTTTACTGCTCTCTTCTCAACCAGAGCACCCATCACTAAGAACTGGTGCCTGGTGATGTAGTCGTGGGCGGTGTGTTTGCCTAGCAGTACTTTCCCAACTAAATCGGCTAAGAACTTGTATTCAGACGATATGTTCTTCTTCAGCAGTTTGTTTGGGATTTCACCAGAGTGGCCCATCTTGATTAGCATATTCTCATACTCATCACTGTCCATCTCTATTTCTTTATTGCCATTTAATAGACCGAAAACTTCGGTTAGTATAGCGGGGGAAAGGGCAACTCGATTACCAGATATTGTTCCCGTCAGTGTATCTTCCTCTGATGTTGTAGATATAAAGACCCATTCCTTAATCTCAGTCATTGCTATGTTGATGCGTTGGGTCATGAACTTCTATAGAATTTGCTCTTCAAACAGGTTTAGAATGTCCACAAAAACCTGGTCGGAATGCTGGAAGGATTCGAAGTCAATATCAAATCCCATGTCAAATTTCATCGCAGCAAGAGTGTTCGCCGGAATTGCCATTGTTTTCGCCTGCACAAGAAAAACAGAGATCAAGTGCAAAGGAACATAAAGCGCCGGGCGGAGCTCGAAAAAACCCTAGATATATTGTTTTTAGAATATGAACTGGCAGTTTCCATCCGACGAAATAAATAAAATTTTTCGATCTTAGTTCGACGAAATATTTTATAGACAAAAGAGTTCGTCGATCTCAGTCAGAAGAAGTGAAAACATTTCGTCGAGTTCAGTTTGACGAAAATTTTCTGAAGCAAATTCGTCGATCTCCGTTCGACGAAAGAACTTCACTCACAAAGAGTTTATCGATCTCCATTCGACAAATATCTCTAGAATTTTTCACAGTTCGTCGATCTCCATTCGATGAACTTTGAAAATTTCGTTGACCACGGATAGAAATTAAATTAAGGCTTCTCCATTGATCATGCCAAGCTGATTTATAAAGAACAGATGATTCCTCTCATCCAAGTGTTTGGTGAAGATATCTGCTCTTTGCAAATCAGTGTAGATGTAGACAAGCTTTATTTTTTTGTCCACACACTCTCTAATGAAATGATGTCTAATGTCTATATGCTTAGTTCTACTGTGATGAACTGGATTTTGTGTAATGGAAATTGTACTTGTGCTGTCATAAAGTAAGGTTGAATTATTTAAGTTGAACCCATAATATAGGAACTGGTTCGAAATCCACAGCATCTGAGAACAGCAACTGCCAGCTGCTATGTACTCTGCTTCAGCAGTTAATGTAGACACAGATGACTGTTTTTTGCAAAACTAAGAGACTAATCTTATATCAAGGAACTGACATGTCCCTTAGGTACTTTTTCGGTCCACTCTACATCCAACAAAATCAGCATCTGAGTATCCAATTAACTTAAACTCTGACTCAGTTGGATACAAGAGTCCTAGACTAGGACAACTCTTTATATATCTTAAAATCCTTTTTAAGAAAGTAAGGTGAGATTCTTTGTGGTTTACTTGGAACCTAGCACAAAGACATGTAGCAAACATGATGTCAGGTCTACTTGCTGTTAGATATAGAAGGGACCCAATAATATGTAAGACCCCCCTCCCCCTTACCAAGGAGGGCTACCGGATCTTATGCCCAGAACCGCCGTCTTACGGTGGCACTAACTCACGGGTTAGTCGACACCGCAACACGCTGATCCTGCCGGCTAGTACGATCATTAACCTGTAGGCCAATATGAGAAGAAGTAAACTGTATATGTAAAACTACCAGTCCACAAGCCACAGTACAATCATGTAAAAGAAATGAATAGTACATCATAATAGTCCACAATAAAGTACAAATGAAAGAGTAAAAAGGGCTTATGCCCAGTACATCAAATCTCTCTCACACAAAATCATAAATACGGAAGCTATGCTAGAACATCGCTCTCGTCCCACCTGAGGACGCACAGTAGTGGTAGTAGCCTGCTGAAGCGGTATCTACTCCTCATGTCCTGCCTCCTCGACGTGCTGGTGCTCCATCTCCACGGGCTCCTAAAAATAGTTGGTCACCGACCATTAGTCAAAAAGACTAAGTCGTTTCCTCCGCACCTCGCCCCGCAGCTCCTAGGCACCGAGCGGGAGGACGAAGCGGAGGACAACAAGGGGTAACAAGGTGGAAGCAGGTGACAATATCTAACTAATGCTGTAATAAGTAATGTAATTCTACTCTAGCAATTCTAAGTACGGTACAAGTAGTAAGTAAGAGCAGTGCAGTAAAGAAAAGTAAAGAAGCAGTAGTATGAACAAGTAAATAAGCTAAGCTACCACTATGCTATCATCACAAACGTACCCTAACTTATATAAATGCCCATACAAATATATAAGTTAGGATTTCCAGGAAATTTAACTTATCATATAAAAGAGCCCATACTAATTTATATGATAAGGATCTATGAAGCGTATGACCTAATATGAATGAATGATATGATGTAATTTTATGCGCAGGTAAGTGCAACTCACACACAACGACTCTGTGATCACAGACCTTTAGTTCCCACTTTTTGAGAGCTAGCATCACTCTCGGGTACCACCGCTGTGGCTACGGCAGCAGCGGAGCGGGCGTCTCCGCTTCTAGACCGGTATGCACACTACCAAGCCTTAGACCCCTCTCATACGCCTCTGTACACTTCCAAGGTGCACTCTAGAGTCTCGCGTACGTACTTTGCTGATAAACCCGTCAGTCTTGTTGGGTCGGATGTGCGTTATCGGGGATCGTCCTCCAGACCGCAGTGTAAAACAACCCACTGGCCCCTCTAACTCTCACAACCGCCTGGTGCACCGTACTGCCATCGGTGTGACGAACGGCCAGTACCGCATGCCCCGCCACGATTTTTATGCACATGCAAGTAATTCATACCGAGCCTCCCGCTCGCAGGACCAAAAGCCGTCCTGAATCCCTCAAACCCAAACCCGGGTGAGAACGCACATTAATGCCTTTATACCAACTCCCTCCAACCCTAGACGGGTGAGCATATATCATGAATCTCTCCAACCCCCACACGGGCGAGAAGGTACAACAATGTCCTAACCTATTAAACTACTCTTGTCTACGGTTTATTATACTTAGAGATTTAAGGTTAATCCCAGGACTGCCCCCGGTATTCCCTGTGAAGGGCTCTCAAGGGGCACTAGGAACTGTGTTGGGATTACGCCCAGCGTTCCCTTTCGCAAGGATATTTATTTTAGTTGATGGCTACCCATGTATCTCCCCAGCTCTCCTTATTGCTTTAGTACAACCTAGTGACTTAAGGCGTTACCGGGAAGCCGACGGTCTTCCGCCGACTCCCACTCCAGTTGCTAACTAAGACTTGCACTTTTGATCCCTCACTAAGACAACTCTACCCACCAGGGTTACTCATGTTGAACTCTTTTATTTCATCCGATAATCAATCCCCTGGTGACCCCTAAGGCAAGACCTATTTGTGTTATATGTAGACCATGACCTATGATTACCCTAAAAATGTGATCTTCCAAACCTTAAGGCATCTTGCCTCTAAATATTTATCCTAAGGTGTTATGGACTAAGGGAACTACCCTAAGAATTATCATAATTTTTCTTGGCCAATTAGTCCTTTAATTAAATCTTTTAATTAAAACACTAGGTCATTTTACACATGAAGTAGTATGATTAAGTATCCACTGACCTAGGCAATTTTTCCTGAGATGTATATTGACAAAATATTGCTGCCTACAGAGTTTCATAATTTTCCTTAAATTAGTTATTCTCATTTTCTATTTAATATCAATTCCACACTAATTCCATTTTCCAAATGAAGTATAGACATTATGTACTCAAAAATTCCAGAAAAATTACAGAACTTTTAGGACACTAATTTATGACTATTGACAGAGTATCATCAATAGTTATTGTGAAATGGCCTATAAAATTCCATTATAAGATATTTACCAAAATGCCATTGTATTAATTTAACAACAAACAATGCATCAATTAATTCTGAGAAATTTATGCAAAACTAGTAATAACATTTTATGGCAGTAGAATAAATCCCAAATTTTTCAGAGGTATATATCCATCATTTCAAGAATTAACAAGATAAGGGTAAAATGGGAAATTTAGAGTATCTACTCCAAAAGTTCTTCAAAACAGAGAAATCATATTTTTCCTAAGTCAAATATGACATTATCTATGCCTTGGCAAAATTGTTTGGATTTGTACTTGAAGAAATCCTATTTTCCAATTTTATTTCCAAAGTAGCTATATTTAAAATAAATTCCAATAAATGGAATTTTGATTCCAAAAATTCCATTATTAATTTGAGGGATGAAATTTACCCTAATGAACCACTGTAAATAATTCCATGACCTTTGCATGTCACCATTGGGCTAAATACACCAATTTGCATTTTTGCTATTTGCACACCAAGGCTTAACATAGGCTAGCACATGCAAGTGGATTCTCCAACATGCAGTGAACCCAAGGTGCTGAAAATTTTATCATGCACCAAGGATGTCCCCACTGACCTACCACCAAAATTTGGGGCCATGGGGAGGAGTAGAACTCCCTATATTTCATTTATTTGAATTTTGATATTTTAGCAAAAACTATAGGAAAATATTCTCTAAAAATTCCTAAATTTTGGCAGGAGCTAAGTATGCCCTAATCATGCATGTGCCCAAGAGTTCGGGCCATGGTGACTAATATTTTGACCTGGGCATCCAATTTAATTTCTGCCCTACTCTAGGACCAGTCCTAGGAGAAATGTCCTACAGGACTGTACACTACACCAAAATATATGTTTAGGGTGGCATATTAAAGGTAAGACCCTTGGCTACATTTTGCATTAAGGGACTAAGTTCTGGCAATGCCTCTAAGAGGCCTAAATTTAACTTGCAAGTGACAGCAAAAACAGGGACAGAAAATTGAATTTTGATGTAGCACGAATCTTAAAGCAGGATGGATGGCATCTGTTCATCTTCTTCCTCCAGCCAAGGGCCGAGATTGTCCCGACCTGGAGCACCTTCAAACCTCATTTCCCGGCCACCCCTTAGCCTCCACGGCCGGCTACCACCACCACCACCTCCGTTGAGGTGGTGGCCAACGTTTGACGGCGAAATGGTGGTCGGAGGCGGCGGTTTCCGGCGAACTTGCACTCCATCAAAATTCCAAAATCCATGAAAAAGCTCACCTTGGATCTGGCTCATTTGAGCCCGATGTCTCGCCTAATAGATCTAGGAAACTAGTACGGGTAGAGGTGAGGTGAAACGGACCTCGATTGGGGCTTGACGGCGGGTTTGGCGGCGGTTGGCCATGGAAATTTTCCTCTCCGGCGAGCTTGCTCCCGAACCCGATTCTCCACCAAAAGCTTTGATCCAGATATCGAATTCCACTCCTTTACACCTTCTGAAGCTAATGGTGAGCTCTGTTTGGACTGAGGTGGGCTATATGTGGAGTTAACTCCAAGGTGAGCTCGGTTTGAGCTTTGGAGGCTTCACCCATGGTGCCATGTGGCTCACTGCCTTGGTTTTCTGCTGGAAATGAAGAGGGGAGGTCAGCCACCTGGTTTTGGGCAGCCAAAACCAACTGATGGGGTGGCCATGTGGCCACCATTTTCTTCATTCCCCTTTCTCTCTCCTCTTCTCCTAAAAATCCCAATTTTACCCCCTTGCATGTACTCTCTCTCCTGATTTAGAGGGGTAGGACTGGTCTTGTTCACTTGGGCTGACTTTGGGCCAATTTTAGTGGGCTTGGTCCAAGGGGAAATGGCTTGGCCTTCATTTCACTCTTTAGGTCAATTTGTTGACCCAATTGACTTTTAGGGTTGACTGGTCAACCATGGTGGGTGGACTGACCCCACTTGGTGGAAATGGGTCTAGTGGCACCACCCAACTTAGTTTGGGTCAAGGGGTGCCCCACTTAGGTTAATTAGGCCTATGGGTGTGGGTTTGACCAAATTAAGCCCAAGGTTGACCTTGGTCAACTGGGGTCAAAATGTTGACCCAGTGACATACCCTAGGGTCCACTTAGATTGTTTTTAGGGTTAGGGCAATGTGGTGGGGTCATGGTGTGGCTAGGGTCCCTAATTAGGCTAGTTTGACCTAGTTTGACTTGGTCCTATAGTGGGCTCCACATGGCTACCACCCACTACCTAGGGTCAAACCTAGTTGATCTCCTTAAGTCTCACCCCATGCCTAACCCAATCTAAGTTGAGGGGTCTAGAAGTAACATGGGATGTTACAAATTCCAATAAACAAGAAAATAATTTCGTCCCCGAAATTTAAGTTCGGGTCTACGGGGTTCTATTTGCAAGAATCATCAAGAATTTAAAGACATAACTTAAATGTACCTGATGCGAATAGCTCCGGGTGTTGCTTCAGCATCAGATCCCTCGGCTCCCAAGTGTGCTCCTCCCGTCTATGGTTGGACCACAACACCTTTACAAGAGGGACCTTCTTCTTCCGCAACACTCGGATGGGTGTATCGTCAATCCGGATTGGCTCCAATCTCACTGATCTGTCAGGCTCTACCGGTCCGGCTGTAGTAGTAATGTGCTGCTCCGGCCGAAGGAGAGCTCTTCGTAAGGAAGAGACATGAAAGACGTCATGTAATGCACCCAACTCCGGTGGCAGCTGCAGTCGGTAAGCCAAGGGGCCGATCCGCTCCAGGATCAGGTAGGGCCCCATGTATCGTGGACTGAGCTTCTTGTACCTCCGCACCCGAGAAACACCGTGTACTGGACGTATCTTCAAGAATACCCTGTCTCCAACCTGGAACTCCACCTTCCGGTGCCGAGCATCATAATACTTTGCCTGCCTGCTCTGGGCCTCCAGTAGCCGATCCCTGATCAATCGAATCTGCGCCTCAGTATCCTCTATATAATCAGATCCCAGAGCCCTGGTATCCACATCCTGAACCCATGATAGCGGTGTCCGGCATCTCCTCCCATAAAGAGCCTCGTACGGAGCCATCCTGATGCTAGCCTGGTGGCTGTTATTATACGAGAACTCGATCAATGGCAGCAGCCTCTCCCAAGGCTTCCCCGTATCCAATATGCATAATCTGAGCAGGTCCTCCATGGTCCGGATGGTCCGCTCGGTCTGTCCGTCGGTCTGCGGGTGGAAGGCGGTACTAAAAGTAAGCCGAGATCCCAAGTAAGCATGTACGGCCCTCCACTCGCTCGAGGTGAACCGACCATCACGGTCCGAAATAATAGTCCTGGGGATACCATGATATCTGACATACTGCTCCACAAATAGTCTCACCAGAACTGCAACTGGGGCATCCTTTCGAACTGGAATAAACCGCGCTACCTTGGTCAATCTATCCACTATGACCCATACAGAATCATGCCCAGAGTGGGAGCGAGGCAATCCGTGTACAAAGTCCATAGCAATGTCCTCAAACTTCCACTCTGGAACTGGCAGTGGCTGTAGTAAACCTCCTGGGCTCTTGCATTTTGCCTTCACACGCTGGCAGGTCTCGCAATGGGTCACAAAATCCGTGATCTCCCTCTTCATCCCGGGCCAATACATAGACCTCCGCAAATCTGCCCACATCTTGGTGATGCCGGGGTGCACTGAATATCTCGAGCAATGTGCCTCTCGGAGTATGTCATCCCGGACACTGCCCCCTGCTGGTATGTAGATGCGCCCCCGGAACCGAAGAAGATCATCCTGTAGTATGTAGTCCTCGACCTTGCCCCTCTCTAAGGCACTGAAAATCGGCTGTAACGCAGCATCCAGCCTCTGATGTGCTCGGATGCGCTCCTGTATATCATCTCCGCTGATCACTGAGCTCAAATACTCTCTATATACAACTGGCTCAGTCTCGGACACCATGGTAATATGCATGTCCTCCATCATCTGTAGCAGCTCTATAGGCATCAATCGGGGCTCCGGTCCAGAAGTGCCGGTCCTCCTGCTCAAGGCATCCGCAACCGTGTTCGCTTTTCCCGGATGATAGTGGATCTTGTAATCGTAATCACAGAGGAACTCCAGCCACCTCCTCTGTCTCAGGTTTAGGTCCTTCTGCGTATCGATATACTTGAGATTCTTGTGATCCGAAAAGATGTCATAATGAATCCCGTATAAGTAATGCCTCCATATCTTTAGGGCGAAAACCACAGCCCCAAGCTCTAGGTCATGTACTGGATAGTTATGCTCATGCTTCTTCAACTGTCTCGAAGCATAAGCAATAACGTGTCCATGCTGCATTAGGACTGCACCCATCCCCTGATAAGAGGCGTCCGTGTAGATCTGGAATCCTTTGCTCCCGGATGGAAGCGCAAGAATGGGGGATGAGATGAGTCGGTCCTTCAGCTCCTGAAAAGCAGTCTCACACCGCTCTGACCAAACAAAATCTGCGTCCTTCTTCGTCAAGGACGTGAGGGGGAGTGCTATCCTCGAGAACCCCTCCACGAACTTGCGGTAATAGCCTGCTAGTCCTAAGAAACTGCGGATGTCAGATGCGGTCTTCGGTCGTGGCCAATCCCTCACTGTCTCTATCTTGGCTGGGTCCACTGCTAACCCAGCCCCACTGATCGTGTGCCCCAGGAATGCCACCTCCTGCAACCAGAACTGGCACTTTGAAAATTTTGCATACATCTGGGTCTCCCTCAGCCTCTGCAAGACCTGTGCCAAGTGCTCCGTATGCTCCTCCTGAGTCCGGGAATAAATAAGGATGTCGTCGATGAATACAATCACGAAGCGGTCTAAGAAAGGCTCGAAAACACGGTTCATTAGACTCATGAATGCAGCAGGAGCATTCGTGAGCCCAAAGGGCATCACCGTGAACTCGTACAATCCATAGCGCGAACTGAATGCCGTCTTCGGTATGTCCTCTTCCCTGATACGGAGCTGATAGTAGCCGGATCGCAAATCTAACTTGGAGAACCAGAAGGCTCCCTGTAGCTGGTCAAATAACTCATCTATCCGAGGCAGAGGATAGGTGTTGCGGACCGTCAACCGGTTCAGCTCCCGGTAATCTATACATAATCGCAGTGATCCGTCCTTCTTCTTCACAAAGAGAACTGGCGCTCCCCATGGCGATGAGCTGGGCCGCACAAATCCTGACTCGACTAGCTCCTGTAGTTGAGTCCTGAACTCTGCCAACTCCCTGGGAGCCATCCTGTAGGGTGCCCGGGACACCGGCTTCGCTCCCGGTACTAGCTGAATCCTGAAATCCAAGTCTCTAGCAGGCGGTAGTCCGGGCAATTTCTCCGGGAATACATCGGAGAAATCCCGGATCATCGGAATATCTGAGATAGTCGCCTCTGTTCCCACCATCTCGAAGCAGACAAGATAAACTTCCTCACCCTGCTCATGGGCCTTCACAGCCTGTACATATGATAATAATAGGTGGCAGATAGGCTGGATACCTTCAACGATAACATGAGAGTCGCCATGCCTTAGCGTGATCCTCCTGGACGGACAGTCTATCTGGGCATTGTTCCGATGCAACCAGGCCATGCCCAAGATCAAGTCAAAGTCCTGCAGCTTCAGAATAGTTGCCGGCGCCTTAAATGCCTTGCCGCCAATCTCGGCCTCCATATCGCAATGTGCAGTGGTCCGCAGCTCCGACCCATCGGGTAGACGTACCCTCATCTCTAGTCCAGGGAACCTCTCCACGCCTTCGAGTCCGTCGATGAAGGCCTCGGATACGAACGAGTGTGAAGCACCCGTGTCAAAAAGAGTATGAGCGGGCTTGCCGCTGATCATAACTATGCCTGAGGTTTGTTTATGTGAAAGTTAATTGTTATCCTATAGTTCCAGGTACTAAATATATATCATTGGAAATCCAAGAAAATTCATAATTAACTTCAAGTACCTGTGATAACCTCCTCGGGATTCCTTGGCTCTGTGAGGTCCAAGGCGTATATCTGCTCCTGCTCGCGCCTCCTGCCGTGATATCCCCGACCTCGGCCTCGCCCTCGGCCTCGTCCTCGGCCCTGCTGTACTGGGGCCACTGGAGGTGGAGGAGGAGGAGGGGGATGGAATCGGTGCGGGCACTCCGACCTGATGTGCCCGGGCTGGCGGCATCCGTAACAAACCACTTGTCGATGGCCTCGGTCATCCTGTCTCCTCGGATCATGCATCTGTAGAGGTGGGGGAGCCAATGCTGGAGGAGGCCCCTGCTCCTGCCTGAAGTTGGGACGACGACGTCCCCCACCCCTCCTGTATCCGATGGTCCTACCTCTCTGAGAGCCCCTACTGCTCTCACCTGATGTCGATCCATCAAATGGTCTCTTCCCTCCGGCTCGCACCATCAGCTGGTCAGCCTCCAGCTTCTTCGCCATCTCGATGATCTGCCTGGATGTGCCATGAGAAATGAATAGCAAAGCCTGCCTCAAATCATCCCGGAGGCCCCGGTAGAACCTCTTCGCATACCTCCTATCGTCCGTGTCCTGAATCCCCGCGAATCTGGCCAAGTGGGAGAACTCTCTCTGGTACTCTATCACTGATCTAGTCCCCTGCTTGAGGTTCAAAAACCTCTCCTCCAAAGCATCTCTGTCCGTAGCAGAGACGAAGTGCTCCAGAAACACATCACCAAACTCCTCCCAAGATATCTCTGACAGCTCAAAGTCCGCATAAGTAGACTCCCGGACTGATTTCCACCATCTCTTTGCATGAGCCTCCAGCACAGAGGTGGCTAGAGGTACTGCCTGGCCGACTGGGCAGCTGATGCCCGCTAAGATCTCGTGTATGGCCTCCAGCCATTCTTCCG
This sequence comes from Platanthera guangdongensis, assembly GCA_039583875.1. Classification (NCBI taxonomy): domain Eukaryota; kingdom Viridiplantae; phylum Streptophyta; class Magnoliopsida; order Asparagales; family Orchidaceae; genus Platanthera; species Platanthera guangdongensis. Next base: position 56,041,932 of record CM077148.1, read on the forward strand.
TCTTCAGCGCATCCTCTGTCCCACGGTACGTCGGTGGGGACAGGCTCTTGAATGCACTCAGCCAGCTCGACCCCGGATTTGGCTGTGGAGCCGGGACTTGCTGGGCTCTAAAGGCATCCAAAATCGCCGTCAGGGTCTGCCCCATCTCCGTATGTAGGAATGGAGTGAAAGTTGGAGGGGGAGGGGCCACATTTTGCGGCGCTGCGACCTGTGGAGGTTGCATAAAGGTAAGGTTAAAGCAAAATTGGCCTAACACATTGTACTTTGTGGACCATTTATGTGACTTTACACATGGGCACACCACTGCTTCCGCTGCATAGTTTGTCCGCAAACTAATGCTCGGGCGGGGGTGGTCCCATGTTGTGGACTTCTTTCTCATATGATCGTTGTTCAAGTGATACCAGTTTGTAAGACCCCCCTCCCCCTTACCAAGGAGGGCTACCGGATCTTATGCCCAGAACCGCCGTCTTACGGTGGCACTAACTCACGGGTTAGTCGACACCCCAACACGCCGATCCTGCCAGCTAGTACGATCATTAACCTGTAGGCCAATATGAGAAGAAGAAGTAAACTGTATAAGTAAAACTACCAGTCCACAAGCCACAGTACAATCATGTAAAAGAAATGAATAGTACATCATAATAGTCCACAATAAAGTACAAATGAAAGAGTAAAAAGGGCTTATGCCCAGTACATCAAATCTCTCTCTCACAAAATCATAAATGCGGAAGCTATGCTAGAACATCGCTCTCGTCCCACCTGAGGACGCACAGTAGTGGTAGTAGCCTGCTGAAGCGGTATCTGCTCCTCATGTCCTGCCTCCTCGACGTGCTGGTGCTCCATCTCCACGGGCTCCTAAAAATAGTTGGTCACCGACCATTAGTCAAAAAGACTAAGTCGTTTCCTCCGCACCTCGCCCCGCAGCTCCTAGGCACCGAGCGGGAGGACGAAGCGGAGTACAACAAGGGGTAACAAGGTGGAAGCAGGTGACAATATCTTACTAATGCTGTAATAAGTAATGTAATTCTACTCTAGCAATTCTAAGTACGGTACAAGTAGTAAGTAAGAGCAGTGCAGTAAAGAAAAGTAAAGAAGCAGTAGTATGAACAAGTAAATAAGCTAAGCTACCACTATGCTATCATCACAAACGTACCATAACTTATATAAATGCCCATACAAATATATAAGTTAGGATTTCCAGGAAATTTAACTTATCATATAAAAGAGCCCATACTAATTTATATGATAAGGATCTATGAAGCGTATGACCTAATATGAATGAATGATATGATGCAATTTTATGCGCAGGCAAGTGCAACTCACACACAACGACTCTGTGATCACAGACCTTTAGTTCCCACTTTTTGAGAGCTAGCATCACTCTCGGGTACCACCGCTGTGGCTACGGCAGCAGCGGAGCGGGCGTCTCCGCTTCTAGACCGGTATGCACACTACCAAGCCTTAGACCCCTCTCATACGCCTCTGTACACATCCAAGGTGCACTCTAGAGTCTCGCGTACGTACTTTGCTGACAAACCCGTCAGTCTTGTTGGGTCGGATGTGCGTTATCGGGGATCGTCCTCCAGACCGCAGTGTAAAACAACCCACTGGCCCCTCTAACTCTCACAACCGCCTGGTGCACCGTACTGCCATCGGTGTGACGAACGGCCAGTACCGCATGCCCCGCCACGATATTTATGCACATGCAAGTAATTCATACCGAGCCTCCCGCTCGCAGGACCAAAAGCCGTCCTGAATCCCTCAAACCCAAACCCGGGTGAGAACGCACATTAGTGCCTTTATACCAACTCCCTCCAACCCTAGACGGGTGAGCATATATCATGAATCTCTCCAACCCCCACACAGGCGAGAAGGTACAACAATGTCCTAACCTATTAAACTACTCTTGTCTACGGTTTATTATACTTAGAGATTTAAGGTTAATCCCAGGACTGCCCCCGGTATTCCCTGTGAAGGGCTCTCAAGGGGCACTAGGAACTGTGTTGGGATTACGCCCAGCGTTCCCTTTCACAAGGATATTTATTTTAGTTGATGGCTACCCATGTATCTCCCCAGCTCTCCTTATTGCTTTAGTACAACCTAGTGACTTAAGGCGTTACCGGGAAGCCGACGGTCTTCCGCCGACTCCCACTCCAGTTGCTAACTAAGACTTGCACTTTTGATCCCTCACTAAGACAACTCTACCCACCAGGGTTACTCATGTTGAACTCTTTTATTTCATCCGATAATCAATCCCCTGGTGACCCCTAAGGCAAGACCTATTTGTGTTATATGCAGACCATGACCTATGATTACCCTAAAAATGTGATCTTCCAAACCTTAAGGCATCTTGCCTCTAAATATTTATCCTAAGGTGTTATGGACTAAGGGAACTACCCTAAGAATGCTCATAAATTTTCTTGGCCAATTAGTCCTTTAATTAAATCTTTTAATTAAAACACTAGGTCATTTTACACATGAAGTAGTATGATTAAGTATCCACTGACCTAGGAAATTTATCCTGAGATGTATATGGACAAAATAGTGCTGCCTACAGAGTTTCATAATTTTCCTTAAATTATTTATTCTCATTTTCTATTTAATATCAATTCCACACTAATTCCATTTTCCAAATGAAGTATAGACATTATGTACTCAAAAATTCCAGGAAAATTACAGAACTTTTAGGACCCTAATTTATGACTATTGGCAGAGTATCATCAACATTTATTGTGAAATGGCCTATAAAATTCCATTATAAGATATTTACCAAAATGCCATTGTATTAATTTAACAACAAACAATGCATCAATTAATTCTGAGAAATTTATGCAAAACTAGTAATAACATTTTATGGCAGTAGAATAAATCCCAAATTTTTCAGAGGTATATATCCATCATTTCAAGAATTAACAAGATAAGGGTAAAATGGGGAATTTAGGGTATCTACTCCAAAAGTTCTTCAAAACAGAGAAATCATATTTTTCCTAAGTCAAATGTGACATTATCTATGCCTTGGAAAAATTGTTTGGATTTGTACTTGAAGAAATCCTATTTTTCAATTTTATTTCCAAAGTAGCTATATTTAAAATAAATTCCAATAAATGGAATTTTGATTCCAAAAATTCCATTATTAATTTGAGGGATGAAATTTACCCTAATGAACCACTGTAAATAATTCCATGACCTTTGCATGTCACCATTGGGCTAAATACACCAATTTGCATTTTTGCTATTTGCACACCAAGGCTTAACATAGGCTAGCACATGCAAGTGGATTCTCCAACATGCAGTGAACTCAAGGTGCTGAAAATTTTATCATGCACCAAGGATGTCCCCACTGACCTACCACCAAAATTTGGGGCCATGGGGAGGAGTAGAACTCCCTATATTTCATTTATTTGAATTTTGATATTTTAGAAAAAACTATAGGAAAATATTCTCTAAAAATTCCTACATTTTGGCAGGAGCTACGTATGCCCTAATCATGCATGTGCCCAAAATTTGGGGCCATGGTGACTAATAGTTTGACCTGGGCATCCAATTTAATTTCTGCCCTACTCTAGGATCAGTCCTAGGAGAAATGTCCTACAGGACTGTACACTACACCAAAATATATGTTTAGGGTGGCATATTAAAGGTAAGACCATTGGCTACATTTTTCAGTAAGGGACTAAGTTCTGTAAATGCTTCTAAGAGGCCTAAATTTAACTTGCAAGTGACAGCAAAAACAGGGACAAAAAATTGAATTTTGATGTAGCACGAATCTTAAAGCAGGATGGATGGCATCTGTTCATCTTCTTCCTCCAGCCAAGAGCCGAGATTGTCCCGACCTGGAGCACCTTCAAACCTCATTTCCCGGCCACCCCTTAGCCTCCATGGCCGGCTACCACCACCACCACCTCCGTTGAGGTGGTGGCCAACGTTTGGCGGCGAAATGGTGGCCGGAGGCGGCGGTTTCCGGCGAACTTGCACTCCATCAAAATTCCAAAATCCATGAAAAAGCTCACCTTGGATCTGGCTCATTTGAGCCCGATGTCTCGCCTAATAGATCTAGGAAACTAGTACGGGTAGAGGTGAGGTGAAACGGACCTCGATTGGGGCTTGGCGGCGGTTGGCCATGGAAATTTTCCTCTCCGGCGAGCTTGCTCCCGAACCCGATTCTCCACCAAAAGCTTTGATCCAGATATCGAATTCCACTCCTTTACACCTTCTGAAGCTAATGGTGAGCTCTGTTTGGACTGAGGTGGGCTATATGTGGAGTTAACTCCAAGGTGAGCTCGGTTTGAGCTTTGGAGGCTTCACCCATGGTGCCATGTGGCTCACTGCCTTGGTTTTCTGCTGGAAATGAAGAGGGGAGGTCAGCCACCTGGTTTTGGGCAGCCAAAACCAACTGATGGGGTGGCCATGTGGCCACCATTTTCTTCATTCCCCTTTCTCTCTCCTCTTCTCCTAAAAATCCCAATTTTACCCCCTTGCATGTACTCTCTCTCCTGATTTAGAGGGGTAGGACTGGTCTTGTTCACTTGGGCTGACTTTGGGCCAATTTTAGTGGGCTTGGTCCAAGGGGAAATGGCTTGACCTTCATTTCACTCTTTAGGTCAATTTGTTGACCCAATTGACTTTTAGGGTTGACTGGTCAACCATGGTGGGTGGACTGACCCCACTTGGTGGAAATGGGTCTAGTGGCACCACCCAACTTAGTTTGGGTCAAGGGGTGCCCCACTTAGGTTAATTAGGCCTATGGGTGTGGGTTTGACCAAATTAAGACCAAGGTTGACCTTGGTCAACTGGGGTCAAAATGTTGACCCAGTGACATACCCTAGGGTCCACTTAGATTGTTTTTAGGGTTAGGGCAATGTGGTGGGGTCATGGTGTGGCTAGGGTCCCTAATTAGGCTAGTTTGACCTAGTTTGACTTGGTCCTATAGTGGGCTCCACATGGCTACCACCCACTACCTAGGGTCAAACCTAGTTGATCTCCTTAAGTCTCACCCCATGCCTAACCCAATCTAAGTTGAGGGGTCTAGAAGTAACATGGGATGTTACATAATAGCCCTATATAATTTCTGATCAATAGGTTTCCCATGTTCATCAGAGTCAATTACAACATTTGTAGCCATAGGTGTTTTCTTGGCTGAGGAATCTGACATCCCAAACTTTTTGATAAGCTCCTTAGCATACTTAGATTGGGATATAAAGATGCCATCTGGTAGCTGCTTCACTTGGAGACCAAGGAAGTAGAAGAGCTCACCCAAGCTCTTGGAGCTTGCTTTAGACCATAGAGAGCTTTATGCAATTTAAAAACATATGGGGGATAAGTAGGAGAGATAAACCTGGAGGTTGTTTAACATAAACCTCTTCTTTAAGTTCACCATTCAAGAATGCACTCTTGACATCCATTTGGTAAACCTTGAATTTCTTGTAGGCAGCATTTGCAAGGAAGATTCTAATTGCTTCTAGCATTGCAACAAGTACAAATGTTTGATCATATTCAATCCCTTGCTCTTGCCTATATCCTTGAGCAACCAGCCTTGCCTTGTTCCTTATTATGAAACCTTGGGCATCAAGCTTGTTCCTGAATACCCATTTAGTTCCAATGACTGTGAAAGTGAGCAGTTAGATCAGGAATACTCTATAGGGGGGGGGGGTGAATAGAGTATTTAGATTTTTATAAAATTCTCTGTGTATAATGCAGATTAGTGTAAGTGCAGTAGTAAATAAATCAAAATATAAAAGCACAGAAACTAACTACTACAGCCACAGCAAGAAAACAAAAGAAAGAGGGCAACCAGACGACACAAGAAATTTATAGTGGTTCCCCAACCCGGGTACATCCACTCTTCTACCACCCTGGTAGGAATCCACTCAGGTTTTTGATCAGGTGCCTGAAACCAATGAGCTTTTGATCAGGTGCTCAAAAACCAAATCCCCAAGTCTTTTGATCCGGTGACTTGTAACTAGGAATCACTTTTGAAGGGAGATGACAACCCTTTACACAGTGGGGGTGAGAGAGTTGATTATGTCTTCTCTGTCAACAATCAGAGAGAAGCTTGTGGATTATTGATGGTAGCAAATGGCTCCCCCTGAGATATTGAATGGTTCAGGGAAATATGGAAGCCTTACTGCAGGGTGATAGACCTTCAAGCTTTTAGCCTTTATTTGCAGGATCTTCTTGACAGATTTGATACTTGTTGTCCTTGGAAGTCCTGGAGTGTTGATGTAAGAAGACTCTTGATTTTGTATGATTGTTCTTCTTCTTCTGAGAGCAGATCTTCTTTTTGTATCAGAGCTTTTGTGAAAGGAGCAGAGAAGCTGTTGAAGACAGAATGACTGAAAAATCTCTGTGTATGTGTATGATGTGTCTCTGTAATTGCTCTGGTACTCTGATTGTTCTTACTTGCTGTCAGGAAAGAGAGAAAAATCTCTTATATATTTCATGAGGGAATTTCCTTTCGAAATTTGAATCCTTCTGCGGCAATAAATGCTGGCGGTCCTTGAAAATAAACTGCATTGATTTCTTTCCCCAACTGTCCCTTGGAAAATGGAAAATAATAATTCTGATGAAAGTCATGATTAATGTACCGTCCAACGGTAATATTCAGAGAATATTTTATCATTAATCATTCAGAAATTATTTCCATAGACTAAGGACAGAAGGAATAAATGCTAAGTCTGGAATCGTCGAACTGACGACAGAGTTCGTCGAGCTGATAACTGTGTTCGTCGACTGGAGTTCAGCAAATATTCTGGACTTAGAATATTCACAGTTGTATCTGAAATGAAAGTTAAAGTCTCCAGAATTTATCGACCTAAGATTTGATTTCGTCGGGCTGAGTTTCTGGAGTTGTCAAATATTCTGTGTGTCGACACAATTACTCCTGGTGTCAACACAGGTGGTGTCGACTGATATCCTGTATGTCGACACAAGTCTTCTGTGCGGTGTCAACACAACCTTTCCAAAGTGTCGACTGATGATCTGTGTGTCGACACAAGTGCTTCTAGTGTCGACTCAGTTGGTGTTGACATATACTCTGAGTGTTGACACAAGTCTTTTGGTTCTAAGTTGTTGAAGTAGATAATCCAGAATTCGTCGGGCAGAGAACTAAGTTCGTCGACCTGAGACTAGATAACATAATATTGACAGAATGTTGTAGTAGTCCAAAGATTCGTCGACCAAAGAATAAAGTTCGTCGACCAAAGTCTGATTCTAAGGACTTGGGATATCTTGATCTTTCTTGAACTAGAAGTGTTGTTGTAATCCAAGTTTTCGTCGATCATAGAATGTAGTTCGTCGAGCTCAGCTCAGAGAATTAACTCTGAGATCGTCGAACTGAGCACGACAATCGTCGACCTGAGTTCGACGAACGTTGAACTCACTTTATAGAGTCTTGAAATCTTCAAAGTCTTGAGTCTCTGGCAGTCTTGTTGATAGCTGGTCCATGTGATGTTGACTCTAAGGACTTGGCCTAGACTCTAGGACACAACTATGACCCTGGCTATACATTGTGGGTCATATGATCCTAACTTAGTGAACCTAACCCAAATATTACTAGGGATCCAACAATCTCCCCCTATTTGGGTGAGGTCACTAATTACAGACTCAAATCAAAATTGAAAAATAAACTGAAAGAATTGGTTTCAAGATAACCTAAACACCTAGAGGGGGGGGGGGGTGAATAGGTACAATTTCCTCTTAAAAATCCAGAAATCAATCTGAATTCTTCTTTGCAGATTAGTTTAGGATCTGCTCTTAAGAGACTAGTTGCTGATAGTCTCTTTCTTCACTTGAATTGTTGGAGCTCTCTCTCTACAAATTCTTCTGAAGAAATGTTGAAATTATTCACTTAGATCCACTTGACATCTCTGACTGGATTTCCTTGTATATGTTGGATTTTCTGTTGTAATTGTGATTTCGTGTACTTCGTTTTTGTTCTTACTTCTTCTCTTTGTTTTTTGTTGATAGAATCTGTCTTTATATAGACTTCATCCAAGGTTACCGACTGATCCGGTTGCTAACCAACTTCTGACAGATCTGACAGTTGCAGTAGACCTGTTGGTTATGGTAGCTGTCAAGTCTTCCAGTCACTTCTTGAAACTGTCTCTGTCAGCAAAATGTCGAGTCTGAACTTCACATGTGTCGACACAAGTAGACTAAGTGTCGATACAATCCTTGGTGATGTCGACACAGCTCTCATGGTGTCGATACTGCTTCTTGACATAGCTTCTGTAAGAATGTGTCAACACAAGTCCTGTGTGTCGACACAGTTGATGTCGACTGAACTTTCTGTATGTCGACACAAGTCCCGTGTGTCGACACAGTCACTTCTTGTCTTGACATAATTGACTTAGAAGAAATTCTGGTGCGTGTGTCGACACAGTTGATGTCGACTGAACTTTCTGTGTGTCGACACAAGTCCTGTATTTCGACACAGTTGATGAACACTGAGCTTTCTGTGTGTCGACTGAACTTTCTGTGTGTCGACTGAACTTTCTGTGTGTCGACACTGCTTCTCCAAGTGTCGACACAATTGACTTCAGGTGTCGACACAGCTTTTCTCAAGTGTCGACACAAGTCTTCACAAGTGTCGACACAGCTTCTTCTGGTGTCGACTCATGGACTTAGAAACGTTTCCTGCATATTCTTAACCTGCACATATAAACTCAAAACAACATCAAATACACCTTGATGAATATCATTGAGCTATGTTAGGATTCTCCAAATCTGGTACATATTTTCCAATGTACCCAACAATCTCCCCCTATTTGGAGAAGTCATAACTCTTAGTCAATGATATACACCATTTATAATAAACACACATTATGATGTATATAAACTTTACATGATAGGGTAACATATAAACAAAACATGTATAATATGTCATTACAGAATAAAGCAAACACAGTGAGCATGAATCATTGTTTTGTTTAAACTATCAAAAGTTTTTCAACAATCAGTTTACATAGATTTTTATAACAACTAAAGATTACATTGTTGTAAAATCTAGTTAATCTATTCTAAGGCTGATCTGGCTCCTTGATGACTATGCCTTTTCCTGGTTTGACCTGAGCCTGCATAGTAGGTTCAGCATCATCAGCAGGTTTCTTCCCTTTCAGATCTTTCCTTTTCTGTTCTTCAGCCCTTATCCTTTGCCTTTCAAAACAATGAAAAGGCTTTGGGAAGTACTTGCTAGGCTCCAGAGCATTAGCAGGTAATTTCCCAGCCTTTGCTTTCCTTCTGTATTGAAGAATGACTTCTTGCCTGGCTTCATACTTGTTCCATTCTTGCTCAGTGTACCATTTTCCCCTTTCATGGGTCTTGTCCTTCACAGCTTTCCAGGCAGTCAAGATAATGTTCCCGGAAGTAGGAATCCATTTCTCAAAATCAGGCTTCAACTCTGCCTGTTCTCTAAACCTTTTCTTTGAGAGCTGAGCTTCTTGCTCTTTATGTAAAGCTGCTGCTGACATTTCTACTTTCTCAATGATAACATTCTTAGTAGCCTCTGGAGGGCTGTACATCTGATCAACCAGGTGTTGAATTTCTTCAAAGTTAGAAGGGGGATATATGATTTGAGCTACTTCCTGCTGACCCCCTTCATTTCCTGCAGCCTGAATTTCTTCAAAGTTAGAAGGGGGATATATGATTTGAGCTACTTCCTGCTGACCCCCTTCATTTCCTGCAGCCGGAATTCCTGATTCAGATGTGTTGTCATCATCACATAGGGGTGGATATCCCAGAGTTGCTCTAACAGCATTTGTTATCCATTTGGCATGCTCTGAGCTAGCATTGACTAGCAACCTCTCCCCATTTATGACTTCTCTTTCAATATGATCCCTGAGATTATTCTTTTGGAACCTGATTTGAGTATCCGGATAATTTGTTCCCTCTGTATAATAGGCTTTAAACTTTAGAAGCTGAGCAGATATAATCTTCTAAGAGGCTTGAAGTGCAGATTGCAAGCGATGTATTTAAAAACCACGGAAAAGATGGTTCGCAAAACCTCCACAAACTCAAAGCAAGAATCTGTAAGAGAGGAAGAGATTACCCAACCAAGAACATCAATCACACAAGATAAAGTGGGAGATTCACTCTCTCCACGGAACCACCGACTTCATACCGAATGGGGCTGCAACCTTCTTCCTTGGAGTCGCACCGAAGGAAGCCACGCTGGAGTCGCACCGATCGGGATGGAGGTAGCAAGGGGAGGCTTCACACCAAGGGGGGGGGGGCGACAAGGGGACTCTTCTTGGCCGAAATTTTCACTAGGGAAAATAGGGTTTCTTCTTCTTTCAATCATGATAAAATCCTCATAAGAGCCTCCTTATTTAGGAGTTACAACAAGCCCTTAACCATCCATGATGGAGATGTAATCTCATCCATCCGTATGGTTAAATGCACACCAAAAATGTAAAGTGCCCAAAATTAAAATTACATAACATTTATGAATATAAAATTATCATCCAAACATGAAATAATTTTATATTCATCAATATAAAATAAAAGTGCATGAAATAAGATAATTAATTCTTCACGGTGGATTTGACACGCCGCGGGCGGAGGTTGTAACGCGGTCTTCCTTCAGCATCATCACGGCACCTATGTTCTTTGTGACGTTGTGCCTCGGCAACCGGGTCATCATCAAGTAGTGGCGGAGGCGCCGCAACATCACATTATAATCTGGTCGGCATTGGCTGACCGTTGCTTTGTTTGCCACCGTGTGGTGGAATTTTGCTTGCAGGTGCTGCAGAGCCAAGTACCAAATAGCGAGCTGCAGCCCATGTTGCTGAGCTGGCCCTCGAAGGCCCAAGCAAAAAGTTGTACTTTATTTTGTCATGTGTGGCCGACATGCGAGCCGATGTATGGAAAACATTACTTTATTAAGTGAACCTCTGTAAGGCCATAAGGCCGTGTACCTTTCAGTGTATTTGTTTTCATTCCAGTTGTAGTGGTGGTGGACATTCATGTTTATTGGATACCATTATGGGTTCTTTCAACTGTTTAAAAGCTTCGGCTTGCTCTGTGTTAGGACGAGTAGTATTAATTGGATTGTTTGGTTATTCATACATAACCCTTCCGACTATCCGTGGTATATGGCGTCGTGTTCCAGCTGGACCTTCTGTTATATGCCATACGACGGATGGGTGTGTTACAATTTGGTATCAGAGGTCTGGTTACGGTCAGGCCTAAATGAATTCGTGGGCGAATTCTTTTAAAACGTGGTGAGCACATGTGTGCGTCATCGTTAAAACATCAAAAAGAACCCATGAATGTCCACTTAGGAATGAAAAATACACTTGTTTTGTGGAACCTGAGTGTTCTAATGATTGCTTTTACTAATTTATGTGTCGTCTAATCTAGGTTCTTTGCTATTATAGGCAGCTAGGAGCGGTGCTGGTCAATCGGAGCATCCGCAATCGGCGGAAAGTAGTGCACCGAGGGATGTGCCTACAACACCTCCTTCAGCGGAAACCATCAGGTTGGTGGCTGAAGCAGTTTTTGCCATGATAAATGCCCAACCTGCAGGGAAAATGCATCACGCACCTCTTGTGAATGAGTAAGAATTGGTTAGGGCGGCAGAGCCGAGAGTGGTGGAGCGCTTGGCAGTGGATCAGGTAGAGCCGAGGAGGGCTACGGAGAGACAGCTCAAGCATGTAATGGGCTTTAATCCTCCGAGGTTCGATGGGGTTGGAACGCCAGCTCAAGCTGAGGATTGGCTCTCTACGATAAAGAGGGTCTTGATGGCCACGTTAACTGAAGAGTGCTAGAAGACCACCATAGCAACCTTCCTTTTGTCTGGTGAGGCGAGGTTGTGGTGGGATGTGTTGGAGTTTCATCTCTTAGTGGGAAGGTAGCTTGCTGATGTGCTTATGGAGGAATTCTCAAGACTGTTCTTGGCCAGATATCTACCCTCTGCTCAGAAGCTTGAGATGGAAAATCAGTATCTTGGGTTGACTCAGGGATCCAGAAGCGTGGACGAGTATCTCCACGAGTTTACACGGTTGGGTCGGTATGCTGGTGCTATGTTTACGGAAGAAGAGAGGAAGACCAACTGATTTTATGAGGGTCTACGCGGCGACCTACAGTTGCTCCTTGCTGGGCCTAAGGCGCAGGGCCTAGCCTTGGTCAATTCGGCCCGGTCATTGGAAAAGGTTGAGAAGAAAGTCCAATATAAGAAGGACCTAGGGGAAAATAAGGCAGAGTTCAAAGTGCCAAATGCAAAGTCAGGATTCCGCAGATGGAACAAGAAGCAGAAGACTTCGAACTCATCCCCTTCGTCTGGTGCGTCGGGGGCAACCACAAGTCGAGTTCCAGGAGCTTGCTACAACTGTGGGAAGACGGGGCACTTTGCTCGTGAGTGTTGGAGTAGACGTGCAAAGTCCGAGAGGAAGCCTGGAGCGACCTATGAAGAGAAAGGAAAGGCGGTGGAGTCAACCGCGTCCCATCATGCTCCAGCCCAGCCTAGAGTTTATAATCTTGGTCTGCAAGAGGCCATGAAACAAGATGACGTGGTGACATGTATGAGTTAAATTATAGCAGTTTAACTTTATGTAGTTGTTATCTTTTTATATGTTAGCTTATATTTGTTGGTGCTAGGCTTTGTGTTGATTTTTGATCGTCCGGCGAGAGCCCTGTTTGATATGGGCGCATCGCATTCCTTCTTGTCCGAAAGGTTCATATCACGCATCGGGGTTCCTTCCTCGATCGCAAAAGACAAGTTGGATGTGTTGTTGCCCAATGGGTGCTCAATGCGCGCGGATAAGTTCTGTGTCATAAAGATTCAGATTGGGGACCAGGAGTTTGATTTGCGAGCATTAGTTCTACCGTTAGTGGAGTTCGACATAATCTTCGGTATGGACTGGCTCTCGGAGCAGCGAGATTACATCGATTGCAACCGAAAGGAGGTTAAGTTGGGACTACATACTGAACGAAAGACTACGTTTGCGGGCATGAAGGGGTTGGGTAAAGTTTTGATGTCAGCCCTTCAAGTGATTAAGGCAGTTCGGTCTGGTACACAGCTGTTTGTCACCTTAGTGTAGGTTTCAACGCCTAGGAAAAGTCTGGACACTATCCCAGTTGTGTCCGAGTATCCTGATGTGTTCCAAGATGATCTCCTAGGAGCCCCTCCTCAGCGGGAGATTGATTTTGCCATTGTGCTGGTACTGGGTGCCAAACCGGTGTCACGCCCTCCGTATCGGATAGCACCGTGAGAGATGGCGGAGTTGAAGGTACAACTGCAGGAGTTGTTGGAGCAAGGGTATGTGCGTCCAAGTTCGTCATCTTGGAGCGCACCGGTTCTTTTCGTTAAGAAGAAGGATGGGAGCTTGCGACTCAGTATTGACTATCGGGAGCTGAACAAGCTTACGGAGAAGAACAAATATCTGATCTCCAGGATTAACGATCTATTTGATTAATTGGTTGGGTCAACAGTATATTCGAAGTTAGATCTGAAGTCCGGCTACTACCAATTGAGGATAAGGGAAAGCGATATCCCAAAGACAGCGTTCAGCACACGGTTTGGGCATTACGAGTTCACGGTCATGCCGTTTGGGTTAACCAATGCGCCATCCGTGTTTATGGATCTAATGAACAGGACGTTCAGAGAATACTTGGATAATTTCGTTATTGTATTTATCGATGATATCTTGGTATACTCACAGTGTGAGGAGGACCATTACAAGCATCTACACATGGTGTTGGAGACGTTGAAGAGGAATCAGTTGTATGCTAAGTTCTCCAAGTGTGAGTTCTGGTTATCCTCAGTAGCGTTCCTTGGTCATGTTGTTAGTAGAGAAGGGATAGCGGTGGATCCGGCAAAGATAGCAGCGATACGGGAGTGGCCTGTATTGTATTCAATGGCGGAAGTACGGAGCTTTCTAGGGCTTGCCGACTACTACAGGCGCTTCATAGAGAACTTCTCGCGCATAGCGTTACCACTCACGACATTGACAAGGAAAGATCAAAAGTTCATGTGGTCGCTGGAGTGTGAGCAGGCTTTTGAAGAGTTGAAGAGGCGGTTGACCACGACGCCTATTTTATGTTCGTCGAGTGGAACCGAAGGGTTTGAGATTTATAGTGACGCTTCAGGCAATGGTTTGGGTTGTGTTCTACTACAGCTTGAGTGTGTGATAGCCTATGGATCACGACAATTGAAGATTCACAAGAGGAATTATCCGGTCCATGACTTAGAGTTAGCGGCCGTGATATTTGCTCTAAAGCTGTGGAGGCACTATCTATACGAGGTAAAGGTCGATATATACACCGACCATAAGAGCCTGAAGTACCTGCTAGATCAGAAGGATCTGAACATGAGACAACGGAGGTGGATGGAGTTCTTGGGGGACTATACCTTCAAGATACATTATGTACCTGGGAAAGGAAACGCGATGACAGATGCGTTGAGTCGCAGGGCTCCTGCGCAGGCCAGTTGGTTGTCGGTACATGATGAGAGTTTGGTCCGTGATTTGGAGGCATTAGATATTTCCTGCGTCGATAAGCATTCTAGTGTCGGGGTGATATTGTGTTGGACAGAGGTGCAGTATGACCTGGCTGATAGAGTTCGACGGGCTTTGATTCAAGATAGCATCATGAAGCAGATCTTAGATGAATCTTTGGATGGGTCAAATTCCCAGTTTGCGGTTGAGGATGGACTGCTAAGGAAGGACGGTCGTCTATGCGTCCCTAGTGCGGATAATCTTCGGGAGGAGTTGATGTATGAGCACATCATACCAAGTACTCAATCCACCCGGGAAGCACGAAGATGTAAAGAGACATGAAGAAGTTATTCTGGTGGCCATGATTAAAGAAGGATGTAGCACTTTATGTGGCCAAGTGCCAAACTTGTGCCTTGGTGAAAGCGGAGTGCCAGAAGCCCAAAGGCTTCTTAAAGTCCTTGCCTATCCCGGAATGGAAATTCGACGACATTTCTATGGATTTTGTGCATGGTTTGCCAAAGTCGCAGAGGCGAAACGACACCATCTGGGTGGTCGTAGATAGGTTGACAAAAGTGTCGCACTTCATCCCAAATAGGAAGGAAGATCCGGTGGAAAAGTTTGCCAAACTCTATGTGGATAATTTCGTATGGTTGCAAGGTGTGCCGCGCAGTATTGTTAGTGACCGAGATGGACGCTTCACGTCGAAGGACTGGAGGCTGGTGCATAGTTTGTTGGGAAATACGCTGAGTTTCAGCACATCCGTCCACCCACAAACGGACGGTCAGACCGAGAGGGTCAACAGGATGATGGAGGACATGCTTCGCATGTGCGTCCTAGATTTCGGAAAGCATTGGGAAGATCACCTGTACATGGTGGAGTATGCATATAACAACAACTTTCAAGTGAGTATTGGAATGGCACCTTTCGAGGCCATGTATGGGAGGAAGTGTCGTACGCCGTTGTCTTGGTTAGAGACAGGCGAGTCGAAGTTGTATAAATGTCAAGCGGTGGAAGACGCCACTTCAATGGTACGTACAATTCAGGAAAGGTTGAAGATCGCTCAGGACAGGCAAGCAAAGTACTATAATGCCAAGCATATGAACGTGGATTTCGGTGTTGGCGACTGGGTGTATTTAAAAATCAAGCCATTTAAGGGTGTTTCGCGGGTTCAACGCGTGAAGATGCTGAGTCCAAGATACCTTGGACCATTTGAAATCCTGGAGCGTGTTGGCGAAGCAGCGTATAGATTGAAGCTGTCGGTGGAGTTGAGTGGGCTACACGATGTGTTTCACGTATCGGTGTTGCGTAAGGCAGTGCAAGAGCCTTCGTAGATAGTTGCAGTCGATCAAGTGCCGGTTGATTACATGTTGACGATAAAGGTCAAGCCTATACGTATAGAAGTCGTTGAAGTCAAATGACTCCGCAACAAGGAAATCCGAATGGTTAAGGTCCGTTGGGATAACTGCGGACGTGAGGAGCTTTCTTGGGAGCGAGAGCAGGCTATGTTGGAGGAATACCCCGAGTTATTCCACTCAGGTAACATTTAATTTTGTGTACCTTTACTTAATTTTGGGACGAAATTCCTTAAGGGGGGTGGGGGGAGATTTGTAACGCCCCGAAAATCATAATCGAGCTGGTCGCGTCAAAAAGGGAATTTTTGGTGCCTAGTTAGGGGTACACGGACTAGGACACGGGCGTGTACAAGGCCGTGTGGAGCCCTCTGTTGCCTGGCTGTGTCCAAAGAAGGACTCGGCAGGAAACACGGCAGAGTGACACGGGCGTGTCATCTGACACGGGCGTGTGCCTACCCGTGTCAGTACCCGTGTTCCCAAGAGTCGTGTCGGTTGGCGTGGCGGTTTTCTGTGACACGGTCCCAGGAAATGGGTGTGTCAGATCCCGACACGGGCGTGTCGATTGAGACACAGGCATGTCTGAGCCTGTGTGAGTCTCTGTGTTCGACGATCATGATTGGATCTAGGCACACAGCCTGGGATACGGCCGTGTGCCAAGCCGTGTTCGACCCAAATTTGGTGATTTTTGTGCGGATCTGAGCCATCCATTTTGTTTAATTAAGATCTGACGGCCCGGATGAGGTCTTGCTCTGTTAAGGTCGGAAATAGAGGATCAATTCCTCATTTCTCTCTTAAGCACTCTCTTTCAAGTGCAGGGAAGGAGTGTAACACCCCAAAGTCAATTCGGGTTTAGTTTTGGTGACACGGCCTGGGACACGGGCGTGTCCTAGGGCATGTCGTGCTTGGGTTGAGCTGTTGGGTGTGTGGTCGACGAATTTTGGTCGATGATCGTCGAGTGCAGAGAACATGGCCTGTGACACGGGCGTGTCACAAGGCGTTTCCTTTGCACGGTTCAGCCGGGGATCCGTGTGTTGAGGACACGGGTGTGTCCAGGTGCACACGGCCTGGGACACGGGCGTGTCCCAGGGCCGTGTGACTCTCGGGTGAAATTGAGATGCACTGAGTGAAGTATACGGGTGGTCAATACGGGCGTGTCTAGCATTGACACGGGTGTGTAGGGTTTGACACAGGTGTGTCACACGGTCGTGTACTGACTAGATTTGAGTCGTTTGACTACCGCTTAAGGGACACGGCCTGTGACATGGGCGTGTCACAGGGCGTGTCAGGCCGTGTTCAGGATTTTCTGGACAATTCTGAGCCATTCGATTCCCTGATCTTGGATCCAGTGGTTCAGCCTCCTTCCATGTGGAGTAAGGCCGGGAGAAAGGGGATAAAAGCCCTCCTCTTCATATTCACCTTCTTCTTCTCATTCCAAGAGAGAGAAAGAGAAAGGGAGAGCAAGGGAAGGAAAGGAGGAAGGAATCCAGCTGCTGGAGGAGCTGCGGAGTGCAGAGCGAAGATCCGAGAATGGATTTGTGAAGGCAAAGCCGAGGCGGTGACTTCCATCCGGCTATTTCATGGTGCCAAAGCAATCTTCGAGTGTAACGATCTCCTTCTTGAACATCGAAGTCTTTTCTTTATGCATGTGCGTGGAATCCTCCAACAAGAGGTGGATATCGTATGCGATTCCATTGTTGAGTCTGCATCTAGAGTCGGAAGTGTGGAGTACGGCATATGCATGCTGTGTGAACCCCATCTGGACTGGTAGTCTGGATTGATGATGATCATGAGTAAACCGGAGAAGACTCTGTGGATTTTATGTGATGAAATGTTTATGTGTTTGTGAATTGAATGTATGATTTGATGTGGATTATGGATGGATGGAGGCTTTGAATAAGCTCCTGGTTGTGTGAGAGATCAATTGGTAGCACGCTTAGGGAGCGCGAGATAAACCCGGCCTGTTACACCACTAGGGTGGGTTGATCTGGATAGATGAGGGATCGATTGGCGGCAATGCTTGGGGAGCCGAGTTAAACCCGGCTTGCTGCTCCACAAGGGTGGGTCGATCAGGAATAGGTGAGGGGTCGATGTATAGTAATGCCTGGGGAGCATCGATAAACCCGGCTTGCTACACCACATGGTGTGGGTCGATCTGCTCTGATTGTTTATGGATGCTGTGAGATTAGTACCTCTGAGTAGTGAGGACGGGATGTCGCCAGCTTGCGAGCCTGGTGGACTAGGATTGAACGACCCAACCAATAAGTGAAGAACCTCTAATCGGCGGTGTACAACTGGGATATCCGGTACACCAAGAAGGTGCCCTGAGT
The DNA here is from genome assembly GCA_039583875.1 of Platanthera guangdongensis. NCBI lineage: Eukaryota > Viridiplantae > Streptophyta > Magnoliopsida > Asparagales > Orchidaceae > Platanthera > Platanthera guangdongensis. The sequence goes on from CM077148.1 coordinate 56,060,043, forward strand.
GCACGGAGCATCTGGTGGATACCGATATTTGTGATATGATTGTGATTGGTAGATATGGCTAGATGGATAGCTATGATGATGACAATGCATACAGGGAAGGAACCACTGCCCCGGGTAAGTGGTAGGGTCGTTATAAGTGGTCAGCTGAAGCTGACTGTTACTTTGGTTGCCGCTCTTGGGTGGATATATGTTTGCAGGTGCTGCTGCTTGAAATGAAGTGAAATGAGCAGAATGGATGGACTGCTGCTAAAGGCCCTTGAAGGCCGTGCGAAGAAACATGTTTGGATTTCATGTGTGGCCGGCCTGCGTGCCGATGTACGAAAATGTAATTGTGTAAAAAGAAACCTGTAAGGCCTTAAGGACATGTGTGTGTGAGTTGTATACATTCCTGGTTTTGTTATATAAATGTGGCGTTTATATATTAGTGGACATTCTCTGAGTTGAGGTCATTTAACTTAAAAAGGCTGCGCTGGAATGGATTGAGTTAGGATGCGAATAGATTTTGATTTCCACAAGTAATTCTGCCGTTTGTCTGTGACATATGGCGTGGGGCCCCGACCGGACCCACCATTATATGCCACGTGACAAGTGGGGGCGTTACAACGTGGTATCAGAACTAGGTTGAGATTGTTTGGGAGGAGAGAACAGAATTAAACTCACGAATGTCCACTAGGAATATATTTCATGCACATAAGGGGCATGAGTGTGTAGGCAATGTCTAATTACCGTTATGACATGGATGAGTAATGGTGTTTTGTACATTTCTAGGTGGCGAGGAGTGGTGCTGGGCAGCCGGAGTCCCAACAATCCAATGAGAGTGTAGCACCAGTTGAAGTGCCTAGACCTCCCTCGGCGGAGACCATACAGATGGTGACGGAGACGGTGCTTGCGGTGTTACAAGCACAACCTACTAGGCAGGCAAGTCCTGCAGGGGTGCCAGGACGGGCTGGTGCAAGGCAAGAGCGCGTTGAAGTTGTGGTGGACGAGCAAGCAACGAATGAGTCATTGAAGTACTTTATGGAATTTCATCCACCTACGTTTGGTGGGGCGACTTCCCCAACACAGGCGGAGGATTGGCTGGCAAGAGTGAAGCGGATCCTGACGGTAATCAGGACGGCGGAGGAGCAGAAAGTGACTTTAGCCACTTTTCTGTTGGAAGGAGACACGAGACTGTGGTGGGATGATATGGAAGTGCATCACTTGGTAGGTCGAGGATTAGCGGAGGTTTCAATGGATGAATTCTCCCAAGTGTTTCTTGACAAATATTTGCCTGTGTCGCAGCGAATTGCAATGGAGAACGAGTTCCAACGCCTGGTGCAGGGTGAGGTAGATATTGATACGTATCTGCAAGAGTTTATCAGACTGGGGCGATATGTGGGGTCTACATTTGCTGAAGAGGCTCGAAAGATGAATTGATTTTATGAGGGACTGCGAGATTAGTTGAGGCTAGTACTCCCGAGTTCAGTGAACCAAGGCTTCCAAGCATTGGTTGATACGACCCGTGCTTTGGAGAAAGATTTGAAGCGGGTCCAAGAGAAGAAGAGACTGGCAGTAAAAAAATCCAGAATTCAAAATGCCATAATCGGAGCAGTCAGAGTTTAGAAGGCGAGAGAAGAAAAGGTTTAGGCCTGTTGAATCAGCTCCGTCGACTATTTCTTCGGGGGCAACTTATGGGCAAGGACGTGTTGATGCATGAATATGTTATAATTGCAGGAAGCAAGGACACATCGCCCGTTTTTGTTGGAATGCCCCGTCAGGGATTGAGAAAAAGACAGGTGCGTCTTATGAAGAAAATGGTGAAGTAGTGGCCGAGTCATCTGCATCCCGGACGCAACCTCAATTGCATAATATGGAAGTCCAAGAGCCGGAAAACTCAATTGGTGAAATTCAGCCCCGAGTGTTTAATTTTGCTTTGGCACGAGAAATGCAAAATCGGGAGGCTGAGCGGAAGTAAGAAGAAGAACTTGTATCACATAATAATGTTGTGTATGTACGAAAATGACTAATGCGATGGTTGTGTGCATTATGTGACTGGTTATACTGGGTGTGTGATTATGTGGCTTAGTGGAGTAAGCCAAATTTCGAGGACGAAATTCTTTGAAGGAGGGGATGATTGTAACACCCCAAAGTCAATTTGTGTTTAGTTTGGGTGACACGGCCTGTAATACGGGAGTGTCGTGCTTGGGTTGAGCTGTTGGGTGTGTGGTCGACGAATTTTGGTCGGTGATCGTCTAATGCAGAGAACACGACCTGTGACACGGGCGTGCCACAGGGTGTATCCTTTGTACGGTTCAGCCGGGGATCTGTGTGTTGAGGACACGGGTGTGTACAGGTGCACAAGGCCTAGGACACAGGCGTGTCCCAGGGCCGTGTGACTCTCGAGTAAAATTGAGATGTGCTGAGTGAAGTACACGGGTGGTCAACACAGGCGTGTCTTGCATTGACACGGGCGTGTAGGGTGTGACACGGATGTGTCACATGACTGTGTACTGGCTGGATTTGAGTAGGTTGAATACCGCTTAAGGGACACGACCTGTGACACGGGCGTGTCACACGGCGTGTCAGGCCGTGTTCAGGCTTTTCTGGACAATTCTGAGCCGTTCGATTCCCTAATCTTGGATCCTGTGGTTCAGCATCCTTCCATGTGGAGTAAGGCCGAGAGAAAGGGGATAAAAACTCTCTTTTAATCTTCTCCTTATTCTTCTCATTCCAAGAGAGAGAGAAAGAGAAAGAGAAAGGGAGAGCAAGGGAAGGAAAGGAGGAAGGAATCCAACTGCTGGAGGAGCTTCGGAGTGCGGAGCGAAGATCCGAGAGTGGATTTGCAAAGGAAAAGCCGAGGCGGTGAATTCCATCCGGCTACTTCATGGCGCCAAAGCGATCTTTGAGGGTAACAATCTCCTTCTTGGACATCGAAGTCATTTCTTTATGCATGTGCGTGGAATCGTCCACCAAGAGGTGGATCTCGTAAGCGATTCCGTTGTTGAGTCTGCATCTAGAGCCGGAAGTGGGGAGTATGGCATATGCATGCTGTGTGAAGCCCATCTAGACGAGTAGTCTGGATTGGTGATGAACATGAGTAAACCAGAGAAGACTCCGTGGATTTGATGTGATGAAAGGTTTATGTGTTTGTGAATTGAATGTATGATTGGATGTGGATTATGGATGGATGGGGGCTTTGAATAAGCTCCTGGTTGTGTGAGAGATCAATTGGTAGCACGCCTGGGGAGCGTGAGATAAACCCGACCTGTTACACCACTAGGGTGGGTTTATCTGGATAGATGAGGGATTGATTGGCGGCAATGCTTGGGGAGCCAAGTTAAACCCGGCTTGCTGCACCACAAGGGTGGGTCGATCAGGAATAGGTGAGGGGTCGGTGGGTAGTAATGCCTGGGGAACATCGATAAACTCGGCTTGCTACACGACATGGTGTGGGTTGATCTGCTCTGGTTGTTTGTGGATGCGGTGAGGTTAGTACCTCTGAGTGGTGAGGACGGGATATCGCCAGCTTGCGAGCCTGGTGGACTAGGATTGAACCGCCCAACCAACAAGTGAAGAACCTCTGATAGGCGGTGTACGACTGGGATATCCGGTACACCAAGAAGGTGCCCTGAGTGCACGAAGCGTCTGGTGGATATCGACGTTTGTGATATGATTGTGATTGGTAGATATGGCTAGATGGATAATTATGATGATGACAATGCATACAGGGAAGGAACGACTGCCCCGGGTAAGGGGTAGGGTCGTTATAAGTGGTCAGCTGAAGCTGACCGTTACTTTGTTTTTCGCTCTTGGGTGGATATGTGTTTGCAGGTGCTGCTGTTTGAAATGAAGTGAAATGAGCGGAATGGATGGACTGCTGCTAAAGGCCCTTCAAGGCCGTGCGAAGAAACATGTTTGGATTTCATGTGTGGCCGGCCTGCGTGCCGATGTACGAAAATATAATTGTGTAAAGAGAAACCTGTAAGGCTTTAAGGCCATGTGTGTGAGAGTTGTATACATTCCTGGTTTTGTTATATAAATGTGCCATTTATATAGTAGTGGACATTCTTTAAGTTGAGGTCATTTGACTTAAAAAGGCCGCGCTGGAATGGATTGAGTTAGGATGCGAATAGATTTTGATTTCCACAAGTAATTCCGCCGTTTGTCTGTGACATATGGCGTGGGGCCCCGGCCGGACCCACCGTTATATGCCATGTGATGAGTGGGGCGTTACAAGGAACATCGCCGTCCCGAGTTAGGGGCGGAGTCATTATAATCTGGTCGGCATTGGCTGACCGTTGCTTTGTTTGCCACCGTTCGGTGGAATGTTGCTTGCAGGTGCTGCAGAGCCAAGTACCAAATAGCAGGCTGGAGCCCATGTTGCTGAGCTGGCCCTCGAAGGCCCAAGCAAAAAGTTGTACTTTATTTTGTCATGTGTGGCCGACATACGAGCCGATGTATGGAAAACATTACTTTATTAATTGAACCTCTGTAAGGCCATAAGGTCGTGTACCTTTTAGTGTATTTGTTTTCGTTGCAGTTGTAGTGGTGGTGGACATTCATGTTTATTGGATACAATTATGGGTTCTTTCGACTGTTTAAAAGCTTCCGTTACAATGCTCTGTGTTAGGACGAGTAGTCTTATTTGGATAGTTTGGTTATTCATACATAACCCTTCAAACTGTCCATAGTATATGACGTCTGCTTCCAGCTGGACCTTCTGTTATATGCCATACGACGGATGGGGGTGTTACAGGCTAGGCCAGGGCAAAGACTAGGCTAGGACCGGGCAAAGCCCGAGCTTAGGCCGGGCTTTGCCCTGCCGTGCATAACGGCTCTTATTAGAGCCATTAATTAAACAGCTCTAATAAGAGCCGTTATGCTAAGCAGCGGCCAGCTGCCCCGCTGGCCGCTGCTGTACAGCAGCACAGCAGCTGCTGTACAGAGCCGAGGGCCTAGGCTGGCCAGCCTAGGCCCTAGGCTCATTATTTTTTAAAAAAATATTTTTTTTTTAAAATCCACCCCCCGGGCCCGACTGCCCCCCTCTCTCTCACTCTCTCTCATTCTCTCTCACTCTTACTCTCTCTCTGTCTCTCTCATTATTTTTTTAAAAATAGTTTTTTTATAAAACCCACCCCCACCTGCCCCCTCTCTCACACTCTATCTCACTCTTACTCTCTCTCTGTCTCACATTCCCCAATCCCCATTCCCCAACCCGAGCACCCCCCTCTATCTCTCTTACTCTCTCTCACTCTCTCTCTCCCACTCACTACCTCAATGACACATGGTGTCGTCCTCCTCAACGCCTGGGTCGTCTACTCAGAGTAAGCCTGTAGTGGTGGAGCACAATCGTAAGACGGCAGTTTGGGAGCACTTCGATAAGGTTCAAGTTGGCACCGAATTTAAGGTTCGGTGCAAATTATGCTCGAAGTTGCTGACCCTTACCGACAACTCGACACTATCAAGACACTTTAAGTCTTGCGTGTCGAAACAAGCTTTCGAGTCCAGTCAGGCCCAAATTTCAGGAGCAGGACAAATTTGGACATACGATCAACTTCGCCAATGGGACCGACAGATGAAACATGTCATCAAACGTGGGTTGCCATTCACAGCCATTACGACAACGAGGATGTGATGGAGTACATACATGGAGGCCTTCAGCCCAAATATCAACACATAAGTAGAGCTTCTCTTATGCGCGACGCCATTAAAGCTTATTTAGAATCAAAAAATTTATTAATTAATTTTTTTGAAAATTTCGAGGGTCGTGTAAGTCTAACGAGTGACGTTCGGAGTAGTAGTATAAAAGTAAGATTATTGTACATATGTATCGCGTGTCATTGGATAGATCCCATCTCATGGGAGTTAAATAAGCACGTAATTTGTTGTGAAGGTTTTGAATATCCGCACTCTAGAAAAGCTATATATAATGTAATTATGAAATGTGTGCGTGAATTTAAATTAAAAGATAAAATAATGAGTATTTCTTTTGATAACGCCTCTAACAATAAAGTAGCTATTGATTGGCTAAAACATGATTTAAAACCACTGCTAAACGGTGCGTTTTTTCACACTCGCTGTGTTTGTCATGTTTTAAATTTAGTAGTACAAGATAGCTTAGCCGCCATGAAACCGTATATTGAAAAAATTCGTCTTATGCTTAGTCATTTATAGTTTTAGGCAACGATCGCAGGATTTTTAAAATTATGTAAACGCATAGGGTAAAAAATATTTGAAACCACAATTTGATATGCCTATTAGATGGAACTCAACATATAAAATGTTAAAAAGAGCGTTTCAACAAAAATCACTACTTATGGAATATTATAATATGATAAATAGTCATGATTTAACCGATGTCGATTGGGACGTATTAGGTCATTAAATGGATTTATTAAAATAATTTTATATGGCGACGGTTTTTTTATCTGCCGTGTACTATCCCACTAGCTACCTAGTTATTGAAAATTTTGTAAACTGTTGGAGCATGCAATCCACGCTTCCTAGTTTGCTAATAACAAATCTTGTTTGTATTTGATATTTGGATGTTATTGGTGTGCAGGTAACCCATGTTAATATCTCAAATCTTTTTGATGATGAATTAGATCAGAATTGAGCTCGGGAGATATCGCCATGCGATAGTGGGTATCGCCAACAGGCGATGGAGCCACTCGACACTCGACACACGACGCAATTTCGCTTGACGCTCGACGAAATCATGGATTGGAGATATCGACAGGCGATAGTGGGTATCACCAACAGGTGATAGAGCCATTGGACACTCGATACTAGACACTCGACGCAATTCTGCTCGACGCTCGACGAAATCATGGCTTGGAGATATCGCCAGGCGATATTGGGTATCGCCACAGGCGATAGCGCCTCTCGAGGCATTTCCGCTCGACGCTCGACGAAATCGTGGCCACCATTATTTCGCTATCGCCAGATGGTGATATCCGGTATCGCACCGCGATAGTGCACGATTCAGCGCTCAACGTTTGTGCGATGCGAAAATGAGGAGTTCATGGGACACGTGGCAGCGGTTACCGCTATCGCCAGATGACGATACCCAGTATCGCCCGACGATAGTGCCAGAATATAAAAGTCTCTCATTTTCTGAGAAAGTTATGAATTTCATTACCTGGAGTGCACTTACCTTCAAAGACGATCCAGAGAGCTCCAGAACTCAGAGATACTCCATACTCCTAAGAATGCCAAATAGCGCAGAAGATTGACGGCACGTGCAAAGCATTCAAAGCATCTCTTGCAAGGATTCATCGGTATCTTCAGCACTTTGTTTGAAAGGACTGTCTAGCCTAAAGTGCTCAATTTATTTTTGTTATTTTTCATTTATTTTCTCATTGTAATTGGAAGAGAAATCGCTGCCTTGTGCGTGGCGTCTAGGTCCTTGTGTGGCTTAGGGGAAAATCGCCGCCTTGTGAGTGGCGTCCAATTCCTTATGTAGCTTAGGGAGAAATCGTTGCCTTGTGTGCAGCGTCTAGATCGTGGTTAGATTTAGGGGGAGGCTAGTAACAAGATCTAGGGAGAGATACGCTTTAGCCTGTCGGTTCTTGGTAGAAGAACCAGCGAATACACTAGAAAATTATTTATTTCATGAGCTTTTGTCTCTAGCTCTATGGAGACACTTTGTATGCAATTTAACTCTTTTGAAATATATCATTATTGTTTCTAGCTAGTATTCGTTTGCACTCTTCCATTACATTGTTGTTATTCATTTTGTAAAGGTTGCTTAGGTTGTTTAAGAAAAATTAAAAAGTACCCTTATTCACCCCCCCTCTAAGGGTGCCGTAAGATCCAACACTTGGTATCAGAGCTAGGTTACTCCAAAAACGGTTTCACCACCTGGAGTAATGGCGCAAAACATGCACGCATTTTCTGAGGGGCAAGGTATTAGTAGACCTCCCTTATTCACGGGCACTGACTACAATTATTGGAAAGCTCGAATGCGATGCTTTCTAATAGCACTAGATATCGATGTTTGGGGCATGGTAGAAACATGCTACACTGCTCCTATAACTGTTGTCGGAAGTGTCTCTATGGAGAAACCCAAGGAAAAATTGGATGAAGCGGATAAGCTTCGATGTAAGAATAACACTAAGGCAATGAACGCTTTATTTTGTGCATTAGATAGCACTGAATTTAACCGTGTTTGTGCATGTGATACTGCATATGATATTTGGAATCTTCTTGAAGTTACTCATGAAGAAACATCACAGGTAAAGGATTCAAAGCTTTTCTAGCTAGAATAAGAGTTTGAGAAGTTCAAAATGGAGGTTGATGAAGATATAGACTCCATGTACACGAGGTTTAGCAAGATAGTCAACGACTCGAGGATTCTAGGGAAGAATTTCTCAAATGGAGATTTGATGAGGAAAATACTTAGATCGCTTCCCCCGAAGTTTAATCCTAAAGTGACTGCCATCTCGGAGTCACATGATCTAAAGTCTCTCTAAATTGAGAATCTCATAGGCAACTTGAAAACTCATGAAGTAGAGTTGAGGATTCAACAACAAGAGCATAACTTGGAGCCAAGAAAGAAAGCTTTGGCGTTGAAGTCCAAGAAGGAGAAGGAAAGCGAGTCTGATGAAAGTGATGATGAAGATGAAGAGAGTTGTTGAGTATTACATCCACATTAACCCAGATTTGATGAAGTCACCCTGGAACTAAGATGAATTAAGTTGTATTTGATGTTTGGTTTGAGTTATATGTTTGCAGGAATTCCACTGGGAAGTGTAGATCAATGTCAGTCCACAGTGGGTCACCAAACACAGGAACTGTGCAATGTAATCCCTCATTACATATTCCAAGGTGTTGACTCATGTGTGGTCTCTCTATTGGGATACACTTCATATTCAAGCTATTGGACTATGGGAAAGGAATTGGAAGTTGACTACTCTAGAAGAAACAGTTTTCCAACATCAAAAATTTCTCTAAGTCTTTTACTCGAGTAGGTCTATAACTACTCGAGTAGTTTGGGTATAATTTACTCGAGTAAAGGAACCTTGTACTCGAGTACTTAAGTGTGTCTCTCGTGTAGCTAAGTCACCTACTCGAGTAGACATAGTCATATACTCGAGTAGCATACTTATATACTCGAGTAGATTACTCTTTATACCCGAGTATTAAAGAGTTCACTCATCAAAATTTTTCTAAGTCATGGACTCGAGTAAGTATACTCACATACTCGAGTAGATAGAATCATACTCGAGTAGTTCATTATACCTACTCGAGTAGATCATGCTTCACTCGTGTATCTTGAATTTTTCTTACTCCAGAATTTTCTAAGTCTTTTACTCGAGTAGAACTTTCACCTACTCGAGTAGATTACTTCCTCTCGAGTAGTTTAGTTCAACTACTCGAGTAGCTCTTGCTGACATCTTCAGAATTCATTCTAAGTATCCCACTCGAGTAGTACTTCATGTACTCGAGTAGTTTATGAAATATACTCGAGTAGTTTTTCCAGTACTCGGGTAGATCCTTTATGTACTCGAGTAAGTCTCTCTACATACTCGAGTAGTTCTGTCTGCTTACTCGAGTAGTTGATTTCTACCTACTCGAGTAGCCCATCTTTATATACCCGAGTATGTTCTCCTTCATGTACTCGAGTAGTTATTCAACTACTCGAGTAGCTATTCACTTACTCGTGTATATCACTGAACCTTCTCTGAAATTTTGCTAAGTCCTTTTTCTGACGGGATTTTGAAATCACGCGACATGATTGGTCCACGTGTACATAATTATGACTGATTAAGACCGTTAGTCTCTTCTATATAAGGTCTTATCAGAAAATGACAAACCCTAAGTATTCTCTAAGCTTTCATTGTCAATTCATTTTAAGAAAGTTCTTCAGCCGACTCCTCTCTGATTTTCGCAAAACGGAAGCCGCCGCCGCCGCCTTCTTCTCTGGCCAAAGCTTCTACTTTCAGAGGACTATTCTGAAGAAAGTTGCAGATCGAGATCTACTTCGCAGATCATATTCTCTCTCAATTTCTATAAGAGCGAGTAAATCCAGATCGAAGCCGAGAACTTCTTCACCGATTTCTGAAAGTGCTACAAAGTTGAAAAGAAGAAGATCCTGGCCGTTTCATTCAGATCCGAGTGATTTACTATTTGTATTCTTGTAAACCTCATTTTATTCTTGTAGGAGAAATCTTCTCCGAGTGTAGGAGTTTTTCACTCTGAGTTTGTAGGAAGTGTTATCTTCCGAGGTGTAGATCCCTTTGTTTGGATCGAGTTTGTAGGAACTTTGTTCCGAGGGTAGGATCGATTTTTGATCCGAGATAGTGGAGTAGCCGAGTCTAGTTGATTGCTAGACCGGTGAGGGAAAGTGGATGTACCCAAGGTTGGGGAACCACTATAAATCTTGTGTCGTCTGTGATATTGGTAGATAGTTTTGTGCTGTGCTCTAATTATTTTTTATTCCACAAAAGACGCACAACTCACCTATTCACCCCCCTCTAGGTGATTTAGGTTGACAACCGTTTTCTTTCAATTGGTATCAAAGGGAGGTTGATCGTCAAAAGGTTAACACCTTGATCAGATCCAAATCTGTTGTCTGAAAGATTCTACCATAAAATGGACAAGGGCAAAGATTTCGCCAAGCTTCCACTGTGCAACAAAAATAACTTTCCCATGTGGAAAGAAAGGATAAAATTTTTCATGAAAGCTGTGGATCCAAGGATCTTCATGATCGTTGAAGAAGGTCCTTACGTTCCCATGACTGTGTCCACTATCGACCCTACCAAGAAAGTTCCCAAAAAGCTAATGGATCTCGACAAAGACGAGATTGCACTTGTCTCTCTCGACAAGAAAGCTAAGAATATTATAGCAAGTGCAGTCGATGACTCGATGCTGCAGAATTTGATTCACTGTCAATCAGCTAAGGAGATGTGTCATTCCTTAGTTACCTTGATGGAAGGAACTGAAGAAGTAAGGGATGATCGAAGATCCCTTCGCAATCAAAAATATGAAGCCTTCCGACAAGGGAACAAGGAAACAATTGCCGACACCTTTGAGAACTTCTTCAAAATTGTAAATGGCCTAAGGGTGTATGGCCGTGTCTTCACCAACGGAGAACTGAACGACAAATTCTTGAGATCCCTAACCAAGGAATGGGATAACAAGGTATGCGCCATCAGGGAGTTCGGGAAGCTAGCTGAAACGGACCCGCAAAATCTCTTTGGAAAGCTTATGTCTTATGAACTCCAAATCAATACAAGAAAAGCTGAAGAAGAGAAGGGCAGGTCTGCACTAAAGGATAAATCTGTCGCTCTGAAGGCAGACACCTCCAGAAAGACTAAGGCTGCATCCCCCGCTCCAGCTCCAGAAGTTGATGAAGAAGAAGAAACATCAGAACCTAGCACCTCAGGCTCTGAACTATCTGAAGGAGAGTTCTCCTTACTCTCAAGGCAATTCAAGAAGTTTCTCAATAAAAAGAAACAATGGAAAGGCAAGGATGCCTCATACAGTAGATCGCGACGCGATGACGATCGACAAAGAAAAGGCTCAAGCAGCCACGAAAGGTATAATACTAAACAGAACAAATACGTTTCAACTGACATCATTTGCTACTGCTATAATAAGCCAGGTCACGCCATTGCTGACTGCCCTCACAAGAAGAAGGAGGGTGGTAGAAGAGAAGACAAGAAATCCTCACACAACAAGAAAAGGAAAGAGAAGAGCCTCATAGCCAAAAGGAGCAAGACTCTTAGCGACTCTGACTCATCTGAGTCAAGCGAAGAAGAAGAAGCTTACTTTGGGCTAATGGCTCAAACAGATGATGAACAAGAGCCTCAGTTCACTGGGAAGGTAAACTCTCACACCCATCTCTCAGAGTCTGAAGTCTCTGAACATGATTGCGAGGGTAGCTCCTCTGACGATGAGTCAGAATTGATGGCCCAGTACAAGGAGTTAATCATGGCTTACGACAAATGTCGTCGAGTCGTGAAGACTCAGGCTAAAGAGATCAAATCTCTAAAAGCCGAAGAGAGCAACTTGAGAGAGAAAGTCGCAAAGATTGACTCCCTCGAGGAAAACTTCAATAATACTATTGAAGAATATAACAAGGCTCTTGAGCACCTTGACCTGAAGGAGAAGATCATCAAAGGATTGGAAGCCGAACTTGTGGCTGAAAGGAAACTTGTTGAGAGTTTCTCGAAGCCCAAAACAGTTCTTCCATTCGTTGCTGAATTCTCAGCAAAGGCCAAGGGAGCTGGACTAGGCCATGAAGTGGCTCCTACTAAATCCTCTAGGAGAAACAAGAATCAACGGAAAAATAAGGCCGCCAAAAAGGCCTCAGCCGAAGAAAAGGGAAAAGCCCCTCAAAATCAAACCACATTCAAAAAGTTCATCTTTCCATCAAATGAGTTTGATTTTGACTCATCAGACGGGCACTTTGCTAGGCCTACTTATGTAGAGCCAAAGTCCCGCTATTAAGGATGGGCTAGACCCCGAAACTTTGGCGAAAGTGTCTTTAAGGCACCTTATGAAGAAGTTGTTCTTCAGAGCTATGGCCCTTTCAATCATGGGCATAACTTCAAGAAGGCACCAAAGATAAAGCCTGTTGTAGAGAAGCCCATAAAGGAGAAGAAGCCATGTGATTGCCATCATCATGAGGCATCTTCCTCCAAGAATGCTACCCCTGCTAGACCTAAGTTCCAAAAGGTCAAGCAGGAGATCTTGAGGCAAAGGTACAAAATATTTGACTATTGGTGCTGTGGCAAGGTTGGTCACTTCGCCATAGATTGCTGTTTCAATTCTAGAAACGCTGCAACCTCTCATGTCAGCAATATGAGAAGGACCGCTCATAATGCTAACACTCGTAGGGGGAGCACTCTAACCCGAGACCAAGGACCCAAACGTGTTAGGTTTCCTAAGGCAAATTGATTGTGATTGTAGGGATGTCCAAAGGCCAACAAAACGCCTATCTGGTACTTGGACAGCGGATGCTCTCGGCATAGGATCGGGACTAGAAGCCTCATTCAGAACTTTACCCCAGTCGTGAACGGACCAAAGGTCATCTTTGGAGGTTCAGACCGTGGAATTACTAGAGGCTATGGTATGATTACTAACGGCAATGTATCCTTCTCGGATGTGGCCTATGTCAAAGGATTGGAACACAATCTCATTAGCATAAGCCAACTCTGCGATAAAGGATACATAGTTGAGTTCCATGCTGACAAGTGCTTGATAAAATCCGTTGACAATATGGAAACGATTCTATCCGGTACTCGAAGCAGGAATATTTTCTGTTTAAATTTCATCTGTATAGATTCCTCTACACCAGTGTGTCTTTTAGCAAAAGATAGTGCGTCTCTTGGTGACCAATGACACAAGAGACTAGCACATATTAATTTCAAAACAATTAATAAACTATTTTCAATGAACTTAGTACGTGATGCCCCAAATGTCAAATGCGTCAAAGACAGACCTTGTCATGCGTGCGTAAAAGGCAAGCAAACAAGGGCTACCTTTAAAAGCATTATTGGCAAATACTCTAACAGATGTCTCCATCTATTGCACATGGACTTGTTTGGTCCACTGCAGATTAGAAGTTTGAGAGGTAAGGACTGTACATTGGTAATTGTTGATGACTACTCGCGCTTTGCGTGAGTGTTCTTTCTGAAACACAAGTCAGATACCTTCGACATTTTTACTAATTTTGTCAGGCAAGTACAGAATGAATACAACTGCTCCATAGTCAAAATCAGAAGTGACAACGGAACAGAGTTCAAATCTGGGGCCATGACAGAATTCTGTGAAAGCTTAGGTATCTTTCATGAGTTTTCCTCTCCTCGTACTCCACAACAAAATGGAGTGGCTGAGAGAAGGAACAGAACACTCATAGAGGCCTGCAGGACCATGTTGAGTGATGCTTCACTACCGGAGTACTTCTGGGCTGAGGCCGTCAACACTGCATGCCACGTGCAAAATCGAGCACTCATAAACAAAGACCACAATAAGACACCTTATGAACTTCTGAAAGGCAGGAAACCAACAGTCTCTTACTTTATAATCTTTGGCTGTAAATGCTTCGTACTTAACAATGGTAAGTATCATACCACCAAGTTCAGCGAAAAGAGCTTTGAAGGTATTTTTGTAGGATATAGTAGCCATAGTAAGACATATAGGATATTTAATAGAAAAACCCTGGTGGTGGAAGAATCGATACATGTTGTATTTGATGAGACGAGCTTGCTGCAAAGCAATCCGTCTAGTGTGCTCTTTGAAGATGCAGGTGAAAAGCTGAAAGAAACTAGCTTGGATGATCCGTCCGAAGACAAAGGCGAGAAGTTCATTAAGATCACCACTCCAACTCCCATTGGAGAGGCTGATGATCAAAATGAAGAAGTCATCCAGGATGAAGAAATCACTCCGGTGCTTGAAGATAATCTAGATGCAAGAACTCTAGAGCTCAGACATCTGAAGGATCACCCCATGGACCAGATCATAGGAGATCCCCGGGATGGTGTCAGAACTCGGAGAGGCACAACTAATGAGAATCTTCATTTGAGTTTTCACTCACAGGTTGAACCAAAGAAATTTGAAGAAGCAAACTCAGACGCATCATGGATAATGGCAATGGAAGAAGAGCTAAATCAGTTCAAGCGCTGTAATGTATGGATGCTGGTTCCAAGACCCAAAGGAAAGAACATCATTGGAACAAAATGGGTCTACAGGAACAAGATGGACGAAGACGGAACGATCATAAAGAATAAGGCCAGACTCGTCGCTAAAGGCTATCGTCAAGAAGAAGGAATCAACTTCGACCAGACATATGCTCCAGTGGCAAGGCTGTAGGCTATAAGGTTGTTCCTAGCATATGCTGCTTTCAAAGGCTTCACCGTCTATCAGATGGATGTGAAGTCGGCCTTCCTGAATGGTAACATAAAGGAGGAAGTGTATGTGGAACAACCTCCAGGTTTCGTTGATCCTAACTTTCCTGATCATGTCTATTTTCTGCACAAGGCCCTATATGGTCTGAAACAAGCTCCTAGAGCTTGGTATGAAATGCTGTCTACCTTTTTACTTGAGAACAAGTTCACAAGGGGAAAGATAGACAAGACATTATTTCTTAGGGAAATAAAAGGCAAGATTTTACTAGTGCAAATCTATGTCGATGACATTATTTTTGGCTCTACCGATGACAACCTCTGCAAAAAGTTCTCAAAACTTATGCAAGAGAAGTTTGAAATGAGCAGTATGGGCGAGCTGAAGTATTTCTTAGGGCTTCAGGTGAAACAATCTGAAGATGGAATTTTCATCTCACAGACCAAGTTCACCAAAGAACTAATTAAGAAATTCGGAATGGAGAACGCAACCTCTATGAGGACTCCAATGGGCTCAACTATATCTCTGGATAAGGATGACAAAGGGAAACCTTTTGATGAAACCAAGTACAGAAGCATAATTGGATCCTTGCTCTACCTTACTGCCAGTAGGCCTGACATAATGTTTTCAACATGTGTTTGTGCTAGATTTCATGTGAACTCTAAGGAATCTCATTACGCCGCTGCAAAGCGGATCCTGAGATACCTTAAAGGTACACCAAATCTTGGCTTATGGTACCCAAGAAGTAATGACAGCGAACTAATTGGATTTTCAGATGCAGATTTTGCAGGTAGTAAAGACGACCGGAAAAGCACCTCAGGGACTTGCCAATTCTTCGGAAGAAGGCTAATCTCCTGGAGTAGCAAGAAGCAGAACTGTGTCACAATCTCAACGGCTGAGTCAGAGTATATCTCTACAGGCAGCTGTTGCGCACAATTGCTATGGATAAAGAATCAGTTTGAGGACTACAACCTGCAGTTCAAGGATATTCCCTTGTACTGTGACTCCTCCAGCGCAATTGCAATAGCCCATAATCCAGTCTCCCACAGCCGGACAAAGCATATCGAGCTAAGGTATCACTTCATCCGGGAACATGTGGAGCATGGAGACATAGATCTCCAATATGTGCCTACAGATAGGCAAGTTGCAGATATCTTCACAAAGCCGCTGGACGAGACCAAGTTCTCATTCTTCAAGATAGAGCTTGGGATGCTCAACAAAGAGGACTAAAGAAGGCTGGATGACTAAGAAACAAGTAATTGCAAGGGGTTAGTCAAAATCTACTTTTTCTCAATTTTTTTCAATATTCAACTCGAGAAGCATGAGACATACTCGAGTATGTGAATTCACCTACACGAGTCTAGGCAGACCTACTCGAGTAACAACTAACATACTCGAGTACTGTTCTCCACCTACTCGAGTATAAGACTCTACCTACTCGAGTATACGACTGTGCCTACTCGAGTATCTACTGACCTACTCAAGTAAGTCACTTACCTACTCGAGTAAGTCATCCATCCACTCGAGTATTTTATCTCCACATACTCGAGTGCTCTCTGCAGACCTACTCGAGTAACTCACTTACCTACTCGAGTAGTCTATCTCTTTCTCGTGTACTGTATCCCAGTTTTTGAAATTTGTTCTATTCGCCACCTAAGGCTAAATGCCGCCTCTTCCTTTAAATTAATTAGCGGTAATTTAAGAGTTATATATATGAAATTCCGAAAACTCAAACCTACATGACATCATTTCTTTCTCTTGAGTACCCTCTGCCTCTTCGCCTACCCTGCCGACTCGCCTCCGCCGCTGTTGCAGAGCCGCCTCTCTCAATTCTTCCAGTCAATCGCATCCATGGCGGCTTCCTCCAAGATCGGCGTCGGCTCCGAACTAGTCACCAAAGGTATTGCAGAGCTCTCCGATGATTTCCACAACCTCCTCATCCTCCTCGACACCGCCGGCCTCTCCTTCATTCTCCAGGAACCCTGTCGCGTTCTATTCCCCGAAGTTGCCGAATTCTTCTCCAATCTCAAGGTCAGAAGAAATGGAAAACTCCTAAAATCCAAAGTGAAGGGTTTGAAACTCAAATTCACCAAGACCTCTGTCTCTCAACTTCTCCGTTTGCCGCTTGTCGATGAGGAAGATGAGTTAGATGATGAAGACTCTGACCGAACAGCCCTTTTCTGTGGCATTTCTCCTGACGCTCAGTATATTAAGAGATCAGACATGAACGCTGAAGGAAAATTTCTAGTTGATATTATTGGCAAAATTCTACTGTGCAAGACTCACTCCATCAGAGACATTCCCTTATATTTCTTCGATATAATGCAAGCAATTATCTGTCGCAAGAAATACCAATTTGGTATGCTGATTTTGGACAAAATCAAGGACAACATGAAATCCCCCAACTACGCAAGAATTATTTCTCTGCTCCTCCATGAAACAGATTCTGAAGTCTTCAACTTCTCCAAAGGGACCCCACTTCACCACATGAAGAAGGTCTCCATCTCTTCAATTTAGAGATGGGATCTCAAGCTAAAGAATTCTGCCCAAGCTGCAAAGGTTTCAGAAATTCCAGAAGTTCAAGCTGTAGAGGACAGGACTCCATCTCCCTCTCCTTATCATGTGGCCAGCTCCTCTGGTGCACCAAGTGAGGGGGAGCCTGCTCCTTCTAGCCCAGTCAGGCAGCCCTCTCCTCAGCCAGAAATTCCATCCCTACCTCATACTCCACAGAGTCCAGCTACTCCTTCAGATCAAGTACCTCAAGACACTCTTCTGTCCACAGCTGCTGCCATAGATGCTATGATTGTAGAGCTCTCTGAAGAAGTGCTCCCTCCTCCTCCTCTATCTCCTCCAGCTCCAACCACTGAACATCACAAGGACTTCTCTCCAGTACAGTCTCCTGCCCATTCTCCAGCCAGAACTCCAACACCTTCTCCAAATCCTCCAGCAGACAAGCTAGACACCATTCTTATTTCTGATGAGTCTTCTCCTGAGCCAGCTGAGGCCCCTCTCAGAAATCTAGACTTCTCTCTTCCTCAGGATACAGAAGAAGGAGTTGCTCTCTCTCCTAACACCAGAGCTCACGGCTCTGTGATAATTGAAGAACTAGCTCCTTGGGTACCTCCTTCTCTCCTTACTACTGCTCCCTCTACTGCTGCTGTTTCTGCCTCCTCCTCCTCAGATTTGCTGCAACACATCACAATTCTTCTTCAAGCACAAAAAAATCATTTTGACACCTCTCTAAAGGTGGTCACTGACAAGGTAACTGCTCTTGAGACTGAGATGAGCAGAGGCCTTGCTGAAATTCAGCATAACACTGACAATCTCAAGTACCTATTCCAACTTGGTGGCAAAGCCCTTGACAATACTATCACTAGTGTGGGCAATGTTATGGAACAAGGTGTCACCCTGGCCAACAATCAGATGGAACTAGACAAGAGGAATGAAGCCAATAAGATGAAGATCTGTGAAGAAGTAGGCCTTTTCAAAGATGATGCCATATCCCAGCTATCTGTTGAAATCAGAAAGGGGGAGGGTTTGATAAAAGAACTCAAAGAACAGGTAGAAAAATCTACTGCTCAGAAGACAGATGAATGGCAAGCTCATGTGAAGACCATTCATGCTGATGTGCTAGCCCAAATACAGAGTGTCAAATTTCACACATATGACACTGCTGTCTGGATGCACAATCAAATCCTTCCAGATCTTGCAGTTGACCCAAACATCATTCCCCATCATCTCAACCCTCTAGCTACAGATGTCACTGCCCCAGCTGTTCCTCTGCAACCCACCTTATCTCCCAAGCCTGGAGACTCAGTTGCTCCTCCAGATACTTATGTTCCAGGCTGGGAAGAAGATCCTGCTGATATATTCCTTCAAGCTCCTCCAGAGATCAGAACCTCCAAGAAGAAAAGGAAGTATGATGAAGGCCCCTCTGCTAGCAGGACTGCTCCTTCCAAAGCCACTGAACATGCTGAAGCCTGGTCTCCAACCACCAATTCTCTAATTTTGGACACACTCAGGCTAGTTTTGGATCTAAATGAGAACAGGAATATTCATTACAGTTCGCAGGAATGGGAGTTATATGAAAAATCTATGCTAAAAGGAGGATCCATGACAGAGAGTTTGGGAGAAATAACCCTGCTGCTCCTCCAAGGCCTCCTAAATATTTCCCTAAGCCTTTCAGTTATCTAAGAAGACAACAAAAAAAGATGGATAAGCAGCAATCCCAAGCCTAAACCTAAAAGATGTTGAGAGATTAAAATGACAAGCTGTAGACTTGATGTTTTTGGAGATTTACATATATACAATTCTTCATTCCTGTCTAATTATCCTTTTCATTGTCTATTGCTTACCTGCTCATGTTTTTCTACTTAGTTTCTTTTATGTCCATAATTCACCTTAGTGTAAAGGGTTCTGACTTCAACAAATAGGGGGAGATTGTTGGGTATTACATCCATATTAACTTAGATTTGATGAAGTCACCCTGTAACTAAGATGAATTAAGTTGTATTTGATGCTTGGTTTGAGTTATATGTTTGCAGGAATTCCACTGGGAAGTGTAGATCAATGTCAGTCCACAGTGGGTCACCAAACACAGGAACTGTGCAATGTAATCCCTCATTGCATATTCCAAGGTGTTGACTCATGCGTGGTCTCTCTATTGGGATACACTTCATATTCAAGCTATTGGACTATGGGAAAGGAATTGGAAGTTGACTACTCTAGAAGAAACAGTTTTCCAACATCAAAAATTTCTCTAAGTCTTTTACTCGAGTAGGTCTATAACTACTCGAGTAGTTTGGGTATAATTTACTCGAGTAAAGGAACCTTGTACTCGAGTACTTAAGTGTGTCTCTCGTGTAGCTAAGTCACCTACTCGCGTAGACATAGTCATATACTCGAGTAGCATACTTATATACTCGAGTAGATTACTCTTTATACCCGAGTATTAAAGAGTTCACTCATCAAAATTTTTCTAAGTCATGGACTTGAGTAAGTATACTCACATACTCGAGTAGATAGAATCATACTCGAGTAGTTCATTATACCTACTCGAGTAGATCATGCTTCACTCGTGTATCTTGAATTTTTCTTACTCCAGAATTTTCTAAGTCTTTTACTCGAGTAGAACTTTCACCTACTAGAGTAGATTACTTCCTCTCGAGTAGTTTAGTTCAACTACTCGAGTAGCTCTTGCTGACATCTTCAGAATTCATTCTAAGTATCCCACTCGAGTAGTACTTGATGTACTCGAGTAGTTTATGAAATATACTCGAGTAGTTTTTCCAGTACTCGAGTAGATCCTTTATGTACTCGAGTAAGTCTCTCTACATACTTGAGTAGCCCATCTTTATATACCCAAGTATGTTCTCCTTCATGTACTCGAGTAGTTATTCAACTACTCGAGTAGCTATTCACTTACTCGTGTATATGGCTGAACCTTCTCTGAAATTTTGCTAAGTCCTTTTTATGACGGGATTTTGAAATCACGCGACATGATTGCTCCACGTGTATATCATTATGACCGATTAAGACCGTTAGTCTCTTCTATATAAGGTCTTATCAGAAAATGACAAACCTTAAGTATTCTCTAAGCTTTCATTGTCAATTCATTTTAAGAAAGTTCTTCAGCCGACTCCTCTCTGATTTTCGCAAAACGGAAGCCGCCGCCGCCGCCTTCTTCTCCGGCCAAAGCTTCTACTTTCAGAGGACTATTCTGAAGAAAGTTGCAGATCGAGATCGACTTCGCAGATCATATTCTCTCTCGATTTCTGTAAGAGCGAGTAAATTCAGATCGAAGCCGAGAACTTCTTCACTGATTTCTGAAAGTGCTACAAAGTTGAAAAGAAGAAGATCCTGACCGTTTCATTCAGATCTGAGTGATTTACTGTTTGTATTCTTGTAAACCTCATTTTATTCTTGTATGAGAAATCTTCTCCGAGTGTAAGAGTTTTTCACTCCGAGTTTGTAGGAAGTGTTATCTTCCGAGGTGTAGATCCCTTTGTTTGGATCGAGTTTGTAGGAACTTTGTTCCGAGGGTAGGATCGATTTTTGATCCGAGATAGTGGAGTAGCCGAGTCTAGTTGATTGCTAGACCGGTGAGGGAAAGTGGATGTACCCAAGGTTGGGGAACCACTATAAATATTGTGTCGTCTGTGATATTGGTAGATAGTTTTGTGCTGTGCTCTAATTATTTTTTATTCCACAAAAGACGCACAACTCACCTATTCACCCCCCTCTAGGTGATTTAGGTTGACAACCGTTTTCTTTTGAAGAGTTTGTTTGTGAAGAAATTCAGGAGATTTATGAGAAATCCTGAAAGAAGAAATTCTTTCAAGAGATTTTTCAAGAAGAAAGAATATGGGAATAGGAAAGGAAAATCCCAAGCTGAAGAAGAGGATGATGAAGATAGACTACCACCCTAATGTTATCATTGCAGGAAGATTGGTCACATAAATAGCAAGTGCCCAAAGTATCTGAAAGAGCTGAAGGAGAAGCGGCACAGAAAGAAAGATAAGAGGAAAGTTCTAAAGGCTGAAACATGGGATGAAGCCACTTCTGAGGAGTCAAGAAGTTCAGGGTCAGAATCTGAAGAGGAGCCCAACATATGCTTGATGGGAAAGAGCGCTTCATCTTATGATGAAGGAAGCAGTGTCCAGAGTGACACTGAGGTAACTCCTGAAACTTTTGATGATTTATATTCAAATTTTTTGAGTACTTGTGAGTATTTAGATAAACAATTGCATGAAATTAAGTTGATCAAATATGAAAATATAGTTTTAGTTAAAGAAAATAAAAAACTAAATAATGAAGTAAAAATTCTTGGAAAAGAGAAAGTATCTTGTCAAGAGGATTGTCCATCTTTGACAAAGATAGTGGAACTTGAGAAAGATCTCTCTAAGACTCAGACTCGGGTTGAAACTCTTACAAAAGAGAAAGATACCTTAGAGAGATCTCTAAAATTCTCTCAATCTCAAGTGGAAGGCAGTAAGAAGTCCTTCGCTAAACGTTGCGGCACCATAGTTGCCAAAAATAATGTACTAAAGGGATAAGTCCGAAATTTAGAAATGGCCACTAACAAATTTGGAGTGAGCCAAAAATCTCTAAATATGATTTTGGGAAACCAGTACTATGGTTCTGGAAAATTTGGACTTGGATACTCTCCTGAATGCTATCGCCTAGCGACAGCCACTGTCGCCGGCGATAAGAAAAATTCCAGGAATATTAATTTTCAGGTTAAAAACAATAAATCACATGTCCCTATAGCTTCCAGCAAAGGGTCAAAATTTATTTTGAAAAACCCGTCAACTTCTTTCATCAAGTGTGCCAAATGTTATAAGTTTGGTCACACAACACATACTTGTAAGAAGACGGGATACTGCTTAGTCAAACAAATCTGGGTGCCTAAGGATTCCACCTATTCTATGGGAGAAACCACTTGGGTAGCCGGATCTTTACTCTCATCCTCTTTCTAGGTGTGTTGGCAGGCTAAGGACAAAGAAGACGTGTGGTACTTGGACTCAGGGTGTTCCAAGCACATGACTGACAATAAATCAAAGTTCTTTATCCTGGAGATGAAGAAATGAGGAGTAGTTACTTTTGGCGACAACGGAAAGGAGAAAATCATCGGCATTGGTGTAGTAGGTAACAAATCATTTTCTATCTTAAATGTTTTATATGTTAAAGGTTTGAAACATAATTTAATTTCAATAAGTCAACTATGTGATATTGGCTTAAATGTCTTGTTTGATTCATCTTCAAACCTATGCAAAATTATTAACTCTAAAACAAATGATATTGTTATTACTGCTCCTAGATTTCAAAATGTTTACATGATTAGGTTTAATGATTTATCACATTCTTCATTAAAATATTTTATTTCTAAAAATGAGGAATTAGATTTGTGGCATTGACGTCTTGGACATTCTAGTTCAAAACTTATCATAAAATTGTCTCAAAATAAACTTGTTAAAGGTTTACCTTCTTTGCATGGAAATTTATCATCTTTATGCTCACCATGTCATAAAGGAAAATTTACAAAGTCTTCTTTTAAAAGCAAAAATATCTTTTCCACCACTAGGCCTTTAGAATTAATACATATGTATTTGTTTGGTCCTGTTAATACACTAAGCCTAGGAGGTAGAAAGTATACTTTTGTTTTGATTGATGATTTCTCTCGTTTTAGTTGGACAATTTTCTTATCGTCTAAATCCGATGCATTTTTAGAATTTTCCAAATTATGTTTACGTGTTCAAAATGAAAGAGTTTTAAAAATAAAATGCATTCGTTCAGATCATGGAGGTGAATTTGATAATGATAAATTTGTTTCTTTTTGCAATGAGTTAGGAATTAAACATGAATTTTCTGCTCCTCGTACACCTCAACAAAATGGTGTGATGGAAAGGAAAAATAGAATTTTGTAAGAACTAGCTCGCACTATGCTATCTGAATACAAATTACCTCGATCATTTTGGGCCGAAGCTATTAGTACTTCTTGTTATGTTATTAATCGTGTTATGCTTCGACCCATCTTAAAATTAACACCTTATGAGTTATATTTTCTAAAGAAACCGAATGTGTCTTATTTTGAAGTTTTTGGATGTAAATGTTTTGTTTTGAACACTAAGGATAATTTAGGCAAATTTGATGAGAAGTATGATGAAGGCATTTTTATTGGTTATTCTTCTACAAGTAAAGCTTATAGAGTTTACAATAAGAGGACAAAAGTAGTTGAAGAATCAATGCATGTTAAATTTGATGAGTTTTCTACTTGTGTAGAAGCTAATAATACAGGTAAAAATGAAGAGCTCTCCCCTCTACAAATGGTGGATGGCGATGAAAACCTTGGAGACAAAGAAGAAGAAAAAGGAGTTGAACAAGATGAAGAAGAAGAGCAAGGATATGTGCCTCCAAGCGAACTACGATTTTCAAAAGATCATCCCCAAGATTTGGTTATTGGAGAACCATCAAGAGGGGTAAATACTCGTTCATTCGTACGTGAATTATTTTCAAATATGTGCTTTATTTCTGATATAGAACCTAAAAGCGTTGAAGCTGCTTCAAATGATAATTCTTGATTTTTAGCTATGAATGACGAGCTTAATCAATTTGAACGTAATAAATTTTGGAAGTTAGTATAAAGACCATCAAATCATCCTGTTGTAGGGGTTAAATGAATTTTTAAAAATAAACTTGATAGTGAATCTAGGGTCACAGGGAACAAAGCTAAACTCGTAGCAAAAGGTTATTCACAAATAGAATGAATAGATTTTGATGAAACTTTTGCACCTGTAGCACGTTTAGAAGCAGTTAGAATATTTCTTGCATTTGCTAGTTTTAAGAAGTTTAAATTATTTCAAATGGATGTTAAAACTGCTTTTCTTAACAGGTATATTAAAGAGGAGGTTTATGTAGAACAACATCCAGACTTTGTTGATGTTAGATTTCTTGATCATGTTTATAAATTAGAAAAAGCATTGTATGGCTTGAAACAAGCACCCCGAGCATGGTATGATAGATTGACTATTTATTTATTAAAAAATTATTACAAAATGGGCAGTGCTGATTGTACTTTATTTGTTAAACATATCCATGATGATCTTATTGTTTTACAAATATATGTTGATGATATTATTTTTGGATCCACAAATGAAAAATTATGTGATAGTGTTATTGAAATTATGAAGAATGAATTTGAAATGAGTATGGTAGGCGAACTCACTTATTTTCTTGGTTTTCAAATCACTCAAAAGCATGATGGAATTTTTATTTGCCAATCTAAATATATTCATGATGTTTTAAAAAGATTTGGGTTTGAAAATCTAAAACAAGCAAATACCCCCATGAGTGTCTCATTAAAGTTAGGAAAAGATGAAAGTGGAATATCCATAGATCAAACACTTTATAGAGGAATGATAGGATCATTATTGTATTTGATTGCCTCTAGGCCTGATATTATGTTCGTTGTATGTTTATGTGCTAGATTTCAAGCCAATCCCAAAGAATCTCACTTAAAAGCAGTTAAATGCATTTTAGATATCTTATTGGCACATCTAAATTAGGATTGTGGTATCCACATAACGATACATTTATATTACATGGCTTTTCTGATTCTGATTATGCTGGGTGTTCATTAGATCGTAAAAGCACCAGTTGTATGACCCCCCTCCCGGATCCCAAAACACGACACGAAGGGGGGGGGGGGGGTGGGGGGTCTTATGCCCAGAATAGCCACCTTGCGGTAGCATTAGCGCACGGGATAACCTGTACCACAAGACGCATATTCCGCCGGCTACAACCAATATCAATATAAACATGCCAACCCAACCAAAATATAAGCAAGAAGAAGTCAAATCCACACTAAGAAAATAGTCCAAATACAACAAATAAGAGAGAAGCTAAAACATGCTTCCACAAATATCAGAGTACAGCTAGTAATTGCCCAAACAGGCTACATCAAAATCTCTTATCACTCACATCCGTAACCGACGGTAGCGACGACACCGTCACATCAAGCCCTGTCGTCCTGGCCTGGCTGTCCTGCTGCAAAGTCTGCGGCTACTCTACTTGCGGGGTGACCTCCTAAAAAGGAAGTCGTAGTAACCGTTAGTCGAAAAGACTAAGTGGCTTCACATCCGCTCCCCCGGCAACTCCTCGGCACCGGGCGGAGAAAGGAACAAGGGTACAAGTATTATAAGCAGTAAAACATATACAAATAGGTGGTAATGGTAAAATACGATTAATAACATTTATTCTAGCAGTTCTAAATAAACAATAATAAACTATCACGTACAAGTATCTACAGCAGGAAAGTAACTTAACTTATAAGGATGCCCATACAAGCTTATAAGTTAAGGATCGGTTTACATAAAAGTAACTCATCGCATAAGAGTGCCCATATAAACTTATACGATGAGGGTCTTGTTGTGCAATGTTATGAAATGTTATGTATGCTATGCAATGACTCACCCATGATCACACCATACAATTGCTATGCCAACATAGACTATAGTTCCCACTATTTGAGCAGGTAGCTAACCTCTCAGGCGTCAACCGCCATGGCCAGACGGTGATAGTAGAGCGGGCATCTCTACTACGAGGCGGGTATCCACACTGCTTCACCTAGGCCTCTATACGCCTCAACGCTAAGAACACAACAGCAGAGCCCATGCGTACTATGGCCCAGTAGGGTCTCGGGTAGATGTGCACCGAGAACATTGCCCGAACTGGCCTGGTGTGACCCGGAAGGGGCCTCGGAAGAAGGCACGAGGACACAGCCCAACCGTTCACTTGGCACGGAAGGGGCCTCAGGACGTGAACACCAAGGACACAGCCCAACCGCCCAAAGTCTAACTATCAACTCCCGTCGGTGTGACGATCGACGAGCCCGTAGACCAGCCACACTATCCTTAACGCATGATTACGACACCGCGTGTCGACTCACACCGCATGAAAATGCCACGACACTGTAGCATGGAAGGGGCCTTGGAAGTAAGCACGAGTGCACAACCCAACCATCCATCTATACCTCATCTCAACTCGAACCTAACTAGTGATGGTCAACACCGCACTTACATCCATCCACAATACTACCCGTAGGGATACTACGCTCTAAGTATTGGACTACTACATTTCATTCTAACCATCATACATGCTCATGGCCATCGTTTATCCTTCTATTTGTCATTCCAAATGGTTTCAACATATTACAAACATGATGCGCATTAATAATAATCTACCAATTTGTATCCAGTCATTTCATTCATCATATTATAAACATGGTGTGCATTTATAATAATCTATCAATTTTAGCAAGTCATATCATGCATAAAAGCTTGCTCCACAATTCAGTTTTATGAAATCTAATTAACAAGATTTATCATTCATAACACTACGGTGGTCAGCATAAAATAGTTCATCAAAATCTAGAGTTAATTAGCAACATCGATTCCACCGAATTCAAATTCATATTATATAAACTCTAGAATTTAAGTGCAGAATAAATCTGGACAGTAACTTCTACCGGAGATTCCCAAATCTACAGGAATTTGGTGAAGACATGTAACCCCTCGATGGAAAGGTCTTTCCATGGGTTACAAATTTCATAGTCAGCCCACAACCCATATTTGATTGTATCCTATTTGAAATTGGCTTCAAAGTCCACTGCGCACAGAACAACATTTCTGCATGCAGTACTTATCGGATGTCATTTTCGTTCAGGCTTTCTCGTGGTTACAAACTTCGCCTGAAGTTGTGCAACCATTCGTTGGAAAGGTATTTTCAAGGGCTTCAACGTTCGTGTTTAGTCGAAAGCCTAGATCTGGACACAACTTACATGAAAATGGCCAAGCAGATCGCTGCTCGCAGAATATAGATTCTGCACGTATCTTAAAGAAGAATGAACGACATCGGTTCATCTTCCTCTTCAAGTCGATCTTCCAAAATCACTCCATAAATTCCTCCTCCCTCATTCATCCTCAAAGGGCCATGATTCTTCACGAAACCATCCACCCATCATCACATAGAAGAAAGGGGAGGTTGAAGAGATCTAAAACCTAGAACACATGTCCTAGCATGGCCATCCCTAGAAAACTCCTTCTCTCCATCAAAAATCTCTTGAGTCGATATCTCTCTTAAGGAAATAACTGAAGATCTTGCACCAAGGGAGAGGGTAGTAAGCTCACCTCATTTCCGACATTTCCACTATTTCCGGCCATGGATCTCGTTACTCTTCTCGGCGGCATCTTCTTTTCCACGGCGACGGCAGATCTTCTCCTCTAGAACAAAATCCAGCGACTTCCTTCTCTCAACAGGAGTTTCTCTCAGAAAAACAGCTGGAATGAGGAGTGAAAACAGCTAGGGTTATCACTTCCCCTTTTATATAAAAGTGACACGGGTAAGGACACGCCCGTGTCCTTACCCGTATCCTGCTTAGGCGAAGCGTTATGACTGTTTTTATGCGTCGGTTCAATACTCGACACGACACATGGGTGGGACACGCCCGTGTCGGTCCAGTCACGCCCATGACATGGGGCGTGTAACCCACTCAAGGCTTACTCGAGAGGACTTACTCGAGAGAAAACCAACTACTCGAGTACCCGGATAGGACACGCCCGTGATAGCCCAGTCACGCCCGTGACAGGGGGCGTGTAACCCACTCGAGACCTACTAGGACTTACTCGAGAGAAAACCAACTACTCGAGTACCCGGATAGGACACGCCCGTGTCACAGGGATGACACGCTCGTGTCACCCCCTCTTACTCGAGTACTTTTCCACCTACTCGAGTATATTTCGAACTACACGAGAGATACTGGAGGATGAGCGGGACACGCCCTGTGACACGCCCGTGTCACAGGCCATGTACCCCATACTTGACACTCGACGAACGTCGAGCGCTGGTCATCGACTAGAGGGAACACACACCCTCCAACACGCCTGTGTCAGATGGGACACGCCTGTGACACTGTGCGTGTTCCCACTGTCGACCATTTTCGTCGACCAAAGTCTCAAGTGTCGACACAAAGGAGGACACGCCCTAGGTCACGCCCCAGACATGTAACACCCCCATCTGTCGTATGTCATATAACAAAAGGTCCAGCTGGAACCCGACGCCATATACCACGGACAGACGGAAGGGTTACGTATTAATAACCAAACTATCAAATTAAGACTACACGTCCTAACACAGAGCATTCTAGCGGAAGCTTTTAAAAGTAGAAAGAACCCAAACTGAATAATCAATTTACATGAATGTGCACAATCACTACCACTGGAATGAAATAACAATACACTGAAAGAAACATGGCCTTATGGCCTTACAATAGTTCACTTATCAAATAGTGTCTTACATACATCGGCTCGCAGGCTGGCCACACATGACAAAATAAAAACAACTATTCGCTAAGGCCTTCGAGGGCCAGCACGATATCATGTGCTCCAGCCCGCTATTTTGCACTCGGCTCCGTAGCACCTGCAAGCAACATTCCACCGCACGGTGGGAAACAGGCAACGGTCAGCTAAAGCCGACCAAATTATAACGACCCCGTCCCTTTCTCGGGACGGCGGTGCTCCTTCCCTGCATATCATTAGCCCAGCTAAAAAATTATGTATAAACATACTTCGCCACAGGTGTAAGCTCGCACGGCCAAACACCCCGTGCACTCAGGGCACATTAACGGTGAATCCTGACACTTCAGCGTCTTCACAACCACCCCCAGGATGGCAACAACATGATCATTTTAGCCTTCCTGACCACTGTCTAAGGCTCCCGACTATGACAACGGCCAGTCCCCTTTTCGGGTCTCTCGCACCGAACCACATAGCCCAGGTCCAATTCCACTTGCCCGTTGCTCAACCACGTAGTTCACATTAAGACGTACGCACGATCCAAGCTTCTCTCGGATCCTAATATTCCAATCAATCACATAACCCAGTTATTTTCAAGGCCAGTTCCCAGACCTCCAAGTTAGCAGAACAACTATTCCGCTAGTTTTCCGGGTGTGCTTGCAGCTAACCTCCAAGGATCCCTGCTGCAATCTACCGTATAGAAACCCGAAAACCCAAAGCATGGAGTCTTCTCCGGCAAATAATAACAAATGCAACATCACCGATCCAGACCAACATGTCCGGGTAGGATTCACACACAATGCCTATGCCCGAACTTCGATTCCGGACTCTAAATGCAACACAAGGGGGACTATTCCCGTCAACCCCAAGGAACAGCGCACACTCGCCGCACACTCGTGGGAGCGGGTTTTCCCTATGCAAAAGGAAGAGCTTCAGATGCTCAAGTGGAGAATCGTTACCCTTGTAGTACGCTTTGGGGCCATGGAAAAACTGCACGGATGGAAATCTTCGCAATGAACTTTCCTCCACGGATCTGCTCTCAGATCTCAAAACGGTGCTCCGATGCCCCACCGGCGGCCGGAATCCTCCTTCTTCTTCCTCCTCTCTTTAACTCCTTGGAAAGAGAATGGTTTGGAGAAAAATGAAGAATTAACTACCCCATTCTCGGCCTTAACAGAGCAGGAAACCGTCTGAACCATTGGATCTTACTTAAATAAAATGAACGGCTCAGATCTGCACAAAACTCACCAGACCTGGGCCGAACACGGCCTCGCACATGGCCGTGTCCCAGGCCGTGTGCCTCGATCCAGGCAGGATCGTCGAACACAGAGACACACACGGGCTCAGACACGCCCGTATCTCACTCGACATGCCCGTATCGGGTCCTCGACATGCCCGTGTCTGGGGGTGTGTCACATATAACCGCCACGCCAACCGACACGACCATGCTAAACACAGGTACTGACACGGGTAGGCACACGCCCATGTCAAATGACATGCCCGTGTCATTAAGCCGTGTTACTTGCCGTGTCCTTCTCGGGATAAAATCGGCCGAAACACCATGCCAGACACGGCCTTGGACACGCCCGTGTCCTAGGCCGTGTACCCCTATCCAGGCACCAAAATCCCTTTTCATGCGACCAACTCAAATACAATTTTAGGGGCGTTACAAATCTCCCCCACTTAGGGAATTTCGTCCCGAAATTAAGTAAAGGTACACAAAATTACAAGCTACCTGAACGGAATAACTCGGGGTATTCTTCCAACATATTTTGCTCTCGCTTCCAAGAAAGCTCCTCACGTCCGCAATTATACCAACGGACTTTAACCATTTGAATATCCTTGTTGCAGAGTCGCTTGACTTCAACGTCTTCTATATGTATAGTCTTGACCTTTGTCGTCAACTCGTAATCAACTGGCACTTGATCAATCGCAACTATCTACGAAGGCTCTTGCACCGCCTTACGCAACACCGATACATGGAACACATCGTGTAGCCCACTCAACTCCACCGACAGCTTCAATCTATACGCTGCCTCTCCAACACGCTCCAGGATCTCAAATGGTCCAAGGTATCTCGGACTCAGCTTCTTCAAGCGTCGAACACGCGAGACACCCTTCAACGGCTTGATTTTCAAGTACACCTAGTCGCCAACACTAAACTCCACGTTCCTATGTTTGGCGTTATAGTACTTTGACTGTCTGTCCTGAGCGATCTTCAACCGTTCCTGAATTGTCCGTATCACTGAAGTGGCATATTCCACCGCTTGACGTTTGTAAAGCTTCAACTCGCCCGTCTCCAACCAAGACAATGGCGTGCGACACTTTCTCCTGTACATGGCCTCGAAAGGCGCCATTCCAATACTCGCCTGAAAGCTGTTGTTATACGCAAACTCCACCATGTACAGGTGATCTTCCCATTGCTTTCCAAAATCTAGGACGCACATGCGAAGCATGTCCTCCAACGTCCGGTTGACCCTCTCGGTTTGGCCATCCATCTGCGGATGAAAGGCTGTGCTGAACTTTAGCTTAGTACCCAACAGACTATGCACCAACCTCCAGTCATTCAACGTGAAGCGTCCATCTCAATCACTAACAATACTGCGGGGCACACCATGCAACCGTACAATATTCTCCACATAGAGTTTGGCCAACCTTTCCACCGGATCTTCCTTCCTGATCGGGATGAAGTGCGACACCTTTGTCAACCTATCTACGAACACCCAAATGGAGTCATTTCCCCTCTGCGACTTCGGCAAACCATGCACAAAATCGATAGATATGTCGTCAAATTTCCATTCCGGGATAGGCAAGGACTTTAGGATACCTCCGGGTTTCTAGCACTCCGCCTTAACCAAGGCACAAGTTTGGCACTTAGTGATGATTGCTTTGCTAACAAGTAATAAATCAATGCGATTTCATTTTACATTCTAGTATAACTATGTAGATGGGCATAAGCTAGATTGAATTAATATTCAGGTAAGTGCACCTATCAATCATAGTATAGGAGAAATCTACATCTCGTGTCGTATTCCACAGGGTTCTTTCAAATATTCTTACTCATCCTTACTCTATTATCGTACCTATAAGTAAAATTGATTTTTAACCTAAGCTAACCTAACTATGACCATTTGGATAAATCAGCATTAGAGAAGTAAAAATGATAAAAGGCATGAAGCTTTTAAGCGATTACATGAACGAACTCATTTATTAGTTCAATTCTAAGTGATCATGAAATGAAAAGACTATTAAATTTGTTGTAATGTAAATGTTAAATGTTCATCAAATTCTCTCTCTCGAGCAATTCCAAATCTAAACCTAAGATAGTAAATTTTCTCTCGAATAATTTACAACACTCAAGTTCGTATTAAGTAAAGTACCCTATATAATACATAAATTCATGAATTTTATCTCTAAATTAACATGAATCCTTTTACTCGTGTTCTAATTTTCCAAACACCATATCTCTCGATCATAGGGTTTGATTTACAAAGAGAATTAACACAACAATATGAATATACAAATATCATTACAAAGAACCAATTTCTCAATCTAGCAATTTGCAAATTATGTAAAGCAAAGAAGTAATTCATAATGAAGATTAAACTCTTTGGTTGCAATCCTAAACACGAATAAAATACCACAAATTTAACATAAACAAAACAATACATGATTACTAGAATGTTCAAATTGAAGTTCATGCAAATTAAAACAATAACCAAAGATGAGTCATCAAGAGAAAGGAAGGATTAAAAGGGATTAATGATTAGATAAAAATACATATAAAATACCATTCAATCCTCCTTCTCTTGGATGCTCCC
Source organism: Platanthera guangdongensis (assembly GCA_039583875.1). Lineage (NCBI taxonomy): Eukaryota > Viridiplantae > Streptophyta > Magnoliopsida > Asparagales > Orchidaceae > Platanthera > Platanthera guangdongensis. Next base: position 56,092,543 of record CM077148.1, read on the forward strand.
CTTTGGCCTTCAGCAGTTCTCTAATCCCAGAAATGATCCAAAAGTCTTTCACAAATTTTTCTACAGGAAATATATAGTCCCTTTGCAAACAGGTCGGACACGGGTTCCAACACGGCCGTGTGTCAGGCCGTGTGGACAGTTCCTAGGCGGTTTCTCCGCGAGCAAGCGTGTCTGGTAGTGGGCCATGTCAGATGACACGGGTATGGACACGGCCGTGTACTTTAGACACGGGTTGGTCGACAATCGTGTTCAAATATGACTCGGGTAGACACACGGGCGTGTGCCATACACTTGTGAGTCTCTGTCTCCTGCGCCCAATTTATTCAGCTCCAGGTGCATAGGACACGGGTAGGCACACGGCCGTGTGTCAGGCGTGTGTGTCAAATTTTCGTCCTGTCCTCAGCCTTGTTGACTCTGTGAACTCCTCTGTTTGCTCCATGACTTTTAGTTCCACAGGTTAGCATTACCTGTAATAGAAAAATGAAAGAATCAATAAATAGCTTATTACAAGGAATGCCAAAGACTTCTAAATGCGCTCTTCTATCTATGATACGACAATTTCTTTACTATTATCGTGAAATCACCATAAAAAGGGGCAGGAAATATTAGACATGATTACAATTATGATAGTAAAAAGCCTATCATAATCGTACTCATCAAATACCCCCAGACTTAGATGTTTGCTTGTCCCTAAGCAAACTAATTCAAACATTCGGGTTACTAATAAATAGTTTTGCCTCCGCACACTGGTTGCTATGAATTTAAGGAGAACTTTGATGATGTAATCGTATAGGAAATAGTTTAGTAGACTTTTCTAAATATAGATTTATCTTAAAATTTCTCTAATATATCTTTTAACTATCCTCCACTCTTTCTTAGAAATAAAAGTATAGCCATCTAAAACAAATGTGAGGAGAAAATAACAATCTCAATAAGATACGTATTAGTATTTCAAAACTTATAAATACCCATATTGATAATCATGAGCTTACCCTTTTTACACCCTCATCACAGCACTAGTTAGAATTAGTAAGGTCGGATCCTTATGACTTGTATTATGGTGTAGCCTTTTTGGCTTACGATAGAAGATTAAAGGTGAGGTAATCAAAGATAAGTTCGATGAAATTTTTTTTTCCACCCTAAATCTTGATTGAGCCTTATGTTGGAAGATACCTTAACATACTTCAATTTTATATAAACACCCCCAGACTTTGCAATCTGTATATTTCCCACAATTTGAAGGGCACTCTATTATATATATATATATATATATATATATATATATATATATATATATATATATATATATATATATATATATATATATATATATAACCAAGGGACCATAGTAGGGATCATTCCAAGTGGGTGCAAGTATACACGCACTCAGGCCACATATCACTATGTCTTTTCTCTTTTTTAAAGGGTTCAAAGTAGGGATCATTCCAAGTGGGTGCAAGTATACACGCACTCAGGCCACATATCACAATGAACAAATCATTCCAAGAAGGCACCAATGATAGGTGTGCTAATAGGTAAGGATTTGGCCTTGGTAAATTTTAGTAGTAGAGTGTCAAAAGAATAGGGATTAGGTCCAAAATGGGTGTGCAAGGGTATCATGTTAAAGGTTTTGGGTTAACAAGGCTCAAGCTATCCAAAAGGAGGCCTAAGTCATTTCCATCCTTACTAATTAACCTATGTAATGTTTCGAGGAATGCTAGAGGGTAAGTCCTAGACATCAATAGAGAGTATTTTTCGTTTTAAACCCCTAATACCAAATTATAAAAAATGTTACACTCATCGACTCACTTTATTATAGATAAGTATATTTTCTAAAATAGAGTGTTGGATAGTTACTAATATAGATGAGTAATCTTAAAAATAAATTATAGAGAGAAAATTAGGCTAAAGAATTTCTATACAAAATTACGAAATCAACAAAGTTAAACGCTCAATGAGGCTACATTAATTCATTTTAATCAGCGTGCAAAGTTAAATTAGATAGTTATAATCCTAATTGAATGAATAATGAGAGCTTAAAGGATCAAACAAAAATTTGTAGGGGGGTATAACAAACTTGAGTGTTATGATAGCAAAATTAGTATCAATTGTAACCATGTCCATCACAATAATTATAAAATGGAAGAAAGAACATCCACCCCAGAGTTAGAATTTGCAATGTACTCATTACAATGTAAAGAGCGGACATAGAGTAATTTTACGAAGAAATAAGAAAAAACTGCTATCATAATAAGTAGAAGAGCACAGTAAAGAAACATGAGCTGTAATGAAATGCACTAATATATTATAGCTGACAGGACTAAATACACTGATATAAAAAAAGTACAAGACATAATACATAAAGATAACACTACACAGATACACATCAGAAGTATGCAGGGTGGTCGGTCGCATCGTCAGGGAAGGAAGGCGGGGCATGAGCTGGCGACTGGCGAGGAGCGATCCCTAGGTGGTCTCTGATCTGGATGAGGAGGTCCTCGATCCGCTGCTGCGACTCCTCAATATGCTGTAGGCGCAGCGATAGCTCGTTGTCGAAGAACTGTCGAAACTCCCGCGAGTACCGTGAATGAGGTGGAGGGGGTGCAGTAGAAGACTCACCATGAGCGTAAGTGGAGTGGGGTGGAGGTACCAACGACACATCGAGGTCAGGATCCACCTCGTCATCACTGTCATCCTGTACATGCGGCCCACATCGTGCAATAGAATATATGACGCCTCCTCGGCCCTGACGGGCGGTGACGGGGCGGAGGGTGCGACGACTGGCCATCGTGATAGGCACAGTCTTTGTGACCACTGTCATCTGCGGGAGGGCTGAGAATATGCCCATATTCTTCACCAGGCGAGTAATGTAGGGTGCTACACAAATAGACCCTACGCGGGGGGTGTCGGCCTGATGGAGAATGAACTGGGCCAGAAGGTAACCGAGGTGTAGAGGATAACGTGAAGTCATGCTGTAGAGGTATAACACATCCTATCGACTGACAACACCGGAGCTTTCGCCCCGGCCGCTTAATGTGTGGCTAAGGAGATGGTGAATGTAATGGAGGGCGGGAGAAACCAACTTACAGGCCTTAGATCACTTGGCCTCGTAGGTGCCAGTGTCAAAAGAAATCTGGCGCCAAATACCGTCGGCCATATCACGATTGGGGAGGTCGAACTGGAGCTCGGAGTAGGCAGCACTAAAGAGGAATGACTCCTCATACACCCCTAAATACTGGGTGAACTGGAGCATGGAGATTGTATAGAAGGTGCCACCCACTCGAAACGAAATTATCTCCTCGGGCGCGTGCGGCGCATTAATGAAGTTAGGCCGAAAGTTGCAATAAAACGAGGACAAAAACTCTAACTTGAGTTCCCTAAATCCTAACTCCTCTATGGTGAAAAATTGCCCCCAACCCATTACAGATATTAATGCCCTGACATCTCCAGCTAAATTTATTTCTTCAAGCACGCTCCAATCAATCATGCGAATATATTGAATTTTTTTTGATTGCAAGCGGTTGAAGCGGGCGGTGTGTGATGCGTCGGTGAATATTAGCGGAACAGCAACATCCCGCCTCTCCGTTGAGACTTGCAGCTCTGGTCGGCGATGGCGACCGCCTTGACTTCTTCCTGACGACATGATGTAGAAGGGAAGAATGTGAAAGTATAGGGCGACGAAAATTGGAGAAGATGGTGCCCTTGAGCTCAGGCCACGGGGAGGACTGGTGCTGGGAGACGATTTGGAATGAGTAGGAAAAAAACAATCACACAGCCCACAATTTATAGAAGTTGAACACGGGTTCACACACAGCCATGTGTGAACCCGTGTTAGGGGGAACCACAGCCTCGTGGAACACGGGGTGCATCGATCCGTGTATAGGAGTGGAACATGGGTGCGCACACGGCCGTGTGTGTGCACCCGTGTTAGGGAATCCGAGGCCTCGTGGAACATGGGGTACCTCGGTCCGTGTGGTCAAACTGGCAGGGGACAGCGCGGCAGGTGGACACGGGAAACAACACGGCCGTGTGTTGACCCGTGTCTGAGCTGGCACGCGTACTAACAATTGACGGGACACGGGTTGGTAGGTGACACGTCCGTGTGTCATTCGACACGGGCGTGTCGGATGTCTCGACACAGCAGTCTCGACGATCATCGAGCGAAAGACACGGCTAGACACACGGGTGGGTATAAACCTGTGTTGTTTTCGGGAAGAAATCACCCTTTCTCGGAATTAATTCACACGGCTGGGTCTGGGCCTGTGTCGTGCACACGGCCACCCACACGGGCGTGTGTGGACCCGTGTGCCCCTCCAATTTTGCATTTCTCCTAAAACTTTTTACATAAATTTTTTTCATTAACTTTTTCATTACAATTAACTAGATTTATACTAAAATAGAAATACTTAGAAACACTTACTATAGTTTAACATGAAACTAATCCAGACAGAGGCAGGTCTCTAGACGAGCGAAGTCCATAGGGAGTTCACCATAATAAGGCTTAAGTCGGTGACAATTAACCTTAAAATCTCCCTTCTCAGGGTGAGTTAGCTCGACGGTACCGTAGGGAAAGACTTCTTTAACCTTAAAGGGTCCGGACCACATAGACCTTAACTTCCCTGGGAATAAATGTAATCAAGAATTATAGAGGAGGTCTTGGTCACCTTTTTGGAATACCTTGGGTTTGCGAAGGTGACAGTCATGAAATAGCTTGGTTTTCTCCTTATAAATCAGGGAGTTCTCATAGGCCATACTTATCCACTCATCTAATTCGTTAAGTTGAAGCTTTTGTTTCTCCCCTATAGAACTACTGTCAAAATTTAAAGAACGTATTACCCAATACGACTTGTGTTCTAATTCTATAGGCAGATGACAAGATTTACCATAGACCAATCTAAAAGGGGTGGTCCCTATAGGTGTTTTGTAGGCGGTGCTATATGCCCACAAATAATCGTTAAGTTTCCTAGACCATTGCTTCCTATTCCCTTCTATAGATTTTTCTAGGATCCTCTTAAGTTCTCTATTGGAAACTTCAAATTGCACACTAGTTTGAGGATGATACGGAGTGGCTATCCTATGTGTAACTCCATATTTTTGTAATACTTTGTCTAGTTGTAGATTACAAAAGTGTGAACCCCTATCGCTAATAAGTGTGCGTGGTGTGCCAAATCGTGCGAATAAGGATTTCAAAAATCTGATTACAACCCTACTATCATTAGTAGTTAAAGCTTGCGCTTCAACCCACCTTGATACATAATCTACAGCTACCAAAATATATTTATTACCAAAAGAAACTGGAAATGGTCCCATAAAATCTATACCCCACACATCGAATACTTCACACTCAAGGAAAAATATTTGCGGCATTTCATGTAATTTAGAAATATTACCTGCTTTCTGACAAGAATCACATAAAAGCACATACCTTTGGGCATCCCTGAATAGAAGGGGCAATAAAAACCGGAATCAAGAACCTTTTTTGCAGAGCAATTTGCTCCATAGTGACCACCAGCAGGACCTGAATGACACTGCTCCAAAATCTTCCAACCTTCCTCTGCTGATACACACCTTCGTATAACAGAATCTGCACATATCCAAAAAAGAAAGGGGTCCTCCCAAAAGTAATATTTCAAATCAGAGAAAAATTTCTTTTTCTGCTGATATGAAAAGTCATTTGGAAGGACCTTAGCCACAATATAGTTTGCATAATCTGCAAACCATGGATAATCAAGATGTATATTTGTAGATATGGCAAATAGTGATTCCTTAGGAAATGTATCAGAAATTTCAGATTCATCTAACATTGATCGTAGTGGATTTTCTAAACATGAAAGATGATCCGCCGCTAAGTTTTCCGCTCCTCGTTTATACCTAATTTCTAAATCAAATTCTTGCAAAAGAAGAACCCAACAGATTAAACGAGGCTTTGCTTCCGCTTTGGCTAGCAAATATCTAAGGGCAGAGTGATCCATGTAAACTATCACTTTGGACAATGTTAAGTATGGTCTAAATTTATCAAAGGCGAATACCACTGCTAGGAGTTCTTTTTCGGTAGTTGTATAATTCTCCTGTGCATTATTAAGTGTTTTGCTAGCATAATATATAAGGTGAAAATGTTTGTTTCGGCATTGTCCTAAAACAGCCCCTACCGCAAAACTACTAGCGTCACACATGATCTCAAATGGTTGACTAAAATCGGGTGCGATCATAATAGGAGAATTAATTAATTTCTCTTTTAAGAACTCAAAGGCATGTAGACACTCTTGTTCAAAAATAAAAGGCGTGTCTTTTTCTAAAAGCCTTGTAAGTGGTTTAGCTATTTTAGAGAAGTCTTTAATAAACCGACGGTAAAATCCCGCGTGTCCTAAGAAACTTCTCACTGCCTTAACGGAGGTTGGTGGTGGTAATTTCTCTATGGTCTCTATTTTTGCTCTATCGACTTGAATTCCTTGGCTTGAGATTTTATGGCCAAGTACTAACCCTTCTTATACCATGAAATGACACTTCTCCCAACTATGCGCTAGGTTCGTCTCCTCACACCTCCTAAGAACTTTCTCTAAATTATTCAAACATGTATCAAATGAGTCGCCAAAAACAGAAAAATCATCCATGAACACTTCCATGATATCTTCAACATACTCGTTAAAGATGGCTAGCATGCACCTCTGAAATGTGGCGGGTGCATTACATAACCGAAAGGCATACGTCTATAGGCAAAGGTACCAAATGGGCAAGTAAATGTTGTTTTCTCTTGGTCTTCTGGTGCTATATGAATTTGGAAGTATCCAGAAAGTCCATCTAGAAAACAATAATAAGAATGTCCTGATAAGCGTTCTAATATCTGGTCAATGAAAGGAAGAGGGAAATGGTCTTTCCTAGTGGCATTGTTTAATTTTCTATAGTCTATACAGACACGCCAACCTGTTACCATTCGCGTTGGAATTAATTCATTTCTATCATTTGCTACCACTGTCAGGCCACCCTTCTTAGGAACTACTTGGACAGGACTAACCCATGAACTATCCGAAATAGGATATATAATACCAGCATCTAAAAACTTAACAATCTCTGCTTTAACTACCTCTTTCATATTAGGATTTAGCCTACGTTGCGGTTGAATAAAAGATTTATAGTTTTCTTCCAAAAGGATTTTATGAGTGCAAAAACTAGGATTAATACCCTTTATATCGAATATTTGCCACGCTATTGCACCTTTACATTTCTTTAATACAGTTATTAGTTTAGTTTTTTCAATATTGGAAAGATTTGAAGATATGATAACTGGGTATAAAGAGTTAGTTCCTAAGAATGCATACTCAAGATGATCCGGTAATTTTTTTAATTCTACTATTGGTGGATTCTTAGTATTATTCTTAAGAGCTTCATGACCTCCTTCAGTAATTAAACTATATTCAGTTGTTCTATTCATGACAACACGATTATCTAGAAAAAATAAATGTTCAACAATGTCATCATTTTTATCATCTTCTAAAAAACAATTAGTAATACAAATTTCTAAAGGATCTCTATCATAAAAATTAGAATTTATAGAAGTTATAAAGTCATCAACACTATGAGAAAAATAGCAATAATCATCGTTATCTAAAGATTGTTTCATAGTATTGCCAATTTGAAAAGTGACTTCATCTTCCCCTACTCGCAAGACTAATTTACCATCAAAAACATCAATAAGTGCTCTAGATGTTGCTCGAAATGGACGACCTAGTATGAGTGGTACTTCGATATTTTCATCCATATCTAGAATAACAAAATCACCAGGAAATATAAACTTATCTACCTTAACCAATACATACTCTACTATTCCTCTAGGATACTTAACCGATCGATCTGCTAATTGAATACTCATTCTAGTTGGGCTAAGTTCCCCTAGGCCTAGTTTCAGATATAGTTTATAAGGCATTAAATTTATACTAGCTCCTAATCTGCTAAAGCCTTATTTACTTGTAAATCACCGATTAAACATGGAATTGAAAATGAACCGGGATCCTTAAGTTTTTGTGGCAATTTATTTTGCAAAATAGCAGAACATTCTTCACTTAATGTTACTAATGATAACTATTCTATTTTCTTTTTATTAAAAATCAAATCCTTAAGAAATTTTGCATATTTAGGCATTTGAATAATTTCAGAAAAAGGTAAGTTAACATGTAATTGCTTAAACATAGATAAAAATTTACCATATTGTGCATCCATGCGCTCCTTGTTAAGCTTTGCTGGGTATGGTATTGCTGGTTGCTACTCCATCGGTTGCACATTCATCTCGCTTGATCATTCGCCACTAGACTCCATTTGGGATGCTTCCTTTGCAGGCCTTGGGTCTTGTAACTCCTTTCCGCTCCTCAATTGAATGGCTTTTGCATGCTCCCTTGGATTTATCTCAGTGTTCCCCGGAAGTGTTCCTTTCTGCCTTTCAGAAACCTTCCTTGCAAGCTGACCAATCTGATTCTCCAAGTTCCGAATTGAACCCTCTTGATTCCAGAAGGCTACATCGGTAGTTTGCATAAACTTGGTAAGAACATCTTCCAATGTAGGCTTCCTTGGTTCTGGCTGTGGTTGTTGTCCAAACATGGGTTGCTTCCCTTGATTTCCTTGTCCTCCCCAAGAGAAATTGGGGTGGTTTCTCCATCCAGGATTATATGTAGAACTATATGGGTTGTTGGCTTGATTGAAAGGAGGTCTAATATTGTTGCCCATATAGTTAACATGCTCTTGAACTTGAGGTTCACAACCAGGCATTCCACTGCATGAAGGGTCCCATTGTTGAGGTGCCATGGAGGGTGATGCTAAGGCAAGGTTGTCTATCTTTTGGTGAAGCTTCTCCACTTGAATAGCTAAGGCGGTGATGACATCTACTTCATAAATTCCTGCGTCCTTGCTAGGCTTTTGTCTTACGGTTGTCCATTTGTAATTGTTCATTGCCATGTCCTCTATCAACTGCTGAGCCGCTTCAGGTGTCTTGTTATTCAAAGTGCCTCCACTAGCCGCATCAATCATTTGTTTAGTGGCCGGATTTAGACTATTATAGAAGGTCTGAATCTGTAGCCAAGAAGGTAGAGCATGGTGGGGACATCTCCTTAACAACTCCTTGAATCGTTCCCATGTGTCGTACAACGATTCAGACTCCAATTGAATGTACGTAGAGATGTCATTCCTTAACTTCGCAGTCTTCGCAAGTGGGAAATACTTCATCAGAAACTTCTCAACCATCATGTCCCAAGTAGTGATCGACCCTCTAGGTAGTGAGTTTAACCACTGCTTCTCCTTATGCCTTAAAGAAAATGGAAACAATCTCAATCAAATGGCGTCGTTGGAAACCCCATTGATCTTAAATGTGTCACATATCTCCAAGAATCCGGCCAAGTGGGTGTTAAGATCCTTGTCTTGCAAGCCATCATACTGGACATACTGTTGAACCATTTGTATCACACTAGGCTTCAATTCAAAGTTATTGGTGGCTATCGGTGGTCTAACGATGCTCGACCCGGTTCCTTGGAGATTAGGTCTAGCAAAGTTAGACATGGTTTGCTCATTTTGGTTGACCATGGTATCTAGGTTTTCAGGATGATTCTCTCCTTGGTTCACTGTCTCCTCTTCTGATAGTCCGTTTGAAATATCTGTGATATTAATTCCCACATCCCTTAGGTTAGTGTTATGGATTAGTCGTTCTGGGTCAGGATGAAATGGTGCTAGCCCAGAATATCTGCCCCTGGTCATAGACTAACAGACTACAAAAAAAAGATATTACGCGATATAATTATTCCAATACTAATTTACAACTATTTATTACTAAACAAAAACTGGTAGATTAATAAAATTTAGACTTTCGAAATATTGAAAACGGTCCCCGGCAATGGCGCCAAAAACTTGGTGATTGCTTTGCTAACAAGTAATAACTCAATGCAATTTCATTCTACATTCTAGTATAACTATGTAGATGGGCATAAGCTAGATTGAATTAATATTCAGGCAAGTGCACCTATCAATCATAGTATAGGAGAAATCTACATCTCGTGTCGTATTCCACAGGGTTCTTTCAAATATTCTTACTGATCCTTACTCTATTATCGTACCTATAAGTAAAATTGATTTTTAACCTAAGCTAACCTAACTATGACCATTTGGATAAATCAGCATTAGAGAAGTAAAAATGATAAAAGGCATGAAGCTTTTAGGCGATTACATGAACGAACTCATTTATTAGTTCAATTCTAAGTGATCATGAAATGAAAAGACTATTAAATTCGTTGTAATGTAAAGGTTAAATGTTCATCAAATTCTCTCTCGAGAAATTCCAAATGTAAACATAAGATAGTAAATTTTCTCTCGAACAATTTACAACACTCAAGTTCGCATTAAGTAAAGTACTCTATATAATACATAAATTCATGAATTTTATCTCTAAATTAACATTAATCCTTTTACTCGTGTTCTAATTTTCCAAACACCATATCTCTCGATCATAGGTTTTGATTTACAAAGAGAATTAACACAACAATATGAATATACAAATATCATTACAAAGAACCAATTTCTCAATCTAGCAATTTGCAAATTATGTAAAGCAAAGAAGTAATTCATAATGAAGATTAAACTCTTTGGTTGCAATCCTAAACACAAATAAAATACCACAAATTTAACATAAACAAAACGATACATGATTACTAGAATGTTCAAATAGAAGTTCATGCAAATTAAAACAATAACCAAAGATGATTCATCAAGAGAAAGGAAGGATTAAAAGGGATTAATGATTAGATAAAAATACATATAAAATACCCTTCAATCCTCCTTCTCTTGGATGCTCCCCTTCGGCCTTCAGCAGTTCTCCAATCCCAGAAATGATCCAAAAGTCTTTCACAAATTTTTCTACAGGAAATATATAGTCCCTTTGCAAATAGGTCGGACACGGGTTCCAACACGGCCGTGTGTCAGGCCGTGTGGATGGTTCCTAGGCGGTTTCTTCGCGAGCAAGCGTGTCTGGTAGTGGGCCGTGTCAGATGACACGGGTATGGACACGGTTGTGTGTTCGGCCGTGTACTTCAGACACGGGTTGGTCGGCAATCGTGTTCAAATATGACACGGGTAGACACACGGGCGTGTGCCATACAAGTGTGAGTCTCTGTCTCCTACGCCCAATTTCTTCAGCTCCAGGTGCATAGGACACGGGTAGGCACACGGTGTCCGGCCGTGTGCGCCAAATTTTCGTCCTATCCTCAGCCATGTTGACTCCGTGAACTCCTCTGTTTGCTCCACGACTTTTAGTTCCACAGGTTAGCATTACCAACAATAGAAAAAATGAAAGAATCAATAAATAGTTTATTACAAGGAATGCCAAAGACTTCTAAATGCGCTCTTCTATCTATGATACGACAATTTCTTTACTATTATCGTGAAATCACCATAAAAAGGGGCAGAAAATATTAGACATGATTACAATTATGATAGTAAAAAGCCTATCATAATCGTACTCATCACTTAGCCACATAAAGTGCTACATCTTTCTTCAATCCTGGCCACCAAAATAATTTCTTTATGTCTCTATATATCTTCGTGCTTCCCGGCTGGATTGAGTACTTGGTATGATGAGCCTCGTACATCAACTCCTCCCGAAGATTATCCGCACTAGGAACGCATATGCGACTGTCCTTCCTTAGCAACCCATCCTCAACAGCAAACTGGGAGCTTTACCCATCCAATGATTCATCCAAGATCTGCTTCATGTTGTTATCCTGAATCAACACCCGCCGAACTCTATCAGCTATGTCACACTGCACCTCGGTCCAAAATAATTTTGCCTCAGTACTAGACTGCTTGTCGACGCAAGATATCTCCAAAGCCTCCAAATCACGGACCAATCTCTCATCATGTACCGATAACCAATTGGCCTGTGCAGGAACCTTATGACTCAACGCATCCGCCACTACATTACCTTTCCCTGGCACATAATGTATCTTGAAGGTGTAGTCCCCTAGGAACTCCATCCACCTCCGCTGCCTCATGTTCAGATCCTTTTGATCTAACAGGTACTTCAAGCTCTTATGATCAGTGTATATATCGACTTTCACACCATACAGATAGTGCATCCACAGCTTTAGAGCAAATATCACGGCTGCTAACTCCAAGTCATGGACCGGATAATTTCTCTCGTAAGCCTTCAATTGCCGTGAACCGTAGGCTATCACACTCCCATGCTGTAGCAGAACACAACCCAAACCACTGCCCAAAGCATCACTATATATTTTTGAACCCTTCGGTTCCACTTGGGGAACATAAAATAGGCGCTGTGGTCAACTACCTCTTCAACTCTTCAAAAGCCTGTTCGCACTCCGAAGACCACACAAACTTCTGATTCTTCCTAGTCAATGTCGTGAGTGGTAGCGCTATCCGCGAGAAGTTCTCTACGAAGCGCCTGTAGTAGCCACCAATCCATAGAAAGCTCCGGACCTCCGCCACTGTAGTCAAAGCAGGCCACTCCCGTATCGCCACTATCTTCGCTGGATCCATAGCTATCCCTTCTCCACTAACAACATGACCAAGGAACGCTATCAAGGATAACCAGAACTCACACTTGGAGAACTTAGCATACAACTGGTTTCTCCTCAACGTCTCCAACACCATGTGCAGGTGATTGTAGTGATCCTCTTCACACTGCGAGTATACCAGGATATCGTCGATAAATACTATCACAAAACGGTCCAGGTACTCTCTGAACGTCCTGTTCATCAGATCCATAAACACGGATTGCGCATTGGTCAAACTAAACGACATGACAGTGAACTCATAATGCCCAAACCGCGTACTGAATGTTGTCTTTGGGATGTCGCACTCCATTATCCTCAATTGGTAGCAACCGGACTTCAGATCTAACTTCGAATATACCGTTGACCCAACCAACTGATCAAATAGATCGTCAATTCTCAGGATTGGATACTTATTCTTTTCCGTAAGCTTGTTCAATTCCCGGTAGTCGATACAAAGCCGCAAGCTCCCATCTTTCTTCTTAACGAAGAGAACCGGTGCGCTCCAAGGCGACGAGCTTGGATGCACATAACCTTGCTCCAATAACTCCTGCAGTTGCACCTTCAAATCTGCCATCTCTTTTGGCGCTATCCGATACGGAGAGCGTGACACCGGTTTGGCACCCGGTACCAGCTCAATAATAAAATCAATCTCCCGCCGAGGAGGGGCTCCTGGGAGATCATCTGGAAACACATCAGGATACTCAGACACAACTAGGATCCTGTCCAGACATGGCTTAGGCGTTGAAGTCTGCACTAGAGTGACAAACAGCTCTGCCCCAGACCGAACTGCCTTGATCACCTGAAGGGCTGACATCAAAACTTTCCCTGACCCCTTCATGCCCGCAAACGCAGTCTCCCGTTCAGAATTTAATCCCAACTTAACCTCCTTTCGATTGCAATCAATGTAAGCTCGCTGCTCCGAGAGCCTGTCCATACCAAAGATTACATCGAACTCTACTAACGGTAGAATCAATGCTCACAAATCAAACTCCTGATCCCTAATCCGAACCTTGACTACACAGACCTTATCCGCGCGCATTGAGCACCCATTGGGCAACAACACATCCAACTTGTATTTTGCCATCGAGGGAGGGACCCCGATGCGCGTCACAAATCGTTCGGACAAGAAGGAATGCGAAGCTCCCATATCAAACAAGGCTCTCGCCGGACAATCGAGAATCTATACAAATCCTAGCAACAACAGAAGTAAGCTAACACATAAAAGAGGTAACAACTACAAAAGTTAATCTGCTATAAATTAACTCATACCTATCACCACGTCAGCTTGATTTATGGCCTCTTGCAGACCAAGATTATAAACTCTAGGCTGGACTGGAGCATGATGGGACGCGGTTGACTCCACCGCCTTCCCTTTCTCATCATAAGTCGCTCCAGACTTCCTCTCGGACTTTGCACGTCCGCTCCAACACTCACGAGCAAAATGCCCTGTCTTCCCATAGTTGTAGCAAGCTCCTGGGACTCGACTTGTGGTTGCCCCTGACGCACCATACGAAGGGGTTGAGTTCGAAGTCCTCTACTTCTTGTTCTATATGTGAAATCCGGACTTTGCACTAGGCACTTTGAACTCTGCCTTCTTTTCTCCCGGGTCCTTCGTCTCTTGCACCCTCTTTACAACCTTTTCCAAAGACCGGGCCGAGTTGACCAAGGCTAGGAAGCCCTGCGCCTTAGGCCCAGCAAGGAGTAACTGTAGGTCACCACGAAGACCCTCATAAAATCGGTTGGTCTTCCTCTCCTCTTCCGTAAACATAGCCCCAGCATACCGACCCAACCGTGTAAACTCGTGGAGGTACTCGTCCACGCTTCTGGATCCCTGAGTCAACCCAAGGTATTGGTTCTCCATCTCAAGCTTCTGAGCAGCGGGTATAAATCTGGCCCGGAACAATCTTGAAAATTCCTCCATAGGCACATCAGAAAGCTGCCTACCCACTAAGAGATGAAACTCCAACTCATCCCACCACAACCTCGCTTCACCCGCCAACAGAAAGGTTGCTATGGTGGTCCTCTACCACTCCTCAGTTAACGTGGCTGTCAAAACCCTCTTTATCATAGAGAGCTAGTCCTCAGCTTGAGCTGGCATTGCAGTCCCGTCAAATACTGGGGGATTAAAGTCCAATACATGCTTGAGCTGCTTCTCCGTAGCTCTCCTCGGCTCTACCAGATCAACTGCTGCGTGCTCCACCACTCTCGGCTCTGCCGCCCTAACCGGGTCTTGCTCCACGACAGGAGGTGCGTGGTGCATTTGCCCTGCAGGTTGGGCATTAATCATCACAAATACAGTTTCAGCCACCATCCTTATGGTTTTCGCTGAAGGAGGTGTAGTAGGCATGTCTCTCGGTGCACTACTTTCCGCCGATTGCGGACGCTCTGATTGACCAGCACCGCTCATAGCTGCCTATATAAGCAAAGACAAACGATTAGACGACAACCAAATTGCTAAAAGCAATCATTGGAACACTCAGATTCCACAAAATAAGTGTATTTTCCATTCCTAAGTGGACATTCATGGGTTCTTTTCGATGTTAGAACGATGACGCACACATGTGCTCACCACCCCTTAAAAGAATTCGCCCACGAATTCATTTAAGCCTGACCGTAACCAGAAGTCCGATACCAAATTGTAACACCCCATCCATCGCATGACATATAATAGAAGGTCCAGCTGGAACCTGACGCCATATACCACGGACAGACGGAAGGGTTACGTATTAATAACCAAACTATCCAATTAAGACTACACGTCCTAACACAGAGCATTCTAGCGGAAGCTTTTAAAAGTAGAAAGAACCCAAACTGAATAATAAATTTACATGAATGTCCACAATCATTACCACTGGAATGAAATAATAATACACTGAAAGAAACAAGGCCTTATGACCTTACAATAGTTCACTTATCAAATAGTGTCTTACATACAACGGCTCGCAGGCCGGCCACACATGACAAAATAAGAACAACTATTCGCTAAGGCCTTCGAGGGCCAGCACGACATCATGAGATCCAGCCCGCTATTTTTCACTCGGCTCCGCAGCACCTGCAAGTAACATTCCACCGCACGGTGGCAAACAGGAAATGGTCAGCTAAAGCCCACCAAATTATAACGACCCCGTCCCTTTCTCGGGACGGCGGTGCTCCTTCCCTGCATATCATTAGCCCAGCTAAACAATTATGTATAAACATACTTCATCACAGGTGTAGGCTCGCACGACCAAACACCCCGTGCACTCAGGGCACATTAACGGTGAATCCTGACACTTCAGCATCTTCACCACCACCCCCAGGATGGCAACAACATGAGCATTTTAGCCTTCTTGACCACTGTCTAAGGCTCCCGACTATGCCAACGGCCAGTCCCCTTTTCGGGTCTCTCGCACCAAACCACATAGCCCAGGTCCAATTCCACTTGCCCGTTGCTCAACCGCGTAGTTCACATTAAGACGTATGCTCGGGCCAAGCTTCTCTCAGATCCTAATATTCCAATCAATCACATAACCCAGTTATGTTCAAGGCCGGTTCCCAGACCGCCAAGTTAGCAGAACAACGATTCCGCTCAGTTTTCCAGGTGCGCCTTGGAGCTAACCTCCAAGGATCCCTGCTGCAATCTAACGCGTAGAAACCCGAAAACCCAAAGCACAGAGTCATATCCGGCAAATCATAACAAATGCAACATCACCGATCCAGACCGACATGTCCGGGTAGGCTTCACACACAATGCCTATTCCTGTACTTCGATTCCGGACTCTAAATGCAACACAAGGGGGACTATTCCCGTCAACCCCAAGGAACACTGCACACTCGCCGCACACTCGCGGGAGCGGGTTTTCTCTATGCAAAAGGAAGAGCTTCACATGCTCAAGTGGAGAATCGTTACCCTTGTAGTACGCTTTGGCGCCATGGAAAAACTACACGGATGGAAATCTTCGCAACAAACTTTCCTACATGGATCCGCTCTCAGATCTCAAAACGATGCTCCGATGCCCCGCCGGTAGCCGGAATCCTCCTTCTTCTTCCTCCTCTCTCTAACTCATTGGAAAGAGAATGGTTTGGAGAAAAAAGAAGAATTAACTCCCCTATTCCCGGCCTTAACAGAGCAGGAAACCGTCTGAACCATTGGATCTTACTAAAAGAAAATGAACGGCTCAGATCTGCACAGAACTCACCAGACCTGGGCCGAACACGGCCTCACACATGGCCGTGTCCCAGGCCGTGTACCTCGATCCAGGCACGATCGTCGAACACAGAGACTCACACGGGCTCAGACACGCCCGTGTCTCACTCGACACGCCCGTGTCGAGTTCTCGACATGCCCGTGTACGGGGGCGTGTCACATATAACCGCCACGCCAACCGACACGACCCTGCTGAACACGGGTACTGACACGGGTAGGCACACGCCTGTGTCAAATGACACGCCCATGTCATTAAGCCGTGTTACTTGCCGTGTCCTTCTGGGGGTAAAATCGGCCGAAACACCATGTCAGACATGACCTTGGACACGCCCGTGTCCTAGGCCGTGTACCCCTATACATGCAGCAAAATCCCTTTTCACGCGACCAACTCAAATACAATTTTCGGGGCGTTAGAAGACATGACCGTGACATGGGTCGTGTCTCGCCCGAACACTTCATCGAACCCATTTTCGTCGACCTCGCGACTACTACGCACCCAAGCAGGACACGCCCTGGGACACTCCCGTGTCCCAGGCCATGTTACCAAAAATTTGCCAATCCCAGACTTTGGGCTGTTACATGTTTCCCAGTTGTAAGCACTCCCCTGAGCCCAAGTCAGCTCTCCTGGCTCAAAAGCACGCACAAGGGGCTTAGTGCGATTCGGGACGTTACAAATCTTATAAACAAAATAAAATATTTTGTCCCCGAAATCAGGCTTAGGCTATGGAGAAAAAAGCATAACAGAAATATAATATGCTTTTAAATAAAATTACCTTGAGCAAACAACACCGGATAGTGTTTTTGCATCACATCCATCGGCTCCCATGTATATTCCTTCTTCCCATGATTGGACCATAGCACCTTCACCAAGGGAAAACTTTTGCGGCGTAACTTTCTTGTCTCTCTATCTACGATCCGCACCGGCTCTAGTCACACAGACCTATTAGACGCCACAGCACCATCAGTTGTGGGGATGTATTGATCGGGCCACAACAACGACTTCCAAAGCGACAACACATGTAACACATAGTGGAGGTTCTCTAGCTCGGGCGGTAACTCCAACCGATAGGCCAGCGAGCCAATCCTTTCCAATATAGTATAAGGCCCAACATACCTTGGGCTGAGCTTTTTCACACCACGCACACGTGACACTCCATGCATCGGTCGGATTTTCAGGAACACCTTATCACCCACTTGAAACTCCACCATCTGGTGCCTTGCATTGTAATACTTCGTCTGTCGACTTTGAGCCTCCAACATGCGATCCCGTATCAGTCTAACCACCGCATAGGTATCATCAAGATATTCAACGCCCAAAGCCTTCAGGTCTTCATCTTTCACCCAAGATAAAGGGGTTCTACACCTCCTTCCGTAAAGAGTTTCATGAGGCGCCATGTCGATGCTAGCTTGATGGCTATTATTGTAGGAGAATTCTACCAACAGTAAGAGCCTTTCCCACGCCTCTCCTCTATACAACACACATAATCTCAACAAATCTTCCAATGTCTGGATGGTCCTTTCAGATTGCCCGTCTGTGTGAGGATGAAACGCGGTGCTGAAGGTAAGGCGCGAGACCAAATACGCCTGTACCGCTTTCCACTCATTGGAGGTAAACAAACCATCATGATCAGACATGATCGTCTTAGGCATGCCATGATACCGTATGAATTGCTCCACAAAGAGGAGTACTAAGTGTAACAGCCCAATTTTTTCAGCAGGAAAAATTTTGGGTGACACGGCCTGGGACACGGGCGTGTCCCAGACTGTGTCCTGCTCGGGTGCAGAGTCATGCCGAGATCGATGAAAGTCGTTCGACGGAAAGTGTTTGGGTGGTCACGCCCTGGATCACGGGCGTGATAGAGGGCGTGTCCCGCTCGGGTTCGGCATCAGGTCGACGAAATGCTGTGTTCAACGACTTGAGCTCGACGATTTAGCAAAGGCTTCGTGGGCTGGCAATCGTCGAACGAAAATCGTTGAACGCTGGGGAGATCGTCGAACGCGCGAAATCATCGAACAGAGATCGTCGAGCGCTGGGCCAATCGTCGAGCACTGGGCTAATTCGACGATCGCTGCCCGATTGTCGAACGGATATCGTCGAACGCGCGGAATCATCGAACGGAAATCGTCGAACACGCTGTTTGATGATCGCTGGCGGGCTAGACGATCACTGGTGAGCTCGACAATCACTGCCTAATCGTCGAACGCAGATCGTCGAGCGTAGATTTGTGTCACGGGCATGACTTGGCTAACACGGGGCATGTCCCGTGGCGGTGTCCTATTTTGGGATAAGGCGGGTTGAGCACCGCTTAGCGACACGGACTGTGACACGGGTGTGTCATAGGGCATGTCGGACGCAGAAATCGGTTTTCCCGATTTTTCGTAGCCGTCCATTTTTCTCAGCTTGGATCCAAGGGCTGAACATCTTTCCTGCTTCCTTAAGGCCGAAAACAGAGAACGTATTCTTATTTTGTTTTTGCCTTCATCTTTCTAAAAGTTTAGAGAGAGAAAGGGAAAGGAAGACGGAGAAGAAGAAGAGGGGCTATTCGGTGGTGGAGCTGGTGAGTGTCCAACGGTGATCCGAGGACAATTTTGCTGAGCAAACGCTCTTTCTAGCCAGCTAGGAACTTCATGGCACCAAAGCGGGCTTCAAGGGTAACGAGTTTCTTCCTAGCCATGTGAAGGCTTCCTTTTTGGCATATGTTTGTGATTCCCCCACCAAGAGGTGGCTGATTTTGGGAGTCTTTGGGTGGATTCATGAAATCCCTTTGTTGGCATATAGATCCGGAATTGGAGTACGAAATAGGCATACTGTGTGAAGCCCATCTGGACAGGTTGGTCTGGATTGGTGATGTTGCATACCAACCGGAGAAGATTCCGTGATAAACGTGTAGTTTAAGGAGTCAACGTGTTATGCCTGTGAAGGGTAGTAGCAGGAAGTACTGGAGTGGTAGTCCAGGAAAATATCCGTGTTATGCTTGTGCTATTGGGTCGTACCTGTGAATGAGTAACAGGAAGTACTGATGTGACTAGGAAACGCCCTTTGTGATGCTTGATGTCGTAGGTGGTACCTGTGAAGAGAGTAGCAGGAAGTACCGGTGTGCCCAGGAAAGACCCCTGACTGAAAGAATTAGTGCCTAACCACCTAGAGGGGGGGGGGGGTGAATAGGTGCAATTCCTTTTTATTTTTAAGGCAGCAAATCTATTGAATTATTTACTTAACAACAGATAATTCTATAGCTAACACAGTACAGATTAATAGAATTATCACAACACAGATTTCACACAGATTTTTATAGTGGTTCCCCAAGGTATGGGTACATCCACTTTCCCCCTTTGCCTATCTAGCAGTGTGCTAGATTCGGCCTAACTTCTTCTCTTCACCTCAGATCATCAGATCTTACAGTAGCTCAGAACCCCAACAAGGCTCCTACAACTCAGAGTGAGTCCACACTCCTACAGCTCAGGCACACAGCCCTACCTCAGCCTACACAAGGCCTACAACTCAGAGATATCAATCTCCTACAACTCAGGCACACAGCCCTACCTCAGCCTTCAACAAGGCCTACCACTCAGAGAAAATATTCTCCTATACTCAGCCTTTATAACGCAGGCTTACAGCTCAGATCTAGAATAGATCCTACAGAAAATTGATTTAATAAATGTATTTTACCACCACCCTGGTAGAGAGAGAATGGATGGATGGCTTCTTGATCAGTTCTTGGAAGAATCTGATGGCAGAGAACAACCTCTCTTAGCTTTCTTCAAAGCTTCTTGAATCTGAACTCAGTAGGGTTGAACTCTTGAGAAGTTGATCTTCAATCAGCTTTTGACTTGTGATTCAGATCTCAATCTGAATCTTTCTTGGCAGCCTAGTTCAGCAACTGCACTTCGGTAGATGGAGCTCTCTCTCTCCAACTTCTTCTTAGATCTTCTGACGAAAATCTTCTGTATTATTACTTTTATCAGTTCTCTTTCTTCTCTATTCGTTCTCTTCTGTTGAAGGAGAATGCCTTTATATAGACTTTCTCCATGGTAACCGGCTGATCCGGTTTCTAACAAATTTCTGACAGCTTTGACACAAATACTGTCTCTGTTTGAAAGTGTCGAGACTGATCTTCATCATGTGTTGACACAAGTAGACTAAGTGTCGACACAAGTGGACTAAGTGTCGACACAAGCCTTGGTGGTGTCGACACAGCTCCTTTGTTGTTGTAACAGCTTCTCGACACTGCTTTTTTAGAATGTGTCGACACTGATTCTGTGTGTCGACACAAGCCTTCTTTTCTTTAACTTTGTTGAAACTTTGCTGTGTGTCGACACAAGTCCTGTGTGTCGACACAGTTGATGTTGACAAAGTCTTCAGTGTGTCAACACTGCCTCTTGGTGACGACACAATTGATGTCGACTAAGTATTCCTGTGTGTCGACACTGCCTCTTGGTGTCGACATAGTTGATGTCAACAATGCTTCACTGTATGTCGACACTGCCTCTGCATGTCGACACAGCTGATGTCGACTAAACTTCTCTGTGAGTTGACACTGCCTCTGTATGTTGACTTAGTTTCTTCAGGTGTCGACACAGCCTTTCCAAGTGTCGACACAATTAGCTCCAAGTGTCGACACAGCTTTTCTCCAGTGTCGACACAAGCCTTCATAAGTGTTGACACAGCTTCTCCTGGTGTCGACACATGGACTTAGAAATTGTTCTGCATTCCTGCATTTACTTGACCTGCCCATATAAACTCAAAACAACATCAAATACACCTTGATGCATATCATTGAGTAAGGTGAGGCTTCTTCAAATCTGGTACACATTTTCCAATGTACCCAACAATCTCCCCCTATTTGGAGAAGTCATAACCCTTAGTCAATGATATACACCATTCATAACAAATACACATTATGATGTATAAAAATATTATATGACAGGGTAACTGCTAACAAAACATATAAAATATATCATCATAGAATAATAATGCTAACAAAATGAGCATTAATTAATGTTTTGTTACAACTTACAAAAATTTCTTAATCAAAAGTTTACATAGATTTTAAAAACTAAAGATTACAAAGTTGTAAAATTTAGTAAATCTAATCTAAGGCTACTCAGGCTCCTTGATGACTATGCCTTTGCCTGTTTGGATCTTGGCTTGTACAGGAGCATCAGTATCATCAGCTGGCTTCTTGCCCTTAAGATCTTTCTTCTTTTGCTCTTTAGCCCTTATTCTTTGTCTTTCAAAATAATGAAAAGGCTTAGGGAAATATTTGCTAGGCTCCTGAGCATTAGGAGGTAGCTTCCCAAGTTTTGCCTTTCTTCTATATTGAACAATGGTTTCTTGCCTGGCTTCATGCTTTAGCCATTCTTGTGCAGAGTACCATTTGCCCCTATCATGGGTCTTATCCTTTACAGCTTTTCAAGCAGTCAGTATAATGTTCCGAGAAGTAAGACTCCACTGCTCAAAATCAGGCTTCAACTCAGCCTGTTCTCTGAATCTTTTCTTAGACAATAGAGCTTCTTGCTCTTGCAAAACTTCCTCTGACACTGGCTTGTCTACTTTCTCAAGGATAATATTTTGAGTACCTTCTGGAGGACTGTACATAGACTGTACTTCTTGGTGAATCATCTCAAAATCAACTGGAGGATAGATAACTTGAGCAACTTCAGCTTGAACCCCTTCTAAGTAAGCAGGTTGTATACCAGACTCAACCACATTGTCATCATCACAGAGGGGTGGATATCCAAGTGTGGCTCTGATGCTATTAGATATCCATTTAGCATGGTCAGAGCCAGCTTTGACTAATACTCTCTCCCCCTTTATGACTTCTCTGGCAACATGATCCCTGAGATCATCCTTTTGAAATCTGACCTGTTCATCCAGAAAATTAACACCATATTTATAAAAAGATTTTAGCTTCAGCAGTTGTGCAGAAATAGTCTTTTGAGACTGCTCAATAGCTGTTTTTACAGCAGCTAGACCTTCCTGTAATTACTTATCAAACTCCCCCTTATCTAACTCTGTCTTAGCTATATCCTTATTTTCAGTCTGGGCAGTTGCAATATTCTTTAGTTCTGTAACAATCACATTATATGATGCTGTCAGATTATCATTCATTCTAATCTGATTCTCTAGAACATAGCGTTGTTTAAGAGCTATATCATCAACCTGAGTCTTGATTTTCTCTTGATGTGTGGCTAGGAAAACCACAGCATTTCCTCCTTTGTGAAAACAATCAGTCATCTCCTTCTTATGCTGATTAACTTCAAATCTTATTGATTTAATATCTATAGCCAAGGAGAGGTGTAGATCTTTGTGAGTCTCATCCATGTATTTCTCCATGGCTATCCTCTGTTCATCTAGCTGTACTTGCAATGAGACTAATAAGGAGCTATAATTAGCTGTTGTGGCAGTTTGTGGAGCAACAGTTTGTAGTGCCTTCTTGTAGCTTTGGCTTCTCCTTTTGAAGACCATTAGCTTCCTCTTCTTAGCTCATGTAGCTTCTTCATCCTCAGATGCTGTGGAACTTGATATATCAACTCTATCTTTAGGACTAGGAGGCAATACCTGTGCAGTCCTAGGTTTCTCCCCCTGAGTTCCTTGCTGCTCCTCAGATATTGTGTTCTCCCCCTGAAATCCTACTTGCTCCCCCTCAAGGTTAGCTTGCTCCTCCTCAAGGTTAACTTGCTCCCCCTCAAAGTCTGCTTTCTCCCCTCAAACTCAGTCTGCCCTAAATCAGGGAACAACTCTTCAAAAGTGAACTCTTGTTGAGTAGGGACTGGAGAAACTCTTATCTCTGGAACATCAGCAGCAGCAGATGTATCCTCCATAATGACATCTTGTGCTTGACTGTGTAGTTGAGTTGGCTGGTCAACATCAATCAAAGATTCAGTTAGAGTTTCATCCTTATCATTAAGAATTGTTTGATTAACCTCATGTATTACCTCAAGTATAGTTTGTGTAACAATATCACTTTCCAAGTGTATTGGTTCTTCCTCAACATGAGGCTCCCCCTGCACTTGTGCACCATCTGTAGGGTCTTGTGCAGGAATATCTTGTGCTGTAGACTGTTCAGGAATCTCTTGCCTTTCTTCCTCAGGCATATCCTTAGTTAGGACCCTATCCCATCTGGAAATGATCCTGATGTCCATCCTTCTCATGTGATTTATCTTAGTCCCAGCTGACTGTTCCATCACTTCAGGTATAGTTCCAGCTAAATACAAGCTCACAATTCTTCCCAGATTTGGCTTCTTCATACTTTCCTTAATCTTCTCAAATATTACTGCTGTCTAATCAGTATTTAGTGTGTAGATGATTCTGGTCATAAGAGTGAACATATATGCAGAAATCCTATCATGCCCCCTGGCTTACATAGAATCACTTTGCCTACTACTTCAGACAAGAACTTCCCTTGCATATTCATGCCTTTCCTGTTCAAAGCTGAGCTAATCTTTATGGTGGAATCCAGTCCACACGATTGAAGTGCTTCCCTTAGCTTAGATGCGGGTACATCTTCTTCCTCTTGTGCTCTTGGCAGGTGAAGAACTTTCCTTAAACTCTTCTGGGTGAGTTTCACCTTTACTCCATGGTCTGTGGATCTAATTTTGAGTCCAGTTTGATCTAGAGTAGCAGCACCAAAGAATTCTAGTGTTTCTTTCTTCCAAATCTTAGTTGTTTCAGAAACTAGAAACTCCAACCCATTCTCAGCAATTAGGGTTACTACATCTTTAATTTCATGTTCAGTGTAACGCCCCCGATTTTCCAGTGATTTATTTAATTTCTTATTTGATGTATTATGACGTCAGAGCGTTATGTTAGCGCGTGTTGGTCATGTGACGTTGTTAGAGCGTGCTTTTAGCTCTTTAGGTTCCCTGCGTGGCTTGGTGATGCCTGGTAGCAAGATTCCCTAGCGAGCCGGAGTCTGTTTGGTGACCCGGTGGAGCCTCTTGGGAAATGCTTGGGTTTTGGCTTCGGGAGAATTTGCCCGAGTTTTGTTCGTCGGATTTTGTTACCGACTTTGTCGTAGCGCGTTTGCGTTCGTTAGGTTTGACCGGCCAAATTTTGGGATTTGCGTCGGGAGTGGAAAATTTTATATTAGGAAATTAGATCGGCTAATTTTAGACTTGCTCGTCAAGTTTCGTCGCGTTCCGAGCATTTTTGGAGCCTCGGCGCGCGATTGTAGTTTGTATGTTTTCGCGTACGCCGTTAACTTTAGAAATTATTATCTCGAAAACGGTGCGTCGGAATTCGATTTCGACTTCGCCGTTGGATTCGTAGCGTCGTCATTCGCCTACGGTGCGAATTTCGTTCGATTCGGCGCGCGTTTGGCCCTCCGTAACGATATATGTTATATCTTTTGTTTTAAATAATAATAAATATTATTATTATATATATAAAGAATTAATTAATTTATATAAAAAAAATATATATATAATAATAGTACCGAATCGGTGAGAATGATTCTCACCGAATCGGTGAGAATCATTCTCACCGATCGGACCCCCCTTTTTTTATATGTTTTATTATAATAAATATATTATTATTATTATTATTATTATTATTATTATTATTAATTATATATATATTTATATAAGTTAAAGAAGAGAGAACTCCTTCCTTCTTCCCCGAACAGCAGCCCCCCCTGTGCGACATTTTTCGGCGTGTGCGGAACCCTTCCGTTCGCGAATCTTCCGGCGGCCGCCACCGCCGATCCGGTGGACGGATTTTCGATCCGATCGCGGCGTTGGAAAGCTCTCGGCGAGATCGCGGTAAGTTTTTCCCGTTTCGGTGACCGTTTCGCCTTTGATGTTTTTCGGCCCTAACCCCGGTTGTCCGTTTTTTTCGTATATCTCGTCTCCGCGTGTCCCCTCTTGGACGGATCTACGTGTTGGAGTATTTTTGGTAGGACGTTTTCAAGATCGATTTGAGGCAAGTGAGTTTCTCCCCTCTTGCGCGCCTCCATGAGTTGTATTTTTGCTTTATTTTCTTTTCTCCTTGTCGTAGAATAGGTGAGATAGGAATATTCCTAGTTTAGGGCTTGTAGTCGGCCTAAAATAGGAAGTTATCGACATTTATTTTAGTTGAATTCGGCGGGTAGAGGGAAATAATTCGGCGGGTAGGGGGAAATAATTCGGCGGGTAGGGGGAAATAATTCGGCGGGTTTTGGTTGTAGAACTTGGTAGTTTTAAGTGGTGTTGTCGGCTAGTTTTGGTGCCGAATCGTGAATCCTTAGCATGTGGTAGCTGGGTTTCTGAAGGAGTATGGTACCAGGGGAGTTTGAGCCGTGGCCACCACCATTCCCTCCTTTGGACATTTTGGGTTCCTGTAAGAGGTTGGGACTCTATGTGTGTGGACCCTGTGGCGGCCCCTTTAGTACTCTTGAGACACCTGGACCTGGTTGTTCGGTTGTGACTGTTCTTAGTCTCCGACACAGGTTTGGGATTTGTGCCAGTGCTAACGATTTACAAGTTTAGGACTGTTAGTTCCTTTCATACTGTTTATTTGATGCATATTGGTTTCTTTTTTTGTCTCTGCAGGCTTGAGCGGAGTTTGGTACGTTTTAGTACTTGTTGCATTTCTCTCACTTTACTGACTGTTTTACTTACATTTTGTCCTTTTTTTTGGATTCTTTAGCTGAGATTTTCAGCATTTCTCTTGCAGGGTTGGTAACCCTTTTTCTTTCTGCTCTTTTCATTCGATTATTATCTGATGTTTCTTTGCCTCCTGTTTCATTATTTTTTGCTGAGGTGTTCTTCTTTTGAATGCCTCAGGTTCAGGTCTGTAGCCGGCTGTGCGGCTAGTTTCAGGAGTTTCCCTGTGGACTGCGTTGTGGCAGTGTTTTCCTCACTTGTTGAGGTAGTTCTTTAGCCTTGTAGTAGTACAGACATACATGCTCGCCAGCGAGTTCGTGTCAGGTTGTTGACGCTCGTTGGTGATTTTCCTTTGTGATATTAAGTCTTTGCTTAGCTGATAGTTTACCTGTTTTGTGGTAGTTTCACTTGCTCTCTGGGAATGTTTTATGCTAGGTTGCTAGTTACTTTAAACCCTATAAAAGAACTACTATATGTATTGCATGATCAGCATGTTTTATGAAAGCTCAATCATTATTTTCCAAATGCGTAAAAAGATGGTTTTATTTATATAAATATTATAAATTGAAATCTAGGGTCTTGCATAGTGTAAGTTGTCCTCTTAGGACGCTTATGCGCTCTTTTAGGATGTTTAGAATAAATGAAGTATTTTTCCGCTACGTATAAAAATAGTTTTCAAACCGTGGACTATCTGATCCACTGAGCCGAGGGATACGGCCAATTAATTTAAAAATCAGTTTTCTATTCATTTTAACTTATGATTTGAAGGATTAGAGTGTCGCCTGAGCGTCAGCAGTTATCCCCTGCTTGACGTGGCATCATAGCTCGTAGTTATCTCGTGCTTTGATTTATTTTTTTATGAGAAAATGCGGGTTGTGACAGTTGGTATCAGAGGGAGGTTGCTTGACAAATTGTCGGGCAACCTGTCCCTGTTAGTATTAGGTGTTTAGAGTCATATCATACACACACCGATATGTCATCAGCACGTCTTGGCTGAAGCACGAACACTACACTCATAGCATGACATGAAGTATATGAGGCATATTATGTAGTATGGGATGCATACTATGTGTTTGTATATGGATCCACCATAGGAGGCAACATGTGAGGGTTATGTAGTATGGGATGCATAACCTCACCACATGAATGCGGCTAGCACGTTTTCTTTTTCGTTGCATGGAAATGTTATGTAGTATGGGATGCATAACATTTTCATGTGTACGCCGCTCATAACATGCATTAGGGCCTTTTTAGAATGCATAGCACAATCATGCATAGCATAACATTGCATAAGCACAACGTGCCAAGCTAAAGATTTGTAGGATGACATGTGTACACACATAATTTTTGAGTCAAAAAGAATATAAATTCATGCATTCCCGATCTAGGCACAAGAGTTAGTGTGATGATAGTGAATCATCGTAGGATAAGCATATCATCATTATTGAAAATCCCAGAGCAAGCTAGCAGCATGAGCAAGTACTTAAGTATGTATTGTTTGTACTATGTTGTTTGGTTCTAGTGGGTGGGCTAGGTGTCTGATTAGTGTTTTGTTGTTCCATTAGAATGTCGAGGCGTCCTTCGAAAAGGTTGACTCCCCAATCGGAGGGAGAATCTTCTGGTGCGCAGAGCAGCGCAGTGATAGAAGGTCTGCGACAAAGCAATGAAGCCTTGTCAAAGCAAGTAGTGGATTTGCAGTCTCAGGTCCAGTCCTTGTTAGCAGTTGTGGCAGAGCAGATTCCGAGAGTTCAGGACCCTGTTGTGGGTCAAGCTGTCCCTGTTCCCCCCGCTCCTCTGGTGCCTCCGGTCGTGGTGACACCAGAGATGACCTTTATTTCTCAGTTTCAGCAACTTAGGCCTCCGACGTATGATGGCAATGTAGATTACATGGTCTTAGACGATTGGATGATATCAATCGAGGAGATGTTCTCATACTCCAGGATCACTGATGATCAGAAAGTGATGTTAGCCCCATATCAGCTCAAAGGGTTGGCAAAGGGCTGGTGGCTGAGGGAGAAAGAAGGTCTGAAGGACGGGTGTTCCTGGGAGTCCTTTAAGGAGCTACTTCTGAGCAAGTTTCTGCCATCGGTCGAGAGGGACGGTCTGATGAATGATTTCCTGCACTTAAAGCAGAGGCAGCTCACTGTTAGTGAGTACGAAATCGAGTTTAGTAAGCTAAGCCGATTTGCCCCAGACTTGGTGAGTTCCGATGAAAATAGAAGCAAACGATTTCTGGCTGGGCTAAGGAGTGACGTCCAGCAATTAGCAAGTGCCTATGCGACCTCAAGTTATGCTGGTATGGTGGAAGCTGCCTTAAAGGTAGAGGCAATTGATAACGCCAAGAATCGAGGTCAACAACTGAGAAAGGATAAAAGAAAGTCTGATGAGGGTAAGAGTACTCAGGTCCCTGACGCTGCTCCGAGGAAGAGAAACAAAGAGGTATGCAGTTTCTGTGGCCGACCGGGCCATCCATTGGAATGGTGCTATCAAAGATTAGGAGCTCAGAAGAAAGAGCAGATTCATGCGATCCAAGGTATCCCAAAGAAAGACTTGTTTTGTTCTGTATGCAAGAAGCCGGGGCACGATGCTGCCCATTGCTGGAAGAAGACGAGAAGTTGTTTCTTGTGCGGTCAAGAGGGTCATCTCAAGTATCAGTGCCCGCAAGCTCAGCTTACTCTGTAGCCAGTTCCTCTTCAGGCTTTGCCGCCGCCGCAGCGAGTGGACAAGGGAAAAGGAAAGTTGAACGTGGTCTCTGTGGAGGAAGCTCAGACGTCCACACAAGTGATATCAGGTTAGATTCTCTCCTAGTTTTAATGTTTAGCTCATAGTTATAGTTTTGAGCGTTCGCTTCCTTAGTCGCGTGTGCAATTTTATAGGACGATTTAAGGTAAAGAACCGCTGGGCGCGTGTTCTGTTCGATTCCGGCGCTACCCACTCGTTTGTGGCTAGGGCCTTCGTAGAGCGTTACCATTTGGATCTCGATCGTGTTGGTGATGCGTTCTGTGTCAAGTTTCCTTCAGGCGAATCTGTAGTTTCGGATCAGGGTATTCAGAGTTGTCCGATTTTACTAGGCAATTTTCTCGCGATTGCTGATTTGAAGCTGTTGGATCTGGAAGACTTCGATGTGATCCTAGGCATGGACTGGTTGTCCAGATATGATGCTGTGATCCAATGCAAGGGTAAACGCTTGGACTTCAGGATGGACAACGGTCAGCCCGGGAGTGTTTACGGTTATCCGTGCCAGGATTCTCCGACTATATCAGCGGTATGTGCTCGGAAGCTTGTAGATTCCGGATGTTTTGCTTGTTTGGTTTCGGTTTTAGAAACCAAGGTTAGTTTGCCGTGTTTGGAGGAGATCCCGGTGGTTCGTGATTTTTTCTGATGTCTTTCCAGCTAACCTTCCTGGTCTCCCGCCTGATCGATACGTGGAGTTTGTTATAGATTTGGAGCCGGGTACGCGTCCTATTGCCAAGGCGCCTTACCGGATGGCCCCACGCGAACTGGAGGAGTTGCGTATCCAGTTAGACGAGTTGCTTGAGAACGGATTTATAAGGCCGAGTTCTTCGCCTTGGGGTGCTCCCGTTTTGTTCGTCAAGAAAAAGGATGGATCGATGAGGTTGTGCATCGATTATAGAGAGCTAAATAAGGTAACGATCAAGAATAGGTATCCGTTGCCGAGGATAGATGATTTGTTTGATCAACTGCGAGGCAGTGCCGTGTTCTCTAAGATTGACCTTCGTTCGGGCTACCACCAGTTAAGGATCCGTGAATCAGATATCCCGCGGACTGCCTTCTGTTCCAGACATGGACATTTTGAATTTTTGGTGATGTCGTTTGGTTTGACCAACGCACCTTCTGCTTTTATGGACATGATGAACAGGGTTTTCAAGGACTTTCTGGACAAGTTTGTAGTCGTATTTATAGACGATGTGTTGGTGTATTCACGCAATGTTGAGGAGCATGACCAACATTTGCGTCTAGTTTTATCTGCCTTGAGGGATCATAGGTTGTTCGCCAAGCTAAGTAAATGCGAGTTCTGGTTGCCTCAGGTTTCTTTCCTGGGTCATGTGGTTAACAAGGACGGAATCTCTGTCGACCCAGAAAAGATAGCCGCAGTTATGGAATGGACGAGGCCTGCCACACCCAAAGAAATAAGAAGCTTCCTAGGGTTGGCTGGCTACTATAGAAGATTTGTAGAGGGTTTCTCTACATTATCTGCGCCATTGACCAAATTGACGCAGAAGAATGCAGCATTTGTGTGGAGCGATAAGTGCGAAGAAGTGTTCCAAGAGCTAAAGAATAGACTGTGCACTGCTCCGATATTGACATTGCCTACGGAAGGATTAGACTATGCCGTTTACGTGGACGCATCCCACGTGGGTCTTGGTTGTGTGCTGATGCAAGAAGGAAAAGTGATTGCATATGGGTCAAGACAGCTTAAGATTCATGAAAGGAACTACCCTACGCATGACTTGGAATTCGCAGCAGTTATTTATGCATTGAAATTATGGAGACACTTGTTGTATGGCGCGGAGTGCAAGATTTATACAGATCATAAGAGTTTGAAGTACGTCTTCACTCAAAAGGAGTTGAACTTGCGCCAGCGCAGATGGTTAGAGTATGTGGATGATTATGAAGTGGAGATCCTATACCATCCGGGTAAGGCTAACGTGGTAGCCGACGCCTTAAGCAGGAAGACAGGGAAAATTTTCAATCTCTCCACTGAGTTGTTGGTAGAAGAGTTCCTTTTAATGGATATTTCAGTTGGTAGATGTGACTCGCCAAGCAGTTTGGATGTGTCTGAGCCTTCATGGATTTCTCTTACGAGGCTTCATCAAAAGGACGATCCTGATCTACTGCACCTTCATAATAGAACTGAGAAGGGGGAGCTGCCTGACTTTTCGATCGATGACGCGGGTACTCTAAAGTACCGCGGTAGATTTTGCGTCCCCAATTTTCGAGATATTCGAGTTAAGTTGTGCAGTGAGGCACACAGTTCAAGTGTGGCCTACCATCCAGGGTCTACAAAAATGTATAAGGACTTGAAACAGATTGCCTGGTGGATTGGGATGAAGGGTGACATTGCAAGATTTGTGTCAGAATGTTTTACGTGCAAAAGAGTTAAGGCTGATCATGGAAGGCCTGGTGGAAAGTTAGCGCCTTTAGAGATTCCAACTTGGAAGTGGGAGAGTATCTCAATGGATTTCATTACTGGTTTGCCGAGATCTCCCCGAGGGCATGACTCTGTTTGGGTGATTGTTGATAGATTAACAAAGTGTGCGCACTTCGTACCCTTTCAGATTGGTTACTCGATGAAAAAGATAGCGGAGCTATATTTGAATGAAGTTATCAGGTTACATGGAGTACCCGTAAGTATAGTATTAGATCGAGACTCCAGGTTTACGTCTCGTTTCTGGAAGAGCCTTCAAGAAGGATTGGGAACTGACTTGAGATATTCTACCGCATACCATCCACAGACCAATGGTCAAACGGAGCGTGTTAATCAGATTGTGGAAGATATGATCCGTTGTTATATATTAGACCACGGAGGAGCGTGGGATGAACGCTTGAGATTGATGGAGTTCGCATACAATAACAGTTATCAAGAGAGTCTGCAAATGGCTCCTTTCAAAGCGCTATATGGAAGACGATGTAGAACTCCTCTATTTTGGGCTGAGGTTGGTGAGAGGCCGATGTTAGGTCCAGATGCCTTAGAAGAAATGGAAGTCTCTGTAAAGCTTATTCGAGAGAAGCTTCGGATAGCCCAAGAGCGATACGAGAAGAATGCCAATCAGCGTAGGTCCGTTTTGGAATTTTCTGTGGGGGACATGGTATTCCTTAAGGTTTCCCCGATGGTTGGAGTGAAGAGGTTCGGTAAGAACCATAAGTTGGACCCAAGGTATGTGGGACCATTTGAAATTGTGGAGCGGATTGGGGTGTCAGCCTACAAGTTGAATTTGCCCGAAAATTTTCCTGGCGTGCACAATGTTTTTCACGTGAGCCAACTGCGGAGGTGCGTGCTAAGTGACAGACAAGTTCTGGATGTAGTGCCCCAGTTGGAGCCTAACCTTTCCTACGTGGAAGTTCCTATTCGTGTTCTGGATGTGCAAGATCGAGTGTTACGGAGAAAGACAATACCGATGGTAAAGATTCTGTGGAGAAACCAAGACGTGGAGAGCGCGACTTGGGAGCTGGAGTCAGCTATGAGGGAGGCGCATCCTCATTTGTTCTCCTAGCTGTGCTCGGTAAGCATTCGATAACCCTTGGTTATTTTCTTTTCCTTCTTTGGTAGAAGTGTTTTGTGAGTAAAGTTTCGGGACGAAACTTTTTTTTAGGGGGAGTGACTGTAACGCCCCCGATTTTCCAGTGATTTATTTAATTTCTTATTTGACGTATTATGACGTCAGAGCGTTATGTTAGCGCGTATTGGTCATGTGACGTTGTTAGAGCGTGCTTTTAGCTCTTTAGGTTCCCTGCGTGGCTTGGTGATGCCTGGTAGCAAGATTCCCTAGCGAGCCGGAGTCTGTTTGGTGACCCGGTGGAGCCTCTTGGGGAATGCTTGAGTTTTGGCTTCGGGAGAATTTGCCCGAGTTTTGTTCGTCGGATTTTGTTACCGACTTTGTCGTAGCGCGTTTGCGTTCGTTAGGTTTGACCGGCCAAATTTTGGGATTTGCGTCGGGAGTGGAAAATTTTATATTAGGAAATTAGATCGGCTAATTTTAGACTTGCTCGTCAAGTTTCGTCGCGTTCCGAGCATTTTTGGAGCCTCGACACGCGATTGTAGTTTGTATGTTTTCGCGTACGCCGTTAACTTTAGAAATTATTATCTCGAAAACGGTGCGTTGGAATTCGATTTCGACTTCGCCGTTGGATTCGTAGCGTCGTCATTCGCCTACGGTGCGAATTTCGTTCGATTCGGCGCTCGTTTGGCCCTCCGTAACGATATATGTTATATCTTTTGTTTTAAATAATAATAAATATTATTATTATATATATAAAGAATTAATTAATTTATATAAAAAAATATATATATATAATAATAGTACCGAATCGGTGAGAATGATTCTCACCGAATCGGTGAGAATCATTCTCACCGATCGGACCCCCCCTTTTTTTATATGTTTTATTATAATAAATATATTATTATTATTATTATTATTAATTATATATATATTTATATAAGTTAAAGAAGAGAGAACTCCTTCCTTCTTCCCCGAACAGCAGCCCCCCCTGTGCGACATTTTTCGGCGTGTGCGGAACCCTTCCGTTTGCGAATCTTCCGGCGGCCGCCACCGCCGATCCGGTGGACGGATTTTCGATCTGATCGTGGCGTTGGAAAGCTCTCGGCGAGATCTTCGAGATCGCGGTAAGTTTTTCCCGTTTCGGTGACCGTTTCGCCTTTGATTTTTTTCGGCCCTAACCCCGGTTGTCCGTTTTTTTAGTAGATCTCGTCTCCGCGTGTCCCCTCTTGGACGGATCTACGTGTTGGAGTATTTTTGGTAGGACGTTTTCAAGATCGATTTGAGGCAAGTGGGTTTCTCCCCTCTTGCTCGCCTCCATGAGTTGTATTTTTGCTTTATTTTCTTTTTTCCTTATCGTAGAATAGGTGAGATAGGAATATTCCTAGTTTAGGGCTTGTAGTCGGCCTAAAATAGGAAGTTATCGGCATTTATTTTAGTTGAATTCGGCGGGTAGAGGGAAATAATTCGGCGGGTAGGGGGAAATAATTCGGCGGGTAGGGGGAAATAATTCGGCGGGTTTTGGTTGTAGAACTTGGTAGTTTTAAGTGGTGTTGTCGGCTAGTTTTGGTGCCGAATCGTGGATCCTTAGCATGTGGTAGCTGGGTTTCTGAAGGAGTATGGTACCAGGGGAGTTTGAGCCGTGGCCACCACCATTCCCTCCTTTGGACATTTTGGGTTCCTGTAAGAGGTTGGAACTCTATGTGTGTGGACCCTGTGGCGGCCCCTTTAGTACTCTTGAGACACCTGGACCTGGTTGTTCGGTTGTGACTGTTCTTAGTCTCCGACACAGGTTTGGGATTTGTGCCAGTGCTAACGATTTACAAGTTTAGGACTGTTAGTTCCTTTCATACTGTTCATTTGATGCATATTGGTTTCTTTTTTTGTCTCTGCAGGCTTGAGCGGAGTTTGGTACGTTTTAGTACTTGTTGCATTTCTCTCACTTTACTGACTGTTTTACTTACATTTTGTCCTTTTTTTGGATTCTTTAGCTGAGATTTTCAGCATTTCTCTTGCAGGGTTGGTAACCCTTTTTCTTTCTGCTCTTTTCATTCGATTATTATCTGATGTTTCTTTGCCTCCTGTTTCATTATTTCTTGCTGAGGTGTTCTTCTTTTGAATGCCTCAGGTTCAGGTCTGTAGCTGGCTGTGCGGCTAGTTTCAGGAGTTTCCCTGTGGACTGCGTTGTGGCAGTGTTTTCCTCACTTGTTGAGGTAGTTCTTTAGCCTTGTAGTAGTACAGACATACATGCTCGCCAGCGAGTTCGTGTCAGGTTGTTGACGCTCGTTGGTGATTTTCCTTTGTGATATTAAGTCTTTGCTTAGCTGATAGTTTACCTGTTTTGTGGTAGTTTCACTTGCTCTCTGGGAATGTTTTATGCTAGGTTGCTAGTTACTTTAAACCCTATAAAAGAACTACTATATGTATTGCATGATCAGCATGTTTTATGAAAGCTCAATCATTATTTTCCAAATGCGTAAAAAGATGGTTTTCTTTATATAAATATTATAAATTGAAATCTAGTGTCTTGCATAGTGTAAGTTGTCCTCTTAGGACGCTTATGCGCTCTTTTAGGATGTTTAGCATAAATGAAGTATTTTTCCGCTACGTATAAAAATAGTTTTCAAACCGTGGACTATCTGATCCACTGAGCTGAGGGAAACGACCAATTAATTT
Source organism: Platanthera guangdongensis (assembly GCA_039583875.1). Lineage (NCBI taxonomy): Eukaryota > Viridiplantae > Streptophyta > Magnoliopsida > Asparagales > Orchidaceae > Platanthera > Platanthera guangdongensis. The sequence goes on from CM077148.1 coordinate 56,127,771, forward strand.
AAAAATCAGTTTTCTATTCATTTTAACTTATGATTTGAAGGATTAGAGTGTCGCCTGAGCGTCAGCAGTTATCCCCTGCTTGACGTGGCATCACAGCTCGTAGTTATCTCGTGCTCTGATTTATTTTTTTATGAGAAAATGCGGGTTGTGACATTCCGCATGGTCAAAGGCATTGCGTACCAGCTCATATCCTTCATTGACATTGTCTTCAAGCTTGGGCGCCATTAGGGTTGAGAGAAATCTTGAATTTAGATGAGAGAATTTGTCGACACAAAGTTTTGGTCTCGAAACTATGGAGAGAGTGTCGACAGACAATGTTGTTGACCTATTTATACCTTTCTAAAAACGAAGGTGAAAAGACACGTCATAATTCTCTTAATGTGTCGACACTGTTGAAAAGTGTCGACACAGACTTCTAATGTCTCGACATAAGTGTTGACGTCTATGTGTCGACACTTATTCCTTTGCGCTCGACGATCAGTCGATTCTCCACTCGATGAAATCTGTGTTGATCCTAAGTGTCGACACCATCTCTGGATGTGTCGACACCACTCCTGAATGTGTCGACACTATTTCTCTGAAGTGTCGACACCAATTTTCTAGATGTGTCGACATCATTTCCCTGGAATGTCAACACCACTTCTATGTGTCGACACAGACAACTCCTTGTGTCGACACAATTTTACTTAGCCAATTTTGTTAAACTAATCTATGTTCAACATTCCTAATTCAATTTTAAACTTATTGAATTTAGTTTCATCTAGAGCCTTAGTAAACATATCTGCAATTTGATAATCTGTTTTGACAAATTCTAGTGAGATGTCCTCTTTCTCTACATGTTCTCTAAGAAAATGGTATCTAATTTCAATATGCTTAGTCATACTACGTGAAACAGGATTATTAGCAATAGAAATAGCACTTGTAGAATCACAAAACAAAGGTGTTCTACTTATCTGTATACCATAGTCTTCTAGCTGGTGCTGAATCCACAACAGCTGTGCACAGCAACTTCCTGCTGCCATATATTCAGACTCAGCTGTGGATATTGTCACACTAGTCTGCTTCTTACTACTCCAAGACACCAATCTTCCTCCTAGAAATTGACAGGTGCCTGTAGTACTTTTTATATCTTCTTTGCAACCTGCAAAGTCTGCATCTAAATAGTCTGTCAGTAGAAAATCTCCATTCCTAGGGTACCAAAGGCCTAGATTAGGTGTGTCCTTAAGATATCTCAAAATCCTTTTGACTGCAGTTAGATGAGATTCTTTAGGACAAGATTGGTACCTAGCACAGACACATGTAGCATACATGATATCTGGTCTACTAGCAGTCAGATATAGGAGGGAGCCAACTATCCCTCTATACAAAGTTTCATCTACAGGTTTCCCTGCATCATCTTTGCTTAGAGACACACTTGTCCCCATTGGAGTTCTCATAGTAGTGGATGATTCCATACCATACTTTTTAATTAACTCTAGGGTGAACTTAGAATGTGATATGGACAAGCCATCTTCAGTCTGTCTTACTTGGAGACCTAAGAAGAACTTAAGTTCTCCCATACTGCTCATTTCAAATTTCCCTTGCATAAGTTTTGCAAACTTCCTACAAAGGTTACTTTCAGTAGAGCCAAATATTATGTCATCAACATATATTTGGACTAGGATTATCTTTCCTTTGGATTCCCTTAGGAATAGAGTCTTATCTATTTTTCCCCTTGAGAATTTGTTCTCAATGAGGAAACTAGACAGGGTTTCATACCAAGCCCTTGGGGCTTGTTTCAACCCATACAAAGCTTTCCTAAGTCTATAAACATAATCAGCTTTGAGAGGATCAACAAAACCTGAGGGCTGCTCTACATAGACTTCTTCTTTTAGATTTCCATTTAGGAATGCTGATTTTACATTCATTTGGAATACCTTGAAGCCTTGATATGTTGCATAAGCAAGGAACATCCTAATTGCTTCCAGTCTTGCTACTGGGGAAAAGGTTTGATCAAAGTCAATACCCTCTTCCTGCCTGTATCCTTTTGCAACAAGTCTTGCTTTGTTCTTCACAATGATCCCACTCTCATCCAGTTTATTCCTAAAGATCCACTTTGTTCCAATGATGTTGTGGTCTTTTGGTTTAGGAACTAACTTCCAGACCTTGCACCTTCTGAACTGATTCAGCTCCTCTTGCATGACATCAATCCAATGTGAGTCTAGAACAGCTTCTTCAAATTTCTTGGGTTCTACTTGTGTTAAGAAGCTAGAGAAAAGAACTGTATTCAGATTCCTGCTCCTTGTTTGTACTCGTATTGTATCACCAATTATCTGATTTGCTGGATGATCCTTTAAGTGTCTAATAGCTGGAGGTAGTCTAACTTCAGGTTGAACACCTCCAGTCTCTTCATTATGCTACACCTATTGATTTTCATCAGCATTTGGAGAGTCTTGTACTCCTCCTAGACAGCAGCCACCATTTTCCACTTCCTGATTTGCAGTTGAATCTTCTGTAATGGTAAGCTTATCCATTCTCTCATTTATATTTGTTGAACTGCAAGAACTACTTGGCAACTCACAGTTAATCAGTCTTGTTTCATCAAAGACAACATGTACAGACTCTTCTACAACTTGAGTAATCAAGTTGTAGACCCTATAAGCCTTACTATTGTTGCTGTACCCAACAAATATCTCATCTTGGAATTTGGCAGCAAACTTAGTTAGATAAGACTTGCCATTGTTAAGGACATAACACTTGCAACCAAAGATCCTAAAATAGGACAAGTTTGGTTTTCTGCCCTTCATAATCTCATAGGGAGTCTTTTTGTGGCTTTTGGTGATAGAAGCCCTATTGATCACATGACATGCAGTGTTTACTGCCTCAGCCCAGAAATATTCTGGGAGAGAAGTGTCACTCAATAAAGTTCTACCAGCCTCAATCAGTGTTCTATTCTTCCTTTCAGCAATACCATTTTGCTGTAGTGTTCTAGGTGAGGAGAATTCTTGAAAAATCCCAAATTCTTCACACAGTCTTGTCATACTCTCAGATTGAAATTCAGTGCCATGGTCACTTCTGATTTTGACCACTGTACTGTCCAGCTCATTCTGAATTTATTTGACAAAACTATATAAAACACTTGGGGTTTCAGACTTTTGTCTCGGAAAGAACACCCATGAATATCTAGAATAGTCATCTACCACCACAAAAGTGTAGACCTTCCTACCTAGACTATGAACTGGCATAGTACCAAATAGATCCATATGCAAGAGGTATAGACACCTCACTGAATCCTTGGTTCAAGGCTATGAAAGGAGGATTTGGTCTGCTTGCCTTTTTGACAAGATGAGCATATCCCATCCTTTATACACTTAACTTGAGGACCATTCCTCACTAACTCTTTGCTAAAGAGTTGACCAATAGTCTTGTAGTTAAGATGAGCCAGTCTCTTGTGCCATTTAACACAATGAGAGGCTCTCTCATCAGCTACAAGACAAATAGGAGAAACATTGTTCTCACACTCAAAGTTAAGACAGTACACATTTATTTTTCTATATCCTGTCAATATGACCTTTTGATTACTTGACCTTTTGATATGACATCCATTCTTAATAAATGAAATGTCATATCCTAAATCACTCAACTGACTTATGCTTATAAGGTTGTGTTTCAAACCCTTCACATAGGCCACTTGAGAGATAGTAATCTGGTTATTAGAAATGTTACCAAATCCTTTGATGATTCCTTTTTCAGAACCACCAAAGGTTACTTTAGGCCCATTCATGATAGGTGAGTAGTCCTTCAGTAACCCCCTTGTTCCAGTCATGTGCCTGGAACATCCACTGTTCAAGTACCATATAGGGGCATGGCAACTTGGACTCACCTGCAATAAAGAATTACTTAACCTTATAACCCAAATGAGTTTTGGGTCCTTGGTTCATGTTAGCCTGAAATTTTACAAATCTGTCTGCAGCTTTTTTAACAGGCAGACTGCTACTCTCCTTGACACTAGTATTGTGCCAACAGTCTAAGGCAAAGTGTCCTACCTTGCCACAACACCAGTACTCAAACTTGTTATACCTTTGTTTAGGTACAACCTTAGCTGAATTATTTACAGTAGGTTTCTTGTTTTGTGCTGAGGTTTTGCCTTTCTTATTGGACTTAGCAGCCCATAATGTTCTCTTAAAGCCTATTCCTGCCTTACCCTTTTGTGACACAAAGTCATCTATTAAGGGTAATATAGATTTTGGCTTAGAAAAACTAGCCACAATCTCCTTTTCTTTCTGAATTCTAATCTCCAGATTTTTTATTTGATCATTCTTGAATGTGATTGTTCCCATTTTAATAACAATTATGTTTTTCGATCTGGCAATCTCATTCAGCTTTTGATCCAGCAACTTCTCTGAATCAGATGCGGCCATCTTAAGATCTGCAATTTCCTTAGCCAGAGTTTTGTCCAGGTTTTTGCTTTTATTTAGTGCCTGCAACAAGTCCCCATATTCATCTATCAGCTGATGAATATCACCTTCAGACTCAGACCCATCCACATCACTTGATGCAGATGTTGCTGACTCTGACCCAGTACTACAATCTGAATTTCTAGAAAAACATTGTACCTTACTAGGACCAGGCTGATCCTGGCACTTGTCTTCTTCTGACACAACCATCAGTCCCTTACACTGATGGTCTTCTTGTTCATAGATAGAGTTCAGCACTTGCAGAAACTCTTCTTCTTCATCTGCTGCATATAGACCAATGTATGCCTCAGCTTCAGATTCTGACTCTGAAGATGATTGGTCTGTCAAGCTCTTCTCCTTCTTAGAAACAAAGGATTTCTCCTTCTTGCTTTGGTGTTGAATCTTCTTTTTATCAGCAGACTCTTTTCTTTTGTCTGGACACTCAGCCACAACATGTCCAGGCCTATTACAGCAGTAGTAAAATATCTTTGATGTTGTTGATTTGCTTGGTTTAGACCTGCTCCTGTCCTTCCTGGATGACTTCCTCTTTTGATAGTAATCATCCTTAGGCTGAGATGTGGAAGACTTAGACTTCCACTGCTTCTTCTTCAGGAATCTCTGAAACTGCCTCGTGAAGGCAGCAAAGTCTTCATCTGAGTCACTGCTGTCTGAACTTTGGTTGTCTGAATTATCTGAAGCAATTTCAGCAACTATCTTAGGAGGTGATGAAGACATCCTCCTATTCTTCCTAGTGGTTTCAACCTTGAAGGCCACAGACTTTTCTCTATGCTCCCCTTTTGCACTTTTCTCTTCCTCTAGCCTAGCCATCAACTGCATCTAATATGACAGTAATTTTCCAAACAAAGTTGGAGGTGAGATATATGCAAGTTTGGCCACTTACCTAATGACACAAATCTTAGTGTCCCAATCCTTTGTCAAGGATCTTATGAATTTATCATTCAGTTCATATGTACTGAAGATTCATCCATAGGACATTAGCTCATTTACTATTCTATAGAACTTTTTGTAACACTCAGTTATACTGTCAGACTTTCCTTGTCTGAAACTCTCATATCCCTGGTTCAGCATAGACTTTCTATCTTGTCTGACTTCTTCAGAACCCTCCATGTAGACTATCAAAGTATCCCATATTTCCTTAGAGGTCTTGCAGTGAATCAAATTTTGAAAAGTTGCATCATCTATGGAACTTACTATGATATTCTGGGCTCTTTTATCCATAGTTGCCAGGATGACCTCATCCTTAGTCATCTCTGAAAAATCTTTGGGAATTCTTTGGTTGGAATCAAGAACTGAAATCTTCATAGGAATATAAGCACCTTCCTTCACTTTAATGTAGATCCTTGGATTATAAGCCTCCATAAACAGCCTGACCCTTTCTTTCCAGATGCCAAATATCTCCTTTCTGCATATGGGTAATTTTATAGAACCTAGTTCCTTATGATTTTTTTCTGAACCCATTTTCTTGATCTTGAATCTGCCTTAAGGATCTAACTCAGACTGTTAAGTCCTTCTTTGAGGAACCTCCCTCTGATACCACTTGAAAGAATTAGTGCCTAACCACCTAGGGGGGTGAATAGGTGTAATTACTTTTTCTTTTTAAGGCAGCAAATCTATTCAATTATTTACTTAACAACAGATAATTCTATAGCTAACATAACACAGATTCACAGAATTATCACAACACATATTGCACACAGATTTTTATAGTGGTTCCCCTAGGTCTGGGTACATCCACTTTCCCCCTTCGCATATCTAGCAGTGTGCTAGATTCAGCCTAACTTCTTCTCTTCACCTCAGATCCTCAGATCTTATAGTAGCTCAGAACCCCAACAGGGCTCCCACAACTCAGAGTGAGTCCACACTCCTACAGCTCAGGCACACAGCCCTACCTCAGCCTACACAAGGCCTACAACTCAGAGATATCAATCTCCTACAACTCAGGCACACATCCCTACCTCATCCTTCAACAAGGACTACCACTCAGAGAAAATATTCTCCTACACTCAGCCTTTATAACACAGGCTTACAGCTCAGATCTAGAATAGATCCTACAGAAAATTGATTTAATATATGTATTTTACCACCACCCTGGTTGAGAGAGAATGGATGGATGGCTTCTTGATCAGTTCTTGGAAGAATCTGATGGCAGAGAACAACCTCTTTTAGCTTTCTTCAAAGCTTCTTGAATCTGAACTCAGTAGGGTTGAACTCTTGAGAAGTTGATCTTCAATCAGCTTCTGACTTGTGATTAGGATCACAATTTGAATCTTTCTTGACAGCCTGGTTCAGCAACTGCACTTCAGTAGATGGAGCTCTCTCTCTCCAACTTCTTCTTAGATTTTCTAACGAAAATCTTCTGTATTATTACTTCTATCAGTTCTCTTTCTTCTCTATTCGTTCTCTTTTGTTGAAGGAGAATCCCTTTATATGGACTTTCTCCATGGTAACCGACTGATCCAGTTTCTAACAAATTTCTGACAGCTTTGACAGTTGCAGTAGACCGGTTAGAGATGGCAGCTGTCAAGTCATCCAGTCACTTCTTGAAATACTCTCTCTGTCTGAAAGTGTCGAGACTGATCTTCATCATGTGTCGACACAAGTAGACTAAGTGTCGACACAAGTGGACTAAGTGTCGACACAAGCCTTGGTGGTGTCGACACAGCTCCTTTATTGTTGTAACAGCTTCTCGACACTACTCCTTTAGAATGTGTCGACACTGATTCTGTGTGTCGACACAAGCCTTATTTTCTTTAACTTTGTTGAAACTTTGCTGTGTGTCGACACAAGTCTTGTGTGTCGACACAGTTGATGTCGACAAAGTCTTCAGTATGTCGACACTGCCTTTTGGTGACGACACAGTTGATGTCGACTAAGTATTCCTTTGTGTCGACACTGCCTCTTGGTGTCGACACAGTTGATGTCGACAATGCTTCACTGTGTGTCGACACTGCCTTTGCATGTCGACACAGCTGATGTTGACTAAACTTCTCTGTGAGTCAAAACTGCCTCTGTATGTCGACTTAGTTTTTTCAGGTGTCGACACAGCCTTTCCAAGTATCGACACAATTAGCTCTAAGTATCGACACAACTTTTCTCCAGTGTCAACACAAGCCTTCATAAGTGTTGACACAGCTTCTCCTGGTGTCGACACATGGACTTAGAAATTTTTCTGCATTCCGGCATTTACTTGACCTGCACATATAAACTCAAAACAACATCAAATACACCTTGATACACATCATTGAGTAAGGTGAGGCTTCTTCAAATCTAGTACACATTTTCCAATGTACCCAACACTGACATTTGTGATATTGCGGTGTCGTACCTGTGAACGAGTAACAGGAAGTATTGGTGTGCCCAGGAAAGACCCGCTGATATTGTAAGATGAATGGGTGTAATAAATACCCAGGCTTGAATGCCAAGAACAGGATTGGTGAGACCGACCCGCGCCTTTGATTAAGCCGCGAGTACGCCATACTCGGTGAAGGCAAGGCGATTTGAGCAACGGGGGGTGGAGGATCCGACCTGCGTTATGTCCGTCCGACATGGACCAAAAGGTGCGGTCTGTTGGAGCGCATAGCAAGAGTCTTAGGCCTGCGTACCATGACACAATGGGGGGCTACGGGCAATCCTGGTGTTTTAAGACTAGAACTCCGGCTGCCCGCCATGGAGTAAATGCTCAAGAGAGTTGCCGTTGGGTTGTGGCCCTGATACGGTGGTGGGAAACTGGTTCGCCGGTACACCAAGATTGTTCCTTGAGTGCACGGATTGTCGGGCCGGGTGGCTGACGGTTGTGATCGCATGTGTGTGCATGAGAAGCACATTTGTATGAAGTATATACATGCTTGTGAATGCTATGCCTGCAGGGAAGAATACCGCTACCTCGGGAAAAGGTATAGGGTCGTTATAATTGGGTCAGCTGAACGCTGACCGTTGCTTCTGTTTGCCACCGTTGGGTGGCTTGTCCCTGTACAGGTGCTGGAGAGCCAAGCGGGATGCATAAAGATTGATGTCCATGCTGCTGCTGCTACTGCTAGCCCTTGAAGGCTATTTTGGAATGATGTTGTGTTTTCTTTTATTGTGGCCGGCCTGCGCGCCAATGTTTAGGCCACTATTTGAAAGCCATGTAAGGCCATAAGGCCAATTTTCGTGTTGTTGTAAGACATTCCTATTATAGATATACAATGTGGAGTTGTTTTATATGTTGGACATTCAAGTGTGGAGTTCAAGTATTAGTATAGGCTTCCGCTAGAATGCAATGTGTTAAGGTGCGCTGCGCTACTCTGGTATCATCCCGTAACTTTTCCGCTTATTTTGTGATATATGCTGTGGGGCCCTGGACGGACCTTCTAGTATATACCATATGAACGGATGGGGTTGTTACATTTTTGGTATCAGCTGTCTTGGTCTTTTCCTCTCGACATCGTGGTCGACTTCTTTTGTCGGGTGGCGTGCACGTGTCTGTGCAAACCAAGTTATACGATTGAACTCCTGAATGTCCATGATAGGAATGCAAATTTATGTGTTTAAGGAACCTGCATGTTCCTATTTTGTGTTGTTTGCTTGTGTAAGGCCGCTAATGTGTGTGTCTTGTCCACCTTTAGGTGACACGGAGTGGAGCTAGGCAGTCAGAGCCCTAGCATTCTGATGAAAGTACGGCACCAGCGGCGGTGCCTACCCCTCCACTGTCCGCCGAACATGTGCGTTTAGTTGTTGAGGCTTTGTTTGCCATGATCCAAGGACAGCCACTTAGGCAGGAACAACTGGCTGTGAGGCCAGAACAGGTGGCGGCAAGGCCTGACTGTATAGTGGATGTGGCTCCTCGAGCGGCTGAGAAGCAGTTGATGCGGTTTATGAGTTTCCATCCGCCTACATTTTCGGGAGTAGGAACTCCTATGCAGGCTGAGGATTGGCTATCGTGCGTCAAGCAAATCATGATGGCGATTGAATCAGAGGAACATCATAAAGTCACCTTAGCTACCTTCCTGCTTGAAGGAGAAGCTAGATTGTGGTGGGACGAGATGGATTTGCATCACTTGGCGGGTCGTCCCTTAACACAAGTATCAATGGAAGAATTCTCCCGACTCTTCCTAGCGAAGCACCTTCCTGCGGCTCAACGGATAGCCATGGAAAATGAATTCCAAAGGCTAACGCAAGGTGATGGCAGTGTTGACGCGTACCTGCATAAGTTTACACGCTTGGGGCGGCATGCGGGTTCTATTTTTGCTGATGAGCAGAGGAAGACGAATAGGTTCTATGAAATATTATGGGACGAGCTGAGGTTCCTGGTTTCTAGTTCTGTGAACCAAGGCTTCCAGGCATTGGTCGACACTGCGAGAGCGCTGGAAAAAGATATGAAGAGGGTGCAGGGGAAGAGGGCTTTGGCTGTGATGCAACCGGAGTGGAAGGTGCCCCGACCTGGGAAACCATTTTATGAGAAGAAATGGGGCAAAAAGTCCAAGACAAGTGGACAAGCTCCTTCATCAGTTGCATCGGGAGCAACATCGGGGGCTACCTCAAGGCCGGATACTCGTACATGCTTCAATTGTGGCCGGGTGGGGCATATAGCTCGAGAGTGTCGGGTGCCACTAAACAATGAAAAGAAGACGGGAGTGTCGTATACGGAGAAGGGCAAGGCAGTAGTGGACTCCTCTGCCTCGCAGGCGTAGCCCTGGGTCTACAATCTTGGCCTACAGGAGGCCATCAAGCAGAGTGACGTCGTCACAGGTATGAGTTTAGTTTGGCATATTATATTGCTTGTATGCTTTGCTTCGTGCATATGTGTTTGCGGTTTGTGTGTGTGACAAGATTGGTACAGGCTTTGTGATGATTCGGGACACGCTGGCGTGAGCACTGTTTGATACAGGTACGTCACATTCTTTTCTGTGTAGCGAGTTCATAGCGCAGCTTGAGATACCTAGCCGTGCAAAGACATATAGCGTCAGGGTGGTGTTGCCGAATGGCTGTAGGATGCTTGCGGATCATGCTTGCGATGTGGCGGTCCAAATCGGAAGTCGGGATTTCAGTTTGACTGCATCTGTATTACCGATATCAGAATTCGACGTGATCTTTGGTATGGATTGGCTTGCGGAGCAGCATGCCATGATTGATTGCCAGTCCAAAGAAATCACGTTGGGCCAGAATACCGAACATGAGACAAAGTTCGCGGGTATGCGAGGAGTGGGCGGGACGTTATTGTCTGCACTCCAAGTAGTCAAGGCTATTCGGAAGGGTGCGGAGTGTTACTTCGCACTAATTCAGGTTGTTGAGCCTAAGGCCAGTGTGTGCGAGGTTCCGATTATGTCGGAATTTACAGATGTGTTTCCCAAGGATCACCCTGGGCTACCACCCCAGCGGGAGATTGACTTCACGATCGAGTTGGTGCCAGGTGCGATGTAACATCCAATTTCCAACTAGACCCCTAAGAGTGGTGTTGGCCATGACTACGTCATGACAAAATCTTAGGAAGCCAGAAATGGGGCAAGAGATAGAAGGCCAAGGTGAGGATCACCATGGTCTGCCTATGGCACAAGCTCATCACCAAACCTATAGTTTGACCTTAGGGCTTCACCATGACTCCATGACCCCACCACAACATCACTAACCTATCAGAGGGTCCACTAGAGCCTTAAGGGTCCATTGGAGTCAACCCAAAGTGGCCAATTTGACCTAGGACCACTATAGGCCTAAATTGGGCAAGGTGCCCTAACAAAGGGTAGTTGGCCTCTAATGTGCCCAACCAACCTTGCCCAGGTCTTCCTAGACCTAAAGTGAGGTCAATGGGTCACTAAGGACACATTGGGGTTAGCCCAAGAGGCCAAGTTGACCCAAGTCAACTCAAACCCCTAATCTGGTCAAAGTACCCTAACTAAGGGTAGGTGACCTCCAAAGTGCAAGGTAACCCTACATAACCCTTCCTAGACCTTAGGGGAGGCCAATGGGTCACCAAGGACCCATTGGGGTCAACCCAAATGGTCATGTTGACCCGAGTCAACTCAAGTCCCAAAGTGGTCAAAGTGCCTTTACCAAGGGTCAAGTGACCTACAGTGTGCAAGTGGACCCTACCCAAGTGCTTGTAGACTTTAGGGAGTCCCATGGGTCACCAAGGATCCATTGTGGTCAGCGCCAGTGGCTAAATTGACCAAAGTCAACTTTTGGGTCAAAATGGTCAAACTAGCCTAAATGGCTAACTCAAGTCCAATTCAAGTGGGCTAGGCCTAGGCAAGTGTGGCTCATAGGTCTAGGAGGTGGTGCGACATATTTTGGGCCCATCAAATTCAGAAATGGGTGACTAGGAGAGAGAAAGAGGGAGTTACCTACATTTGGAAGAGAGAGAAGAAGGAGCTTAATGGCCATCATGGCCATGGAGGCTCCATAACCCCCTCCTTTGATGGGGCTTTAACTCCTTGGAGGTAGGGGATGAGTTCTAAAGTGGTGGCCGGCCAGTGGAGGAGCTCAGCCATCCAAATTCAGTGAAACCGAAAATCCCCCATTAATGGCCTTAATGGTGTCTTGAAGAATTGGGGAGTTACAAACCTCCTCTCCCCAATTACTTTATTAGACACCTTTAACAGGGCAAGGGGAAACGTTTCCCCCGATCAGATCTCAGTTCCAGAGGGGTTGGTGTAGAAGTTGCAGAGGAGTTCAAGCTTGGTGGCCGGCAATGGCGAGGAGGCACAACACCCGCTCCGAAGCCGCGATTCAGGTCCTCCTCCTCTCCTTATCTCATGGGTAGATCGTAGCATTCGTTAGGTGCAAGGTTCAGGCTTAATTGAGCCCGATCAAAATCATGGCTTTCATGGTTTTTGGCCGAAAAATAACCTAGCAGAACCGCCGGAAAATGCCTCTCCGGCAGCTGTGCCGCCGCCTGGCGACAGCCACCACCCCAACGAAGGTGGTGGTGGCGGTGGCCGGCCGGGGAAGGGGCTGGATGGCCGGCGGCAGCCGCTTGAAGTCGGACCAAGAAGAACAAATCCTGGCCGTCGGCTCAGGGAAGGAGATGAACGGATCCCGTTCATTTGTGCCAAGATTCGTGCTTTATCAATTATTAAACTATAGGATTAATTTCATGATTATTTCAATTTCTGTCACGGATTTTATATTTATTGGTTTTAAAATTTAAAAATACTTAGGGCCACCTGGTGGGAAAACTTTCAATATGAAACTTTGGGTCTACTTTAATCCAAAATTGATTTTGACCAATATTGCCCTCTGGTTGGACCAGGGCACCCATTTTGGTGGGACCTGTACCTATGGCTGTCCTGAGATTCAAATGGATGCCTACCCTTCATCCCTTGTCCAAATGGGCTGAAATATGGACAGGGGATCAGTCGTAATTATACCTAGGGTCTATCCAAAATTGGGATTTTTTGGAGACAATTTGCCTAAAGTTTTTACTTTTATTTAATAATGCTATGGTATTTTAATTAAGTGGCGTATGACCTCCAAACCCTCCCAATTTTTGGTGAGTGGTCCATGGCATCGATACCTATCTCTTTACAAAATTTCAACTCATTTGGATGGGTTTTGATTAGGGAATCACCAAACCCTAGCTTGGCCTTAAGGAGGTGTTTTTGATTAAAAGTGCACCATGGGCTTAGGGTGGCCACCTCCCCTCAACAGAGGCTGAGGTTTTGGACACTGACTTAGTATGTCCAATGTCACCCTCATAAGGAAAATGGAGTGATTTAGGCTTGATTTACACTAGGGTTCAACCTCAAACCCTAAGAAAGGACTTTTGGGGGTTGTGAATGATATGGGGGCTAATGCCTTTGTATGACCTTAAAAACTCAGTAGAATTGAAGGTAGTGTAACCTAAGTTCTCTGCAAGGAATCTTAGAGGACTTGGAGGAAGGTAGACACCTCAAAACCCTAACCCTAGTTTTAGGGTAGAAGCACAATTTTATAAATTCAACCACTAAACCTTATTTAAAGGTTGTGAAACTTGGGTAGAGTAAGTTTTAGACCATCTAGAACCCCTAGTAATTTTATTAGAATTTTATGGATTATATTTCTAGTACTTTATTTGGTAAATATCAAAAGGCCCCAACATGGTTTTTTAATTAATTTGATTATTTTGTTCATTTGAAACTGATGAATCTTGGTCAGTAGATGATCTAGGTCTAAGTGTATATCCCTGAATTTTGTTACAATTTTTAATTGAAGATATTTAGTACTTCCTTCATTAATTTCAAAAGAGGCTTTGGTGGTATAAAATTATTTATAAATGATATATTTGTTGAAAAATCATGAGACTTAGGTACTGATGATTTCAGGCCAAAATGTGCTTGTAGGAATTTATTCACAATTTTTAGAGGGTTTATTACAGTATTGTCTTTACAAGTTCATAATATGGAGATTTTTGATAATTAATTATTCAGAGATTAATACTTGCTGAAAAATTATGAAACTTGGCCAATGCTACTTTTAAGAGTGTATCTGCATAGCATAATTAATTTATAATTTTTGAATGGATATTTTCTGTACTTGATTCATAAACAATGAAAGATAGTATATATTGCTAAAATAGTTTTAGTGTCCTTTTGTTGATAGAAAAATTGTGATTCTTTGGATTTACCATATTGAGATAACATAATATTTATCATAATTTTGTTAGGCATCTTGCAAGAGTACTTAGGGTAGTTCATGTTCAAACTAGTAGCCTTTGGAAGCTTTAAGGAAATTAATTAAATGCCAGATAAATTAAGAAAATTATAATTTCCTGGATTTAGTCTATTTGTGTCATGATAAGTCTCCAGTAAATAAGGTAGGCCATTTGAATGAGTATTTGGATTATCTCCTGTCCGGTCTGACATATAGCCTAGGATGGTCTGCATTTGGCAAGATGGGTAAATTACAATAAGATACGATGGGGCATGGTGTAGGAGTTGGTCATTTTGGATAGATGTGGATGAGTTCACCATAAAAGAATAGGAAGAGTGGTGAGAAATTGGTTTGGCTAGAGTTTAGAGGCGCTCGGGTTCGACGAAAGATCGTCATCCCCGAGGTGAGGTAGAGTCAAATCACCTAGGATTAGCCTATTGTAATATGAGAAGGTAATGGGTAAGGGAATCAACCAATAATAAAAAAAAGTACCTTACGAAAGGGAACGCTGGGCGTAATCCCAACATAGTTCCTAGTGCCCCTTGAGAGCCCTTCACAGGGAATACCGGGGGCAGTCTTGGGTTAACGTAAACTGTATTAACAAGCTGAAAAGAGTAACTTAGTAATTAGGGTTGCACATTTCATGAAACACAGATAGCATGGGAAGATAGTTGGGAGCTTCGGCTTTGATAGTTAAGAGATGAACGTTTTGGTCCGGGGAGCTTCAGCTCGATTGTTTGAGACAGACATTTTGGTCCGGGGAGCTTCGACTCGGTTTTGAATACGATAAATTTGCATGTGCATGAAAGGAAAGAAAATTAAGGTGGTGGGTCTTCGGTATTGGAGGGTCGATGCACCGACGCCAATACGCTAACTCGACAAGTTTGGTTAGCACTTCGCCAACAGAAGTCTGGTACCCCAGCCGGCAAGAGTACGCAGGAGTCCGCTTCGTGCACCAAGCGTTGAAGCGTACGATAGGTCTGACCGGTAGTGCTTTACTGGTTTAGAGGTGGGCAAAGCCCAACCCACCGCTTCCGTCTGCCACTACGGAGGTACCCTGGGAGGTTACGGCTCCAGAAAGGGGGAACTAAAGGTCTGTGTGCACAGAGTCGGGTGTGTGTGTTGCACTTGCATGTTCAATCATACCCATTTGCATGTCATAGCATAATCGATTCATTTAACCCTGACACCTAAAGTATAAGTGGAATGAGACGCTTATACATTAGGACCTGCAAAACGACCCCTTGGTCTATAAGCTTGTGTGGGCAAGTTTATAAATTAAGGTTAATTTTGATATGTATATACTGCTGTTTGATAATCGACACCCCAACGTATAAATTGGTATGAGACTCTTTATACGATGGGAGCCTTGCAGAAGACCCCTTGGCTTATGTGTTCTCACAAAAGTGAAGGTTACTTTTCATAATTCATATTATTGTCAATATCTATTATATAATTGCTAGTATAGGTCCACTGACATCTGTTTTTGATTATTCTCCACCTTCAAGTCCTCCCCTTTCTTCCTCTCCGCTCGGTGCCTAGGAGCCATGGGGGAAGGGTTGGGGGAAGATAGGGCTTAGTCTTTTAGACTAATGGTTTTTGAACCGCATCATTTAGGGGATCGTGGAGCCCAGTATGGAGGAGCAGCCCCAGAGACCGATGCGCTTGGAGATGGGGCAGTCTAGCTCCGGAGTTCATACAGCCGGGACCGTGAGTCTCGACCTCGAGTAGATGTTCTATTTTTGATTTCGCATGAGTGATTTGTAGTGAGGACATGATGTACCGGGCATAAGCCCGTATTTTAGTACTCTGATATATTATTCTGTGGACACTCCCTTCGTGGAGATTATCTATATGATATGTGATTTTCTGTGGACTGCTAGTTTGCGTTTACTTTGTTTTGCTACTTTTCTGTGATCGAATTGGTCGGCAGAATCGGCGCTTTGTGGTGATGACCCTTCTCAGGGCGTGAAGGAGTCACCGCAAAACGGCGGTTCTGGGCCTAAGACCCCGGTGTTCAAAAAGAAGAAAAAAGGGGGTCTTACATGTGGTATCAAAGCAGACCTCGATCGAAACGTAGCAGTCCACAACCCTGGGTCACCCCCGCGCGAGTTTAGTTTGGGGACAAACTAAACAACGGAAGCAGTGGTGTGCCCATATGAGGGATCACATGTAAATTGTACACTTCTTATTAAGTATTGAGTCGATTACCTACTAATGTAGTACGTTTTTCAGCCCCCAGCTCAGCCCACCCCACAAGGCGGAGCTCAGCAGACTCCAGACGTTGTACCACCTGCCCCGGTCCCCACTCCATTCCTACAGTCAGAGATTAGACAAAATCTGACAGCCATTTTGGAAGCTTTTAGGGCCCAACAGGTTCCGGCTCCGCAGCCGAACCCGGGGGCAAACTGGTTGAGCAACTTCCGAGGACTTTCTCCCCCATCCTACTTGGGGACAGAGTCGGTAGTTTGGACAAAAGAGTGGATGGATATTATATACGAAATGCTGACCGGGATACGGTGCCACTGGGAGGAGAGGGTGGCTTTGGTGGTATCTTGCATGGAGTCCCATGCCAAGAGGTGGTGGAAGACGCTGCTGGACACGACGTTTGTCGATAGGGAGGTTGCAGAAATTACCTGAGAAGAGTTCAGGGCCACGCTGCTGGAGCATTTTGTTCCGCAGTCGGCTAGGGATGAGTTGGAGGAGCGGTTCTTACAGCTGAAGCTGGGCACCAGGATGGTGGTGGAGTACCATCGGGAGTTCGAACATTTGGCTCGATATGCAGGTTCTTACCAGCTGGACGAAGCAGGATACATCAAGAGGTTCTATAATGGTCTGAAAGAGGAGTTGAGGGAGGCCTTGTTGTTTGTATCTGACGGGCCTATCTCCCGGATTTTGGAGATGGCAAAGAGGATTGAGGTTGATTGGCACACCACTCGGGGTCAGAAGCGGCAAACAGAGGATCAGGGCCAGAGAGACAGAAATGATCAGCGGCGAGGTGCTATACCAGATGGGAGAAGGACAGAGGACCAACCTCGTCAGGAAGTGAAGCAAGAGCCAAGGGAGCAGGTGATATTGGCCCCTCAACATCTTCGGATGCAGGAGATGCCGAGACCCGGGGGTGTGGCATATCCCCCAACAGAGTGCTTCCATTATCATCAGGTTGGACACCTCCGTAGAAACTGCCCCATGAGGGGGAACCACCTCCAGCACCATAGGTTGGCCCACCTGCTCAGCATTTCGGAGGCCGAGGTCGTGGCCGAGGACGTGGATACCAGGGAGGGGATTGTAGATAAGAAAGGGAGCAGGTGTATGCTTTGGACCTGGTGCAGCCTCGAAACCCAGAGCAGTTCATAGCAGATACGCCAAGATGTTTAAATTGTTAAAATTGAATTCCCTTTCTCAACTGCCCAACAAATAGAACTGCCCTAAGTAGAATAAATAGGAAAGAAAACTCGTTATAAAATACTAAGACATTTAACCGTCCCAGGTATAGTCTTCATCAGTGGCAAGCCTGCCTATACTCTGTTCGACACTGGTGTCTCCCACTCGTTTGTGTCGGAGGCCTTTCTGGAAGGGCTGGAAGGAGTGGAACGGTTCACAGGGCTGATGAGTAGGGTGCGTCTACCCGACGGATCGGAGATACTCACCTCTGCCCACTGCAACATGGAGGCGGAGATTGGAGGAAAGTCATTCGAAGTATCGACAACGATCCTAAGGATGCCAGTCTTCGAGTTGATCCTGGGCATGACTTGGTTATACTAGAACAATGCCCAAATTGATTGTCAAGCAAAGAGGATCACCATGAGGCACGAAGACTCTGTCATTATCATCGAAGGTATAAGACATGCCTCTCGTATACCCTTATCTTCAGTACATGCCGTTAAGGCCTATTTACAGGGGGAGGAGGTCTACGAGGTGCTGTTTGAAATTGTGGAGGCCACGGATTCTATATCGGATATCCCGGTGGTGCGGGATTTTGCGGACGTCTTCCCAGAAAAATTTCCAGGATTACCCCCGCACAGGGAGCAGGATTTCTAGATACTGCTGGTGCCGGGGGCCAAGCCGGCATCTAAGGCCCCTTACCGGATGGCCCCAAGGGAATTGACAGAGTTTCGAAGCCAGATTCAGGAGCTAGTGGAAGCCGGATTTGTCCGTCCAAGCTCTTCACCATGGGGAGCTCCGGTTTTGTTCGTCAAAAAGAAAGACGGGACACTCAGGTTGTGCATCGACTACCGAGCACTAAATCGGCTGACGGTCCGGAATACCTATCCACTGCTAAGGATAGACGAGCTGTTCGACCAGCTGCAGGTGGCGCAGTTCTTTTCAAAATTAGATTTGAGGTCGGGCTACTACCAGCTTCGGATTCGAGAGGAGGACATTCAGAAGGCTGCTTTTAGTAGCAGATATGGATTGTTTGAGTTTACGGTGATGCCCTTCGGGCTCACGAATGCACCATCGGCGTTCATGACCCTCATGAACCAGGTTTTCAAGGAGTATCTAGATGTGTTTGTCATTGTGTTTATCAATGACATCCTCATCTACTCGAGAACAGAGGAGGAGCACACTGGCCATCTGACACTGACCCTATAGAGACTGCGGGAGAATCATTTATATGCAAAGTTCAACAAATGTCAGTTCTAGTTGAAGGAGGTGGGCTTCTTAGGCCATATTATCAGTGGAGCCGGGTTGGCAGTGGATCCGGCAAAGATTCAGGCAGTTCGGGATTGGCCGCAGTTGAAGGCAGTCACCGACGTACGAAGTTTCCTATGACTTGCCGGTTATTACCGGAAGTTCGTGGAGGGATTCTCTCGAATCGCCCGCCCACTCACATCTTTGACGAATAAGGAGGTACCTTTCGTGTGGACCCCGCAGTGCCAGGCGGCTTTCCAGGAGCTAAAGGATCGACTCACCCCGGCTCCCATACTTGCTCTCCCCTCAGGGAGAGAAGAATTTCAGGTCTACACCGACGCTTCCTACCAGGGTATGGGAGCTGTACTGATGCAGAAGGGTCATGTGATTGCGTATGCGTGTCGCCAGTTGAAGAAGCACGAACAAAACTACCTGGTGCACGACCTTGAGATGGGGGCGGTCGTTTTTGCTTTGAAGGTCTAGCGCCACTATCTTTATGGAGTCCACTGCGACATCTACTCCGACCACAAGAACCTGAAATACGTGGACACGCAGAAGGAACTGAACATCAGGCAGAGGCGCTGGGTGGAGTTCTTAGCGGATTACCAGTATGAGATGCACTATCATCCAGGGAAGGCAAACGTGGTGGCCGACGCGTTGAGTCGGAGAGCTGCCACTTCCGAAGTCGGGCCCCAGGTTATGTCTATGGAGCTGGTGAGGAGATTGGAGGATTTGCACATCACACTGGTGTCGTTCGAGGATCCCGAGCTTTACATGGAGTATTTAGCTGTGATGAGTGCTACAGACGATATCCGGGACCGAGTTAGAGACGGGCAGAGGCGAGATGCCAAATTGGAGCCGATATTCTGGGCCTTGGAGAACGGTGCAACAGGGGATTACACGATGAGGGACGGCGTGGTATGCTTTAGAGGTCGGACTTATATACTGGAAGGAGTCCAAGTCCGGGAAGATATCATGGCGGAGGCCCACCACAGTAGATACTCGGTGCACCCGGGGATCACGAAGATGTCTACGGACTTGAAGAAGACTATATACTGGCCAGACATGAAGAAGGATATCACTCAGTTTGTGACCCACTGCGAAGCGTGCCAGCTAGTGAAGGCGGAGTGAAAAAACCCCGCAGGATTGTTGCAACCACTCCCGGTACCGGAGTGGAAGTTTGAAGACATCGCGATGGACTTTATTCATGGACTTCCCCGATCATGGACGGGAAACGACTCGATTTGGGTCATCGTCGATCGGTTGACAAAGGTGGCCAGATTCATTCCAATCAGGAAGGATGACTCAGTGGGAGTATTAGTGCGGAGATTTGTGGAGCAGTTCGTTCGATATCACGGGGTGCCCAAGACGATCGTGTCGGATCGGGATGGCCGGTTCACTTCCAGGGAGTGGAGATCCGTGCAGGCTTACTTAGGCACGCGATTGACCTTCAACAACGCATTCCATCCTCAGACGGATGGGCAGACAGAACGCACCAATCGTGTAACACCCCCTATCCGTCGCATAGCATATAGCAGTAGGTCCGTCCGGGGCCCGACGCCGTATACTACAGACAGACCGGGTGGTTACTCAATGGAAACCATCCAACCAATCCAACATCCTACACAGAGCATTCTAGCAGAAGCAGTTTTATAAGTTACAATTAAAGAACTCAGCAAAAAGAGCACGAATGTCCACTAAATATACCAAATAGGAATGTGGTACATACACAAGTACTGGCCTTAAGGCCTTACAAAATTGTTTACTTAATATTACATGATTTGCAAACCATGACACGCAGGCCGGTCATACATGAATAAAAGCAGTAAACACTCCAATTAGGCCTTCGAGGGCCGGCTTCGCAATTTGGGCTTTAGCCCGCTATTGACCGCTTGGTCCAGCAGCACCTGCAAGCAACAAACCATCGCACGGTGGCAAACAAAAGCAACGGTCAACAATGTTGACCAAATTATAACGATCCTGCCCCCAACTCGGGGCGGCGATGCTCCTTCCCTGCATTTTATTATCATAAGCGAGCAGTGTATAAATATTCATTTCATCACAGGCATAGGCTCATATGGCCACACACCCCGTGCACTCAGGGCACATTCTCGGTGAACACAGTCTAAGTCTGTCTACTCACCACCGTCCCTTTGGACGACCAAATAATGAGCAATTTGTCTTCCCGGCATGGGTCACAATAATTAAAACCATAGACCGTCGAAGACCCTCATCTATGCCAACGACAAGTGTCACATAACCTTAGGTATCTTTAACCCGAACGACATAGAACGGGTACGGTTCCATCTAACCCGTGCTCACATCGCAACGGTAATTTAAACTATATGCGCAGGTCAAACTTCTCCCGAGTCCCGTTTCCATCAGAAAAATCACATAACTCGGTTATGTTCAAGTTGGCTCTCAGGCCACAAAGTTGGTAAGATCACGCATCCGCCCAGTTTTCCGGGTGCACCTTTGGGTTAATCCCCAAGGCTCCCTGTTGCAATCTACCACGTAGAAAACCAGAAAACAAACAATCGCACGGAGTCTTCTCCGGCATTTATGCAATGCAAAATCACCAATCCGGACCAACATGTCCGGGTAGGCTTCACACATCATGCCTAAGTCCGTTCTCGCATACGGACTCTAAACAACGAGGACTTTACATATCTACCCGAAGGAATGCCTCCACTCACCGCAAACTCGCGAGAGCGGGCTTCCTATGCAAAGAAGGAGAGCTTCACATGCTCAAGAAGAGAATCGTTACCCTAGCGTTTTTCCTCGGTGCCATGGAAAAGTAAGAGTATGAAAGCATCGCACTCTCTTTGCCTCCGTAGATCCGAAGTCGGCTCGCGATTTGGAGCTTCGAAGCTCCTCTAATGGCCGGATCTACCTTCTTCTTCCTCCTTTGGCTCTCCTCTCTCTCTTGACTTAGAAAGAGAACCACTCAATTAAAAGTGAGAGTTTCAAAGGTCCAATCCCGGGTATATCCCATCAGGAATAACCCCCAGCCATTGGATCCCAAATTAAAGAAACGAACGGCCTTGATTCGGCCCTGAAATGTACAATCTGGACCGAACACGGCCTGGCACACGCCCGTGTCCCAGGCCATTTCCCTCATTCGCCGTCAAAATCGTCGAGCCTGGAACAACACACGGGCATCCGACACGCCCATGTTCGACCTGACACGCCCGTGTTCCAACTGACACGGCCGTGTGCCTCCATCGACACAGCCCCGAAAACAACCCGAGAGTCACACGGGTATTGGACACGCCCGTGTCCTAGCCCATGTCTACTCGAACACGCCTGGGCTCCAGGCCATGTTCACGGTCTCGACACTTCGTCGAGTGAAGTTCGTCGACCCCACGACACGGCCTTGGACACGCCCGTGTCCTAGGCCGTGTGCCTTGTCTCGACACATCGTCGAACGAAAATGTCGACACCCCGGGCCGATTGTCGACACGGGCTCGACACGCCCTGAGACACGCCCGTGTCTCAGGCTGTGTGCCCCGTCTCGACACTTCGTCGAGCGTAAAATGTCAACTTCGTGGCCAAGTCATCGACTCAAGCCTGACACGCCCTGGGACATGCCCGTGTCCCAGGCCGTGTGCCCCCTGCCAAATTAGAGATTTGGCCCAAAACGCCTCCCGTCGCTCTTTTGAGTTTCGGGGCGTTACAACTCTCCCCCTCTTAAAAGAATTTCGTCCACGAAATTAAAATAGAGGAAAGACAAGTACCAAAATTAAAATGTACCTGAGCGGAACAACTCCGGATACTCGTCAAGCATAGTCAGCTCTCGTTCCCAAGAGAGCTCCTCTCGACCGCAATTGTCCCATCGGACCTTGACCATACTGATCTCTTTATTGCGTAGCCGCTTGACCTCCAAGTCCTCAATACGCGCGGGCTTGACTTTTGTCGTCAACCTACCATCCACCGGCACTTGATCGACTGCGATCACTTGCGTAGGCTCTTGCACCGCCTTCCGTAGCGCTGATATATAGAATGTATCATGTAAACCACTAAGCTCCACAGAAAACTTCAACCGATAGGCTGCTTCACCAAACCGCTCCAGAACCTCAACCGGCCCAAGGTACCTCGGGCTTAGCTTTTTCAATCGCCGCACCCGCGAGACACCCTTGAACGGCTTGATCTTTAAGTACACATAGTCACCCACAGCGAACTTCACGTTCCTGTGCTTGGCATTATAGTACTTTGCTTGACGGTCTTGAGCGATTAGCAACCTCTCCTGAATGGTACACACCAACGAAGTAGCATATTCCACCTCTTGGCACTTGTACAACTTTGACTCACCCGTTTCTAACCAAGACAACGGCATGCGACATTTTTTACCATATAGGGCCTCGAAGGGCGCCATTTGAATACTCGCTTGGTAGTTATTGTTGTACGCAAACTCCACCAAATAAGGATGGTCTTCCCATTGCTTTCCAAAGTCCAAGATACACATGCGGAGCATGTCTTCCATGGTTCTATTTACCCTCTCGATTTGCCCATCCGTTTGCGGATGAAAGGCTGTGCTGAATTTCAACTTTGTTCCCAACATTTGCTGTACTAGCCTCCAATCATTAGACGTGAACCGACCATCTCGGTCACTCACGATGCTGCGGGGCACACCGTGAAGCCGTACTATATTATCCACATACAGTTTTGCCAACTTCTCCACCGGATCATCCTTCCTATGCAGAATGAAATGCGACACCTTCGTTAGCCGATCTATGACCACCCAAATGGCGTCTTTCCCCTTTTGCGACCTTGGAAAACCGTGCATAAAGTCCATAGAGATGTCGTCGAATTTCAACTCCGGAATAGGCAAGGAATTAAGAAATCCTCCCGGTTTTTGGCACTCCGCCTTCATCAAGGTGCAAGTTTGGCACTTCGCCACAGAGAGTGCCACATCCTTCTTCAAACCCGGCCACCAAAATAGTTTCTTTACATCGCGGTACATCTTCATGCTCCCCGGGTGAATCGAGTACTTGGTATGATGTGCCTCGTACAACAATTCCACCCGCAAATTGCCCATACTTGGGACGCACAGACGACCGTCTTTCCAAAGCAATCTGTTCTCCACAACGAATTGAGAATTTGACCCATCCAGAGCTTCTACCATGAACTGCTTCATATGAACATCCAAATCCAAAGCCTGCCGAATCCGATCAGCCAGGTCATATTGGACTTCAGTCCAATTCAGTACTGCTTCAGCACTTGCTTGCTTATCCACACAAACAATCTCCAACGCCTCCAACTCCCGAACCAACCGCTCGTCATGGATCGACAGCCAATTGGCTTGAGCTGGGGCCCAGCGACTCAACGCGTCTGCAACCACATTCCCTTTACCTAGCACGTAGTGGATCTTGAATGTATAGTCTTCCAGGAACTCCATCCATCTACGCTGCCGCATATTCAGATATTTCTGATCAATCAGATACTTCAGGCGCTTATGATCGGTGTAAATATCAATCTTTACACCATACAAATAGTGTCTCCATAGCTTCAAGGCAAAAATCACGGCCGCTAACTCCAAATCATGGACCAGATAATTCCTCTCGTGCACTTTTAGCTGTCTCGAGCCATAAGCTATCAGACTTCCGTGTTGCAGTAGCACGCAACCCAAACCGCTGCCCGAAGCATCGCTATAAATCTCATAACCTTCGGTCCCACACGGCGAACTCAACACAGGCGCCGTGGTCAACCGACATTTCAACTCTTCAAAATCTCGCGCACACTCCGGCGTCCAAATGAACTTCTGCTCCTTCCTCATCAAAGTAGTGAGAGGTAACGATATCCGCGAGAAGTTCTCTACGAAGCGCCTATAATAGCCGGCAATCCCCAGAAAGCTCCGGACTTCCGCTACCATAGCAAGCTCAGGCCACTCCTGTATCGCAACAATCTTCGCCAGATCCACAACAATACCCTCTCCACTCACTATATGACCGAGGAACGCCACTGAGGATAACCAAAACTCGTACTTCGAGAACTTGGCATACAATTGATTCCTCCTTAGCATCTCCAAAACCAAATGAAAATGCTTGAAGTGATCTTCCTCACTCTGCGAGTACACGAAAATATCGTCGGTGAAGACGATCACAAAATGGTACAAGTACTCCCTGAAGGTCCTGTTCATCAGATCCATGAACACTGACAGAGCATTAGTCAGCCCAAATGGCATGACCGTAAACTCGTAATGCCTGTATCGCGTACTGAACGCTGTCTTCGGGATATCACTATCCCTTATTCGCAGCTGATAGTACCCGGACTTGAGATCCAACTTTGAGTACACCGTCGACCCGACCAACTGATCAAAAAGATCATCGATCCGGGGGGGGGATCGGGTACTTGTTCTTTTCCGTCAACTTGTTGAGCTCCCGATAATCAATACATAGCCTTAATCTTCCGTCCTTCTTCTTAATAAAGAGGACCAGTGCGCTCCAAGGCGAAGAGCTTGGACACACATTCCCTTGCTCCAACAACTCTTGTAGTTGAACCTTCAACTCCGCCATTTCCTTAGGCGCTAGTTGATACAGAGAGTGTGACACAGGCTTTTCACCTGGTACGAGCTCTATCGTAAGATCTATCTCCCACTGCGGTGGGGTTCGAGGAAGATCGCTAGGGAACACATCAGGGTATTCTGATACCACTGAAATACTGTCCAACGTGGGCTTAGGCTTTGCAACCTCCACTTGTGTAAAGAACAGTTCTACACCGGCACGAACCGCCTTCACCACCTGAAGAGCAGCCACCAACGTCTTGCTCGACCCCTTCGAGCCCGTAAAGGTCGTCTCATGACTAGCTCCCAGCTTGACTTCCTTGCTACCGCAATCGATATAAGCTTGCTGCTCCGAGAGCCAGTCCATGCCAAATATTACGTCGAACTCCCCTAGCGGTAGTAACGATACTTGGAAGTCAAAGTCTTGGCTCCCTGACCACACCTAAACGCAATAGATACTACCCGCGCGCATTGAGCGCCATTGGGCCATAGCGTATCCAATTTGTCTTTTACCATCGAAGGAGGTACTCCGGCGCGCAATATAATTCCTAAATAAAGGAATGCAAAGCTCCCTAAAGGAACGATGCTCTCGCCAGAACACTAAAATCAGAACAAAGCTTAGCACATGTAGTTCTAAGCTAACATGCACAAGGGCGACAAGTATTTAAGGCAAAACTATCTTTAAACCATACCTGAACTCACGACGGCGTGCTTCCTCCAGGGATTTAGGCACTCACGGGCATAATGCCCCGACTCCCCACAGTTGAAACATGCGCCCGGGGTTTGGCTTGTAGTTGCCCCCGAAGCACCGAAAGGAGGGACTAGACCAAGAGTCCTAGCCTTCTTATACCATTTTCGATATACAGACTTTGAGGGGTTCGACACTTTGAATGCCGTTTCCTTTGCACTAAAGTCCTTGACTGCTCCTGACATAGCTTTCTTAACCTTCCGAGCACCATTCCAACATTCACGGGCAATATGCCCTTTCTTTCTACAAGTAAAATATGTGTAAGTAGCTTTGCTAGTCGATGTCGCAGCGCCTTTCTCCAGCATTCCGCCGGATGCAACTCTTATGGGGCTTGCATAGTTCGATACCATGGTCGCTGACATCGGGAGAGTCTTCCTCAAATCTGCCTCCAAAGATCTAGCTGATTCCACCAAGGCTCGGAATCCCAATAACTTTGGTCCTAGCAGTAGAACTCATAACTCGGCGCTCAGGCCATTATAAAATCTATCGACTGTAGCTTGCTCATTATCCAACTCGAAGCATGGGTAGCGACTTATCATAAGAAATGCTTTCAAATATTCCTCAACTGTGTGTGCTCCCTGCACTAAATGCATATTCAGCTGCTGCCCCGATGGTCTACTAAAGGTCATCTGCTCCATCGCGCCAACCGGCGTTGAAGCCACAACAGGGGCTTTGGTGGTATAAAATTATTTATAGATGATATATCTGTTGAAAAATCATGAGACTTAGGTACTGATGATTTCAGGCCACAATATGCTTGTAGGAATTCATTCACAATTTTTAGAGGGTTTATTACAGTATTTTCTTTACAAGTCCATAATATGGAGTTTTTTGATAATTAATTTATTCAGAGATTAATACTTGCTAAAAAATTATAAAACTTGGCCAATGCTATTTTTAAGGTTGTATCTGCATAGTATAATTAATTTATAATTTTTGAATGAATATTTTCTGTACTTGATTCATAAACAATGGAAGATAGTAAATATTGTTTAAATAGTTTTAGTGCCCTTTTTGGTGATAGAAAAATTGTGATTCTTTGGATTTACCATATTGAGATAACCTAATATTTATCATAATTTTGTTTGGCATATTGCAAGAGTACTTAGGGTAGTTCATGTTCAAACTAGTAGCCTTTGGAAGATTTAAGGAAATTAATTAAATGCCAGATAAATTAGGAAAATTATAATTTCCTGGATTTAGTCTATTTGTGTCATGATAAGTCTGCAGTAAATAAGGTAGGCCATTTGGATGAGTATTTGGATTATCTCCTGTCCGGTCCGACATATAGCCTAGGATGGTCTGCATTTGGTAAGATGGGTAAATTGCAATAAGATACGATGGGGCATGGTATATGAGTTAATCATTTTGGATAGATGTGGATGAGTTCACCATAGAAGAATAGGAAGAGTGGTGAGAAATTGGTTTGGCTAGAGTTTAGAGGCGCTCGGGTTCGACGAAAGATCGTCTTCCCCGAGGTGAGGTAGAGTAAAATCATCTACGATTAGCCTATTGTAATATGAGAAGGTAATGGGTAAGGGAATCAACCAATAATAAAAAAAGTAGATTGCGAAAGGGAACGCTGGGCATAATCCCAACACAGTTCCTAGTGCCCCTTGAGTGCCCTTCACAGGGAATACCGGGGGCAGTCCTGGGTTAACGTAAACTGTATTAACAAGCTGAAAAGAGCAACTTAGTAATTAGGGTTGAACATTTCATGAAACACAGATAGCACAGGAAGATAGTTGGGAGCTTCGGCTTGGATAGTTAAGAGACGGACATTTTGGTCTGGGGAGCTTCGGCTTGATTGTTTGAGACGGACATTTTGGTCCGGGGAGCTTCGGCTCGATTTTGAATACGATAAATTTGCATGTGCATGAAAGGAAAGAAAATTAAGGTGGTGGGTCTTCGGTATTGGACGGTCGATGCACCGACGCCAATATGCTGACTCGGCAAGTGTGGTTAGCACTTCGCTAACAGAAGTCCGGTGCGCCAGCCGGCAAGAGTACGCAGGAGTCCGCTTCGTGCACCAAGCGTTGAGACGTACGATAGGTCTGACCGGTAGTTCTTTACTGGTTTAGAGGTGGGCGAGGCCCAACCCACTGCTTCCGTCTGCCACTACGGAGGTATCCTGGGAGGTTACGACTCCAGAAAGGGGGAACTAAAGGTCTGTGTGCACGGAGTCGGGTGTGTGTGTTGCACTTGCATGTTCCATCATACCCACTTGCATGTCATAGCATAATCGATTCATTTAACCCTGACACCTAAAGTATAAGTGGAATGGGACGCTTATACATTAGGACCTGCAAAACGACCCCTTGGTCTATAAGCTTGTGTGGGCAAGTTTATAAATTAAGGTTAATTTTGATATGTATATAATGCTGTTTGATAACCGACACCCCAACGTATAAATTGGTATGGGACTCTTTATACGATGGGAGGCTTGCAGAAGACCCCTTGGCTTATGTGTTCTCACATAAGTGAAGGTTACTTTTCATAATTCATCTTATTGTCAATATCTATTATAGAATTGCTAGTATAGGTCCGCTGCCATCTGTTTTTGATTATTATCCACCTTAAAGTCCCCCCCTTTCTTCCTCTCCGCTCGGTGCCTAGGAGCCATGGGGGAAGGGGTGGGGGATGATAGGGCTTAGTCTTTTAGACTAACGATTTTCGAACTGCATCATTTAGGGGATCGTGGAGCCCAATATGGAGCAGCAGCCCCAGAGACCGGTGCGCTTGGAGATGGGGTAGTCTAGCTCCGGAGTTCATACAGTCGGGACCGTGAGTATCGACCTCGAGTAGATGTTCTGTTTTTTGCTTCCGCATGAGTGATTTGCAGTGAGGACATGATGTACCGGGCATAAGCCCGTATTTTAGTACTCTGATATATTATTCTGTGGACACTCCCTTCGTCGAGATTATCTATATGATATGTGATTTTTTGTGGACTGCTAGTTTGCATTTACTTTGTTTTGCTACTTTTCTGTGATAGAATAGACCAGCAGAATCGGCGCTTTGTGGTGATGACCCTTCTCAGGGCGTGAAGGCGTCACCGCAAAACGGCAGTTCTGGGCCTAAGACCACGGTGTTCAAAAAGAAAAAAGGGGGTCTTACATGCGAAACCTGTGGCCCGCTTGCCATATCACGTCGCGCCAAAGGAGATGGCTGAGTTGAAGGTCCAACTACAAGAATTGCTGGAGCAAGGTTATATACGCCCAAGCATGTTACCTTGGAGCGCGCCTGTGCTTTTTGTGAAGAAGAAAGACGGTGGCTTGCGGTTATGTATAGATTACCGTGAATTAAATAAGCTGACCGAGAATAATAAATATCCGATACCCTAGATTGATGAGTTATTCGTTCAGCTGGTGGGCTCGACCGTCTATTCAAAGTTGGACCTGAAGTCTGGTTATTACCAGTTGAGAATTCGGGAAAGTGACATTCCCAAAACCGCATTTGGAATGCGTTACGGGCACTATGAGTTCACAGTCATGCCATTTGTACTGTGCAATGCGCCCTCGGTGTTTATGGATTTGATGCACCGCACGTTCCGAGAGTACCTGGATCTGTTTGTGATCGTGTTCATTGATGACATCCTGGTGTACTCGAAGTCGAAAGCTGAACATGAGATTCACTTGCGGTTGGTCTTGAATACATTGAGGCAAAATCAACTCTATGCCAAGTTCTTGAAGAGCGAGTTTTGGTTATCGTCAGTGGCTTTTCTGGGCCATGTGGTGAGTGGAGAGGGTATAGCAGTGGATCCAGCAAAGATAAGGGCCATAGAGGAGTGGCCGGTGTTGTCTTCAGTGTCCGAGGTCAGGAGTTTCCTTGGACTTGTGGGCTACTATCGAAGATTTGTTGAGAATTTCTCGCGGATCGCTTTGCCTCTAACCATGCTGACGAGAAAAGAGCAGAAGTTCGTTTGGACGCCAGAGTGCGCACGAGCTTTTGAAGAGCTGAAGGTTCGATTGACCACGACGCCGATATTGTCTTCGCCAAGTGTGACCGATGGATTTGTTATTTATAGTGATGTCTCAGGGAGCGGCTTAGGCTGCGTTCTTCTAAAGAATGGAAAGGTAATTGCTTATGTT
Source organism: Platanthera guangdongensis (assembly GCA_039583875.1). Classification (NCBI taxonomy): domain Eukaryota; kingdom Viridiplantae; phylum Streptophyta; class Magnoliopsida; order Asparagales; family Orchidaceae; genus Platanthera; species Platanthera guangdongensis. The sequence goes on from CM077148.1 coordinate 56,157,804, forward strand.
TCACGCCAGCTGAAGGTGCATGAACAAAATTATCCCGTCCATGACTTAGAGTTGGCGACGGTGATTTTTGCACTAAAGTTGTGGCGACACTATCTTTATGGAGTGAAGGTAGAGATCTATACAGATCACAAGAGCTTAAAGTACCTATTAGAGCAAAAGGACTTGAACATGCGACAACGAAGGTGGTTGGATTTTCTTGGGGACTACACTTTCGAGATCCACTATACTCCCGGGAAGGGAAGCATAGTCGCGGATGCCTTAAGTATGAGAGCTCCGGCTAGAGCGAGTTGGTTACGAAGGCATGATGAACGTCTCATCCAGGAGTTAGAAGCGTTGGAGATTTATGGTGTTGACAAGAATTCTACCGCCAATGCATGTTTGAACTGGACGGAGGTGCAATGTGACCTTGCAGACCGGATTCGACGAGCAACGGTGTTTGATGAAGATCTGTTACGCTATGTTAACGAGGGGCCAGAGGGCAAATTCTCCTGGAATGATGGTCTTTTGCGAAAAGAAGGCCATTTGTGCGTCCCGCATGTGGGTAGATTGAGGGAAGAACTGATGTATGAAGCACATTATAAAAAGTATTCCATTCACCCTGGGAGCACGAAGATGTTCAATGATATGAAAAAGCTATTCTGGTGGCCAGGGCTCAAGAGAGATGTTGCCCTCTATGTGGCCAAATGCCAAACATGTGCGATGGTGAAGGTGGAATGCCAAAAGCCGGGTGGTTATTTGAAGTCGCTGCCGATCCCAGAATGGAAATTTGATGATATTTCCATGGATTTTGTGCACGGGTTGCCGAGATCTCAGCGAGGAAATGATTCCATTTGGGTGATTGTTGACCGGCTAACTAAAGTGACACATTTTCTCCCGAACAGGCAGGATGATTCGGTCGAAAGTTTGGCAAAATTATATGTTGAACAGATTGTGCGGCTTCACGGTGTTCCTCGGAGCATCGTAAGTGATCGAGATGGGCAATTCACGTCAAATGACTGAAGGATAGTTCACCGACTATTGGGCACGAAGTTGACATTCAGTGCGTCCTTTCATACCCAAACGGATGGCCAAACTGAACGTACCAACAGAACGATGGAGGACATGCTCCGGCTGTGTGCGCTCGACTTCGGAAAGAGATGGGAAGATCATCTCTACATGGTGGAGTTTGGGTATAATAACAGCTACCAGGCGAGCATTGGGATGGTACCATATGAAGCGCTATATGGAAGGAAGTGTCGTACTCCCTTGGCTTGGGTAGAAGCGTGCGAAGCTCGAGTGTATAATCGAAATGAGGTCGATGAAGCAAATTCAACCATTCGGACGATTCGAGAGAAGCTACTCATTGCTCAAGATCGATAAGCGAAGTACCACAACACCAAGCACCGGAACGTAGAGTTTGCGGTTGGAGATTGGGTCTACTTGAAGATCAAGCCCTTCAAAGGTGTCTCCAGGATTCGACGTTTGAAAAAGTTGAGTCCAAGATATTTGGGTCCATTTGAAGTGGTTGAGCGAGTCGGAGAAGCGGCTTATCGGCTAGCTCTGTCGGCAGACTTGGGTGGATTACATGATGTGTTACACATCTCGGTGCTTCGGAAAGCCGTTAACGATCCAGCTTAAGTGATCGTAGATGATTGTGTGCAAATGGAGTATGAGCTAACAACGAGAGTTAGACCCATTCAGATCGAGGATCGAGCCGAGAAACAGTTATGGAACAAGACGGTCGGGATGGTTAAAGTCCGGTGGGACAACTGCGGCCGTGAGGAACATACATGGGAGTGAGAGCAAACCATGCGAGTGGAGTTTCCTGAGATGTTTCTATAATGAGTGGAGAGTGATATATGTTGTTGTAACATGAGAATTTGAATGTTATAACTGTTTAGTTGCTGGTTGCTAGTTGCCAACCTCGATACTAATTTCGTGGACAAAATTTCTTGTAGGAGGGGAGGGTTGTAACAGCCCAATTTTTTCAGCAGGCAAAATTTTGGGTGACACGGCCTGGGACACGGGCGTGTCCTGCTCGGGTGCGGAGTCGTGCCGAGATCGACGAAAGTCGTTCGACGGAAAGTGTTTGGGTGGTCACGCCCTGGATCACGGACGTGATAGAGGGCGTGCCCTGCTTGGGTTCGGCATCAGGTCGACGAAATGTTGTGATCAACGACTTGAGCTCGACGATTTAGCAAAGGCTTCGTGGGCTAGCAAATCGTCGAACGGAAATCGTCGAATGCTGTGGAGATCGTCGAACGCGCGGAATCGTCGAATGGAGATCGTTAAGCGTTGGGCCAATTCGACGATCGCTGCCCGATCGTCGAACGGATATCGTCGAACGCGCGGAATCGTCGAACGGAAATCGTCGAATGTGCTGTTTGACGATCGCTGGCGGGCTCGACGATCGCTGGTGAGCTCGACGATCGCTTCCTAATCGTCGAACGCAGATCGTCGAGCGCATATTTGTGTCATGCTCATGACTTGGCTGACACGGGGCGTGTCCCGTGGCGGTGACATGATTTGGGATAAGGCGGGTTGAGCACCGCTTAGCGACACGGCCTGTGACACGGGCGTGTCACAGGGCGTGTCGGATGCGGAAATCGGTTTTCTCGATTTTTCGTAGTCGTCCATTTTTCTCAGCTTGGATCCAAGGGTTGAACTTCTTTCCTGCTTCCTTAAGGCCAAAAACCGAGAACGTATTCTCATTTTGTTTTTGCCTTCATCTTTATAAAAGTACAGAGAGAGAAAGGGAAAGGAAGACGGAGAAGAAGAAGAGGGGTTGTTCGGTGGTGGAGCTGGTGAGTGTCCAATGGTGATCCGAGGCCAATTTTGTGGAGGAAACACTCTTTCTAGACAGCTAGGAACTTCATGGCACCAAAGAGGGCTTCAAGGGTAATGACTTTCTTCCTAGCCATGTGAAGGCTTCCTTTTTGGCATATGTTTGTGATTCCCCCACCAAGAGGTGGCTGATTTTGGGAGTATTTGGGTGGATTCATGAAATCGCCTTTGTTGACATATAGATCCGGAATTGGAGTATGGAATAGGCATGCTGTGTGAAGCCCATCTGGACAGGTTGGTCTGGATTGGTGATATTGCATACGAGCCGGAGAAGACTCCGAGATAAACATGTAGTTTAAGGAGTCAACGGGTTATGCCTGTGAAGGGTAGTAGTATGAAGTACTAGAGTGGTAGTCCAGGAAAATATTCGTGTTATGCTTGTGCTATTGGGTCGTACCTATGAATGATTAACAGGAAGTACTGGTGTGACCAGGAAAGGCCCTTTGTGATGCTTGATGTTGTAGGTGGTACCTGTGAAGAGAGTAGCAGGAAGTACTGGTGTGCCCAGGAAAGACCCCTGGCATTTGTGATATTGCGGTGTCGTACCTGTGAATGAGTAACAGGAAGTACTGGTGTGCCCAGGAAAGACCCGCTGATGTTGTAAGATTAATGGGTGTAATAAATACCCAGGCTTGAATGCCAAGAACAGGATTGGTGAGACCGACCCGCGCCTTTGATTAAGCCGTGAGTACGCCGTACTCGGTGAAGGCAAGGCGATTTGAGCAACGGGGGGGGGGGGGGGGGGGTGGAGGATCCGACCTGCGTTATGTCCATCCAACGTGGACCAAAAGGTGCGGTCTGTTGGAGCGCATAGCAAGAGTCTTAGGCCTGCGTGCCATGACACAATGGGGGGCTACGTGCCATCCCGGTGTTTTAAGACTAGAACTCCGGCTTCACGCCATGGAGTAAATGCTCAAGAGAGTTGCAGTTGGGTTGTGGCCCTAATATGGTGGTGGGAAACTGGTTCGCCGGTACACCAAGAATGTGCCCTGAGTGCATGGATCGTCGAGCCGGGTGGCTTACAGTTGTGATGGCATGTGTGTGCGTGAGAAGCACATTTGTATGAAGTATATACATGCCTGTGAATGCTATGCCTGCAGGGAAGAGTACCGCTGCCTCGGGAAAAGGGGTAGGGTCGTTATAATTGGGTCAGCTGAATGTTGACTGTTGCTTCTGTTTGCCACCGTTGGGTGGCTTGTCCCTATACAGGTGCTGGAGAGCCAAGCAGGACGCATAAAGGTCGATGTCCCTGCTGCTGCTGTTGCTAGCCCTTGAAGGCTATTTTGGAATGATGTTGTGTTTTCTTTTATTGTGGCCGGCCTGCGCGCCAATGTTTAGGCCACTTTTTGAAAGCCATGTAAGGCCATAAGGCCAACTTTCGTGTTGTTGTAAGACATTCCTATTATAGATATACAATGTGGAGTTGTTTTATATGTTGGACATTCAAGTGTGGAGTTCAAGTATTATTATAGGCTTCCGATAGAATGCAATGTGTTAAGGTGCGTTGCACTACTCTGGTATCATCCCGTACCTTTTCCGCCTGTTTTGTGATATATGCTGTGGGGCCCCGGCCGGACCTTCTAGTATATACCATATGAACGGATGGGGTTTTTACACTAAGACATCCACATGAGCTTCTTTCTTCATTGGGATAAACCGGGCTACTTTCATCAGGCGATCAAATATCACCCACATTGAATCATTCCCGAAGCGTGAGCGAGGTAACCCATTGACGAAGTCCATGGAGATATCCTCGAACTTCCATTCGGGGATGGGCAATGATTGTAACAAACCACCGGGGCTCTTGCATTCTGCCTTCACTCTTTGACAAGCTTCACAATGTGTAACAAAATATCAGACATCCTTCTTCATTCCCGGCCAACACATGGTCTTCCGCAATTCGATGTACATCTTGGCAATACCCGGGAGCACCGAATACTGAGAGTAATGTGCCTCTCTCAAGATATCCTGCCGGATTCTACCGCCCTTGGGAATGTATAGCCTACCACAGAAATAAATGAGGCCGTCTTTTATTATATACTTGTTAGAAGTCCCATTTTCGATTGCCTTGACCGCTGGGGCCAGAGCCGCATCCCTTCCTTGCTCCACCCGGATTCAGTCCCGGATATCACAAACTATGCTCATGGTTGCCAAGTACTCCGTATACTCTGCCGAAGGAGCCTTATATACTAAGGTAATATCCATCTCTTCAATCATTTGAGCCAACTCCATACTCATCAATCGAGCCTCTGGGCTAGAGCCTGGTACCTTCCTACTCAATGCATCGGCCACCAAGTTCGCTTTTCTGGGGTGGTAGTTCATGGTGAACTCATAGTCGCATAGAAATTCTAACCACTGCCGTTGTCTCAAGTTCAACTCCTTTTGAGTGTGAACGTACTTCAAGTTTTTGTGATCTGAAAAGATCTCGCAGTGGATGCCGTATAGATAATGCCTCCAAACCTTCAAGGCGAACACCACTGCTCCAAGCTCCAAATCATGAACCGGGTAATTGATTTCATGTTTCTTCAGTTCTCTTGAAGCATAAGCAATCATGTGTCCATGCTGCATCAACACCGCTCCCATCCCATGATATGATGCATCAGTGTAAACTTGAAATACTTCCTTCCCAAACGGAAGTGCAAGGATGGGGGCGGAGGTAAGTCTATCCTTTAGCTCCTGGAACGCCGCTTCATATTGGGGTGTCCACTCAAATGGCAGACCTTTCTTCATCAATGAAGTGAGAGGAAGAGCAATCTTTGAAAATCCTTTTACGAACTTGCGGTAGTACCCAAAAAGTCCAAGGAAACTCCTCACATCAGCCGCCGACTTCATGGGCGACCACTCCTTCACGACATGCACCTTGGCCGGATACACCGCTAGTCTTGCTCCACCGATCACATGCCCCAAGAAAGCAACCTCTTTAAGCCAGAATACGCACTTGCTGAACTTGGCGAACAAGGCGTGCTCTTTTAATTTCTTCAATACCAAGGTCAAGTGCTCAACATGCTCCTCCTCCTCCATCTTTGAGTAGACCAAGATGTCGTCGATGAAAACAATGACGAAGATATCCAAATAAGGTTCAAACACCATGTTCATCAGGCTCATGAAGGCCGAAAGGGCATTTGTGAGCCCAAACAGCATTACAGTGAACTTGTACAACCCATATCTTGAACTAAAGGCCGTTTTCTGGATGTCACCTTGTTATATTCTCAACTGATAATACCCTGAGTGCAAGTCCAGCATAGAAAATCAATGCGCTCCCACTAGTTGATCGAACAACTCGTCGATCCGAGGTAGCAGATAAGTGTTCCACACTGTCCGCCGATTGAGTTCCCGATAGTCTATGCACAAACACAGGGTTCCATCCTTCTTCTTCACGAACAATACAGGGGCTCCCCAGGGTGACGAACTGGGGCGAACGAACCCTGACTCCACCAGTTCTTGCAGTTGAACTCTAAACTCCGTGAGTTCCTTCGGGGCCATTCGGTAAGGGGCCTTGGATACCGACTTGGTGCCCGGTACTAGATTAATCTGGAGGTCAACCTCTCTATGTGGGGGTAATCCTAGCAGTTTCTCAGGAAATACCTCGGGGAAATCCCGCACTACCCATATGTCTTTTATATCAAATGCTAACTCCTTCAACTCGAACCAGATCATGAAGACTTCATCCCCCTTCATATGGGCTTTTACTGTCTGAACCGAGGATAACAACATACGAGGTGCGAAGCTAATACCTTGGAAGATGACTTCGGAGTCTCCATGTATCAAGTAGATTCGTTTCTCTGCACAATCAATCCTTGCAAAGTGCCAGTCCAACCACGCCATGCCCAAAATGATGTCAAACTCCGGCATTCTTAAGACCGTGGCAGGCGTATCAAAGGCCTTTCCTTCAATAAATATCTCGAACTTGCACTTAGCGGTTGCAGTCATCTCCAAGACGTCCGGTAGGCGCACTCGTCGCGCTATACCAGTAAAGTATTGTACGCCCTCCATGTCCTTAATGAAGTCCTCAGACACAAAGGAGTGTGAGGCATCGGTATAAAACAGCGTATAGGTCGGTTTCTCACTAACCATTACGCCTAAGTATCAGAATTGTGAAGGCTCAAGCCAAATTCCTAGAACAACTTAGGCAGACTAAGGGCAAATGCTTAATTTCTTCCCCGTAGTCCTTGTCCTGAAGTTGGGTCATGCTTCAACTAATCCTTCAGCGAGTCTCTTAACGCTTGTCTGAACACCCAAAAGACCCGCTTCCAACCACTTTGCCATATCCATTATCTCCACCAAGCTCGAGTCTGCTATAAACAAAAGTGGTTGTCGTAGGAAATCTGCCATATCTATTATCTCTGCTAGATTCAAAATCTGCTATAAACAAAAGTGCTTGCCCGAGGGGATCTCGCAAGAATTTATACAATAGGTTTACATACCTAGGGTCATCCAAACCTTAGGAGATCGACGTATAAAGGCACGTACCTAAGGTCGGGTTGGCTAATCGTAGTGTCAAAGTTGGACAACTTAATGTGAATTACATATGGGCACACCACTGCTTCCGCTAAGTCAGTTTGTCCGCAAATTGACTAACCAAATGGGTGTGGTACCATTGTTAAATGACTTCTTTAGTTGAGGATCGTGGCAAACTGATACCATTTGTAAGACCCCCCCTCCCGGATCCCAAAACATGACACGAAGGGGTGGTCTTATGCCCAGAACAGCCGCCTTGCGGTAGCATTAGCGCATGGGCTAACCTGTACCACAAGACGCCTATTCCGCTGGCTACAACCAATATCAATATAAACATGCCAACCCAACCAAAATATAAGCAAGAAGAAGTCAAATCCACACTAAGAAAATAGTCCAAATATAACAAATAAGAGAGAAGCTAAAACATGCTTCCACAAATATCAGAGTACAGCTAGTAATTTCCCAAATGGGCAACATCAAAATCTCACGTCACTCACATCCGTATCTGACGGTAGCGACGACACCGTCACATCAATCCCTATCATCCTGGCCTGGCTGTCCTGCTGTAAAGTCTGTGGCTGCTCTACCCACGGGTGACCTCCTAAAAAGGAAGTCATATCAACCGTTAGTCGAAAAGACTAAGTGGCTTCACATCCGCTCCCCCGGCGACTCCTCGACACTGGGCGGAGAAAGGAACAAGGGTACAAGTATTATAAGCAGTAAAACATGTACAAAGAGGAGGTAATGCTACAATAAGATTAATAGCATTTATTCTAGCAGTTCTACATAAACAATAATAAACTATCAAGTACAAGTACCTACAACAGGGAAGTAACTTAACTTATAAAGATGCCCATACATGCTTATAAGTTAAGGATCAGGTTACATAAAAGTAACTCATCGCATAAGAGTGCCCATACAAACTTATACGATGAGGATCTTGTTGTGCAATGTTATGTATGCTATGCAATGACTTACCCATGATCACACCATGCAATTGTTATGCCGACATAGACTATAGTTCTCACTATTCGAGCAGGTATCTAACCTCTCAGGCATCAACCGCCGTTGCCAAGCGGTGCCAGTAGAGCGGGCATATCTAATACTAGGCGGGTATCCACATACTTCACCTAGGCCTCTGTACGCCTCAACGCTAAGAACACAATAGCAGAACCCATGCGTACTATGGACCAGCGGGGTCTCGAGTAGATGTGCACCGAGAACACAGCCCGAACTGGCCTGGTGTGACCCGGAAGGGGCCTCGAAAGAAGGCACGAGGACACAACCCAACCGTTCACTTGGCACGGAAGGGGCCTCGGGACGTGAACACCGAGGACACAGCCCAACTGCCCAAAGTCTAACCGTCAACTCCCGTCGGTGTGACGATCGTCGAGCCCGTAGACCTGTCACACTATCCTTAACCCAGGATTACGACACCGCGTGTCGACTCACACCGTATGCAAATGCCACGACACCGTGGCATGGAAGGGGCCTTAGAAGTAAGCACGAGGGCACAACCCAACCATCCATTTATACCTTATCTCAACTCGAACCCAACTAGTGACGGTCAACACTGCACTTACATCTATCCACAATACTACCTGTAGGGAGACTACGCTCTAAGTATTGGACTACTACATTTCATTCTAACCATCATACATGCTCATGGACATGGTTTATCCTTCTATTTGTCATTCCAAATGGTTTCAACATATTACAAACATGATGCGCATTAATAATAATCTACCAATTTGTATCCAGTCATTTCATTCATCATATTATAAATATGGTGCACATTTATAATAATCTATAAAATTTAGCAAGTCATATCATGCATAAAAGCTTGCTCCATAATTCAGTTTTATGAAATCTAATTAATAAGATTTATCATTCATAGTAGTACGGTGGTTAGCATAAAATAGTTCAACAAAATCTAGAGTTAATTAGCAACATTGATTCCACCGAATTCAAATTCATATTATATAAACCCCAGAATTTAAGTGCAGAATAAATCTGGATAGCAACTTCGACCGAAGATTCCTGAAGCTACAAGAATCCGGTGAAGACGTGTAACCACTCGATGGAAAGGTCTTTCCATGAGTTACAACTTTCATAGTCAGCACACAACCCAGATTTGACTGTATCCTATTTGAAATTGGCTTCAAAGTCCGCTACGCACAGAACAACATTTCTGCATGCATTACTTATCAGATGTCTTTTTTCGTTCAGGCTTTCCTATGGCTACAGACTTCGCCTGAAGTCGTGCAACCATTCATTGGAAAGGTATTTTCAAGGGCTTAAACTTTCGTGTATAGTCAAAAGCCCAAATCTGGCCACAGTCTACATGAAAATGGCCAAGAAGATTGCTGTGCGCAGAATACAGATTCTGCACGTATCTTAAAGAGGAATGAACATCATCGATTCATCTTCCTCTTCAAGTCGATCTTCCAAAATCACTCCAGAAATTCCTCCTCCCTCATTCACCCTCAAAGGTCCGTGATTCTTCACGAAACCATCCACCCATCATCACATAGATGAAAGGGGAGGTTGAAGAGATCAAAAACCTAGAACATATGTCCTAGCATGGCTATCCCTAGAAAACTCCTTCTCTCCATCAAAACTCTCTTGAGTCGATATCTCTCCTAAGGAAATAACTAAAGATATACAACCAAGGGAGAGGGTAGGAAGTTCACCTCATTTTCGGCGTTTCCACTATTTCCGGCCATGGATCTCGTGACTCTTCTCGGTGGCATCTTCTTTTCCACGGCGGCGGCGGATCTTCTCCTCTAGAACTAGATCCAGCGACTTCCTTCTCTCAACAGGAGTTTCTCTCAGAAAATCGGCTGGAATGAGGAGTGAAAATGGCTAGGGTTATCACTTCCCCTTTTATATAAAAGTGATACGGGTAGGGACATGCCCGTGTCCTTACCCGTGTCCTGCTTAGGCGAAGCGTTACGACGTTTTTTATGAGTCGGTTCAATACTCGACACGACACACGGGTGGGACATGCCCGTGTCGGTCCAGTCACGCCCGTGACATGGGGCGTGTAACCCACTCGAGACTTACTCGAGAGAAAACCAACTACTAGAGTACCCGGATAGGACACACCCATGACAGCCCAGTCATGCCTGTGACACGGGGCGTATAACCCACTCGAGACCTAATCGAGAGGACTTACTCTAGAGAAAACCAACTACTCGAGTACCCGGATAGGACATGCCCATGTCACAGGGATGACACGCCCGTGTCACCCCCTCTTACTCGAGTACTTTTCCACCTACTCGAGTATATTTCGACCTACATGAGAGCTACTCGAGGATGAGTGGGACACGCCCTGTGACACGCCCGTGTCACAGGCCGTGTACCCCATACTTGACACTCGACGATCGTCGAGCCCTGGTCATCGACCAGAGGGAACACACGCCCTCCGACATGCCCGTGTCGAATGGGACATGCCCCTGACACTGGGCGTGTTCCCTCTGTCGACCATTTTCGCCGACCAAAGTCTCGAGTGTCGACACAAAGGAGGTCATGCCCTAGGTCACACCCCAAACACACCCGTGACATGGGGCGTGTCTCACCCGAACACTTCATCGAACACATTTTTGTCGACCTTTCGACTGCTACGCACCCGAGTAGGATACGCCCTGGGACATGCCCGTGTCCCAGGCCGTCTCACCAAAAATTTACCAATCCCAGACTTTGGGTTGTTACATGCTTCCCAGTTGTCAGCACTCCCCTGAGCCCAAGTCAGCTCTCCCGGCTCAAAAACACGCACAAGGGGCCTAGTGCGATTCAGGACGTTACACTAGTGACACCTGTCATTTTCTTGGCCCTTCCATTATCTCTTGGTCGAGTAGGAAACATAATTCTGTTGCCTTATCTACCACTGAGGCCAAGTACATAGCACTAGGCAGTTGTTGTGCACAAGCTTTATGGATAAAGCAAACATTAGAAGATTTTGGTATAGTTCATGAAACCATTGAATTGAAATGTTATAATAAAAGTGCAATTGAATTAACGTATAATCCAGTTCATCATTCTAGATCCAAACATATTGATGTACGTCACCATTTCATAAGAGATCACATAAAACAAAATACGATCAAATTCAATTTTATAAGCATCGATTCACAGCTTGCAGATATTTTCACTAAACCACTTCCAGATTCCCGTTTTTCGTTCTTACGATTAGAACTAGGAATTCTAGACTTGTCAATTTAATAAATTGCCATCGCAAGCCACACAAAAAAATTAACATAATTCCATTGTTAACATCATGAACATTAAACCAAAATAAGCATTCCATAAATCATAAGTGGAAACACCACAATTTTAACATTCCATACTAAGTATTACATTCTTCCAGAAGAAATACCACATACCATTACAGAATAGATAATATTACAACATGAAATCAAAATCTAAGGAAATTAACGAAATTTCACTGTCGCTGGCGAAAGTGACCGTCGCCCAGCGATAGTGGCAAAATGTCCTGCCTTCTAGAAATCTTCAAAAATTTCTGCTGTCACCTCCACTGGTCTCTCCTTGATCATCTGCCGAACTGTACTCGCTTCTTCGCGTCCGACGTGCTCGACAGGTCAATGTATGGGGCGGCTCCATGACCGAATCTTCCCATTCTGCTGCTTTGGCTGGAGTGGGCTTCAACCTCAAACTTTTGGTCAGAAATTTAAAGAATTTCTGAATTCCCAAAAAGTTTTTATTTACATCCCTCTTATGTTCTTCGAACGACTCTCGCAAGTCGTCTAACCCTTCTCGCAACGATCCACCTCTAGGAATTGATGGGTTTTGGATAGTGGACACCGGTTCACTCCTCCTGGATGACCCTCCTCATGTTTATCGGCCGATCGAAGGTGTTCCACTCGTCGAATATATCATTGGGATACAATCATTGAAGTACAATTCAGGGTCAATCCACGTGTATTTCTTATATAAGATCCGTTGGATGACGACTCCAAGTGGTAGGGTGTTCAACTTCTTCCAATTAGGACTTTTCAATCTAAATGAGTATCGTACTATCGAGAGGACAAAATCCACCACATCAAACGGCTCTCGCTCCAAAATCATATACGTCACGTAACTAAGTTGAGCCGTTATTTTTCGTATATCTCTGGATTTCAATAGGACGGTATGCCTTAGAATCTCTTGCACTAGTCGTGCATCCTCCGTCAGGGTGGCCGTTGATTAGATTAGAGTTTTGATGGAATTTCTATGCAAAACCATATTCAATAATGTCCAATCCCTCTACTTCCGATAGTTCTCTACGACGTCTAGAGTGGTGTCATGCTCTATTAGTCCAAATTCATCTCTCAAGTCATCATGTGTTATTTCCACCATCTGTCCTTGAATTTTCGATCGAACTCCGCCATTAAATTTCGTGAAACACAGATCTTTGAGATAATTATAAAATTCTCGGATGAGCACAGAGGAGAATGTGTCTGGAATAATAATTGACATTATTCCAGCCATTGCTAACAAGTCATGAATATGTGCATGCCGTCCGGGTCGAATTCAATCACCCGTCTGATTCCTATGTTAGCGTTCTCTATTACATGGAATGTTTGATATGCTGAGTATGAGTCACTCCCTGTGCTTCTTCGTGCTTTAGAACTGGAAGCCATTTCTGCATATAAAATATTTTTGTTTTAGAAACAGAAATTGTTTTTTGGCTATCGCCATCCGGCGACACCCATTGTTGACGGGCGATAGCGGAAAATCAGTTTTCTTCATTTCCAACTTCAGATCTGCTTTCCCCCTTCCTCCAAAATACCAGATCTGCAAGTTTGTGTTCTTCAAATCAATTTTTCACAACTTAAATTCAAGGAAATCTTCAAAAATTTCACTCATACAACCCTAGTAAATCAAGATCCCCAAACTAAATTTTAACACTTGAAAACCTAGAAATTTCTGATCTAAACTAACATACTACACTATCTTCCACTTAGATTCATAAAAAACCAAAGATTCAAAGCAAAAATTCAAGTTTTCATACCTAGGTTTAGGGTTTCACCGCCTTCTCCTCCGCGTTCCGCACTCAATCTTCAGGAAAAATGGTGCACTTTGATGGCTTTGACTGAATGCACCAGTTTTAAACAATTTTCCACTATCGCCGACCGGCGATACCCGGTATCGCCGAGCGATAGTGCTATTTTCTTGTTTCTTCAAATTGTCTTGCTGACTCAGTTTAAGGCCAGGTGTACTATTTTTTTGAGTTTTATACTAACTTGGTTCTCTAGTTCACCACTCTTATATCTGTTATACATATTTCAGTACTAGTGTTCTTAACCTCATGAAATTGTTTTCACATGCCTCTAAGTATGAGAAATCTTTTAGTTATGATAATGTTATTTCACTCACGGTTGTGCAACTCTTCTTATGCATCCATCTTACAAAATGTGAATTGTGACTGTGTTTACCATAACCACTTGTGATGCATGTTTTCGGCTTCTACTTTATCCGAGTTTAGTATTTTGCACCATCATATTAAATTATTCTGTATGCTCTCACAAGTGAATTGGGACTCCTTTGTTAAACTAAAGAAAAAAATATATATATGAGTACAAAAGTGTATCATCCCAAAAGTATAAACCTTTGGTGATAGTTTCACACAAAAAAAACACTCAAATAATAAAGGGCTGACAAGTAACCTCCACCAAGCACTACTTACCCTCCTGATAAGTCTTCATGAGCATTGTGAGGTTGAGCACCTTGGCAAGAATTGTAAAGTGTCTTGTGCGAATTTTACATGAATAATTTCTTTCTTATGTGCATTAACCTCTTGGGTACAAGTATAACTCCGCATGTAACCACAATGTTATGTTGTTTTTTTAACATTCCCTTGTTCTTTTTTTTTTGTAAGACTAAGCATCAGTTTCGCCACACCACCTCACATGTACACAACATTATTGTCTCTAAACGTTCTTCTTATGAGAATTGGACTGAAAACTGTTTCACCACCACCTTTTCACTAGAACATGTGTTTATGATATAGTTTGTTGAACATTGCTGTAGTTACTATTTACTCATTTTATTTATACTACATTGCTCACCTACCCTCTCTGAGTCTCACTTTTATGTTTTGTCCTTCTTTCGCTTCCGCCGTACTCTTCGATCTCTTTTGACAATACCAAAGGGGGAGAAACTTTACAAAAGCAATCATTCACCGAAGTCTGTTCTTATCTCTTTGTGTACACTTGGAAGGACCATTATTTGTTTGAATTATTTCTCACCTTTTTTAATTAACCTACATGATTTTAATATGCTTCCATTTAGGGGGAGATCACATGTAGGGGGAGTGTTTCATCCAAGAGCAATTGTGCACATACACATGTTTTGTCTTGATACTCAAATAGGGTGGACCTTTTTAACATTCATGATTTATTTCTTAATGGATTTTTTATTATCAAAAGGGGGAGATTGTTGGAGCATGCATTCCATGCTTCCTAGTTTGCTAATAACAAATCTTGTTTGTATTTGATATTTGGATGTTATTGGTGTGCATGTAACACAGGTTAATATCTTATATCTTTTTGATGATGAATCGAATTAGAATTGAGCTCGGGAGATATCGCCAGGCGATAGTGGGTATCGACAACAGGCGATAGAGCGACTCGACACTCGACGCAATTTTACTCGACGTTCGACGAAATCATGGCTTGGAGATATCGCTAGGCGATAGTTGGTATCGCCAACAGGCGATAGCGCCACTCGACACTCGACACTTGACGCAATTCTGCTCGACGCTCGACGAAATCATGGCTTGGAGATATCGCCAGGCGATAGTGGGCATCGCCACAGGCGATAGCACCACTCGACGCATTTCCGCTCGACGCTCGACCAAATCGTGGCCACCGTTATCGCCAGATGGCGATATCTGGTATCGCGTGGCGATAGTGCATGATTTAGTGCTCAACGTTTGTGCGATGCGAAAATGAGGAGTTTGTGGGACACGTGGCAGCGGTTACCGCTATCGCCAGATGGCGATACCCAGTATCGCTCGACGATAGCGCCAGAATATAAAAGTCTCTCATTTTCTGAGAAAGTTACGAATTTAATTACATGGAGTACACTTACCTTAAAAGACGATCCAGAGGGCTCCAGAACTCAGAGATACTCCATACTCCTAAGAAGGCCAAATAGCGCGGAAGAATGACGGCACGTGCGATGCATTCAAAGCATCTCTTGCAAGGATTCATCAACATCTTCAGCGCTTTGTTTGAAGGGAGTGTCTAGCCTAAAGTGCTCAATTTGTTTTTGTTATTTTTCATTTATTTTCTCATTATAATCGGAAGGGAAATCACCGCCTTGTGCGTGGCGTCTAGGTCCTTGTGTGGCTTAGGGGAAAATTGCCGCCTTGTGAGTGGCGTCCAAGTCCTTGTGTGGCTTAGGGAGAAATCTTTGCCTTGTGTGCAATGTCTAGATTGTGGTTAGATCTAGGGGGAGGCTAGTAGCAAGATCTAGGGAGAGATACGCTTTAGCCTGCCGGTTATTGGTAGAAGAACCAGCGAATACACTAGAAAATTATTTATTTCATGAGCCTTTGTCTCTAGCTCTATAGAGACGCTTTGTATGCAATTTAACTCTTTTGAAATATATCATTATTGTTTCTAGCTAGTATTCGTTTGCACTCTTCCATTACTTTGTTGTTATTCATTTTGTAAAGGTTGCTTAGGTTGTTTAAGAAAAATTAAAAAGTACTCTTATTCACCCCCCTCTAAGGGCGCCGTAAGATCCAACATAAACATCACACAAAAATTTAATTATTATAGACAACATGATGGATGACGTCCATTAATTGAAATAATGGAAGAAATTTTTTTAAAATATTATAGAGAAATGTCTGCAATGTTTTCGTGCGCCGCCGCTTTAAATCCGTTATTCAGCGTAGACGACTTTGAAAATTTGATAGAAGAAATAAATACAAACTTAAATTTAAATTTTGATGATTGTGATGATGTTAGTATTATTAAATTTAATTCTCTTTTTACCGAGTGTTACAATTATTATTATCACTTATACGACTCCCGTCGCCGGGAAGAAATAATGCAACCGAAAACAAAGGATACTTTTAAAAACAAAATTTTAGAATTAGCAGCTATGAAAAAGGCGCGCACATCTAGTAGTTTAAATGAATTAGGATTGTACACTAAAACACAATTCGATGATTTTATGAGCATGAATGAGACTGAAAACTTCGATCTCCTAAAATGGTGGAAAGGTAAAGTTAATACGTATCCTATTTTGGTCTATATGGCTAGTGATTTACTAACAATCCAAGCTAGTATGATAGCTTCAGAGTCCGCATTTTCTCTTAGTGGCAAAGTTTTGAACGAGCGGAGGAGCCGGCTCAATGAAGAATATTTGGAAATATGCATCTGCTACAAGGACTATTTCGATGCTATGAAGAGAAAGCAGCACATTACAGCATTAGAGGATAGCTATGAAGAGGAGGCGAGTTCACCAGTTGTTGGGCACGAAGTTGACTTTTAGTACGGCCTTTCATCCACAAACGGATGGAAAAACTGAACGAACCAACAGAACGATGGAGGAAAACGAGAGTTAGACCCATTTAGATCGAGGATCGAGCCGAGAAACAGTTGCGGAATAAGACGGTCGGGACGGTTAAAGTCCGATGGGACAATTGCGGCCATGCGGATATGGGAGCGAGAGTAGACCGTGGTCTGCATATAGTAACTGCGGAAACTGAACTAAAGTGAGTAATGAATTTTGAAGAGTTGAATCCTCAGTAGGTTACTGGTTTGGGTAAATAAAGGATTTCATCATTGGAAGACATGATTAGTAGAGTGTGAGGTTGACTAGTGTAAGGTGGCGCTCGGGATTGGCGAAAGAACGTCCTTCCCGTAGGGAGGAAGTGTTTAATGCAATGGGACTAGATTCAGTAAAATTAATTAAGGGTTGGGAAATCGGGTAACAAACAATAATAGTAAGTGCCTTGTGAAAGGGAACTTTGGGCGTAATCCCATCATAGTTCCTAGAGCCTTCGAGAGCCCTTCACGTGGTATACCTTGGGCAGTCCTGGGCTAACGTAAACTGTAGGTGTGATAAATCTCAAGAGCAACTAGAATAATTAGGGGTTCGCCTTCACACACCTCGGTGTCAAGGGAAGTTAGTTTTACTAGGATGTCCGAGCGGTAGGCTCGGTGGTTGTGGAAACGGGCAGGATGGCCCGACGAGCTTTGGCTCGGTTGATGGTTGTGAGGGGCAGGATGGCTCGGTGAGCCTTAGCTCGATTGATGTTTGTGACGGACGGGATGTTCCGGGGAGCTTTGGCTCGGTGCTGATACATAAGGTTACATGTGCATAAAGTAAAGGTGGTGGGTCTTCGGTATTGGAGTGTCGATGCACCGACGCCAATACGTTGACTCGGCAAGTGTGGCTAGCACTTCGCCAACAAAAGTTCGGTGCGCCAGCCGGCAAGAGTACGCAGGAGTCCGCTTAGTGCACCAGCGTTGAGGCGTACGATAGGTCTGACCTATAGTGCTTTACTGGTTTAGATGTTGGCGAGGCCCAACCCACCGCTTCCGTCTGCCACTACGGGGGTATCCTTGGAGGTTCGGCTCCAGAAAGGGGGAACTAAAGGTATGTATGCACAGAGTAGTGTGGGTGAGTTGCACTCGCACGATCGCATCATAACCCACTTGCGTGTCATAGCATAATCATAGCATAAAACCCCTGTCACCTATTGTATAAGTGGTATGGGATGCTTATACAATAGGCCCTGCAAAACGACCCCTTGGACTATAATCTTGTGTGGGCAAGTTTATAAATTAAGGTTAAATTCTTTATATATATATTGCTGATAATAACCGCCACCCCAAAGTATAAATTGGTATGGCACTCTTTATACGATGGGAGCCCTGTAAAATATCCCTTGCTTATATGTTTTCGTATAAGTTAAGGTTACTTTTCATACTTTACTTTACTGCCACCTGTACTATAAAATTTGCTAGAATAGATCCACTGCCATCTGTTTCTTGATTACTCTCCACCTTGAAGTCCTCCCCTTTCTTCCTCTCCGCTCGGTGTAACACCCCCTATCCGTCGCATAACATATAGCAGTAGGTCCGGCCGGGGCCCGACGCCATATACCACAGACAGACCGGGTGGTTACTTATGGAAACCATCCAACCAATCTCAACGTCCTACACAGAGCATTCTAGCGGAAGCAGTTTATAAAAGTTGTAAACAAAGAACCCAGCATTAGAGCACGAATGTCCACTAGTACGAAAATAGGAATGTTATTACAAAATACTCAAAACAAGCCTTAAGGCCATACAAAGTGTTTCACTTGAATGTTACATGTTTTACAAACCTCGGCACGCAGGCCGGTCATACATGAATAAAGCAGAAAACACTTCTACTTGGACCTTCGAGGGCCAGCTTCGCAAAAAGGGCTTTAGCCCGCTATTGACCGCTTGGTCCAGCTGCACCTGCAAGCAACAAACCACCGCACGGTGGCAAAACAAGGCAACGGTCAGCAATGCTGACCAAATTATAACGATCCCGCCCCCAACTCGGGGCTGCGATGCTCCTTCCCTGCATTTCATTAGCATAAGCGAGCCATATATATAACCATAGCCATTTCATCACAGACGTTGGCTCGTACGGCCACACGTCCCGTGCACTCAGGGCACATTCTCGGTGAACCGGTCGATGTCACGTCAATTAAAGCCATTAACATTCCGGACTCACCACCGCCACTTAGACGGCCAAACCTATGAGCAATTTGTCTTCCTGGCCTGGGTCACGACAATTCAAGCCATTGACCGCCGAAGACCCTACTCTATGCCAACGGTAAGTGCCACGTGCCTTTATGTCTCTTTAACCGAACGACATAGAACGGGTACGGTTCCATCTAACCCGTGCTCACATCGCAACGACAATTTAAGCCATTTGCGTGGGTCAAACTTCCGCCGAGTCCCATTTCCATCACAAGTCACATAACCCCGTTATGTTCAAGTTGGCTCTCAGGCCACCAAGTTGGCAAGATCTCGTATCCGCCCAGTTTTCCGGGTGCACCTTTGGGTTAGTCCCCAAGGCTCCCTGCTGCAATCTACTGCGTAGAAAACCCGAAAAACAACCAATAGCACGGAGTCTTCTCCGGCCTTATGCAATGCAACATCACCGATCCAGACTAACATGTCCGGGTTGGCTTCACACATCATGCCTATGTCCGTTCTCGCATACGGACGCTAAACAACGGGGACTTTACATATCTACCCGAAGGAACGCCTCCAACTCTCCGCAAACTCGCGAGAGCGGGCTTCCTATGCTAGGAAAGAGAGCTATTCGTGCTCAAGATGAGGATCGTTACCCTTGCGTTCCTCTTTGGCGCCATTGAAAAGTAATCGGATGGAAATCACCGCACTAGTGTTGCCTCCGTGGATCCGGAGTCGGCTTGCGATTCGGAGCTCCGAAGCTCCTCCAATGGCGGATCTAGCTCCTTCTTCTTCCCTTAGCTCTCCACTCTCTCCAAGGATTTGGAAAAGGATAAGGTATGAAAAGTGATGGATTTCTAAGTCAACCCACGGGTATATCCCTTCAGGAACATCCCCCAACCGTTGGATCTCAAAACAAGGAAACGAACGGCTTTGATTCGGGGCTGAAATGCCCAATCTGGACCGAACACGGCCTGGCACACGGCCGTGTCCAGGGCCGTGTGCCGCATTCACCGTCAAAATCGAATCACCTGGAACCTCACACGGGTATCAAACACGCCCGTGTTCAAGCTGATATGCCCGTGTTCCACCTGACACGGCCGTGTGACCGGCCGTGTACCCCATGATTTTTCCCCATTTTCAACCCGAGCACTGCACGGGTTCTAGGACACGCCCGTGTCCTTGCCCGTGTCACCTTGACACGCCTGGGCCTCAGGCCGTGTACACGGTACACCTCGTCGAGTGAAGATCGATGACTTGATGACACGGCCTTGGACACGCCCGTATCCTAGGCCGTGTGCCTTGTCTCGACGATCGTCGAGTGAATCTCGACGACTCCCCGGGACGATCATCGACACGGGTCGACACGCCTTGCGACACGCCCGTGTCGCAGGCCGTGTGCCCATTCTCAACGAATCGTCGAGTAAAACTCGACGACTTCGCGGCTAAGTGTCGACACGGGTCGACACGCCCTGCGACACGCCCGTGTCGCAGGCCGTGTGCCCACTCTCGACGAATCGTCGAGACAATCTCGACGACTTCGCGGATAAGTGTCGACACGGCTCGACACGCCCTGGGACACGCCCGTGTCCCAGGCCGTGTGCCTGCTGCCAGAACCCAAACTGGCCCAAAACGTCCCCCCTTCGCTCCTTTGAGTTTCGGGGCGTTACAACTCTCCCCCTCTTAAAAGAATTTCGCCCACGAAATTACATAAAGGAAAGACACGTACAAAACCAAAATTTGTACCTGAGCGGAACAACTCCGGATACTCGTCAAGCATAGTCTGCTCTCGCTCCCAAGAGAGCTCCTCACGACCGCAATTGTCCCACCGGACCTTGACCATCCTGATCTCTTTATTGCGTAGCCGCTTGACCTCCGAGTCCTCGATCCGCACGGGCTTGACCTTTGTCGTTAGCCCACTATCCACCGGCACTTGATCGACCGCGATCACTTGCGTAGGCTCTTGTACCGCCTTCCGGAGTACCGAAATGTGGAATACATCGTGTAAACCACTAAGCTCCACTGAAAGCTTCAACCTATAGGCCGCTTCTCCAACTCGCTCCAGAACCTCAAACGGTCCAAGGTACCTCGGGCTTAGCTTTTTCAATCGCCGCACCCGCGAGACACCCTTGAACGGCTTAATCTTTAAGTATACATAATCGCCCACAGCGAACTCCACGTTCCTGTGCTTGGCATTATAGTACTTTGCTTGCCGGTCCTGAGCGATAAGCAACCTCTCCCGAATGGTTCTCACCAAATAAGTAGCACCCTCTACTTCCGATCGCTTATACAACTTTGACTCACCCGTTTCTATCCAAGACAACGGCGTGCGACATCTTCTACCATATAGGGCCTCGAAAGGCGCCATCTGAATACTCGCTTGGTAGCTGTTGTTGTATGCGAACTCCACCAAATAAAGGTGGTCTTCCCATTGCTTTCCAAAATCCAAGACACACATGCGAAGCATGTCTTCCATGGTTCTATTGACCCTCTCGGTCTGCCCATCCGTTTGCGGATGGAAGGCTGTGCTGAATTTCAACTTTGTTCCCAACATTTGTTGCACCAGCCTCCAATCATTGGACGTGAACCGCCCATCTCGGTCACTCACGATGCTGCAGGGCACACCATGAAGCCGTACTATGTTATCCACATAAAGCTTTGCCAGCTTCTCCACCGGATCATCCTTCCTATGCGGAATAAAATGCGACACCTTCGTTAATCGATCAACAACCACCCAAATGGCGTCGTTCCCCTTTTGCGACCTTGGCAAACCGTGCACAAAGTTCATAGAGATGTCGTCGAATTTCCACTCCGGAATAGGCAAGGACTTAAGAAATCCTCCCGGCTTTTGGCACTCCGCCTCTACCAAGGCGCAAGTTTGGCACTTCGCTACGTATAGCGCCACATCCTTCTTTAAACCCGGCCACCAAAATAGTTTCTTTACGTCGCGGTACATCTTCGTGCTCCCCGGGTGAATCGAGTACTTGGTATGGTGTGCCTCGTACAACAACTCCACCCGTAAATTGCCCACACTTGGGACGCACAGACGACCGTCTTTCCAAAGCAATCCGTCCTCCATGACGAATTGGAAATTTGACCCATCCAGAGCCTCTATCATGAACTGCTTCATATGAGCATCCATATCCAAAGCCTGCCGAATCCGATCAGCCAGGTCATATTGGACTTCAGTCCAATTCAAAACTGCTTCAGCACTTGCTTGTCTGTCCACACAAACAATCTCCAACGCCTCCAACTCCCGCACCAACCGCTCATCATGCACCGATAGCCAATTTGCTTGAGCTGGGGCTCGGCGACTCAACGCGTCCGCAACCACATTCCCTTTGCCAGGCACGTAGTGGATCTTGAATGTATAGTCCCCCAAGAACTCCATCCATCTACGCTGCCGCATATTCAGATCTTTCTGATCTATTAGATACTTTAGGCTCTTGTGATCGGTGTAGATATCAATCTTCACACCGTACAAGTAGTGTCTCCACAGCTTCAAGGCAAAAATCACGGCCGCTAACTCCAAGTCATGGACCGGATAATTCCTCTCGTGCACTTTTAGCTGTCTCAAGCCATAAGCTATCACGCTTCCGTGCTGCAGTAGCACGCAACCCAAACCGCTGCCCGAAGCATCGCTATATATCTCATAGCCTTCGGTTCCACATGGCGAACTCAGCACAGGCGCCGTGGTTAACCGACACTTCAACTCCTCTAAAGCTCGTGCGCACTCCGGCGTCCAAACGAACTTATGCTCCTTCCTTGTCAATGTAGTGAGAGGTAACGCTATCCTCGAGAAGTTCTCTACGAAGCGCCTATAATAGCCGGCAAGCCCCAAAAAGCTCCGGACTTCTGCTACCGTAGCAAGCTCAGGCCACTCCCGTATCGCAATAATCTTCGCCGGATCCACAGCAATACCCTCTCCACTCACTATGTGACCGAGGAACGCCACTGAGGATAGCCAAAACTCGCACTTCGAGAACTTGGCATACAATTGATTTCTCCTTAGCATCTCCAACACCAAATGAAGATGCTTGAAGTGATCTTCCTCACTTTGCGAGTACACCAAAATATCGTCGATGAAGGCGATCACAAAATGGTCCAAGTACTCCCTGAACGTCATGTTCATCAAATCCATGAATACTGATGGCGCATTAGTCAGCCCAAACGGCATGACCGTAAACTCATAATGCTCGTATCTCATACTAAACGCTGTCTTCGGGATATCACTCTCCCTTATACGCAGCTGATAGTACCCAGCCTTGAGATCCAACTTCGAGTACACCGTCGACCCGACTAACTGATCAAAAAGATCATCAATCCGGGGGATCGGGTACTTGTTCTTCTCAGTCAGCTTGTTGAGCTCCCGATAATCAATACATAGCCTCAAGCTTCCGTCCTTCTTCTTAACAAAGAGGACCAGTGCGCTCCAAGGTGAAGAACTCGGGCGCACATACCCTTGCTCCAACAACTCTTGCAGTTGAACTTTCAGCTCCGCCATTTCCTTAGGCGCTAGCCGATACGGAGATCGTGACACAGGCTTTGCACCTGACACTAGCTCGATCGTAAAATCTATCTCCCGCTGAGGCGGGGCTCCAGGAAGATCTGCGGGGAACACATCAGGGTATTCCGATACCACTGAAATACAATCCAACGCGGGCTTCGGCTTTGCAACCTCCACTAGTGTAAAGAACAGTTCTGCTCCAGCACGAACCGCCTTCACCACCTGAAGAGCAGACATCAACGTCTTGCTCGACCCCTTTAAGCCCGTAAATGTCGTCTCACGACTCGCTCCCAGCTTAACTTCCATACTACCGCAATCTATATGAGCCTGCTGCACCGAGAGCCAGTCCATGCCAAATATGACGTCGAACTCCACCAACGGAAGTAAAGACGCCCGCAAGTCGAACACCTGCTCCCCAATACGAATCTTAACATCGCAGATCCTATCCGCTCGCATCGAACACCCATTGGGCAACAACACATCCAACTTATCCTTCGCCATCGAAGAAGGGACTCCGATGCGTGATATAAATCCTTCGGACAAGAAGGAGTGTGAGGCTCCCGTATCAAAGAGTGCTCGTGCCGGATTTTCACAAATCAATACAAATCCTAACAAGCAGTGGTAAGGTAACATGTGCATAACAAGTATTTAAATAAATTGACTTGCTATAAATTAAACCGTACCTGTCACCACATCAGCTTGTTTAATGGCCTCCTGTTGGCCAAGATTGTAGACCCTTGGTTGGGCCGGAGCATAATGGGATGCGGTCGACTCCACCGCCTTTCCCTTCTCTTCATAAGTAGCTCCCGGCCTTCTTTCGGACTTAGGACGTCCGCTCCAACAATTACGGGCAAAATGCCCCGTCTTGCCACAAGTAAAACACGCACCCGGGGTCCGACCCGTAGTCGCCCCAGAAGCGCCAGAAGGAGCTGGACCCGAAGTCCTATGCTTCTTGAAAGCCCTCCGATAGCCGGACTTTGAAGTAGTCGGCGCTTTAAATTCAGATTTTCTATCTCCCAAGCCTTTCTTCGCATGCACATTCTTCATGTCCTTCTCCAAGGACCAGGCAGTATTGACCAAGGTTAAGAAACCCTGCGTCATCGGCCCTGACAGTAGTAGTCTCAACTCATCTCTCAATCCTTCATAGAAGCGATTAGTCTTGCGCTCCTCATCCATGATGGTGGCGCTAGCATAACGACTCAAACGAGTAAACTCGTGGAGATATTCATCCACGCTCCTCTCACCTTGTACTAACTTCAGGAACTCGATCTCCAACGCTATCTTCTGCGTCGAAGGGAGGTATCTTGCTAAGAACAATCCCGAGAACTCTTCCATCGGAACGTCTATCAGTTGTCTACCTCTCAAATGATGCAGCTCCAATCCTTCCCACCACATCCTTGCTTCACCGTCCAAAAGGAACGTAGCAATGGTGGTCATTTGCCACTCCTCCATCTCCGTTGCTGTCATGACTCTCTTCACCCTAGAGAGCCAGTCTTCAGCCTGAGATGGGGTTCCCAACCCCGAGAATAACGGAGGGTTAAAGCTCATTACATGCTTTAGCTGCCTCTCAGTTGCCCTCCTTGGCACTACCGGTTCAACAACCTCTTGCTCCACTCTCCTCGGCTCCGCCTCTTGCAGAGGTTCTTGCTCCATCACAGGAGCGGGCTGCTGCGTTTGCCTTCCAGGCTGCGCATTTATCACGGCCAACACCGCTTCAGCCACCAATCGAATATTCTCAGCCGACAGAGGTGTTGCAGGAGCAACATCCGGTGCACTACTAGCCTCAGAAACTCGGTGTTCTGACGGCCCAACACCACTTCTGGTCACCTATAGTGGTACAAAACACCGTTAAGCGACCAAATAGTATTGCAAACAGCAATTATAGGAACACGCAGGTTCCTCAAACACGAGTATTTTCATTCCTAAGTGGACATTCAAGGGTTCTTTTTACTGTTATTACGATGACGCACACAATGTGCTCACCACCCCTTAAAAAGAATTCGCCCACGAATTTAGTTTAAGCCCAACCAAAACCAGTAGTCTGATACCAAATTGTAACACCCCCTATCCGTCGCATAGCATATAGCAGTAGGTCCGGCCGGGGCCCGACTCCATATACCACAGACAGACCGGGTGGTTACTTATGGAAACCATCCAACCAATCTCAACGTCCTACACAGAGCATTCTAGCGGAAGCAGTTTATAAAAGTTGTAAACAAAGAACCCAGCATTAGAGCACGAATGTCCACTAGTACGAAAATAGGAATGTTATTACAAAATACTCAAAACAAGCCTTAAGGCCATACAAAGTGTTTCACTTGAATATTACATGTTTTACAAACCTCAGCACGCAGGCCGGTCATACATGAATAAAGCAGAAAACACTTCTACTTGGGCCTTCGAGGGCCAGCTTCGCAAAAAGGTCTTTAGCCCGCTATTGACCGCTTGGTCCAGCTGCACCTGCAAGCAACAAACCACCGCACGGTGGCAAAACAAGGCAACGATCAGCAATGCTGACCAAATTATAACGATCCCGCCCCCAACTCGGGGCGGCGATGCTCCTTCCCTGCATGTCATTAGCATAAGCGAGCCATATATATAACCATAGCCATTTCATCACAGACGTTGGCTCATACGGCCACACGTCCCGTGCACTCAGGGCACATTCTCGGTGAACCGGTCGATGTCACGTCAATTAAAGCCATTAACATTCCGGACTCACCACCGCCACTTAGACGGCCAAACCTATGAGCAATTTGTCTTCCTGGCCTGGGTCACGATAATTCAAGCCATTAACCGCCGAAGACCCTACTCTATGCCAACGGTAAGTGCCACGTGCCTTTAGGTCTCTTTAACCGAACGACATAGAATGGGTACGGTTCCATCTAACCCGTGCTCACATCGCAACGACAATTTAAGCCATTTGCGCGGGTCAAACTTCCGCCGAGTTCCATTTCCATCACAAGTCACATAACCCCGTTATGTTCAAGTTGGCTCTCAGGCCACCAAGTTGGCAAGATCTCGTATCCGCCCAGTTTTCCGGGTGCACCTTTGGGTTAGTCCCCAAGGCTCCCTGCTGCAATCTACCGCGTAGAAAACCCGAAAAACAACCAATAGCATGGAGTCTTCTCCGGCCTTATGCAATGCAACATCACCGATCCAGACTAACATGTCCGGGTAGGCTTCACACATTATGCCTATGTCCGTTCTCGCATACGGACGCTAAACAACGGGGACTTTACATATCAACCCGAAGGAACGCCTCCAACACTCCGCAAACTCGCGAGAGCGGGCTTCCTATGCTAGGAAAGAGAGCTATTCGTGCTCAAGATGAGGATCGTTACCCTTGCGTTCCTCTTTGGCGCCATTGAAAAGTAATCGGATGGAAATCACCGCACTAGTGTTGCCTCCGTGGATCCGGAGTCGGCTTGCGATTCGGAGCTCCGAAGCTCCTCCAATGGCGGATCTAGCTCCTTCTTCTTCCCTTAGCTCTCCACTCTCTCCAAGGATTTGGAAAAGGATAAGGTATGAAAAGTGATGGATTTCTAAGTCAACCCACGGGTATATCACTTCAGGAACATCCCCCAACCGTTGGATCTCAAAACAAGGAAACGAACGACTTTGATTCGGGGCTGAAATGCCCAATCTGGACCGAACACGGCCTGGCACATGCCCGTGTCCAGGCCTGTGTGCCGCATTCGCCGTCAAAATCGAATCACCTGGAACCTCACACGGGTATCGAACAAGCCCGTGTTCGAGCTGACACGCCCGTGTTCCACCTGACACGGCCGTGTGACCGGCCGTGTACCCCATGATTTTTCCCCATTTTCAACCCGAGCACTGCACGGGTTCTAGGACACGCCCGTATCCTTGCCCGTGTCATCTTGACACGCCTGGGCCCCAGGCCGTGTACACGGGACACTTCGTCGAGTGAAGATCGACGACTTGATGACACGGCCTTGGACACGCCCGTATCCTAGGCCGTGTGCCTTGTCTCGACGATCGTCGAGTGAATCTCGACGACTCCCCGGGACGATCGTCGACACGGGTCGACACGC
This sequence comes from Platanthera guangdongensis, assembly GCA_039583875.1. Classification (NCBI taxonomy): domain Eukaryota; kingdom Viridiplantae; phylum Streptophyta; class Magnoliopsida; order Asparagales; family Orchidaceae; genus Platanthera; species Platanthera guangdongensis. Next base: position 56,185,349 of record CM077148.1, read on the forward strand.
CCTACGACACGCCCGTGTCGCAGGCCGTGTGCCCATTCTCGACGAATCGTCGAGTAAAACTCGACGACTTCGCGGCTAAGTGTCGACACGGGTCGACACGCCCTGCGACACGCCCGTGTCGCAGGCCGTGTGCCCACTCTCGACGAATCGTCGAGACAATCTCGACGACTTCGTGGCTAAGTGTCGACACGGCTCGACACGCCCTGGGACACGCCCGTGTCCCAGGCCGTGTGCCTGCTGCCAGAACCCAAACTGGCCCAAAACGTCCCCCCTTCGCTCCTTTGAGTTTCGGGGCATTACACTCGGTGCCTAGGGGCCATGGGGGAAGGGGTGGGGGATGATAGGACTTAGTCTTTTAGACTAACGGTTTTCAAACCACATCATTTTAGGGGACCATGGAGCCCAGCATAGAGGAGCAGCCCTGCAGGTCGGCATGCTTGGATATGGGGCAGTCTAGCACCAGAGTTCAAACGGCGGGGACTGTGAGCCCCTGGCCTTAATAGTGTTTTATTTTGCTTCCGCTTGAGTGACTATGTAGTGAGGATTTGGTGTATCGGGCTTTAGCCCTTATTTTCAGTACATCTATATTTTGTGGACTCTCCCTTCGTGGAGATATTATTACTCTGATGTGATTTTATTGTGGACTTTTGGTTAGAGTTTTTACCTCACTTGTGTTTACTCTACTTTTGTTGCTTTTCTGTGATCGAATCGGCCGACAGAATTGGCTTTTCGCGGTGATGACCCTTCCGGGCGTGAAGGTGTCACCGCAGAGCGGCGGTTCTGGGCCTAAGACCCCGGTGTTTACAAAAAATAGGGGGTCTTACAAAGGATCAGGCCAGAGAATTAGAATTCTTAAGAGGAGTATCTTCTCAGTTGATAAGTGCCAACACAAAGTTGGACCTACAAAAATTGAAAGTTATAGAATTAACTAACAAGATAGGTAGCCAAGCAGAGATGATAATATAACAGGTCAAGACTACCAAAGATCTGGAAGCAAAGCTTGCTCAGGAAAGACAGCTCCTGACTCAATTCTCAAAACCTAAGTCAGTGCTACCAATTATAGATACCTTTTCTGCATCATTTAGAAGTGGTGTAAGGTATGGTAAGAATAAAAAGCTAAAAAAGAAGTCTGTATCCAAGGATAAAATTTCAAGTGGTCTAGATTGGCAACCAGTCAAGTACCTGCCTTCTAACAGATGCTTGAGATCATGTGTTCCTGAACACATGATGTCTGAGTGCTCTACTAGCAAGGTCAATAAAGAGCCTTGCTGGAAAGTTCAGATGTCAAAAGGAAATATAGGCCATGAACCACCACAAAAGGTGATCAATCTAAGAAGCCAAGGAATTCTTGGATCTGATCCCAGTGTAGCTCACTCAAATCTGAAAGGTAAAGGTGTAAATTTTGTACCTCTACCATGGAAATTGGATGAGAATTCTGTGTTGTACAAGAGAAAAACTTCAAATGTGCAACCAAAGAAAAGATACAACAGATTTGAGTGTTGCTGTTGTGGAAGGTTGGGCATTTTGCCCTAAATTGTTGGAATAATCCAACAGGTCATTCATATAAATTTCAACCAGCTTTATTTGTTGTAGAATAGAGACCGGGCGGACTGGCGACTTGGAGACCGGGAGACCTACCGGTATGTCACTGGAGAGTTGGCGGATTACAGTCTGAGCGGTCTGTCGGTTTCTCTCCAGCAGTTTGGTTGCAGGACTGTTGTTGTTGGAGCCCTGGCAGTCTGCCGGTCTGTCCCTGGCGACTTGGAGACCGTGCGACCTGGCGGTCTCCCTGTCGGCTTGTCATCTCCCTCCGGTGGTTGTCGGGCGGTTAGGCTATTCGTCTAACCGCTTGTCTTGATTCGCTTATATTTATGTTAAACCGCTTGTACGTGTAATTATTTAGTCCCAAATTATTTTATTGTAATCTCTCACATCTCCTCCATTCTATAAAAGGGAGGTTATACCATGTAATACACACCTTTTTTGGATAATAAAGATTTCTCTTATTCCAATTTTCGGCTTCTCTTTTTTTTTTCGCACATGGTATCAGAGGAAATGATTTTTTCCGCCTGATTCGGTGCCTTCTCCTGTCCGTGCGGCTTTTTCTCCTTCTTATCATCTGTTCACGCAGCCTCACCTCCCTTCTCTTCTTAGTCGCTGCTCTTTGTGTGTGCGACCCTCTTCTCGCTCTCTCTCTCTCTCTGCGGCTTGTTTACGCGGTTTCTCTATCTCCTGTTCGCGCAGTCTTCTTTCTTTCCACCCAACTTCTTCCTCTATGTCTGCTGCGGCCTCTCTTGTCTGATGCGGTCTCTTGTTCTATCCGCCGCGGTATCTCTGGTTTTTATCTCTGCTGCTTGGTCATGGCACTTCTTGTCGCTAGTGTTTTGGTACCGTGACCTCTGCAGATCCTTTCCTTGTGTCTGTTGCGGCCTTCTTCCTTATCTCTGCGACCTACTGTTCGCTCGGCTTCTCTCTACTCGCATGGGTTTTTTTCATGGATCTTTCTGACTCTTCTACCACCACCGCTACTGATGTGGTCAATCTACCTCCTCCTCCCATTCCTTCTGGGAATCTTGGCACCGTCTCCAAACTTATCGGTTCCAACTACCCGGATTGTGGTGTCTCCTTCAACTTCCTTCTTCGCTCATAACGTAAACGCCACCACCTCACCGATGACCCTCCTCCTCCCACTTCCGCTGATTTTGATGAATAGGATTCTAGCGACGCACTTGTACGCACTTGGCTCTTGGGGCCGAGATTCTTCAACATTGCCCCTTCTCTGCGGATTTGGCTGAACAACACAAGCACTTCCAGGAACTTATTATTATTTGCTATCTTTTGCGACTCCCTAAGTCCAACGGCATGATCCGCCAACAAATCTTGGGCGAGGCGCACTCTCCCACCTTGGATACAACTTCTGCACGCATTGCCGCAGTTACCTCTCTACTTCAGCGTCTACTTCTATCTTCTCCTCCTCCTGACAACTATGCTCACCAGACTCAACGGAGTGGCTCCAGTAGTCGCAACCACCATTCTGGTGGGTGTAGCTCTTCACGCTTCCTCTGCTCTCATTGTGGCCGCACCAGGAATCTTGTGGATTACTGCTGGATGAAACATCCACATCTTTGCCCTTCTGGTGATTCTTCCGCCTCCTCTTCCAAGCAGTCCGCATCGGTGGTCACGTTCCCAGTTAGTGCTCATATGGTTACTCAAGGTAAATGGCTCATCAACTCTGGTGCGACTAATCGTATGACGGGCAGCCCTTAATTCTTTTCTCTCCTCGAAACACATAATTGGTTGCCCCAGGTCCTTGTTGCAGACGGCTCTCCCTCCCCGGTTCATGGGACGGGAGTGGTTCATGTCACTCCGTCTCTTCGCCTGGCCGGCAATCTCTGTGCGCCGAAGTTTCCATGCAATTTATTATCGATTACTTCTTTGTGCAAGAAACTTCAATGCACCGTCACATTCACTCCAACTTCTTGTTCTTTTCAGGATCCGAGCTCCCAACGGACGATTACTACTGGGACTGAGAGCGGTGGCCTCTACTTCCTTGACAATGTTTCCGCTCTATCAGCCTTCTCTTCCTCCTCTACAGACCTTATACAATGGCATCTCCTCCTTAGGCAACCTCCTCCACGACTTCTTTGTCAGCTTCTGCCCCACCTCCCTCCATATAGATCTCCTCTCAACTGCGACGCCTGTCAACTTAGCAAGCATCACTGTTCCTCCTTCCCGCTGAAGAAAGATCATGGTTCTACCCATCCATTTGATCTTATTCACTCCAACATTTGGGGTCCTGCTCCTACCCTCACCATTGGTCGCGGTATATTTTGTTACATTCATTGATGACTTCTCTCGATGTACTTGGGTTCATCTCTTACGAGAATGCTCTAACCTATTTGATGTATGGCAATCTTTTTATCACTTAATTAAAAATCAGTTTGGTGTTTCCCTTAAAATCTTACGCTCTGATAATGCTAAAGAATATGTTTGTCAAGCTTTCTCATCTTTTTGTATGCAACATGGGATAGTTCATCAAACAAGTTGCGTCTATTCCTCACAACAAAATGGAGTGGCGGAACCCAAAAACCGTCGCCTCCTTGATGTTGCTCGCACTCTGCTAATGCAAATGCATGTCCCTCGCTCCGACTGGGGCTATACAGTTCTCATTTCTTGCTATCTCATCAATCGCATTACCTCCACGGTTCTCCGCAGTCAAACCCATTTCTCCATTCTCTATCCGGGCAAGGATCCTTTTCCCCTCCCTCTACGAAGCTTTGGGTGCACAACCTTTGTGCCTCCCTCCGCTACCCGCGACAAACTCTCTCCTCGCTCCACCAAATATGTCTTTCTAGGATACACTACCTGTAACACCCCCATCCATTTACATAGTATATACTAGAAGGTCCGGCCGGGGCCCCACATCATATACCACAAAACAGGCGCTGACGTCACGGTATGATACCAGAGTAGTGCAGCGCACCCTAACACATTTCATTATAGCGGAAGCCTATAATACTACACTTGAACTCCACACCTGAATGTCCAACATATAAAACCTCCACATTTTATACATCATAGGAATGTCTTATAACACACATAAACAGTTGGCCTTATGGACTTACAGAGCTTTCAAATAGTGGCATCAACCATTGGCACGCAGGCCGGCCACATCAAAAGAAAACATAACACATTCATTTCTTTTAGCCTTCGAGGGTTAGCAGCTGCAGCAGCAAAAGCAGCTGGGACTTCAGCCCTTATGCATCCCGCTCGGTTCTCCAGCGCCTGCATAGGGACATTCAACCCAAGGGTGGCAAATAGAGGCAACAGTCAGCATTCACCTGACCAAATTATAATGACCCTACCCCTTTCTCGGGGCAGCGGTATTCTTCCCTACAGGCATAACATATCACAAGCATGGATATATATCTCATATAATGTGCTTTCACGCACATATGCCATCACAACCGTCAGCCACCCAGTTCGACGGTCCGTGCACTCAGGGCACATTCTTGGTGTACCGGCGAACCAGTTGCCCACCACCGTATCAGGGTCGCAACCCAACGACAAATCACTTGAGCATTTACTCCATGGCGTGCAGCTGGAGTTTTATAGTCTTAGTGAACTGGGACTGTCCTGTAGCCCCCCATTGCATCACGACGCATAGGCCTAAGACTCTTGCTATGCGCTCCAACAGACCGCACCTTCTGGTCTCACGTCGGACGGACATAACGCAGGTCGGATCCTCCACCCCCCGTTGCTCAAATCTCCTTGTCATCACAGAGTACGGTGTACTCGCGGCTAAATAAAGGCGCGGGTAGGTATCACTGATCCTGTTCTGGCATTCAAGCATGGGTATGTCTCTGACACCCATTTCATGTCACACATCAGCGGGTCTTTTCTGGGCACACCAGTACTTCCTGCTACTCTCTTCGCAGGTGGACACCGCAAATATTACAAATGTCAGGGGTCTTTCCTGGCTACCATGTCAGTACTTCCTGCTACTCCATTTCACAGGTACCACCTATGAACATTAAGCATTACAATGGGTATTTCCTGGAATTCCAATCCAGTACTTCCTACTATTTCCTTTCACAGGTCCAACCCGTCGACTCCTAAACTACATGTTTATCACGGAGTCTTCTCCGGTTCGTATATGCAACATCACCAATCCAGACCAACCTGTCCAGATGGGCTTCACACAGCATGTCTATTCCGTACTCCATGTCCGGATCTATATGAAAGGGGATTCTATGAATCAACCCAAAAGACTCCCCAAATCAGCCACGCTTTGGTGGGGGAATCATACAGATGCCAAAAAGGAAGCCTTCACATGGCTAGGAAGAACGGTCGTTACCCTTTAAGACCATTTCGGTGCCATGAGCTACTAACTGGCTAGCAAGAACCGCAACAGCTTTTCCTCCGCAATGCCGACCTCGGATCTCTTGTCGGAAAACCGCAGCACCACCAGTGACCAGCCCCTTTTCTCCTCCTTCTTCCTCTCCCTTTCTCTCTCTAAGATTGTAGAAAGATGAAGGCCAAATTAAATGATTTCTTTCATCTCAATCCACGGCCCGGAGAAGACTCCGTGATAAACTTCTAGGGAGTGTCATCTATAGTCTACCCTAGATTAAATGAGTTCTTTCATATCCTAGAAAGATGAAGGCCAAATTAAATGAGTTCTTTCATCTAAGTTCTTTCATCTCAATCTGTTTCGGTGCCATGAGCTACTAACTGGCCTGGAAAAGATAAAACCTACATGGATGACTCTCCTCTTCTTTCAGATGTTGCGAGGTACAGACGTCTGGTTGGTAAACTTATATATCTCACGGTGAACATACCCGATATTGCCTATGCTGTAGGCAAGGTTAGCCAATTCATGCAAACTCCTAGGGAGTGTCATCTATATTCTGCCCTGAGGATATTGGAGTATGTTAAATATCACCTGGGAAAGGACTCCTCTTTCAGAAGAGTGGACATTTGAGGATTGAAGCGTACTCTGATTCAAGATGTACTAATGACAAAGGAGATCGTAAGTCAACATCAGGCTTTTACATCTTTGTGGGGGGAAACCTTGTGAGCTGAAAAAGCAAGAAACAGTCTGTCGTCTCCAGGTCCAGTGTAGAAGCAGAATATCGAAGTATGGCATACACTACGTGTGAGTTGAAGTGTTTACGGGCTCTCGTGCTTGACCTGGGAGAGGTCTACGATAATCCTCTACCGATGTTTTGTGACAACAAGGCTGCTATATACATCTCCAAAAATCTGGTCTTCCATGAGAAAAACAAAGCACATTGAAGTCGACTGCCACTTCATTCGGGAAGAGATTCTGGAGGAATACATTTGTACTCTGTTTGTCACCTCAGAAAAAGAGTTGGCTGATATTTTCACCAAGCCAATATTCGCCTCTTTTCATCACATTTGCAACAAATTGGGCATGATCGACATATATGCTCCAGCTTTAGGGGGAGTGTTGTAGAATAGATATCGGGCGGTCTGGCGACTTGGAGACTGGGTGACCTACCAGCCAGTCTCTACCGAGTTGGCAGATTACAGGCCGAGCGGTCTGTCGGTTTCTCTCCAGCAGTTTGGTTGTAGGACTGTTGTTGTTGGTGCCTTGGCGGTCTGCTGGTCTGTCCCTGGCGACTTGGAGACCAGGCGACCTGGCGGTCTCCCTGGCGGCTTGTCATCTCCCTCTGGTGGTTGCCGGGCGGTTAGCCTATTCGTCTAACCGTGCAGCTTGATCGGCTTGTATTTATGTTAAACCGCTTGTACATGTAATTATTTAGTCCCACATTATTTTATTGTAATCTCTCTTATCTCTTCCATTCTATAAAAGGGAGGTTATACTATGTAATACACGCCTTTTTTGGATAATAAATATTTCTGTTATTCCAATTTCTGGCTTCCCTTTTTCTATTCGCACATTATTTAGAAAGATTGTTGTTTTCACACAGCAAAGCCTAACAGGAACTAAGGCCCCAAAACTTGTTGGGTGCCTAAGGTGAACTAAATTTGTGTTTGCAGGTGGAGCCAAGTACCACTAATAGGCCAATATGGTATTTGGATAGTGGATGTTCTAGGAATATGACTGGATCAAGGAGTTTACTAAGAGACTACACTCCAGTTAAGAATGAACCAAAATTCATCTTTGGAGGGGCAGAGAAAGGACTCACCAAGGGATATGGTAACATTTCTAATGGCCTGGTTATTACCACTAAAGTGGCTTATGTGGAAGGATTGAACCACAATATGATAAGCATAAGTCAGCGTTGTGATATAGGGTATGAAATTGTCTTCCACAATGACACTTGTTTGATAAGGAATTTAAGTTATCAAGAGATCAACTTGTCAGGCACTAGGAATGGGAACATTTATTTTCTAAATTTCCTTAGTATAAATGAACAATCACCAGTATGTCTTGTAGATAGTGAGAAAGACACTTTGTGTGTACAGTGGCACAAGAGGATGGCTCAGTTAAACTACAAATCTATGAGTAAACTATTTTCTTTGGACTTAGTTGAAATAGTCCACAACTAAAATGCTCGAAAGAAGGCATATGTCATGCATGTCAAAAATGCAAACAAACAAAAGTCTCCTTTAAGAGCATTCAGTCCAACGACACTGAGAGATGTTTGTACTTACTTCATATGGATCTATTTGGTCTTATGTTAGTTCTTAGTTTGGGAAGTAAGTCTTATACCTATATGATTGTGGATGATCTCTCCAGGTTTGCTTGGGTGTTCTTCTTAAGGAAAAAGACTGAAACACTAGGCATCCTTGCTGATTTTCTCAAACAAATTCAAAATGAGATGGGATGTACTGTGGTCAAACTTAGAAGTGACCATGGTATAGAATTTTAATCTGAAAGGATGACAAATTTTTGTAAGGAACTAGGAATCCTTCAGGAGATCTCCTCTCCAAGAACACCACAACAAAATGGAGTTGCTGAGAGGAAAAAAACTCTTATTAAAGCAGCTAGAACAATGCTGAGTGATACATCTCTCCCAGAATATTTCTGGGCTGAGGCTATAAACAAAGCTTGCTATGTTCAAAATAGAGCTTTGATCAACAAGTATCACAACAAGACTCCCTATGAACTAATGAAATGCAGAAAACCAAATCTGTCATACTTCAGAATTTTTGGAAGTAAGTGTTATGACTTGGACAATGGGAAAACTTATTTAACCAAGTTCTTAGAGAAATTCTATGAAGGAATCTTTGTAGGATATAGTCTTCATAGCAAAGCATAAAGGATCTATAACTTGAAACATCAGGTTGTAGAAGAATCTATTAATGTAGTATTTGATAAATCATCTGTTTTATGTAATGAAATCTCTAACAGCTCTAGACTAGGTGTTGTAAAGTCTAGAATGGAAAAACTAAAAATAAGTGACTCACCTAACATAGAGTTAGACATTAGAGACAATATAGAAATTCATTTAAAAGATACTGCAACTGCTTAGGGGGAGAAAGAGAATCACCCTAATCCTCCTGCAGTACTAAGTGATGACAGACACATTCCAGTAGCAGTTAGACACCTTAGAGATCATCCTATAGATCAAATAATAGGTGATGCCAGAGTAGGTGTGACTATTAGAAGTAGACATCACAATGAGGTTCTATACTCTAGTTTTCTCTCACAGGTAGAACATAAAAGGTTTGGAGATGCCAATTCAGATCCCAACTGGATTATGTCTATGCAAGAAGAGTTAAATCAATTTGAGAGATGCAAAGTCTGGTGTCTAGTTCCTACACCTAGTGATCACAATATCATAGGCACTAAGTGAATCTTTAGAAATAAATTAGATGAGTATGGGTTTATAGTCAAGAATAAAGCTAGATTAGTGGCTAAAGGATATAGACAAGAGGAAGGATTAGATTATGACCAAACCTTTGCACCTATAGCTAGGCTAGAAGCCATTAGATTTTTTTTAGCTCATGCAATATTCAAAGGATACATGTTCTACCAAATAGATGTAAAGTCAGCATTCCTAAATGGTACACTGAAGGAAGAAGTCTATGTAGAGTAGCCACCAGGTTTTGTTGACTTTAAATATAAAAACTATGTTTTCATATTACACAAGGCTTTGTATGGGTTAAAATAGGCACCTAGAGCATGGTATGAGACCCTATCTACCTTTCTTACAGAGAATAAGTTCTCTAGAGGAAAGATAGACAAGACACTATTCCTTAGGAACATCAAAGGATCAAGCATCTTAGTCCATATTTATGTAGATGACATAATTTTTGGGTCTACCAATGAGATGCTGTGTAGCAAATTTGCAAGGCTTATGCAAGTCAAGTTTGAAATGAGTAGCATGGGTGAGCTAAAGTTCTTCTTAGGATTCCAAGTTAGACAATCTGAGGATCGAATATCCATCTCTCAATCTAAGTTCACTGAGGAGTTGATTAGGAGATATGGGATGGAGAATTCTTCTACCATGAGAACTCTAATGGGTTCTACAGTGTCACTACACAAGGATGAATCTGGACAACCAGTTGATGAAATCTTGTATAGAGGCATCATTGGATCACTCCTGTATTTAACTGCCAGTAGGCCAGATATTATGTTCTCAACATGTGTCTGTGCTAGGTACCAAACATGCCCCAAAGAGTCTCTTTATACTGCTGTTAAGAGAATACTGAGATATCTTAAGGGCACACCCAATCTTGGGCTTTGGTATCCTAGGGATAGTGATTTTGAACTTACTGGGTATACAGATGTAGATTTTGCAGGGTGTAAAAAAGACAGAAAAAACACTTCTAGAACTTGCCAGTTTCTAGGGAAAAGACTTATTAGTTGGAGTAGCAAGATGCAAATAATTGTTGCTATCTCTACAGCAGAATCAGAGTACATATCTACTGTTAGTTGTTGCGCACAGTTGTTGTGGATTCAACATCAACTACTGTACTATAGTATACAGCTAAGTAAATCTATTATGTTCTGTGATTCTACTAGTATAATTTCTATTGTGAACAATCCTGTTTCTCATAGTAGAACTAAACATATAAAAATTTGATATCACTTTCTCAGAGAGAATGTAGAAAAAATATAAGCTTACAACATATTCCAACTGAAAGACAAGTTGCTGATATTTTTACAGAACCCCTAGATGAAAGTAAGTTCAACTTTTTTAAATTTTAACTAGGCATGTTGAATATTGAATAAATAATTACACTTAAAAGGATAATTAATTAGAAATACAAATATTTTAAAATTTTTACTTTAATTAGTCAAGAAATATTAGTCAGAACACAAAGTTTGTCTAAGTCACAGAATTGTGTCGAGACACCAGGGTAAATTTAGTGTCGAGACCTTAAGATCTATGTCGAGAAACATAAACCTTGTGTCGACACATGTCGACACATCTCGACAACTTAGGTTTTCTTTGTCGACTCCAAAAATTTCCAAATAATGAGAAAATCACTAAATGCAGCGCGCCTTTTCACCTTCAAAAGACTGATACTGTAAATAGTAGGTGTTAGGTTTTGTCGACTTCACTCGCTAGTAATCTTGAGAGAATAATCGTTGTGTGTCAAGACCTAGAAATCCTCAATTGACACCCTTGAAACTCCAGATCTTTCAACAAGAATGGCACCAAAGATGGACGATCTCATCAACGAGGGATATGAACTGGTGCGCAATGCATTCGACTCCGCTTCTGAAGATATAAAGAAAGTGATTGACCTTGTGAATTAGACAGGGCTGGAGTATCTTCTTTCAGAACCAACCAAGATCTGGAAGAGAGAGCTATCTGAATTTTATTCTAATGCATCATTAAACTCTAACTCCAACAAGATAAAATCCACTGTTAATGGAGCAAAGATAAAGGTAACTACCAAAAGACTGGCTGAAGTCTTTAAGATCCCAATAACTGCACATGATAATGAATTGGATTCAAGCAAGTCTACTGAGGCACTAGATTGGTGTGGACTAGCTCCAACCATTAGTTTTGGAAATACTTTAAACAGGAAGGGAATGAATTCCCAAGGAAAGTTCTTATCTGAGATAGTGGTCAAGGTGCTCCTCTACAAGACTGGATCACATGACAGACTTTCCCAAGTCATGTTTAATCTTATGACTAGAATTATCTTCAAAATCAAAACTTACTGGAATAGAGTGTTGTTTGATAAGATTGTAGAAGGAATTTAGAAGCTCAATATGGGCAAAATAATTAGTTTCTATCTGGTAAAGGTAATTCTAGATTGCATCAATGTGAAACATGGAACTAAGATTAATCATATGAGGAGAATGGACCTGAAAATCCTGTGTAGGTGGGACAGAGTCTTGACTAAGGAATCTCCAACACCTAAGCAGAAAAAAGAGATAAAAGGTACGAAATCAGTGGTCGAGGAAGTAGATTCCACTAGTGATTTTGAAAAGAGGTAAACTTCAGTTCAGATGAAAATCTAGTGGAAATACAGGGCAAATGTCATAGGCAATCCCCTGAGACCAGTACACAGGTGTAGGGGGAGATCATCCCAGAAAGAGAATTAGCTGAGGGGAAAAATCACTAAACTGCCAATGGATACAACAACAACAATCATAATGGATGTGGTTCAAGACCTAGAAAAGTCACAAGCTCCTACACATGAAATCTCTGATCAAGTGGTGGGAGAAGCACATCTGTAAGAGAATGAAGAAGAAGTTCCTATGACAAAAGATACAAATATTCAGGAGGAGAGAATTGCAGATTCTCAGATTGAGATACCTGATGCTGAAATTCAACATGCAGATATTACTATGGATAATATCCAAGAAGGTCCAGGAGTTGAGGGGGAGTTGGCCCCTAATAATGAGAAAACCAAAGAGACACCTCAAGTTGAAGAGATCAGTTCTTCTAAATCTGAGGAAGCAGAAGCTTCTCAACAGAAGAAAAGAAAACTTTCTGAAATAAAGAAGAAAAGCAAGAGCTACAAACAATATCTTAAGTTTGTACCACCATCAGCTCCTACAATTGATCATAGTTCTTTGCTAGTGCAACTACAAATTATGTTTGATAAGCAAAGGCAAGATTTAGAGAAATATGTAGATGAAAGCAACAAGGAGTTGCAATTTTAGCTTGCCCAAGAGATCAAGTCCATAAGATTTGAAGTCAATCTATTGAATACTGAAATGACTTCATTCTTTGAGAAAGGTGCTTATGCAGTAGTTTATCTGGCAAAGAAACAACTGGAAGCCAAGCAACCACACGATGATGTGGCAATCAAGCAAGGCTATGTCCTTGAAAATCAAAACCGACTGAATGAAAATCTGATTGTGATTCATGAAACAACCTTGGGAGAAATTAAGTCTCAAACCACTGCTTTGGAAACCAAAATTGATTCTACTAGCATAGACATCAATAATAATCTGCAAAGTCATTCTGAATCTCTCATTAAGGATATCAAAGATTCTTACAAAAACTTGGACAACAATTTACTGAGGGTGAAGAATACTGTGACTTCAGGTGTAAATTACCTTGATGGACAGGTCAGATTTCATAAGAATGATCTTATAGATTATATTGAAAGAGAAATCATAAAGGGGGAGAGAGTCATGATTAAGGCCAGTACTGAACAAGCTACCTGGATCGTAAACAATATGAGAGATACTTTAGGCTTTCCTCCCCTATGGTTAGAGGGCTATCAAATAGCTGAATCTGGTTGTCAACAACCACCAGAACCTGAAGCACCTCCTGCTGCATTCTTTCATCCTGCAACCCCAGCCAATTTTGAGTCTGTTCAAGCAGTTGTCCACCAAATGTATAGTCCTCCTCAATGAATAGATAAGAATGTAATATTTGAGAAAGAGGACATGCCTTCTACTGCTCCAAAGACTGAGGCTCAGTTATCAAAGAAAAAGTTTAGAGAACAAGCTGAGACTAAACCTGATTTTGAGCAATGGAGTCCAACCTCCAGATCAATCATTCTTACTGCATGGAAAGCTATGAATGCTAACATTACTGATATAGGGAAATGGTATTCTGAATAGGAATGGGCCAAACACTTGAAGCAGCAAGATGTGATTCAAAAATTCAGGCAAGATATGATGAGAGGAAAGCTTCCTGCTAAGTCCATAGAGCCCAGCAAGTATTTCACAAAGCCATATCATTATTTTGAGAGGCAAAGGTTGAAGGAAGAAGCAATAGTTAAAGCTAAAGTTAAGGAAGTCAAAGGAAAGGCAGTTGCTGTGGATAAGGAGCCTGAGATGAAAGTCAAGATACAATCAGTCAAAGATATAGTTATTAAGGAACCTGAGCTGCCTTAGATTTTCTTAGTTTTATATTTCTTATGAACATTTTGATCTGCAGCTATTCTGTAAAACAAAAAAACATGTGTCAGTAAATTCTATGATAAACAATTAATGGAAATCAGGCTTATTCTACATTTCACGTGTTGATTAATTAGGACTGAAATTGTTTGCCTTATTTTCTACTCAGCATTATTATTAAGTATGTGTGTTTATCTGTGATAATTCACTTACTGAACTACATTGTATGTTTAAATATCTTTATCTTTATTTTTGTGGTATCTTGTTGTATATCATTGAATTGGGGTTATAACTTCTCCAAATAGGGGGAGATTGTTGAGTACATTGGTCTCAATGTACTTGATTTGAATAAGTCTTCTCAGCTCAATGATATACACATTTTTGTATTTGATGGACGTTAAGTTCATATGTACAGGTAAATAAAGCTAAGTATAAAGTGTCGAGACACTCAAGACTAGTGTCGACACACTTAAGGAAGAAATTCTGAGTCAAGGTGAAAGTTGTGTCAACACCCAGGACTTGGGTCAACATTATGATACAAATAAGCAACTGTGTCGACACTCAGGACTAGTGTCGACACACACTAAACAAGTTGTGTCGAGACAAAGAAAAGCTGTGTCAACACTAAGGACAACTGTGTCGACACACTGTGTTGAGACTGAAGACAATTGTGTCGACACTCAGGACTAGTGTCGACACTCAGGATTAGTGTCGACACACTATAATCAAGCTGTGTTAAGACTGATGACAACTATGTCGACACACAGGACTTGTGTCGACACATTCCACAGATGTTGTGTCGAGTCATGTTAAAAAGCTATGTCGACACATTTAGAAGTATGTCGACACCACTACAAGAGAAATGTCGACACCTAGGACTTGTGTCGACATATTTATCAGTCAGGAGTGAACACTTCAGCAGACATGTTTTCCTAAGTATAGAAATCAAGACGAAGGTACTGACAACTGTCAGAACTATCAGATGTCAGTTATTTACCGGATCAACCAGTTACTCCTATCAGAGCCTATATAAAGGAATCTAGTCTTCAGCAAAAGATGAGATTGAAAAAAAAACACACAGAAAGAAATAAGAAATCAAAAGAGGAAAAATAAGAAGAAGCAGAAGCTTCAGCTATAATTTAGAAGGTGGAGAGAGATCTGATGAAAAATGATCTTCAACATCTCTCTAGCCTAGATCAACCCTAATTTCTAGTTCAAGAATCGTTGAAAAGCTAAGAAGGTTTGATCAGATCTATCTTGTCAGAATCAAAGGAAGCACAATCATTAAGATTAAATCAAGAAGCTATTACTCAAATCTCATACTAGTGACATTTTCTGATTCTATTTTCTATTATATTCAATTTATAAGATCTATTTGTTGATCTGAGTGGAGGAGATTTATTCTCTTATTTTTGTAAGCATGTGTTATAAAGGCTGAGGTAGGGCTGGGATTGCCTAAGATAGGAGAAGTTGGAAATTCTCTGAGTTGTAGGGCATTTGTTGCCTGAGAAGTAGGAGTAAGGATTCATTCTGAGGTAGAGTTCTTGGGAAGAACTTGAGGTGTAGGATCTTGGTGATCTGAGTGGTCAGACTTGTGAAGTCTGTATTGTAGTAGCCGGGTGGGCTCTGAGCTGTAAGATCTAAAGATCTGAGTAAATGAAAGAGGAGGAGTTTGGCCGAATCTAGTTCATTGCTAGATGGGAGAAGGAGGAAAGTTGATGTACCCATAAATTGGGGAACCACTATAAATCTTTGTGCATTATCCGGTGTGTGCTGATTTGTTGTGTTGTGTTAATTTTGTTAATTGTTGTTTGGCTTATGTTGATTATCTGACTGAGTTAATCGTTTCAATTATAGTAGTACTCTGATTTAAAAAAAGGAGAGCCATAATTAAATTGGACCTATTCACCCCCTCTAGGTCATTTTTAATCTTAAAGTAAACATTTACAGATCCTACCCATGGGCACTCTCCCACATGTAGGGTTTTTCATATTTATAGCCATAATGAAAATAGAGTTTGAGTCAGTGGACCGGAACTTACTCTTATCCTTATAAGTGGTTGTGGGGGGTGGTCCTAATATGGACTTTCCCTTCTGAAACAATCGAGTCTTAGACTTGTGATCATTGTGCTTCTCAATATCCAGAGCTGCGTTAAAAGTGGTGTTTAGGTCGGTGTGGCCATAACGTAGAAATTTACCCTGAATGTCGGTGTTTAGCACCATATGAAACCTAGAGAGGGTGATCTTTGGCATCTCTCAAACATCACACATGACCATGATGTCCTTGAGAAGGCTAATGTGCTCAACGACCAACCTATTCCCTTATTTAAGGGTTGCTAAATCATCAAACATTTGCGTCTGATGATACGTGGGGACATACTAGTCTGTCAACATAGCCTTCATACCAGCCCAACCAAAGGGTGGTATGCTGTTCACGGCTCCGAGGCATTTTTCCTCATTCAACCAGAATATCTTAGCTCTACCTAACAGTTTCATTCTCGCAACTCGCACCTTATCAATGTCCGTCAGCTTATGCCACTCGAAGTAGCACTCTATCTCCGTAACCCAGTCTAAGAAGACTTGGGGTTCACCCAATCCATCGTACAATGTGGGTTTGACACGGACCATCCTAGTAATATCAAACTCGAAAGGTGCCTGGTTCTTGTGAAACGGTGCACGCGGGTCATGATCATTATTTATATTATTATTCCCTTCCTCACGTTGATTGGCGGCTTGATTACGGGGAGCCGCGAGATTTAATCTCAGTTTGTGAAGCATCTCCCTAATCACTGTCAACTGATCAGTGAACTTGTGTCGGAGTTCATCAATCGTTGTAGCACCGTGTCTTGTATCCTGTTCATCTGCCATATGGGAGGAAGACGGGAAATACTCCGTACCTAATCTAGTGAGCATGAAATGAATGATGTTTCTGACCCAATAAAATTTATGAAAGACAGATTTGTTCCCGCTTAATAACTTGGGTAGTTAAGTTATTTTTGTTGATTTTCTTGATGAAAATAATAATGAGATTATTAAAAAACAAATTGATTTTTTGCAGAAAATTAAAAGTTTTAGGCCACTATTTGCAGACCAAAAATAAAAAATTTGTTTTATTTTTTTGAACAACGAAGCTCCCTCTGATATCAAATTGATGTAGGCACACACGTTGACACCAAAAATTACGGACAAACACAAAGTTCTCTCTACGTCCCAATTCCAGGTTCGCACAAAAAAACTCTCAGCGCAGCACACATGTTATTCAGTTTTCTCAATCAAACACTAACGTATGGGTAGCCACACCGTTTGAGATAGAACATAGGCTATAGATCGATATTCTCTCAGGCTAAAAGAACTCACCCTGTTCGATCGATCGAATGTTATACCAAAAGAGATCCACCATAATTTATTATTTGGAAATGGTATATCTCTCCCAACAAAAAGAAAATGAGGTGTGTCAATCCTCTCGAACAAAAATAAAATTAAGATGAACAACAAACCGATCGGAGAAAACCACGATAAATCCAACGCTATCAAGAGATCACGTTGAAGTAATTCCACCACAAGAAAATCTAGAGGGAAACACACGAAAGGTAGAATTTTCGTTACCCCACTCAGAGATAATTTGTATTCTCCAAGATATGATCACACTTCACGGGATCCACCGGAGTCGCGTCGAATGGAGAGAAAACTCGTTCGCCTTCTTCGTTTCAGGCCGGAATTGATTCCACAAGACGGATCTTTGCTCCTTGGCAGAACTCTTCAAGGAGGAGGCCAACCGAATTTTCCAAAGTGGAAGAGGAGGGGCGGCGGCTTGTAGTTTGTCGAAACCCTAAGGGGACTTGGGGGAGGAGGCCGACAGCTTGGAGAGAGAGGGGAGAGAGGAGGGTGGCCGAATTCTCAAAGGGGAAAGAGGAGGGCCTGGGGCTAGAAAGAGGGGAGAGAGCAAGGGGGAAATCTCAATTTAGATTTTTAGGTTTTCAATTCATTCAACTTAATAAAATCTTCAACATCAAGGCCTTATATAGGCTTACAACACATTCGGCTACATGTAGCCCAAATAAAATTAAAACACATACATAAATGTAAACACAACATGAAAATAAAAGTGCACACAAAAATAACAAAGGAATTCAAAGAAATATTAATAAGCCGTCGTGTGCCAAGGGAGGAGATTGTAGCGTCGCTCCGCATGGTCACTACGACGCCGCATGTCTTTGATTGGAGAGGGCGATCGATCTTCCGTAAACATGTCACATTATCTTCAACATGTTTGAGGTCGTCGTCTCTATCAGAAGAGCTGAGTGTAATTTTGTAGGAATGGCCAGAGGAAGAAGACGAACCTATGTCATTCGTTTGACTTAAAGATACATGCAAAAATCTATTTTTGTACGCAGCATGTTTCGAGCATGATTTACGCCATGAACCGAGTACTTCTAGGTCTTGGGCTGAACATGTAAGTTGTATCCCTCAGAAAGACCTTTCCATCGGATGATTGTCTATTATTGGGGAGTCATGTAGCCCCAGTAGTATTCAGTCGAAGTGGATGTACTGTAATAAACTACACACTATTGTGATTTGTCTAAAACAACAAAAGATCGGAATAGACGTTTTGTATAAGTAAGTTGTGTATTAGTCGTGTATCCAGATGTTTGGGTTCAATAAGAAGATCGTAGCCAATTGATATTTTGGATTGGGTGAATTTATTATATGTAACCATGACAAGCTAATGGTTTTGGGTGAACTTTGGTTGTACAAATAAGGTATTCATGAAAACCGGTGAAGATGCACTTGATATCAATGCAATGAATGCTATGAGTTTTGGAATAATTTGTGGTGCATGTTGCATGGACGTGTAGTCTATAGCTATATGGTGATTACAGGAAATCATGAAAAATTTACAGGAGAAATGATGTTTGGGTTCAATAAGAAGATTACATGAGATCATGTAATGTATTCCTTACAAGGTTAGGTTGATCATGTTGATACTTTAGTGTTTAATGAAATATAATTTAGGGAAAGATATACGATTTGATGTGTCCGACATGCTAACTTGTAAAAGAACGGCTAGATGAAAAAATGTCTAGGGACATGTGATGTGTTTTCCACTTATCTTATGTAATGAGGATATCACAGGTTTGACAACTAGAAGGATTAGCCTCTCATGCTAAGGTAGGCTTTGAGTGCTTTTGAGCGTTAAACTGGTATGATGGTAAGGGACTCAGTTGGAGCCATTGGATGTTGATGGCATGGCCAAGTTAAATTGCATGCAGTGTGAGTTGACACGTGGTGTCATAATCCTAGGTTAAGGATAGTGTGGCAGGTCTACGTGCTCGTCAGTCGTCACACTGACAGGAGTTGACAGATAGACCTTGGGCCGTTGGG